>CM056740.1:60596289-63096289 GCA_029844215.1 Przewalskia tangutica
CACGGAAGGCGACCAGGGCCTAGAAGGGCAAGACAGTAGCATGAGCTGCTAGTGGTACGCAGAGGGTTACTAGGACTCAGGCCCCGACTATGCCTGAGGTTGTGCCCAGGCGGCGAGTTCGATTCTGTGGCGGTATTAGAGGCCAGGAAGCGATCGTAGCTCCGGTGGTTCCGATACACGAGCCTCAGTCCCTCGGCCGGCGAGTATAGAGATTATGGAGAGCGGTCGGGTTATTGACTAGCATAGTGGCGGCGGCAAACGGGAAGCGAGTAGCTAACCCTGGCCGACAGTTTGAGGATTCGGGATTTTCTGGGTTGTAATCCACCCGAGTTCTATGGTTCGAGATCTGAGGATGATCCTCAAGAGTTCATTTGGCAGGTACAACGGACTATGCAGGTGCTTAGGGCCTCGGAGACAGAGTTGGTAGTGTTAGCTTCTTACCAATTACGCAATATTGCGTTGAACTGGTTTGAGTCATGGGAGCTGTCTAGGGGTGTGAATGCTCTTCCAGCTGTTTGGGATGAGTTCACAGAGGCCTTCCGATCACTTTTGCCTCACGAGATGAGAAGAGCCCACGTTGATAGGTTCTTGACATTGAGGCGAATGGGAGGACCATCGTGAGAGTACAACCGGAGTTTGACTCATTGGCGGTATCGCTCACTATTGTGGCGGACATGGCGGACGAGTTCACCTACATGTGATGAGTCTGAAGCCGTTACATGGTTCTGCGTATGCAGGAGTGGCCTTCACCGGTATGGATATTTCGGAGATGCGAGCTTATGCGCGAGGTATTGAGGCGAGAGAGAGGACCGGCGGACTCAGTCCGGCCCAAGAGGCGGGGCAGCGGGGTTTGAGGTAACTTTCGAGGCGGACAACCTCAGCAGCAGGCTAGGTCTACATTTCAGCCGGCACAGAGTGCTCTTTCTCGATTTTCTGGCAGGAGGTCCGATCAGCCGGGTTATTCGGGAGCAAGTCGAGCTCGTCGATGGGTTCGCAGAGGTTGAGGTACTAGCGGGCGAGGCCACCCTACCTCGGTGTGTTCGATGTGGGAGGTCCCGTGTTGGGAGTGTCATGCTACTCTTGAGATCCTATTTTTCATGCGCGATCGAGACCATATGGTGAGGAGTGTCCGTCTGAGAAGCACTGTAGTATGATTGACTACGAAGTCGGTTGCTGGTCTTCTGTGGTTATGCACCCCGGAGGGCAGGGTGTTCACGGGCCGGCAGGCCGCGGCAGAGGTCGTGATGGAGGTCCTAGTTCTAACGGTCCACAGAACCGCATATATTTCTTAGCCAGCCGGCAGGATCAGGAGGCTTCCCCGGATGTCGTCACAGGTACATTATTGATTTCATGCTGTGACGTTTATGTTTTAATAGGTCCAGGTTCTACTTTGTCCTATGTGTCCCCTCTTATTGCTGCTAGAATATCGATAGAGCCCGTGTCTATAGAGCCTTTTGAGGTAGCTACGCCAGTGGGTGATTCAGTGTTAGCTGAGCGGGTGTACAAAGATTTCCCGGTATTCATATACAGTCGTCAGACCCTAGCAGACTTGATAGAGTTGGAGATGACAGATTTTGACGTCATTATGGGTATGGACTGGTTGGCTTCTTGTTATGCCAACGTTGACTGTAGAGACAGGTTGTTCCGATTCCAATTTCCCGGTGAGCCAATTATTGAGTGGAAGGGCAATACAGCGTCGCCGAGGGGTAGGTTTATTTCCTACCTCAAGGCTAGAAAGATGGTTCGAAGAATACATCTATCATCCGTTCGGTGTATTCGATACCTGGTGAGTGCGATTCTTGATGAGTTCGGTGGTTAGATAGTTCCCGGATGTATTCCCAGATGATCTCCCAGGTATCCCTCCAGAGAGGGAGATTGAGTTTTGTATTGATATGTTTCCAGACACTCGACCTATATCTATTCCGCCGTACCGGATGGCACCTGCTGAGTTGAGGGAATTGAAGGACCAGCTGAAAGATTTGCTGGAAAAAGACTTTATTAGGCCTAGTATTTCTCCCTGGAGAGCGCCGGTTTTGTTCGTTAAAAAGAAGGATGGGACGCTGCGTATGTGTGTTGACTACATGCAGCTGAATAAGGTAACCATCAAGAATAGATACCCCATCCCCAGGATTGATGATTTGTTTGACCAGTTGCAGGGTGCGAGGTGTTTCTCCAAGATAGACATGCGGTCCGGTAATCATCAGGTGCGAGTTAGGGAGGCAGATATCCCGAAGACTGCATTCAGGACCCGGTATGGGCACTATGAGTTCAGGGTGATGTCTTTCGGTTTGACTAACGCTCCAGCGGTATTTATGGATTTGATGAACCGGGTGTTCAAGCCATTTCTAGATACGTTTGTTATAGTATTCATTGATAATATCATGGTTTATTCTCGCACAGAGCAGGAGCATGCAGATCACTTGAGGACGGTACTTGGAGTCCTCCGGAGCTGGCAGTTGTACGCCAAGTTCTCCAAGTGTGAGTTTTGGTTGACCTCAGTGGCATTCTTGGGGCACATTATCGGGGCTGACGGTGTTCAGGTTGATACGGCAAAGATTGAGGCGGTCAAGACTTGGCCGAGACCTACTACTCTGACGGAGGTGCGCATCTTCTTGGGGCTGGCGGGTTATTATCGTAGGTTTGTGGAGCAGTTCTCTTCGATATCAGCACCATTGACTAGGCTGACTCAGAAAGCGACTAAGTTCCAGTGGAAAGAAGCTTGTGAGAAGGGCTTCCAATTACTGAAGGAAAAGTTGACGACGGCTCCAGTTCTTACTCTTCCCGAAGAATTAGAGGGTTATGTGATTTATTGTGATGACTCGGGTATCGGGCTAGGGTGCGTATTGATGCAGCACGGCAAGGTTATAGCATATGCTTCCCGACAGCTACAGAAGCATGAGAGGAATTACCCTACTCACGACTTAGAGTGGGCCGCAGTTATTTATGCCTTGAAGATCCGGAGACATTATTTATACGGGGTTCATGTGGATATTTATACAGACCACAAGAGCCTCCAGTACATCTTTAGGCAGAGGGAGTTGAATCACGATAGTTAGAGTTGCTGAAGGATTATGATGTTGATATCCTATACTATCCGGGAAAGCCAACGTGGTTGCAGATGCTCTGAGTCGTAGATCTATGGGGAGTCTGTCAAAGGTACAGCCAGATAGACAGGACATGGTCTGTCAGATCCATCAGCTAGTGAGCCTTGGGGTTCGGTTGGTCGATACCGAGGATAGTAGGGTACGGGTTCGTGAGGTTGCCAAGTCTTCCATCGTTGAGGAGGTGAAAAGGCGACAGTATGAGGATCCGGTTCTGACGCGGTATCGAGATGCGGCTCTTCGGGAGGAGAAGAGTTTGTTTGAGGTAGCACCTGATGGGGTGCTAAGATATGAGGGCAGATTATATGTTCCCGATGTTGCAGGACTTCGTCAGCAGGTTCTAGGGGAGGCACACAGTGCCCGTTGTTGACACCCAATTTTGTCCATCCCCCTTAAATAAATAACCAATAAATTAAACAATTTTCTTTTGTTAGAACCACAACTTTACATCGCGAAATACACATAATAAGTAAGTGTTAACAAAAGTCTCGCATTATAAAATATTAAGCACTAATTAGCACACCCACATTTATTATTATAATAATAGCTTAGACTAATAAAACACCTAATTAATTTAATCACAATTTAGATTTCACTTATCTACCATTAATTAAATAATACACCTAAACTAATACACCTAATACGTAAATCTAATACTAATTAAAATACCCCCCAAAGCCCACCTTATTTTCGTCCAAAACAACCCTTACCCAACGAACTGGCCCAAACCCGCAGCCCAACTACCCGCGGCCCATTTCCCCTAAACCCTTTAACTCCCCTCGTCCATCCCATTTCCCCTTCATACCCTCAGATGTCCCTTCTCCCTCGATTAACCTCAGAAAACCAAACCCTAACATCATTCGACCGCCGCACCCTCACTCCATCACCAGCCGGATTTCTCGCCGGAGAATCCGGCAGGTTAATAATATCCCGCTTCTGTCTCCTTCCATATCGCGCAAGCTTTCCTCAAATCACGCCCCGAATCAAACCTCCCTTTCTGTTTCAGACCTTACCAATTAACCTTCGAATCAGTACGAAAATGGCAACAAAATCTCGTGTTTGCCATAACTATAACCATATCAAAATGAATCTTTAAACCGCGTCGACAAGTACCAAAACTCACGGAAATTACACGAAGATCTTCTGCGAATCATCCTAAAATAACCTTGAAATCGCGTCAAAATCAAGAGGAATTGTCCCTTTGAATCTGTCCTAAACTTACCACAAAAACGAAGCCCAACTAGGAGCTATAAATACCAATGTTTCGACATGCAATAGGTACCAGTTATCGGGATTACCCATAGCATCGTACTCAGAACCCCTGTCTATCTATTCAGTTTACTACTATCTTTCTGAAAACAGTTCTTTGCGAACTTTCCTTTGACGATTCGGGGAAAACCTTTGTCGTCGCCTCAGTTCGCTACCCACAAAAGGTCCGGAAATCTCTCTCTTTCTACTGTTTAGCTGTTTAAATGGTATTGCATGTTCTGTGATAGGATTCATATGTCGTTCTATCGAATCTGCCTGATTTAATTTAGGCGTCGTTTCCAAGTAAATATGTTTAATTGTGGTTCTTCGATATTTGGAGTGTCGATTCTGTTTTTAAGCATGTGTATGTGTCTGATTGTGTTTTCTTTTATGGGTATGGATAGGTGTATAACATTTACATAAGAGTCCTGGACCCATTTTGTATTAATAGCCGAGAGTTTCCATTATACCTATTATTAAGATTAATTCAGGTTTGGAAGATGGGGGATATCTGTATAGCTAGCTGTTAAATTCACTAAGATTGCCTAATATTGGATGATTATTGTCGTGTCTCAGATTTCGGCATGTCCCTGTTCTAGTATAATCCAAAACCCAGTATTTTAAGTACGTTGCGTCTGGATTCTCAACCCCAATACATATTACTGGATCTGAAATTCTGTAGGAATATAGAAGTTGTTACCTCATGTTAATTCCCTAGTTATGCTAAAATATTGATCATATGTTGTGCTAAGTATATGTTTGAATCAAGTCAGTCTGTTTTAGGAACATTTAGTTAAGGGTCGACTATGTTGAAGTGACTCCAATGAAACAGTATGGGACTTCTCCTTGGTTGACGAATCCTGTTTTGATGTATTCCAACCAGTTTTCACCTGTTGTTATTAAAAATGGGTTTAGTCCTGGTTGATATGTATTTAAGATGTTAGACATATTATATAGCATTAATCTACAGCAATATAGTTTATATTACGCTTAATAGGTATTGTCATTTTCACATCTTGATCGAGTATGCGTGTATGTGAATGAGTCCAGTGCATTCGATTTATTCTCTCCCTACATAACTCGCATTTACCTCTAATCTAACCTTGTCCTCATGGGAAACCTGTGAGAATCGTCGTATGTTAAGGTGTGTTTCAAGGTATATGAGGTATAAAGGCTATCAAGGCAGTATACTCTTGCATAACTCCAGAAATATGTCATATATATCTAGAATGCTCTGTGTATATCAGCCTTGTGTATAATTGGATGTTTAGAAAATGGGTATGTTTCATCTATGTGCTTTCGTTAATATGCACCCCCCTTTTTTACTAAGTCTTATTCTTATTATACTGTCTGGACCTCTTTCGATTCTGGCTCCCGTATCTTCCTTCTGATTAATAGATTGATAAACTCCTGCTTATATTATTTTGAATATTTACTAATCCTTATCTTTTTTCCTTTTATTCCGCATGACTGCGAGAAATAACCAAGAGTCTCGGTATGAGACTCATCATGATCTCCGCATACCGTCCACACGCCGCCGAGGCTTCCAAACAACTATAGAATAGATGGTGTCGCCATCCGTTCCAGATGTCACATCAACTCCAATCTCACTCCTCCTTTGCTTATTTACGCATTTATTTATTTGTTTACTTATTATTGTCATATTTATTAACCTTGTAATTAATAGGATAATTAACTCTACTAGTCTTTGAATATTTTGAAAGGGGTAGTTGTTGACACCCAATTTTGACCCTCCCGTCCAGCCATTAACTATAAAATTACACTAATTTTGTAAAAAATAATTTTTTAGGATTTCTATAATAAAATACAACAATAAAACATTAAATACAGGCATAAATAATTAATTTAATAATGGCATCGCGTCTTACGTAAAGTCTTAAGCATTTAGAGTTCCGCACTCGCATTAATTAACTTTAAGCTTTGTCGTAATTCTTAAATAATTAATAAATGCATAATTTAGCGATAACGTCGTATCAGGTAGCATAGCCGCATTTATTGGTAATCATTTGTAACTTTAAAATCAATTTTAATCTAATACATGCATGTAATAGCGTCGCATTTATAAAAGCTTTAAACAATTCTTAAAATCATATTTTGCATTTAGCATTTAAATAATTCAATCTAAGCATTTTGATTTTAATTTAACTCCGCAATAATGCATAACAATAAGATTTTAAATAATAGCGTCGCATTCTAAAGCATTAAGCATTAATTAAACAACACGCCGCATTTGTTATCGTAATAGTTTTATAACTCGAAATTAGACTAATTTAGCACCTAAATAATTAGACTAATTTAGCATCTAAATAATTAGACTAATTTAGCACCTAGATAATTTTAAAGCACCTAAATATTTTAATCACAACTAATTAATTACTTTGTCACTAATTAAAAGCCTAAAACTATTAATTAATTACTAATTAATAACTAACTAATACCTAATTCTACCCATTCCCAATACCGGTGAGAGAGGGCCCACCCGTCAACCTCAACCCTTTATCTTTTATGCGGCGGGGCGGAGGCCTACGACGCTAACGTCGTCCGAAAAAACAACCTTTCCCTTCACTGCACACGTCTTGGTGATTTCTTACCATAATCCCTTCAAAACGGCATCGTGAATCCGCAATTTCTTTACCTGCAAGGCATCGCGCAAAATCATAGCAAATCAATCCAAATAAGCGTGATATCGCCCGCAGAATCGATTGACACGAATTAGCCTTTATTACTTACCTAACTTGGAACCCCAAATTAGGCTATTTAAGCGACTACGATACGCAATAAAGATCGAAGGAATTCGCAGCTAGCCGGCCATCAAACCATCACAAAGAAATCGCTTTTATCAAAGTCACTATTATACATTTCTTTTCTGCTTTGTAACTTTCCTTGGCGATTGGAAAACTATTGTCGCCGCCTCGCCGCTACCCAAAAAAGTCCTAAACCCCTTCTTTCATTTACTTAATTATCGATTGATACTATGTGATGGTGTCTGTGTGATCATTTTGCTCAAACTTGTTCGATTTGGTTTGGCCAGTGTGTCAAGCCTCGATATTTGTAGCATGATTATGTCTCGAGCATGTGCGCGATAGTATTTTCTGAGGTATGATTAAGTGTACAACGATTGTATAAAGGTCGTAGATCTATTTTGTTGGTTGTATCTTGATGGTTGTGAAACAACGACTTGGATTTGTTTGAACATGTTAGTACGCAACTAGATATTTAGTAGGAGCGTTGATATGTTAAATCCAAAGAAAATCGTATTAATCATGATGAATTGTTAACCGAAATTCACTACATATGTCGTTTCTTGTGACTTTCTCTAAATAAATATTTCTCTAACAAATAGTTAGCGGGAAGTAAAAGGGATTACGAGGCCTAATCCGAATTTTAAAATCAAACCAACATATAACAACCAATATTTAAAAGGTTTATGTGTTTATGTGCATGTATAATTGTGTGCTGCATTCAAGATCCAAACCTCTTTCATTTCCCGAATATGGTAAGAAGGATTATATGTCTACCTATATGTCATAACAACGAATTTCATAAGGTGATTATGTGTTTGTATGTCTATGTTCAAAAGATTCGGATGCATGCTGTACTTGCTAAACACTACTATCATGCTATAATAACTTAAAGCGGCCTCGAATAAAAATGTTACTAGAATCAAGGATATCGATTTACAATGTCGTATTATCCTCAGAAAAGTAACAAACATTTTAATTGTAAAATAAACCCTACGTTCTCATCTCTTAACAATGGTAATGCATTTTACCTTAAGCTAACTATGCAAGTACAACACCTATCATAACATATTTGCTTTTACTTTGTTTCCATTATTTTGGGTATAGTTAAAGTCTACGTTATGTGGGAATTGTAAATAAAATCATTGTGAAGCGGGTTGTATACTTAACGATGAATAGGAATGTCTTATACTGTATTCTTTGGTATTGTATACATATACGTGACTAAAATTGCCTATGTGAAGTATGTATGCATCATCCTCGATCTCGCCCATAATAAATAGCTATGTAGCCATTTGTGTGTTATATTCAACCATGTTTGTACTTTGAGTGAGATAGCCCAATATCACATGCAATCATGTATCCGTATGGATTTAGGCCTAATCAAGTAGTCTCGTTGGCATTTTAAGTCGAAGTTAAACACATGTGAAGTCTTCCCGAATCTTATAGGAGCTCTCATGATGATGATGTTCTCAAAAGTCATCCAACATGCGTGTGATTAATATGAAATGTTCTTTGTAATCCGTAGGATTGTTGGAATTGATTTTGATCATTTTAGGCCATTGTTTGGGCTAATTTTAGACCAATTTTAGCATGTGTCGATCGATTTTCAGCCTTGCTTGATTTTCTATCCGCTTTGTACTTAGTTATTCCGCCGCTACTTTCGATTACCTCAGATGATTTTACCCTCTGTTTGGGTATCTTCCGACCTGCTGTTGATCTTGGATTACTTTTGTGCATTTCATCTGTAAATGTGCTCTAATGCTCTGTTGTCATTTGTCCATCTATAAACTCAATTCCTTTCAAGTTTGTCCATTTAATCTGCAACAGTGTGGTCTATATGATCAAAATCATGTGCTAGTTAACTAGTTCATCTCAACCGATTATTACTTAGACACATTGATTGGTTTAGGATATTTTTAACAAATGTTAAGCGTCATCAAAGCATACTAGAGGATTATCGTGTATTGAGCTATGTCATGATGTTTACGAATCCTTAAAAGTACTTATAGAATTGTTGTTTAGAGTGGCGTATGTCTCAAAGCTTGTTTAGACTTCCCATAGCTTGATTTGTATTCTTGGCTATTCAAGATTTAGTTCAATACAACGATAAGCGTAAGGGTGAATTATCTGAGTCCAAATTTGATTGGTTTGGCCTTGATAACTGGAATATATGTCCTCGGTTATAGAATATCGTTACACTTAATACGTCTGCATGTTAATGTTACGGTAATATCTTGACATGTTCCTAAATTGGTATAACTCTTTCCTGTCTTCTGTTTTAGCCTTTTCGCCATAACTCCATGCTTATCTAAGTTTATTATCTATTTGTGTCATTACAATTTGAGACACTCTAACCATTTTCCTTCTTATTTTTACGATGCGCGTGGGAATAATCAGAGTCTCGATATGAGACTCAACATGACTTTCACATCGCCAACTATACTTCCGCCGGGGGTTTCCAACAATATAGGATGGATGGTGTCACCATCCATTCGGATGTCATGTCAACTATGATCTCATCCTTACCTTGGCTTATTTGTGTATTTATTCGTTTTGCTTATTTATTATTGTTACATTTGTTAATCCTGTAATTAATAGGATAATTAACTCTAGTATTCCTTGAATATATTGGAAGGGTAGCTTAAGGATAAGTTTATTCTAGGTTCATCAAGTCTAAATTTAAAACAATCAATACTAGTTATGTCTTAGCGACGCTAATATATTTCTCCTTATCTAGTCCTTAGAAATAAACTTTATCATAAATTTTTCATAAATTTTATAGGAAATGACTTTTGCATACGTATGAAATAATAATCTCATAATTTTACAAGAATTTTAATCCTACGCACTATTATTGGGAGTAATCACTTTCTTACTTTGTCAAGAATAAAATAATCTCTGTCCTCCCGTCCATAACATAATCAACCTGTGTATATTTTATGAATCTCATAAAGCCCCTTTTATTATTATCAATATATATATTCTTTAAATATGTGTCACAACTTTTACTTAAATAATCTTTGTCTAAAGCATATCCCTTAGCGAATAAATTAACCTATGTTTGAGCGGACAACCGCAAGTTAGCGGATCCTTTAGGGTGCCCTTACCCCCTTTTTAGGATAATAAAGAATCCTTACCGAATCTAATCTATGTTTCACGGACATTAAATGGAGTTAATCGACTTTAATCAGTTAGTATTTAGGTGTCCTAATTCACCCAATTAATTAGGTGGCGACTCCCTTAACTTTTTGCATTATTTATCTTACATTTTTTTTGGGGAGGATAACCATTCCTCAGCATTTAAGCTGAGCTGAGTTCAAAATCGGAAAGGGGTAGTTCAAAGATAAATTCATCCTTTACTTAGTCTAGGCTCATCATATAAATCTAAATCTAAAACAATTAATCCTAGCTATGCTTTAATCACGTAGTTAATACATTCCTTCATATTTAATTTTAAGAAATAAACTTTCTCATAAACTCTTCATAAATACCATAAGAAGTAATTTTCGCATACACGTATATAAAATAATTTCATAATTAACTTTATATAGGAGTCTTAACCTTACATATACTAATAGGAGTAATTTATCATTTTCTTTTTTTGTTAAATAAAATAATTTCATGTCCTATAAATGTATAATCAACTTTTGTATACTTCTGTGAGTCTTATAATACCCTTTTAGTTATCAATATATATATATATATATATATATATATATATATATATATATATATATATATATATATATATATATATATATTCTTTAGATGTTTACCACATCCCTTTTATTTAAATAATCTTTTTTCTAAAAATATACATCCCTTAGCCAAATAAATTAACCTATGTTTGAACGGACAACCGCAAGTTAGTGGATCCTTTAGGGTGCCTTACCCCTTCCCTTTAGGATAATAAAGAATCCTTACTCAGAATCTTATTTAGTGTCACAGACCATTAAATGGAGTTAATGCTGACTTTAATCAGTTATTATTTAGGTGTCCTAATTCACCCAATTAATTAGGTGGCGACTCCCTTAAACATTTTTAACATCTATTATTTTTACATTTTTTGGGGAGGATAACCATTCCGTCGCGCATTTAAGCCTGAGAGTTCAAAATCGGGCGCGACAGAATGGTGACTCCACTGGGGATTTAAGGTTCTTAACCATAACAGACCTAGGGTTATTATTTGGCATCATTTTTTGCATTTAATTTTGTGTGCTATATTTTGTTTATTTTAATTGCTACATGCTTTACTGCTTTCCCTAAACTGGCATTCCGTTCATATTTCTTCCACTCTGGAAATTCACACAATCACACACTACATGCGAGGTGCGCTGGGTGCATCAGCAAAATTCTTTCTTCAAAACCCAAATTTAGGAGAGTTGGTAACATACGTGGAGTGTCCGGTCTAACCGGTGGCCGCGTAGCCTTCTCACTCGAGTTGTCCGCTCGGGAACCTTGCGTCTAGAAAAGCCAAATCTTAGAAACTTAAGATAGAGCTATACCACCCTTATTTTAGGGCATGCATGCATTTACCTTAGGTGGGTCGGTCCTTGGCATCGATACCACAATTAGGAAGACACCAAACTTGTCGACGGGTTTCTCAACCCAACGACCAACCAGCATATTATGTGTAGCGTGGCAGTGATAGACAAATCCAAACCTAATCATGTCATTGGAAAAAGTGCACCGTCATTTGGTCGCCATTTCCAACAAAAGCATTACCGTTGGACGACTTGGACAAATCTATCACAGCCTCTCATATGTGGCGTTTAGGCCTACTTCTGGCATAAAAGAGGTCCCCATGCATGTTAGGACTCGCTTGCAATTTATGTGCAACATGTACTTGCTAAAAGCTATTTACACTTTTGCAAAATCACGTGCTTTACACTAACGCAGTTTGCTACATGTTATCTAAAGGATTTATCATCTCCCCCAAAGGTCGATTTGTATTTGACTAAGCAATGGCAGAACATCGATATCTCACAAGATCAAAGGCACGGTCCAGCGACATGACTGATTCAAGGGCATCTGAGCGGAACGAGTCGGAACCTGTCTTGGTTCCTATAGGCAAGCGGTCTCGTAAGAAAGCGGCATGGGCAGATAGAACACCTCGCCCAAATACCGCAACAAATGGCAAACCTACAGGCCGAAATTAGAAGGCCCAGAAACATCAATAAATACAAGCAACTTTATTGAGACCCACTTTAGGTCAAACGCCCTTGCATATTCAAAACTGGGACAAGGTAGGAAGCACTGACGGGGTTGCGAGTCCAAGCAGGCGAACGCGTGGATATCAAGGGACAAGGCGGCAGTCAAATCTGAATCGACCCCACAACTCACAAATTTTCTTTGGCGCAGTCTTTTCATATTAACATAAGCGAGAAAGTGCAAGCGAGAAAAAAGCGTCAAAGTTTCTTCGCGACGAGAAAAAAGCGAGGCATATGACAACAATCCAAAATTCAAAGTCGCGTCGAAGCGTAGCGAAAAGACATCGACAATCAGCGGTCAGTGCGAATTCGCGACAAGGGCTAGCGCGATCGGGCATAAAGCAAATTTGCAACCCACGATCGCGCACAAAAGGCATCATGGCAACTCGTCGATTCGCGCATTTAGCATGTCGTGCAGGACAACATCTCGATATTCATCGGGCGTATCAGGGACGACATCTCTACCCATAAAATTGCACTTCTCATATGTATTTATCATTTTGTTTAAACAGGTATACACTAACGTTTTCTCAAGCTTAGCTTGCAGGAGCATTTATTCTACAGGAGCAGCAGCAACACGTCCAGACAACGACGTTATCAGCACAGCAAGTCCAAAAACGACGCCAGCAGCAATACGCCTGCACGGCGGCGTTATCGGCGTTATGTCGAACAACGACATATATCGACCAGTTTCGTCGATCAGCGGGACAATTTTTAAGGATTTCGCCACGAAATGACACCGACAAATATGATTCCATATGCTCGAAAGATCGACATAAACTGGGACAATTTTAAGGGTTTTACTACAAATGACATCAATGGACATGGTTAATTTACGCAAAGGGTTCCATGTCCCAAAACTGGGACAAAATTTTAAAAAAGAGTCTGACGGCAATGGAGCACCGGGAGTATGGGAGAATATGCCGCCGATTTCGGATAAGGATGTTCGCTTTGTTTCATAACATGTCACTATTCAAAAATCGACATAATTTCCTACTAGTATATTTTCTCAAGATAGAATATTTTCAACAAATGTTTTCGACCGAGACTCGAAATCAGACAGGGGTTACATGTCCAGACAAGACAACGCGTGCAAATATCAAGAGCCAACACAAATCGGCCGACCCCCTCCCCGAACTCACAATTTTTCTTTGAGTGAATTTTGCAGGACAACAGGAACAAGGAGGACAACAACATTCCAATACAACAGATTCGCTCACGAAGTCCATCTGCAACAAGTCTACATCAAATACATCTCGCAAAGGCCACATCTTCTTTACTCAGGCTACATCATTTTATCTAGCTTTGATTATGCATAACACAACTCCATATATAGAACAATTTTTATCTATGCCCCAGGAGGCGTCATCTGCATTTCGTCCATACAACGACGAACATCTGCATTTCGTCCATACAACGACGAACATCTGCATTTCGTCCATACAACGACGAACATCTGCATCTCGTCCATACAACGACGAACATCTACATTTCGTCCATACAACGACGAACATCTACATTTCGTCCATACAACGACGAACATCTGCATTTCGTCCATACAACGACGAACATCTGCATCTCGTCCATACAACGACGAACATCTGCATCTCGTCCATACAACGACGAACATCCGCATCTCGTCCATACAACGCATTTAACATCCGCGTCTCGTCCATACAACGACGAACATCGTTTCGTCAATACAACGAACATCTTCATCTCGTCCATACAACGGCGAACATCTGCATTTCGTCCATACAACGGCGAACATCTGCGATCTCGTCTATACAACGCATTTAACGTCTGCATTTTGTCCATACAACGAACATCTGCAACGTCCATACAACGATTTAACATCTGCGTCGTCCATACAACGATTTAACATCTGCGTCGCATCTCGTCCATACAAGACGACAACACCCATACAAGGCGTCATTTGCATCTCGTCCATACAAGACGACAACGCCCATACAAAGCGTCATTTGCATCTCGTCCATACAAGACGATTCCGCCCATACAAGGCGTCATTTGCATCTTGTCCATACAAGATGATAACGCCCATACAAGGCGTCATTTGCATCTCGTCCATACAAGACGACAACGCCCATACAAGGCGTCATTTGCATCTCGTCCATACAAGACGATTCCGCCCATACAAGGCGTCATTTGCATTTCGTCCATACAAGACGATAACGCCCATACAAGGCGTCATTTGCATTTCGTCCATACAAGACGATAACGCCCATACAAGGCGTCATTTGCATCTCGCCCATCTGACAGCGACAACGCCCATACAAGGCGTCATTGCATTTCGTCCATACAAAGCGATAACGCCCATACTGGCGCTATTTGCATCGTCCATAAAGACGATAACGCCATACGCCATCGTACAAAGGCGCCATAACGCCTGGCGTCGCGCCATTTCGTCCATACAAGACGATAACGCCATCGCCCACTGCGATCTCGCCCATCTGGCGTCCATACTGAAGACGATAACGCCCATACAAGGCGACATTTGCATTCGTCCATCTGAGGCGATAACGCCTACATCTGGCGTCATCTGCGTCTATACAAGACGGCGTATCATCACATCATTCCATATACGATTTGACTACAACCACAACACAAAATTTACATTCTTACATTATTTTGTTTTGTGATTTATGCACTAATGCTTCTATCTTAGCTTGATCTACGAGGCGCACAAGATGGAGCATAACGTGGATTTTCTCTTCAAATGACAGGGCAATTTGTTGGGGCCAACCTTCCCAATGAATGGCGGCGGCCTCAGCGTCGGTCCACTCGTTCCACATCACCATAAAACCCGATACCATAAGCCATGGCGGTACACCCGAGTTGGCTTGATTATTTTATTTCTTTACTTTTGCACCATAGCCCAGTGTCATCATACTCGACACTGGGACAATTTTTGAGTCCGCGTCAGCCTTGCCTAATTGCCCAACATTTCTAATTCTGAGGGTCGAGACAAAATTGGCTATGAGTCAACGTATTTGTCCGAAGATTCTTCCATCATCTCCATACAAAGAGGAATGATTGGCGCAATTTTGACCCTCACGTCCAGTCATTAACTATAAAATTACACTAATTTTAAAACAATTTTATAATAATAAAATACAACAATAATACATTAATACAAGCATAAATAAGATTTTAAATAATAGCGCCGCATTTTAAAATATTAAACACTAATTGAATAACACGCCCGCATTTATTATAACAATTAGATTAATGAAACACCTAAATAATTTGATCACATTTGTTAATTTAATTTATCACTAATTAATTAATAATACACTACACAAATTAATACCTAATTAAATACCTAAAACTAATACTAACTACCCAGGCCCAACCCACAAGCCCACGTCGCCCCTCTACGCATGACCCACGTCGCCCTACCACGTCTTTTCCCCTTAACCAGCAGCCCACTATAGGGGACCATCACTTCATCTTCATAAACGTAACCTAATGAACGAAACCCTAGACCTAAAGAGCCTTCGCCGCACTTCCCTTCAACCGCGAATCTCGCCGGATTTTCAAGGTGGAAAATCCGGCGACTTTCCTTCCCTTTACCCATACACACCCAGCCAACGATTTCTTACCATAACTAAGCAAATCCTTCCAAATCGTTTACCTTATCATAACCCGATTCGAATCACGCAAAATCAGTAACAAATCAATCCAAAATAAGCAGCCAAATCGTCCTAAAATCGCACCAAATCAACACTTAAACCTTACCTAATGGGGAACCCAAACCATGGCTATATAAGCACATACAATAGGCAGCATGGAGGAGGGCATAGCAGGGCAGGGCTCAAAGGAGTCCAATAGCAACAAGGCGAGAGAGCTCAGGGGGGAGGGCAGTGACTTAGCAATTTAGAGGAGATCATCGAGCGAGCACGATGGGCGAGCGGGTCGAGGGGCCATCGTTTTACACATTCGAAGAGCAGAGTCCAATCGAGCCATTCAGAGTAAGAACACAATATTAATAGTCAACCATTCTCGCAAAACCCTTCCTTTTTCCACTGCATTAGCAAGCCAAAACCCGAGCGAACCGCGACTTGATCTGCTGCCTCGGTTATTTGTCGGAGAAGGTAAACTCGTCTCTCCGATTACATTGTATTTGTTCGGACTCGTGTGCTCGTGTGTTTTGTGCTAGTATAATGTTAGTCGATTTATTTTGTTTAGTTACGCTTGGATTATGATAAATGCAAGGTTATTTAAACGAATAGTGAAGTTAGGTTTGGTTAATACATGTTCTAGATAACTTGTTGCTGGTTTGAATTGACATGTTTATTTGCCGAAATCAGTGTTGAAAGTGTTGTGTTGTATGATTATCTGTGGTTTAAGTGTGTCTTGTTAGTTTGAATTTAGTTAATTAAGTATGACCACAATAAGTCGGGATATTGGTGGTTAAACTGTCCAGGGATTAGTTTGACATGTTAAAGTTGGCTTTGTTCAATATTTGGTTAAATAAAGGCTTGTTGTGTTTGTTTAGGACATATTTTGTTCATATGCAAGCTATCTAGTTGACTTGAAATCTGGTTTGAAGCTTATTTAGCCATATGCAATCTTCCTATATGGTCTTATGTTTGTTTAGTATGAAGTTGTAATAGTTTTGGTTTAATCTAGGCTGCACAATTTATGCAATATCCTTAATCCATAAGTTTAAGCTAATAAAGGATACGGACTGTCTAGCATAATCTATGAATGATAATCATGTCCCTTTTTACCAGTAACCATACTGGTTGAGCCAATCATAGGACATTACATTTTCTTTAAACCTGTGCTTAGATATAACCAGTTAAGAAGTGGTCTTCTGGCAAGTTCAGTTTCTTAAGAAACATGTATTGAGCTATATCTATCCCCTGCATGTTTAAGTACAAAACAGAGTACAATAAGAAACTGGTTCTATGTAATTGTTAGCTTTAAACTTAGTATGATGAATGGAACTAAAATGTTTCTTGTTCAGCATGTCATGAACTGTTTCATGAGATGTTCCATGTCCCAAGTCCTGTTTTGAATTCATTTAGTTCCTATATGTGTTCATATCATATATTTTCACTTCCCAAGTTACTTTGTGTCAAAATCGCTTCTTTGAGTCATTTAGACAGCTTTTATACCAACATCTTGTATTTACATGGACTGGTTTGTGTCACACTGGACCATCACTGGCTGCATCCCACTAGTTAGCACAGAGGAAGTGTAATTTAATACTAATATAGTTCAAACCAAATGAGAAATTTGAGCCCTTCAATTTATTTAGTCTGAGAGCTATGGTAGTGAGTGCGCTCATTGTTTTGCTTATATATTGTTGCATTTTTGGCCCATTACCTTGTTGAGGTATTTGAGTTTATTATATGTTGGTTAGGTTAACTTATCTTTTCTCTGTCAATTACCATCAGCGATATTAAATATTTTAGACATGTATCCATGTGTTTAATTCCATATTCATCCCCATTTATGTCGTACAGAACAAGTTCTGGGCGCATACTAATCTTTTTCTTTTTCTTTTTATTCACATGAAATGCACCGGAGCAAAAATGAAGAGTCTCCCGGCGAGACTCATCACGAGCTACTTCAAATGGCAACCCGCGTCTATGTGCATCCGCGTTCGCGTTCCGCCTGTAAATTCCTAGAAAAACAAATAGGGCGTCGTCATCCGTCGTAAAGAGCACTCTTAAATCCCATCCTCTCTCTTTACTTGCTATTCATTCATTTATTTGTTTATTGTAATTTAATTATTCTATTTCTGTAATATTTAGGATATCTAGAACAATTAAGTTTCAAACATATAAGCTGGGAAAGTAATTTATACTTAGAAACGCATTTCTTCTTTATTTGTCTTTTAGGACTGTTAGGCATGTCTAAATTCTGCAAAAATGATCTAAATGATTTAACCTGCATCATAAAACCAACATTTTGTTTCTTATTAAAATCCATAACAGATTTTTTCCTAAACTCTCAAGAATCATCTTAAAGTACCTCTTATATAATATTATACGCAGGTTAAGCAAGATTAATTTAGCTAGCAGTACACATAATTGATCCATAAATAACCTTTGCATCACTTACATTTTTTGGCCTTAGTCTTGTAAACTTCTATCAATATGCATTTTTCTTTTCTGAAGCATCTTTTAAAACAAGCATTTTTTTTAAACATAATAATTACCCTAGGTTTGGCAGGATAACCGCAAGTTAGCGGATCTTAGAGGGTGTCTAACCCCTTCCCTCTAGATTAATAAAGAAACCTTACCCGGAATCTCATTATGTTTAGCAGACCATTAAATGGAGTTAGTGTTGACTTTAACCTAGTTGACATTTAGGTTTCCTAATTCACCCAAACTAATTAGGTGGCGACTCCGCGAACCCTTTAGCATTTAGCGTCTTTTTAAACCTTAGCATTTTAGCATTAAGCACCCCTTTTGCATTTTAGCACCTTTTAAGCATTTATAACATTTTAGCATTTTTTTATTTATTTCCTAACACTTTTTCTAAGCAGGAGTTTATTTAAAAAATGTAGAGTTCAAAATCGGGTGCGACAGAATGGCGACTCCCTTAAACATTTTTAACATCTATTATTTTTACATTTTTTGGGGAGGATAACCATTCCGTCGCGCATTTAAGCCTGAGAGTTCAAAATCGGGCGCGACACCCGTTACTCCATTCATCCGGGGTCGACTAAGATGTATCATGACCTCAGATGTATGTATTGGTGGGATGGCCTGAAGAGGGACGTAGCAGAGTTTGTTGCTCAGTGTCCGAATTGTCAGCATGTCAAGGTTGAGCACCAAAAGCCCGGTGGGCTATTGCAGGAGATTGATATTCTGACATGAAAGTGGGAGGTGATCAACATGGATTTTGTTACAGGGTTACCTCGTACTCAGAGGAAGTGTGATTCCATCTGGGTTATTGTGGACAGGCTGACGAAATCAGCCCACTTTCTTCCAGTCAGGACTACGTATTCGGCTGAGGATTATGCTAGATTGTATATCAGGGAGATTGTGAGACTACACGGAGTTCCTATATCTATTATATCAGACAGAGGAGCCCAGTTTACGGCTAACTTCTGGAGGTCTTTCCAGAAGGGGTTAGGGACACATGTGAGTCTCAGTACCGCGTTTCATCCTCAGACCGACGGACAGGCAGAGCGTACTATCCAGACACTTGAGGATATGCTACGGGCTTGTGTTATTGACTTCAGGGGTAGCTGAGAGGATCATTTTCCTCTTGTTGAGTTTGCATATAACAACAGCTACCATTCTAATATTCAGATGACACCATATGAGGTTTTGTATGAGCGGAAGTGTAGGTCACCGATTGGTTGGTTTGACGTGGGCGAGGTTCAGTTAGTTGGCCTAGACTTGATTCAGCAGGTTGTGGATAAGGTGAAGCTTATCCAGGAGAGACTGTTAGCTGCTCAGAGTCGGCAGAAGTCTTATGCAGATAATCGGCGTCGACACTTGGAGTTTCAGGTTGACGATTGGGTCTTCTTAAAGATATCACCCATGAAGGGTGTGATGAGGTTCGGAAAGAAGGGGAAATTTAGCCCAAGGTACATTGGGCCTTACCAGGTCGTCCATAGAGTAGGCAAGGTTGCCTATGAGTTGGAACTGCCGTCCGACTTGGAGGCAGTACATCCGGTCTTCCATGTTTCTATGTTGCAGAAGTGTATCGGAGATCCATCGAGAGTTTTCCCAGTTAGTGATGTTCAGGCGACAGAGGGTTTATCGTATGAGGAGAGTCCCATTGTGATACTCGATCGCCAAGTCAGGAGACTGCGGACCAAGGATGTGACTTCCGTCAAAGTCTTGTGGCGGAATGATAATAGAGAAGAAATGACTTGGGAGGCAGAGGAGGACATGATAGAGAAGTATCCTCACTTTTTCCCTACACCTTCAGGTAATTCATCTCCCTTACTTGTTAGCTTTAACTGAAGTATTTTGCTTAAGTGCTATTAGGTAGCCATGTGTGGCATTATTGGTATGTAGGAGTTGTAAAAAGAGACTATGTCGCTACCTATTAGATGAACTCTGAAAGAACATTTGGGGACGAATGTTTCTAAGGGGGTGGGGGAGAATGTTACACCCCGTAATTCTAAGAGAATGAGATGATAACATACGAAAGGAAATAAGATTCGAATTTGGAAGAAAAAAAAAGTTGGCAGAATGTTTTTGGACATATTTTTAGTCAACTTTGGAGCAGTATATATCCTAGTATATTAGGATTTCTTAGGTGTTTCAAAAGCCTAATATGAAGTTCCTTGAGTCCAGTTTCCAATGCAACAAACCGCTCGTCGATAGGACATCGGAGTAGAAAGTTATGGACGTTACAAGTTCAGCTGACAGAAGAGAAAGGGTGCCTTTTTCAGTCAGGCGCCACGGCGCCGTATTTCAGGGCCGCGGCTCCGTAAGCCCTGAAACCCTCTGAAGTTGCAGCGCCACGGCGCCGGCTGCAGGGGCGCGGCGCAGAGGCGGGTTTTTTTGCGGAAAAAGGGTAAAAATCAGAAGATATTTGTGTAGAGGACCTATGGGAGGGCGACAAGTGTCCCTCCCAACTTGTAGACAAGCAAGACCCTATATTATGACCAAGTCTTGCAAGACTTGGCCATTTGCAAGACATCCTCCTAAAAGATTGTTCTTCTCTTCTCTCTCAAATTGAGAAAAACCCTAAGCCTAAATGAAATTATTGGAAAGGCGACAAGAAGACAATATGTTGGCAAGCTTGTAGAGGGTTCGTGTGGGTGATTTAAACGTAAAGAAGAATTGCGGAAAGATGGCTAAAGTGGGTGAGATTGTTGGACAATTTTGGGCGAAATACCAAGGTAAATTCATTCTCCATCTTGAAGTAAATTATGTCACGTGTTGTAGAAGTTGGAGAAGGGTATTATGATACGGAAAATGGATATAAGAATTGAATGTTGTCATGTCATAAATGAAAGTATAAAAGGGCAGTTTTCGAGCCTCTAGTTCGTTGGATTTATATGGTCGTCGACTTCACTTTTTATGTGTGGTTTATTGAAGTGATTTTAGTCGTTCAAAGTGTCGATGTGAATTATGTTTTAACTTTGAAATAACGACTTGGGTTATAAGGAATGGAAATGGACTACATGTTGTATCAATGTTGTATTGCCGAAAATGACCTTCAATATGTGACAGTTTTACATTAATTGTGGGGCAGAATTTTACACGTCCTGTTAAGGCGTGTAATCCCCTTTGGTTAGCTGAATTGTTGCGCCTTAAATGTGGCATGTTAGTTATTGAATTCGGACCTTAAAAAGGTGGAAAAGTACGTAGAAACAAAGTAAGTGCTGTCCGATTTTCCGTAGAATAAGTGACTTTACACTTCGAATATTCTACGTTTGAAACTAAAAGTTGATAGACGTATTATGGTCATTATAGGTTGACATACTACGTACGACATATTGAACTTAGCAAGTGGATTGAACCGACGAGATATGTAGAACTTTCTCTATCTTTTGAGCATGAGTTTTACAAATATATAGTACGGTGGACGTACGAGTTTTAAAGGAATTCGGTTTTATTTTGATATCATTGCCTTAATCTAAGAATGTCTAAGTTTGGTTGAGTTAGAGAATTAACTCACTTTTCTTTAAGAGATGAAACTGCCTTAATTGTCTAAAACATAAAGAGTTATAACGACTTTATGAGAAGTTAGTTATAACGGCTTTTTGGAAAGTTAAGAGATTGGTCTACTTAATTTATAGGCATGTGTTGCCTAGGTTGTGAAATTAGAACTGCTTGATGTTCTTAAAAGCTTGGGTTTGAATATCTAAAGGTATAGTACTTGGGGTTAAATTCCCGGATTTAACATGACATACTAGTGCCTTGAGTCTTATAAAATGATAGGTGATTTATATTAAATCTAATGAGAGTCCTAAATGATTTTAGGTTGCATATGTTGCTCTCGATAGATATTCAGGCAAGTATTATATTTCCATATCACCGCGTCCCTCACTTGAGGGCCGACAATCATGATGTTATGTTACGGGTTAAATTCCCTTGATATTGTTTTATTCCGTGGATTTGCTTTCCATGATGCGGGTATTTACATATACTCATTGCGGGTCCATGTGACCTATGCAGGTTCAATTCCTATGCGGGTTAAATTCCCATGACTATTCCGTGGGCTAGCTCTCCACGATGCGGGTAGTTACATATACTCATTGCGGGTCCACGTGACCAATGCGGGTTCGATTCCCATGCGGGTTAAATTCCCATGAATAGGATTGCAAATGGTATTACGGGCGGGTAGCCCTGTAATGGTCATAACCTTCCTACTTTTAAAACGGTAAAAGATACTCTCATTTGTCTCATTGTTAATAAGGCACAATATACTGTTAATTTGATTATCATACATGTCTCCAGCTTTATTTTAGACTTATGATGTAAATTTCAGTATTTCCAATTTTACATACTTGGTACACATTTTGTATTGACCCTCTTTCCTCAGGGGCTGCGTTCATGCCGCGGGTAGGGGTAAGCAGGATGTGGATCCTCACTCTTAGGATCACTGATCAGTTGTCAGAAGGCTCCATTTCTCCGGAGGCTTGTCTTTTGGTACGATTTCCCTGATGTTGTAGATTTATGTACATTCAGGGGTATGGCGGGGCCCTGTCCCGTCACAGTTGTTATGTAAATTCTTAGAGGTCTGTAGTCATATGGGTTGTAAAAAGAAAGAGGTAACTGCTTTTGGGCTTAGGTATATATTTTTGGAAGGTGGCCTTATCGGCTAGCCTATTGATATTTCATGACTTGTATTTTTTTTTTGAGTTGTATGTATGTTCCACTAATATTCTCTGATGTATACATGTAAGGGGTGCCCAGGTAGGGCACCAGTCGCGGGCCCGGGGTCGGGTCGTGACAAAAGTGGTATCAGAGCAGTTAGTCCTCGAAAAGTGTCTACAGATCGTGTCTAGTAGAGTCTTGATTATCGGTGTGTTGTGCACCACATCTATAATCAGGAGGCTGCAGGACATTTAAGATTGGTTTTCATTATTCTCTCTCTGAGATCGTGCAGTAGAGCTGTCTTATTAGGTTGAATCCTCTCTGACCTATTCTTATGTATCAGTGATGCCTCCACGGAAGGCGACCAGGGCCCAGAAGGGCAAGGCAGCAGCAGGAGCTGCTAGTGGTACGCAGAGGGTTACTAGGACTCAGGCCCCGACTATGCCTGAGGTTGTGGCCCAGGCGGCGAGTTCAGTTACGCCGGCAGTATTAGAGGAGTCAAGAGCAGCCGTAGCTCCAGAGGTTCCGATACCTGAGCCTCCAGTCCCTCAGCCAGGGGCAGAGTATAGAGATTATGGAGAGCAGATCAGGTTATTAACTAGCATAGTGGTAGAGGCGTGGCAAACGGGAAGCGAGTAGCTAACCCTAGAGCCGACAGTTTGAGGATTCGGGATTTTCTGGGTTGTAATCCACCCGAGTTCTATGGTTCGAGATCTGAGGATGATCCTCAGGAGTTCATTCGGCAGGTACAGCGGACTATGCAGGTGCTTAGGGCCTCGGAGACAGAGTCGGTAGTGTTAGCTTCTTACCGGTTATGCGATATTGCGTTGAAATGCTTTGAGTCATGGGAGCTGTCTAGGGGTGTGGATGCTCTTCCAGCTGTTTGGGATGAGTTCACAGAGGCCTTCCTTGATCACTTTTTGCCTCATGAGATGAGGAGATCCCGCGTTGATAGGTTCTTGACATTGAGACAGAATGGGAGGACCATCAGAGAGTACAACCCGGAGTTTGACTCATTGGCCAGGTATGCGCTCACTATTGGGGCGGACATGGCGGACAGAGTTCACCGCTATGTGATTGGGCTAGACCGTTATATGGTTACTGCATGTCTGGGAGTGGCCCTTCATCCAGGTATGGATATTGCCAGGATGCAAGCTTATGCACAGGGTATTGAGGACAGAGAGAGAGAGAGGACCAGCCAGACTCAGTCCAACCCAAGAGGGCCAGGACGACAAGGTTTCAGGGTAACTTTCGAGGCGGACAACCTCAGCAGCAGGCTAGGGCTACATTTCAGCCGGCACAGAGTGCTCCATCTCGGTTTTCTGGCAGGAGGTCCGATCAGCCAGGTTATTCGGGAGCAAGTCAGAGCTCCATGGCAGTAGGTTCGCAGAGGTTCAGAGGTACTAGCCGGACGAGGCCACCCCTACCTCGGTGTGTCCGATGTGGTAGGTCCCATGTTGGGGAGTGTCATGCTACTTCGAGATCCTGTTTTTCATGTGGCAGTCGAGACCATATGGTGAGGGAGTGTCCGTACAAGGGGGCACTGATGTGCGGTAAGATGCACACACTTTAAACGCAAGTGCACGTTATCGTGACAAGTAATATAGTCCTGGTAAGACCGAATATCGTCCACAATGATTAGGGTTCAATTACCAACTATCTATCTTTTGGTATCTATTTGGTAAATTGATATTTGATTTGTGGTTTATAACTAGTAATTATAAAAGCTAATTTAACTATAGGTTTACTTCAGTTGTGATGGGAATAGGGCTTCCATGTCTCTTCAACTATCTGCTTATGTTATTTATTCCGCAACGAACTATGGTCTTCTTTCGGAGAAAGCGGAGTTTCTGAAATCGTTTTATACTCCGTTAGGGTTATATAAACACTCGACCCAGATGTCGCCTTACCTACCTTTCGGTGATAAGGATAACTCTATAGGAGGATTAAGAGCAAAAACCTAGTTAACCGCAATCACACGTGCGCAAAATTAGGGTTGTTAAGCCTCTTATTAACGCTACATAAATAATTGAGGTATTTTCATCCCCAATCCAAGAATGTCTACCCAACTTACAGCATATTCACAATCCCCTCCTTTCGGAGTCTGATTAGAAATCATATAAGGATAATTAGTTGTCAATTAATTACCAAGCATTCAACGCAATTATTGGATAGATCTCTCAAAGAAGAATAATAACCATAAACATGCATTAATTCATAACATAAGTTTCTAGAGAATTAACATGGAAAGCCCTATAAGAGAATTAGTTCCTAGCCATAAATATGACAAGAACTAATTCAAAGTTCATCATGCAAAAACTGAAATAAAGAAAAGAAAAAGAAAAGAAAATACTTAAGAATGAGTCTCCAAGCCAAGCATCCAAGGGTTGTGGAATATTTACAAGATGGATTGGTGGAAGGATGGATGTAGAATGGTGAATGGTGGAGTGGAGAATGAATAATTCTTCTAATGATGTAGAGTATTTATAGACCAAGAATTCTTTAGGTGAAGGGTTAAGGATTTGTAAGTAGGAAAAGTTATTAGAATCCTTTTAGATAAGGGTTTTAAGGTAGGAAAAGTTATCTCTTTAGGTAGGAAAAGTTATCCCTTTAGGTAGGAAAAGTAATCCCTTTAGGATTCTGAAAGCATGTCCAATTCGGCCCAGCACTTTATAATTCCCGCGTCGGCGCGCTACAGTGGCGCGGCCATGAAGATCAAGAACTTTCGGACTTTCAAGATATTGGCGCGCGGCTACCTTTGGCCAGCGGCCGATGACGTTTTACGCGGTCCGTTTTCGTCCTTTTTTCGTCCGGATTTCGTCTGATCTCCTCTCTAATTTCCAGAACTTTTTAGACTTTATTTCTTGGCCCTTTTAGTGTGCAATTCCATCTATTTTATGCTCATTTCATCTCTTTTTCGTCATTTCTCTATTTTTGACCGTTGTGACACAAAAGAAAGGAAAACGACCCTAATATTGTACTAAACATAAATGAAATGAGTAAAATATTAACTAAAAATGACTCAAAAAGTGTATATAAAATACACCGATCAAATACCCCCAAACTTAACCTTTGCTCGCCCTCGAGCAAAGATAGAAAGAAAGAAATAAAAGACTCAAGAAACGAAAAATAAAAGACTCACTGACATTGATCACTTTTGCTGCATTTAGTGTTATCTAGAAAAACATGAAGGTTAGCAGAATAATATGCAATAATATGTAGCATGAAATTTTTCAGCACACTAAACACATTGAGCTAGATATTTCGCAAACTCATATTTATCATGCTTTAATGGAAGTCAATATACTAAATCATGCATATAAATTCAAAAATCCTATGACATGCTTACTTGCTATTCTCCACTAATCCTGGATATGTATAAAAGAGATCTTCAGGACTTTAAGGGTTGTAATGTAGGCTTAGGTATAGGTAGGTAAAAATATGCATTTAGGCTCATTCTGTGTACCATAAGCTTTTTAGCTTTTCAGTATTTCCCTTTTCTTTTTGTTCTTTCCTTCACTTTGATTCTATCTTTTCCCTCTTTTGTTTTGGGAGAGTGAAGTATATAATAATGACAAGCACCCCCAAACTTAGGCTTTTGCCTATTTCTTATTACTTTTAATTGGGGTGCAACAAGCTCATTCACTCTTTTTGTCTCTTTTTTTAACACAATTGATTCCACTACTTCACATTTTTACTTATGGCACAATTTGTGGGAATATAGGGTGTCAAAGAAGAAGTTTCAATTTTTAGGCTCAATGGGGTTGACTAGGGATATATTTGAAGTCCGAGATAGAAAAGAGTGGTAAGAATTGACTATGAAAGAAATGCCTGAGTCATCTCCCTAGCATGCATATCCTAACTATTTCGCCTCAAATAGCAAGCAATCATAACACATAGGTTTTCATAATTTAACATGCACAATTTAAGCAAGAAACTCCAAATAGACAGATTTTTGTGAGTTTTTGGCATATCTAACCTAGGTGTTTAGATAGTTGCTTCTAATTCCATTACATTATTCCACCTTCCTTCACTAGGTGTTTCTAGCAACTACAGCATACATGATCTTTGACAGGCAATTATGACTTAAAAAAGAAAAAAAAATTGTGACTCAAAAATAAACATAAAACAAATAAAAAAAAGACTTAATTGAAACATAACAAGATACAAATAAACACCCCCAAACTTAAATCACACATTGTCCCCAATGTGTGCAAGACTCAAAGAAAATAAAAGAAAAAAGACAACTTACTGACACAACACAGCGGTCATAACGGAGGTCTAGGAGGAAAAATTCTGGAATTTGCACGGAAATATGGCTCTCTGAAGTTCGGGCGCCGCGACCCTGAGATTCGGCGCGGTACTGCTAATCTTGTGGCTCTTACGAAATTACGGTGCTGCGCCCTGATTACAGCGCGGCTACTTTTCCTTTTTTCGTTTTACTCCTTTTCCTCGGTTTTAGCTTTCACCCACAGTAATCCAACAACACAAAACAAGAACCCAAGACCGTGAGATCGTTTCAAAGCAAAATAAAATAAAATAAAGACAGAAATTAAAATAACATAATTAAAAACATTGGGTTGCCTCAACAAGCTTGTCTTTTACGTCTTTTAGCGGGCGCAATTAACCTTTTCGAGTGCCCATTGGATCCTTACGCGAACTTGCAATCCGCAGAGTTATTGTTGTAGGTCTCAATTTCCCTACGACCATTTGTTCAAACAAGAGTCTTACATATACAATTATCCCCCAAGTAGGCTTGTCTTTTATGCTTTCTATAATGTAGGAATCCGTGAACTTCTCTACATCTCTCAACTCTAGGGGGTACCCTTGATGGTATGGGCTTCCTAATTGGGAATCAGTGATAGCTAGTGGTGTTTCTTACGTAATAGGTGCAAGAAAAGAATTTCCACGAGAATCGAAGGTAAATAATTGGATCTCTGATCTTTTCCTTTTACACCAACTATCTCACCCGTTGCTCAATAGTTGGGTGTGGTTCAGGCTCCTCAATTTGTTGTTCTCTGTTCAAAATCACCTCGATTTACGGGTTACGGCGCGCGACCACGCTCTTTGGCGCCGCGTCTCTCACTCTCCTGCACTGTCTCAGAATCTTCGGCGCCACGGCCCTGCTCATCGTGGCCATGCTACTGCTTCTTGCGAACTCTCTATCTCCCCTGATTCGGCATCCTTCAGGTCAATTGCCTGACATTGTGTTTCCTCATTGCCTACCCCAGGTGCAGATTGCTCTTCTTGCGTTTCGCTGTTGAATATGATCGCGAGTTCTGCTATTTGCGTTTCCAACTTCTTCATGGCCATTCTCGTTTCGTCTATGAACTGATTTTGGTACCTCGTGAGACTGAGTATAGCTTCTCGTAATTCCTCCCTCTTCCTCTATGGTTGGAGCTCGATCATATTGACAGTAGAAATCCATGTCTTAAGGATCCCTGAGATGAATCAAAACCAACAACAAATCACGGCACACTTGTTTTTTTTTTTTCAAAAGAAAATAAAATAAATAATTTAAAGAAACAAAAATAAAAACCAAATTAGAAATTAAAAATAGATAAATTTGATATTGAACTATGCCTAATCCCCGGCAACGGCGCCAAAAACTTGATGCGCGGTAAGATGCACACACTTTAAACGCAAGTGCACGTTATCGTGACAAGTAATATAGTCCTGGTAAGACCGAATATCGTCCACAAGGATTAGGGTTCAATTACCAACTATCTATCTTTTGGTATCTATTTGGTAAATTGATATTTGATTTGTGGTTTATAACTAGTAATTATAAAAGCTAATTTAACTATAGGTTTACTTCAGTTGTGATGGGAATAGGGCTTCCATGTCTCTTCAACTATCTGCTTATGTTATTTATTACTGCAACGAACTATGGTCTTCTTCTTTCGGAGAAAATAGGTTTACGAAATAATTTTATACTCCCGTTAGGGTTATATAAACACTCAACCCCAGTATCGCACCTTACATACCTTTCGGTGATAAGGATAACTCTATAGGAGGATTAAGAGCAAAAACCTAGTTAACCGTCACGCACCATGCGCAAAATTAGGGTTGTTAAGCCTCTTATTAACGCTACATAAATAATTGAGGTATTTTCATCCCCAATCCAAGAATGTCTACCCAACTTACAGCATATTCACAATCCCCTCCTTTGAGTCGATTAGAAATCATATAAGGATAATTAGTTGTCAATTAATTACCAAGCATTCAACGCAATTATTGGATAGATCTCTCAAAGAAGAATAATAACCATAAACATGCATTAATTCATAACATAAGTTTCTAGAGAATTAACATGGAAAGCCCTATAAGAGAATTAGTTCCTAGCCATAAATATGACAAGAACTAATTCAAAGTTCATCATGCAAAAACTGAAATAAAGAAAAGAAAAAGAAAAGAAAATACTTAAGAATGAGTCTCCAAGCCAAGCATCCAAGGGTTGTGGAATATTTACAAGATGGATTGGTGGAAGGATGGATGTAGAATGGTGAATGGTGGAGTGGAGAATGAATAATTCTTCTAATGATGTAGAGTATTTATAGACCAAGAATCCTTTAGGTGAAGGGTTAAGGATGTGTAAGTAGGAAAAGTTATTAGAATCATTTTAGGTAAGGGTTTTAAGGTAGGAAAAGTTATTCCTTTAGGTAGGAAAAGTTATCCCTTTAGGTAGGAAAAGTAATCCCTTTAGGATTCTGAAAGCATGTCCAATTCGGCCCAGCACTTTATAATTCCCGCGTCGTAGCGGCACCTGTGCATGGCGCTGAAGATCAGCAACTTTCGGACTTTCAGCATATTGGGCGCCGCGGCTCTGCTGCCTGGCGTCGCGGCGCCGGTGACGTTTTTCTGACAGATTCCGTTTCGTCGTCCTTTTTTCATCCGGATTTCGTCTGATCTCCTCTCTAATTTCCAGAACTTTTTAGACTTTATTTCTTGGCCCTTTTAGTGTGCAATTCCATCTCTTTTATGCTCATTTCATCTCCTTTTCGTCATTTCTCCATTTTTGACCGCTGTGACACAAAAGAAAGGAAAACGACCCTAATATTGTACTAAACATAAATGAAATGAGTAAAATATTAACTAAAAATGACTCAAAAGTGTATATAAATTACACCGATCAGGCACGGGTAGTATGATTCGACTCTGAGTCGATTCTTGGTCTTCTTCTTCGTGGTTATGCGCCGGGCGGGGTTTTCACGGGCGGCGGTGCGGCGGTCGTGATGAAGGTTGTCACGACCCGACCCCGGGTCCGTGACCGGTGCCTTAACCCGGGCACCCTTGTGACACAACATCAGAGAAAACCAGCGGAATATAAACTCACAATAAACAACCATAATGATATAAATAGTCTAGCCCAAAATGGCTACCCCAAAAGTACATAAAACCGAACAGCTACATCCTTAAACAAACCAAGTTATGACAAGACTACAGGCCTCTAAGAAGGAGTAACACTATGACGGGACAGGGCCCCGTCATGCCCCTGAATGTACAAAACATCAACAACACCAGGGAGAACCATACCAAAAGTCGAGCCTCCGAAGAAATTGAGCTCCTGACACCTGAGTAAAAGATCCTAGGAATGAGGATCTACCACCTTTCCCTTACTGCGGCGTGAACGCAGCCCAGGAAGGGTCGGTCTGCAACGTACAGTATGTAAAGCGGAAAATCGTAGTAATATCATAAGTCAAAAATAATTTGAGTCATAGATAAAAATCAAGTTCCTTGCACTGTGCCTTACTAACAATGCGCCCAACAAGTATAAATCTTATAGCATAAAAATAGGAGGCTCACGATCAAACCACGGTACCTCGCCTGTAGTATCATTAAGCAATCCTACTCCGGGACTATTTCACCGCGTGGGTCTGCGGACCGCGTGAGGTCATCGCCTCGTCGTGGGACTATTTCACTGCATGGGACTATTTCACCCGCGTGGATCCTGTGGACCCGCATGAGTACCATCGCCGTACTCGCGTGGGACTATTTCACCCGCGTGGATCCCGTGGTCCGATCCGCGTGAGTGCAAGCGCGCTCGCATCATGGGTAGCAAATCCATTGCATAAATAATAACCCGGGGTTTACCCCGTAATAATATAAATATATAACATAGCTCATCCGGCTATCATACATAACATAAGCACTACCGGCCTATCATATCATACATAAGCACTACCGGGCTATCATGTCATAACATAAGCACTACCGGCTTATCATAACATAAGCAAATTAAGAAATCTCCTAACTTCTTATTAACATTATTAATATATCCTCTCATTTTAGTATCCTAAGGCACTAACATGTCCTTTAATAGAAAATTCGGGAATTCAACTCAAGTACCATGTACTTCTAACCTTTTAAGAAATAACTCTTTTTATACAAAAATTCCAAGATACTAATCACCATAGTATCAATTTACGATTTCTTTCAAGACAAGTCACATTTCCTTTTAGAAATATAATAGGCTTCTAAATCAAGTGACTTCATTTCCTTTAAAACCTTAGGCAACCAATGCCTAAAAATCAATTCACCTTTCTTAGTTTCAAATCCTTTACCCGTACTTGTTTTAATTAGAGTAAACCTTTCTTTGTGAACCTTTCAAGAAAACTAATATAACCAACTTCCCATAAAGTCATTATATTAGTGTTATCCCTTTGTCAAATACATTTTCCCTAAAACCAAGGGACTTATACTTTTGAAATGAAACAAGTAGCATATACTTTTAAAACAAGTGAAAGATATCAAATCTTGTCGTCACCGTACTACATAGGTACAACTACTCATGCTCAAGAGATAGGAAAGTTCCACATACCTCTTTGGTCAATCCACTTGCTAAGCTCAACTACCGCAAGTAATATTTCAACCTATAATAATCATGATACGTTTGTTAACCTCTAATCTCAAAGTAGAACAATCAAGTTCAAAGTCACTAAATTCTATGGAAAATTGGGCAAGATTTCCTTTGTTTCTACTCACTTTGCCACCTTTCTCAGTAGAATTTATCATCCAAACACCACATTTAAGGCTCAACAATCCAACATTTTAAAGGGGATTACACCTCTAAACTTGGGTGTGTAAAATTCTGCCCCATTAGGTACAACAATTCACTTAACAATTCTAAGGTAGTTTTTTTAGGCTACAACATGCTCATAATCTCTTCTTAACCAATCCTTCATATCCAAACCACATTTCTTACATGCAAGGACTCTAAGTGCATTATTCACTACCACAAGTTATTTCTTCTTAACATGCAACACTAAAAACTAATTATAAAGGAAGAATCATTACCTTAGAGCTTTAGCCAAATTTATTCCAAATATTTTGCTAGCTTCCTTGCCAAGAACACCACCACAACAACACCACCACAACAACACCAACAAGCTAGCCACAAGCTTCATTCTTGTTCTTAACTTTTCAGATTTTTCCTAAGGCTAGAATTTCTCTTGGAAATGTAGAGAGAAGGAGGAGCTAATTTAGAGAGAGGGAGAGGTTTGAAAGATGACCAAGTCTTCAAGACTTGGTCAATATAAACATCTGAAAAATCGGATGGGGGACATGTCACCCTCCCATGGCCTTTTAAAAGAGAAATCGACTTTCTAAGTTTTTCCGCCCAAAAATCCGCCTCGGCGCGGTGCTGAAACCTCCGCACCTCTCGAACTTCGTCACGGCCTGCTGTCTGGCCATGCTGCAACTTCAGCCTCAAGATGCCGCCGCGGCCACGTCTTCGGCGTAGCGGCCTGCAATCACCCGCTTGGCGCGCGGCCTGCGCCTCTGGCGAGCCAGGCCGATCATGGTCGGGCCGAACCACGGGGTATAACAGAGGTCCTAGTTCTAGCGGTCCATAGAACCGCATATATTTCTTAGCCAGCCGGCGGGATCAGGAGGCTTCCCCGGATGTCGTCACAGTTACATACAACCCAAACACACATATTGCACCTACGTAGTCATATTTTCAATTCACACCCGTATAGTCAACCTTTTACGACAACAATGTTTGTATAAAAAAGTGTATAAGAAGTGTCTATAGGCACTTTTATACTATTATATTAAATTATACAAACTTATATAAAAATTGAATAATTTTATCTCCTGCGAACTTTAACCCACAAAATTTCATTAAATATGAGTTAAAACTTAAAAGCATTTACTAAAATATCTCAAATCTTCATCAAATATCTTCAAATTTTAATCACAATTTCAAAATGACATCCAACCAACCCCAATCATTAATTTGTCTTTTGGTTAAACAGACATTTCATTAACTACTACAATCATCAATTTGTCAAAAAATTTAACAAATCATAAAATTAATTTTTGAGTTTCTAAACTTTTAAAAATCCAAACAATAGTCTTTAGTTTTTTCGCGTTAATTAACCCAAAAATATCTATATTTGTGATTATAAATATCAATATCATTCTCAATCAGTTTCAAAGTATTAAAAAATAAAAAGTTTATCATAAATTAAGAAATTGTTGCATTTTCCTAAGTGTTTAAAATTATATATACAAAAGAATAAAAGTTGTGCGGATTAAAGTAAAATAGATACTCTATTACATTGTAATATATGCTTTTACAATCCTATTTTTTTTGGAGAGTAAATAATTATCATAAAATTCTTGAATACAAAATGGACAAAACAGTGAATTGGATAACAACAAAATGCATTTTGCAATGAGCGAAAAAAAAATTTAAATACGCATCAATCACATACATACATCTCACAATGAGCGAAAAAAGAAGATCGAGAAGTGCATGGAATATTAAATACGCATCAATCACATACAGATATATCAACTTGTCAATATCCACCGGCGGCGGTTGCAGACTGCAACTGCAACAAGTGTCGATAGCAGTCAGCTGCCGTCGGTCTTTGCTCCGGGTTATGGTCCAAACACCTATTCTGCAACTCTTTCAACAATTTCGGCACCCCTACTAATCCACAGCTCTTCACTAATTGCCCTATTCCCCATACATCCACTTTCACTCCATGATAATTCCTTCCCATCTCAGGCGGGTGTCTCCCGCTCGAAGCTCCTCCGTGAGGGTAAAGCTGCGGGGCGGTAACCGCCTCGTCGAAACCCGTAACGAACCATTCGTTCTCCCTGTCGCTTCTCCTCATGACTTTGTCCCATCCTAAATCTCTATGCATAAATGAAAGATCATGTAACGCGACTAGCGCTTTTGTGACTTGTTTTAATGCTTCTATTAGTTGATCACAGTTTACTGGCTTGTATTTGCAACCTCTTGGCTTGAAGACTAATGCAAGATCTTTTTCTGATGCCCTTACGACAAATTCCGCGTGTGGGATTCTATGATCAAGAAAATCGTATATTTCTTTCACTGTCACAAATTTTCTTCTACTAGAAAAATATCGAACCACTGTATTTGGAGTCATCTCTACAAAATTTCCATTACCCAAATCTGTTCTCTCAAAATCAGTGTAGGGTAGATGTTTGAAATTACTCCCATTGCTGGTCATGTAGTGAAAGCATCTGTCTGCTAATAATGGTAATAATCCGGCAATTCTCCAACATGGGACTAAAGCTTTTAGTCTTTCCACTGGGGTCGATAGATCCACAGTGTAAAGATCGGTTCGGATAATACGGTCTTGTGATCGACTCAAGGCACAGAATATAACAATAAATCCAACGGCATAGTAACCTAACACGTAAGGAAGGTCCATGTAAGTCCAAAGAAATTTTTCAACTATAGAAGAAGATGGATCTAGTTGACCTTCTCTTAACTGATCAGTTTCCTCTCCCCTCCACAAGCAAAAATTCCTCAAGAAAGCAGTAACGTTAGGCCATTGATCTTGCACGGTTTCCGCAAGACACGACGAAGATTTCCGTACGAATACCATTTCGATGGAACAAAACTTGGATATGATCCTATTGATGCAATCATCCCAAAGGCCAATATAAGAGTCCCTATCGGTCGCTGTCGCAGCAGTGAGACTAGGGTTTGAGCGCATTATAGAGCTCAAGACATCGTAAGTAATGCCTCGACAATCTAACAGCTCAGTAGAAATAGTGAAAAATAGCTCTTTCCCTTGAGGTAAGTCTTTGAACACGTCTCGCCGGAGTGGGAAACGGAGCTCCTCCGGTGGTGGTTGTTGCAAATGCCAAGAGAGCTCGAATAAACTTGGAAGTTTAGGCGGAGGAGATCTAAGACACCCAACGTAGTACTCAGTCGGATCTTGAAATTCCCAAGGAGTAGTTGCTGCAAAGTGTGAAGCAGTTTAAAATTATTTTACCTAATTTCAAAGTCCAGTTGAAAGGAACAAGATGCTACTAATGGGAACCATAGTCTAGACAAAATTCATTAGCTCAGAGGTGAAGGAATAGGAAATTATAAATCATTGCCCTTTTCACAAATAGAAATCCGAAATTTATGGAAGGGACTTACATCTGATGGGAAATTCAGATGAGGGAAGTTGCAATCTTTCATTGGGACCTAGATTAAACAGAAAAAAGATTTATAAATGATTAGGATTTAAGACTGGTACATTCTAAATATTAAAAAAAATGCCATTAACAATTAGATAAAATACCAGAAGGAGCAAATGTTGAAGAGGATTTTCTCCTGCCAAAAACTTTTAGTTGTACTCCAGATAGGAATCTATCAACAGAAAAACCTTTCATGGGTCCATCTTCAAATGCCTCCATATTGCAAGCAACCATAGAATCATCCAAGAATGCAATTTCATCTGCGTTTAAAAAACTTGAACCTTGTACCTTCATTCTACCTCTATGATGCTCACCTTCTTCAGCCCATAAGCTCACTGATTCCTCCCATATCATTCGAATCTTGCCAATTCGCCGAAGCTCTTTTGGAGTTGAAGAAGATGGACCACCCCCAATAATATCTAATGAAGAAGATGGTGTTGTTTCGAACCCTAAGAACCCACCTCTTGTTCCATGTAGTAATGTTTCTGTTCCACTTGGTATTACCAACTGTTTTGCCCTTGCTACATCCACACAATATATATGCCATTAATAAGTTACGTTAATAATGTGCACTGTTATACTTATTGACATTGTCCTACACTAAATTAATTGTTGTCCTACACTAAATTAATGTGCACTGTTATACTTAAAAGACATTAATTATTGTTGAGAGCATACCTGAGAGAGGAAGTTCATCTTCCCTGAAGGGTGGAGGGGGAGGCAAAGACTTGGTAAGTGTGAGAGATGTACGAATATTATCGTCACCAATATTGGGCTGAGTTGCAATTCTAATTTGAGGAGTTCTCATTCTAGGGCCCATAAACTGAGATAATTCTTCAAACACTTCTTCATCAAATGAAGCAGGCAATCTATGAATCTTCCTTTCATAAGGGGAGAGTCTAAAATAACTCTTCCCAATTTGTTCCCTCTCAGCACCTCTTTCCCATTCGTATACTTTTCTGAATTCACCCAACATGTTGTCCCATTTAGTCCCAGCAGTTTTAGCATCTCTGTTAACTCCATGCCTATTGAGAAACTCAGCCACTTCTCTATCTTTATCAGCTCTCGTCTTGCCTCTACCAGCTGCCGGTTGTGCTCCTGGAGAACCTTCTAGATGAACCAGCTCCGATGATGAGCCACCCCCACCGCCACCTTGGTACTGAATTTTCCAGGCCCTAGCTAGCCACAACATCTCGTTAGGTTTCCAAACTGGACTCACGTATTTCCCTTTCCTGAATTGTTGATGAACTTGTTCTCCTCCTCCTTCGCTCTTGTTCGGCTCTTGTCCCGAGGCTGAGGGCCGAGGAGAGTGCGAAGGAGAAGAAGCTGTGTTTGAAGACGACGCAGCTGGATTGGTGGTGGCAGTAGTGTTGTGGGCTGAAGGAGATAATGGGCTCGACTCCGCGCTCAATATATTCGGCTTCTGCTGCTGTTGTTGAGAAGAAGATGAAGATGGTATGAATTTCCATTGACTTGCAGTATATCTAGGCCGCTTTGGGTTCACAACTTCAAACTGTTGTTGTTGTTCGAAAGAAACAGAAGTTGTAGTAGCACCGCCAGGGATACTATACAGAGAAGATGAAATATAAGGAGTACCAGAAACAACCGACTGTGGCGGTTGTTGTTGTTGCTGTACTGGTATAGTATCGGGTGAATCTTGATCATGAGGGTTATCTGGTGAGTTAGATAAATGTTGCTGAGGTTGTTGTTTCTTGGTAGTAACTCCTTTGTTTCCATCCATCTCTTCAATGGGGGTCCAAAGGAGAAAAAGCAGAAATTAAACACACCGCCCTAACTCTCCTCGGTCACAAACTAAAACCAGAACCAAGAGAGGAAAATGAAACCACCATGACTTTGCTAGCTATGTAGGACTAGATCTGTTCCATTTAGACTTGTTTAAAGTTTTATATATATTTTATTTTATTTAACCAAGAAATTATAAAGTAGGACGATATTGAGAGAAGTTGTGAGACCTATGTTGAATCCTAGTGCATCTCCAAAGGGGAAAAAAAGTGAGACTTGTATATAGGAAAAGGGCAGAAGTAAGGTAGCATAGCAGAGAAAGAAAAGTCGAGATTGTGGAACCTGCCTTTGAATGAGACTTGACCATGAGCTCAATTTTAACAGTAAATGCCTTTATAAATCTTTTTTACTTATGATGTGAGTTGGGGTGAAAAAAGAAAGTACGAAGAGAGAGAGAAGGGGTGTTTGATTCGAGAGTAAAAGTAATGATTGTACTGAAAAACCAGAGAAATGCGGCTACGAATGAGTTAACATTCATTCTTTTAACGAAGGTGCAATTAGTGGTCTTTGTTTGGACTTGTTTTATCGGACACAAAAACAGCGAGACTTGCTTTGGATCTACTCCTTTATTTTATTAGTTTACTTTTAGTATGAGTTTTGTCTTCATTTAGTACTTAGACTGGTCGAATCAATGTCTCTGCCAAGTGATTAATCGTTCTTCTACATATCCATTGGCGCATGCATGTTCATTTTCTCTCTACTTCGATTGGCTGAAGTCATCGATGGAGTTTTATATTTATCTATATTTTATTTAGACATTTCCAACTGAAATTTCTATCATTTAAACTCTCCAAAAAAACGTTTAATGTGTCACTTGAACACATATTATAGGTGTCTAACGGGCTGACCCGGTCCGGACCGGTAGCCCTACGGTTTTACGGTTTGGTAATTCTGCGATGCAGTTCATCGACTAAGACCAATCGATCAGGTCGTTACGGATTCAGTCGGCGTGCGGTTCGGTCGAGCAGTCCTACCGGTCCGGTTTCTATTTTTTTTTTTTTAATTTCTAGTATTTATTTTCTATAATATAAACTAAATTCAATTTAAATATGTAATATAATAATATAATATATAATTTAGTTGTATATATTAAAATTGAAACTTTAAAGTTAACTTTTATTTTATAGTTTATAACTTTATACTTTATACGATTTATAGTTTATAACTTTATATTGTAAATTTGTAATTATACTTTTATTAATTTATTAGATTAGTAGATATAAGTTAACAAATAAGTAATAACAGATTAACAACTAAATAGATAGTAAAATTAAAATTAATGATAAGATGTAAACTTTTGAACTTTCATAACGTTTAATAAGAGTACATAATGAAGTAATAATAATTTTATTTACATATTATGCATCATTTTTGCAAGTTCTTCGTAATCTATAGGTTGATTGAATTGGTTATGCTCCATAGCCTCTAAATGAGTATTAATTCGATCCGCCTCGCTCCGCCTTCCAAAATATTGCCTATTTCTTCATCTTCCGAGAATTAACGTCTCCACATCCTTGATTTCTTCTCTGCGATCGATCCAATCCCTGCGCACTAACACTTCTAATGTGCTTCCACCCAATGAGTGACGTGTGTCTCCTATTTGATCTCGTGCTTGGCTAAATGCACTTTCAGAAGTCACTGTTGAGATCGACACATTAAGAACATCCCGCCATCGCAAGTACAGGAATTGCCTTTTGTTATCCTGCCACCATTGTAAAGGGTCAAAAATTTTCTTCGGCTCCGCTGGCTTTTGCAAATAAAATTGCATCTCATCGCAAGATCGGCTTGTGGTTGGTTGTGTTGTAAAAGTGCTCCATATGTCTAAACATTCTTCTTCATCGTCATCATCATTGAATCCTGCAGGTGTAGACACAGAACCAGAACCAGAACTAGAAGGAATATTAGTAGCAGAGTTGGTGTTGTCATGTAATGTAGCATAATATTCATATAATGTAGTTAAATTAGTATCAAGTTTACTTATGCAATCAAATGAAGATAGAGTTTCTGTTTGACCTATTTCCATATAAGTATATAAACTAAATATTAAATTATGACAATCTACTTTTTTAATAGAAGGATTTAAGACTGCACCAATACAATAAACATCAGGAATAGGAAAAAAATATTTTTTAAATTTTTCAAACATAACTGTAACTGCATCTTTATATTTCACATTTGATTTTAAACCATAAAGTAAATATGAAATTTCAGCTATATGAGCTAAAGCATTACAAACTGTTGGGTAATAAGATCCTGAAAATTCAACAGTTGCAGTGTAAAATTTACGTAAAATTTTTAAAAGTTCACCAATTGATTTCCAATGTTCGTCGGTTAACATATACATCACGTTCTTACAATGCGCATTTGCAACATGTGTTATGGGGTCTTTATACTTATAACATTCTTTTAAAAATAAATAAGTATAATTTCACCATGTAATAATCTCTTCTGGCATGAATTTAGGTCTCAAATTAAATTGTTTACATTTTTCTTTAAATTCTATAATTCTATTTTTCCTATTATTACCCTGAATAACTCCAATGACTCTTTTGACAAGTTTTATTTGGTGAAAATAAATCAAGACCACTTTTAACAATTAAATTATAAATATGACAAGCACAACGAACATGAAATATATCGGGAAATGGTGATTGTATACGCTTAAAAGATCTACAAAGCATATTATTAGATGCATTATCGAATGATACACAAAGTATTTTATTATAAAGATTATATTTTGGGCATAAAAACAAATAGTTTCGCTTATATATTTTTCAAGATGACTTTGATCCTCGCCATACGCAAAGCAATAATACGTTTTCCATTCTAAAATTTTCATCAATCCAATGACAAGTAATTGTTAAATAATCATAACTGCTCAATCGATGTCCAATGTCCAAGTAAAACTAACATGACATGAAAGATTAGCAAACAAATATTGCAAGAAAATAACATAATCATTATGAAGTCTAAAAATATAGGCTCTAGTAGTACTACGAGGAACACCTTTAAAAAGGGATTATATACTCTTTGAATATATGTAATTAAATATGAAGAAGAAGCAAAGAAAAGGCAAACAACTTCCGACAATCATTTTTGCTAATTCAATGCGATCTTTTTAGATCGCATTTAGTCAACCCCAGGTTAATGGATTAAGTTGTTGTTGGGGGTTCTAAATTAGGGACAACATTCCATCGTGCGTATGATCGTGTTTTATATGTCTACCTATAGTGCGTCCCCGTCACCACTTGTCTTATGTTTATAAGTTCTCCCACAAATATTACATTTAACTCTATCGGTACCACAACTTTATCATAAAAGAGCCACACTTTACTCCTTTTTTCTTGCTCCGGTCACGGTAAAGGAGGTCTCGACTACGACTACCACTAGCAGTACCAACGTTGTGAAGGAACACTAGTAGGTGTAGGAGGTTCTTGTTCTTGTTCTTCTTCAAGTTCATCAATATCATCTAATTGAACGTTATCACATTCATTATCTTATATTCCAAAATCTTCTTGCATTTGATCATAATCTATATTTTGATTAGATGATGAAGAACCTACAAATTTTTTACCCCTTGAACTAGATTTACGGCGCAGTCCCGACGCAATTCCCCTTAGTAAAGACATTATAAAATGTTTAAATAATCAACAAATAAATATGACAATTTAATAAAATAATTAGAGAATGAAACGAGTGTACCAAACTTCGGGATTCAGAATTCAATTGAAACTCGAAGCTCGAAGTCTTGCGTCTTGCTACTTTGAATTTGAAAACTAATAATAATAATAACTTGAAAAATGATAATAAAGATGATTAAGAGAGTATGAGAAATTGAGAATAAGAGAATTGAGAGAAATGTTGTGTGATAAAAATGAAGAAAATGTAGAGAATTTATAGATTTTTTAAAGGGTAAAAATGTAATTAAAATAAATAAATAAACAAAAAAAAACAAAAAAAAAACAAAAAAAAAAAAACAGGGCCAACGGTCGAAATGACCGTTGGCAAGGCCCCTGCCCCCCCCCCCCAGGCCCCCCTCCCATGCCCAACGGTAACAATACCGTTTGGGAAAAAAGTTTAATTTTTTTTTTTATTCTGGCCCGACCGGTTAGCCAGAATGGAACCGGTTTTCCGTTCACGCCTAACCGGTCCGGGCCTTCGGGTTTTCATAACGTGCGGGTTGGGGTTGAGGCAATCCAACTGACCCGGTATGCCTCTGCGGTCCGGTTAAACTACGGTCAACTGCCGGTCGGTCAACCGATGGACTTAACACATATCGATCTGCGTGTCTCCCACATCTCATTGAAGCGTGAACAAATGAGTATAATCCTACAAATGTGGATCCCTAAGTACACATATCAACAAGGAAAACAAACTAATGATCTTTTCTCGTTCTTCTTCATGTTGCAGCCAACCCCACGGTAGCCATTACCTTCGCCACCACTTCCCTACCACCTCGTTCAAAGTATATATATGTCCTAGAGACAATCTGTATTAGAACACAATATACTTTATACACATTCGTATTTACATTAATGATGATTAATATTATTGCATTTGTTGAATTATTAATTGATTTTTTATAATATTCTATAAATGCATCCCTAGATGCTACGTGTTTATTAATGATGTAAGAATTAATGTTATAATGTAACTCTTAAATTACCTCGACTAATGATCATCGAAATTGGGATATCGATGATATATGATACGTCGACATGTGGTCTGCATCATATCCTTAGGGGATGTAGTATGTCTCACTTGTTACGAGTTAAGACAACTTGTGATGGACACATGAATACTTGTTGAAGTATTGGTATGCCCTGCTGATGTATTGTTTTGTTATATGTCTATAATGTCATCGGCGTGTGGGAGATAAAAGTCCTTAGATTTGAGGTCAATATCATCTTGTTTACAGAGTAATGTACTTTGATCCTGTCCTAAGCTCAAATGCCTTATAGGTTGAGACGCGACTTGTTTTGGGTGCATTACGAAGTAGATTAAAGGTGGTATGTAAGCCAAGATTAGGATTCATCCCTTGAATACATATTCGAGTGAACACTCAGATACTCATATGGTATTAGGTTGACTAAGTCATTGGCCAATGCAATGGACACGTCTGTGACATGGTCTTGTTGTCAACTAATATAGATGAGTTATAATAATCAAGTCATTTGAATAGACACTTGACAGATCCTAAGATTGATTGAGTGTGTCATGAATGAAAGGATTTTATATTCTCACATATAGGTTCAGTTCACATATTTTGTGTAGCTAAACTTTACATATTGGGTTCGTCTTCTGGCGCAGTGTAGGAGTTCCGTGAAGATCCTAATGTAATTAGTGAAGATATGTAAAGGCCTGAAGGGTAACACTAAGTCAAATGTTCCGTCGATTGAAGGATGTGATTGGAAGGAGATTATACCTATATACTCGGTTGATGACCGGGACATTGGAAATTAGAAAAAGGCTGAAAATAGGGACAGGACCGCGGTGCCTTTGATTTAGGACCGATTTCGGGCGGTCCGATTTTTAGTCAGTCCAGGGTTTTGCTGTGCTTGACCCACAGAAACCCTAAAGCCTCTGTTTGCAATTATAAATAGAGGGCTTACCTCCCATTCCAAACACATCAAAACCTAAGAGAGGTATATCTCTTCTAAATCTCTGTTAGAATCCATAACATTCCAGACTTAGCAAATTACATCATAGTTTCAGAACTTACAAATCGAGGGACGTTTGCGTGTGCACCCTTGGACTACATAAAGATCCAGAAGATTCAACTGTTTGGTTGATTGCTTCGAGAATGTAAGTCTTCCATCGAAGTTTTACATTATACTTTGTGTTTGTATTTTTCATTACATATCATACTACAGTTCGACCGTCATCGGGTTTGAAACCTAAATTTTTAAATTCTGCTGCGTGTACGAACCCGACGTAAATACCTACAGTGGTATCAGAGTCTGGGCTGTTTCGTGTGATTTGTAATGATATTAATGATAATATGGGTTAGGATTTGTTTAGATCTATATTTTATGCATTTAAAAATTTTAAAATCCTAAATCCTTAAAACACATGATCCTTGTGCTCTAATCTGTTAAAACGATTATGTAATCGAGAAAATCTATCCAATAAATAACTCTTTTAAATTGATATGCGTTATCCGGCTTAAAGCATGTTGCATTGAAACGAAGAACGAGAAGAAAATTGGATTTGATGATCGATGAACATGTTGTTTTAATGGTGATGGTTATACAAGTGATAGATCTGAAAGATCTGGCCCTAAACCAGTTTTAGGGGTTCAGAAATTTCAGTTTTGTATTTCTGGGGATAAGGCACCGCGGTTCCACGATGGAGCACTGCGGTGCCTGCTAGGATTTTGGCGACGACACCGCGGTCCTGTTCATGGGAGTCGCGTTGTTGTTCATCCAGAAGCTTAAAATTAATTTTAGGACATTTTGCCTTCGAGGCATCGCGGTGCCTGTGACGGTGATTACGGAACTGTGGTGCCTCCTATTAGGAACTGTGGTGCAAATTGGTTTGCAGAATCCAGTGACACACTGCCTCGAAGGCACCGCGGTGCCGACGACAGTTTTAATAAAAAAAATTGAAAATCAGAAACAGAGATTTAAAAGTTTCAGATTCTGAATCTGAAGTTTTAAAAGTTTCAGTTTCTGCAAAAAAAAGTTTTGAATCGAACAAATTTGGTCCTTTCGGGCAAATATGTAATTAAAGAAAGTTTTCTGAAAGTTGATTTTAGGTTCTGGAAATTGCAAACAGGTTCCAGAAACTTGGAAATATTTTCTGAGTTTTGAAATTGTATTTTCTGAATTTATAAGGGTTCAGAATTGAACTTTTAAATTCTTAAAGGACTAAACTGTAAATTTTAAAAGTTCATAAAAATCCTGAAAATCAGAATTTCAGAATCAGAAATGTTTAGGAATTGTTTGGCATTTACATAGATTATAGAGTTTAGACAAATAGACCCATAATTATCATTAATAGTATATTATTGTATAATATACAAATGTGTTAAGTGATTGAATGTGATGCATTTAATTTATTAGCATAGTGTCCACAATTATTGTCTGGGTAGGCGACGCGCAGTAATTGTTTAAATTCAAACGATCGCTATAACTGTCTGGGTAGACGGCATCCAGTATGTGATTAAAACTATTTTTATCATGCCTATTGAGTTTGATGGTTTCCCATCTAATTGTGTTTAGAAATTGCATGATAGGATGTCATATGATGTATGACTTGATTGTTGATCTTGAATGAATCCCCAAAAACTAAAAATATTTCTCAAACATTAAATACAAGTCTGAATATAACGCGACGTCCATTATAACTGTTAGGGTGCTAAGTCCTTTTCGGCGATAAAGGTATTTATGCCAAAGCATTTGCTCTAAGTCTAAGAGGACCGAAGCCTTTTCATAGATGTGTTAAAATGAAAGTAGATACTAAACTTTTGTAGGTATTTACACCAAAGTGTTTGCTTGCAAAAGCTAAATTTACTTAGACATTTAAACACAGTCGTGTAATGGTAAACCTGTCAACCGGTCCGGGTTGACCGACCGACGGTTGACCGTAGTTTAACCGCCGGCCGGACCGTAAGCATCTGGGTTGGGGTTGGGTTGGCTGACCCCAACCCGCAGTTATTTAAAAACGTAGGCGGGCCAGTTAGGCGATAACGAGCCGGTTCAATTCTGGGATTACCGGACGATAACAAAAAAAAAAAAAAAACATGCCCCAACGGTCATTTCGACCGTTGGGCTTGGGAGGGGGGGCAGGGGCATAGGCCAACGGTCATTTTGACCGTTGGTCAGTTTTTTATTTTTTTATTTTTTTTTATTTTGTTTAATTATTTATTTTAATTCCATTTTTACCCTTTAAAAAATCTATAAATTCTCTACATTTTCTTCATTTTTATCACACAACATTTCTCTCAATTCTCTTATTCTCATACTCTCTTAATCATCTTTATTATCAATTTTCAAGTTATTAATATTATTAGTTTTCAAATTCAAAGTAGCAAGAGCCTTGAGACTTGAGCTTCGAGTTTCTATTGAATTCTGAATCCCGAAGTTTGGTACACTCGTTTCATTCTCTAATTATTTTATTAAATTGTCATATTTATTTGTTGATTATTTAAATATTTTATAATGTCTTTACTAACGGGAATTGCGTCGGAATCGTAGTAAATCTAGTTCAAGGGTAAAAATCAGAGGTTCCTCATCATCTAATCAAAATATAGATTATGATCAAATGCAAGAAGATTTTGGAATGAAGATAATGAATGTGATAACGCTCAATTAGATAATATTGTTGAACTTGAAGAACAAGAACAAGAACCTCCTACACCTAGTGTTCCTTCATCAATGTTAGTGCTGCTAGTGGTAGTCGTAGACCTCCTTTACCGTAACCGATAGCAAGAAAAAAGGAGTAAAGTGTGGCTCTTTTATGATAAAGTTGTAGATGCGATAGAGTTAAATGTAATATTTGTGGGAGAACTTATAAACATAAGGCGGGGTGGTGACGGGGACGGGCACTATAGCTAGACATATAAAATTCGATCATACGGCACAATGGAATCTGTCCCTAATTTAGAACCCGGTCAACAACAACTTAATCCATTAAGCGGGGTTGGCTAAATACGATCCAAAAAGATCGCATTGAATTAGCAAAAATGATTGTCGGAGGTTGTTTGCCTTTTTCTTTTGCTTCTTCATATTTAATTACATATATTCAAAGAGTATATAATCCTTTTTTAAAGGTGTTCCTCGTAGTACTACTAGAGCCGATATTTTTAGACTTCATAATGATTATGTTATTTTCTTGCAATATTTGTTTGCTAACCTTCCATGCCAGATTAGTTTTACTTGGACATTGGACATCGTTGAACAGTTATGATTATTTAACAATTACTTGTCATTGGATTGATGAAAATTTTAAAATGGAAAAACGTATTATTGCTTTGCGTATGCGAGGATCAAAGTCATCTTGGAAAATATATAAGCGAAACTATTTGTTTTTATGCCCAAAAATATAATCTTTATAATAAAATACTTTGTGTATCATTTGATAATGCATCTAATAATACTGCTGCTGTAGATCTTTTACAAGCGGAAGTACAACCACCACTTCCTGATATATTTCATGTTCGTTGTGCTTGTCATATTTATAATTTAATTGTTAAAAGTGGTCTTGATTTATTTTCACCTGAAATAAAACTTGTCAAAAGAGTCATTGGAGTTATTCAGGTAATAATAGAAAAATAGAATTATAGAATTTAAAGAAAAATGTAAACAATTTAATTTGAGACCTAAATTCATGCCAGAAGAGATTATTACACGGTGAAATTATACTTATTTATTTTTAAAAGAATGTTATAAGTATAAAGACCCCATAACAAATGTTGCAAATGCGCATTGTAAGAACGTGATGTATATGTTAGCAAGCGAACATTGGAAATCAATTGGTGAACTTTTAAAAATTTTACACTGCAACTGTTGAATTTTCAGGATCTTATTACCCAACAGTTTGTAATGCTTTAGCTCATATAGCTGAAATTTCCTATTTACTTTATGGTTTAAAATCAAATGTGAAATATCTGAATCACGATTCTGATTATGTTTGAAGAGTTTAAAAAATATTTTTCCTATTCACGATGTTTATTGTATTAGTGCGATCTTAAATCCTTCTATTAAAAAGGTAGATTGTCATAATCTAATATTTAGTTTATATACTTATATTGGAATAGGTGGAACAGAAACTCCATCTTCATTTGATTGCATAAATAAACTTGATACTAATTTAACAACATTATATGAATATTATGCTACATTACATGATAACACCAACTCGCTACTAATATTCCTTCTAGTTACGGTTACGTCTACACTGCGAGATTCAATGATGATGACGATGAAGAAGAATCTTTAGACATATGGAGCACTTTTACAACACAACCAACCACAAGCCGATCTTGCGATGAGATGCAATTTTATTTGCAAAAGCGGTGAGCGAAGAAAAATTTTGACCATTTACAATGGTGGCGGGATAACAAAGGCAATTCCGGTACTTGCGATGGCGGGATGTTCTTAATGTGTCGATCTCAACGGTGGCTTCGAAGTGCATTTAGCCAACGAGATCAAATAGGAGACACGTCACTCGTTGGGTGGAAGCACATTAGAAGTGTTAGTCTGCTTAAGGGATTGGATCAGCTAAGAGAGAAGAAATCATGGATGTGGAGACGTTTATTCTCCAGAAGATGAATAATTAGGCAATATTTTGGAAGGCGGGAGCGAAGGCGGGATCGAATTAATACTCGGTTAGAGGCTATGGAGCATAACCAATTCAATCAAACTATAGATTACGAAGAACTTGCAAAAGGATGCATAATATGTAAATAAAATTATTATTACTTCATTATGTACTCTTATTAACGTTATGAAAGTTCAAAAGTTTACATCTTATCATTAATTTTAATTTTACTATCTATTTAGTTGTTAATCATTATTACTTATAAGTTATATGACTTATATCTACTAATCTAATAAATTAATAAAATTATAATTACAAATTTACAATATAAACTATAAAGTTATAAACTATAAAGTATAAAGTTATAATCTATAATAAAGTATAAAGTTATAAACTATAAAATAAAAAGTTAACTTTAAAGTTTCAATTTTAATATATACAACTAAATTATATATTATATTATTATATTACATATTTAAATTGAATTTAGTTTATATTATAGAAAATAAATACTAGAATTTAAAAAAATTATAAAAAAATAAGAAACAGACCGGTTGACCTGCTTCGACTAAACGCACGCCAACCTCGAATCCGTAACGACCGGACGGTTGTTCTAGATGTCGATGACCGATGAACGGTCCGGAATTAAACCCTGAAGATGGCTACCGGTCCGATCGGCCGTTAGCCGGGTATATGTAATGGGGTTGACTTGTTTAGATGAATCTTGGCGCCAAAGTGTCTGACTAGTCTAAAGACGTAAGATTAAAATGGAAGATATTTAATCAAACCAAGAGTTGTGGAGTTGCTTTACAATTGGTTGAGGACCTACCAAAGTGTGTTATTGAAGTTATCAGCCAAAGCAAACGCGGATATAACATATGTTTGGATCTTGGCCCATTATGACCTTTATATTGATTTAGGTCTGTATTCTACCTTGGGGTCGTAGAAGTATGCAAAATAGTGGGAGCTAATTAAATAAAATGTCATGTTAAATTAGTTTATAATTAATATGTATTATTGAAAGAATGAATTGTTAATTGCATTTTTCCTATTCTATCTATATCTTCAGATCTTCAGAAATATCGAACTTTTCATTGAAAATGCTCATGGAGTCAAACAGGCTCACCGGACCCAACTTCATTGACTGACTAAGAAATGTTAGAATTATTCTAAGACATGAACAGATTGAGTACACATTGGACAAGGTATTCCCAACCGCTCCGGCGAAGGACTCTGCTGAGTATGCTACTTTTGACAAAGCTGCATACGAGAAACATTATAAGGATGCCACCTCAGCTCAACACTTAATGTTGTCTTCTATGTCACCACAATTGTAAAGACAACATGAAATTATGGGCCCCAACGAAATGTTAGCCCATTTGAGGAGTCTTTATAATTTGCAGAGTCAGACAATGTAGTATGACCTGCTCATAGAACTTTTCAAGTGTAGGCTGAATGAAGGGGGTCAAGTTTCACCTCATGTGTTGAGGATGATTGCGTTGATTGAGAGGTTGGCCTCTATAGACATAAGGTTTCATGACAGAGTCTCCACCACTCTCATCCTGCACTCACTTCCTAGGTCGTTTTAGAGTTTCATTGTTAATTATAATATGAATGGGACTAAAGCGACATTGCCAGAGTTACATAATATGTTGAAAACTTTTGAATCTTCGACCTCCAAGACCAAGTCTATTCTGATGGTTGGCTCCTCTAGTCACCCCAAACCGAAAGGTAAGGGACAACAGAAGGGGAAGGGCAAAACTGTTGCTCCGGCAGCAGCAATGATGCCCAAGGAAATGGCGAAGAAGAAGAAGAAGAAACTGCCAGCATCAGATGTTTGCATGAATTGCAACAGAAAGGGGCATTGGAGAAAGGATTGCACTGCTCCAGGCGGAGGAATGGCACCAGGTGTTGTTGGGCAAGGTTTGTTTGTAATTGAAATTAATCTATCTATAAATCATTAACATTCCTGGGTACTTGATACCGCTTGTGGCTCACACATTTGTACAAATGTGCAGGGGCTAACTAATAGTATGAAGGTCGGGCCTCGCGAGGTGGACCTGCGCGTCGGAAATGGAGCACGAGTTGCTGCTGAGCGCGTGGGAACTTATATGATATATTTACCTTTTGGCAAAGTTTTAATGTTGAACGATTGTTATTATGTTCCTTCTTTAACAAGGAATATTATTTTCATTCCTGTACTTGATTCAGAGGGTTTTTCCTCAAACACGTCTAATGACAATATGATTTTGACTTTAGATAATGTTGTGTATGGAATTGCGCCTCTTGTGAATTGATTATATACATTAAACTGCCGCAGGGAAATTTTAAATGTACAAAATAAAAGGGCTAAGTTAAATGAAAGAAATTCTACTTACTTGTGGCATTGCAGACTTGGTCATATCAATCAAACGAGGATAGAACGGTTGAGGAAATTAAATTACCTCGAACCATTTGACTTACAATCTTATGGTAACTGTGAATCCTGTTTGAAAGGTAAGATGACCATTAAACCTCTTTCTGGAAAGGGGATCCATGCCAAGGAGGTGCTTGAGTTGGTACATACAGATGTATGTGGACCATTTTCGACTCAAGCTATAAAAGGTTTCTCTTACTTCATCACTTTCACAGACGACTTATCAAGGTCTGTATATGTGTATCTTATGAAACACAAATCCGAGGCTTTTGAGAAGTTTAAGGAGTTTAAGTGTGAAGCTGAGAAATAGCTCTCAAAGAGTATCAAGACTCTCCGATCTGATCGTGCACTACTACATTTCTCGGTATCTGACGCCCATTCTCGTCGCGTTAGGCCGCCGGCGTTGCATTAAACCTAATGCAACGGCTAGGAGACGTGGCATCTCCTGGCATTGCATTAGGTCTAATGCAACGGCCAGAAGGGCCTAATGCGACGCCTGTCTAGTCGTTGCATTAGATATGAGGCTAATGCGACGATTGCATTTAGCCGTTGTATTAGTTGCATATATAATGCAACGGCTCCTACCACCCTAATGCGACGGCTCCCTTACCCCTAATGCGACGACTGCCACCCCTTTAATACGACGGCTAGACAGAGCCGTCGCATTACATATCCGACTGTCCACTTTTTCACGTGTTAATGCAATGCTAATGACTCTTCTTCTTATTAAGATAGCAGGTTAACTAATTTTTCATTATATTCCGGTTAGGACATACAAGAGCTCAACCTAGTGCAGAAATCTTCTATATTTCTATGATAAGTTTTACCACACATGAGGATTAAGAACAATAACCTTTAAATATTACACAAGTATCGGGGTACTTTCGTCCACAATTTTAACCTATGTCTAGACAATTACAGCATATTCAAATCTCACCTTTCAGACTTTTATTCGAAATCATATAAGTGATGACAAATAATATCTAGTTAATTATCAAGCAATCATAACACTATTGAATAGATCTTAATACGCTGAAGAAGAAATCAATAACTACGACATTAACTACATGAAAGAGTTTCAAGAAGATTCGATGGAAACCCTACTAAATTAATTAGCTCTTAAACATTGTCATGTCAAGAACTAAATTACAGTCCAACATAAACTGAAATAAAATAAGGAAAAAAAATAACTTGAACAATAAGATGTCTCAAATTGTAGCTTGTAGCCGTCGTTCTCCTCTCCAAAGTCCTCCCCCAAATAATGACAGGGTTTAGGGTATTTATATCTGAGAAAAACCTTGCTTCAGACCCTTTTACCCTTGTCAAAAATGACTTCGGATTACGATTTTTCTGGCGTCGGCACCGCGGTTCCGCTGTCCGGCACCGCGGTGCTAATGGGCTGAAATCACTGGCATCTTACTGGAAATATGGCACCGTGGTGCCTTCGACGGTGTTTCAATTTCGGACTTTCTGGAAATTTTACGCCTCGGTGCTAAGGTTCTATGGCACCGCGGTGCTACCTGGCCAGGCACTGTGGTGCCTCTCTGATTTTCGCCCGATCCCGCCTGATTTGTTCTATTCTTCGTGACACTTCTTAGGCTTCATTTCTTGGACTGTGCTTGTGCAATTTTCATTTCAATTAAGCTCATTTCATCCTCAAAAGTGGCATTTCTCCTTTATGACCGCTGTGACTCAAAAAGAAAGAAAAACACACCTAACATTATACTAAACGCAAAAAAGAGAGTAAAATGCTAACTAAAAATGACTCAAAAGAGTGTATAAAATACACTCAACAGTGTAGAGAAAAGGAGGAAAAATAAATTCTCATTCAGATAAAATGGTTCAAACCCGTTCTAAAGATAAAAAATGAGTGGGGAAGAAGTTAGACGAGATGGTAAAAGAAGAAGAACTGTAGAAGCTGATTATGAGGCCTACCCAGATCCAATTGAGCAGAATGATTAGTGTAGCATGGATGACAATGACTCTGACGATGTTTCAAAGGAGTCTGATGTTGAAGATGTTGATCCCTTGTCCTTGCCATACTGTGCAAAAACAATTAATGTGGATAAGTATGGTATGATTACTTGGCTGGATGATTATGATGTTTTCCCAGCAAATGTTTCAGAAGTAGGATAACTATGCTTGCGAAATTTTAATAATTGTTGAAAGACCAAAACTTCATAAAATGTTCAAGCGTTCCTGTTTTTGTCACTTTAGAAAATACCAGATCACTTCACCAAATTCAATGAACTGATGGTCCACTATTTGCTTCTTCATCACATGAATGAGAAAAACAAGCGTGAGATGTGGTTCCTTGTGAATGATAAGCCTATATGTTTTATCTTGAAGGAGTTTTGTTTGATCACCGGCTTAAATTGTGGATCCTATCCCAGTGCTTCTAAAGAGGACAGAGTTATTAGGAAATGTTATACCCCGAAGTTTCGCATGTGAATGATAGCGTAATTAGTCGATTTGAGCCCCGACAGTCCGAGACCCTTCCGGGGGGTCATGTATGACTTATATGAGTATTACAGGTATATAGAAGATTGGAAGTCAATTGGATTAAAGGAAGTACAACTCGATGAAGGTTGACAAAGTTTCGATGATATGCTAAGAGTTTTGCGTCGCGAATGCCATTCCGCCTTGTGGATGTGGCCGCAGATCAAGACCACTTTTTAACCACCTTTTTTTCCACCATATGCGGTGGCATATGCAGCCGCATATGGGCATATGTATGGGACCGCATATGTGAGGTGGTTTAGTCGGATATTTAAGTTCTAAGGTCGGCTAGCTTCATTCTTATCTCATATTTTTTATCCTTGAGCTCCCAAACCCTTTCTAAAGGTACCCACACCATTGAAGGACATCTCCAAGTAGAATTGAAGTGATTTCTCCCTCCCTAAGGTCAATATCACCTTGTAAAGTCCCCTCTAGTTGATGGTTGAAGATAAGAGCTTTTTGAGCTTGAAGGAAGATGGTGATGGAGGATATCTTGGTTGCTTAAGGTAAGGTTTTGCTACTCCTTAATGGGTTCTAGATTTTTTTAGTATATTTAGTTTAGTTTCTAAAGATAACTTGTGAGATTGAGTTAAACTTCATGAGAAAAAGTTGTTGTAGTTATTGAATTTGTTCTTGATTGGAAAGATTCATGGGTGGAAGCAAAAGAACTTAACATAGGGCTTGTTTGCCTTTATCTTTCATATTCCTTCCTGAGAAAAAGTTGTTGTATAAGGATGCACTCGAGACACATGGGGATATACAGATGAAATCCCTTTCAACCTCAAGTTTTCAATTTGAAATTAAACTCAAACCCGCCACATATCAACTCTAAAATTGATATTCAAGCTCCTTAAGATGTACTTCAACAAAATTCAATATCATCAGTTGAGACAGAGACAATTACGCAGACCAAAAAAACTTAAATCCAGCTTCAATGGTCTTTAATGATCTTTATAAAAATTGATGGAAAACCCGAAAAATGAAAGCATAGTCCAACCTGGCAACGAAATTGATGAAGAAACCTGAAAAATCACCAACACGAAATCAATAAAGATTTCTTAGTCTAAAAAGGAAGTAGAGAGTTTGGTAATATTAATATTAAAAGACATTTACTGAAAGTTTAGAGAGATTTGCGAGAAAATATGCAAAGAATCCGGTGAAAACATTTGGAGAGATTGAGAGACGGAGAGGATACTAAATATTTTTTGCAATTTTAAGAAAAATGATTTGGTTATTGGGAACTAAATCTTTTGGATTAATATTGAATTTGGGCTACTGGATGCCACATGCTAAGGAATGGCCTCTTTTATGCCAATTATTGCAAATAATTGTCATATCGAACCAATTTCTCAATTTTTTTTAATCATAAGTCATATATTAAAGTTCCAAAATATTTGATAAAAAAATTTAGATTTATAATTGGTAAGTTTAGATATTCTATTTCTATAAAATGGTTATTATAGCCGGATAATTTTATAAATAATATAATGTTATTGTTAATGTTAGGATCTATGTTATGACATTTTTCCTAACATATCATTTTTCGTGCTAAGTCCAAATCAGAAAATGTCGGAACAAATGTCTTGACATTCTGGCCGACATTCTGGTAACATTTTTGCCTATCTTCACGGACAGTTTTTCAGGAAAGTGTGACCGTTTTATCACATGACAATTTGACTTGGCAAAGAGTCTCTGAAGCAGATTGAAAATGTGGAAGACTAAGTCCAAGAGATAGTTTAACTTAAGGAGCAAGACGAGGGAATAAAAAGTCCAAGCTGTTGAGAAAATCACTCCTCAAACTACTGCCACATGTGACCAGATTTGGCTCAACTTCCACAACCTGTTGAGGAGTCTTTCAAGGGAACTTTCTACTATAAATAGAGAGGTCACTTCAAGGATTCAATATCCAGAATTTCAGAGTGAAAATGATATAGAGAGATCTCCACAAATATCGATCAAGTAGACTGGATCGATGTGTTTCCTGTATTTATGACGATATTATGTCCGACATTATAATTGCTCTTTAGATTCTAGATTTGTTCTTCAATTGAAGCAATTGTAATGAGGTGTTGATCACTTCTATTTAGATAGATTTTTCAGGAATAAGTCATCTGCGACTTAACTTTTTTTATTCCTTTTGTATCATCTTGTAAATCTTGTAAGAAAAGGAATATATACAATTGTATATGTATATAATATATACAAAATCTTTGGTCATTGACCATTATGGGTTATATTAATATATAACCTATGAAAATTAAACCTTTGTGTTCTTTATCTATTTCCGCTGCACTTTAACTATTTCAAAGGTTTTTCTGTTTTTTTATCCAAATGTCATAACTTATGTCAGACGACATTTTAGCTGACATTTGACACTGTTTCTGCATACGTTCAATTCTACTTTGCTGTTTGATTTTATTTAATTCATAGTATTAACTAGTCTTTGGTCGATTGGTGTCGTCCGGTCGGTCCGGTCCGTCTGGCCCGATTTAATTAAAAAAATTAACGGTCCGGCTCGAGCAAGGATGGGATATGGTATGGTCACTTGAGCCGATCCGTAGAGACAGGCCGTCGAGTCCTCCCGATCCGCCACTTACCAAAAATAACCATTGCAATAACGACCATTTTACATTTTGGTCGTTATTGCAACGACCATTTTTGGCTTCCCCCACTCCCCCAACCCCCCTACCCCCTTTATATTTATTTTTAACCCCTAAGTTATTATATTTACACTTTAACCCAATTTTCCAACTATAAATACCTCATTTTCTCTTCTTATTTCTCACAAATCTTCCTACAATCTCTAATCTCTCAAATCTCAATCAATCTATTTCTATACAACATTGTCAACTACATATTCACTCTATTTATTAATTTGAGAATTGGGAGTGAAGTTGACAACTAGCTTGAGGATTAATCTATCGAGCAAAGTTTCAATTTTCAACCTCTCTCGATTACACATCGACTCTACGTCGGCGTTTGGTACATTCGTTCTCTCATTAAATTATTATTTTGTTTTTATTTCATTTAGCACATTTAATTTCATTAACTTTAACTTTTTAAGTCTTTAACTATTTATTACCATAATTAAAATGAAAATAACAAAAAATGTTTTGGGCAAGGCTTTGGGTATCAAGGGCTAGGGCAAGGGTACTTCTTCTAGTATTCCTAGACAAGATGATTTTATAGATCCAGAACTGTTTTCTGAAATACCATATGATCTTGACACAAATGTTTATCCTCAAAATGAAGAAAATTTTAATTTAGATGACACTCTAGATGATGATACACCTACTAATGTAGATGATGATACACCCACTAGTGAAATGTCTCCTATCCCCCTAGTATGAGGCAGTCCCAGAAAAGCGACCATTAACATCAGTTGTATGAAAATATTTTCACAGGGACGTACCGAATCAAGTAGCTATATGTAAAACTTGTAAATCTGTTTATACTTTTAAAACTGGACAAAGTCATGGTGAGATGGGGGGTTTAGCAAGACACCTATTGCAAAAACACAAAGTCTTGCATGCCCAATACCTTATTGAAAAAGATGGTGAGCAATCGTCCTCTCAATCGGGACAAGGTTCACATCTTGTCTGGACAAAATCTGGTCAAATTAACCTATGGCGGGGAGTTGTAGGCCCTAAATACGATAAACATAAAGATAGAGAAGCATTAGCAAAATTAATTGATGTGGAGGGTTTACCTTTTTCATTTCCTGAATCGCCTGGTTTAATTCATTATATTAGAGATATGTATAATCCTTCTTATAAAGATTTTTCTAGATCAACGGTTAAGAGAGACGTGTTTAAATTTGCACACGAATATCAGTAATATTTGCGTTATTCATTATATCATTTAAATTGCAAAGTCGCTCTAACTTCTGATATAGATCGTAGTACTAACGACCATGATTCTTTAACGGTAACCTGTGATTTGATAGATTATAAATGGTCTATGCAAAAACGTATTTTAGCATATAGATATATAGATAGTAGGCACACTGGTGAGTTTATTTCATAAAATATTTATTTAGTCTGTGATTATTACGGAATAACTGATAAAGTTATGAGTATTACATTAGATAATGCGACTTAACAATTACGCTATTTATGTTTTAAAAGAAGTTTTAACTCCGTCTTTTCCAAAACATTTTCATATCAAATGTGCGTGTCATATTTATAACTTAGTTGTAAAGGATGGTCTTTCACTTTTTCAAGATATTCTTGAAAAAATACAATTTTCTATAAACTTTATTTTTAAAAATAATAGAATTCAACAGAGAAAATAATATAAAAAACTTGTCACGATTGCGGACTATCTTACAGAAAAATTCCCGAAGAAGTACCAACTAGGTGAAATTTTTTATATGACCAACTAGTTGTTGCTTATGACTATAGAAAATCTATCACTTTATTTTTTAACGCCCATAATCAAAATCCAAATGATATGATTGTGGTAATGATTGAGACAAAATTAAAGAACTTATTGTATTTCTAGAAAATTTTCAACGAGCAACAAAATAATTTTCTACTTTATATTATCATACTATTTCAACTATGTTGTTTTATATAACTATAATATTTTTACTTCTTAAAGAATATATGGAAAAACCTGCTTATAAGACAACTATTAAAAAAATGTTTATGAAATTAAAAAAATATTTTATTCCTATTCCCCCTATTTATATTATTGGTGTTGTATTAAACCCGACTATTAAAGTAGACGGTTGTAAAAGTCTTATTGAAAATATTTATAATTGTATGGACGTACTACCACCTCCAACTCCCAAAAATTTAAATGTTGAGCCACCTATTGAACAAACGCTAGAAATTCGAGAGAGAGAAGGATTAGTTCGTGTCTGGGTCAAGGGGACAGGTGACCTGAACCCTCTTCCTTCTATCGCGTATAGACTTTAAGGGTGTGGTGGCCTAACCATCGACGTGAAGTTGTGACCTAAAAGATCGAATGGAACAATTTTTTACTGTACGCATATTCCCCGTCTAGTGAGTCGAGAAATAAGGGCTTACTGAAAGCTCAACCCATGTAACTGTGATTCAACCCTTTTTTTTTCCTGACCTATTCCCAGGGATCTTCAGCCGTGAGAGGGTGGATGTAATGAAGCTCGAACGAAGTGAGAGGGCCTTTTGGCTTCCTCAGGGTCGTGTGAAGCAACGTTTGCTTTAGCAGCCATGTGATGATTCAAGTGAAGAAGTGTTGGATAGCGTAAAAGATGAATGCAAAAAAGTATATCGGCATTACCAGCAAGAAAGTGCTAGTAACCAACCGGCTTTCGTACCATCTTCTTCTGCTTCAACACAGCCTCAAAAAAGACATGTTGTTTATGCGGACAGTATTGAAAGCCTCAGAAATAGAATGTGCGGTGGTAGCACTGCTAACCAAATTAGCGAGTTCGATATTTTTGTTTTGCAGGGCACTTTACCTTACCAAGCAGTTGTCAATGAAGACGGAAAGAAAGACTTGCTGAAATATTGGATGCAGAATGAGAAGACATTTCCGACACTTTCAATGATGACTCGAGATATTTTGAACATTCAAGCGTCATCAATCGCTTTTTCTGCAGGCAGATTTCAAATAGGAGAGCACATACACTCATTAGCCGGAGACAACTTGGAGATGCCGGTACTATTCAGAGATTGGATACGAGCGGAGCGAAGAAAGGTCTGATCGCAGATTAACGAAGAAGAAGACGAAAACTACAACGACATCTTATCTGAAGGCATGAGTAGCGACGTGGAACAATTTGACCAAGATATACCAATTCCAACCGAAGAACCACACGAAATTATAAAGAAACTAGAAAAAGTATTTTCAAATTGGTAATATATTTCATTGCAATTTTAGTATTTTTTTCTATGTCTTTTGCAATTTTTTTCAACAACAGTACACTACAATGTTGTAATTCTGAATCTTGTATATTTCAATGAAATAATTAATAATATAAGAGACACAAAAACAACCTTGAGATATTTTTTTTACACTCTTCTTGTCTTTGTTTAATTATTTAGTTTATAAATATATATGAGTATAATACTATAATAGTATAATATGAGCATATGACTATCACTATATGACTATATGTTACTTTGTTAGTAATTTAGTATTTTTAATTTAGTGGAATTTGTTTTTTTTTTTAAAAAAAACCCGCCTCCGAATCGACCAATCGCCAGCGGGACGTGCTGATGCGGGACGCAGTATCGTCCGCTAGTACCGGTCCCTTTGGCAACCCGACCCGCCCTCTCCGTCCCGACCACGTCCCGAGCCCGCCTATCCCGATCCAGTGGGCCCGGCTCGTCCCACTAGCCAGCCCTAGTATTAACCTACGGGACCCAACAAGTGGTATCAGAGCCGACATTTAACATAATAAGTGCTAAGATCCTTTTACTTTAAACTATGGATCCGGCTAATTCAAATATTGGTAGACTTCCTATATTAGATGGTTCAAAATATCCATATTGGAAGATTCACCTACGTTCTCATATCAAATCCATTGATGTGAGAGCATGGAGATTAATTACAAATGGATATACTGTTCCTATGCTCCTACCAGACGAGGAAGACGACATATTACCTAAGCTTGAGGACGAATGAAGTGTGGAAGAAACCAATAGTGCAGGCTTCAATGAAAAGGCTCTAAATGCTATTTTTGGATGGGTAGATCTCTATATGTTCAAACTTATCCAAAATTGCTCCACAGCCAAGGATGCTTGGAATACCCTACAAACTTATTGTGAAGGTAGCTCAAGTGTTCGTCGAACGAAGCTCCGCATGCTCATGAGTAAATACGAACGTTTGAGGATGGAAGAGACGGAGGATATCAAAACTTATTTTGAAAAGTTGATCAACATTTCTAACGAATGTCAAGCACTTGGGTCTCCACTGACCAACATTCAACTTGTTAAAAAAACACTTCGATCTCTTCCTGAAAAGTTCAATATTAAGATATGTGCGATTGAAGAAGCCCACAACCTTGCTACAATGGACCTCCATACGCAAATGAGCATTCTCAAAATATATGAGATGAATATGGAAAGCCAAAGGACATTGTATAGAAGCAAAGATGTTGCACTTCAAGCAAAATCCTTAGAGATGCAAATCAATGAAGATGACGAAAGTCTTGAAGAAATCGGGGATGGTGCTAACGTTGCCCTTCTCACTCGAAAATTCAATACGATGTTAAGAAGGTTCAACGATGATAAAAATAAAACTAAATCCAAAGAGCACCAAAGTCAAGGCTTCAATCCACGATTCACTAAAACCTTTCCTACAACGCAAAAAGGAAATCAACTTAGGAGAACCAACTCAGACCGAACCAAGTTTAATCCCAAGCAGCTTGAAAGTATACAATGTCATGCTTGCTCGGAATGGGGCTCATTATGCTAACGAGTGTGCAAACACTCTAAGAAAATTTGGGAAGAGTCTATGAGTTTCTCTAAGTGATGATGAAGGTGAAGAGGAAGAAGATCCAGAAATGGAGTCACTGCTATCTTTGGCCTCTGTTTTGAACGATCCATCGGATGATGAATATATCGATTGTGTGTTGTCCCGAATGTCACAATATTTTCGGCAACATCAGCGATGACATCTGCAGGTCCAGTAACATCCGACATGTATGAATTTATTAATTATTCAGATGTTAACTGATTTAGTTGTTTTATTTCTAATTGTGAATCTGACATTGAGACTCAAGTCGACTCAAAGGACGGTATGATTAAAGAATTGCAAAAACTTTGCAAGGACTTAATTGTTGAATCCAAACAACTTGACTCAATGGTAAAATCTTTAACTCTTGAGAATGCAGGTTTGAAAGGCACAATAACCCGACTAGAGGTTACCTTTACCAAAAAGGATCTTGAATTTGTTAAGATTAGTGCGAAGTTAGATTTAGCCGAAGCAACCTTCCGAAAGCTCAACACCAGTACTTTCAAACTAGATGAAATCCATTAATGTCAATATGCTCCAACTTGTTTGATAAAAATGAGGAAATGAGCTTCATAAAAAAGAGGAATTTTGTGTACCATCACTGTAACAAGTCTGGCCATTTAAAATCTTACTGTTTTAAACTTCAGAAGTCCAGGGGCAGAATGTCGTCGAAAATGTTGTCAACACGCATAACACTCGGCGACACTTCGAATCGAAGCGGGGAAAAAGGTAAAGAAAGTCTGGATTCCTAGTATGAATGTGAGATGTAATGTAGCTATAACTGCATTGAGAACTAACATTTCAAGATCGTGGTACTTCGACAGTGGATGTTCTCTACACATGACGGGGACAAAAGAGTGTTTGAGGCACTACGAAGCTCTAAGTGGAGGTAATGTCACATACGGAGGTGGAGGAAAAAGTAAAATCATAGGAAGAGGAACCTTGAGTGTTCCTGGAGTTCCAGCACTGAAAAATGTCTTGCACGTTGACGGTTTGATGGCTAATCTAGTTAGTATAAGTCAATTGTGTGATGACGATCTAGAGGTAAATTTTAACAAATATGCTTGTATAGTTACTAATGAAGATAACCAATGTGTAATGACAGGTACAAGAACGAGCGATAATTGTTATCTGTTGGAGAACAAGAGATTTGCAATAGTGTTAGGACCGATAACACAACCTTGTGGCATAAAAAATTAGGGCATGTTAATTTCCACAACCTTAAAAGATTAATTTCTTATGAGGGAGTAAGAGGCATCCCAAATCTAAGTCCTAAGGATAAAACAGTGGTTTGTAAAGATTGTCTCAAAGGTAAGCAAACCCGTGTCTCCCACAATGTTGTCCAAAATGACGGACAACATTTAGGTACGTCTCACTATTTTCAGCTTTTGCACATGGATCTTATGGGTCCAATCGAGGTAGACAGCCTAGGAGGCATGAGGTACTCATTTGTGATTGTGGATGACTTTTCCAAGTATTCTTGGATATTCTTTTTGAAGGAAAAGTCTCAAAAGTTTGACATCTTCAAGGTACTACACTATAGAATAAGAAATCTATATCATTCCTCTATTTTTCGGATTAGATCCGACCATGGAAAATAATTTGAGAATAGTCAGTTTTCTACATTTTGTGAGAAAAAAAAGTATTTTCCACGATTTTTCTGCTCCCAGAACCCTACAGCAAAATGGTGTAGCAGAGAGAAAGAATAAGACTTTACAAGAGATGGCTAGATTCATGTTGAGTTCTAAGAAGTTGTCAAAATGTTTTTGGGCAGAAGCTCTAAATACTGCAAGTCACATCACGAATAGAGTCTATCTTAGGCTTGGAACTAAAATGACACCCTATGATCTTTTGAATGGAAAGAAAATCAATTTGCGTTACTTTCATGTGTTTGGGTGTGTGTGTTATGTTCTTAATGATAGAGATCACCTAGCTAAGTTTGACTCTAAAAGTGATAAGAGAATCTTTGTAGGCTATTCCTAAAATAGTCATGCTTACCGAGTTTATAATCTTCGAATCAAAATCGTACAAGAATCTGTTAACATTGTCTTTGATGATTCTGCTGAGCTTACAGGAAATAAACCAGTAGATGATGTTATCATAATAGTGGAAGATGCGCTGAATACAGAAAATCCAGATGTTGCTCCAAATATCACGACATCTGCAGCAACACCTGAAGCAGAAATTGAGAGCACATAAGGTGTGGATGAGGAATCAGAGGTTGAATTGCAAGACCCAGTATGCAGGGGTCCCTCATCTAGGATTAGAAGAAATCATCCTACAGAACAAGTAATTGGAGAGGTGTTCGAAGGTGTTAGAACAAGAAGGAAGGAACCACGGAATTATCGAGACATGGTGAAATATGCGTGCATGTCCACCGTATATCATAAGATAAGTCATTCTTGTTATGTATCTACATTGGAACCAAAGAATGTCAATGAATAACTCAAGGATAGTTGGTGGATACAAGCTATGCAAGAAGAATTAGAACAGTTCACCAGAAATGAAGTTTGGGATTTAGTTACTCGCCCCAATGATACTAATGTTATTGGAACTAAATGGATCTTTAAAAACAAATCAGATGAATTTGGAACTGTTGTGAGAAATAAGGCTAGACTAGTTGCTCAAGGATACTCTCAAGTTGAAGGAATTGACTATGATGAAACCTTCGCTCCAGTTGCTAGAATTGAGTCAATTAGATTGTTGCTTGCCATAACTTGCTATTTGAAGATCACTCTCCATCAAATGGATGTAAAATGTGCTTTCTTGAATGAATATATTGATAAGGAAGTGTATATTGAACAACCTAAATTATTCGAAGATCCTCACCATCCATAATTTGTATACAAGCTGAAAAAGGTATTGTATGGATTAAAACAAGCTCCACGTGTATGGTATGGTCGTTTAACTCAGTTTCACCTTGAATTTAGTTTCAAACGTGGTGTAGCTAATTGTACTTTGTTTATAAAACACCATGGAGTAGATATGATCATTGATCAAATCTATGTAGATGACATAGTTTTTTGTTCGACTTCACAGTCCCATCTTAAGACATTTGTCGAAGCTATGTCCTCAACATTTGAGATGAGCATAATAGGGGAATTAACCTTTTTCTTAGGCTTGCAGATAAAGCAAAATGAGGAGGGAATCTTTATCTCCCAGAGTAAGTATGTCAAGAATTTGGTCAAGAAGTTTGGATTGGAGAATGCTAAACATATGAGGACTCCAATGGGATCAACACATACAATATGCAAAGATGATGTTGGGGAAAATGTCGACCCAAATTTGTATCGCTCTATGATAGGTAGTCTCTTGTATCTCACCGCGAGTCGTCCTGATCTAATGTTTAGTGTATGTGTGTGTGCTCGATTCCAAGCTTGTCCCAAAATCTCCCACTTAAATGCCATAAACGTGTCATCAGATATGTTGCCGGCACATGTGAGTTTAGAATTTGGTATTCCAAAGACACTAATCCTAATTTGATAGGATATAGTGACTCGGGTTGGGCTGGTGATGTGGAGGACATAAAGAGTACAAGTGGAGGATGTTTTTACCTTGACAATAATTTGGTTTCTTGGTATAGTCGCAAACAAAACTGTGTTTCACTCTCAACTGCTGAATTTGAATATGTAGCAGCTGGAAGTTGTTGTTCTCAATTAATATGGTTAAGACACATGTCAGACGACTATGATTTTTCAAATAATATATTAGTTTTGTATTGTGATAATATGAGTGACATCAACATTTCAAAAAATCCAGCTCAGCACTCTCGTACAAAATATATAGATATTAGACATCATTTTTTGAGAGATTTGGTTGAAAAACAGCTAGTACAAATTGATTATGTTGACACACTTCATCAACTAGTTGATATCTTTACAAAAACGTTAGATCATGAGAGATTTTTCAATTTGAAAAGCTCTCTTGGTCTCTGTACTTTCTGAATTCGACACTGTTGTGCAAATATTGTCTGAAACGTCTCTAACATTTCGGGTGACATTTACCCTTGTAATATCAAAATCTGATTTTCAGTATTTTGTTATGTCTAACTTTTGCTCATTTAGGTATGGTTTTCAAATAAGAACATGAGTTTAATGTGATATCGTTCTCTGCGATGATATTAGATATCATAAAAAAAAAGTATCAAAATACGACAAAGTCTTTGTAATTCTCGGCATTGTAAAAATTGAGCAAAGCCCTTGGAAATTGATATCGTTCCTATACTATAGAAGTATCAAAGTGCTTAATCAAAAGAAATTATGAGGATGCTAAATAAGTATTCTTATTTTTGACACGAAAATGAATTTTGTATGTGTTTCATTATTAGATCTAGGACTCAATGGAAAAATGTTACATTGGTCTGGAGATTGAACTCATAAAAACATATACGAAACGTGTCTTGATTTGTTGCCGAAATGTAAATGTTCTTGAGAGATTATGATACATGTGTTGTTCAAAATATTGCTAACATTACTGATGACATTCTCAGATACTGATATATGTTAGGATGCAGTGTATAACTGATTTTTTAAAATTCAGTTATACATTTTCCTACTGTGTGTCGTTGGTTTTTGAACATAGTTTAATGCTTTTGTTGATATTGATCTAATCTTTATGACTATCTTTTAAAAAAAACACTAAATTTTAGGAACAAGTATTGGAATACAATACAAACTCTTAAAATCTGAAAACAAAAATATTTTTGCCAAGTGTATAAATGTATCTTCAATTGCTAATATTTCTAGTCTAAGTTCATTTTCTTCCCGATTTTTTTTTTTTAAAAAAGGGAGAAATTTGTCACATCGTCTCGGTTTATAATCAGAGAACCAATGGATCCCTTCCAAAACACACCACTTTCTCAAACCCTCAAAAACCCAAACACTCTTTCATCTTCTTCACCATTCTCACCAATGGATACATCATTAATGTCACCCAAAATGTCACCAAACATTCCTGAACACACACCAATGAGCACAAGTCCTCCACAATGCACAACTATTGTATTAAGTGAGTTCCAAGAACCATTAGAAACAACTTACCCAGGAGACACCAACAACCCAATTGACTTGGAGAAAACTCCTGATGTCACTGTTTTACCAAAGAGGGAAAGCATATCCAAGTTTCCTACTCGAAGGTCCACTCAGAATTTTGAGAGAAATTTCAGCAGCTCTGAATCTGTTGTAAAAAGATCGAAGGTCAATACAGCTGCTTCTGCCGTATCTAGAAATGATTCAGACTTTGATCTATCCACTGATGATGAAGCTGAGAAGACGCCATCAGCTGAACTACCAACAGAAACTCCAGCATCACCATCTTATTCTAATCTCTTTGTTCCTAATATTGTGGATTCGAGTAAAGAGCAGGAAATCTCAGATGATACGCCTTTAAAGAAGTTTTGCCCCAGAAAAGTCTTGCAAAAAACAGTGATTGAAGAGTCATCAGAAGATAGATACCCCAGATGTTGCTGAAAATGTCACAACATCTCCGACAACATCCCAACATGTGACAAAAGAATCAAGTTCTTCAACCTCATCGAGCAAATCTGCAACTGAATCGGAGAATGAGGTACATCCTTACTCAGATAAATGTCTAACTAAATAAAAGTCTGAACATTGGTCATGGTATAAAAATAGAACCATCAGAACAGAAAAAGTAGTGGACATTGCATCATGCACTGAATATGGCCTGATGGACTTCTTTACCGAAAGAAATCTACTAGGCTCTGTCAATAACAAGTGTCCATACGTTGAGGATATTATGAGGTTGTTTTATGCAAATCTGGAAACTAAAATGGAGAAGGCCGAGTCGAAGAAATTTGGCAAGATTTATCTCTATGACAAGTTTTACAACTTCACACCTACCACAATCAACCAATGTTTGAATCTGAGTGATGGATTGGAAAAAGAAGAAAGGGATGTTGTAAATAACAAAGATGAAGTAATTACCTATATCACTGGAGGTGTTTTCAAAAAATGGGTGTCAAGATGTCCATCTCGAAGCTTACCGCATTGTTTGCTATAATACACAAGATTGCTATATACAATTGGCTCCCCTCAATGAACGAGTCAATTGTAACTATAGAGCAAACAATACTCCTTTACAAGATAGGAAAAGGTTTACGACTCGATATGGGAAAGACAATCTTTCAACAGATTGTAAATTTGGCTGAAAAGGACTCCAACATAATCCTACAATTTCCCTTCTTGTTTCAAATATTCTTCGCATCCCCAGAGAGATAAATTGTTGCAATTGTGCCTTGGTCGTCAATCTTTAAAGCTCTGACATCTCAAGGGTTCAAACCACCAAAGAAAGATATGATAAGAAAATAACCTGAGGTGTATAATGTTAATAAAACAGTACTGAGGAGTCAGAACAGAATCATTGATCTGCCTTGGAGAAAAGAAGTTGGAAGTGAGGATGTTGCCAGAAATGTTCCTGACATTTAGGCAACATGCATGCGCCGATCTTGTCTCTTGCCTGGTTGGTAGGAGAAATTGCAAAAATTAACTCGCAGATAGATGGAGTTGATCATGTCAGGGCAACATTAGTTCATGCTAGAGATCACATTCTGTTTTTTCTTTCTTCCCAAAATGGGGGAGATACTGATGGCACTGTGCAGGGGGAGAAAGGGGGAGAGGAATCTGAGAAAGAAGGAGGAGAAGAAGTTGTTGTGCAGGAAAAAGAACAAGCTGAAAGCAGTAGGACTGCAGCTACTCGAAGTAGAACTCGTCGATCACTGCATGCTTTGTAGGGGAGAAAGCGATGAAGTCGATCGATGTAGAAAGAGATCGAATATACTATACATGCGATTTGAGAGAAAAGGCTGGTGTTGATGAATTTCTTCTGTTGCTTGTGTTACTATGATGTTTTGCTGATGATCTGTGTGGACTGGATATCTAATCCAGTAGAAATTTATTGGGATATTCTGTTTTTGGTTATAGTATTCTGTTTGGTTTGTAATGACACTAATTGGTTCTGCTTTGGATGATGCTACTTTTAAAACTTCATAAAATGACATATATGTGTATATTGTATATATTGTGTTTATATGCCGATTTCAGGTTGAGAGGGAGCATTTGTGTGGATATGTCATTGCTATAGGTCACTCACACTTAGTTGATTAGGTTTTATGAAGAAAGACAAAAAATGGGAGAATGTTAATGTTAGGATCCGTGTTATGACATTTTTTCTAATATATCATTTTTCGTGCTAAGTCCAAATCAGAAAATGTCGGAACAAATGTCTTAACATTCAGACCGACATTCTAGTAACAGATTTGCCTATCTTCACAGACAGTTTTTCAGGAAAGTGTGACCGTTTTATCACATGACAATTTGACTTGGCAAGGAATCTTTGAAGCAGATTGAAAACGTGGAAGACTAAGTCCAAGAGATAGCTTAACTTAAGGAGCAAGACGAGGGAAGAAAAAATCCAAGCTGTTGAGAAAATCACTCCTCAAGCTACTGCCACACGTGACCATATTTAGCTCAACTTCCACAACCTGTTGAAGAGTCTTTCAAGGGAACTTTATACTATAAATAGAGAGGTCACTTCAAGGATTCAATATCCAGAATTTCAGAGTGAAAATGATATAGAGAGATCTCCATAAATATCGATCAAGTAGACTGGATCGCTGTGTTGCCTGTATTTGTGACGACATTCTGTCCGACGTTATAATTGCTCTTTAGATTTTAGATTTGTTCTTTCATTGAAGCAATTGTAATGAGGCGTTGATCACTTCTATTTAGATAGATTTTTCAGGCATAAGTCATCTGCGACTTAACTTTTTATTCCTTTTGTATCATCTTGTAAATCTTGTAAGAGAATGAATATATACAATTGTATATATATATACATATATACAATACCTTTGGTCATTGACCATCATGAGTTATATTAATATATAACCTATGAAAATTAAACTTTTGTGTTCTTTATCTATTTCCGCTGCACTTTAACTATTTCAAAGGTGTTTTTGTTTTTTATCCAAATGTCATAACTTATGTCAGACGACATTTTAGCTGACATTTGACATTGTTTCTGCATACGTTCAGTTCTACTTTACTGTTTGATTTTATTTAATACATAGTATTAACCCACGGGACCCAACAGTTATAAAGATGAATATTGTTATTATAGCTAAATGTTATAATAGAGAATAAATTGTAACATAAATTATCAATTTCGAGAAAAAATGTTTTTTATAGTATATACAATGATTGTTATAGAGAAGTGTGACTGTAGATGGAGACCTCATTTGTTGTACTTAATAAAGATTTAAATTTTAATAATTCAGCTCTCAGTTATTAAGTCCATTTATTTTTTAAAATTTTAATCTTAGTCATTCAGCTCTTAAATTTTAAGTGCGTTTATTTTTAGTCTCAATGATTAAGAAATGTAAGAAAGTCTTAATATAATTAAGATGTCTATTCAAAGATTTCTATAAAGATGACAGCTAATTTCATCCATTTACTATCATCTCCTTTGCCATCATTATCAATTACCACTGCGCACTACCATCAACACCTATCACCCACAATCATCATCCTCCGCCACAACTATCACCATTACCAATTACTAAAAGCAACTATCACTATTACTATCCACCATTTACAGTCATTACCACCAACCACCATTACTACAACAACCACCAATCACGACCGACAATCACCAACAACCATCATCATTCACCACCACCCATTACATTCACCACAACTATCAGTCGCCACCACCATCAACCACTACTGCCAGACCCCATCATCATTAGCTACTATTCACATCATCACTATTAGCAAATATCATCCCCAATCGGCACCGCTACTATCATCGCTAGCTATTACAACTACCAAACGTCATACATTTTTTTTTTAAATATTAGTTCATATAGTATTAGATTAATTTAGTATTTTATTAAATTTTATATGTAATATTTTTTAAATAAATAAAGTTTTCCACACTAGATGTTGAAAAATAAAGAATCTTAATTATTTAGTATTTAGATTTTAATGCAATAACTTAATATTCAAATATAGGTGTTTAACGGCCGAACTGGACCGGTAGCTCTCAAGGTTTAACGGTTCGGACGATTCTGGTCGGTTCATCGGACTACGCCAACTGGTCAATTCGACCTGGTTGGCGTGCGGTTAGGGTCGAACCGGTCCTACCGGTCCGATTTCTATTTTTTTTTTATTTCTATTATTTATTTTCTATAATATAAACTAAATTCAATTTAAATATGTAATATAATAATATAATATATAATTTAGTTGTATATATTAAAATTGAAACTTTAAAGTTAACTTTTTATTTTATAGTTTATAACTTTATACTTTATAGTTTATAACTTTATATTGTAAATTTATAATTATACTTTTATTAATTTATTAGATTAGTAGATATAAGATTATAAGTTAACAAATAAGTAATAACAGATTAACAACTAAATAGATAGTAAAATTAAAATTAATGATAAGATGTAAACTTTTGAACTTTCATAACGTTAATAAGAGTACATAATGAAGTAATAATAATTTTATTTACATATTATGCATCCTTCTTGCAAGTTCTTCGTAATCTATAGGTTGATTGAATTGGTTATGCTACATAGCCTCTAAATTCGGAGTATTAATTCCAGTCCCGCCTCCGCTCCCGCCTTCCAAAATATTGCCTATTTCTTCATCTTCCGGAGAATTAACGTCTCCACATCCTTGATTTCTTCTCTCTGATCTGATCCAATCCCTTAAGCAGACTAACACTTCTAATGTGCTTCCACCCAATGAGTGACGTGTGTCTCCTATTTGATCTCGTGCTTGGCTAAATGCACTTTCAGAAGCCACTGTTGAGAACAACACATTAAGAACATCCCGGGCCATCGCTGCAAGTACCGGGAATTGCCTTTTGTTATCCTGCCACCATTGTAAAGGGTCAAAAATTTTCTTCGCTCACGGCTTTTGCAAATAAAATTGCATCTCATCGCAAGATCGGCGTGGTTGGTTGTAAAAGTGCTCCATATGTCTAAAGATTCTTCTTCATCGCCATTGAATCCTGCAGTGTAGACACGTAACGAACTAGAAGGAATATTAGTAGCGAGTTGGTGTTATCATGTAATGTAGCATAATATTCATATAATGTAGTTAAATTAGTATCAAGTTTACTTATGCAATCAAATGAAGATGGAGTTTGTTTGACCTATTTCCATATAAGTATATAAACTAAATATTAAATTATGACAATCTACTTTTTAATAGAAGGATTTAAGATCGCACCAATACAATAAACATCGTGAATAGGAAAAAATATTTTTAAACTTTTCGGACATAATCAGAATCGTGTATATTTCACATTTGATTTTAAACCATAAAGTAAATATGAAATTTCAGCTATATGAGCTAAAGCATTACAAATCATTGGGTAATAAGATCACGAAAATTCAACGATTGCGATGTAAAATTTACGTAAAATTTTTAAAAGTTCACCAATTGATTTCCAATGTTCGTCGGTTAACATATACATCACGTTCTTACAATGCGCATTTGCAACATGTGTTATGGGGTCTTTATACTTATAACATTCTTTTAAAAATAAATAAGTATAATTCCACCATGTAATAATCTCTTCTGGCATGAATTTAGATCTCAAATTAAATTGTTTACATTTTTCTTTAAATTCTATAATTCTATTTTTCCTATTATTACCCTGAATAACTCCAACAGCTCTTTTGACAAGTTTTATTTCAGGTGAAAATAAATCAAGACCACTTTTAACAATTAAATTATAAATATGACAAGCACAACAAACATGAAATATATCAGGAAGTGGTGGTTGTACTTCCGCTTTTAAAAGATCTACAGCAGCAGTATTATTAGATGCATTATCGAATGATACACAAAGTATTTTATTATAAAGATTATATTTTTGGGCGTAAAAACAAATAGTTTCGCTTATATATTTTTCAGTATGACTTTGATCCTCGTCATAAAAAAGCAATAATACGTTTTTCCATTCTAAAATTTTCATCAATCCAATGACAAGTAATTGTTAAATAATCATAACCGTTCAATGCATGTCCAATGTCTGAAGTAAAACTAACATGACATGGAAGGTTAGCAAACAAATATTGCAAGAAAATAACATAATCATTATGAAGTCTAAAAATATCGGCTCTAGTAGTACTACGAGGAACACCTTTAAAAAAAGGATTATATACTCTTTGAATATATGTAATTAAATATGAAGAAGAAGCAAAAGAAAAAGGTAAACAACCTCCGACAATCATTTTTGCTAATTCAATGCGATCTTTTTTTGGATCGTACTTAGCCAACCCCCCAGTTAATGGATTAAGTTGTTGTTGACCGGGTTCTAAATCAGAGACAACATTCCATTGTGCCGTATGATCGTGTTTTATATGTCTACATATAGTGCCCGTCCCCCCGTCACCACCCCCTGTCTTATGTTTATAAGTTCTCCCACAAATATTACATTTAACTCTATCAGTACCCACAACTTTATCATAAAAGAGCCACACTTTACTCCTTTTTTTTCTTGCTACTGGTCCTGGTAAAGGAGGTCTACGACTACCACTAGCAGTACCAACATTGACAGAAGGAACACTAGTAGGTGTAGGAGGTTCTTGTTCTTCAAGTTCATCAATATCATCTAATTGAACGTTATCATATTCATTATCTTCTATTCCAAAATCTTCTTGCATTTGATCATAATCTATATTTTGATTAGATGATGAAGAACTACTGATTTTTACCCTTGAACTAGATTTACTAGCGATCGACGCAATTCCTTAGTAAAGACATTATAAAATATTTAAATAATCAACAAATAAATATGACAATTTAATAAAATAATTAGAGAATGAAACGAGTGTACCAAACTTGATTCGATTCTATTGAAACTCGAAGCTCGAAGTCTTGCGTCTTGCTACTTTGAATTTGAAAACTAATAATAATAATAACTTGAAAATTGATAATAAAGATGATTAAGAGAGTATGAGAAATTGAGAATAAGAGAATTGAGAGAAATGTTGTGTGATAAAAATGAAGAAAATGTAGAGAATTTATAGATTTTTTAAAGGGTAAAAATGTAATTAAAATGAATAATAAAAAAAAAAGCAATCTGGCCGAAATGGCCGTTAGCAAGGCCCCCCCAGGCCCCCTCCCAAGCCCAACGGTAAAAATACCGTTTGGGCAATTTTTTGTTTTTGTTTTTGTTTTGTTACGGCCCGGCCAGGTTAGCAGAATGGAACCGGTTTTCGTTCTAACTGGTCCGAGCCTTATCGGGTTTTCATAACGTGCGGATTGGGGTTGAGGCCAATCCAACCGGTATGCCACTTACCGTCGGGCGTCAGGTTAAACTCACGGTCAACTGTCCGGCTCGGGTCAACCGGGTTGGCTGATGTTTATATTCAAATGTATATTTAGAAATAGAAAATTGAATTTTAATGCATATATTAATATAAAGATGTATATTCAAATTTACACGTCTTAATCTTAATAAAATTAAATGAGACCGAAATATATGATATCCGACAAGAGATGTGTTCCTAATTAAACAGACAGAATTCTCAGGCCATCCTACTTTGTACTTGTTCAAACATACGCAATACGCCATATATAAGACTGTAGCAGTAGCAACATTTAAGTTACTGTTCCGCCTTATGTATATGTAATAAGAGAAAAACGTACTTATGGTATAGTTGTGTTGAACATGTTCTTTGTTCGTGCGATTTATGTTGGGATTTGAGTCTCAAATCCTACCTAATCAGAAAATAATAAATAGGCGAGAGCTACGTCCACTTTGCCACTGTAGATTTTACTATAATCAAATAGAGAATTTGAGTTTACAATTCTCTCTTTCTCTCTTGCTCGACCTCAAAGAGATAAAAATGACGCCCTAGTCTATATATAGCGAAAACTAGGGCGAACATAATACAAACTTAAAATTCTCAAAATACCCTCCACTAAATAACATTACATTATAATAATCAACAATCCACACTTTGTGTAGGGTCTTCATAGTGTCGACGGTGAATTAGGCTCCACAACTCAACAATCTCCCACTTGGAGACTAATTTCAATCATCTGTCTCCATCTGCAGCGGCGACTCCGATCCTCATCCAAGAAGTCCAACTGAAGTTGCACACAACTTTAATTTATCATTCGGCACGGCCTTCGTCAGCATGTTTGTTGTATTCTAACTTCCTGAGATCTTCTCAAGCACTAATACTTCATCTTCCAAAGCTGATCTGATGAAATGGTACAAGAGTTGTATGTGTTTCATGCGAGCATGGTAGACCGGGTTCATTGCCAAACGAATGGCACTCTGGCTATCACAATATATCACACTCCCCTTGTGGTCCTGATCCAATTTCCGCAAAAAAGATTATAGTCATATCCCCTTCTTCGTGGCCTCCGTCACAGAAACGTACTCAGTCTCACAACTAGAGAGAACTACTATCTTCTACAACTTTGAAATCCAGTAAATCGCAGTACCTCCGAATGTGTAAACATACACGGATGTGCTCTTTCTGCTATCAACATCACCACTATTGTCAGCATCAACATATCCTTGCAATCTTGTCTCTGATTTTTGGAAACACAAATCTGAACTTGAGCTTCCCTTCAGATACCTGAAAAATCCACTTCACAGCCTCCCAGTGTTGCTTTTCCGAATTGTTCATAAACCTGCTAACAACTCCCAATGCATGTGCAATGTCTGGCCTCGTACATACCATCACATACATAAGAATACCAATAGTAGAGGTATAAGGTACCTTGTCCATATGCTTCATCTCGTCATCGGTCACAAGCGACTGATCATTTGACAAACGAAAGTGTCCATCCAAGGGAGTACTAACTGGCTTGGCATCATCTATGTTGAACCTCTTGAGAACCTTCTTCACGTATTCTTCTTGTGAGAGCTTGATGCCCTCTTTACTTTTGATGATTCTCCTCCCAAGGGTTTGCTTTGCGGCTCCCAGATCCTTCATTGTAAATTATGCTGACAACTTCTTATTCAACCTATCAATCTTATGTAGGTATGCTCCTATGATCAGCATGTCGACAACATAAAAGAGCAGTATCATGTAGGAGTCTTCAAATCTCTTGAAGTAGCAACAGTGATCTGCTTCGCACCTTAAGGATTTGACTTTCTTCATAAAGCTGTCAAACTTCTTATACCACTGTCTTGGAGCCCGTTTCAGTTTGTACAAACTCTTTTGAATATTTCACATCAGCTTCTCTTTCTCTTTGACCTTAAATCCCTTAAGTTTCTTCATGTAGATTTCCTCTTCTAAGTCACCGTGAAGAAAAAAACAATTTTCACATACATCTGTTGACGATGCAGATCTTCCTTTGCTACCAGCCCAAGAACAGTTCTGATTGTCACCAACTTGACTACGGGAGAGACAATCTCCATGTAGTCAATGCCTTCTTTCTGTTGAAATCCCTCCACAATAGCCTTATTTTATAGCGTTTACTTCCATCGTGTTCTTCCTTATCCGGTAGACCCATTTGTTCTGCAATGTCTTCGTCTGCTCTGGTAACTTAGCTAACTCCCATGCATAATTTGACAACAGTGAGTCCATCTTATCTTTCATTTCCAACCCCCACTTGATCGATTAATCAACTTGCATCACTTCTTCGTAACATTTCAGTTTTCCTCTTTCAGTGAGCAGAATGTAGTTGAGAAATGGAGAGAACCTGTGAAACATCTTCCTGATCCTAGATGATCTGTGTAATTCTGTGATCGGCGTCTGCTAATTTGTTTCAGAATTAACATTTTCATCAACCTCGTCATCACTGGCTTGTTCCTCTTCCGCAATAATACATTGTTATAGCTCGAGTGCCAATAAGTCTCTCAAATCAACTATTTCCGATTCCTTGTTCTTAGAGACTTTGCTTTCTGAACTCTCCTGCAACTTGTCCTTGTACACCACATGTTCATTGAAGACGACGTCCCTGCTTCAGATGATCTTCCGATTTTGGTCATTCCAGAATCGATAACCAAACTCGGTGTCACTATAGCCAATAAAATAACAATTCTTAGATTTCAAATCAAGTTTACTTCTAGCAGTAGCATCAATTTGAACATATGATAAGCAACTAAACACTTTGGGAAAAGAAAGATTTACCTTTTTCCCACTTCAAGTCTATTCTGAAATTCTGAAACTCAAAGGAACAGACGGTCCTCTGTTAATCAAGAGGTTTGTGGTATTGATTGCATCTGCTCAAAATGTCTTGGGTAGTCCAACGTGTATTCTCATACTCCATGCACGCTCGTTCAATGTTCGATTCATCTTTTCCGCTATTCCATTTTGTAGTGACGCTCCAAGTATAGTCTTCATCATCTTGATCCCATTATCAGCACAATACCGTTTGAAGTCACCATCAATGTATTCTCTACTGTTGTCAGACTTCAGGCTCCTCAACTTGAGGTTTGTCTCATTCTCGACCATAGTTTTCCACCTTTTGAAGATAGTGAATACGTCAGATTTATTTTTCATAAAATATACCCATAGCTTCCTGGTTGAATCATCAATGAAGGTCGTGTAGTAATATGATCCTCCAAGTGAGGGGATAGTAGCAGGTCCCTACATGTCAATGTGCACCAATTCAAGCTTATCAACTTTTAATTTTGTACATGCACTTGAAAAACTTACTCGCTTCTGTTTTCTGAGAATACAACTCTTACACATATGTTGATCCACCGACTTCAGCTCCGAAATCATGTTGTTAGTCACCAAAAGCTTCATTCATTTTTCGCTCATATGCCCTAGCCTGTAATTCCACAACACGATAGCTCGTTGTCATATAAAAAGTACCAATTTTCTTACCTCGACCAACCACCATAACACCATTCGTAACCTTTCAGGACCCATTACCAAAGTTAAGATCATGTACCTCATCATCAAGCTGACTCACTGCGATCAGATTACGCTTCAAATCCATTACACGTCTGACCTTTGTGATCTTCCACACGTTTCCATTTGACATCTTCAAATTAATGTCTCCAATACCAACAATGTCTAAAGGTTTACCATATGCCAAATAGACTTTCCCGAGATACTCAGTAATATAATTTATCATTATATCATGATGTGGGGTGGTGTAGAAAGACGCTCCTGAGTTAAGCACCCAAGAGTCGATCGTCCTGTCAACAGACATCAACATTGCATCACCAAATCTCCAGTGGCAGCATTGATTACACCCCCTTGTTGTCCTCTTTCTTCGGTGTCCTGCAATTTCTCTTGATGTGACTTGTTTTTCCACAGTTCTAACACTCAAGTGTTCACCCGGATCTGGATTGACTCCTGCCATTTCATGACTTCGACTTGCCCTTATTTCAGTTCTAGTTTCCGTCATAATTTCTGCCTCTGTTTTCAACCTTCAAAGTAGAACTCGTCGATGCCCCACTAGAATCTATCATGCGAACCTCCTCAACAAGGATATGATCTCTAACATTGTTGAATTTCAGTTTATCATTGCCAACATAATTACTAACTGTTGCTCTCATCGGCTCCCAACTGTTCGGTAGAGACGCCAACAAAATTAGGGCTTACACTTCATCTTTAAACTAGATTGCAACAGATGACAATTGATTGACAATTGTGTTAAATTCATTCACGTGCGTTGCAATAGGAGCACATTCCTCCATTTTTAGATGAAAGAGTTTCTTCATGAGAAATATCTTATTGTTTGCCGAAGGTTTCACATACATGTCGGACAGAACCTTTATCATGCCAGCGGTGGTCTTCTCCTTCGCCACATCGTGAGCAACGTTCTTCGACAGCGTCAGTCGAATGACTCCCAGAACCTGTCTGTCAAAGAGATTCCACTTTGCATCACTCATCTCCTCTGGCTTCGGACTCAGGGGTTGATAAAGCTTTCTGATGTACAAATAATATTCAATCTGCATTCTGCAAAACGCATAATCTGTATCATCGAATTTTCCGATGTCGTGCGCCGAACCATCATCGCCGAACCATCGTTTTCTTAATCGCAACAAAACATGTCACTCTTGATACAAGTTGTTAGGATTTGAGTCTCAAATCCTACCTAATTAGAAAGTAGTAAATAAGCGAAGAACAAATAACACACACAAATTTATAGTGGTTCACCCTCAATGCGAGAGCTACGTCCACTTTGCCGCTGCAGATTTTACTATAATCAAATGGGGAGTTTGAGTTTACAATTCTCTCTTGCTCGACCTCAAAGAAAGAAAAATGGCGCCCTAGTCTATATATAGCGAAAACTAGGGCGAACATAATACAAGCCTAAAATTTTTAAAATATCTTTCACTAAATAACATTACATTATAATAATCAGCGTTCCACACTCTGCGTAGGGTCTTCATATTGTCGGCGGTGAATTAGGTTTCACAACTCAACAATTTATAGGTCGTTTGAGCCGTGGAAGCAGACAATAATGCTTGCATTTAGGATAAACTATCTACATCATACCTCTTGGGGTGCGGTCCTTTTCCGAACCTTGTTAATGTGAATGTTTTGTGCACCGGACTACCTTTATCCTCGTTTGATATTATTTTAGTTATGTGTTTGCGTGTACCTCCATACTAAAAAGAAGTTTCTATATTTGGCTCACGCCTGAACGGTATCCAAGACCTGTTCACCATCGAGAAGCATCCTGTCGACAATGAGTCTGTCAACACTCAACATAGATAACATGAGTAGAACCTAAGACAGCAAGTTTCCCTTCAAACTGATTTTAAGAGGAGACCTTCCTTTATCTTATTTTAATTTTGCGTGCGTAAGAGGGTCATGCACGTAACATAAATATCTGCGACATTTTACTGCTGAAAACGCACCATATATAAATTTTGGAGTTTAGGTTGGTTTACATATTTAGCATACTCCAACGCAAACAAATTTGCACCTTGAAGCTTATCTTACAAAATAGGAAAAGCAATTTGATTAATTCAAGAAGTTAAAATATTTATAGTACAAGTACCAATTTATAGAAACTGAAAACTAGCATTAACTTCTTGGAATACAAACCCTACTCAAATGAGTAATAACCAGATTAAAATATTACGTGAACTCATAGTAATGAGCTAGTGTACTTTGGGGTAAAATGGTTACGTGCGTGTATCTTTCTTTTAGGAAAAGGTTTATGTCAATGTGTTATCGACACATGAGGATCCATTTTTTTTTCCCGTTAGTAGCAAAGTGTCGAAGGAAGCCGCAAAAGTTTTCTTAGTTTGTACTTTGTAGTGATTTTGAAATAAAATTAAACGAAGAAGAATAGTGCCAAGTAGTAAGGAACTAGAAAAGGAGTAACAAAAAAGTACAAAGGAGGAAAGGAGAAATGGGGAATGATTGAGCTAGTGGATAGCTCTCAATACTATGGTGAAATAATTATTAGAAAGGGAAAGCATGAAAGAGAAGAAATTAAAGTGAAGTACACAAAAAATTGCCCTTACCAAACGAATATAGGAGATTCCTGAATTGATTTTTGAAAGGAGTCAATAATGCATGTCTTAGTCATCCTCTTAATCTTGTAAATAATAATAATATTATTTTGTGAATGCTTATAGTCCTATTATTTTGAACATTGGCTTTTTAGGTATAATAGAGTAATATTTAAATACAAAACTAAATTAGTAATTTTAAATTCAAATGAAGTAATAAGATGAGGTTTTCTTTATATAGTAAAAGAAATTCTAACATTATAAAGTCACTTAAAAGATTATTATAAATAATTATTCGTAAAAAGTGGAATTAGTAAAATTAAAAATGAAAAAATATCATAACGTGTTATAATTATAGGTTACGATACATCGTTTGGTTACTGGTTAAGAGCTAAGTAATTCATATATTAAATCCTGCATAAATAATATTATATGGTAACATTCTTTTGCAATGTATAAGATTCAACACATCTGATACGGTGTTTGATTTATAATTTAGAAACTCGCATAATTACTAATACATGTATAAGTTTTGAGGGAGTCTATGTAGTATTTGATGAAGGATAGGAGAGGAATAGCTAATACATGAATTACTAAACTCTGTATAACTAATTCCTGCATAAAATAATACATAAATTCTCTCATATTTAATCCTCGCATTATTAATACATGCATAACTCTAACCAACAACCAAACCAAAACTATTTTAAACTTTGTTATGCTCCATCTGTCCCAATTTGTTTGTACTTTTCACTTTTCGTTTACGAATTATTCTTTGACTGTAATTTTTCATATGTCTTTTAAATATTTTAAACTATTAATTATACTGACTTATAGTACTTTTTACGTAGATTTTGAATATGTAAATTTTATTTCAAAAAATTTTAAAAAAATTATATTCAAACATACGATCAAAATTAAGAACTTTGACTCTTGAAAAGCAAAAAGTATCGAATAAATTGAGATATAGGATGTATTGATGATAGGCTAGAACCACAAATTTTAGCTATATTTCGTATCTTTATTGACTACACTTTAATTGTATTTGAGCGATAATGTTAGATTTTATTCTTATTACGTGTGTTTCTTGTATAGGACTTGTTCCCGAGCAAACGAGCATGTTTGGAGCTTAAATTGAGAATTGTAGGATTTCGAAGTCTGAGTAGAAGTTCAACGTACAAATTGTGATCGAGTTCGGGGTTCGAGGACTAGTTATGCATGCTAAAAAGTGAAGAAAACGGAAAAAAATGAAGTTGCTGAATAGTTGGCCTACCATTGGGCCGCAGGGTGGGCGGTAGGCTAATTTCGGGTTGTTTTCTATTTTTCAATTTTTGAGGGTATTTTGGTCCGGGCACTTTTGGGATATTCTATAAATACATGAAAAATAAGTTTTTGAAGGGACGTTTGACCTAGGGAGCATTGGAGGAGCGTAGTAGAGGGTTTGACGACCGAGTTCGTTACTTTCCATCATGATTAGATTCAATATGAGAGTTTGAATCAATCGTCGGTCGTAATGTTTTCTAGTTCTATTTCTTCTATGTTCTTTTATTCTATTATGGAGTAGTTTTCTTATAGGGTTTTGAAAGACATAATGTATTGATTGACTTCGTTTTTAGATTCGATTCTTGTTTTATTGCTTAAATTCGTTAATGAAATTTTAAATTGACTTGCAGAGTTATTTACTATTTTATTTAGTCGAAAGAGAAATAGTTTGTTCAATATCCTTGCATTATATTATTTGATTTTAATTGGTGATTCTTCTAAGTGATCGAAAGAGCTTCTTGAATTATTGATTGACTTGAGACTAAACCTTTAATGTTGCATATGTTCACAAGGCTTTCATTGATCTTGAACTCATAGATAGTAATTTTACTTGATTGCTGAGATACTTTTGGATGCTTTAATCGTTAGAAGAAATGTTTTGTGAATTATCTTAATTTTAAATCTGATTTAGCTTTTGATTGAATGATTCTGTTGAGTAATCGGAAGAGACACTTCAATAATTTAGTTAGGGTTATAAGTTGACAATATTCGTGAGAAGTCGTCCGAAGATCTATTTCTATCTATAGTTTTTGAACATTCTTGGGGCATTAGTTTAACTTGTGGAATATGAATAAATAATCGGAAGAGGTTTATTAGATTCTTAAGTAAACTAATTATTTGTTGAATTCAAAATACTCAACAAAAATTTAGAAGAGAAGGATAAAACGAATCATAGCTAATTGCTAAAATCTTGCATTTACTTATCATATTAATAATATCTTTTGCTTTCGTTGTCAATTGTCTTTAATTTGTAATGTATAATCGTGGTTTATAACTACAATAAACTCAAGTTTTGATCACCGGAATAATACTAAGCGAATTTTGTCAGAATAATTATTTGTATCAATCTCTGTGGAAATGATCTAAATAATATATTATATTTGACTAGCGAAGTGCTTCAAATTATACTGTATTTTAGGCTCGCCATATATAAACTAATAAAATATAATGTCTCTAAAATAGGGAAGTAGAAAGTACTATAATTAGCTAGTTCTACTTTATGTGATGTTCATATGGTGGATGAGATAGTGGACGTAGTCACTCCAAGATAGCAGAATAATACAATTGTCATGATTTTCTTAGATCCTCCTATTGATCACTTAATAAAAGCTGCAAATTTTATATTGAGTTGGACCATCACAAGCATCAAACACCTGTCACCAACTTATATTCATGTATTAATTTCTCCATAACTTAGTTTATCATGTTTGGTAGCGAGTAAAGAAACAATTTATTCATGTATTAATTTCTGCATAACTTATACCACATTTGGTAGATAGTTAGAAAATAAGCTAATCATGTATAAAATTAATACGACGTTTGATTTGCAGTTTAAAAACTCATATAGCAAATACATGTATAAGCTACGAGAGAATATTTGTATTGTTTTATGGAGGAAAAATAGAATAATTAATACATGAATAAAAATTTAAAATGACAATATTATCCTTATCACTCCTCACTTAAATACTTTCCTTTCTTACATAAATAATTAAAACTTTGAGACTACATTGAATATGTTGTTATTGCAATACGATATTTTCTAAGGTCAAAGATCAGATCCTCTAAAGTATATAATGTTTATTAATTTTTAATATAACAAATCAATATCCAAAGAAATAATTTGTACATTATTAATCCTGCATACCTAAATTCTAAAATTACTTGCATAATTAATATTTGCATGATTAATACATGCATAGCTAATACATGGATAACTAATTCATGTATTATTAAGATCTACATAAATCTAACTAGCTACCAACGACCCCTAAGAATTGTAGTGGAGTGACAAATATTCTTTCATTTTTGGGTTCGACTCCTCATGAATATGAAGTCATCTTTGTTAGAAAAATGTTTGGGATCCCAATATGGAACTTCCCCGTAGTAATTCAAATTTAATTTGATCTTAATATGATTACCAAACATCCAATGAAAAACTAAAAAAAAACTTATATTTTGCATCAAAAGCAGTGATTGGGTAGGTGGGGGTGGAGTCGTAGGTGGAGGTCCTTAAATTTCACGAAATTGGCACAAACCGTTAGGAAATGGAGAATGGGGGAACACAGAATCACAAGTAAATGGGGTATTTGTATTGGAATATTTCTACCTTTTCAATGTAAGAGTCTACTACTTATATAATCTCTGGCTAGTCTTTCCCTCTAGACCTACTTATAGGATGTCGACTCCTTTTCACATAACTAGGTAGGTTGCCCCCAGTTGCAATTTCTGCACCCCAGCACTCAGCATTCACCAGTCCTTTGTCCCTTTCTTGTCTTTCTCTTCTATCACCCTTTACTTCCCTTCAATATAGACTCAAATATTACTCCTTCCCTTTGTATGAAATAATAAGTGTCTCTAAAATAAGCTACAATTGCTAGACCTTAATATTCAAACAGTATATATGTATATATAAACAAGGGAAAATGGTTTGATTTGCCTCCTCTCTACTTAGGAAAATAGTTTATTTTTACCCTCCATTATATTATGTGATCAAATACATCTTTGACGTTAATAAAGTTATTACAAATACCCCTACTTTTAATAGAGGTTTACTGTGGCATGACATTTTGGTGAGATGGAGGTCACGTGGCATGCCACATCACCACCAGATCTCGTATTTTAGAATTTAGTAAATCTTATTCAATTTAATATCAAGTCAACCAACAAATCTTATTATAAAGAAGAAAAGAAAAAAAAGAAGGGGAAAGATGGTCTGAGAAGAAGTTATTGCAGTGACCTGGTTAGAATAGAAGAGAAGTAGTCCTCCGGGGCATAGTCCAGTGGTAAAGTATGAGCGCTATAAGGCGCTCTGATATGGACAACGTGAGTTCGATTCTCCGCAGACGCGAAGAAATTCTGCATGTTAGGGAATTTGACCTTGTCTCATTGATCAGTTGTACGCTCCCAAAAACTAGTCACTGGTGTCATCACCTTGAGGACGTCTGAATAATACCAGTGAAGTAGTCAGGCGCAAGTCTGTAAACCTCGATTATTAAAAAACAAAATAGAAGAAAAGTAAGAAAGAGAAAAGGAAAAAAAGAAAAAAATTAAAGATATAAATCTGGAATTAAAAAGGTATATTAAGAAATAATAACTAAATATAAGTAATTAAATATATCATCGAATTATAAGATGACACGTGTATAGTTTGACGTTTTTTTTTCCTGCCAAAGTGGACCTCTGTTAAAAGTAGGGGTATTTTTAATAACTTTACAAACGTCAAGAATATATTTGGTCCTATAGTATAAGAGGAAACAAAGGTGAACTATTTCTTAGGGACAAATCAGCCCTTTTCCTTATAAACAAATATACATACGAATGCATATATGCAACAAAATATGATCACCTAATATTATATTTGATACATATAAATAAAATCAATTAGTAGTACGTGGGTCATACGGGTGTTATCGGTCCGGTCTGGACTGAGAACCGGACCGATAAGGTTCGGTCCAGAGTCCAGATTCGGGACCGGATCGAAACCTTATCGGTCCGGTTCCGGGTTCGGGGCCCAATTTCTTTTGAGAATTCGGCTGCTCCAAACCGCTTCAGCAGTTTGTCCGATCCTGTCTCGCAAAAATACGCGAAATTAAAAAAATAATTTAGGTCAAACGGACGTCCGAGCGCAAAGTTATGACCACTTAAAGTTTCACTAATTTACAATACGTCCGGGGCTGGCTGGCTGGGGGTGTTACCGGGTATTTTACCGGGTTACAGGTCCGGCTCCTTATCGATCCGGATAATATTTTAATACTCATTTCCGGACCGTTAACTTTTCGATCGGAGTATCGGTCCGGGTTTACCGGTCCGATTCTCGAATAATTACCGGGAGTATCGTCACCGACTCACCACCTTAGTGGAAAATCTAACAACAATATGTAGTTGCAAATATTTAAAAAGTATTTGTAGATCAATGTTTGGGCATCACTTTTGCTAGTTATTTTAACTTTTTGATGTTTCTAGATTATGTTCGGGATTCAATTTTTTAGACTATGTTACTATCTCTCGATCTAAAAGAGTCTTTAAGAATATGTTACTCTCTCTCGATCAAAAAGAGTGTTTACTTACTCATCATTTACACACCCCTTAAGAAAATATTAACTTCTAAATTAGTATATGTAATTTGAATAAAATGTCCCTAATTAAATAGGTGTTGAGATTTGTTCAACTAACACTTAATTAAAAAAAAATATGAAAAAATAAAATTAATTCTTTTTTGATTTGATAAGTAGACACTCCTTTTTACTAAAAAAAACTAAATGTTAAGTGGATTTTTTTTTATCCCAAGGAAGTATTTAAAATTTAGTAGCATTTAATGTTATATTAAGTTCATTAATAGTCATTAGTTAGCTAGAACATAATTCACTCCATGAGTAGTAAATGACTAAATGTTAGATGTCAATTACGTCTCCCCCAGTTTGGGGCGTGACAATACTATCTAGTGGCCTGACCTTATGCAAAATTGTTAATTAAATTGGGTGTGGAATTAATAAAATATGTACTCCATTCGTCTCAATTTATATGATATTTTTTTTCTTTTTAGTAAGTGTAAAAAAGATTAATATTTTTCTATATTTAGTAACAATTAAACTTTAAATTTATCTTTATACCTTTAATGAAATGATTCTTAGTCACATAAATTTATATGATTTGTTTTAAATCACAAATCGTTATTTATTTTTTAAATTTCGTGCTCATTCAGATACCCTCATATAAAATAGACGGAGGGAGTACTAGTTTATTTACAAAATATGTACGAGCCCAAAATAACCACTCATCTATGAAGAAAAGTAGGTATTTGGGCCGAGGCCCTTCCCTTTCTTCATATAGAAAAGAGCCGTTTGTTAGAGTTTGCGGGCCTAATCGAGATTACTTAAGAGAGTAATTGGGATCATTCGCACAAATGTGCCTATTTTGGGTGGTCTTTAAATTTGTCTCTTAAATTGTTGTTCTTTAATTTTTTCCCTTCGTCTAAAAAAATAGATAAAAATACACTTGAGGTTGTGGGTTCAAACCCCAGCAAAGTCAAAAAAGAAAAAAAAATCGCAATATAAAGTTTCAAAGCAAATTATGCCTATTCGGTCAAGTTATACAAAAGTTATGCCTTAAGACATTGGCTTGCGATTTTTTTTTAGTGATTCAGGCCCAAAACTACAAAAGTTATGTCTTAATGCATAACTTTTGCCTTAAGATAATTTTTGCGAAACTTTTGCTTTGCGAAATTGTTTAATTTTTTTTACTGAGCTGAGTTCGAACTCGAATCTCTGGATTTTGTAGACGCGTGAACAATAATATTTTTGATTCACAAATTTTGATTAAATGAGAAGTAGGGGAAAATATTAAAGACCATCAATTTGAGGGGCAAAATTAAAGACCAGTCCATATGAAAGCCGATTTGCAAGAAAATGAAGTAATTGGAGCATGTTTCTCATGTTGAGTTGGTTTTTCATTCGGAAGTTCGGCTAGATTCGGAAGTATAACCTTTATTCTCATCAATATAAAAGGCATGGCTCTTTAACATATATAAGAAGCAACCGATCCTTTCTGCTCTTGTGACAATATGTGTAGAGAAAGATGAACCTTGATCTAAACTCAAATTCAAAAGGTAGTTAATAAGGTAAGAATTACCTAAAATTATATAAGAAGATATAGTAACACACGTTCTCTCATGTGTGATACATTCGAAAACCTCTCCTTACACGCTTAGAAGTGAACATTTGGACCTAAATAATGTTAGCATAGAAGCCGAACAATGGTTAACCAGAAGTAGAAATGGCTCTTACTATACATAGCATGTAAACTTAATGGCATTCATCCTAACTTATCTATAAAAGTTAGTTCATGAGATAAAAATTATGTAAGACAACAAAATGAGACAATAGTTCATCTCCTCACCCAATATGAATATTCTGACACAGTGGAATACACAATTTTTCCAAAGCACGGAAGTTTATCGTTGAAGCGAAGCATAAAAGTGCATTACATCATATTAGAAACCCTTTCCGTCCCTTATAAATAAAAGGAACAATATCGTCTTCTATTTTAGGGTTGAGAGAGTAGGAATTAATTAGCAATCTGGCCTTAATTAATATGAATATATGATGATAACATCCTCGGGGCCGGTAAAGAATGGATTTTGAGCCTAACTCAACTCCAAAAGTTAGATTGTAGGGTGAGGAAATCCATGTTCCCTTTTCATTTTCGATATGAGACTCTTAATACTCCCCCGCACGCCCAGACACCGTTAACTGGAGCGTGGATGACATAATTTGGTGACCCAACATCGGTGAACATAGAATTGGAATGAGATACCATGTGAAAAATGAATCTTGGGCCTAACTCAACCTCAAAAGTTAGCTTATAGGGTGGGGATTGTCCAAATCTATATAAGGAGTTCATATTCTCACTCAATTTTCGATGTGAAACTCTTAACATGACCTTTATTATTATTCCACTAGTTCTATCGGAGAGACTTAAGTCTAATTGTCCTTTTTCAATCGTCTCTTCAGAAATGGTAAGGCATCAAAAGCCGGCTGGGGATATAAATATTTGAAAATTAAAATAGTTTATTCATAAGAGAGGAAAAAAATAACAACTAAAAACCATCAAAAGATCAACTATAATAATAATAATAATAATAATAAAGTTATTGTTATTATTATTAAATAATAATAATCAGGGGCGGAGCTAGTGTACATATTACGAGTTCGATCGAACTTTTGCTGGACCGAGGTAATTTGTTGTCGTAAATGGGCAAGTCCAGTCTAATCACTTAGCTGGATCGATGGTAAGGAGGGTGTAGTGGGCCTCCTCATTTGGATTTGTGGAGATGAATTTTGTAAATGGTATCTCAATATTGGATTCATCCCGTCGTCCAAAAAATTAAATAACGGTGGGGAAGTGTGTGAGAGGTAGAAAATGGGAACGTATACTCATAGAACACAATGTGACGTGAGATTATTTTCCCATTAGACATATCATAACACTTATAACCCCTATAATTTTGTGGGTATCCCAAAATATACACAGAGCGGAACGGGCTTGAAGTTTGTTTATTGTTGTGGATGAAAATAATAGAAGCATAAACACCCGAAAACCCGCAAATGTGTGTAGGAAGGAATACAATGGTATAGCATTTGGGTGGGTGATATGTTTGAGAGTAACTTGCTAGGAAGAATGTTTAGAAGATATGTGGTCATTTGAAAGGCATGATGCCAAAAAGATGGTGGCATGGTGTTAGGCGTATTTTGTATACGCCTTTTGAGTCATTTTTAGTTAGTATTTTATTCGTTTTTGTTGTGTTTAGTATAGTATTAGGCTTGTTTTTCTTTTTTTTGGAGTCACAACGGTTCCAAAAGGCAAAATGGCGAAAAAGGGTGAGAATTGAGCAGAAAAGGTGCTCCCGAGGCAAAAAGGACGAAAGTTGGCACATCAGGATGAAGGATTTTCAGCACCGCGGTGCCAATATGCAGAACCGTGGTGCCACATTTACTGAGAAGCCACAGGATTTTCACCACCGTGGTTCCACTATGCAGAACCGCTGTGCCATATTTGCTGAGAAGGTGCAGGAGTTTCGTGCCGCGGTCTTGTTATGCGTAATCGCGCATCGCGAAAAATCTCAGTTCCGAAGAAGAATTGGCTAAGGGCAGAGTGGTCCATAGGGCATGAAATTTGGAACATATTTAAGCCCTATGTATTAATGCTATGAGGAGGTATGTCATTCTACAACATAGCACAACACAAGACAATAAAAAAGGCTACAATTGGAGACTTAGTTCGCAGTAATTTCTTTTCTTTCGTTTTTAATTTAGTTTATGTATGGATTTTGTGTTAGTTCTTAGCGTGACTATGATTAGGAGCTAAACACTTTATTAGGGCTTTCCTTATGAATCGCTTGAAGCTTTTATTCATGAATTAATGCAGTAGTTTGATTTCTTCTTCACTTGATTAAGATTTAGTCAATAATTGGTATGAATGTATGATAATTAATTGATCACTAATTATCATAATATATATGATTTCGAATCAAGAACCGAGATGAGAGATTTGGATATGCTGTAATTGACTAGACATAGGTTAAAATCGCGGACGATAGTACCCGATACTTGTGTAGCATTATAGGTTACTGTTCTTAATCCTCCTATGTGGTAAATCCTATCATAAAAATATAGAAGGGTTCTGCACTGGGGTTGAGTGATTATATTTCCTAACTGGAATATAAGACAGTTTAGTTAACCGATATCTTAACGTAGAAGAAGAAGTCATTCTAGTTGCATTAAAGATTGAATAGAGTGGATAGTCGAGGATGTTGGAAGCCCTAATTCCTTCATAACTGATCACAACTTAAATAGTTCAGTAATTCTTGCAATTATTCTAGTAGTTAAACAAAAACCCAACTCAAATATCGATTGCCAAATAGATAACATAGAATAGATGAACGGTAATTAGAAACCAGTCTCTGAGGACGATATTCGGTCTTATCAGACTATATTACTTGTCAACGATGCGTACGCTTGAGTGAGCATTCGAAATATCGCTAACAAATTTTTGGCGCCGTTGCCGGGGACTGGCGTACATCTAATATCGAACCATCTATTTTTTTCTACTTTGTCTTTATTTTTATTTTTATTTCTTTTAGTTTAGAACACTGTTGTCTTGATTTGTTTGTTGATTTTGATCTATTTCAGGGATGTAGTGTATGCGAAGAAGGAGAGGAGAAGATACACTTGTTCCCTTCAACTCTGAAATCGAAAAACTGTGCAAGCAAAACAGGCGTGAGAAAAGAATTGTTGATTTACTAGCCATGGAAAATCAGCAGAATAACAACAACGGGGTACTTGAAGAGGTGTTGAATAATGAGGTACCGACTGACATGAGACAAGTCCCACCACCTCCAGAAAGAAGCTTGAGAGATTATGTTCTGCCACTTCTTCGGTGCAGCATGTATATCGTGCTCCCCAACAATAGGGGCGAACAACTTTAAGATCAAGTCAGCCATCCTGGGCATAGTCTAGAACACAGTATATTTTGGGGGATTGCCATCTGAAGACCCCCACATGCACATTGCCAACTTACTGGAGTTGTGTGCCACTTTTAAGTACAATGACGTTACTGACGATGCCATTAGATTAAGGCTCTTCCCGTTCTCACTTAGGGACAGAGCCAAGAACTGGTTGAACTCACTACCTGCCAACTCTGTCACCACCTGGAAAGACCTCGCCCAAAAGTTTCTTGCAAAGTTTTTCCCCACCTTCAAAAGCGGCAAAGTTAAGGGGAGAGTTAAACAATTTTTACCAGGTGGATGGTGAGTCACTCTATGATGCATGTGAACGATTTAAGGATCAGCAAAGAAAATGCCCACATAATGGCATAGAGAAGTGAATGCTGGTCCACATTTTTTATAATGGGCTGAGTGGTACTACTCGTACCATCATTGATGTTGCAGCAGGGGGAGCCTTTATGAGAAAGAGTGTCAATGAGGCACATGAGTTACTGGAAGACATGACTGCCAACAATCATCAAGGGGCAGCCGATAGGTCAGTGAATAGCAGGAAGACTATGGGCATACATGAGTTAGATGTCATCACTGCCCTGAATGCACATGTGACCCTTCTGACAATGCAGCTGCAGCAGAACACTATGTCTGTGAATGCAGTCCAGATGTCGGTAAATTGTGAGATTTTTGGTGGACTGCATTCCTTTGACAGATGCACAACAGTGGACCCTAATAATGTGCCAATGGAGCAGGTTCGGGCAGTTGAGAACTTTCAGCGGCCTTATAATTTCAACACATATAATCCAGGGTGGAGAAATCACCCTAACTTTTTGTGGAGGAACGACCAGGCCCAGCAACAACCATATCAAGGTAGTTACCAGAACCAGCAAGGACAGAATCAGGCTACCTCATCCCAACAGTTTAGACCACCTACACAACATGAGAAGTCTGATGAGCTGAAGGCTGCATTGCTTACACTCACAAAATTCACAGAATCAGTTCATGTCTGAAACCAGGTCATCTCTCAGGAACCTGGAAACACAGGTTGGGTAACTAGCGAAGATGGTAACCAACAGGCCGCATGGTACTCTTTCAAGAAATACAGAGGTCAATCCAAGAAAGCAGTGTCAGGCAGTGTTGCTAAGGAGTGGAAAGCAGTTAGAGCAGGATGCTCCCCAACCCGCAGTGGTTCATGAGAAACAGGGCGAGAAAGCAGCTGAGGAAGAAAATGAGGGGGTCACTGAGGACCACTCTACAATTGAGAAAGCTCCACCAGCACCTCTGAGGGAATACACTGATAGAATCCCTTACCCTCAGAGGCTCCAGAAGAAGGCCATAGACAAGCAGTTCTCTAAGTTCTTGAAGGTATTTAAGAAGCTGCACATTGATATCCCCTTCATTGAGGCGTTAGAACAAATGCACGCATACTTCAAATTCATGAAGTAGATACATGGGAAGAAAAGAAGGTTGGCGGATTATGAGACAGTAGCGCTGACAGAGGAGTGCAACGCCATCCTACAAAAGAAACTGCCTCATAAGTTGAAAGATCCAGGAAGCTTCACCCTGCCCTGCACTATTGGCAACGTAACATGTAACCGGGCGATGTGTGACTTAGGGGCTAGTATCAATCTCATGCCTCTGTCTGTATTCAAGAGATTGGGTTTGGGAGAAGCCAAACCAACCACAGTTAATCTACAGCTGGCTGACCGAACCGTGGTGCACCCAGAGGCATAGCGGAAGATGTGCTTGTCAGGGTGGGAAATTTCTTCTTCCCAGCAGACTTCCTCATTCTTGACATGGAGGAAGATGATCAAATACCCATCATTTTGGGGAGACCGTTCCTAGCTACTGGTAGAGCCCTAATCAATGTGGAGAAGGGATAATTGAGGCTAAGGGTTCAGGAAGAAGAAATGGTATTCAAGGTGTTCAAATCCACCATTGAGTCTCAGGCTAGCAACAAGTGTCTCGCAGTAAGCACAACTGACACAACAGTTCAGCAGACTCAGACCAAAACTAGGGAGATCATCCCTACAGTTGTGAACCCGCAAGCTAGTTTGAAAGCTGCAACAAAAGTAGATGACATGAAAGCTGACAAACAGGTAAATCCTACTGAACCTACTACTATGAAGAAGAAAAATAGAGTGAGGAAGAAGAGAATGATTTTTAAGTGGATAGGTTATGGGGTTAATCTACCCCAATGATTTGATAAAGAACCTGCGTCCGGCTACAAGACGTTAAAGATAGCGCTACTTGGGAGGCAACCCAATGTTTAAATTATACAATTTAGTTTAAATAGAACAGTCTCACTTTTGGTATATTTGTTGTGTTGTGATGCCAGGTGAAGGAATCGGAGAATGAGCATGAAGAAAATGGTGGAAAACACGGAGTCGAGTCAGCACCGCGATGCCAATGTGCAGGACCGCGGTGTCGAATGTTTAGAGAGGCCCAGTACTTTAGGCACCGCGGTGCCAATATGCAGAACTGCGGTGCCGGTTAGCGATTTCCCAATAATAAAAAGACACTGAATCGTCAAATCTCCTCCCATAGATACCGTTTCAGTGCAATATCTGCCACCACCACCACCATTTTGAGCTGTTGTATTTCTGCAAGTCATTCCTCTTTAATTTTTGAGTCTTTTACACATTTGGGACAATGTGTAGTTTAAGTTGGGGGGGTGGGGAGTTTCTTATTTTATTTTATTTTTGAGTCTTTTGTTTGTTTTTGTATTTTATGTGAGTCAATTTTTTTTATGATCATGCATGTTGTGCTTATTTGGAACGCCTAGTGAACTAAGTGGGATAATGTAGTGGAATGAGAAGCTAAAATTTGTGTGTTTAAGTTAGATATGCCAAAAATTCATGAAAATTTGATTATTTAGAATATTTGGTGCTTAGCCTATGTGCTGTTAATTGAAAAATGTTTGTGAAGTCTGCTTGCTTGTTATTTGAGGCGAAATAGTTAAGATGTACATGTTAGGGAGATGATTCAGGCATTTCTTTGTTAGCCCTTCTTACCATTCATTACCTATCTTGCAATAAATTATATCCCTAGTCAGTCCCGTTGAACCTAAAATAAGTTATTTTCTTTGACACCTCATGATTCTCTCGTGTGTCATAAGCGGTAATTGAAAAATTTGGATGAAAAAGAGTGAAAAAGGAATACAAAAAGAGAGTGAAAAAGTGATACACCGCAATGAAAAAATGTAAAAGCTTAAGTTTGGGGGTGCCTATGTGAATTGTTCATGCTCTCAAAAAGAGAAAGGGGGATATAGGTATGAACTGAAAAGAATACCAAAAAGAAGGACAAAATGGTTGCGTAAGAAAAATGCTTATGGTACGTAAATTGAGCCAAAATGCCTAATCTTACCTACCCCTACCTAAGCCTACATTACAACCCTGAAAAGTCCTGATGATCTCTAGAATGTATGTCTATGATTAGTGGAGAATAGTAAGTGAACAGACCCATAGAACTAAATGAAATTGATATGCATAGGTTAGATATTCATGCTTCCATTACTTATGATTGAAATGAATTTGCGAAATATCTGACTTGAACTTCTAGATTGCTAAATTCATGCTATATCTGTTCTTACATATTATCCCAACTGACGTTCATGTGTTTCTAAGTATTTGTGCAGCTGTTTGATTTGAGTCTTTGAGTCTTTTGTTTTGTTTTGATCTTTGCTCGAGGGCAAGCAAATGTTAAGTTTGGGGGTGTTTGTTAGGCGTATTTTGTATACGCATTTTGAGTCATTTTTAGTTAGTATTTTACTCGTTTTTATTGTGTTTAGTATAGTATTAGGTTTTTTTTCTTTTGAGTCACAGCGGTTCCAAAAGGCAAAATGACGAAAAGAGGCGAGAATTGGGCAGAAAAGGTGCTCCCGAGGAAAAAAGGATGAAAGTTGGCACATCAGGACGAAGGATTTTCAGCACCGCGGTGCCAATATGCAGAACCGCGGTGCCACATTTACTGAGAAGCCACAGGGTTTTCAGCACCGCAATGCTACTATGCAGAACTGCGGTGCCATATTTGCTGAGAAGGTGCAGGATTTTCAGCACCGCAGTGCTACTATGCAGAACTGCGGTGCCGGTGCGGAAAATCTCAGTTCCGAAGAAGAATTGGCTAAGGGCAGAGTGGTCCACAGGGAACGAAATTTGAAATATATTTAAGCCCTATGGATTAATGCTATGAGGAGGTAGGTCATTCTACAACATAACACAACACAAGACAACAAGAGAGGCTGCAATTGGAGACTTAGTTCGCAGTAATTTCTTTTCTTTCATTTTTAATTCAGTTTATGTATGAATTTTGTGTTAGTTCTTAGCGTGACTATGACTAGGAACTAAACACTTTATTAGGGCTTTCCTTATGAATCGCTTGAAGCTTCTATTCATGAATTAATGCAGTAGTTTGATTTCTTCTTCACTTGATTAAGATTTAGTCAGTATTTGATATGAATGTTTAAGATTAATTGATCACTAATTATCATAATATATATGATTTCGAATCAAGAACCCAGAGGAGAGATTTTGATATGCTGTAATTGACTAGACATAGGTTAAAATCGCGGACGACAGTAGCCCGATACTCGTGTAGCATTATAGGTTACTGTTCCTAATCCTCCTATGTGGTAAATCCTATCATAGAAATATAGAAGGGTTCTGCACTGGGGTTGAGTGATTATATGTCCTAATCGGAATATAAGACAGTTTAGTTAACCGCTATCTTAACGTAGAAGAAGAAGTCATTCTAGTTGCATAAAGGATTGAATAGAGTGGATAGTCGAAGATTTTGGAAGCCCCAATTTCTTCATAACCGATTACAACTTAAATAGTTAAGTAATTCATGCAATTATTCTAGTAGTTAAATAAAAACCCAACTCAAATATCGATTGCCAAATAGATAACATAGAATAGATGAACGGTAATTAGAAACCAGTCTCTGAGGATGATATTCGGTCTTATCAGACTATATTACTTGTCAACGATGCGTACGCTTGCGTGAGCATTCGAAATATCGCTAACACATGGACGAATGCGCAAGAAGTCTACGCATTAAATTATTGATTGTGTGTTTGAAAACGTCTCTGCCGGAGGTGTTTCCGCCTCCCCGGTCCCTTCCTCTTCCACCATTATTTTTACCTTTGTTGTTATTGCGATTATGACCTCTGTTTGGTTCATTATTGTTGAGATTTGAAGCCTCTCGCAAACCAGAATTTTGTGGGTTAAAATCATTTGTATGCACGTTGCTGGAAAGAATGTGTGCCAGTACTATTTGTTGTTGACGCCGCCTGTTTCACCTTTCGAGTTTCTTCAAGAATCAAACTCGAACGGGCCTCATAGAATGGTGGTAGGGGATTGCTTTGTTGAATGAACGTAGCCACATCATCAAATTGTTCATTCAATCCTGCAATCAATTGGAGAACTAACTTTTGATTTGTCACCGGCGCACCAACATTATAAAGTTGATCGACAAGCATTTTCAACTCTTGGAAATATGTGGAGACGTTGAAAAATCATCCAACTTTACATTGGTGAATTGATTTTCCAGATATAATGTCCTAAATTTTTTATTATCTTAAAAAATATTTTGTAAACTTTTCCAGGCCTGTTGAGTCGTAGAGTCCGATTCCAAAATGGTGTGCGGAATAAAAAGAGCAATACTTTTCTTTTTTGTAATTTTTATTTTTTAAAATTTAAAGTCTACATGTCTCCGTTTTATTGGTTGTTTTGGCGTGTGAATTGAACCGCACTCTTTATGTTTGACTGCATATTAATTTTGTGTCTGATGGCACAATACAAGTAGTTTTGGAGGGTTCAGGTGGTAGAAGTTTCAGTTGAAGGGTCTAAGTGAAATACACAGACAAGTTAAAGGGTCCATCGATGACTTCAGCCCTCCAAAATTAAACATCATAAATTTCCCATGACTTTCATTTTCATAAACTCCAAAATTAAACATCATAAATTTTGCTATCAACTAGAAAGTCCAAAAGTCTCCATCTGAAAAACAACAAAAATGTTCTAAATTCAAATATTCAGGAAAATATTGTTGAATTCATGTAGAAGAAGAAAGGAAGGAAGAAGACTAGAACTAGGGATATTTACATGTGAGGTTGAACCTGTGAGAAAGGTAGTAGAACAAGAAGAACAAGTGCAAGAGGAAGAGAAAGGAGAGAGAGAGTGTGTGAGAGAAAATATCTAATATTGAAAAGAATAAAGTGAGTCTTACATCTGTGTACACTGATTATGTACACATCACCATTCACTAAGTAGTCATTATTAATGACCACTAACTACCCCAACAAACTAACCGCTCATCAACAAAATATCTCAATAACAAATATCTAACTATTGAATAACAAAATATCTAATTGCTGAACTATACTTTTACACCCCCCTCAAGCTAGGATGCATGAAGATATTCTCCAATCCCATCTTGGATAACAAATGAGTGTGCTGCTGTCGACTCAATGCCTTTGTTAGGATGTCAGCCGGTTGTTCCTTTGATGTCAGAAACTGAGTGTTGATCATTCCAGCATGTACTTTCTCTCTAATGAAATGACAATATATATCTATATGTTTGGTTCTTGTTAGCGATATTTCTGTATGCTTAACGCAAGTGTACGTATCGTTACAAGTAATATAGTCTGGTAAGACCGAATATCGTCCTCAGAGACTGGTTATCAAGTACCGATTATGTAAGCTTTAGTTTCTATTTGGTGAAAGTTAATTTGTTTGGATTTTTATCTAAGAATTATAACTAAGTAAAGAAAATAAACTAAAGATGATAATACTTTGGTTTCAATCAGTTATGATGGAAATAGGGCTTCTAATATCCTCAACTATCCACTCTTTTCAATCCTTAATGCAACTAGAATGAATTTTTCTTCTACCTTAAGATAGCGGTTAACTAGACTGTCTTATATTTCGGTTAGGATATATAATCGCTCAACCACAGTGCAGAAACCTTCTATATTTCTATGATAGGTTTTACCACATAGGAGGATTAAGAACAATAACCTATAATGCTACACAAGTATCAGGGTACTTTCGTCCGCGATTTTAACCTATGTCTATTCAATTACAGCATATCCAAATCTTTCTTCTCGGTTTTTTATTCGAAATCATATAAGTTATGATAATTAGTGATCAGTTAACTATCAAGCATTCATACCAATATTGAATAAATTTTAATCAAGTGAAGAAGAAATCAAACTAATGCATTAATTCATGAATAAGAGTTTCAAGCGAATCAATAGGAAAACCCTAATAAAGTAATTAGCTCCTAAACATTGTCATGTCAAGAACTAATACAAACCAACATAAACTGAAATAAAAACAAAGAAAAGAAAAGAAACTTGAACCAAAATTGTCTCCAATCTTGTGTTGTAGCCTCATTTTCCTCTCCAAAGTATGATGTGAGATGTAAGATCCCAGATGAATAATGAGGCTAGGGTTTAGGGATTTTATAGTTGAGAAAATATGGATTTCGGACCCTAAAACCATGTCAAAATCGTCCTAGAACGTGATTTTTTCGCCTCGGCACCGCGGTCTTTGCGAGAATAACGGCAACGCGAAAATCGCGGCTTCTCGTAAATTATGGCACCGCTGGATCCGCTGCCTTTCATTTTTTCGTCCGGACTTCGTCTGATTTCTTCTATACTTCTCAGGACTTCTTAGACACCATTTCTTGGCCTTTTATTATGCAATTTCATTTCAATTATGCTCATTTCTTCTTCTTTTTGTCATTTCTCCATTTAGGACCGCTGTGACTCAAAAAGAGAAAAATGACCCTAACACGATACTAATTTCAACAAAAATAGGAAAAATACTAACTAAAATGACTCAAAAAGTGTATATAAAATATGCATAACAGTTCTCTCATGAAATACTGGGTTGCCAGCTATCTGTATGGCAGATTTGTTGTCTGTGTTTATTGCCACTGGTTGGGATATATCAATTCCCAGTTCTTTGTATAAGCCAACTAGCCAAACAACCTCAGCTGTAACAGAAGCCATGGCTCTGTACTCTGCTTCTGCAGAACTTCGAGAGACTGTATCCTGTTTCTTCGACTTCCAGGATATAAGAGATCGACCAAACATTGCCAAGTATCCAGTGACTGATCTCTTAGTATTTACACACCCTCCCCAGTCTGCATCACAATACATTCAAAGTTGAGGAATACATTCAGATGAGCTGGACATGAGAATTCCCATTCCTGGTGTTTGTTTGACATATTTGACCAGCCTAAGACCTGCCTCCATGTGTGAAGCCTTAGGTGCCTGCATAAATTGACTGAGTGAGTGTACTGCAAAAGTGATATCTGGCCTGGTAATGGTCAGGTACAACAGTCTTCCAATTAACCTCTTGTATACACAAAGATCCTTCAATAATTTATCTGAACTAAGTGGTGAACTAGAATTAGAAGCCATAAGCTTATCCAATTCAACAGTAGTGAGCTTCTGGTTTGGTTCCATTGGAAAGGAAGCAGGCTTGGCTCCTGCCAAACCCATGTCTGATATAAGCTCCAGCGCATATTTCCTTTGATGCATCAAAATTCCTTGTGATTTTCTTGCAAATTCAATGCCAAGAAAATACCTCAAGTCTCCTAAGTCTTTAATCTTGAAGGCTGATTGTAATGCTTCCTTTGTCGACTGGATAAGAGCTGAATCATTACTTGTCAACAACAAATCATCCACATATACCAATACCACCACAATTTTCCCTTCTTCCTATTTAGTGAAGAGTGAGTAATCCCTGTGACTCTGTGTGAAACCTGAGGTTAATAAAGCATATGTCAACTTTATGTTCCATTGTCTAGAGGCTTGTTTTAATCCATACAAAGATTTCAGCAGCCTACACACATGTGTTTTCCTGTAGTTTGGACTGAATCCTTCAGGGACTGTCATGAATACTTCCTCAAATAAATCACATTGAAGAAATTCTTTATAAACATCCATTTGATGTATTATCCAATTCTTCACTGCATCAATGGATACCACTGCTCTGACTGTGGCCATTTTAACCACTGGTGAGAAGGTTTCCTGGTAGTCAATCCCTTCCTTTTAATTGTATTCCTTGGTTACAAGTCTTGCCTTGAACCTTTCAATCTCTCCTGATGCCTTGTATTTGATCTTGTATACCCATCTACAACTAATGGCTTTCTTCCCTTCAGGCAATTTGACCAATTTCCATGTCCCATTGTCCTCCAGTGTTTTGATCTCAGATTTCATGGCTTCAACCCATCTAGGATCCTTTGCTGCATTTGAGTACCCTGATGGTTATGTGTCCAGGGAGACTTTAGCAACAAATTATTGATAAGTGAAAGATAAACCAGTGTATGTAACACTATCAAAGATAGAATATAAACACTTAGAAGATCCTTTGTTAGTAATATAGTCCTTGTGCCAAATAGGGGGCTTGCAACTCCTTTCTGATTTTCTTACTACAAGGTCTGTATTAGAATTTTCTTGTGCAACATTCTCTTGTTGGTCAGCTTCATTGGCACAGTCAGCAGCAAGAACACCATGATCAGCACCAACAACTTAATTTGCATTGTCAGCATCAAGAACATCTTGGTTTGCACCAGTACCATTTTCTCCTGCAAGACATTCTCCATTTACTTGAGCATTGTTAGTAATAGGGTCATTTATCAACTTTTCATAAGAGAATTGCTCATGTGCCTTTATATTGACACTCTCCTCATTCTGATCATTCTGGAAGGGAAAAATGTCTTCCCTAAAAAGTGTATCCCTGCTGACAAAGATGTTTCTATTCTCCAAATCATACAATTTGTATCCCTTTTGTGTAGGTGCATAGTCAAGTAAGACACACCTAACTTCCCTTGGACTGAATTTATCATGTGTGTGAAGTATAGTATCGTTTGAACTCGAATACGCAACTCTCCTTACAATCTTATAGGAAAGCGAGCGGTCAACTATAAACATAAGCAACCTATAACTCTTAAATGATTAAGTTGTGGTGTCTTGTTGTATAGTCTGTGAAATGGGGATTCATTTTTCAATACAGTCGAGGGTATTCTCTTAATGATATATGTTGCAGCCTCTATAAACATTCTCCATAACCTATCTGGTATACTACCCTGAAATTTAACAGCTCTAGAAGTCTCAAGAATATGCCTGTGTTTTCTCTCAACCACACCATTTTTTTGTGGTGTATAAGGGCAAGAACTTTCATGTATAACACCATGTGACTGAAACAACTCTCTACAATTCTGATTAAAGAATTTATCCATTATCTGACCTGATTTTCTGAATTTGAGATCAAATTGTGTATTAACTTTTGTGAAGAACTTTCTCAAAACAGTGGATACATCAGATTTCAGTCTTATTAAGAATGTCCATGTCCACCTAGAATAGTCATCTATAATGGTTAAGAAATACTTCATCCCATTGTGTGTTTCGACTCTATATGGTCCCCATACATCTAAGTGTAACAACTGGAAAGATTTAGTTGTTCTACTAGTGCTATCAGGAAATGGGGATCTGGTTTGTCTAGCTAATGGACAGACTTCACACTTATTCAAAACAAAATCAACATTGTCTTTGAAGCAAGAAATTTTCCTCAATACTATCATAGGCACATGACATAGCCTTCTATGCCATGTCATTGCATCTATTTGGTGTGTAGCAGCCATACATCTCTTCAGTTCCTTCTTTTGATTCTGAGCATCCAGACACATAATATAGAGCCCATCTTTCTCACTACCAATCCCCCTCACCTTTCCAGATGCTAGGTCCTGAAATACACAATATGATGGGAAGAATGTGACAGTACAACTCATCTCCCTAGTTACTTTTGATACAGACAACAAGTTAAATTTGAATGCAGGGACACATAAGGCATTCCTTAGAATATCACATTTTCTTAGTTGATAATCACCAACATGTGAGATTCCAGTTGAATCCCCTGTTGGTAACTGAACCTTTCATGTTCCCTCTGTCATTATATTATTATTTAAGTGTTTAGAATCACTTATCATATGATTGGTTGCACCTGAGTCAACAATCCACTGCAATATTTCTTCAGAGATATGTATACCTGCCATATTTGCACTGTGATTTTTGTTCTTTTCCTTCTCATCCAGCATGTGGAGAATTTGTTGTCTCTGGCTAGGAGTAAAGAAATCCTGCTGCTACTTTGCTCCATCCTGTGACACATCAGCTTCTTGTCCTGCACTTTCAAAGCTACATGTTACTGCATAAGCTTTCTTTTGTTTTGTCTTAAATTCATCTGGATATCCAATCAACTGATAACAACCCTCCTCTAAGTGTCATGTCTACCCACAATGGTTGTATTTCATCAGTTTAAAGCAATCCAGTCTGTAGTGTCCATTCATGTGGCAAAAATCACACATAGCATTAGGATTAAAAGGTTTACTTTGCTTGTGACCTCCTCCATGCCCTCTCTTATTGTTTCCATTCTTTGATGTGAATATTGCAGATGATTCAATGTGTTCATGCACTGCTCTACTCCCTCCTGCCAAAATTCTTTGGCTCTCTTCTTGATTAACCAGTGCATAAGCCTGGTTTAGACTTGAGACTTGCTGCATCATAAGAACTTGGCTTCTCGCATGATTATAACTCTCATTTAGGCCCATAAGAAACTGTAATAACCTCTGATATTGCAAGTGATTAGCAAACTCTTTCGACCTGGGACAACAAGATGGTGGAGGTATGATTGAATCATACTCATCCCAGAGGTCTTTCAACTTCGAGTAGTATCCTGAAACTGACATTGTTCCTTGTTTCAATGTAAATATCTCCTTGTGGAGTTGAAATGCTCTCGAGCTGTTCATTTTGTCAAACCTCTCTTTCAACTCCTCCCATATGCTGTGTGCATCAGCATTGAACAACATTCCTGTTAGTAAACTTTTACTAACATTCCCATTAGCCAGGACACCACAATAGCATTACATTTGTCTCATATCTTTGCAAGTTCCTCATTATAGTGTTCTCTTCTGGTTGTTCCATCAATGAACCCCATCTTGTTCTTTTCTAACAATGCCAACTTCACTGCCCTACTCCACAGCGTGTAGTTGTCCATTCCACTCAAAGTGATTCCAACTGTTAAAGAACCAAGTGCATCCGATGGAAACAAGTATAGAGGATGGTTGTGATCTACTACATTATTCCTTAGATTTATTGTATCTCCTGTCACATTCACTTCACTGCTCTCACCTGCTTTTGATGTAGTCATATTTCGACTAGTCAGATACAAAAATTTACCTCTTTAATTTTGTCCTTAATCGCCAACAAAATCAACTTCAGATTTACCATAACAAATTCCTTAATTTTGTCCTTAATCGTCAACAAAATTAACTTCAGATCTAACAAAATCTAACATAATAAATTCATATTTCTAGACATCAACTCGCATGCAACTCGATTACCTTCAACGTGACAAAATTCTGCCACATCTTCTCGATTCTGTCACTCGATCTCAAATTGCACCAGTTATCGCAGATCTATGTCGATGTGTCTTGCGATCTACTCCAGATCTCAAATCACAGTTTCTTCGATTGATCGGATTATTCAAGTGTCCTGCTTTGATACCATGTTGAATATGAACAAACAAAAGAAGGAAGGAAGGAAGGAAGAAGACTAGAACTAGGGATATTTACATGTGAGATTGAAGCTGTGAGAAAGATAGCAGAAGAAGAAGAAGTGCGAAAGGAAGAGAAAGGAGAGAGAGCGTGTGAGAGAAAATATCTAATATTGAACAGAATAAAGTGAGTCTTACATTTGTGTACTCTGATTATGTACACATCACCATTCACTAAGTAGTCATTATTAATGACCACTAACTACTCATCAACAAAATATCTCAATAACAAATATCTTATTATTGAATAACAAAATATCTAATTGATGAACTATACTTTTACAAATATGTTGATGAATGATTCAATTTCAATTTCTAAAACTTCTCATTTTCTGGTGACTTTCAAATTTTCTCACTTTTCTCCAACTCTAGAGCGAAATTACTCGGGAGAAATATGAGTAGGAGACAAAGGTATAGTTTTTGCCTCAAAAACATTATGAGAATATATATATATATATATGTTAGGATATAGAATAAGAAACTTGCAAGAAAAGTTGTTCTGCCGTAAAATTGTTTACTGAAGGGTGAGGATTAGTTTCACTAGGTGAGAATTTTTCATCACCCTAATTAATTACTACGATAAACTCGATCATTACTGGACTTCTCCTATTCTTCACTAAAGCAGGAAAACTAATTCCTTTAAGTCTTTCATTTTTTCAATTATCTCTCTTGAAAATCAGTTGAGCTGTCCATGCGGACTCCTTGAGTCTTTGATGACTACACTTATAAATGTATCTTTGATGTCGTTTCATTGATAAACAAGTTATACCCATTTATATCCATAGAATCAGAAACTTCTCCAAGTAATTGATATTATTTAATTTATGTTGGGAGTGTTCTCAACTTAAGTTTTTACATGAATTTATTAATTTCTTATTTTTAGAATTTTAATATTAGGAAAATATTATTTTATAAGTTAATGGGATTTATTACGACCGCGTGAAGCGCGATCAAATTCAGGTCTACGAGTAACTCAGCATAATTGTCTAGAGTCCAAAGATCATCAACGCGCTTAGTCCTATTTATCTCTAGAAAGACTACTTCATCATATAAGCATTTTTTTTGCACGGATTTCCTTCAAACGCATTGTTCTCTAATATTTGCATATCATATCTGTGATTTTTAATTTTTGTCTTTTTCACTTATTTAATCTAGATCCACTTTGCGAGGCATATTTTTTGTAACATTTTATCTTCGGAAACTAAACTTTGTCTCGCTCGACATAAAAACTCCAGGAATTAAGTTATGTAGCATAGTTTTGTAGTATTTTTTTATATTATATTGAGTGTTGAAAACTATGTCTTATCCGACATAATTTGTGTGGATGTTATGATACATATTCCGAAGTTAAATGTAAACTATGCCGAGTGAAATCTCAAATTATGTCTTTTTCAGATTATGTTAAGTGTTGAAAGTTTATATTGTCCGACATAATTTATGTGGATTTTATGATACATATACCGAAGTTATACATAAACTATGCCTTGCAAAAACTAAATTATGCCGTGCCAAAAAATAATGAAGGGTAAAGATTATAAATTTGAGGGAAAATTGAAGACCACCCCGAAATAAGGCCATTTGTGCAAATGACCCCCGTATAATCCTAGCCTTAAGCTTACTAGTAATCAATTTATTGGGCCGCTGTTTGGGCTTTACCATATAGTCCAAGGGAGTAAGTGGACAGATAAAAGATTGATTAATTACGGTCAAATGTTGCTCGGACATCTAATTAATAATTTGTTTGTTCAATTGTTTTTTATTGTTCCGTTTATTCCAATTTGTGTATACAGTCAAACCTCTTCTATAGTTATAATGTTTGTCCGAATATTTCATGGTCGATGTTTGTCCGAATACAGTCAAACCTCTTCTATAGTTGCAATGTTTGTCCGAATAATTACGATTAAATGTTGCAACGTTTGTCCGAATAATTACGGTCAAATGTTTCAATGTTTGTCGACCGAAATAAATTGAGGATTGTTAAAATTAAATAGTTGAGGGAGATTACCAGAGTCACAAGTGAGGTGGGATATGACACCATGCGTCATCGGGTTGCTGGAGATTCATAATGTTGTAGGTCTGACTCAGTTCGGTAAGGGTCATAAGATCGTATGCATGTTGTTGTTGGGCTGTAGAGAAGTGGGACTAGTGCGGCTGACCCATGTGGTGTGGGCCAGGAACAGGGCACAATATTCAGTGTCACGACCCAAATCGGAGGGTCGCTACGGGCACCCGGATCCTTACCTGTCGGGTACCCCAAATCACACTTGTTACGTCCAAAATTCTTTCGGAATTTTATCCTTCTTGTATACTAATCTCTTCATTAGCATACATTCCCCGAGGCTCGGGTCTACTTTCCTTCGTTTAGGTGCTCAAACTATTGTCCAAAATTACGGGATGTTACAACCTTCCCCCCTTAGAAACATTCATCCTCGAATGTTGGGGTGATAATATAATCCCCATCACGTAGCCCTCACACTCTTGAACTTCTTCTTCGCTGAAGGCATTGCTGAAATAGCAACCACGAGACGGATTAAGAGTGGATTACTTATAACTCAACTCTAGGTGAAATAATAGAAACCATCCATAAATGTCAAATAGCATCCTCTTATAAGTATGGTGCACACCATAACCATAAACAAAACTCTACTAGAAACGACTTGTAGACTCCCTAGGACAGACATGCTCTGATACCAAGTTTGTCACGACCCAAATCGTAGGGCCGCGACGGGCACCCGAATCCTGCCGGGTACCCCAAATCACACTTGTTACGTCCCAAATTCTTTCGGGGTTTTATCCTTATTATATACTAATCTCTTCATTAGCATACATTCTCGAGGCTTGGTCTACTTTCCTTCATTTAGGTGCTCAAACTATTGCCCAAAATTACGGAATGTTACACTCAGTTTCGAACTCGAGTGCTAGGCTGGGGCGGTTGGGTAAGGGCAATGGGGAGGCCCAAGTTCCGGGGTTGGCCACGACATTGGGTTGGCCCACGGATATGGGGATTGGGCATGCTGTGGCTGTCCACCGAAATTGGACTGGTCCCCTCGACCTGTTCCTCTGACACGACGTCCGTTACCGTGGTCTCGACCTCTGCCACCACACTAATTTTGGTGGTCCACGTGTTGCGGTGGTTCGGCAGGTGCATCGGTGGTTAGCGGTGCATCAACTACCAACGCCTTTTGATTATGTTCGGCTTGTTTGGCACATTTACTCTCCTCTAATAATAATTATGGTTGGTCCTTGTTGAAACTATGAAGGGGATCAGCCTGTTGGATCATCATCGCAAGTGTGTCGTTCTCACCCTTTGACAAACCATTAATTAGTTTCAGAAGCATCTTTGTTTATGAAATCTGATTGCCAACATTAGATAATTAGTCTACAACTAACTTTAATTGTTTACAATAGGTGGACATATTAGCAAAATTCTCAAGGCGGGTGTTATTAAATTGCTCCTCCAGATACACGACACGTGTGTGTTTGTTTTCTTGAAAGATTTCCTCTAGCCTTGTCCATAATTCGTGAGTCGAAGCAGCTGTCTTCATAATAATATGAAGTAAATCCTTCAATATGGTGTCATATATCCATTGTTTGATGATTGCATCTAACCGCTTCCACGTCGGGTTGTCGACATCGGGTGTAAGAAACGTGGTGGCATTGATGTGATGGAGAACGTTGTATGCACAAGAGTGTATTTGAAATAGTTCAACCACGATGAGTATTGTCCATCCTCTTGATCCAGAACCAAAGGAATAATTTTTTTGATATTTGTTACGGCAAAGGCCGGATGAAAGAAGTTAGGAGAAGGAGGATGTGTGACGTCAGAGTGGAGGAGGAACACTCAGGAGAAGCCATGAAAGTGGTTGTTTCGACTGTGCAAAAGGAAAAAAGGGGGGCGGTTCGCCGGTTTTGTGTAGGGTAGGAGCGGTATTAGAGTTTGACTTCTAATACCATGTAGAATTGTGTAATTCTCCTTGTTGGGAGGATTCTCATTAATGCAATATATATAGGTATTTACAATTACAAACATAATTGTATGAGAATATCTAGTTTACATAATTATATCAAAATAATAATTACATAATATATGAAGAATATTAATATATTCTCTATCAGTATAGATAAACTTCAAACTCTTCTCCTTAAATCAAGTGGGTCTTCCAATCTTCTTTACATTTCCTATGAGCTGATAAAGGGTGCGCAATTTAGTCAAATAGCCTTCTTTATTTTTGTTATTAAGTGATATTTTTAGGCTAAAACCTCAAAAATCACTTATTGTAGACTGGAGGAGTGTTTGCATTAGTTACGCGAATATTTATGTTATTTTATGGTGAATATGAAATAAGAATATGATACTTGTAATACAAGGACTAGAAATGCAAAAATTATTAAAACTAACTCATAATAGTAAGAATTTTTTTATTTTATTTAAAAAGTAAATAAATATATTAAATTATATATTGTATAATAATATATAATTTATCAAACTAATCATACAAGAACTAGCTTACCAAAAAGTAAATATACAACAAATAACTTCCATATTATACCATTTTTGCATTACTAATCTTTACATTATAATTGTTGCATTACTAATCCTAAAATTATTTCTACAAAACTTGTGTGTATAGAAGATTTTAGCTTTATATATCGGCATTAGGAAAATCATCACTGACCAACACCTAGTGAAAATCATAATGAACCAATGTAATGTTTTCTTAATTAGGCATTTCTTTTAGTTTATTGTGAATATCTACCAACCTCATGAAGTCATGCATAAGAATTTAAAATAAGACATGATTTTTGGACAATACAAAATAAGACATTTCACTACGTTCTTTTTTTAATCGTGCTAAAGTGATAATATATATAACTTGAAATTCCGTGAGATTTATTCACAATCTGTAAATATTTAAATTCCTAACGTTTCAATCCCCATCCTAGCAGTGCTTAGCATTATCAGAATTTCAATTACCGCTTCTAGCAAGGTTATCATAAACCAAGAGAGGTAGTAGTAAAGTTCTTGGTTTAATTATCACTATCATATAGATAATTGTGTTGAGAAAAAAGACAAAAAACAAAACGTAGAAGAAAACAATGCTAATCCATGTCATGTGTGAATTGCGATGACTAATCGAAACCCCTAGATCTTGTAGGTGTTGGACCTTCAGGCTTTTGTTTTTTCCTCTTGTGTGTGTCCAAACATCCAGGCTAATCATAATGAAAAACGGAATAAGATCCTAAGCACAAAAGAAGTTTAACTTCTACTAAATCATTCTTAATATTTAATTAATTCCAGTTATCGTAAAGTTTTCATAAGAACGTGGTGCACCAGCTTTATCTGATTCGTCGTGCTCTTTGTCGTATATAGTACAGTGGATACTATGGGCTAACTTGACCTAATAATTAATCTAACAATTAGTAATCAAATTATCATTAGCGTCCAAGCTAGAATGATTAAAATTCAAAACACCCTCCATTTCCATTTCTTTTTTACAGTCATCATAATAATTACTATCTATGTTTATTGATCTATTTGATTATAAATATTAAAGTAAAAAAGTATATACGTTGATTTTATTGATGAATGATTTACAATATATATAAGGTTATAAGAATATTTACTTTGATACAAATCAGGTAACTAATTAACCTAATTACAAAAGAATTATAATTCTACCTAAAATAAGAGATATACAATTAATGAAAGAATATTGAGAAATATTCGATTACACCCCCTTAGTCGAAGCGGGAGATTCTCGAACACTGAGAATGACTCAAAAATCATCAAATAGTATGTGCGGAAGTCCTTTGGTGAAGAAGTCGACAATATGATATCTGGAAGAGTTCGTTGAGCAAGTCAAACTCGATCTTGCAGCACGCGCGCACTAGCAACAAGAAACAGGTGAGCTTTCTACCGCGCAATAGAATTTGGATGTCCCATCACATGAAGGACACGAACTTGACCACGAGCCACTTTTTCGCGAACGAAATGAATATTCATCTCAATGTGTTTAGTGCGCTGATGTAGGACCGGATTGACGGAAAGATATATCGCACTAATATTATCGCAGTAGACTAGTGTTGCCTTTTGAATCGGGTAGTGAAGCTCAAGTAGAAGGTTACAGATCCAATAAGACTCAGAGACGATGTTGTCAACACCTCTATATTCTGTTTCTGCACTGGATCAGGATAGTATAGGTTGCCTTTTGGAAGAATAAGATAATAGGTTATCTCCGAGGAAAATGCAATAACTAGACGTGGAGTGTCGGGTGTCAGTACATCACCCAGTCAACATCAGAATAAGCAGTGACACCAGTGAGCAAAGACCTATATAGATGTAATTCGAAGTGAAATGTACCTTGGACGTATCATAAAATACGTTTGAGGGCATGCATGTGTGCTTCTGTTGGAATGTGTATGTGCAAGAAGATTTATTGCACGACATAGGATATGTCTGGTCTCGTAAATGTGACGTACTGTAGGGCCCCAACCATGCTACGATAGTAAGTCAGGTATGAATATGTAGGGTCAAATCAGCGATGAGCATGTAATTGGTGTCTATAGGCATGCGGGATGGTTTTCAAGATGTCATGCCTGCATGATCAATGATATCTTTGACGTACTTCTTATGACATAGAAATAGGCCTCCAGAATGTCGAGTGACAGATATGACCAAGAAATAACTCAGAGGGCCCAGATATTTCATAGCAAACTTAGAGGAAATGAGAGACATAATGGATTGGAGGAGAGCATCAGATGATGTGGTGGGAGGATGATGTCATCAATATTTAATAATAGGTAAGTCATGTTTGTACCCTTATTGTAGATGAACATGGAATGATCAGATCTACTGTGTGAAAATCGATAGAGGAAACATAATCGGTGAACGATTGGTACCATGATCGAGGAACCTATTTCAGTCCATAGAGCGATTTTCGCAACAGACACACATAATCCGGATGAATAGGATCCCTGAAACACATAGACTGATGCATATATACCGTTTTATGAAGATCCTCATGTAAGAGGGCATTATTGATATCAAGTTGATGAATGCGCCAAGACTGGATATGGCAATGCTAAGGACAGTCCGAATGGTTGCGGACTTTACGATCGGGCTGAACGTTTCATCACAGTCCACTCCCACCTGTTGAGACATGTCATCACCTACAAGACGAGCCTTGTACCTCTCAAAAGAACCGTTAGATTTATTTTTATGTCTAAAAATTCACATAGAATAAATAATATTAGCATCAGGTGGACGGAGTACTAGGTCCCACATTTTATTATCAATAAGAGCATTATATTCGTCAATCATTGCGGTCCAATTAGGGTCGTACAAGGCATTCTTTGGGTTACTAGGGATATGGGAAGGGACAACTGAAATAGAAAGGTTAAACATTCATTTAGTTTTTTGAATTCGATGCATGACACGGGTTTCCATGTCTCGGGACGCGGGACGGGATGAGAGGTTTGTCGCGGGATTTCCCAGAAGAGGAGAAAGGGCACGGGTGACGGTACTGGCTGGCCGAACCTCGGTTTACCAAGACGTGGCTGCAGAATCACACTGAGGCGGGCTGTTCTGGGCCACCGTTAGTAGAACAGGGTGTGAAGCTAGTCCCAGACTGGCCGAGGTGGTAGCGGGTGCCAAGTCTAGGACGACAGACTATGTAAATGGTGAATTAGAAGTGAGTTTAGGTCATCATCTAGGATGTCGTGGGAATATCGAGGTGGAGAGTGTAGAGAGGCAAAAGGGAATTGAGATTCATCAAATAAGACATGACATAAAATAATAATTTTACGGCTCGACAAGTCATAACACAAGTAACCATGATGATTGACAAGGTAACCCAGAAATACACATGGGGAAGACCAAGTTGGAGTTTGTGAGTGATTGGATGGAGAGGGTAACAAAAACATCCAAAAACTACACAAGTGTAAGTAGGAGGGGTTCCTACGAAACAAAACTTGGGTGGGCGACAGTTGAGCTAGAGACTTGTTTGAGATTATGTTTAGGAGATAGGTGGCCATGGAGAGTGTGTAATGCCAGAATTGATGGGAAATTAAGGTGTGAGTAAGTAGGGCACGAATGAGGTTGTTTATGGTTCAGATTTTCCGTTCGGTTTTACCATTTGGGAGGATGTGTGAGGGCAGAAAAAATGAAAGGTAAGACCATTTTTGGATCAAAACTGTTTGAATTGGTTATTAACGAATTTCATGTCATTGTCACATTGAAAACATTTAATGCTCTTTTCAAATTATATTTTTACGAAAGCACTAAATGAAAAAAAATGGGGTAGACCTGAGATTTATTTCCAATTGAAAAAGTCCATAGAAAGTTGAAATAAATCATCCAAAAATAACATATAATATCGATGGTCAGTCGTACTCAAAATAAGATGTCCACAAATCACTATGTATGATATCGAAAGACATTAAAGTACAATTTGTAGATGCAAAAAATGGTAATTTGACATGTTTCCCAAATACGCAAGATTCATATATAGGAGTTCTAGAAATACGGTTGCAATTAATAAATTTATTTTTCCTAAGGGAGCGTAAAACATAGTATCTCAGATGTCCTATTCTAGAATGACATAAGGAAGACGTAAGAACAATAAAGGTTGAGAGAACTGGGGCCGGATTGTTGACAACGTTTGAAATAGGGTAGAGATCTCCGGTGTTGGCACATCTCATTATTCGTGTCTCTGTCGTAAAATTCTTTACACTAAAACCAAAAGGATCAAAGTCAAGGAAAATCAAATTTTTAGTTGTGAAATGTCACACGGAGATTAGATTCTTAATGAGTTTAGGGCATGAAGGACATATTTTAAGATTAGTGATGGATGTGGTGGGGATAGGGAGGAATGACCATAACCACGGATGAGAATGTCTTGTCCACTTCCAATAATAATATTCTGATTTAAATTACTCAAATTGTAATAAGACGAGAGAGTACATTGTGATGTCGTCATGTGAGATGTGACGCATGTGTTCATATACCAATTTTCGTCTAGAGTGAGTGACATTATTCTCATAGCTGCCTCAATGTCAGTCGGTGCATAAGTCGATGACGCGGGGGGGGGGGGGGAGGGGAGGGAGTGGTCTTTGTGTAGGGTTGTTGTGGACTTGGGCTAAGTATGCTAGGTTAGGCCTGTCGGTTCTAAGATGGAGTCCACGAGGATGTCATATACGGGCAAGGAGGTGAGGCCTATGACGGTGGGGACCACATGATACACGGTAGGTAGGAAGCCAACGACAGAGGTTGCTGCCACTGTCGTGGTTGTTGTTGGCTATTTCCAGCCGGCGGGGATTGCCTTTCACACCGTCGTTGTTTCCAGAATTTCTTCCATCGCGGCCTTTGCCTGACTGCCAGCTCCGACGAGTGTTATAAGAGGAAGCGGACTGTTGCGGAAGAGGGCCGACGGTGGTGGTGAGGGCTACGTCATCTATGCTGGCTCGAGTGGTGATGTGATAGATTTTACGGGTTTTCTCAAATATAAGCTTCGAATGGGCCTCATAAAATAGAGGTAACGACGTGCATTGCTGAAGGATAGTGGCAACGCCGTCATAGGATTCGTTCAAACCTGCAATAAATTGCATGACCAATCATTGATTAGTGACTTGTGCGCCGACGTTGGAGAGTTGGTCGGCAAGCATCTTGAGTTCTTGACAATAGGCAGACACGCTTTGGAAGTTGTCTTGATGAACGTCCTTGAACTAATTTCAAGGTATAACGCTCGTTGATTTTTTTTGTCGTGGAAAATAATGTCCAAACGTTCCCACGTTTGGCGGGTAGTGGCATCGGTCTCAGTGATGGTGTGCAATTGATAATTAGGTATCGTATCGTATATCCACTGGAGGACGACTGCATCCAAACGAGATCAGAGTGTATCAGAAGTCGAAGTTGATGGTACGTTTGTGGACTTCGGCGTGGGAGGGAGATGTGGTCGTTAACTTTGTAAACATGATAATGAATCTTAAAAAGCTCCGCCCACGAGGAGTATTGATCCTTTTCCATCTCAAGAGTCACAGGGATGAAGTTTTTAATGTTGTTTACGGCAAGTGGCAGATGTAATTTGGTTTTGTCAGCCATGGAAGATGAAATTTAGGAGGAACAGAGAGGGATAATGGCCGAAAGAACTAGGGTTCCGTCGTGGGGAAAAGAGGGGGCGGTCGAGAGAGGTCGGCGGCTAGGGTTCTGACGTGGGCTAGGTGTTGTTGCGATATTACTAGATGCTTACGCAAGTGTACGTATCGTTCAAGTAATAAATATCTGTAAGACCGGGTTATCGTCCACAGAGACTGGTCTGTCAAGTACCGGTTATCTATTCTATGGTATCTAGTTGGTTAACGTTCTTTAGTTAGAGAATTATAACTAAGAATTAAAACTAAGTGCAGAAAATAAACTAAAGATGATAACACTTTGGGATTTAAAACAGTTATGATGGAAATAGGGCTTCCAATCTCCTCAACTATCCACTCTTTTACGTGTTAACGCAATGCTAATGATTCTTCTTCTTATTAAGATAGCAAGTTAACTAATATGTCATCATATTCCGGTTAGGACATACAAGAGCTCAACCTTGTGCAGAAACCTTCTATATTTATATGATAGATTTTACCACACAGAGGATTAAGAACAATAACCTTAAATACTACACAAGTATCGGTGTACTTTCATCCATGATTTTAACCTATGTCTAGACAATTATAGCATATTCAAATCTCACCTTTCAGACTTTTGATTCGAAATCATATAAGTGATGACAATTAATGGTCAGTTAATTATCAAGCAATCAAAATAATATTGAATAGATCTTAATATGCTGAAGAAGAAATCAATAACTATGCATTAACTATATGAAAGAGTTTCAAGCGATTCAACGAAAAACCCTAATAAAGTAATTAGCTTCTAAACATTGTCATGTCAAGAACTAATTTACAATCCAACATAAACTGAAATAAAATAAGGGAAAAGAAAGAACTTGAACAAATTGATGTCTCTAATCTTGCTCTTGCCTCCTTCTTTGCCTCCATCAAGTATGATATAGAATACCTCAAATAAAGTCAGGGTTTAGGGTTTTTATATTTGAGAAAAATTACATTTCGGACCCTAAAAACCCTGTCAAATTCGGCCCAGAACGTTATATTTCCGCCTCGGCGCCGCGGTCCTGCTGGTTGGCGTCGCGGCGCCGGAATTCCTGCAGCAAAATCGGAGCCTTCAGTAGTTTTGGCGCCACGGCGCCGGTGGCGTCTTTTTCCCCCTTTTTTCAGTTTTTCGTCATTTTTCTGTCCGGACTTCTTAGGCTTTATTTCTTGGATTTTTCTTGTGCAATCCCATATCAATTAAGCTCATTTCATCCTCAATTATGTACTTCCTCCTTTATGGTCGTTGTGACTCAAAAGAAAGAAATAGCAAACCTAATACTATACTAAACACAAAAGAAATGAGTAAAATACTAACTAAAAATGACTCAAAAGAGTGTACCAAAATACACTCAACAAACACCCCCAAACTTACACTTCACTCGCCCTCGAGTAAAACATTAAACTAAACAAAAACAAAACAAAATCAAATAAAAGACTCAATGAAATGGATCAAGTAACTATAGAGTGTTGCTTCACAATCATGGATGAAAACTGAGATAATATGTTAGAACATACATAGCATGAATATTTAGCAATCTAGAATTTCAAGTGAGATATTTCGCAAATTCAATTAGATCATAATCACTTGAAATAAAAACATCTACCCTATGCATGTCAATTTCATTACATCTTTCCCAAAATGTCTATAGACCCGTTTACTTGCTATTCTCCACTAATCATAGACATACACATTAGAGATCTTCAGAACTTTCAAGGGTTGTGATGTAGACTTAGGAAGGGGTAGGTAAAAGTAGGCTTTTAGGCTTAATTATGTACCATAAACATTTTTCATTCAACTTTTTTTCCTTCCTTTTGACTTTCTTTTTAATCTCATACCTATTTTCTCCCCTTTTTTCTTTTGAGAGAATGAGATACATTATAAATAACAAGCACCCCCAAACTTAGGCTTTTGCATATTTTTCATTGGGGTGCATCAAATTTTCACTCTCTTCTTGTTTTTTTTTCAACACTTTTCATCCCAATATTTTCAATTATTACTTATGGCACAAACCGAGAATCATAGGGTGTTAAAGAAAAATATTATTTTAGGCTCAATGGGCTGACTAGTGATATAATTCATGTCAGGATGGGTAATGAATGGTCAGAAGGGCTATTAAAGAAATGCCCGAATCATCTCCCTAAATATGTACATTTTAACTATTTCTCCTCAAATATCAAGCAAACAGATTTTCTAGATATTTTCAATCTTTCTTTCCATAATTGACAACACATAGGCTAAGCACAAATACCCCAAATAATTAGATGTCATGAATCTTTGACATATCTAAATTAAGCATACATATTTTTCTTTCAATTCCATTACATTATTCCAATTAATCCACTCAATATCTTTAGCAACTACAACATACCTGATCCATAAAAAAAAATATGACTGACAAACACATAAAACAAACAAAAAGACCTCAAAGAGACTCAAAACAAAACAATAAAACAAAGTACGACTCCCAAACTGAATCGACACATTGTCTCCAATGTGTGAAGACTAAAAATAAAGGGACAACTTACTGACACAACACAACGGTCATAACGGAGGTCTGGGAGGAAATTTTTGAAATTGCATAGCTTCGGGCTCTTTGAAGTTTCAGCGTCGTGGCCCTGCATTTTGGCGCCACGACGTTGTGCTCGATTTTTCAAATTTCTGCGTTTTTTATCCTTTTTCCAGTCAGGATCAGTTCCTAGTCCACATTCTATAAAAACATAAGACAAAAACTAAGACCGTGAGATTGTTCAAGATAAAATAAATCAACTAAAACAAAAATTAAAATCACATTATTAAAACATTGGGTTGTCTCCCAAGTAGCGCTGTCTTTAACGACTTTTAGCCGGATGCATTTTTCTTACTCAATCAAGGTGGTAGAGTATCCCCTCCGCATATCCATCTCAGTACCATTCTCTTTCTCCTCCTCCGCAACTTTTTCACAGGGCTAGGTTCAGAAGCATTTACCATCTTGGCATCATTCAATATTTCCTTGGTCTTACTCACATGTTCTATACTTTGCTTTAATGGTACCCCACGAGTATCAATACTTGTGTGGCTTTCCTCAGACACAACCTTCTCAACTACCCCAATAGAAAAACATCTCTCATTGACTTGTGGGTGGTCTGAAAACTTTGAATACCATTTCCTCACCTTGGACTCTTAGCTTTAACTCCCCAATTTTCAACATCAATGAGGGCTCTCCATGTAGCTAATAATGGTCTCCCAAGGATCATTGACATATTCTCATCTTCCTCCATATCAAGAATGAGGAAATCAGCAGGTAGGATGAATTTGACCACTTTCACCAACACGTCTTCAATTTTACCACGGGGGTGCACGATAGAGCGATAAACTAGCTGCAAGTGGACTGTTGTTGGTCTTGCTTCTCCCAAACCAAGTCTTTTAAACACAGAGAAGGGCATCAAGTTGATACTTGCCCCCAAATCACACAAAGTCTGCTTCCATTCATGTCACCTTTCCTATAGTGTAAGGTAAGGTGAAACTCTCTGGATCTTTCAACTTAGGGGAAAGTCTCTTCTGCAAGATAACACTGCACGCATCTGTCAGCGCTATTGTCTCATAGTCTTCTTGATTCCTCTTTTTAAAGAGGATTTCCTTCATAAACTTCACATATGCTGGCATTTGCTCCAAGGCTTCAATGAACGGAAAATTGATATGCAACATTTTGAACACTTCAAAAACTTTTGAAAACTGCTTATTCAGCGACTTCTTCTGCAGTCATTGAGGGTAAAGAATTCTGTCTAAATATTCCCTCATAACTGCCGGTGAAGCCTTCTCTAAAATAGGGCGGTCCTCAGTAACCCCCTCTTTCTCTACCCCAACTGCTTTCTCCAACTCACTCTCCTTTTCAACCACTAGCTGGGGTGCAACCTGCTCTAACTGCTTACCATTTCTCAAGCTGATTGCTTGACACTGCTTCCTTGGATTCATCACTGTGTTACTATGGAGGGCCCCCTGGAGATCTGTCATTCAATTTCCCTGCCAACTGCCCCATTTGAGTTTTCAAGCTCCTAATAGATGACCTAGTCTCGATCATGAATTGTGTGGTCTGCTTCATAAATTGTGTTTGGGAGTTGGCCAAGGTTGAAAGTAATGACCTGGTTTCTGCCATAAATTGAGTTGTCTCTGTCATGGACTGTGTTTGTGAGTTGGTTATTTGTGCCTGGGATTTGGCCAGGGTCACTATTGCTGCTCTTATTTCTTTTATTTCATCTGAACTCTCTTGTGGGGACTGGTGAGCTGAACTTCTGTGAGGAAGATGCTTGATTCAAGGGTTGTTGTGGAATGCTCTGTTGATACTGCCCCTGAAACTGAAGTTGCTGCCCTTGATCATTCCTCTATAAAAGTTGGGGTGATTTCTCCACCCCTGATTATATGTATTGGAGAATGCATTATTGTAGGGCCTCTGAAAATTCTCAACTGCTTGAACCTGCTCCATAGGCACATTATGTGGGTCCACTGTTGTGCATCTATCAAAAGTATGGGGACCCCTACAAATCTCACAGCTCACTGGTGTCTGAACAGTTTAACGGACATGGTACTCTGCTGCATCTGCTTTGTCAAAGTGGCAATCTGCGCGGTCAATACAATGATAGCATCCAACTAATGAACCCCATCCACTTTTCTATTGTTTATTGCTCTCTCATCGGCCCCCTGATGGTTGTTTATGGCCATGTATTCTAGCAAATCATGTGCCTCATTGACACTCTTCTTCATGAACGTTCCCCCTGCAGCATCATCAATTATGGTACGAGTAGTACCACACAACTCATTGTAGAATATGTGGACTAACACCCACTTCTCGATCCTATAATGCGGGTACTTCCTCTGCAAGTCTTTGAACCGCTCCTACACATCATATAGTGACTCTCCCTCCATCTGATAAAAATTATTTAGCTCTCCTCTGAGCTTTGCTGCATTCGCTGAAGGGAAAAATTTGGCAAGAAACTTCTGGGCTAAGTCTTGCTATGTAGTAATGGAGTTCGCATGCAATGAGTTGAACCAACTCATTTTCTCTATCCCTAAGTGAGAATGGAAAGAATCTCAATCGAATGACATCGTCAGTAACACAATTATATTTAAAGGTTGCACACAACTCCAGAAAATTCGCTAGATGCATATGGGGGTCTTCAAAGGGTAACCTCCCAAATTGAACAGAGCCTTGAACCATGTGCAAGATTGCTGGTTTGATTACAAAATTATTATCTTCAACAGCTGGAAGTCTGATGCAAGTCTGCACCCCTGTGATTGTAGGCAACACATAGACCCCAAGCTTCTTTCTGCAGGTACTTGTCTTAAGACAGACGGTAACTCATCATTTACCAAATTATTGTTTTGCTGATTTTCCATCGCTAATGAATCAGCAATTCTCTTTTCTTTCCTGTTATGTCTGCACAATCTCTCAATTTCAGGGTTCAAAGGGATAAGAGTGTTTGCTCCTCTCCTACTTCGCAGAAACAACTTTCCTGTAACTAATAAAAAATAACTAACAGATCACGGCAGAATGTTCTAAAATAATAATAATAAAAAGACATAAAATAAAAACTAAATTATAAATAATAATAGATAATTCGATATTAACAGTATGCCAGTCCCCGGCAACGGCGCCAGAAACTTGTTGCGATATTTCTAGATGCTTACGCAAGTGTACGTATCGTTCAAGTAATAAAGATCTGTAAGACCGAGTTATCGTCCACAGAGGTGGTTTGTCAAGTATCGGTTATCTATTCTATGGTATCTATTTGGTTAACGTTCTTTAGTTTGAGATTTATAACTAAGAATTAAAACTAAGTGCAGAAAATAAACTAAAGATGATAATACTTTGGATTTAAAATAGTTATGATGGAAATAGGAATTCCAATCTCCTCAACTATCCACTCTTTTACGTGTTAACGCAATGCTAATGATTCTTCTTCTTATTAAGATAGCATGTTAACTAATCTATCCTCATATTCCGGTTAGAAAATACAAGAGCACAACCTTGTGCGGAAACCTTCTATATATTTCTATGATAATTTTACCACACAGAAGGATTAAGAACAATAACCTTAAATACTACACAAGTATCGGGGTACTTCCGTCCACGATTTTAACCTATGTCTAGACAATTACAACATATTCAAATCTCACCTTTCAGACTTTTGATTCGAAATCATTTAAGTGATGACAATTAATGGTCAGTTAATTATCAAGCACTCAAATATCGAATAGATCTTAATATGCTGAAGAAGAAATCAATAACTATGTATTAACTATATGAAAGAATTTCAAGCAATTCGACGAAAACCCCTAATAAAGTAATTAGCTTCTAAACATTGTCATGTCAAGAACTAATTTACAATCCAACATAAACTGAAATAAAATAAGGGAAAGGAAAGAACTTGAGTAAATTGATGTCTCTAATCTTGCTCTTGCCTCTTTTTTTGCCTCCACCAAGTATGTTATAGAATACCTCAAATAAGGTCAGTGTTTAGGGTTTTTATATCTGAGAAAAATTACATTTCGGACCCTAAAAGCCCTGTCAAATTCGGTCCAGAACGTTAAATTTCTGTCTCGGCGCCGCTGCTCCGGAATTCCTGCAGTAAAATCAGAGCCTTCAGTAGTTTGGGCGCCACGGCGCTTCAGGCGCCGCGGCGCCGGTAGCATCTTTTTCCCGTTTTTCGTCATTTTTCTGTTCGGACTTCTTAGGCCTCATTTCTTGGACGTTTCTTGTGCAATTCCATCTCAATTAAGCTCATTTCATCCTCAGTTTTGTACTTCCTCCTTTATGATCGTTGTGACTCAAAAGAAATAAAAATCAAACCTAATACTATACTAAACACAAAAGAAATTAGTAAAATACTAACTAAAAAGGACTCAAAAGAGTGTACCAAAATACACTCAACAAATACCTCAAACATACACTTTACTCGCCCTCGAGTAAAGCATTAAACAAAACAAAAACAAAACAAAATCAAATAAAAGACTCAATGAAATGGATCAAGGAGCTATAGAGTACTACTTCACAATTATGGATGAAAACTGGGATAATATATTAGAACATACATAGCATGAATATTTAGCAATCTAGAATTTCAAGTGAGATATTTCACAAATTCAATTAGATCATAATAACTTGAAATAAAAACACCTACCCTATGTATGTCAATTTCATTCCATCTTTCCCAAAACGTCTATAGATCTGTTTACTTGCTATTCTCTTCTAATCATAGACATACACATTAGAGATCTTCAGGACTTTCAAAGGTTGTAATGTAGACTTAGGAAGGGGTAGGTAAAAGTAGGCTTTTAGGCTTAATTATGTACCATAAACATTTTTCATTCAACTCTTTTTCCTTCTTTTTGACTTTCTTTATAATCTCATACATATTCTTCTCCCCTCTTTTCATTTGAGAGAATGAGATATATTATAAATAAAAAGCACCCCCAAACTTTGACTTTTGCATATTTTTCATTGGGGTGCATCAAATTTTCACTCTCTTCTTATTTCTTTTTCAACACTTTTCATCCCAATATTTTCAATTATTACTTATGGCACAAACCGGGAATCATATGGTGTCAAAGAAAGATCTTATTTAAGGCTCAAATGGCTGACTAGTGATACAATTCATGTCAGGGTGGGTAATGAATGGTCAGAAGGGCTATCAAAGAAATGTCTGAATCATCTCCCTAAATATGTACATCTTAACTATTTCGCCTCAAATACCAAGCAAACAGATTTTCTAGGCATTTTCAACCTTTCTTTCCATAATTGACAACACATAGGCTAAGCACAAATACCTCAAATACTTAGATGTCATGAATCTTTGGCATATCTAACTTAAGTACACAGATTTTTGCTTTCAATTCTATTACATTATCCCAATTAATCCACTAAATTTCTTTAGCAACTACAACATACATGATCCATAAAAAATAATTATGATTGACAAACACATAAAACAAACAAAAAGACCTCAAAGAGACTCAAAACAAAATAATAAAACAAAGTACGACCCCCCAAACTTAATTGACACATGGTTCCTAATGTGTGAAAATAAAGGGACAACTTACTGACATAACACTGCGGTCATAACGGAGGTTTGGGAGGAAATTCTTGAAATTGCATAGCTTTGGGCTCTCTGAAGTTTCAGCGTCGTGGCCCTGCATTTTGGCACCATGGTGATGTGCTCGATTTTCTGAATTTCAGTGTTTTTGATCCTTTTTCCAATCAGGGTCAGTCCCTAGTCCACCTGCTATAAAAAACATAAGACAAAAACCAAGACCGTGAGATTGTTCAAGATAAAATAAAACAACTAAAATAAAAATTAAAATCACATAATTAAAATATTAGGTTGCCTCCCAAGTAGCGCTGTCTTTAACGTTTTTTAGCCGGACTCAATTTTCTTACTAAATCAAGGGGGTAGAGTATCCCCTCCGCATATCCATCTCAATACAATTCTCTTTCTCCTCCTCCTCTTCTTTTTCTCAGGGCTAGGTTCAGAAGCATTTACCATCTTGGCATCATTCACTATTTCCTTGGTCTTACTCACAGGTTCTACACTTTGCTTTGGCTTTCCTAAGACACAACCTTATCAACTACCCCAATAGCAAAACATCTCTCATTGACTTGTGGTTCAGTGGGTGGTCTGAAAACTTTGAATACCATTTTCTCACCTTCGACTCTGAGCTTTAACTCCCCTTTTTCAACGTCAATGAGGGCTCTGCCTGTAGCTAAGAATGGTCTCCCAAGGATCATTGAAATATTCTCATCTTCCTCCATATCAAGAATGAGGAAATCAGCAGGTAGGATGAATTTTCCCACTTTCACCAACACGTCTTCAATTATACCACGGGGGGTGCACGATAGAGCGATCAGCTAGCTGCAAGTGGACTATTGTTGGCCTTACTTCTCCCAAACCAAGTTTTTAAACACAGAGAGGGGCATCAAGTTGATACTTGCCCCCAAATCACACAAAGCCTGCTTGCATGCATGTCACATTTCCTATAGTGCATGGTAAGGTGAAACTCCCTGGATCTTTCAACTTATGGGGAAGTCTCTTCTGCAAGATAACACTGTACTCCTCTGTCAGTGATATTGTCTCATAGTCTGCCTGCTTCCTCCTTTCTTATCCAGCGACTTCTTCTGCAGTCTTTGAGGGTAAGAAATTCTGTATACATATTACCTCATGACTGCCGGTGAAGCCTTCTCTAAAATAGGGCGGTCCTCATTAACCCCCTCTTTCTCTACCCCAATTGCTTTCTCCAACTCACTCTCTTTTTCAATCACTGGCTAGGGTGCAACCTGCTCTAACTGCTTACCACTTCTCAAACTGATTGCTTAACACTGCTCTCTTGGATTCATCACTGTGTTACTATGGAGGGCCCTCTGAGATCTGTCATTCAATTTCCCTGCCAACTGCCCCATTTGAGTTTTCAAGCTCCTAATAGATGACCTAGTCTCGGTCATGAATTGTGTGGTCTGCTTCATAAATTGTGTCTGGGAGTTGGACAAGTTTGAAAGTAATGACCTGGTTTCTGCCATAAATTGAGGTGTCTCTGTCATGGACTGTGTTTGTGAGTTGGTAATTTGTGCCTGGGATTTGGCCAGGGTCACTATTGCTGCTCTTATTTCTTTTATTTCATCTGAACTCTCTTGTGGGGACTGGTGAGTTGAACTTCTGTGAGGAAGATGCTTGATTCAAGGGTTGTTGTGGAATGCTCTGTTGATATTGCCCCTGAAACTGAAGTTGCTGCCCTTGATCATCCCTCTATAAAAAGTTGGGGTGATTTCTCCACCCCTGATTATATGTGTTGGAGAATGCATTATTGTAGGGTCTCTGAAAATTCCCAACTGCTTGAACCTGCTCCATAGGCACATTATGTGGGTCCACTGTTGTGCATCTATCAAAAGTATGGGGACCCCTACAAATCTCACTGCTCACTGGTGACTGGAGAGTTTTAACGGACATGGTACTCTGCTGCATCTGTTTTGTCAAAGTGGAAATCTGCGCGGTCAATGCAGTGATAACATCCAACTCATGAACCCCAGCCACTTTCCTATTGTTCATTGCTCTCTCATCGCACCCTGATGGTTGTTTGTGGCCATGTCTTCTAGCAAATGATGTGCCTCGATGGCACTCTTCTTCATGAACGTTCCCCTGTAGCAGCATCAATTATGGTACGAGTAGTACCACAAAATCCATTGTAGAATATATGGACTAACATCCACTTCTCGATCCCATGATGCGAGCACTTCCTCTGCAAGTCTTTGAACCGCTCTCATGCATCATATAGTGACTCTCCTTCCATCGGATAAAAAATATTTAGCTCTCCTCTGAGCTTTGCTGTCATAAATTGAGGTGTCTCTGTCATGGACTGTGTTTGTGAGTTGGTTATTTGTGCCTGGGATTTGGCCAGGGTCACTATTGCTGCTCTTATTTCTTTTATTTCATCTGAACTCTCTTGTGGGGACTGGTGAGATGAACTTCTGTGAGGAAGATGCTTGATTCAAGGGTTGTTGTGGAATGCTCTGTTGATACTGCCCCTGAAACTGAGGTTGTTGTCCTTGATCATTCCTCTATGAAAAGTTGGGGTTATTTCTCCACCCCTGATTATATGTGTTGGAGAATGCATTATTGTAGGGCCTCTGAAAATTCCCAACTGCTTGAACCTGCTCTATAGGCACATTATTTGGGTCCACTTCTGTGCATCTATCAAAAGTATGGGGACCCCCACAAATCTCACTTCTCACTGGTGACTGAAGAGTTTTAATGGACATGGTACTCTGCTGCATCTGTTTTGTCAAAGTGGCAATCTGCGCGGTCAATGCAGTGATAGCATCCAACTCATGAACCCCATCCACTTTCCTATTGTTCATTGCTCTCTCATCGCACCCTGATGGTTGTTTGTGGCCATGTCTTATAGCAAATCATGTGCCTCGGTGGCACTCTTCTTCATGAACGTTCCCCTGTAGCAGCATCAATTATGGTACGAGTAGTACCACAAAACCCATTGTAGAATATGTGGACTAACATCCACTTCTCGATCCCATGATGCGAGCACTTCCTCTGCAAGTCTTTGAACCGCTCTCATGTATCATATAGTGACTCTCCTTCCATCGGATAAAAAATATTTAGCTCTCCTCTGAGCTTTACTGCCATCGCTGGAGGAAAATTTGGCCAGAAACTTATGGGCTAAGTCTTGCCATGTAGTGATGAAGTTCGCTTGTAATGAGTTCAACCAGCTCTTTGCTCTATCCCTGAGTGAGAATGGGAAGAGTCTCAACCTAATGACATCGTCAGTAACACCATTGCATTTAAAGGTTGCACACAGCTCCAGAAAATTCCCTAGATGCATATGGGGGTCTTCATACGGTAACCCCCCAAATTGAACTGAGCCTTGAACCATGTGCAAGATTGCTGGTTTGATTTCAAAATTATTGGCTTCAACAGCTGGAAGCCTGATGTAAGTCTGCACCCCTGTGATTATAGGAAACACATAGTCCCCCAAGCTCCTTTCTGAAGGAACTTGTCTTCAGACAGGCGGTAACTCATCATTCACCAAATTGTTGTTTTGCTGATCTTCCATCGCTAATGAATCAACAATTCTCTTTTTTCCTGTTCTATCTGCACAATCACTCAATTTCAGGGTTCAAATGGATAGGAGTGTTTGCTCCTCTCCTACTTCGCATAAATAACATTCCTGAAACTAATAAAAAACAACAAACAGATCACAACAGAATGTTCTAAAATAAAAATAATAAAAAGACAAAAAATAAAAACCAAATTAGAAATAAGAATAGATAATTCGATATTAACAGTATGCCAGTCCCCAGCAACGATGCCAAAAACTTATTGCGATATTTTTAGATGCTGTTAGGCGTATTTTGTATACACTTTTTCAGTCATTTTTAGTTAGTATTTTACTCATTTTGTTAATGTTTAGTATAGTATTAGGGTCGTTTTCCTTTCTTTTGTGTCACAACGGTTAGAAATGGAGAAATGGCGAAAAGAAAAGGAAATGAGCTTATTTGAGATGGAATTGCACACAAAAGGGCCAATAACTGAAGTCTAAGAAGTCCCGGAATTTATAGAAGAGATCAGACGAAGTACGGATGAAAAAAGGGACAAAAAACGAAAAATCAAAAAAAAATCCGTCACCGGCGCCGCGGCGCCTGACAGCAGCTTCGTGGCGCCCAATCTCAGGGCCACGGTGCCGACGCGGGATTTTTGACGTTTTGGGCCGAATTTGACACGTTTTCAGAGTCCAAAAGGGATAACTTTTCCTACCTACAAAACCTATATAATCCCTAAAACCATGCTCATTAATGGATCATCCTTCAGACCACCTTAGACCTAATTTCACACATTCCATCTTGTAAATATTCCACAACACCATTCAAGGAGACAAGGCAACTTTGGAGGCTTTTCAGTATTATTTTTTTTCTCTTTTCTTTGCTTTTATTTCAGTTCATGTTGAAGATTGTATTAGTTCTTAGTGTGACTGTGGCTAGGAGCTGATTACTTTATTAGAGTTTTCCTTGTGATTCGCTTGAAACTCTTATTTATGAATTAATACATGATTTTGGTTTCTTCTTTATATAGTTGAGATTTATTCAATAATTGCTTTGATTGCTTGGTAATTAATTGATCACTATTTATCATCACATATATGATTTCTAATCAATATCTGAAAGGGGAGATTGAGAATATGCTATAGTTGATTAAACATAGGTTAAAATCGTGGACGAAAGTACCCCGATACTTGTATAGTTTAATAAGTTATTGTTCTTAATCCTCCTTTATGGTAAATTCTATCATCGACAGATAGAAGGGTTCTGCATCGGGGTTGAGTATTTATATATCCTAACCGGAATATAAAACGGCTTAGTTAACCTGCTATCTTAACATAGAAGAAGTACTTTTATTGTTGCATTAAGGATTGAATATAGTGGATAGTTGATGATCTCGGGAGCCCTAATTCTCCATCATAACTGATTTAAATCAAAGTCTTTTTATAATTAGTTATTTCCTGCATTATTAATCTAAAATTCTAAACCAACTAACGTTAACCAAATATATACTATAGAATAGATAACCGGTACTTGAAAATCAGTCCCTGGGGACGATATTCGGTCTTACCCAGACTATATTACTTGTCACGATACGTGCACTTGCGTTAAGCGTGTGAATAAATTGCTAACAACACCCTATAATTCCATATTTTGTGCCATAAGTGAAAACTTGAGATGTTTGGAATGAAAAGTGTTGAAAAAAAAGACGAAAAGAGAGTGAACAAATTTATGCACCCTAATAAAAATAAAATAAATAGGCAAAAGCCTAAGTTTGGGGGTGCCTGTTATTCATCATGCACCACATTCTCTCAAAACAAAAGAAGGAAAAAGATAGGTACGAGATTAAAAAGAGAATCAAAAGAAAAGGGAAGAGTTGAAAGAAAAAGAGCTTATGGTACGTAAGTTGAGCCTAAATGCCTATTTTTACCTACATCTGCCTAAGCCTACATTACAACCCTGAAAAGTCCTGAAGATCTCTAGTATGTGTATCCATGATTAGTGGAGAATAGCAAGTAAACATGCCATAGAATTTTGATATTGACATGCATAGGTTAAGTGTTCTTACTTCCATTGAGCATGATTGAATTGAATTTGCGAAATATCTGACTTAAGAGTTTTAGAATGCTAAAAATTCATGCTATATGTTCCTGCATATTATCCTACTAACTGGTCGGTGTATTTTATATACACTTTTTGAGTCATTTTTATTTAGTATTTTACTCATTTTGTTTATGTTTAGTATAGTATTAGGGTCGTTTTCCTTTCTTTTGTGTCACAACGGTCAGAAATGGAGAAATGGCAAAAAGAAGAGAAAATGAGCTTAATTGAGATGGAATTGCACATAAAAGGGGCCAATAAATTAAGTCTAAGAAGTCCCGGAAAGTATAGACAAGATCGGTGGCTTGGATGAAAATCGGACGACGGCGAAGAATCGCTAAAAACGCCTCGAGCACGCGGCGCGTCGCTGAATGTTCAGAAAGTTGATTTGACTGCAGGTTCTTCAGCGCCGTGGAGCCGGATTGCAGGGCCACGGCGCCGACGCAGGATTTCTGAGTTTTGGACCGAATTTGACACGTTTTCAGAGTAAAAAAAGGATAACTTCTCCTACCTACATATTCCTTAACCCTTTACCTAAAGGATTCCATAACTTTTCCTTAACCCTTTATCTAAAAGATTCCATAACTTTTCCTACCTACATATTCCTTAACCCTTTACCTAAAGAATTCCATAACTTTTCCTTAACCCTTTACCTAAAGGATTTCATAATTTTTCCTACCTACACAATCCCTAACCCTTTACCTAAAGGATTTTTGGGCTATAAATAGTCTCTACATCATTAGAAGAATTCATCCTACATTCCATCCCATACTTGACAAATTCCATTCTCCATCCACCATTCCATCTTGTAAATATTCCACAACACAATCCTTGGATGCTAGAAGGCTTGGAGACTTGTTCTTGAGTATTTTTCTTTTCTTTCTTTTGCTTTGTTTATTTCAGTTCATGTATGGAGATTATATTAGTTCTTAACGTGACTATGGCTAGGAGCTAATTACTTTGTTAGGGATTTCCTTGTGATTCTCTTGAAACTCTTATTCATGAATTAATAAATTAGTTGATTTCTTCTTCACTTGTTTAAGATTTATTCAATAGTTGTTTTGATTGCTTGATAATTAACTGATCACTAGTTATCATCACTTATATGAGTTCTAATCGAAATCCGAAAGGGGAGATTGTGAATATGCTATAGTTGAATAAACATAGGTTTAAATCGTGGACGAAAGTACCCCGATACTTGTGTAGCTTAATAGGTTATTGTTCTTAATCCTCCTTTGTAGTCAATCTTGTCATCGAAAGGTAGAAGGGTTCTCCATTGGGGTTGAGTGTTTATATTACCTTAACAGGAGTATAAAACGGTCTAGTTAACCTGCTATTTTAACGTAGAAGAAGAAGTTAGTCTAATTGTATTAAGGATTGAATAGAGTGGATAGTTGATGATCTTGGAAGCTCTAATTCTCCATCATAACTGATTTAAATCAAAGTATTTTCATAATTAGTTTATTTCCTGCATTATTAGTTTAGAATTCCAACTCAATTAACGTTAACCAAATAGAAACTAAAGCATAGATAATCGGTACTTAAAAACCAGTCTCTGAGGACGATATTCGGTCTTACCTAGACTATATTACTTGTCACGATACGTGCACTTGCGTTTAGTGTGTGCATAAATCGCACATCACTAACCTTCATGCTTTTCTAGTGGCAATTGTGCAACAGATTGATCAGTGTCTTTGAGTCCTTTTATTTTCTTTTCTTTCGTGTCTTTGTTTCTATTTTTGATCTTTACTCGAGGACGAGCAAATGTTAAGTTTGGGGGTGTTTGTTAGGCGTATTTTATATACACTTTTTGAGTCATTTTTAGTTAGTATTTTACTCATTTTGTTGATATTTAGTATAGTATTAGGGTCGTTTTCCTTTCTTTTGTGTTACATCGGTCAAAAATGGAGAAATGGCGAAAAGGAGAGGAAATGAGCTTATTTGAGATTGAATTGCACACAAAAGGGCCAATAACTGAAGTCTAAGACGTCCCGGAAAGTATAGAAGAGATCAGACGAAGTCCGGATGAAAAAAGGGACACGAAACGAAAAATCGTAAAAAAATCGTCACCGGCGCCGCGACGCCTGACATCAGCGCCGTGGCGCCGACGCGGGATTTTTGACGTTTTGGGCCAAATTTGACACGTTTTCTGAGTCCAAAAGGGATAACTTTTTCTACCTACAAAACCTATATAATCCCTAAAACCCTGCTCATTAATGGATCATCCTTCAGACCACCTTAGACCTAATTCCACACATTCCATCTTGTAAATTTTCCACAACACCATTCAAGGAGACAAGGCAACTTTGGAGGCTTTTCAGTATTATTTTCTTTCTCTTTTCTTTGCTTTTATTTCAGTTCATGTTGAAGATTGTATTAGTTCTTAGCGTGACTATGTCTAGGAGCTAATTACTTTATTAGGGTTTTCCTTGTGATTCGCTTGAAACTCTTATTTATGAATTAATACATGGTTTTGGTTTCTTCTGTAGATAGAGATTTATTCAATAATTGCTTTGATTGATTGGTAATTAATTGATCACTAATTATCATCACATATATGATTTCTAATCGAGATCCGAAAGGGGAGATTGTGAATATGCTATAGTTGAATAAACATAGGTTAAAATCGTGGACGAAAGTACCCCGATACTTGTGTAGTTTAATAGGTTATTGTTCTTAATCCTCCTTTGTGGTAAATCTTATCATCGAAAGATAGAAGGGTTCTGCATCGGGGTTGAGTGTTTATATATCCTAACCGGAATATAAAACGTCTTAGTTAACCTGCTATCTTAATATATAAGAATAACTTTTATTGTTGCATTAAGGATTGAATAGAGTGGATAGTTGATGATCTTGGAAGCCCTAATTCTCCATCATAACTGATTTAAATCAAAGTCTTTTTATAATTAGTTATTTCCTGCATTATTAGTCTAAAATTCTAAACCAATTAGCATTAACCAAATAGATACTATAGAATAGATAACCGGTACTTGAAAACCAGTCCCTGAGGACGATATTCGGTCTTACCTAGACTTACTTGTCACGATACATGCACTTGCGTTAAGCATGTGGATAAATCGCTAACAGATGCTTACGCAAGTGTACGTATCGTTCAAGTAATAAAGATCTGTAAGACCGAGTTATCGTCCACAGAGGCTTGTTTGTCAAGTACCGTTTATCTATTCTATGGTATCTATTTGGTTAACGTTCTTTAGTTTGAGAATTATAACTAATAATTAAAACTAAGTACAGAAAATAAACTAAAGATGATCATACTTTGGGATTTAAAACAGTTATGATGGAAATATGGCTTCCAATCTCCTCAACTATCCACTATTTTACGTGTTAACGCAATGCTAATGATTCTTCTTCTTATTAAGATAGCAGGTTAACTAATATGTCATCATATTCCGGTTAGGACATATAAGAGCTCAACATTGTGCAGAAACCTTCTATATTTCTATGATAGATTTTACCACACGTGAGGATTGAGAACAATAACCTTAAATACTACACAAATATCGGGGTACTTTCGTCCATAATTTTAACCTATGTCTAGAAAATTACAGCATATTCAAATCTCACCTTTCAGACTTTTGATTCGAAATCATATAAGTGATGACAATTAATGGTCAGTTAATTATCAAGTAATCAAAACAATATTGAATAGATCTTAATATGCTGAAGAAGAAATCAATAACTATGCATTAACTATATGAAAGAGTTTCAAGCGATTCGACGGAAAACCCTAATAAAGTAATTAGCTTCTAAACATTGTCATGTCAAGAGCTAATTTACAATCCAACATAAACTGAAATAAAATAAGGGAAAAGAAAGAACTTGAACAAATTGATGTCTCTAATCTTGCTCTTGCCTCCACCAAGTATGATATAGAATACCTCAAATAAGGTCAGGGTTTAGGGTTTTTATATTCGAGAAAAATTACATTTCGGGCCCGAAAAACCCTTCAAATTCGGCCCAGAACGTTAAATTTCCACCTCGGCGCCGGAATTTCTGCAATAAAATCAGAGCCTTCAGTAGTTTGGGCGCCACAGCGCTGCTGGCTGGCGTTACGGCGCCGGTGGCGTCTTTTTCCCGTTTTTCGGTTTTTCGTCATTTTTCTGTCCGGACTTCTTAGGCTTCATTTCTTGAAATTTTCTTGTGCAATTCCATCTCAATTAAGCTCATTTCATCCTCAATTATGTACTTCCTCCTTTATGATCGCCGTGACTCAAAAGAATGAAAAAGCAAACCTAATACTATACTAAACACAAAAGAAATGAGTAAAATACTAACTAAAAAAGACTCAAAAGAGTGTACCAAAATTCACTCAACAGGTGCCGACGTGGAAAAAAGGTGGCGGCCGAGAAGGTGTATCGACGGCTAGGGTAGGGTTTGTAGTTTTAGGCTACTGATACCATAAAAAAATATGTTTCTTGATTTTATTGATGAATGATTTATGATATATATAAGGTTAAAAGAATATTTACTTTGATACATATTAGGTAACTAAGTAACCTAATTATAAAAGGATTATAATTTTAAATAAAATAGGAGATATATAATTAATATAATTAATGAAAGAATATTGAATAATATTCTATTAATAAAAAAATTTATGTGGCAGCATAGAAGGAAATGTATATAGCTAGTCTGTAGGACCCTAGATCTCAGCCACTACAAGATAAAGTTTTCTAAAGATTAAAAATCTAGAAGCTAATCAGTGCCTGGTTAAAATATTCTTGTCCTTTTGCTTATGTTATTGTCACTCATTGGAACCATAACTTAATTTATAGTTTCTCTTCTAATTTACGAATACACTTTTTACCGATTTACCTTTTAAAAAAATTATATTACAGTACCGACAATTAGGATTTAGGACTGCACAAAATCCTCGGACCAGACCGGATCGGATTGAATCGGACCGGACCGAGGACCGAAAATCCAGAAAGGTCGGATCGAAACATTCGGTCCGGTCCGGTCCGGTCCAATATACATTAAAAATCGAAAACAAAAATCCGGATCGGACCGAGGACCGAATTTTCAGAAATGTAGGACCGAAGACCGGACCGAAAAATTTGATCCTATCCGGTTCGGTCCAGGGATTATTTTCGATCCGATCCATTTTTTGTGCAGCCCTACCGACAACATAGCTAGCTATAGCTACTCGATCGTGGTAATTATTTCTATAACAGTGGCACAAGTAACAAAACAAACAAGAATGAATTGTCGTTTAATTTGATGGTCGAAAATAAGAACAAGATTTTGTTGTTAGAGAAGAAGAAAACAAATGATTTGCATAGTGGTTCAGACTTTCATGTGCAATGAACAAACGTTCCTTAAGTCTAGGCCCCATTATTAATGTTGCGCTGAAAAATATAAAAATAGTTTTAATTTTTTTTTTTTTGCTCTACATTTTGCTTTGCTGTGATCAACTGCAACCACACCAAGAAGATTTAATAATTATTCAAAATTAACTGTCTGCCAGTGTAAGCTGCGTGCAGATTCTTATGCAGAACGTTACTATAAGATAATGTATGTTTAGATACGATGCTTGTGTACCCGCAAGGTTAGCCAAGTTGGTGGAGTAGGAGAGCGCGGGACCGAAAGATAACGAGTTCGACTCCCTCTGTCAACATCTTCTTGGTTGAGTCTGTCACACATGGTTTACCAAGTGTGGTTTACCTGACTGACGTGATTTGCAGGCTATTGCGTCAGTCCGAGGGTTTACCCAGTGCGCACTTATAAAAAAAATAGCAGCTGCGAGTTCCCCCGTCATAAAAAAAAAGATATGATGCTTGTGTCTACGAATAATGGTGCATTAGTGAATAAGCAAATCCGTACAAGAAATGACAACTATTGCCTTGAAATCGCCGCAGAGTCGTGAAGGGTCGCGGCGCAACCACCGTCGGAGTCGCGGCGCCATGGTGTTGGTAGCTACTGGAGTTTAGGTGTCGCGGCGCCTCGATGGCAGAATGCTCGACGGAAGATGGAAAGTTTCTAACTTTTGGACTGGTTTTGGGGCATTGATCCTCCATTACTTGACACTTAAATTCAGCCATTATTTGGCTGAATTATAAACTCTCAATAAGTGTCATTACATAGATTTAATTGTCATTTATTGGATAGATGAGAGTCATCTTACCCACACTATAAATTGAGGTCTTAGGCTCAATTGAATAACACACTTGCAATAAGATTTATCTGAATATTTCTTCCTCTCTAGTTTTCTTTCACACACTCAAAAAGTTCTTCCTTTTAGTAAACATTTGAGTCTCTTTTGCTCAAGTGTTTGTTGTTGTTTTATCTTGGAAGACAAGTTGCCAATCACCGTAAAAGGATACATACTGGGCAATATTGTCTTAAGGACAGGGTGCTAACACCCGACTCAGCAAATCATTTGTAGTAGTTCATTTTGTTCTTAATTTCATATTGTAATCATTGTTGTTGTTACTTACTTTCCATTTCCTTGTAAATACCATTGTAACTCACAATCTTAAGACAATATTTGTTGTAAGCAATAAACAAGATGACTGGAGGAGAACAATTCGATGCTCAACTTTTCGCCGCTGGTCAAGGCACACCTAGTGCCTTCCCCACTACTGCCGCTACTGCACAAGGCTCAACCATCACCTTCCCCGCTACTGCCGCTACTGCACAAGGCTCAACCATCACCTTCCCCGCTGCTCATGGGGACAAATTTCAAGAGCTGGCAATTGTTCTTTTTTACAGTTATGAAAATGTCTCGTTTTCTAATCGAAGATCCTCCACAAGCTGGAGATGAAGTGGACCCTCAGTCAAATGAAACGGCTGAATGGGGCCAAGGTATCCATGTCGTAAATAGGATAAAGATGGTTCTTGATGCATGAAGTCATAGTGATTTCATGTGTAAGAATTATATATTAAACTGTTTGTCCGACCCTCTCTACACGATGTATTGCACTGTTGGCACCGCCAAATAGTTGTAGGATAAACTGCAGAAGAAGTACAACGCACAAGAGTACTAAGAAGTTCATCATTGGGAAATTTCTGAAATTTTAAATAGTGGACAACAAAATTGTGATGTCCCAAGTCCAGAAATTTCAAATGATTTTACATTACTTGGATTTAGAAGGAATGAAGTCTAACAAGCAATTTTTGGTTGCGTCGTTAATTGAAAAGTTACCTCCCTCGTGGAATGAGTTTATGAGTTACTTAAAACTCAAGACAAAGGAGATGACCTTTGAGGAACTTATTATCAAACAGATTCAGGAGGATAATAAGAAGGTCATGCCAAAGGGGAAACAACCCGCTGAGGCTAAGGCAAACCTGGCGGAAGTCAATGGGAACTCAAGCAAGAAGTGAAAGTTCCAAAAGAATGGTAAGGCCCCAACAATTGAGAAGTTTAAGGGGAATTTTCATCACTGTGGTAAACCTGGTCACATGGTCAAGGATTGCCGCAAACTCAAGAATGAGAATAAAGAGAAGGCCAAGGACAAAACTAAAGCTAACATCATCGAAGACACGCTTCTTGACGATATGATTAATGAGTTCTCGATGGTGGTACTTGAAGAAAACCTCGTTGATAATCCTATGTAGTGGTGTATGGACATGGGTGCTCCCCGTCAAATCTGTTCCAACAAAAACGCCTTCTCCACATATACATCAGTCACGGATAAAACGTTATTCATGGGCAACAAATTTTCCTCCGAGGTGCTGGGGGTAGGAAAGGTAATCCTGAAGATGACTTTCGGAAAGGAGCTTACTCTGAAAGAGGTGATGCATGTCCCGGACAGAGCTTCGGTATTACCTCATTCAGAGTAAGCTCATTTCCGAAAGTCATCTTCAGGATTACCTTTCCTACCCCCAACACCTCGGAGGAAAATTTGTTGTCCATGAACAACTTTTTATCCGTGACTGGTGTATATTTGGAGAAGGCGTTTTTGTTGGAACAGATTTGATGGGGAGCACCGTGTCCATCCACCACTACATAGGATTCTCAACGAGGTTTGCTTCAAGTACCACCACCGAGAACTCCTTAATCATATCGTCAAGAAGCGTGTCTTCGACGATGTTAGCTTTAGCTTTGCCCTTGTCCTTCTCTTTATTCTCATTCTTGAGTTTGCGGCAATTCTTGATCATGTGACTAGGTTTTCCATAGTGATGACAATTTCCCTTAAACTTCTCAGTTGTTGGGCCCTTATCATCCTTCTGAAACTTTTGCTTCTTGCTTGAGTTCCCTTTGGCTTCCATCAGGTTTGCCTTAGCCTCAGCGGGTTGTTTCCCCTTTGGCATGACCTTCTTATTATCCTCCTGAATCTGGAGTTTGATAATAAGTTCTTCAAAGGTCATCTTCTTTGTCTTGAGTTTTAAGTAACTCATAAATTCATTCCACGGGGGAGGTAACTTTTCAATTAACGACACAACCAAAAATTTCTCATTAGGCTTTATTCCTTCCAAATCCAGGTTATGTAAAATCATTTGAAACTCCTGGACTTAGGACATCACAGTTTTGTTGTTCACCATTTGAAATTTCAGAAATTTCCCAATGATGAACTTCTTAGTACCCACATCTTGTGCGTTGTACTTCTTCTGCAGTTTATCCCACGACTCTTTGGCGGTGCCAACAGTGCAATACACCGTGTAGAGAGGATCGGACAAATAATTCAGGATATAATTCCGACAGATAAAAGCACTATGCCTCCAAGCATCTAGAGTCATCTTCATGTCATTAATGACATGGATATCTTGACCCCTTTCAGCCATTTCATTCGGCTGAGGGTCCATTTCATCTCCAGCTTGTGGAGGATTTTCGGTTAGGAAACATGACATTCCCATAATCGTTAAAAAGAACAGCATCTTCTGCTGCCATCTCTTGAAGTTTGTGCCCATGAACTTGTCTAGGCGTTCATAGTGGAATCCGACGGGTGGTGGAACGGTAGCGTTCCCATGAGCAGTGGCAAATGCGTTGGTTGAGCCTTGTGCAGTGGTGGCAACAGTGGGGAAGGCACCAGGTGTTCCTTGAGCAGCAGTGGAAGATCTAGCAATGAATTGTTCGCCTCCAGTCATCTTGTTTGTTACTTACAACATAATATTGTTTTAAGTTTGTGACTTATAATGAATGTTACAAGAAAATGGAAAGTAAGTAACAATAACAAAGATTACAATTCTGGAAATAAGAACAAAAACTAGGAGTTTGCTGAGTCGAGTGATATTCACTCTGTCCTTAAGATAATATTGTCCCGATAAATCATTTAACGGTGATTGGCAACTTTTCTCCCAAGATAAACAACAACAAATAATTGAACAAATGAAACTCAAGTGTTTACTAAAAATAAGAACCTTTGGAGTGTGTGAAAGAAAGCTAGTGAGGAAGAGATATTCAAAAAAAATTGATTGCAAGTGTGTTCTTCAATTGAGCCTAAGGTCTCAATTTATAATGTGTGTAAGATGACCTCTCATCTAGCCAACTAATGGCAATCAAAGTCATGTAATGACACTTATTGAGAGGTTATAATTCAGCCAAATAATGGATAAATTCAAGTGTCAAGTAATGGAGGATCAATGATCCAAAACTAGCCCAAAAGTCAGAAACTTTCCATCTTCCGTCGAGCATTCTGCCATCGAAGCATCGCGGCCCTGCCGGGGAGGTGCCGCAACGCCCAACTTCCAGTAACAAAACATCGATCAAGCGTCACGGCCCTTCGCGGCTCGGCGGCGATTTCCGACTCGTTTCATCTTTTACACATCGTACACTTCTTTCTTCATTTACCAACGTGAAACACTCGTCATTTGATCAATAACCGTCTATCATTTCATGCCTCAAATATTTTATTTACGTACCAATATCTCTTTCACTAAGGAAATTTACGATTCTTGGTACAACGTGTGCACGTGTGTGAAAACGACATTTCCTGACGTGCGGACCCCTAATTGTTCGAGTCATAAATAATAGGATTAACTTAATTCTCGTTAATAAATTTCCAACAATAACCCTCATCATAAAAACTTATAATTTATTATCATGTGCAACTATTTACTTAAATCTTTATTTTAATAATAGTAATATTATTTTATTAAATCGTATATTATAAAACTCGATATACACGTGCAGAGGAACTAATATAATATAAAAAGGGTTAAGGGTCAAAAACACACCTTAAGCATCACTTTTTTTTAGTTTTCTATCTCAACTATGATGTGTGAAAGTTTTCTACCTAAACTATTACCAACTACTTAGTAAAACACATCTCAACTATCAATTGCTCACTTTTCCTAGATATGTAGAAAAAGTGAACAACAGATAGTTGAGGTGTATTTTACGAAGTAGAATAAATAGGAAAAGTGAACAATTGATAGTTAAGGTGTTTTTTACTAAATAGTTTAGGTAAAAAAACTCACACATCTGATAATTTAGATAAGAAACTAAAAAAAAGATACTTAAAATATATTTTTAACTCTTAACTCAAATAAAAATAAAACAGCAGGCTAAACGTCTACACTGGATTTCTTGATTAGGGGGGAATTGGAATGAGGGGAAAGGCAAAAATTGTGGATGCGGAGAGTAGTAAAAAATGAATGGGATACAAAGGAGGGGTAGGAAGTATTAATTAAGTAGCAATGACGAAATTGAAGTCAGGAAAAACGAGAAGGGCAAATAGAGACAAATGAGAATTAAGGATAGGACAATAGGAATCCATGACAAAATCCTAAGAAGTGTCATGTTATGTTAGAGAGAAGAGAAAACAAAAAACAAAAAACAAAAAACAAAGAAATGTGCAAGTTTGGGCTAATGCACAGCCTACACAAGCCACAACACTAAAAACAAACAAAAGCCATGACAAACAACAAAGGTTGCCACGTGAAGCGAGCCTTTTGGAACCCCAGTCTAGTAAAGGCACTGTATATCTTTGTCCTTACTTATGGCGTCTGCTTTCTTCTCATCCCTGATTTTTTGGTCTTTTCCATACAGTTAATTGTTAAATATAAAAGGATTAAAAGGACAGACTTGTTATGAAATAATACTAATAAAATATAAGATAACAAGAGATGTAGCTAAAGAAGTTGGGAGGGGTGAGAGATAATTTTATTGGTCTTTATATACAAATTAACTGAATTGACTTTCTATTTACAGAAGAAAAGAAGCTGCTGCGAGACTTTTCAGAAAGTTGTTGCGAGATGTTTCAAAAGTCGCTAATACCAAATAGTTTATTTGCAAGCTATTTCTACTCAGAACCGCCTACTTGATTGCAAGCCTGAGAAAGTTATTGCAAGGATTTTAAGTGAACTGCTTGCAAGCTGCATGATCTACTTGCTTGATTGCAAGCTTATCTAGAAAACTACGGGAGTACTTAAATGGACATCCACAATACAATGTGTTTATAACACTCCCCCTTGGATGTTGATTAATAGATAACGTGGCTCGTTGAAAAATTACTAGGGAATGCCCAGTAGGAGAAATCCTAAAAGGAAAAAGAGTACACATATCTAGTAATATTCATTACTAGCCGCCTCATTAACCTTATCGAGAAAAATCCAAAAGGAAAAAAACCTTGGTTAAGAAAAAAATAGTACAACACGTATTTTATCCCCCTATTAAAATATCACATAATTTTTGAAGATGATGTACTCCGATCTTGTACACCAACTTATTAAATCTTGAGGTTGGCAGTGCATTTGTGACAAGATCTGTAAATGATCATCGAATGAATTGGTTGAGCATCTGCATCTTAATTCCCAAAATAAGGTGACATCATCGCCATATAATATTGGTGCAATTATGCCAAGTACATTCTTGTCGTGCTTTATAAATTGTTGTTATCTTTGTATGATTTGATTGTCATGTAAAACAACATAGTATGATAGTAATCCTTCATGAAAATAGATAATATATAGATCAAACTCTTATGTCGATTCGATGAATGCCCTGTATATTATAAAAAGATTAACAATATTTGTTAGGATAAACACATTTATGTCAGGGCTTTCATTTATAATATGCAATAGTTATTATTTCGGTATCTCTTTGTAAAAAATGAATTATATCATGCTCATAATTATAGCAAGATAAATAAATGCATCATTTGTACCAATATATCATACTTCAGGATCAATCTAATTTGCAAGTTTCTAATTTTAATTTTGTCAAGTAAGCCATACAGGCTGTGACAATATCTATCAGTATAAATAGTGTGACATCTTCTAATGTCTGGACTGCAGATCCAATAACTTTTTCTCTTATCAAGTGTATCTACTTGGTAATTATTTCTAAGTTAACATGATTTAAGAGACATAGAATTCAGATCCTCATAATCTTATATAATACTACGCGCTATATTGTATCAAAGATATCTTCAACGAGACATAATTTCGTATCGATTCGCAATTCGACATAACTTATTGAGATCTCATCTTCATTATTTTTAGGTACCTAAACCTCACATGAGATTTCATGAAGTGTTATGTCATGGGCTCTTCAAGAGCACATTGCCTCCTCATTATGATCGTTTTGATCATTTGATTCTCTCATTTTTCAAGGCTTATTACATATAGAACTTATTGGCCTGCCATGCTCCATGCATGCTGTATACTCTGTCCTTCGGGGACGTTAGGAGCATTTTGCAGCAGAAATATGAAATCAGTTGGGTCAACAAATGCTTTCACCATTTGACTTGAATTATGATATTTTGAATGAGGATCACCACTGATGATAATTTATAACATATTTCTTAGCTGCTTATTCTCTCCCCATTATGTTAGAAAAATTAACATATATCTCTATCTTCTTTGGGGAATCCATCTGTGTGCACCGTCAAATTCATTAATTGTATAATGTACATCAAAAGTTATTAGATGGAAAACATCTAGTTCCTGGCCCTGGGCCTATGAGGAGAAATGTTTTCATAATTTATAGGTCTGAAGCATACAAGTGTCGTTGTATGCAATATTCTCATACCAACACATGAAGCTTTGTTCTCATAAGCAATAATTTAGCTATTTATCGGAGGCATTCAATGCTAAACCAACTTGGATATAAACCAACATTATCAAGATGAATTGTCTTGATTACATATTCTGAAAATTGTGCTCCCAACTCAATTATTTTAAGCAAGAAACTTAGTAAATGTCAAACTGCGGGTTGACAATAAAGGCAAATGTGGTCGTTTCATAGATGTATCTATTTAAGACATCACATCGCATGTGAACGAGCTCATATTCTCCTTTTATATTTTCTAGAATTTAGGGAACTCATTCCTAACATTAGCTGGTATTATCAACTTATCACGAGAACAAGGAACACAAATAAATTCTTAAAGAATTTTCTAGTTCTTCAATATATTTTGAATACTAAATTAGCATATCAAATTTAAATCAAGATGATAAAAACGGTCATGTCAGCTGATAAAATTATCTTTACTAGTAAACTTCAAGTTTATCATGATGTGTGCTGTTTATTTTAGTATACTTCTGATTTACTATGGAATGAGCTCTCATCATGCTCGGGTAACTTTTTGCATATATATTTCTTACCCGTAGTAACGTGAAGATATTCAATCTTTCACTCATTTGTAGTCTCAATGTGCTAATCATTTTTTATTGCTAGTAAATTTCAAGTTTGTTGCAATTTGTGTTTCGATCTTAACTACTACGATCTAGGATGAATGGTGTTGTCATATATAACCTCTTTGAGAGACTTCAATTTCAGATATTTACTACGTCTAGAGTAGATTTCAAAAGTTCTACTACTTCAGGAGTAGAATTCAGAGTCTTACTACTTCGGGAGTAAGGTGTAGAGAGTTACTACCACTACTACAGATTTCAGCTTGCGTAACACTACTTAGATAACGTTTTTACAAAGTGTTATCTAAGTAACAACTTGCATAGCGCTTTTTCAAATTAAAAAAAATTCTAACGAAAAATACAGCCATAGCGCTTTGCGAAAATTTGAAATCGAAGCGCTATGCAAGTTACTCCTTGCATAGCGCTTATTTAAAGAGCTATTATAATTTGTGTTACCTAAGTAATTTATTAATATAATAATATAAATATTCTCACTTAGATAGCGCTTGTGGAAGCGCTATTGAAGTAAATGTTATAAAATAATGAAGGACTTAGCCGAACTTGTACGTGTAAGCAAGTCCAAAATTCTCTCTAGAATGGCGATTTCCGTCGGTGAACAGTGATTCCGGCGGCGAATCGTCGATTCCGGCCACCACAGGACTCCATTGGAGACAATACTTATACCATTAGTTTCGTCTCTTCAAGCCCGTCATTTTCATACCAACCACAATTGTCGATTCTACCTACATCGTCGGCAATCTCAGATTGAAAAATCCCCCTGTTTTTCGATCGTCGTTCTTGATTTCGGTCATCTTCGGTCGATTCGAGGGTCAAGTGTGGTGCCAAAAGGTTCGTCTTTATCAGACCTACAGTTTGCACCTAACAACACCCTTCGATTCAACCCCTACATCTACATCTCCCAAATCGAAATTCCCAAAAATCCTAAGTGCATCTTTCGGTTTTTCGGCCATCTTCGGTAACGTCGAGCATCAAGAGAGGTCTTATTGTGTTCGTATAGATGTTCTCTTTATTATATATCCACCAACGTCTCTCAATTCATCACCCATCGAAAAACACCATTGTTGATCGAAAAGTTGACTTCGGGACATTATGGTGGCAACGAGCACTGAACCTCCTACTAAGGGTGTCCAGTGTCATGACTCGTCTTTTCCACCCTTGATTTCATCACAACATCAACAACAACCAATTTCGAATTCGGAAATCATTCCGACTACTAACAGTAGTCATTCTCGGCCAGCTGCAGCGGTGTTAATTGGATTGACTATATATGTGTCCCACATGTTTAAGTGTCAAAATGAGTCCCTATTATCATGAAAAAATCTTCTAAGTTACTTTGTATCATGACAATCATCTTACTGCATTAATATCCTCAATTGCATCAGTCTAGTATTAAGCAAAAGTCCATATGTGGGTTTTCAATTAGTCAAGCATGTGTCATGAATGCTTAGAAGAGACTGCCTGCATCTTCTTCGTGTGTCGTGTTGCTACTACCTATCTGTAAGCTCATTCACCTAGTTTCAATGCATATTTGGGTAAAGAAATGAAAGAACTCTGAATTCTTGTGCTAGTTGTCATATGTCATTGACTATTTTAAAGGATAAAATTCAGAATAATTTCTGGTATGTTAGTTTAAAGAGTTGACTCATAAAATCCTTTAGACCTTGGTATGTAGTTTAAGTCCAAATGTTTTATTTTTGTTTACATATGTGGCTATGTCTGTTTACATCTAACTCAGCTAAGGTTGTCAATGCATCATGGTGAGTTAAGAAGATGAATGTGACCTATATATTGTGCATTTCCCTATCATGATATAATATTAGGATTTGACATGTAGTTTTCAGTCTGTATGAATCAGAACTTGCATTTTATGTGTCTTATCGTGTTCTTAATAAATGATAAAAATTGGTGACATTCAGTGTATGTCAACAGCATGTCCACTTCCATCTTTTGTGCAACATGTCCTTAACTGAAACTGGTAGTTTATGAAGAATAAACATGTATTTTGTTGTTTTAAAGTGTCATATGTTCAAGCTACTGTTGTAAAGATAAAAAATATGAATAGCCCATTAAGTAGTGCATTTATCTTCCTAAGACTTGCCTTCTATCCTATGTATTATCTTGTTTAAATTACTAATTTTGAGATACTTATCTTCACTCCATTTCTTTTTCATGACTTGGGGAGTTTCAAACTACCTCGAATTGCTATCTTGAGCTACTGCACGACGAAAATGGCCATAGCCTGATTTGTTGTTGGTTACGAGCTGTTGTTGGGCTCATGGATTGGGCTACTGTCCTGCTTAACATGATGTCTTATGTTGTGGCTGCCTTCTGTGGATTTCTTATTGCACATGACTCAGGTGCACGATTAAGGAGTGCATTAGGGATTGGTTTAGCCTCTTTCGATAGTCTGTCATGCCTAAGGTTCTAGAGACATTTTGATCTTGATGCGACGTCGGAAATGGATGGTGGTAACCCCCTTTACTCTCTTATACTTCACATTGGAAGGACTTGTAGTCAGGATGCTTGTACCATTTGATCTTGTATTTCTGCTGCATTTTTTTTAGTAGACAGATGATGTATTCTGAGGGAATTAACTGCTACAGTTTAGGTAGATTTAAGGCCAAATTGTCGCCGTGTCTTCTTGGCCAAACTTGAGCAGGTGCTGCTATGTTTTGAGTTATACCGCTGTTGCATTTTGAACTAAAACATCTGCTGCAAATCTTGGTCATTTACATTGTTTTGCTACTACATTTAGCTGCTGGATTGAAATGTTATACTCTGAAAGGAGGTTACTACATTCATTCAGCTGCTACACTTCATTATTAAAAACAGATGCTTCACTTAAGGCAAGGAAAATGCTGGCAGTATTTTACTATAATTTGGGATTTTATTTTGCTCCCGTGCCACTCTTTATTATTTGGTTTTCAAAACCAATTGTGGTTATTTTGAACCCATTATTGATGCCTTCCTGAAATTACTGCTTTGGCTGATTATTTTGATGCAATCTAAGGTAAAAGAAATGACTGCTATACCGGTTGATGAAAAAGTAAAAAAAAATAGATAAAAACAATTGGATAACGTTTTTTTAAGCTCTATGCAAGCTAGTATCTTCAAAATAGAAGTTTAACTTGCATAGCACTTTTTTTGCGCTAACTAAGAAAAGCGTTATAGTAGTAGTAAGCTTGAATAACGCTTAAAAGCGCTATGTAAGCAGGAAAAAAAGCGCTATGCAAGCGCAATTCTGTAGTAGTGTACTTCGGGAGTAAACTGTAGAGTATTTATTGCTTCAGGAGTAAATTTGAGAGCTCTACTACTTCGTGAGTAGACTTCAAAATTCTACTACTTTGGGAGTAGATTTAAGAATCGTACTACTTTGGGAGTAAGTTTTAGGTTTACTAAACAGTGTCACATTCACTTTAGGGAATTGATATGTATTTATAACATTTATCGAAAGTTCTCATCTTCTGGAATAGAACATAATCATCTGAACGTGGCTTAAGCATATCAAATAATTATAGCTTAGACCTTTTAAGATATTGGTACTGCAGAAGCAAATCGAGGCATACACTTTAATTGTAGCTATAAAAATGCATAAAAAATACTGTCACTTCTGGAGATCATATATTTCTTGCAAGTTCTCAGTAACCATTAAAGGATATAATTTAACATCATAATCTCTCTTAACGATATTGTTCTTCAGGAAAAACTTTGAATCATAAATAGTTCAAAACAATTAGATTTCTATGGATCAAACAAACTCAACGAATTGTACTATTAGTAGCAAACTCGTGATAGCCATATATATTTCGTGAGCTATCCTTATCATTAGCCACGACCCTTCCAAGAATGACTTTAAAATATAAAAGTTACCTGATAAACAAAAACTGTTCTAATGACGTTCCTCCCCTTACCTTTTCTTTCGAACATAAAAAATATGAGAACAACTCTTTGGTATGAACTGAAAGTGAATTGCAATTGGCAAATGAATATAAACTACTCCCTTCGTCTCAATTTATATTTTAACTGAGTATGTAGTTTAAGACATAAAATAAGACTTTTGAATTTTATGGTCTAAAATAAGTCAAAAATATTTGTGTGGTTATAAATCATCTCATTAAGCGTAAAAGATAAAATTTAAAATTAAATTATTTCCAAATAAAAAAATGTGTCATTCTTTTAGACCGACAAATATCCCATAACTTTTTAATGACTTTTGACCTGATTTCATGGTGTTCTCGAAAACCTACAAGAATTGTACCTGAAATAAAAATACAACTCAAAGTAAGTGCTCAAAATAGCAGTCTTGTTGCTTATAACGTGTTATGAAATAATGATAAAATATAAGATAACATGAGATACATCCAAAGAAGCTGGGGGATTTTATTGCTCTTCAAACTGATGTACAAATGAACTGAATTGACTTCCTATTTATAGAAGAAAAGAAGTTGTTGCAAGACTTTTCAGGAAGTTATTGCGAGGTTTTTCAAAAGTTGTTGATAAATTGTCTGTTTGAGCTACTTGCAAACAACCTGGTTGAGTTACTAGCAAGTTGTCTACTTGATTGTAAGCCTGAGGAAGTTGTTTTAAGGCTTTTCAGTGACCTGCTTACAAACTGCATGCATGAGCTACTTACAAGCTTATCCAATTGCAAGCTTATCTAGGAAATCGCGGGAGTATTTAAATGAACATTCATAATACAATGTATTTATAACAAAATGAAGTATTTCTCATATATGTAGTTGAAAAAGGGCTTCATTTCAGGAAAATAATGTAGGCAATTTATTTTGATGTAAATAGTATTGAGTGATTTCACATCTCCAACTCATAATTTATAGGTTATATTGAGATAACTTTATCATTATAAAGAAATTGAAATATAAAAAGTTTGTGTTATAATCAGTTAAATTATTTGTGAATTTTAAAATTTTGTACATTTCCCCTCATATATACACACACGTGTTTTGTGCGTGATCAAAGCGTGTTCTTCATTTGACAACAAACACTATATAAAAAAAATTAGACTTAGCTACGAACTTCGTCGTTAATTCATCGCAAAATTATTGTGGCTAACAAATTTTTTTAGTGATTCATCGCTAATCTATCGGTACAGAATTCATGACGAATTGTCCTCATATGCCTTATTCTGCCAAAAGACTTTTATGGGGATATATGTTATGAAAATTATTACGTTCGTCCCATAACACTAAACAATAACATAGAACAATGTATCTCTTTTTAAATAATGATTTAAAAAATAGTACAATAACATAATTAATTTAGACTATACCACTGTTCAACCTTTGTAATTGCATAGAACTTCGTGCTTTTACAATAATATAGATATAAATAAATAAAAATATAGATGATTAAGTTAATAGTGTTTTACCCTATTTTTCAACTATTGTGAGTTGTATATGTTAAATATACCCACAGTATACAAAAGTATATTGTGTGTATATTAGATGATCACAGAAGCGCAAGTGCCACGGCCCAGCACGGCCCTGTCCAGTTCGTGTTACAGCATGTATATTCATTTATGGTAGTTTTTGTATATTAGTCTTATACCTTAATTAGTATTGTAATATTACCATAATTGTATAATTAATCTACATATAGAATAGAAATTTAGATGTAGAATATGAAATAATTTTTCTATTGTAACTTGTATATATATGTTTTTCATCAATAAGAATAATCAATGGATTAATTCTCTCAATATATTTATGTTCTTCATTAATTTTCATATTTTTCTTTTGCAATTTTTCAAAATTGAATGTTAAAATTATTTACAGTAGTCTTAACATTTAGGTGGTCACCTAGTCCCTTTTAGTTTTTTGATAGTGCTTTCATGGAGGAGGAATACTTATTTCGATTATTTCTGTTGGCACAAAATCTTTTTCAAATTAGTTTTCAGCATATTAAATGGTGGACTCGAGGTGCAACTTTAAGAAACATATTTTAATTGTGAACTCTTGTTCTTGATTATGTCTTTTTATTAAATTTTTGTAGTATTTTTGTTTCTTTAGCAAATTACACAAAGATGAAGAATTTGAGACATTGATGTAGATATTGAAGATGACATAACTGGTAACTGCTGAGAATAAAATGTTGGAAATTTACTAAACGTGAAATAAAATTAATCCTATTAATTATGATTCGAATAATTGGGGGCCCGCACGTCAGAAACATGATTTTCACACACGTACACATAAAGTATCAATGATCATAATTTCCTTAGATAGAAGAAATATTGGTATGTATATGAATTGTTTGAGACGTGGGAGAATAAACGGTTATTGGCCAAATAACAATGATTTCACGTTGGTAAACGAAGGGAAGACGTGTATAAAGTGTAAAAGATTAAACGAGTGAAAAATACCGCAGCGCCAGAGCGCCAGAGCGCCTCCCTGCAGGTCCATGGCGTCAGCGATGCCCAAAACTCTCTGAAGTTTCTGCGCCGCGGTGCCAGCCTGCAGGGCCACGGCGCCAACTCTCTAGAGTTTCACTTGGCGCCCGGCTGGCCACGAGCAGCTGGACGTTGAACCGTTGGAAGATGGGCCAGCTGTTTTTGGGCTGACTTTGGAGCATTAATTCTCCATTTTTGGCTCATGAATTCAGCCATTATTTGGCTGAATTATTATTCCACATTCATGACCATTATATGGTCTTTATTGGCCATTACTTGGATATGTGGAAGATCATCTTCTCTACACTATAAAATGGAGCCTTGGGCTCATTTGGAAAATACACTTGACACTTAAACAATTCTCTGAAATTGTCTTCCTCTCTTGCAATCACAAAACACTCATGATCTTTCTTCCTAAGCGAACACTTGAGTTTCAAATTTGTTTGATTGTTGTTTTATCTTGGGAGATAAGTTGCCATTACACCGTTGAAAGGATATACGGGGCAATATTATCTTAAGGATAGATTGAGAATTCAGTCGACTCAGCAAGCCAATTATTTTGTTGATTTCCAGATTTTTAATTTGTTGTTGTTGTTGTTACATTCTCATTTCCTTTATTTCTACACCATAATCCCACAAACTTAAGATAATGTTCGATGTTACAACAACAACATGACTGGACAAGATCAATTCAACCAATTCAACGCTGAAAATCCCACCGATGCTCAAGGCAATCCCACTGCCTTCAATCTCACTGCTCAAGGCACTAACGCTGCCTTCAACTCCACTGTTCTGGCACTTCTAGTGCTACCACTGCTTTTGGCACTAGTGTGTGTTTGGTACAGCTTTTGGATTTGCTAAAAGTGCTTCTTTTTTTTTGCCAAAAACACTTGACAAAAAAATGGAGTGTTTGGTGATTTTTGCCAAAAATGTTTTTGGCAAAAAAACACTTTTTGCCTTTACTGGAAAAAGCTCAAATTTTGAGCTTTTGCCAGTAAAGGCTGTAACACCCCATTTTAAACCGGAGTCGAAAACGGGATTCTAGCGAACCCTGCTTAATAAGAAAACGTTAGGAAATAAATAAAAGAGCTAAATGTTTAAAAGAATGCTAATGTTTAAAAAATAAAAAAAAAGGGTGCTAGGGTTCACGGAGTCGCCACCTAATTATTTTGGGTGAATTAGGACACCTAAATGTTAACTAGTTTAAAGTAAACATTAACTCCATTTAATGGTCTGCTAAACTTAATGAGATTCTGGGTAAGGGTTCTTTATTATCCTAAAGGGAAGGGGTTAGGCACCCTAAAGGATCCGCTAACCTGCGGTTGTCCGTTCAAACCTAGGGTTAATTATTTATTGATGAGAATGCATGTTTGAAAGATATTTAATAGAAAGTATTTTTGGCAAAAGATTAATAGAATTAGTGCTATAAAATGCATGTAAAGTTTAAAGCATGTCCTATATTAAAAAGATTATGCAAAATGAATTTATTGACTAAATGTATATATATATTTGGCTACCTTAATTAGTATCCCATCTGCTTAAGGGATTCCTTAGTGTACATAAAATAAGATTTCTATATAGATTTTGTAGCAAATGGGTTAAGAGTTTTGAAAATAATGCCCTATCTACATGATTAGTTATGCAAGTTAAGATTAAATGACAAAATAATGTTTAGACTACATGAATGATTATGCGACTAAATGGTTTAATTATAACTTAAGTTAAAATGATTTACTTAGAGGGGGCGCGTAAATTTCTAATGTTAAACTCCTTACTAAGGACGACCCAAACACGAACTATTCTAAATATATTAATGTTAGAGTGAATGTTAGGCAAATAATTACAACAAATGAATGAAGAAAGGATATAAATTAAATAAGGGTGACTCGAAGAATGGCGATGTCCTTTCGCCGCGGTTTGGAGTTTATAATGCGGAGAGGATGAAGCACATAAGATGCGGATCTTCATTTGTTGTAGCTTGTAATGAGTCTCGTCATGAGACTCTTCGTTTCGCTCCAATGCATTTCATGTAAAAAAAATAAAGAGAGATAAGGATTAATACACGTTAAGCCAAATAAATGATTACATACTCAAAACATGCTTTTAATTATTAAAATCCAAACGAAATGGCGAGTCCCATCAGTAAAAGTCCAAAACAATCTTGTCTTGTTCAAATATTGAGGCATTTTAGACTTAAAATTATAACGTATTTGTCGGTTCACGAAGCGGATAAGCATATTTTGAAAAATGAGCATACATGAGTGATTAAATCACTAAGTCAGCAAATGACCAGAATGTAGATTCAAAGGGGGGGAAGATTCCAAGTTACATTCAAGGGAAATGACAAAGCGAAAGAGGAAATCAAATGGGCCAAACTTCAAACACATGATTCCCAAAATGATAAGGGTACTTGATAATGTACAGGGCATTGAGATTCCTGTTTGCAAGCTAACACAGAATACTGACATCGAGTTTTAACAAGAATTTATTTTTTAAGGGCCTTAATGATCGCATGATTCCATGGATTTGTTCATATTTTAATTGTGGCAACTGATGAATATCTACTATAATGCTCCTGCGTTTATGGGTTTATCATCATAAAGGGGGCATAATTTAAAGCCTAGACACACAGTTACTCTACTTGGCCTTGTGTACAGTAAATGCTAGTGTTGGCTAAAACATATTGACAATCAAACTAGCCCATAGAAACAAGTATTAACTGGACAAATTTACCATAAACCATTTTAATAATCGAATGCAGTAAACACTGTTTGGCCTGCAATTTAAACACATATGTCCATACTTTATCCTAAGGCATAGATATCATGAATCATACAAGAAGCTTTAATGGGACATTTCTACTCATCCTTGGGTGATGTATATAAACCATTTAAATTGGCAACTTAGATTTCATGTTTTACTTAAGCAAATATCAAACTAGGTGATTTCAAATATTAGATTAGCCATTTTCTGAATAGATGTAAACATATGCAAACTATGGTTTAACAGTTACTTTAAAACAGACTTCTAATCTCTATTACTAACAGGTTCCAGATATTTTAGCTCAAATTGTTGTATTAACATTATTTCAAGTACAAGCAATTTGCCGTTGGATAGTATAGCTCCTGGCTAACATATTTGACCCTACATGATCATAACCAGTCCTAACAATATCACAAAGCATTCAGACTAATCCTATTACAATTTATCTAAGAGGGAAAGCAAGTTCGAATCTTTAAATTAATCCAGATTTCCATTTTTTAACTAATGCCAATATCAGATTTTCATCTAAATACCAGTATGTGGTCAATTTAACAAAAAAAAAAGAAAGAAAGATTTGGTTTGGTTTAAACATACAATTATGGCATGACACAAACAATTTTCGAAGAGCCCAGCAGGCAAGCACACACATCATAATAGGTAATTTAGACATGAAGATCCAATTCAAGCAAACAATAAGAGACACTAAGCAATCGACAATAGATATTTCTCTCTGGTTAGTATCTATTTCGGGTCTTCCGTTTCAGGGATGCATCAGATTCCAAGTCCAACAGTTCAGTTCATCAACATGCTAATGTAGACTTCAAAATTTGCTTATCTCATATCAATAGTAGAAAACATATAAGAATAATAGCCAAAAGACATGTTCATCTTTACTAGATATGAAATATAGCACGATACTCCCCTAATTACCATACCTAGATTAATCAGAAGCAAACCATTCAGTGTCATATTCATACATTAACACAAAAGCCGATCATTGAATCGACATACATGTTTAACAAGCGAAACAAAATGCAGAAATACAAAGATGCCACGAAATCGATAGGAAGCAGATTTTACCTTCTCCGGACAGCGACCCGGGACAGCGTATCAAGTCGTCGGTCCACTCGACGGGTTTTGGGTTTGCGATGCGATGAAAGGGGAAAAACTGCTTACTGATTTTTGGCTAGAATTGATAGAGAAGGGTTCGAACTTCCTATTCTACTGTACTCTATCAGACTGCTGCCGTCTGAGTTGTTAACTGCACTCCCCGATGCCCCCTGAGCTCTGAATCAATTGAAGAGTGAGGGTGGTTTTCCCGGTCGAAGCCTGCCTATTGCATGTGTATCGATTTGTCTTTTATAACCATCATTTGGGTTCTCGGTTGGTAAGTTATTGGTACCACGATTTTAGGGTGCTGACTTAGCGCGATTTTTGTATGATTAGCCAGTTCTTGGTGCGAAATCGTTCTTGTTATGGTAAGTTATCGATTTGATTTTTGAAAGAATTTCCACGAGATTTGGTATTGATTTGTAAGTGATTTCAAACCGGTAACGATTTGAAGGAAAATCTGGTTTTATGGTAAGAAATCGTTGGCTAGGTTAGTATGGGTAAGGAAGGTTGGCTAGGTGCGCGTGGTTAAGGAAATGCCCGGATTCTCCGGCGAGAAATCCGGGCATGGCGGCGATCGATTGAGGCTTTCTCTCTTAGGGTTCTTCTTGAAGGCTGCGTTTTGCTTTCTTGGAAGAGACGAAGTAAAAGGGCTGCTGATAATAGAAATGCGTTGGGCTGAGGGAAGAAAAGGCTGGGGCGACGGGTTTGGGCCAAGGCGTGTGGGCTGGGTTATTTAGGTATTGGGTATTAAGTTTAAGTGGGTCATTAGTTTTAGGTTAGTTTTAATTGTTAGTTTAGGTAAAATTAATTAGTGATAAATCAAATTAATAAATTGTGATTAAATTATTTAGGTGCTTTATTAGTTTAATTGTTATCAAAAATAAATGTGGGCGTGCTATTTAATTGATGCTCAATACTTTAGACCGCAGCGCTATTATTAAAAAATCTTATTATCATGCATTATTGCGAAGTTAAATAAAAAATTGAATTGCGTTTAGATTAAATTACTTAAATGCCAAATGCAAGTATGATATTTAAGAATTGTTTAGAGCTTTATAAATGCGACGCTATTAAATGCATGTATTAGGTTAAAATTGATTTTAAATTACAAATGATTATGAAATTCTCTTGCGTACTAATAAATGCGGCTATGCTTTACGACACGACGTTGTTGCTAAATTATTTATTTTATGTATTTATTATTTATTATTAGGGATTATGGCGAGACTCTAAGTGCGTAATTTTCTCGTAAGGCAGCGCTGCGTTATTAAATTACTTATTTATGCATGTATTAATGTATTATTGTTGTATTTTATTATTATAAAATTGCTTTAAAATTAGTGTAATTTTATAGTTAATGGTCGACGAGGGTCAAAATTGGGTGTCAACGATTGTCCTCTTTGTATGGAGATGATGGAAGAATCTTGGACAAAGACGTTGACTCATGCCAATTTTGTCTCGATCCTCGTAATTAAAATGTTGGGCAATTGGCGAGGTGGCGTGGATTCAAAGAATTGTCCCGGTGTCGAGTTATGGCGACACCGAGCTACCATGGTCAAACACGAGCGGGCTAACGGATTCAAAATTTGTCGATGTCGAGTTATGGCGACCTTTGGGTTGCCATGGTCAAAACACCGTGGGCTACGCGGACCCAAATTTGTCTAGTGTCGAGTTATAACGACCTTTGGTGTGATGCTAAAGAAAATAAAAATAAGCGGCTTGAACACAGGGTGTCTGGTGTCGACTTATTATCTTTGGGTTTTGTGGTGATGTGGAGCAGTGGACCCGGCGGAGGCGCTTACGCCATTCGTTGGGAAGGTTGGCCCCCAACAAATTGCCGGTTATTTGTAAGAGAAAATCACGTTATGCTCCATCTTGTGCGATTCACGTAGATTGAAGCTAAGATAGAAGCATTAGTGCATAGCTTCGATACAAAACAAGGTAAGAATGTAAATTTTGTGTTGTGGTTGTAGTCAAATCGTATATGAAATGATGTGATGATACGCCGTCTTGTGTAGGCGAGATGCAGATGACGCCTTGTGTGGGGGTTATCGTGCTGTATGGACGAAATGCACGTATCGCCTTGTATGGCGGGAATCATCTTGTATGGGCGAAATGCAAATGACGCCTTGTGTGGCGTTCTCGTCTTGTATGGGCGAAATGCAAATGACGCCTTGTATGGGCGTTCGTCTTGTATGGGCGAGATCATATGACGCCTTATGGGCGTTCGTCTTGTATGGGCGAAATGCATAAAACGCCTTGTATGGGCGTTCGCTTGTATGGGACGAAATGCAAATGATGTCTCCTGGTTTAGATAAAAATTATTCTATATGTGGAGTTGTGTCGCAATTCATGCGTAATCAAAACCGGATGAAATAATTAAAGTGTAAATGATGTAACTGTGGTTTTGCAAGATGTATTTGATGTAGACTTGTTGCGATGGCGAATCATTGTATTGGAATGTTGCTATTGGCGTCGTTTTCGGACTTGGCGTCGTTTCGGACTTGTTGTCGTTTTTGGACTTGTTGTGTTGATGACGTCGTTGTGTTGCTGCTGCCCCTGTAGACTAAAGCTCAAGAAGGAGTTAGTGCATAACTGCTAAGACAGAATAATAATAAAGCATGAAATGAGAAAAATGCAGTTTTGAGAACAGAAAAAAAAATCGTCCCTGCGTAGATGTGATATGTTGATGATGGCGTCGTTGGCGTCGTTTTCGGACTTGGCGTCGTTTTCGGACTTAGCGTCGTTTTCGGACGTGGCGTCGTTTTCGGACTTAGCGTCGTTTTCGGACGTGGCGTCGTTTTCGGACGCGGAGTCGTTTTCGGACGTAGAGTCGTTTTCGGACTCGGAGTCGTTTTCGGACTCGACGTCGTTTTTGGACGTGGTGTCGTTTTCGGACGTGGCGTCGTTTTCGGACGCGGAGTCGTTTTCGGACTCGGAGTCGTTTTCGGACTCGACGTCGTTTTTTGTTTTTTGGACGTGGTGTCGTTTTCGGATGTGGCGTCGTTTTCGGACGCGGAGTCGTTTCGGACTGAGTCGTTTTGGACCGGCGTCGTTTTGGGCGTGGTGTCGTTTTGGACTTGGCGTCGTTTTGGACGAAATGCGAGATGTTAAATCGTTGTATGGGACGAAATGTAGATGTTAAATCGTTGTATGGGCGAAATGTAGATGTTCGTCGTTGTATGGACGAAATGTAGATGTTCGTCGTTGTATGGGCCGAAATGCAGATGTTAAATGCGTTGTATGGGACGAAATGCAGATGTTAAATGCCGTTGTATGGAGCGAAATGTAGATGTTAAATGCGTTGTATGGACGAAATGTAGATGTTAAATGCCGTTGTATGGACGAAATGTAGATGTTGTTTTGGAATGTTATTGTCCTCGCCGTTCTGTTGACTGCAACATTCACTCAAAGGAAAATTGTGAGTTCGGGGAGTCGGCGATTTGTGTCGGCTCTTGATATTTGCACGCGTTGTCTCGTGCGGACCATGTAACCCATGCGATTTCGAGTCTCGATGAAAACATTTGTTGAAAATATTCTATCTTGAGAAAATACTAGTAGGAAATTATGTCGATTTTGAATAGCGACATGTTATGAAACAGAAGCGAGCATCCTTATCCAAATCGCGGTATATTCTCTCATACTCTCGGTGCTCATTGCCGTCGAGCTTTCTTTTAAAATTTTGTCGATTTTGGGACATGGAACCACCAGCGTAAATTGACCGTGTTCATTGATGTCATTTGTAGTAAAGTCCTTAAAATTGTCCCGGTTATGTCGATCTTTCAAGCGTATGGGATCATATTTGTCAATGTCCTTTCGTGGCGAAGTCCTTAAAAATTGTCCCGATTTTGGTACGAAACCGAGTCGGATATATATCGTCGCTGGACATAATCGATAACGCCGTTATGCGGGCGTCTTTGCTCTTTGTTCTGTAGAATAAATGCTCGCAAGCTAAGCTTGAGAAAGCGTTAGTGTATACCGTTTAAACAAAATGATAAATATATATGAAGTGCAATTTTATGGGTAGAGATGTCGTCACGATATGCCGGATGAATCGAGATGTTGTCCTTGCGGATCGGTTAATTGCCATAGTGTCCTTGTTGTTGTGTGCGTGGGTTGCAACTTTGACTTTATGTTCGAGTGATGCGTATAATTTGTTGCGAGATTTGAACTCGATTGTTGATGTTTATGCTTCGCTATTTCAAGAATTTTGTTGTATTTTACATACGCTAGTATGCAGAACTTAGTTGTACCTACTGCTAATATTAAGGACATGCTCTCAAAGAAAAATTTGTGAGTTTGAGGCGGTTGATTCGCGTTGACTTTGTAGTTTTGACTCTTGATGTCGGACGTCCGCCTTGTTTGGGACTCATAACCCCTGCTGGTTTCTACTTGTCCCGATTTTGAAAAGGGTGTTTGGCTGCGGGTCTCGATGGAGTTGCTTGTATGTTATGTGCATTCTTGTTATTTGAGCGAAGGAAAGTTTCCTAATGGTGTGGCCGATTTAGGCCGCCACGTATCCCCAACGGGAATCAGTCATGGCGTAGTTCATTACAAGCGAATATTGGGTGAAATTAAAAATTTCTAAATGTGGGACCGAGGCCGATGTGGCGCCACGATCCGCCAAGAGGAATCAGGTCGAACGTAGTTCCAATTACAAGCAAAGGAGAAATTGGGATTTTGTAAAAGGTGGGACCGAAGCCGATGTGGCCGCCTACGTATCCGCCAAGGGAATCAGGTCTAACGTAGTTCCAATTACATATGAAGGGCAAAAATATATTAAACTAACTATTTTAGGACTCGGCGGGCCAGCGAGGCATGAGTCCACTTCTTCTTCGCGTGTCTTAGAGGCGGTCTTCGGGATCATCTGGATCACATTGTATTTATGTTTCCTTTTCAGCAACGAGAAGACTTTAGAGCCCTTCCACGCAGTTTCTGTATCTTCTTCTTTTGATTTCTGCGAAGTCATGTTTTGATGAATGGATTCAGCGCAATGTGCTCTAGCGAGGCATTCTCTTCCTTTGGAGATTGATTGATGATTCAACAACGGTCCTTCCAAATTTTGTTCAACAACCATGTTAACATAGGCATCATCGGGTTTGGTAAGTGGTTGTTTTTATATTGGGGAGCTTCAAGTTGAATGACTCCATCTTTGATCAATTCCTCGATTTTGTCTTTGAGGGTATAACAATTTGCGATGTCATGCCCCTCGACACCGGAGTGGTATGCACAATGTTTAGTTTTATCGTGCCCTCGGGAGGTAGGCCTGGGGGTATTTCTGGGAATTGGGTGGAGTATTCCTGCGGCTTTCAGCTTCTCATACACTTGGGCTATGGGTTCGCCTAAAGGTGTATAGGTTTTTGTTGGTTTTCTTTCGGCATCTATGCGGGGTTTGGGTCCGTTTGGTGTGCGGGTTCGTGATTGTGGTGAGTATTTTGGATATGCTGGTTGGGTATGGTAAACAGGATATGGGGGGGCGTAGTGCTGATAATGTGGATTTTGAGTGTTTTGGTTATAGTAAGGAGGCGGTGGATTGTGATACACTGGATGTTGTTCTGGCCTATGCTCCTGAATGACCATGATAGAGGGTGATGCATCTCTTCTCCTCTGTGAGGTACCTCCGATGGAATTTGACTGCACTGCTCTGCTAGTTGCTTGTAGGGCTGTCAGGTCCGTAATCCTGCCTGTCTTAATGCCTTCTTCCACGAAGTCGCCCATTCTTACGACTTCTGCAAAACTTCGCCCAATTACACTAATCATCCTTTCATAATACGTCGCGTCTTTTAACGATCGCGAGCAAGGTGGTCATTTCGCTCTGCCGTTGGAGAATGGACCTTCACGCTTCGACCGCCACCTCGGGCGTATTCACGAAAGTTTACGTGGATTTCTTTTCAAGCTTCATAAGATAAAATCTGTCAGGCGATGTCGATGTTGAATCTAAATCTATCCATGAAATCTTGTGCCATGGCATTCCAACTGTCCCATTTTCGAGGGTCTTGGCATGTGTACCAGTCCAGCGCCTCGCCGGTTAGACTCCTGATGAATAGTTTCATAATGATTGCTTGATTTTTACCAACTCCAATCAATTTATCACAATATGACCTTAGATGAGCTCGAGATTCCTTTCCATCGAACATGTCAAATTTGGGCACCTTGTACCCCACAGGTAATTCAACGTCGGGGTGCATGCATAAGTTTTCATATTCTAAACCTTCCTCCCCTTTGTTCATTTGAATGCTTTTGAATGCCTCTTTCAAGCTACGGATTTCTTTTGCCACATTTTCATCAGCTCTAGCTCGAGTTTGCCGCTCCATTTCCTTGTATTGATCTGTCTCTTGAGAGGATGTATGCATAATAAATGGTTGACTTTCGATCGGATGTGCTAATCCCTCATATTGTTTGTGTGTCATCTGCTCGTATTGGGTGGCTTGGCAATTTGGGTTGAGTGGGGAGATATAAGTAGGTGGAGGTTGAGATGTGTATGTAGTGAACGGATCATTTTGGAGGTCGGCTTGCAAATTGACCGGGCGAGTGACATTTTGGTGTGAGCTGGTATGTTGCGGCCTCTGCGGGGAGCTTTGGGGAAGTGGAGGCTCAAGGGCTTGTGACACGATTGCATTTGTCCTTTGCTCTGGGAGTGGTGCATTCAAACTAATAGACAGGTTTGTGATATTTCGGAGCCTTTCTATTTCGGCTTGCATGATTTCCATTTCTTTGCAATAGTGTGGCGAGTTTCGATCATTGGTGTTTCTCCTTTCTAACGCCTCTGCATCCTCTGCGAGGCGGTGATGAGTCCTAAGTTGTTTCGTTCTGGTGCTTCTGGATTAGTCATTTATTGGATGATTGTGCTTCTGCCAGTCAACGCGAATCAACCTTTTGGGGATAAGCTAGACAAAAATAAACCTTTAACAAATGAAGCAAACCAAGTTAGTATAATATGCAAAAAGTTGCAGTCAATATATACTAATAAGCAAATTGCAAATCAAGTGCGTGTTCTAACATGTTTGGGACCTCTTTTAATGCCAGAGGTGGGCCTAAACGCCAGATATGCGAGGTTATGACCAGTTTGTCAAGCCGCCCAACTGTAATGCTTTTGTTGGAAATGGCGACCAAATGACGGTGCACTTTTCCCAATTTTAGCATAACATGATTGGGTTTGGATTTGTCTATCATTGTCACGCCACACATAATATGCCGGTTGGTCGTTGGGTTGAGAAACCCGTCGATAAGTTTGGTGTCTTCCTAATTGTGGTATCAATGCTAAGGATTGACCCACCTAAGGTAAATGCGTGCATGCCCTAAAATAAAGGGTGGTATAGCTCTATCTTAAGTTTCTAAGATTTGGTTTTTTCTAGGCCAAGGTTCCCGAGCGGACAACTCAGTGAGAAGGCTACGCGGTGATCGACGAACCGATCTAACTCACAGCGCCAACTCTCCTAAAATTTGGATATTTTTGAAAGAAATTTGCGGGTGCGAGCACACCAATAGCGTAAGTGTGTGATTTGTGTGAATTTTCGGAATGGAAGAAATATGAGCGGAATGCGCTTTAGGAAGCAGTAAAGCAAGTAGTAAAAAATAAACAAAATACAATACACAAAAAATTAAATGCAAAATAATTGCCAAATAATAGCCCTAGGTCTGTTGTGGTTAAGAACCTAAAATCCCCAGCGGAGTCGCCATCTGTAACACCCCATTTTAAACCGGAGTCGAAAACGGGATTCTAGCGAACCCTGCTTAATAAGAAAACGTTAGGAAATAAATAAAAGAGCTAAATGTTTAAAAGAATGCTAATGTTTTAAAAATAAAAAAAAAGGGTGCTAGGGTTCACGGAGTCGCCACCTAATTATTTTGGGTGAATTAGGACACCTAAATGTTAACTAGTTTAAAGTAAACATTAACTCCATTTAATGGTCTGCTAAACTTAATGAGATTCTGGGTAAGGGTTCTTTATTATCCTAAAGGGAAGGGGTTAGGCACCCTAAAGGATCCGCTAACCTGCGGTTGTCCGTTCAAACCTAGGGTTAATTATTTATTGATGAGAATGCATGTTTGAAAGATATTTAATAGAAAGTATTTTTGGCAAAAGATTAATAGAATTAGTGCTATAAAACGCATGTAAAGTTTAAAGCATGTCCTATATTAAAAAAAGATGATGCAAAATGAATTTATTGACTAAATGTATATATATATTTGGCTACCTTAATTAGTATCCCATCTGCTTAAGGGATTCCTTAGTGTACATAAAATAAGATTTCTATATAGATTTTGTAGCAAATGGGTTAAGAGTTTTGAAAATAATGCCCTATCTACATGATTAGTTATGCAAGTTAAGATTAAATGACAAAATAATGTTTAGACTACATGAATGATTATGCGACTAAATGGTTTAATTATAACTTAAGTTAAAATGATTTACTTAGAGGGGGCGCGTAAATTTCTAATGTTAAACTCCTTACTAAGGACGACCCAAACACGAACTATTCTAAATATATTAATGTTAGAGTGAATGTTAGGCAAATAATTACAACAAATGAATGAAGAAAGGATATAAATTAAATAAGGGTGACTCAAGAATGGCGATGTCCTTTCGCCGCGGTTTGGAGTTTATAATGCGGAGAGGATGAAGCACATAAGATGCGGATCTTCATTTGTTGTAGCTTGTAATGAGTCTCGTCATGAGACTCTTCGTTTCGCTCCAATGCATTTCATGTAAAAAAAAATAAAGAGAGATAAGGATTAATACACGTTAAGCCAAATAAATGATTACATACTCAAAACATGCTTTTAATTATTAAAATCCAAACGAAATGGCAGGTCCCACTGTAAAAGTCCAAAACAATACTGTCTTGTTCAAATATTGAGGCATTTTAGACTTAAAATTATAACGTGACTGTCGGTTCACAGAAGCCAGATAAGCATATTTTGAAAAATGAGCATACATGAGTGATTAAATCACTAAGTCGACAAATGACGAATGTAGATTCAAAGGGGAAGATTCAAGTTACATTCAAGGAAATGACAAAGCGGAAGAGGAAATCAAATGGGCCAAACTTCAAACACATGATTCCCAAAATGATAAGTGGTACTTGATAATGTACAGGCATTGAGATTCTGTTTGCAAGCTAACACGTAATCGACATCGAGTTTTAACAAGAATTTATTTTTAAGAGCCTTATGATACATGATTCCATGGATTTGTTCATATTTTAATTGTGGCAACTGATGAATATCTACTATAATGCTCCTGCGTTTATGGGTTTATCTGTCATAAAGGGGCATAATTTAAAGCCTAGACACCTGATTACTCTACTTGGCCTTGTATGCGATAAATGCTAGTGTTGGCTAAAACATATTGACAATCAAACTAGCCCATAGAAACAAGTATTAATCGACAAATTTACCATAAACCATTTTAATAATCGAATGCGATAAACCTTTGTTTGGCACAATTTAAACACATATGTCCATACTTTATCCTAAGGCATAGATATCATGAATCATACGAGAAGCTTTAATGGGACATTTCTACTCATCCTTGGGTGATGTATATAAACCATTTAAATTGGCAACTTAGATTTCATGTTTTACTTAAGCAAATATCAAACTAGGTGATTTCAAATATTAGATTAGCCATTTTCTGAATAGATGTAAACATATGCAAACTATGGTTTAACAGTTACTTTAAAACAGACTTCTAATCTCTATTACTAACAGGTTCCAGATATTTTAGCTCAAATTGTTGTATTAACATTATTTCAAGTACAAACAGGCTGCCCGTTGGATAGTATAGCTCCTGGCTAACATATTTGACCCTACATGATCATAACCAGTCCTAACAATATCACAAAGCATTCAGACTAATCCTATTACAATTTATCTAAGAGGGAAAGCAAGTTCGAATCTTTAAATTAATCCAGATTTCCATTTTTTAACTAATGCCAATATCAGATTTTCATCTAAATACCAGTATGTGGTCAATTTAACAAAAAAAAAAGAAAGATTTGGTTTGGTTTAAACATACAATTATGGCATGACACAAACAATTTTCGAAGAGCCCAGCAGGCAAGCACACACATCATAATAGGTAATTTAGACATGAAGATCCAATTCAAGCAAACAATAAGAGACACTAAGCAATCGACAATAGATATTTCTCTCTGGTTAGTATCTATTTCGGGTCTTCCGTTTCAGGGATGCATCAGATTCCAAGTCCAACAGTTCAGTTCATCAACATGCTAATGTAGACTTCAAAATTTGCTTATCTCATATCAATAGTAGAAAACATATAAGAATAATAGCCAAAAGACATGTTCATCTTTACTAGATATGAAATATAGCACGATACTCCCCTAATTACCATACCTAGATTAATCAGAAGCAAACCATTCAGTGTCATATTCATACATTAACACAAAAGCCGCCAGTCGACTGAACTGACACATGTTTAACAAGTGAAACAAAATGCAGAAATACAAAGATGCCACGAAATCGATAGGAAGCAGATTTTACCTTCTCCGGACAGCGACCCGGGACAGCGTATCAAGTCGTCGGTCCACTCGACGGGTTTTGGGTTTGCGATGCGATGAAAGGGGAAAAACTGCTTACTGATTTTTGGCTAGAATTGATAGAGAAGGGTTCGAACTTCCTATTCTATCAGACTCTGTCGATTTGCCGTCTGAGTTGTTAACTGCACTCCCCGATGCCCCCTGAGCTCTGAATCAATTGAAGAGTGAGGGTGGTTTTTTCGGTCCAAGCCTGCCTATTGCATGTGTATCGATTTGTCTTTTATAGCCATCATTTGGGTTCTCGGTTGGTAAGTTATTGGTACCACGATTTTAGGGTGCTGACTTAGCGCGATTTGTGTATGATTCTGTCGGATTCTTGGTGCGAAATCGTTCTTGTTATGGTAAGTTATCGATTTGATTTTTGAAAGAATTTCCACGAGATTTGGTATTGATTTGTAAGTGATTTCAAACCGGTAACGATTTGAAGGAAAATCTGGTTTTATGGTAAGAAATCGTTGGCTAGGTTAGTATGGGTAAGGAAGGTTGGCTAGGTGCGCGTGGTTAAGGAAATGCCCGGATTCTCGTGAGAAATCCGCATGGCGCGATCGATTGAGGCTTTCTCTCTTGGGTTCTTCTTGCGTGCGTTTTGCTTTCTTGGAAGAGGCAGTAAAAGAAATTTTGATAATAGAAATGCGTTGGGCTGAGGGAAGAAAAGGCTGGGGCGACGGGTTTGGGCCAAGGCGTGTGGGCTGGGTTATTTAGGTATTGGGTATTAAGTTTAAGTGGGTCATTAGTTTTAGGTTAGTTTTAATTGTTAGTTTAGGTAAAATTAATTAGTGATAAATCAAATTAATAAATTGTGATTAAATTATTTAGGTGCTTTATTAGTTTAATTGTTATCAAAAATAAATGTGGGCGTGCTATTTAATTAATGCTCAATACTTTAGACCGCGGCGCTATTATTTAAAAATCTTATTATCATGCATTATTGCGAAGTTAAATAAAAAATTGAATTGCGTTTAGATTAAATTACTTAAATGCCAAATGCAAGTATGATATTTAAGAATTGTTTAGAGCTTTATAAATGCGACGCTATTAAATGCATGTATTAGGTTAAAATTGATTTTAAATTACAAATGATTATGAAATTCTCTTGCGTACTAATAAATGCGGCTATGCTACCTGACACGACGTTGTTGCTAAATTATTTATTTTATGTATTTATTATTTATTATTAGGGATTATGACGAGACTCTAAGTGCGTAATTTTCTACGTAAGACGCGGTGCCGTTATTAAATTACTTATTTATGCATGTATTAATGTATTATTGTTGTATTTTATTATTATAAAATTGCTTTAAAATTAGTGTAATTTTATAGTTAATGACTGGACGGGAGGGTCAAAATTGGGTGTCAACAAAGGCAAAATGGCTTTTCCATTTTTTTGTTAATACCATAAATACCCTTCCAGCATATCATTGTATATAAACATAACTTGTAGAAACCTTTCCAGTAATCCCAATTGCCCACACCCACAACATCTTCAAGACTTTCACCATTATTTCTTACCATTGTTTGCAGGTAACAAATCCCCTTTTCTTACCATTATTTTTTATATGTGATTTAATGTATTATATAATAATAATAATAGATATTGTTGATTTAGAATAAATATTTTTTTATTAAGAAACAAATATCGATGATGAGTACTTGCATTTGATCCTTGTAATTATCTGATTTAAATGGAGTTAAATTGACCGAGAACGTGATCATATAGCAACACTCCTCATGCATTGTTAATATTTGAATTATTTAATTTGAATAGCATTATAAGCTTAGAAGAATGTACTATTTATATGTTTAAATCTTGAGATGTACAATCTAATTTGTAAACCAAACAATCTAATGTACAAAAGTTCTTTTTGGAAATTTTGATAAAACAAACGCACTTTTAGAATTGTAAACCAAACAATCTAATGTACAAAAGCAATTTTTTAATTGACAACCAAACACCTAACAACTTTTTGATAAAAGCGCTACTTGAAAAAACTCTACTCCTAAAAGCTCTACTTCTATAAGCTTTTTTTAATAAGCTGTCCAAACGGCCCTTCGAGTGCCACCGCTGCTTTTGGCACAACTAGTGTCAACACTGTTTTTGGTACAACCAATGCCTCCACTGCTGCTCCGAGCACTTATAGTGTCTATGCTCCTGCCCAAGGCGTCAACAACATCTATGCTCATGTTAGAGGCGTTCTCAACGTCTTTGCAACTGCTCAAGGGGGTGTCACTGCCCCGACACCCGCTGGTTTTCACCATGAACGTCCTAAAAAGTTCATGGGTGCTCACTTTAAGCGATGACAGCAAAAGATGTTATTTTTCCTGACAGTTATGGGAATGTCACGTTTCCTAACCGAAGACTCTCCACTAGTTGGGGAAGACGTGGACCCTCAGCCAAATGATTTGGCGGGAGGGGGCCAAAGTAACCATGTCGCTGACGACCAGAGGATGGTTCGCGAAGCATGGAAACATAGTGATTTCATGTGTAGGAACTATATTCTAAACAATTTGTCCGATCCACTATACACGGTGTACTGCACCGTTGAAACGGCCAAATAGTTATGGGACAAACTTCAGAAGAAATATAACACCTAAGATGCGGGTAGCAAAAAGTTCATCATTGGGAAATTTCTGAAATTTCAAATGGTGGACAACAAAAGTGTGTCATCCCAAGTCCAGGAATTTCAAATGATTCTACATCACCTAGATTTGGATGGATTAAAGCCCAACGAACAATTCTTGGTTGGGGCATTGATCGAGAAGCTGCCTCCCTCGTGGACTGAGTTCATGAATTATCTAAAACTCAAAACGAAGGAGATGACCTTAGACGAACTTATTGTCAAACTCCAGATTCAGGAGGACAATAAGAAGGTCATGCCAAAGGGGAAACAACGCGCTGAGGATAAGGCAAACCTGACGAAAGTCAAAGGGAACGCAAGCAAGAAGCGGAAGTTCCAGAAGGAAGGCAAGCCCCAAACAACTGAAAAGTTCAAGGGAAAGTGTAACCACTGTGGTATAGTTGGTCACATGGCCAAAGACTACCGCAGGTTCAAACGTGAGAATAAGGCCAAAGGCAAGGTCAAGGCTAACATCGTTGAATACACGCTCGTCGACGATATGATTGAGGAGTTCTCAGCAGTGGTTCTTGAAGCTAACCTCGTTGAGAATCCGGTGCAATGGTGGCTAGACACGGGTGCTACTCGTCACATTTCTTCCAATAAAAATGCTTTCTCCACATATACACCAGTCATAGATAAGAAATTGTTCATGGGCAATAATTCTTCTTCAGAAGTGCTGGGGGTAGGAAAGGTGACCCTAAAGATGCATCCGAGAATAAGCTGATTCTGAATGAAGTGATGCATGTTCCAGAAATTCGAAGAAATTTAATTTCTGGACCTTTGTTAGTAAATACTGGGTTTATGCTAGTGTTAGAGGCTAACAAGTTTGTAATCACTAAAAACGAAACTTTTGTAGGAAGAAGCTTCATCTGTGAAGGCCTCTTTAAGTATAATGGTGCACCTGTAATGCCTTCTGTTTCAACTATCAATAAAATTGAGCCTTCTACTTACTTGATTGAGTCATCTAATTTATGGCATTATAGATTAGGACATATTAACTATCAATCTATCCAAAGATTGATAAAGCTGGAATTATTGCCATCTATCGACATAAACCCTCAACGTAAGTGTGAGGTGTGCGTAGAGGCAAAATTGTCCAAGAGTCCCTTTAGATTCATCGAAATGAAAAACGCTCCTCTAGAACTTATACACACTGATATATGTGATTTGAAGTTCGTTCAAACTAGATGGGGGAACAAGTACTTTGTGACTTTCATAGATGATGGCACAAAGTTTTGTTACCTTTACTTACTAAAAAGTAAAGATGAAGCATTCAAATGCTACAAAGCAGAAGTTTAGAACCAACTAAGCGGACGGATTAAAACAATCTGTAGCGATAGAGAGGGAGAATATGTAGCGCTTTTTGAAGAATTTTGTACCCAATCGGGTATAGTTCATCAAACAATGACTCCTTACTCACCTCAATCAAACGGTGTTGTTGAATGCAAGAACCGAACACTAAAGGAAATGATGAATGATTTACTCATCAATTTAGGCCTCCCTCAAACCATGTGGGAAACAGTTGTCCTTACCGCGAATAGGATTCTTAATAGAGTTCCACACAAGGGTAAAGACAAGACTTCATACGAACTATGAAAAAGAAAGAAACCTACCTTCAAATATTTGAAGGTATGGGGTTGTCTGACCAAGGTAAAAGTACATATGCCAAAGCAGGTCAACATTGGACCTAAGACTGTGGATTGCATATTCATCGGATATGCCAATAACAGTAGTGTTTATCGCTTCCTAGGGCATAAGTCGGATGTACCGGACATTCATGTAGGTACGATCATGGAATCAAGAAATGTGAGTTTCTTTGAAGACACGTTTACGTATAAGGAAAACAACATAACCTCTCGCAAACAAAATTATGATCAAATCTCTGAGGATCAAGGGGTTGATGACTACTTAGATCCGAATGGTTCAGATCTAGTGAATTTTGAAGTAGTTGATTATCCGGAATCCATTATTCCATATTCTCAGGACTTAAAAGATTCAGAAATGGAACCAAGGAGAAGCAAAAGGGCTCGGAAGGACAAGTCATTTGGTACAGACTTTGAAGCTTATTTGGTTCAAGATGAACCACGGACAATCGTCGAAGCATTGTCAACTCCAGAAGCACCGCTCTGGAAGGAAGCTTTAGAAAGTGAGATAGAATTCATCCTTCATAACCATACCTGGGAGTTGGCTGAACTTCCCCCGGGACACAAACCTTTGGGTTGTAAGTGGATCCTTAAATGGAAGGTAAAGGCAGCTGAATATATTGGAAAGTACAAGTCTAGGTTGGTAGTCAAGGGCTATCGCCAAAAGGAGTTGGCGAGGGCCTTGATTATTTCGACACCTACGCTCCGGTGTTTAGAATGACATACATACGTATGTTCATTGTTATCGCTGCCATGCGGGATCTTAAAATACATCAAATGGATGTTAAGACAGCCTTCCTAAATGGTGATTTGGAAGAAGAAATATGTATGGACCAACCCGAGAGGTATGTGGTTCCAGGACAAGATATAAAAGTGTGTCGGCTTGTTAAATCATTGTACGGGCAGAAACAGGCCCCTAAACAATGGCACGAGAAATTTAATAGTACTTTACTATCAAAAGAGTTCGCCATTAATGGATGTGACAAATATGTCTACATGAAAGGAAATGTCGAATCCTTCGTCATGATATGCCTTTATGTAGATGATTTTTTTAATCACTAGAAGCAGCCCTAGGATAATCCTAGAGACTAAGAACATGTTAAAACAATATTTTGACATGAAAGATATGGGCACTGCAGATGTCATCTTAGGGATCAAGATCTCTAAGACATATGATGGACTGGTCTTGTCTCAATCTCATTACATCGAGGATGTACTGAAGAAATTTGGGATGTTCGATAGTTTACCGGTATCGACACCATTGGATATAAGTCAAAAGATTGACAAACATCTTGGAGAGCCCATACGCCAGGAGCGATATGCGCAGGTGACTGGTAGTCTGATGTATATTACAAACTGCACTCGACCTAATATCACTCATGCAGTCAATAAATTGACTAGGTTTACCTGTAATCCAAGTGAGGATCACTGGAAAGCGTTGAATAGAGTACTACGGTTTCTGATGTTCACGCTAAATTTCGGGTTACACTATTCGAGATATCTAGCGGTACTAGAGAGGTATAGTGATGCAAACTGAATATCTGATAGCGACGATATCAAGTCCACCAACGGATATATTTTTACAATCGGTGGTGGAGATGTATCTTGGAAATCCTCTAGGCAAACTCTTATTGCCCGATCCACAATGGAGTCGAAATTTATCGCTTTAGATAAAGCGGGAGAGGAAATTGAGTGACTTCATGGTTTTCTAGAGGATGTTCCATGTTGGGATAAACCCGTGTCTTATGTAATGATCCACTGCGTTAGTCAGTTGGCTCTAGGAAGGGCACAAAGTTCTATATACAACGGCAAGTCTCGTCATATTCGACGGAGACATGAGTCTGTTAGGCAGCTGATCACCTCGGGTATTATTTTCATTGATTACATAAAATCTAAGAAAAATATCGCAGATCCCTTGGCGAAGGGAATACCCAAATATCGGATGTTCTAGCTGTCTAGAGAAATGGGCTTAAAACCCAAACAATAAGAACCGATAATGTGGAAACCCAACCTTACAGACTGGAGATCCCAGGAATAAAGTTCAATGGGAAAATTAAATTGTAAAGGTTCCGTGAGCGCTTCGGTGGAACCAAGAGCACTTCGGATAGTGTTTTCTTCTCAAGAAATATAATCCAAGGTCGTTCCCATGATAGACATAAAGTGCTACCTGTAAGAGGGGTAAAGGATACGTTTCCAAACCTTTAATGATCTTCAATACTTAAGGTTAGGTTGGTGAAATTTTTAATGGTTCCTAACGCTTGTGTAGCGGGGTATTGCAAGATACCTTGTAGGAGACCACATATTTAAGTGAGAGGATAGGCCGCCTCAAATGAACTCACTTAAGAATCCAAGTTTGTCCACGGCCCACGATGGACAAAAACATAAGAAGGATTGAGTAGGAAAGGTGTTGTGTTGATACCATTGTCTTGACATATACTAAACGCCGACGGTTCAAGACATCACGTTCACCGCGCATTAACTATGTCCGATGGTATTCTACTATGGAAGGTTCAAAGCTACGGCTACCTCTCCAGATGCAACATCGATCCGCCGAGTGATTGCTCGAAAGGCACCATGTGTGTGCGCCAAAATCTCTTCCAATAGGGGATTGTTGGAAATTTACTAATCGTGAAATAAAATTAATTCTATTAATTATGACTCGAACAATTGGGGGTCCCGCACGTCGGAAACTTGGTTTCCACACGTACACATAAAGTACCAAGGATCATAATTTCCTTAAATGGAAGAGATATTGGTTCGTATACGAATTGTTTGAGACGTAAGAGAATAGACGGTTATTGGCCAAATGACAATGATTTCACGTTGGTAAACGAAGGGAAGACGTGTATAAAGTGTAAAAGATGAAACGAGTCTGAAAAATGTCACGGCGCCAGAGCGCCACGATGCCTCCCTGTAGGGTCGTGGCGCCGGCGATTCCCGAAACTCTCTGAAGTTTCGTGACTGCGATGCCCGGCTGCGAGGCGCGACTCTGCAGGTTTTGGCCATGGCGCCCGACGCCGAGCCACGGCGTTGCAGACATTTCAGACCGTTGGAAGATGGACGAAATTATTTTTTGGGCTGACTTTGGAGCATTAACTCTCCATAATTTGGCTCATGAATTCAGCCATTATTTGGCTGAATTATTACTCCACATTCATGGCCATTATATGGTCTTTATTGACCATTACTTGGCTATGTGGAAGATCATCTTCTCTACACTATAAAATGGAGTCTTGGGCTCATTTGGAAAATACACTTGACACTTAAACAATTCTCTGAAATTGTCTTCCTCTCTTGCAATCACAAAACACTCAAGATCTTTCTTCCTAAGCGAACACTTGAGTTCCAAATTTATTTGATTGTTGTTTTATCTTGGGAGATAGCAACTTATCTCCCAAGATAAAACTGCAATCAAACAAATGAGCAAATGAACTCAAGTGTTCGCTTGATAAGAAAGATCTTTGAGTGTATTGTGATTGCTAGAGAGGAAGACAATTTTCAGAGAATTGTTTAAGTGTCAATGTGTAGTGTGTTTTGTAATTGAGCCCAAGGCATCAATTTAAAGGTAGATGATTTGGTCTTCTCAATTCACCAAATGAATGGCCATCAATGTCAAGTAATGACCATTGATATTGAGGTTAATTCAGCCTAGTAATGGCTGAATTCAATAGCCAAATAATGGAGAGTAATTGCTCCAAAATCAGCCCAAGAATCAGTTTCAATTCGCCTCCTACGTTACTGAAAAACGTCGAAGCACCGCGGTCCTACGGGAGGGCACCGCGGTGCCTAAATTCCAGTAAGTTACTGGAACCGAAAATTGGATTTGCACCGCGGTCCCATGGTGGAGGCACCGCGGTCCTGTCCTTGTGGCACCGCGGTGCCTTCCAGTTTTTCCGTGGTGATTTTTCTGATTTGTTTCATCTCTTACACATTGCTTCCTTTCATTTACCAACATGAAATCATTCGTAATTTGACCAATAACCGTCTATTTTCTTACGTCTCAAACAATTCGTATATGTATCAATATCTCTTTCATTTAAAGAAATAATGATCCATGGTACTTTATATTATACCTGTCTAACGGGACGAACCGGCCCGACACATGAACCTTATCGGGTTTATCCTGTTCGGACGATTCTGGTCGGTTCACCTTACTACCAAGGCCAACGGTCGGTTCATTACCGATTCAGTCGGCGTGCGGGTCAAGTGCGAACAGGACTCTAGTCGATTTTTTTAATTTCTATTATTTATTTTCTATAATGTAAATTAAATTCAATTTAAATATGTAATATAATAATATAATATATAATATAGTTTTATATATTAAAATTGAAAGTTTAAAGTTAACTTTCTATTTTATAGTTTATAACTTTATACTTTATAGTTTATAGTTTATAATTTTATACTTTATCTTTATTTTATAGTTTACTTTATACAGTTTATAGTACTGTTATAGTTATACTTTATAGTTTATAACTTTATATTGTAATTATACTTTTATTAATTTATTAGATTAGTAGATATAAGTTAACAAATAAGTAATAACAGATTAACAACTAAATAGATAGTAAAATTAAAATTAATGATAAGATGTAAACTTTTGAACTTTCATAATGTTAATAAGAGTACATAATGAAGTAATAATAATTTTATTTACATATATGCATCCTTCTTGCAAGTTCTTCGTAATCTATAGGTTGATTGAATTGGTTATGCTCCATAGCCTCTAAATCTGGAGTATTAATTCCAGTCCCGCCTCCGCTCCCGCCTTCCAAAATATTGTCTATTTCTTCATCTTCCGGAGAATTAACGTCTCCACATCCTTGATTTCTTCTCTCTGATCTGATCCAATCCCTTAAGCAGACTAACACTTCTAATGTGCTTCCACCCAATGAGTGACGTGTGTCTCCTATTTGATCTCGTGCTTGGCTAAATGCACTTTCAGAAGCCACTGTTGAGATCGACACATTAAGAACATCTCGGGCCATCGCTGCAAGTACCGGGAATTGCCTTTTGTTATCCTGCCACCATTGTAAAGGGTCAAAACTTTTCTTCGGCTCCGCTGACTTTTGCAAATAAAATTGCATCTCATCGCAAGATCGACTTGTGGTTGCTTGTGTTGTAAAAGTGCTCCATATGTCTAAAGATTTTTCCTCATCGTCATCTTCATTGAATCCTGAAGGTGTAGACACAGAAGCAGAACTAGAAGGAATATTAGTAGCAGAGATGTTGTTATAATGTAATGTAGCATAATATTCATATAATGTAGTTAAATTAGTATCAAGTGTACTTATGCTATCAAATGAAGATGAAGTTTCTGTTGCACCTACTTCCATATAAGTTGTCACGCCCTTTTTCGACCGCGACATTACAAAAACTCCTTCTTAGAAGGTTAGAAAGTAAAATAAATGCTAAAAGTGCAAAAGAATGCTAAAATGTTAAAGAGGTGCTAAAGGTGCTAAATGCTAAAGGGTTCGCGGAGTCGTCACCTAATTAGTTTGGGTGAATTAAGACACCTAAATATTAATTATGTTAAAGTCAACATTAACTCCATTTTTTATGGTCTGCAAAACTAGTGTGAGATTCTGGGTAAGGGTTCTTTATTAATCTAGAGGGAAGAGATTAGGCACCCTCTAAGATTCACTAACTTGCGGTTGTCCTGTCAAACCTAGGTTGATTATCATGCTGAGGAAATGCATACTTGAAAGCTGTTAAATAGATGGTATAAAACTATAAGATTTATTTAAAATGTAAGAGTTAGTTTCGAAAAGGAAAAAAAATGTGTTCATGGAGTAATTAAAAATGTGTGCAAGTATTCTATTACCTAAGGGGTATATATTGCTTAGCATGATAATGTAAAATTATTATGACAATATGTGTACTTATAAAATAAGATGTAAAAGTGTCTATTATGCAAGGGACAACAGAAATATTTCTTATTTTGTATGTGTATTAATAAGAATTTATAAAAACACGGTTTTAAGAATGTCTTGACAAATAATATTTCAGCTACATGACTTATTATGCAAGTGGAGATTATTAAGTGGTTTATTATAACTATTGAACAAGGCATGGCGAGCCTAAAGTAATTAACTTAAGGTAAGCAAATCAAATTAATTTCTAGGTATTAATTCAAGGTTTAACTATTCTAAGTGCTAATTAATTAGTGTAGCGTTAGACAATTAATTTACAACAAATAGATAGAGCAGAATAAAGAATAAATAAAGATGACTCGAAGGAGTGGCGATATCATTCCGCCTGCAGCTTTGAAATTTCTGATGCGGATGCGGGTGCGGGATACACATAAATGCAGGTCTTCATTTGCTAAGGGGTGTGATGAGTCTCGTGTCGAGACCCTTCATTTTCTCCCATGCATTGCATTTCATGTAAAAAATAAGAAAGGATAAGGATTAGTATATATCCAAATTTTATCACAATACAAATAGCCGGAATACTTATGCAAAATTCAAAAATGTATGATTATTATTTAACTATATTAATGCTAACACAACTGGACAAATAACAAAACCCAACATTGCCTCTTATATACAAATAGCGGATGATGCGCGGTAAGATGCACACACTTAAACGCAAGTGCACGTTATCGTGACAAGTAGTATAGTCTTGATAAGACCGAATATCGTCCACAAGGATTAGGGTTCAATTACCAACTATCTATCTTTTGGTATCTATTTGGTAAATTGATATTTGGATTTGTTGTTTATAACTAAGAATTATAAAAACTATTTAACTATAAGGGTTTACTTCAGTGGTGATGAGAATAGGGCTTCCACGTCTCCTCACTATCCGCTTATGTTACTTATTAATACAATAACTTATGGTCTTCTTTTGGAGAAAGCAGGTTTCTGAAATCGCTTTATACTCCGTTAGGTTATATAAACACTCAACCCAGATTGCACCTTACCTACCTTTCGGTGATAAGGATAACTCTATAGGAGGATTAAGAACAAAAACCTAGTTAACCGTCACGCACCATGCGCAAAATTAGGGTTTTTAAGCCACTCATTAACGCTACATAAATAATTGAGGTATTTTCATCCCCAATCCAAGAATGTCTACCCAACTTACAGCATATTCACAATCCCCTCCTTTCAAAGTCTGATTAGAAATCATATAGTGATAATTAGTTGTCAATTAACTACCAAGCATTCAATTCAAATATTGGATAGATCTCAACAAGAAGAAGAATAACAATAAGCATGCATTAAATCATAACATAAGTTTCTAGAGATTCAACATGGAAAGCCCTATAGAGGAATTAGTTCCTAGTCATTGACATGACAAGAACTAATTCAAGGTTCATCATACAAAAACTGAAATAAAATAAAAGAAAATAAAAGAAAATACTTAAGAACGAGTCTCCACGCCTTCTAGCATCCAAGGGTTGTGTTGTGGAATATTTACAAGATGGATTGGTGGATGGAAGGATGTAGAATGGTGAATGGTGGAATGGAGAATGAATAATTCTTCTAATGATGTAGAGTATTTATAGCCAAAGAATCCTTTTGGTGAAGGGTTAGGGATTTTGTAGGTAGGAAAAGTTATTAGAATCCTTTTAGGTAAGGGTTTTAAGGTAGGAAAAGTTATCCCTTTAGGTAGGAAAAGTTATCCCTTTAGGAAGGAAAAATTATCCCTTTAGGATTCTGAAAACAAGTCAAATTCGGCCCAGCACTTCATAATTCCCGCGTCGGCGCCATGCCAGTATCGTGGCCCGAAGATCAAGAACTTTGGACTTTCAAGATATTGGGCGCGGCTCTTGCTGGCCGCTGGCGATGGACGTTTTTACGGCGGTCCGTTTCATCGTCCTTTTTTTCGTCCGGACTTCGTCTGATCTCCTCTCTAATTTCCAGAACTTCTTAGACTTTATTTCTTGGCCCTTTTAGTGTGCAATTTCATCTCTTTTATGCTCATTTCATCTCCTTTTCGTCATTTCTCCATTTTTGACCGCTGTGACACAAAAGAAAGGAAAACGACTCTAATACTGTACTAAACATAAATGAAATGAGTAAAATACTAACTAAAAATGACTCAAAAAGTGTATATAAAATACACCGATCAGCGGACAGAATGTAAAACAGATCCTGAACGTGAAGCACGTGAAGCTTTCAGATTTAAATGAAGAGCAAATCAGTATATGATAGACCCTAGTCAGTGTACGTTCACAGTAAACGAAGGAGGAAAAAATAGACAGACGAGCATTTTATCCAAATGATATGCAAGTATGCAGCAGTCTAATTGCATTAGCTCCATATAACCTACTAAATTTGGTTTTCATTTTATCAAAACTACTGAGTTAGCATATAGGACCTGGGAAAAGAAAATTGAGTTCTTCTATATTTAGACAAGACGGGACAAGTATATAGACAAATCGGACAACACCGACCGGCTTCTAATATCACCTTTGACACACAACATCAAATATACTCAGCTACAACTTTACTATGTTCAATCATTCATACTATACTCAGTCGTCCTGGAAAAGAAAGAAGACCTACTAATATATTTTAGGCTTGAGATGAGGCCATCAAAACAGTACAGAATGGACGGTTTAATTAAAACAAGTATTCATCCTAACAAGGAATTCTGCAAGTGTGCACACATTACAGGATAAATCCCAAGACAAGTACAGTAAGCAACTAGGCCACAATTTAACAGGGATATGCTGATTCCATAGATGCCAAAATACTACTGCAAATACCATTTTTTGGAAGAAAAAACAACTTCAGCAGACAGGGCATGACAGGATTGAAACTAAATACCGACAGTTTAACCTCATGTTATTCATATTACATTAACATTACATCAGAATAACCTATTCATAATAGCAATTAATTAACTGAACATTAGAACAATATCATCCATCATAGAGTATTTCCTAATAATAAATATCTGTCAACATTCACACGACCAAACAAACAAATATTTTTCACTAAATCAGAACTTCACTACTTGTCGAAATAACCTTACATTTATCTAATCCAAGCAGAACTAAACGAAAATAAACAGACTAACATTATACTAGCACAAAACACACAAACATATAGGTCTGAACAAATACAACAGAATTTAGAGGGGTTGGAGTTTATCTTCTCCAGACAGCGAACCGGGGCAGCGTATCAAGTCGTCGATTCACCCGGGGTTGTATTGCTATGCGAATTAAAAAGATAGGGCTTTTGCTTATTTCTAGACTAGTATTAAAAAAGAGGCTTCGAACTTTTGTTCTTACTCTTAGGCTGCTAATTTCTGAATGTTGAATCTCTAACTCCTGATGCCTTCCCCTATGTTTTATGATATTCGAATGGATTTTTTTGGATTCAGAAAGGTGTTGGGTTCCCCCCCCCCCTCCCCGATTGATGCCTTTGCATGTGTGGATTGCTTCCTTTTATATAGTCGCCATTAGGAGTTCTGATTTTGGTAGGATTTTAAGGTTGATTTGGGTGTGATATTTGGTACTGATTCGACAGGTTTCTTATGGTAAGATTTGATATGTTTTTTTTCGTGGTTCTTGGCGATGGTAATGGGTGAGCTGGCTGGGTGTGCGTGGGTAAGGACAACCCCGGATTCTCCGGCGAGAATCTCGGGCATGGCGGCGACGGGGTGAAAGAGTAGGGGGTGTGGCGATTTCATTTTAGGTTAGGCCTTTTCTTTTTGTTGGTTTTGCGTTGGAGGTGAGGGCTGAAGGAGGGGAGTGAAAATTGGCTGAGGGGTGGAATAAAAGGCTGAAAGGGAGTTGGGTCGCGGGTCGTCGACTGCTGGAAATTAAAGGGGGTGGGCTGAAAGGCTGAAAGGGAGTTGGGCCGCGGGTCGTGGGTTGCTGGAAATTAAAGGGGGTGGGCTGAAGGTAAAGCAAAGGGTATTGGGCTGGTAATTATTTAATTAGGTATTAATTTTAGGTGGATTATTAGTTTTAGGAGTTAATTAGGGGTAAATTATTATTAAATTGTGATTAAATTATTTAGGTGCTTTATTAATCTAAGTTTGAGTTTAACTTATTATAAAAAATACAGACGGGAGTGTTATTAGTGCTTAATATTTTATAATGCGACGCCGTTAAAAACTTATTTATTATGCGTATTTTGCGTTAGTTAAATTAGAATTGAATGGGGTTTAGATTATTATTAAATCATTTAAATGCTAAATGCAGATATGACATTTAAGGATTGCTTAATGCTTTTACGTAAAATGCGGCGCTATTGTTTAAAATCTTATTTATTGTGCATTATTTATTATTCTTTAAGCTAAAATTAAATTATCTTAATATGACTTTAGGCGCTACAATAATTATGAAATTGCTTTGCGTATTAATAAATGCGACTATGCTATTTGACACGACGTCATTGCTAATTTGACGTATTTATTATTAATTATCAATTAAGAATTATGACAGGGCTTAAAATTAATAAATGCGGGTGCGAGACTCTAAGTGCTTAATATTCTACGTAAGACGTGATGCCATTATTAAATTGCTTATTTATGCATGTATTAATGTTTTATTGTTGCATTTTATTATTAAAAAATATTTTAAAAAATTAGTGTAATTTTGTAGTTAAGGACTGGACGGGAGGGTCAAAATTGGGTGTCAACATAAGTATATAAACTACATATTAAATTATGACAATCTACATTTTTAATAGAAGGATTTAAGACTGCACCAATACAATAAATATCAGGAATAGGGAAAAAAAAAATCAAACATAAGTGTAACTGCATCTTTATATTTCACATTTGATTTTAAACTATAAAGTAAATATGAAATTTCAGCTATATGAGCTAAAACATTACAAACTGTTGGGTAATAAGATCATGAAAATTCAACAGTAGCAGTGTAAAATTTACGTAAATTTTTTAAAAATTCACCAATTGATTTCCAATGTTCATCGGTTAACATATACATCACGTTCTTACAATGCGCATTTGCAACATGTGTTATGGGATCTTTATACTTATAACATTCTTTTAACAATAAATAAGTATAATTTCACCGTGTAATAATCTCTTCTGGCATGCATTTAGGTCTCAAATTAAATTGTTTACATTTTTCTTTAAATTCTATAATTTTATTTTTCCTATTATTACACTGAATAACTCCAACAGCTCTTTTGACAAGTTTTATTTCAGGTGAAAATAAATCAAGACCACTTTTAACAATTAAATTATAAATATGACAAGCACAACGGACATGAAATATATGAGGAAGTGGTGGTTGTAAACCGCTTTTAAAAGATCTACAGCAACAGTATTATTAGATGCATTATCTAATGATACACAAAATATTTTATTATAAAGATTATATTTTTGGGCATAAGAACAAATAGTTTCGCTTATATATTTTCCAGTATGACTTTGATCCTCGTCATACGCAAAAGCAATAATACGTTTTTCCATTCTAAAATTTTCATCAATCCAATGACAAATAATTGTTAAATAATCATAACCGTTTAAAACATGTCCAATGTCTGAAGTAAAACTAACTAGACATGGAAGATTAGCAAACAAATATTGCAAAAAAATAACATAATCATTATGAAGTCTAAAAATATCGGCTCTAGTAGTACTACGAGGAACACCTTTAAAAAAGGATTATATACTCTTTGAATATATGTAATTAAATATGAAGAAGAAGCAAAAGAAAAAGATAAACAACCTCCGACAATCATTTTTGCTAATTCAATGCGATCCTTTTTTGGATGATTAAGTTGTTGACCAGATTCTAAATCAGAGACAACATTCCATTGTGTCGTATGATCGTGTTTTATATGTCTACCTATAGTGCCCGTCCCCCCGTCACCACCCCCTGTCTTATGTTTATAAGTTCTCCCACAAATATTACATCTAACTCTATCAGTACCCACAACTTTATCATAAAAGAGCCACATTTTACTCATTTTTTTCTTGCTACTGGTTCTGGTAAAGTAGGTCTACGACTACCACTAGCAGTACCAACATTGACAGAAGGAACACTAGTAGGTGTATGAGGTTTATTTTCTTCAAGTTCAACAATATTATCTAATTGAACGTTATCATATTCATTATCTTCTATTCCAAAATCTTCTTGCATTTGATCATAATCTATATTTTGATTAGATGATGAAGAACCTATAGATTTTTTACCCCTTGAACTAGATTTACGGCGCAGTCCCAATCCAATTCCCCTTAGCAAAGACATTATAAAATATTTAAATAATCAACAAATAAATAATTAGAGAATGAAACGAGTGTACCAAACTTCGGGATTCAGAATTCATTTGAAACTCGAAGCTCGAAGTCTTGCGTCTTGCTACTTTGAATTTGAAAACTAATAATAATAATAACTTGAAAATTGATAATAAAGATAATTAAGAGAGTATGAGAAATTGAGAATTAGAGAATTGAGAGAATTGTTGTGTGATAAAAATGAAAACAATGTAGAGAATTTATAGATTTTTTAAAGGGTAAAAATGTAATTAAAAATAATAATAAACAAAACAAAAAAAAACGGTCGAAATGAACGTTGCACACTTTTAGTAACATTACCGGTTTTTTTAATTTTTTGTGCTCTGGTCGGTCGGACGATTAATCGATAACGTAACGGTTTCGTTACAGTCTAACGATCGGGCCTTACCGGGTTTTAACATAACCCGTGCGGGTTGGGGTTGGGGGCCAACCCAACCCCCAACCCGGTAAGCCCTTAACGGTCCGATCCGGATCGGATTTTCTACCGGGTCAACCGGTCCGGTTCCGGGTCAACCTGGACCGTTAGACAGGTTTACTTTATATGCACGTGTGTGGAAACCATATTTCCGACGTGCGAGGCCTCTAATTGGTCGATTCATAATTAATAAGATTTACTTTATTTGACGTTTAATAAATATTTTCAACAATCCCCTCTTGGAAGAGATTTTGGTGCACGCGTATGGTGTCTTTCGAGCAATCACTTGGCGGAACAATGTTGCATCTGGAGAGCTAGCCGGAGCTTTGAACCTTCCATAGTAAAATACCATCGGAATGCTTTAGCTCATATAGCTGAAATTTCATATTTACTTTATTGTTTAAAATCAAATGTGAAATATAAAGATGCAGTTACACTTATGTTTGAAAATTTTAAAAAATATTTTTTTCCTATTCCTGATATTTATTGTATTGGTGCAGTCTTAAATCCTTCTATTAAAAAAGTAGATTGTCATAATTTAATATGTAGTTTATATACTTATATGGAAGTAGGTGCAACAGAAACTCCGTCTTCATTTGATTGCATAAGTAAACTTGATACTAATTTAACTACATTATATGACTATTATGCTACATTACATGATAACAACAACTCTGCTACTAATATTCCTTCTAGTTCTGCTTCTGTGTCTACACCTTCAGGATTCAATGAAGACGACGATGATGAATCTTTAGACATATGAAACACTTTTACAACACAAGCAACCACAAGTCGATCTTGCGATGAGATGCAATTTTATTTGCAAAAGCCAGCGGAGCCGAAGAAAAGTTTTGACCCTTTACAATGGTGGCAGGATAACAAAAGGCAATTTCCGGTACTTGCAGCGATGACACAAGATGTTCTTAATGTGTCGATCTCAACAGTGGCTTCTGAAAGTGCATTTAGCCAAGCACGAGATCAAATAGGAGACACACGTCACTCATTGGGTGGAAGCACATTAGAAGTGTTAGTCTGCTTAAGGGATTGAATTGGATCAGATCAGAGAGAAGAAATCAAGGATGTGTAGACGTTAATTCTCCAAAAGATAAAGAAATAGGCAATATTTTGGAAGGCGGGAGCGGAGGCGGGACTGAAATTAATACTTCATATTTAGAGGCTATGGAGCATAACCAATTGAATCAACCTATAGATTACGAAGAACTTGCAAGAAAGATGCAAATATGTAAATAAAATTATTATTACTTCATTATGTACTCTTATTAACATTATGAAAGTTCAAAAATTTACATCTTATCATTAGTTTTAATTTTACTATTTATTTAGTTGTTAATTTATTATTACTTATTTGTTAACTTATATATACTAATCTAATAAATTAATAAAAGTATAATTACAATATAAAGTTATAAACTATAAAGTATAACTATAACAGTACTATAAACTGTATAAAGTAAACTATAAAATAAAGATAAAGTATAAAGTATAAAGTATAAAGTTATAAACTATAAAATAGAAAGTTAACTTTAAAGTTTCAATTTTAATATATAAAACTATATTATATATTATATTATTATATTATATATTTAAATTGAATTTAGTTTACATTGTAGAAAATAAATACTAGAAATTTAAAAAAAAAACGATTCGGTTCAGACCCGGATCCGCACGGGCTGATCTGAAATCCGGTAACCGGATCGGTTGGCCCGGTAGTCAGGTGAACCGGACCGTTAATCGGTCCGGAACCGGTTAAACCCGATAAGGAGCTACCAGTCCGGACCGATTCAGCCCGTTAGACAGGTTTAATTTAAACTAATGGAACAAAGTTCCGCTACATCTACAAAATCAAATAGTTCTCAACAATTTTTAAAATGTCAAAATAACCCTCAATTGTATTGACCTACAATATGTTTTATTTCAACCAGTGGCCGATGGCGGGGCAGACCAGGATCGGGTTTGGCGGGTCGGCGGGGTGGGTGAGAAAAGGCGGGTCGGTGGGCGGGCTGGAGGGTCGGGTGCGGGACCATACCATGTCCCGTCCCGATCCCGGTCCCGTTGGGTAGGGTCGGACTGGCCTGACGGCCTGGGCCTGACGGGACGGGAGTTTTTTTTTTTTTTAAATTTTTCACTAAATTAAAAATAATAAATTACTAAGTACTAACAAAGTAACATTAACATATACTTGTCATATTATAGACTTATAGTATTATAATTTATAATTATAGTATTATAGTATTATACTCATATATATAATATATTTATAAAGTATAAAGTATAAACTATAAACTATAAAGTATAAACTATAAAGTATAAAGTATAAAGTTATAAACTAAATAATTAAACAAAGACAAGAATAGTGTAAAAAAACATCTCAATTTTGTTTTTGTGCCTTTTATATTATTAATTTCATTGAAATATCAAATATACAAGATTCAAAATTACATTGTAATTATCGTTGTTGAAAAAATTGCAAAAGAGTGAAAGACATAGAAAAATTTAAAAATTGCAATGAAATAAATTACCAATTTGAAAATATTTTTCTAATTTCTTTATAATTTCTTGTGGTTTTTGGTTGGAATTGGTATATCTTGATCAAATTGTTCCACGTCGCTACTCATGCCTTGAGATAAAATGTCGTTGTAGTTGTCGTCATCTTCGTTAATCTCTGGTTGTGCGCCTCCTTCGCTCAGTATCCAATCTCTGAATAATCCGCCATCTCAGTGTCTCCGCTAATGAGTGTCTGTGCTCTCTATTTGAAATCTGCTGCGAAAAAGCGCTTTGAAGCGGCGATGGCGCTGAATGTTCAAAATATCTCGCCATCATTGAAAGTGTCGGAAATGTCTTCTCATTACGGCTCCAATATTTCAGCAAGTCTTCCTTTCCTTCATTGATAATCGCTTGGTAAGGTAAATTACCTGCAAAACAAAAACATCGAACTCACTAATTTGGTTAGCACTGCTACCACGCACATTTTATTTCGAGGCTTTCAATAGAATTAATATTAGGCCTAGCCACGAAGCGCTTGTCGTTTTTAGGTTGTGTTGAAGAAGAAGAAGATACAAAAGTCGGTTGGTTACTAGCACTTTCTTCTTTGGTAATGCCAATATACTTTTTGCATTCATCTTCTACGCTATTCAACACTTCTTCTAGCGTTAGTTCAATAGGTGGTTCAACATTTAAATTTTTGGGAGTTGGAGGTGGTAGTGCGTCCATACAGTATATATATTTTCAATAAGACTTTTACAACCCTCTACTTTAATAGTCGGGTTTAATCTGACACCAATAATATAAATAGGGAATAGGAATAAAATATTTTTTAATTTCATAAACATTTTTTAATAAAGCTGATATAAGCGAGTTTTTCCATATATTCTTTAAGAAGTAAAATATTATAGCTATATAAAACAACATAGTTGAAATAGTAGGATAATATAAAGTAGAAAATTCTTTTGTTGCTCGTTGAAAATTTTCTAAAAATACAATAAGTTCTCTAATTTTCTCCCAATCAGTATCACAATCATATCATTTGGATTTTGATTATGGGCGTTAAAAAATAAAGTAATAGGTTTTCTATAGTCATAAGCAACAACTAGTTGGTCATATAAAGAATTCCAACTAGTTGGTACTTCGGAATTTTTCTGTAAGATAGTCCACAATCGTGGCAAGTTTTTATATTCTTCTCTTTGTTGAATTCTATTATTTTTAAAAATAAAGTGTATAGCAAATTGTATTTTTCAAGAATATCTTGAAAAAGTGAAAGACTATCCTTTACAACTAAGTTATAAATATGACACGCACATTTGATATGAAAATGTTTTGGAAAAGAATGAGTTAAAACATCTCTTAAAATACTAATAGCAGAATTGTTAGAAGATGCATTATCTAATGTAATACTCATAACTTTATCGGTTATTCAGTAATAATCGATCGAATAAATATTTTACAAATAAACTCACCAAATGTGCCTACTATCTATATATCTATATGCTAAAATCGTTTTTGCATAGACCATTTATAATCTATCCAATGACAAATTCACGTTAAATAATCATGGTAGTTAGTACTACGACCTATATCGAAGTTAAAGCAACTTTGCAATTTAAATGATATAATGCATAACGTAAATCATTGATATTCATGCAAATTTAAATACATCTCTTTTAACATTGATCTAGGAAAACCTTTATAAGCGAGATTATACATATCTCTAATATAATGAATAAAACCAGAGATTCAGAAATGAAAAAGGCAAACCCTCCACAAGAACTAATTTTGCTAGTGCTTCCATATCTTTATGTTTATCATATTTAGAGCCTACAACTCCCGTCATAGGGTTAATTTGACCACTGTACTTTCTCCGACGATGGTATGTGAACCTTGTCCCGATTGAGAGGACGTTTGCTCACCGATTTTTCAATCATGTATTGGGCATGCAAGGCTTTGTGTTTTTGCAAGTGTGTCTTCCTAAACCCCGTCCCACCATGACCTTATCCGGTTTAAAAGAATAAACATTTTTACAAGTTTTACATACTACTTGATTAGCTACGTCCTGTCAAAATATTTCCATACAACCGATTTTAATGGTCGTTTTCTTGGGACCTCGTCTCATAGTAGGGGATAGGAGGCATTTCACTAGTGGGTGTATCATCATCTTCATTAATAGGTGTATCATCAACTAGAGTGTCATCTAAATTAAAATCTTCTTGATTTCGGGATAATCATTTGTGTCAAGATCATATGGTATTTCAGAAACATTTCGGGATCTATAAAATCATCTTGTCTAGGAATAATCGAACAGGAATACTAGAAGAAGTACCACCACTTGTTACCACCCCTACTGAAGAAGCGACCACTTACCCAACATGCCTCTTAGTCCTTTCATTTTAATTATGCTAATAAATAGTTAAAGATAATGAAATTAAATGTGCTAAATGAAATAAAGACAAAATAATAATTTAATGAGAAGAACGATGTACCAAAGCGACGTAGAGTCGACGTGTAATCGAAGGTTGAAAATTGAAACTTTGCTCGATAGATAATCCTCGAAGCTAGTTGCCAACTTCACTCCCAATTCTCAAATTAATAAATAGATTGAATATGTAGACAATGTTGTATAGAGAATTAGAGATTGATTGAGAGATTAGAGAGTAGAAAGATTTGTGAAAATAATAAGAAGAGGAATGAGGTATTTATAGGGGTTAAAAATAAATATAAAGGGGGTAGGGGGGGTTGGGGGAGGATGCCTAAAATGGCGTTGTCAACGGCAAAAATGTAAAAGGGCCGTTGGACAACGGCTATTTTGTCTGCGTCGGTGGGGCGGGATTTGGGCGGGGTCGGGGTCGGGGCGGGATCGGGGCACTGCGGGTCGAACTGGCGGGACCATACTGCCCGCCCGTTCGAGCCGGCCCCCCTTTTTTTTTTTTTTTTTTAATGTCGTCGTGGGGTCGGGCCAGGGCGGATTCGGTCGGCGCCATTCGCCAACCCTAATTTCAACTAATAAAATACCTAACGTTATCGTCTAGAAAACGCCAATTCTGTACCTTTATTTTCCTGCTTTAATTTCATTATGCGCTCCCAAAAGGTAGAATCTCTCATCTCAGGAATCTCTACATCCCCGGTTTGATAGATTTGTGAAGGAGATAAATTATGGTAACTCAATTTATTTAAAAAATTAGACCAGTATCACGCTGCGTACAAGGGACCCTCCTTTATTTCAAGAAAAAACCCTCACACTGCCGCTGACGAAACTCGATTTTTGGTCATTGGTTCAAATATCTCCTTGAAATCAATTGAGCTGCCCAAGCGGACTGCTTTAATTTCATTCTTTTTTTTTGGGATTTCACTGCATGATTAATTTTTATACTCCGTATATGATACCCTCTTTAAAGTTCAACGTTATGAATGCTAAATAATCTTTACTTTTGGGTTGTTGAGTTAATAATCGTAATTGTGAATATTTACTTTTAATTAATAATGTTTTATCGTTTCTTTCTAATTCCTTATATTATGCCTTTCTCACATATTTCTTAAAATCAAATATTTCAAAAATAAAAGTAAAAAAATTAAATTGTTTCCTACATATCAAAAGATGACATTACTTGGGTCAGATTAAAATACAGGTGTGTCAGATAAATTAAGACATATCATAATCGTTCAATAAAAAAAGAGCTTCAATTTTCTCAAATGAACAATTTGAAAATTTATTAATTCTAATAATTGATTGCAGAGTTATCATTGGAATAATATTAAACCAAAATGATCCATATTTACCCTCCTTATAACATGTTTAACGGTAAGTTAAGCAAAAAGGAAGAGATAATCGCAGAGTCATAAGCCATGTGAGGGTATATCTGACGTCAATGGTAACTGTATCCCTTTTCCCAAAGAAATAAGACATGAACAGTACTAAAGATGACTAGGTTTAATGAGAATAATGCCCATCATTATATATGTGCTTATAAATAACAATTTTTCTTGCTATAAAAAGTTACTTGTTTCAGTTATTATAGTAATTTAACTGCGTTATATATATCTTATCTGACAGTAATTTTTTTAATGTTATCCTTGTACTCCCTCCGGAATGATTTATAAGCAAAAATAGGCTATTTTTTGAAATGAAATATAAGCAAAAGTCATTTGTTATGACTAAAATAGTTTTTTTATTTTCAACAACTTATTTATTCCTCTCTTGAAACAATGTTAGTTTTAATTTTTAATGATCCCAATGTACTCCAACTTAATTCAATGTTTGTTTTTAAGTCCAATGGATATTAATCTTAATTAATCCACTTCAAGTGGTTCTCATCAACTTTTATTTTACTTTTATGATGGATATATGAAAAGACTCCTTCAATTGTGTTTTCCTTTATAACAATAACATTGATTTAATAAATGTTCATTTTTTTTAAGAAAATTAATTCAAGGGCAATTTGGGTAATATAAATAATATTCTGCATAAAATTATGTGATTGACTATTTTTCTTAATCTGCGTAATTTAACTCATTTTTACTTATAAATCATTTCCGAGGGAGTATAAATTAAACCCAACTACTAATAGAAGGGTAGCGCAGATTTTGAATTGTAAATGTGGACAAAACACAATAGCGACGGGAGTGATGAGGTTAGGAGTTACGTAGGGACTAGCACTCACTCCACAAATAATTTAGTTTACAATAAAATAAATACATTAGTTTTTGGCTTCAGTTTAGATGATATAATATCGTAGGAAGAATGTTGCAGCATACAAGCACAAAGAGCAAGACAATATCCCAAGTGTTCATTAGCATTCCATAAAGTCACAAACATCCAAATCTCCAGATATAAAATAAATGCCAAGGATAAAAACAAATACACTTGCACAAGAATCCATATCCTAATATTGAAAGCTCTGTCTATAGACTATCGGCTATCCCTACTCCTTTTGGATTCTATCTCCAGCTCCACTGATCTTCTCTTTCTTACTACTGGACTATTAGGGGGCATTTGATTTGGGTAAACAGGAAATAAAAGGGAATTGAGGAACGAAAGTTTCTTTGTTATTGTTTGTTTGACCTTATCTTTTATTCTCTTTACCCCTTTTTCTTTTTCATTCTCTTTCCTTGATTTCCCCACCTCCTAGGTATTTGGATTTCCTTTTCCCAATCCGGACTCTGGACCACTCGGACCACTCCAGATCCCCGACCCCGGATCCCGGACCATCCAGAATCAAACATGTAGGGACAATCGGGGTAATTCCTTTTCTTTCCATTTCATTTCCTTACTGAATTTCATTCCGTTTACCCTACGCGAACCAAACTCACCCTTAGTATTTTGAATGATTCCCTACGTGGACCCCTCTCTTTCTATTTGGATCTTTTCGATTCATGTAATAATATCAATTTTCTGTCATCAAGTAAGTCCATATAAAATTTGTAGTCGATTAGGACATTTTGTAAAGAAAATTAATTACAAGAACCATAAGAACATCATCAAAATTCGGAATGTTTTTAACACATGCTAATTCGGTGCACAATATATCTTGTATTCATGTAGGGTTTGGAAAAGATTGCACCCTACATGATGTAATATTAGACGGTTTATTTTTACTCAAGCATTAGTAATGAGATCACACAAAATAAGTTTACTTTTGCTATGAGATTCCTCCAAGATGTTTGAAAGATAAAAACAGGAAGACCTCCGGAAAAGAACACACAGAGGAACAATAGAAAATGAGGAGGTTTCAAAAGTTCTCTCTTAATGAGGGATGCTTACATTGGATATCCGTAAAGCTATCTATTCGAAATCTTCTCTATATTTTTCAATAGGTCAAATAAACAAAACTAAGTTATACAACACTTTTATTCCTTTCCCTGTTCTTCCCTATCTCCTCTATATTTACTTTTTTAACTTTTCATTAGAAAAAAAGAGCATGTGTCTTCTTCTCTTTTTTTTGTTCCTTGCAAATTCTCATTCGATCCTCTTGTGAAGTTTTTGAAAGAGACATTTCCGCCATGCCTCCGCCCCCTAAGCTTTCACTAATTCCCTTCACTTTTTGTACATTGTCATGTTCTTAGATCGTCTGAGGGAACGTGTACACATAGATCTTCAATCTTGAATCTCATATATAGCTATTAAAGTACTTGTGCAGTATTGTGTTGAAGCCAATTTGAGAAAGTTTGAAGAGTGTTCATATCAGCTCTGTAATGCTTCTGTGTAAACTCAAGGAGGGTAGGCCATGTGAAGTCGGGATATATTCGAGGGTTGTTGGAGTCCACCAATTCAGTTGGTGGGCTCACCACCTTATCCTTGTTTGGACAGAGAAAGAAAGCAAGTGATTTCCTAGGAGTCTTGTTGTTTACCACTGCTCTGTGCAAGCAACTTTTGTATCTTCCATTTGAAAGCGCCTGCAAAAGGGCAAACATGACCAAATATGTTAACCCCACTTGTTCAATTACGTGACCACTTTTTCAACTTGTTCAATCGAGTGTATACGTCTGCGCAACAATATCAATAGGACATCATATTCATGTTGTACGTCCTAAGCACTCATGCTGTATATTATTGCACGTCATGTGAAAAGATCGTAACATTAATATTTGTCATGTAAATGTACACTTTTTGTTCTCTCTTTATATTATTTATAGTGCGTTAGCTTAATATAGTTCTAGTGGGTAAATTCGCTTACCATAAATGTGTCGCCTATGTTAACCACAAAGGCGTTGAAATTTGGACTGATGGAACGCCATTCGTTGTCCACAAAAACTTGAAGTCCGCCAACACAATCTTGATGGAGAATTGTTAATGATGTTGGATCACAATGAGGTCCCGTTCCTAAAGTGAGTTCTGGTTTCTGGCACGGTGGATAGTAGTTTAGTCTCATTATCGATTCATTTTCTTCGAAAAAATCCTTGAAATGGCTCTTTTCGACGCCTAGGCTCATCCCTAATAGTTCCATGATCCCAAGAGAAAGTGTGCTCATGGAATTGCAATATTCTTGATAAACATTCCTGTGTAATTAAACAAAATAAAAGGTTAATTCATATACATTTAATTGAAATACGAGAAAAATATATACTAAGGTAGTCAATAAGTTGAGTTGTCCGTACCCAAGATGGTTAAAACTTTCACCCAATGTTCTTCCGAAGTACTCTTCAACTATATGAGATGAGTCTTCTTCACCAGAGTATCGAAAAGAGAGTGTCTCTTTCCAAGGTAACTTTGACGAAAACCGTCCAGTAAAGCTACTGGAATAGCCACAATGCTCACCAATTTTCCTCTGAGCCTTTTGCTTTTCAGAAAGCGGCAAATCAAAGAACGTGTCCATGTAACGATGGGCGTCGGTGATGAGATCAGCGTCAACTCCATGGTTCACTACAAGAAAGAAACCGTGACTCTGGCACGCTTCCCCAACAAGTCTAGACGCTTGTTGGGCTGCCATGTGGTCACCGGAAAGGAAACCCCTTAAGTCGATAAGGGGCACGGAAAGTTCTTGTGCTACGGCACAAGGCTTCTCATCGTCGGGCCATATGAATTGGGTGGGAATATTGGACTCACGTTTCATTTGGGATGCGTCAAAAGTTAATGGCTTTTTCTCATCTAGCATGGGTGATTTTCCATTCGTAATCATACAATCGATGGCCATTGCATGCACTGTTTGTTGGTTTTCTTTTGCTATGCGTCACAGGAGAAAAGGGCAGTGCCGCAGTAGTAAGAGTAGTTAATTGTGAGGAGGCAATGGGAAGAAAATTAAAAAGCCAAAGAGAGAGAGTTGAGATAAAGGAAAAGCCAAGGCCGTTCATTGGATAAATAGGTGAACAAAAATTGGAATCTTATAGGTCTCCCCTTGTGGTGTCCTTAACATAGAAAATGAACAGTTTGCTGAGAGGGGCTTCATAATGCTTAAAATTGGGGTAGAGGTCCATATGTTGTTTGTCTTTTTTATTGTTTGACAGGAAAGCGTTTCCCAATGGTGTTTGGACTTTGGAGTTTCCTGTGTTGGGTGATTAAGTTGAGTCCGGACCTTTCTATCTTCTCCCTAACATGTGGTTAGAAATAACAAACCTTGCATCACGATGAACTAGACAATAAAAAAAAAAAAATATGATATAATATGAGTTTGATCAATTGATCTTCATATAATAAAATTAATATAAAAATATTTAAAATTATTTAAAAAAATCTCTCCATAGACAAAACTCTCTAAACGATTACATTATGAATACTTATGTTATTTGTGAAAAGAAACGATCTCCTATTTATAGAAGTCCAAAATTTCTCCTCAAAAAGAGATAAATATTTATATGGTAAACTTCTTTTTTCACAAAAAAAATCTTTTTTAAGTATATAAAATCCAAATAAGGTAGAATTAGACAACAAAGAAAAACTATAAAAAAGACTTATGATATGAGTTTGGTCAATTGACCTATATATAATAAAATTAATATAAAAATATTCAAAGCTATTGAGAGAAAAATCTCCCTCTAAACAAAACTCTCTAAATGACTACATTATGGATGCTTGTGTTGTTTATGAAAAAAAAAAGAATCTCCTATTTATAGAAGTTCAAAACTTCTCCAAGAAAAGAATACATATGGTAGAATCTTTTTTCACAAAGAACTTTTTTCTACCAAAAAAATCTTTTTGAATTAAAACACAATTATGATAAAATTCAAATAAGGTAGGAGATTCAGGACAAACCCTAACACCTCCTCCTTTTGTAATGTTCGTTCATTTGTTCGACATATATTCCTACTCTATTCATCCATATAATGTTGTTTGACCTGACACGAAGTTATAAAATAATATTTTAATACTTGAAATCTTGATGACCATTAATCGGCAGCCTAATAGAAATGATAATTGACTTGCTATAATATATTAAATAATTTTGTACGCTAATAGTATATATATACGTAAAAATTACATGTTACAACATATTAAAGAGACTTGATGGTGTTTAACTTAAATTCCTTCCCATGGCCTGCTCAACGAGATCAGAGCCTAAAGTCAAATTTTAGAGAGTCGCTTAATTCATTTTTAAAGAAAACATCATCATATATATTATTTAAAGTATACGTTTCTAATTTTGTAGATGTGATGTCACTAATTATTATTTTATAATCGATTTATTCTAACAATTCTTGTTCAATTGATAATATAACTAATTCAAAATAATTACGTTATTATTCCATTCCCTAATTAGTGCAACGTATCCACATTAAAATAGGGCTGGCCAGTGGGTCGGGCCCACTGGAATCGGAATAGGCGGGGTCGGGACGGAGAGGAGGGGCGGGGTCGGGCCAGGTGGGACCGGTACTAGCAGGACGATCTTGTATCTCGTCCCAAGATCAGGTCCGATGGGCGATTGGTCGGACGGGGCCAGGCAGTCGGAGGACATTTTTTTAAATTTTTTTCCACTAAATTAAAAATACTAAATTACTAACAAAGTAACATATAGTCATATTATAGTGATAGTCATATACTCATATTATACTATTATAGTATTATACTCATGTATATTTATAAACTAAATAATTAAACAAAGACAAGAAGAGTGTAAAAAAAACATCCAAATTTGTTTTGTGCCTCTTATATTATTAATTATTTCATTGAAATATACAATATTCAGAATTACAACATTGTAGTGTACTGTTGTTGAAAAAATTTGCAAAAGACATAGAAAAAAAATACTAAAATTGCAATGAAATATATTACCAATTTGAAAATACTTTTTATAGTTTCTTTATAATTTCGTGTGGTTCTTCGATTGGAATTGGTATATCTTGGTCAAATTGTTTCACGTCGCTACTCATGCCTTCAGATAAGATGTCGTTCTAGTTTTTGTCTTCTTCTTCGTTAATCTCTGGGTGACCGCACCTTCTTCGCTCCGCTCGTATCCAATCTCTGAATAGTACCGCCATCTCCAAGCTGTCTCCGGCTAATGAGTGTTTGTGCTCTCCTATTTGAAATCTGCATGCAGAAAAAGCGTTTTCAGAAGCGATTGATGACGCTTGAATGTTCAAAATATCTCGAGCCATCATTGAAAGTGTCGGAAATGTCTTCTCATTCTACATCCAATATTTCAGCAAGTCTTCATTTCTGTCTTCATTGACAACTGCTTGGTAAGGTAAAGTGCCCTGCAAAACAAAAACATTGAACTCGCTAATTTGGTTAGCAGCGCTACCACCGCACATTCTATTTCTGAGGCTTTCAATACTGTCCGCAGAAACAACATGTCTTTTTTGAAGTTGTGTTGAAGCAGAAGAAGATGGTACGAAAGCCGGTTGGTTACTAGCACTTTCTTGCTGGTAATATCGATATACTTTTTTGCATTCATCTTCTACGCTATCCAACACTTCTTCTAGCGTTTGTTCAATAGGTGGCTCAACATTTAAATTTTTGGGAGTTGGAGGTGGTAGTACGTCCATACAGTTATAAATATTTTCAATAAGACTTTTACAACCGTCTACTTTAATAGTCGGGTTTAATACAAGACCAATAATATAAATAGAGGGAATAGGAATAAAATATTTCTTTAATTTCATAAACATTTGTTTAATAGTTGCCTTATAAGCATGTTTTTTTCATATATTCTTTAAGAAGTAAAAATACTATAGCTATATAAAACAACATAGTTGAAATAGTAGGATAATATAAAGTAGAAAATTCTTTTGTTGCTCGTTGAAAATTCTCTAGAAATACAATAAGTTCTTTAATTTTGTCCCAATCATTATCCACAATCATATCAATTGAATTTTGATTATGGACGTTAAAAAATAAAGTGATAGGTTTTCTATAGTCATAAGCAACAACGAGTTGGTCATATAAAGAATTCCACCTAGTTGGTACTTCTTCGGGAATTTTTCTGTAAGATAGTCCATAATCGTGACAAGTTTTTTTATATTCTTTTCTCTGTTGAATTCTATTATTTTTAAAAATAAAGTTTATTGCAAATTGTATTTTTTCAAGAATATCTTAAAAAGGTGAAAGACCATCCTTTACAACTAAGTTATAAATATGACACGCACATTTGATATGAACATATTTTTGAAAAGACGGAGTTAAAATTTATTTTAAAACATAAATAGCAAAATTGTTAGAGGCTGCATTATCTAATGTAATACTCATAACTTTATCAGTTATTCCATAATAATCGCAGACTAAATAAATATTTTGTGAAATAAACTCACCAGTGTGCCTACTATCTATATATCTATATGCTAAAATACGTTTTTGCATAGACCATTTATAATCTATCCAATGACAGTTCTAGTTAAATAATCATGGCCGTTAGTACTACGACCTATATCAGAAGTTAGAGCGACTTTGCAATTTAAATGATATAATGAATAACGCAAATATTGTTGATATTCGTGTGCAAATTTAAATACGTCTCTCTTAACCGTTGATCTAGGAAAACCTTTATAAGCAGGATTATACATATCTCTAATATAATAAATAAAATCAGGCGATTCAGGAAATGAAAAAGGCAAACCCTCTACAACAACTAATTTTGCTAGTGCTTCCCTATCTTTATGTTTATCGTATTTAGGGCCTACAACCCCCCCCCCCCCCGTCATAGGGTTAATTTGACCCTGTACTTTGTCCGGGACAGTATGTGAACCTTGTCCCGATTGAGAGGACGCTTGTTCACCATCTTTTTCAATAAGGTATTGGGCATGCAAGGCTTTGTGTTTTTGCAATAAGTGTCTTGTTAAACCCCCCGTCCTACCATGACATTGTCCAGTTTTAAAAGTATAAACAGATTTACAAGTTTTACATATAGCTACTTGATTCGGTACGTCCCTGTGAAAATATTTCCATACAACTGATGTTAATGGTCGTTTTACCGGACATCGTCTCATACTAGGGGGGATAGGAGGCATTTCACTAGTGGGTGTATCATCATCTACATTAGTATGTGTATCATCATCTAGAGTGTCATCTAAATTAAAATCTTCTTCATTTTGAGGATAAACATTTGTGTCAAGATCATATGGTATTTCAGGAAACAGTTCAGGATCCATAAAATCATCTTGTCTAGGAATACTAGAAGAAGTACCCTTGCCCTTGATACCCAAGGCCTTGCCCAAAATATTTTTTGTTCTTTTCATTTTAATTATGGTAATAAATAGTTAAAGACTTAAAAAGTTAAAGATAATGAAATTAAATGTGCTAAATGAAATAAAAACAAAATAATAATTTAATGAGAGAACGAATGTACCAAACGCCGACGTAGAGTCGATGTGTAATCGAGAGAGGTTGAAAATTGAAACTTTGCTCGATAGATTAATCCTCAAGCTAGTTGCCAACTTCACTCCCAATTCTCAAATTAATAAATAGAGTGAATATGTAGTAGACAATGTTGTATAGAAATAGATTGATTGAGATTTGAGAGATTAGAGATTGTAGGAAGATTTGTGAGAAATAAGAAGAGAAAATGAGGTATTTCTAGTTGAAAAATTGGGTTAAAGTGTAAATATAATAACTTAGGGGTTAAAAATAAATATAAAGGAGGTAGGGGGTCGGGGGAGTGGGGGAAGCCAAAAATGGCCGTTGTCTAACGACCAAAATGTAAAATGATCGTTATTGCAACGACTATTTTTGGCAAGTGGCGGGACGGATCGGGTCCTAGCGGGACCGGGTCGGGAGGGACCATACCATGTCCCGTCCCGGTTCGAGCCCCGGACCCGCTAATTTTTTTTTTAAAATTTAATCGGGGACGGGACGGGACGGGACCTGACCAAGTCGGGCGAGCAGGCGGGGCCGGACGAATCGGGCCGGGCGACCATCGCCACCTACATTAAAAGATAAAAATAATTACTTTCTCCCAAAAAATATTCTCTTGATATATATAATACTTTCAAAAAGATAATGATGAAAGCGTAGAAATTATGCAAAACAATTCAGCAATAATGCAAAAAAATGTCAAACAACAACTTGTCCTTGAATGATGTCATGATGTATTTTTCTACTTGAATCACGATGATGTCATTGATGATGTATTTATTTTCCTTTCTAATTACAAGATTTTCATGTAAAATTCCTATAAAATGAGACAATTTCTCCTTCCATTGGCAAGCTAAAGGAAGAAAAAATCTAGTAAGAGAAAAACCTTATCCAAAACCTCCAAAGCTTTCCTCAAAATATTCAAGTCTAAATTTTTGTAAGTTTTGATATTTTTAATGCATTTGATTATGGATGGTAATAACACCTAATCTTTTAAATTCTTACATTATGTTTAAATTGTTGTTATAAATTTGTCCGATTCTATCGCCTATCTCATAAATTCTTGCATTATGTTTTTATTATAAATTTGGTCGGTTCTACTGCCTATCTCATAAATTTTTGAGATCCTTTTGAATTATGAATTCCCTCTTGGGAACCTTAATTTTTTTTTTAAAGTTTAATTTTATTTTTTCTTTTACTATGGTCTATGTGCGAGGTTTTCATTCTTTATAATTATTTTCTATTTGTTATCCCCTTAGATCCTCGGCAGTTCAGAGCCAAGGGGAGATACAAATTATAGAAAAATTTGTTCAGATTTATAAAATTCTTATCGAGAGATTTAGGCTATTTTGAGTGTTTTTCCCTAGGAAGATCTGGATAGTAAGTCCTTAAGGAAGACAGTTAACCTCAGGAATAGTTTAGAATTGTAGAAAGAACTTAAATTTTAAAAATAAAATTTTATAAAAATGAATATGTTTTTCAATAGATCTACCTCTTCTAACTTTGCTTCAACATCTTTCATGAATTCCAAGAAGATAATAAATTATGAGGAAATAGTTATACAAGAATTTGAAAAATCGATAGATAATTGGGAAATACCAAGAGTAACTAGAGATCAATTTATAAATATTTTAAATACCAATTTTTTAACACAGATTACACAATTAAAACAGAAAAAAGAGGTATTCAATTAACAAAACCTTTTGAAACAATCCAATTACTTTCTCAAGATTCATTGAAGAAACAAAAGAAAGAAATTACAAGTACATCCATATTGGCTTAGTTCAAGTGGGGATAAAATCTTTAACAAAAAAGGATTAAATACTTTAATTCTTGCGATCTTAAGAGATGCCAGATTCACTAACTTTGAAGACTCGTTATTAAGTTCTGTTGAATCTAGCATCTACACGGGGTCAATCTCTTTTGATTGTTATCCAAACTTTTCAGTATCTCTTAATGACAAAAATATTCTAAAATCCCTTGTCTTACAAATAAAAACATATAATTACCAAATGCTTGAAGGATCAATGTCAATAGCAATAATCTTTAGAATTCATTACAAAGCTATGCTTTCTACTTTAGCTACGAAAGTCAGATACCATAGCATAAAAGGTGAAACACTACTATTACAGATAGATCTTTTTGGATCTAACACTGCAATACCAAGACATATTAAATGAAAGATATTACCCTTCAAGAAGAATGAATCTTGTAAGGAACAGTTAAACTTGAACCACTATAAACTTCCCAACCAAATACTCAACTTAAACAAGTAACCCAACACCAGGATGATAGAATTAGTCTATCATTCCTTAGAAAATCTACGAGTAATAGATATGATGATACATGTTCTATAGAGACCCTAGATTTAGGAAGAGTCTAATAAATTCCTTCAGTAATAAACACACCTTATAAAATAAAACTTACACATTCTATGTCACATTTACCCAATTTAATAAATGTAGACTAGAACAAGAAAATATCTAGACCCGTATATGAAAATTTCACTACTAGAGAAAAAATAGATGTTCAACAACTAGATCAAGAACCTACTAGTCCAACATTTTTCCTCAATAACAGAAAATATAGTAAACGAAATTGAAGTTTTAGAAAAAGAATTTCAAGTAGATAAAAAATTCATACGTGAAGACTTTTATGGAAAACATAACTTAGAAAAAGAACTTGGCTCTTTCAAAACTGTTTAGATACTAGGAAATAAATACAAGAAACAATTTATGAATTTATAGGTGAAAATAGAATAAACATTCTATTCTTCGATTGGTTTGAAATATATTCTTCTCAAAATTTCATAGACTATCCTTTTTTAAATCAGTAAACCCTATTATAACTAGGACTAAAATACCAGAATGGGAGATCGTAGACGATGCTAAGAAAATCCAATCTAACCACCATCCTCTACAAGACATTACGCTTAATATACATTGTCGCCCTGTAGAAGCAATTCCTTTTTAAAATCCTGCAGGGGATGAGAAAACTAATATAAAATCCATTCTTGCGCAAAATAGAATGGAAAAACACATACAAAAACAATTGCACAAAATAGAATGGAAAAACACATACAAAAACAACCTTTAATCTCTATAGATTCTCCAGAATTTTTTTAAACCCTTTGAGATATCTAAAGATAGTGTTAAAAACATTCAACATAATAAGTCTGAATTTATTAGGGCTATACAATATCAATTAAGTAGAATTGAGACATCTAGTAATTCTAATATAGAACCTATTGTCCCAGATACACTACAATCAAGTCACAAAATACAAACTTTGACACATATTATGATAATAGTAAAGCCTTAGGACAATTCCGGAATACAACACCCTAAATTAATAAAATTAATTGAAAACAATCCACACAACAAGTACAAATAATTCCAGTTACAAATCTAGAAATAGTAAAATCCTTAGCTCAATCCCGTTTTAACGCCTCTTCCATCTATGATTGGAACATAGATGGGATGACTAAATATAATATTCTTAGCTTTATTTAATAAATGATCATGTCCGCAAATGCCTACAAAACACAAAATGGTGCTCAAGATAGGACCATAGCGAAAACTGCTTATCGCAGAATTCTCTGATCAGTTAAAAAGAGGGTGAGATACTATCTCACTTAAACAAGTAACCCAATACCAGGATGATAGAATTAGTCTATCATTCCTTAGAAAATCTACGAGTAATAGATACGATGATACTTGTTCTATAGAACCTTAGATTTAGGAAGAGTCTCATAAATTCCTTCAGTAATAAACACACCTTATAAAATAAAACTTACACATTCTATGTCACATTTACCCAATTTAATAAATGTAGACTACAACAAGAAAATACCTAGACCCGTATATGAAAATTCCACTACTAGAAAAAAATAGATGTTTAACAACCAGATCAAGAACCTACTAGTCCAACATTTTCCTCAATAACAGAAAATATAGTAAACGAAATTGGAGTTTTAGAAAAAAAAAATCAAGTAGATAAAAAAATTCTACGTGAAGACTTTTATGGAAAACATAATTTAGAAAAAGAATTTAGTTCTTTCAAAAATGTTTAGATACTAGGAAATAAATACAAGAAACAATTTATGAATTTATAGGTGAAAATAGAATAAACATTCTATTCTTCGATTGGTTTAAAATATATTCTTCTCAAAAATCAATATACTATCCTTTTTCAAATCAGTAAACCCTATTATAACTAGGACTGAAACACCAGAATGGGAGACCGTAGACGATGCTAAGAAAATCCAATCTAACCACCATCCTCTACAAGACATTAAGCTTAATATACATTGTCGCCCTGTAGAAGTAATTTCTTTTAAAAATCCTGCAGGGGATGAGAAAACTAATATAAAATTCATTCTTGCGCAAAATAGAATGGAAAAACACATACAAAAATAACCTTTAATCACTATAGATTCTCGAGAATTTTTTTAAACCCTTTGAGGTATCTAAAGATAGTGTTAAAAACATTCAACAGAATAAGTCTGAATTTATTAGGGCTATACAATATCAATTAAGTAGAATTGGGACATCTAGTAGTTCTAATATAAAACCTATTGTCCCAGATACACCACAATCAAGTCACAAAATACAAACTTTACACATATTATGATAATATTGAAGCCTTAGGACAATTCGAGAATACAACACCCTTAATTAATAAAATTAATTGGAAACAACTACAAATAATTCCAGTTACAAGCCTAGGAATAGTAAAATTCTTAGCTCAATCCCGTTTTAATGCCTCTTCCATCTATGATTGGAACATATATGGGATGACTAAATATAATATTCGTAGCTTTATTTAAGAAATGATCATGTCCGCAAATGGCTACAAAATACAAAATGGTGCCCAATATAGGACCATAGTGAAAACTGCTTATCGCAGGATTCTCTGGTCAGTTAAAAGGAGGGTGGGATACTATCTCACTATCTAACAACAAGAAGACATCTTAAATGCCATAAAAACTTATGAAGAAGGAACACCGATCTTTGATAAAGAAGGAGAACCCCTACAAGATGCAGTGTCAATCTTGATACTGGCAATCTCATTAAACTTCATAGGTGATTCTTTCATCTAAAAGATAAAAATGCTGAATTACTTTCAAATATAAAATGTAAAAACTAAGTAATTTTCAATGGTACAAAAACACGTTTTTAACTAGAGTAATGCTTAGAGAAGATTCCAACCAACCATTTTGAAAAGAGAAATTCTTGCAGGATTGGAATCTTCTCTAAGAATTACTCTAGTTAAGAACATATTTTTGTACCATTGAAAATTACTTAATTTCTTATATTTTATATTTGAATGTAATTCGACATTTTATCTTTTAGATGGAAAAAATCACCTATGAAGTTTATTGAGATTGTCAGTATCAAGGTTGATACTACATCTTGTAGGGGTTCTCCTTCTTCATCTAAGATTGGTGTTCCTTCTTCATAAGGCGTTTAAGATGTCTTCTTGTTGTTGGCTTGTGAGATAGTTATCCCACCATACTTGTAACTGACCAGAGAATCTTGCGATAAGCAGTTCCGCTATAGTACTATATTAGGCACCATTTTGTGTTTTGTAGGCATTTGCATCCATGGTCATTTGTTGAAGAAAGCTAAAGATATTATATTCAGTCATGCCATTTATGTTCCAATCATAGATCGAAGAAGCGTTAAAGTGGGATTGAGCTAAGGGTTTTACTATTCCTATATTTGGAGGTGGAATTATTTGTAGTTGTTGTTGTGTGGGTTGTTTTCAATTAATTTTATTAATTAAGGGTGTTGTATTCTGGAATTGTCCTAAGGCTTCAGTATTATCATAATATGTTTCAAAGTTTGTATTTTATGACTTGATTGTGGTGTATCTGGGACAATAGGTTCTGTATTAGAACTACTAGATGTCCCAATTCTACTTAGTTGATCTTGTATAGCCTTAATAAATTCAGACTTATTCTGCTGAATTTTTTTAATACTATCTTTAGATACCTCAAATGGTTTAAAAATTGGGCTTGTTAATTTCAGTTCTGTAGATTTTTCTGGAGAATCTATAGTGACTAAATGTTGTTTTTGTATGTGTTTTTTCATTCTATCTAATTGTTTTCCTATAGAATTTAAATTGATATTTATAAAATTATTTTGCACTAGAATGGATTTTATATTAGTTTTCTCATCCTCTACAAATTTTTTAAAAGGAATTGCTTCTACAGGGCGACCATGTATATTAAGCTTAATGTCTTGTAGAGGATGGTGGTTAGATTGGATTTTTCTAGTCGGCTTGGGTCCCTGGTATTTTATTCCTAGTCGTAATAGAGTTTACTGATTTTGAAAAAGGATAGTCTATGGAATTTTGAGAAGAATATATTTAAAACCAATTGAATAGAATGTTTATTCTATTTTCACCTATAAATTCATAAAAATTTCTTGTATTTGCTTCCTAGTATCTAAAAAGTTTTGAAAGAACCAAGTTCTTTTTTCTAAGTTATGTTTTCCATAAAAATCTTCACGTAGGAATTTTTATCTACCTGAAATTCTTTTTCAAAAACTACAATTTCTTTTACTATATTTTCTGTTATTAAGAAAAATGTTGGACTAGTAGGTTCTTGATCTGGTTGTTGAACATTTATTTTTTCTCTAGCAGTGGCATTTTCATGTACGGGTCTAGGTATTTCATTGGTGTAGTCTACGTTTCTTAAATTGAATAAATCTGACATATAATGTCTAGGTTTTATTTTATAAGGTGTGTTTATTACTGAAGGAATGTGTGAGACTCCTCCTAAATCTAGGGTCTCTATAGAACGTGTATCATCGTATCTATTACTCGTATATTTTCTAAGGAATGATAGACTAACTCTACCATCCTGGTATTGGGTTACTTGTTTAAGTTGAGTAACTGATGCGCGATTTATACACACGCTAAACGCAAGTGCACGTATCGTGACAAGTAATATAGTCTAGAAGACCGAGTTATCGTCCTCAGGGATTAGTGTCCAATTACCAACCTCTATTCTGTAGTATCTATTTGGTGACCGATAATTTGATGATTTGTTTATAGCTATGATTATAGATGCTAACTAAATTATTTTACTTTACTTCAGATATGGTGGAAATAGGGCTTCCAAATCTCCTCGACTATCCGCTCACTTTACTCGTTAATGCAAATAATTAAGGTTCTTTTTCTATGTTGAGATAACAGGTTAACTAAGTCGTTTTATATTCCTGTTAAGGTAATATAAACACTCAACCCCAATGTAGAATCCTTCTATCTTTCGATGACAAGATTGACTACAAAGGAGGATTAAGAGCAATAACCTATCAAGCTACACAAAAATCGGGGTACTTTCGTCCACGATTTAAACCTATGTTTATTCAAATATAACATATTCACAATCTCCCCTTTCGGATTTCGATTAGAAATCATATACGTGATGATAATTAGTAATCAATTAATTACCAAACAATCAAAACAATTATTGAATAAATCTCAACAATAATAAGAAGAAACCAAAATCTTGTATTAATTCATAAAACAAGGTTCAAGTGATTCGACATGGAAAACCCTAAATTAAGTTAGTTCCTAACCATAGACATGCCAAGAACTAAAATAGTATCCAACATATACTAGAAATAAATAAAATAAAAAATAAGAAATTACTCAAAAATAAGTCTCCAATCTTGATCTAATATTGTGATGAATGGTAAGGTGTGTTCTACTTCAAATCTGACCTAAAAGGCCCAATTTATATCCTCAAAAACGTGCAAAACCTTTTTCTCCTTGGCTTTAGCCCAATCCTATTCGGATTTGTCAAATTTCCCGCGTCGGCGACGCTGCCCTGCTACCGCGGCACCGAAACTTCTGTGGCTGGTCTGCTTCTTGGGCGCCGTGGCTCTGCTACTGCTGATGGTCTGGCGCCGCGACGCCGCCCTGTTTCTCACCCAGGTTGCCAACTTTTTAGCTTTTTGAGCTCTGGAACCTCTGTTTCTGCCCTCTTTTAGCTCCTTCTCACCAATGTGCCACTTTAAACCATTGTGACTCAAAAGAAAGAAAATCTATCCTAACACGACACATATTTATGCAAAAATGGGCAAACGACTAACTAAAAATGACTCAAAAGGTGTATATAAAATACACCGATCAAACACCCCCAAACTTATCCTTTGCTCGCCCTCGAGTAAAGTTAAAAAAAAAATAGAAACAAAGACACGAAAGAAAAGAAAATAAAATGACTCAAAGACATTGATCAATTTGTTGCATCATTGTTACTTAGAAAAGCATGAAGGTTAGTAGAATGATATGCAAGAACATATATCATGGATTTTTAGCATTCTAAACACATCAGGTCAGATATTTCGCAAATTCAATTTAATCATGCTCAATGGAAGTAAGAATACCTAACTATGCATGTTAATTTCAAAATTCTATAGCCTGTTCATTTGTTATTCTCCACTAATAATGGATACACACATTAGAGATCATCAGGGTTTTTCAGGGTTGTAATATAGGCTTAGGCAGGGGTAGGTAAAAATAGGCTTTTAGGCTCAATCTTACGTACCATAAACTCTTTTTTCTTTCGATTCTTCCCTTTTCTTTTGATTTTTTTTAACCTCATACCTATCTTTCCCCTCTTTTATTTTGAGAGAATGAGGTGTCTGATGAATAGTAAGCACCCCCAAACTTAAGCTTTTGCCTATTTATGATTACTTTTCATTGTGGTGCATCAAAATTGTTCACTCTCTTTTTGTCTCTTTTCAACACTTTATATTCCAAACACATCTCAATTTTTTTTCCAGTTATGGCACAAGTATGGAATTACAGGGTGTCAAAGAAAAGATCTTATTTTTAGGCTCAAAGGGGCTGACTAGGGATACAATTTATTGTCAGGGATAGAAAATGAATGGTAAGAAAGGGCTTAACAAAGAAATGCATGAGTCATCTCCCTAACATACATATCCTAACTATTTCGCCTCAAATAGCAAGCAAGCAGACACATAGGTTTAATCACTAACAATGCATAAATCAAGCAAGATACCCCAAATGTTTTGACTTCATGAATTTTTGGCATATTTAACCTAAGTGTTCAGATGGTTGCTTCTAATTCCATTACATTATTCAACTTTACTTCACTAGGCGTTTCAAGTAACTACAACATGCATGATCATAAAAAAAAATAGACTCAAATAAACATAGAAAATAACACAAAAAAAGACTCAAAAACACATCAAAAATACTAAGAACTCCCCCCCCCCAAACTTAAATAACACATTGTCCCTAATGTGTGCAAGACTCAAGAATAAAAGAAAAACGGGACAACTTACTGACTTGGTTTAAAATAGTGGCGGTGGCGGTGGATAATGCATGGACCACTGGTTGAACAAGGAACTCGTCTCATCAATTCTCTGGTTCAACTGTTGTTGCTCCTGCCTTATTTCTTGTTGTCCTTGCCTCAGGTCCTGTTGACTTTGTATCATCGTGTCAAAACTCTGCATCATCCTCCGCTGGTTCATGAACAACTGCTCCATCATAGGCACCGGAGGTTCCAATTCCAGGGGCTGCTGGCGGCTGCTACCTGCCTCATGCTGAGCCTCTGTCTCAGGCTCATCCTCATCCATGGCAGCCTCTGCTCGCGTCTTTGGTCTCCTTCTGCTTCTTCTTTGGAGGCCCGGTTCGGAAGGCATGCACTATCCCATATGTCACAGGAGGTTGGCCCTTCTCATATGTATCAGTAGCTAGGGTTGGGACTCCATGTCTAGAACATAAACTGCAAATAAGTGATCCGTGTCCCAACCCACCTGTAGTGACCAACCTACTGGTTTCTCCAATGTTCTGCAATATCTCCTTCCCAACATCAATCGTCTTCCCTTCCATAATTCCATATATCATCTTTATTCTATCCGCTGGCACTTTGGTGAAGTGCGTCGATGGAATCAGGCGGCACTGATGAAATATAACCAACCCTTGGCTGTTTTGTTGAACTGACATCTGCTCAGTCCTCTTGATCTATTTCGTGAAATATCATACTCAGCCCCAGGGTAGCATAATGTGCTTGCGACGATATCCCAATCGATGTTGTTGGAATCTCTATACCAAGTTCTGAAATAGCTTCGATCATCGCCTCTTTCTTCAACATCAGTTGTTCTTAATAGCTCATTCACCATCTCAGCTGTCACAGGCACATACTGTCCTCTCACAAAACATCTATCATTTACCCATTTCGAAAAGTTAGCATAGAATTCTTTTACCATTACAGTGTTATGTGGTACTATTCTCTCCGGATTAACAAATCTCTTCCACCCAATGGTCTCTATCATTGCTCGAATAGGCTCATAGACATCGCCATCCTCAAATGGCTCCCTTTGATACTCCATTCCTCACTCAGGTATCAAGGGTCTAGTACTAAGTTTGTAATATTGGTCTTCTACTTTTTTACTAACAAACCTAGTAGTGTCATATTGTGGAACGGATGTGGATGTGGAAGCTCTTTTTTTTCTGGCAAACATTTTGGAAATTTTCAGCAGCGTTTCCTCTGTTTCAGTGAGATTACCCAGCAACTTTCAATCACACCAATCAACACACAGCGTAATCAGCAAAATACAACACCATTCAACCCCCAGACTTCACTCAAATCACAGGTACAACACCCCACATCACTACGTAAAATCTTACTGCGAAATTTCCACACCAAACTTCAACATACCCCACAATATCCACCAATAAAGCACATCCCCAAACTTATGAATTACCTCCCCTAATTACTTTGAAAATTTCAAGAAAAGTGATGAAAGTTACCTTGGACAGTGTTCTTCAAAATTTTCTTGTTCATAGTGATGGAATGAGGGTTGTTGTTTGAAATGGTTAAGGGTGCAAGGAATTGAAGTACTTTGGTTGTGATTGAGTTTAGTTTGTGGAAGATTTTGAGTAATGGAGGCTGATTTCGTGGGTTTTGGAAAGAGGAAGAGTTTTGGGTTTTTTTTATTTGAAGAGGGGAAATCGAATTAGGGCTCTTTTAATTTCAGTTTTTCCGTGGCGGCGCCACGACCCTGAGATCTGCGTCGTGTCGCCCAAACATCTGCGACCCTCTGAACTTCCGGCGCCGTGGCGCTCTAATTTGGCGTCGCAGCTGATGCGCGAAAAGATGCACACACTTTAACGCAAGTGCACGTTATCGTGACAAGTAATATAGTCTAGGTAAGACCGAATATCGTCCACAAGGATTAGTGTTCAAGTACTAATTATGTATCTTTTGTTATCTATTTGGTAACCGATATTTGATTTTGTTGATTATAACTAACAATTATAAATACTAATTAACTAAGTGTTTACTTCAGTAGTGATGGAAATAGGGCTTCCAAGTCTCATCAACTATCCGCTTATATTACTTATTAATGCAATGAATTATGGTTCTTCTTCTTTTGGAGCTAGCAGGTTTACTAAATCGTTTTATACTCCCGTTAAGGCTATATAAACACTCAACCCCAGTAGCGCTCCTTTCTACCTTTCGGTGATAAGGATGACTCTATAGGAGGATTAAGACCAAAAACCTAGTTAATCGTCACGCGCCATGCGTGAAATTAGGTGTTTAAACCTCTCATTAACGCTACACAAGTAATTGAGGTATTTTCATCCCCAATCCAAAATATATCTACCCAACTTACAACATAGTCACAACCTCCTCCTTTCGAAGTTTGATTAGAAATCATATAAGTAATGATAATTAGTGATCAATTAATTACCAAGCATTCAAAGCAATTATTGGGTAAATCTCAACAATAAGAAGAAAACCATAAACATGCATTAACTCATAACATAAGTTTCAAGTGATTTGACATGGAAAGCCCTATAATAGAATTAGTTCCTAGCCATTGACATGACAAGAACTAATTCTATATCCAACATAAAAACTGAAATAAAGTAAAAGAAAGAAAAGAAAAATACTCAAGAACGAGTCTCCAAGCCTTCTAGCATCCAAGGATTGTGTTGTGGAATATTTACAAGATGGAATGGTGGATGGATGGATGTAGAATGGTGAATGGTAGAATGGATAATTGAGGAATGAATTCTTCTAATGATGTAGAGACTATTTATAGACCAAGAATCCTTTTGGTGAAGGGTTAAAGATTATGTAGGTAGGAAAAGTTATTAGAATCCTTTTAGGTAAGGGTTTTAAGGTAGGAAAAGTAATCCCTTTAGGATTCTGAAAACATGTCAAATTCGGCCCAGACTTCATAATTCCCGCGTCGGCGCCGCGGCCCTGCATATTGGCGCCGCGGCGCCTGAAAATCAGCAACTCTCGGGACTTTCAGCACATTGGGCGCCGCGGCGCTGCTGCCAAGCGCCGCGGCTCCGGTGAAGTTTTTCTGGCGGATTTTCGTTTCGTCGTCCGGACTTTGTCTGATCTCCTCTATAATTTATGGAACTTCTTAGACTTCATTTCTTGGCCCTTTTAGTGTGCAATTCCATCTCATTTATGCTCATTTCATCTCCTTTTCGCTATTTCTCCATTTTTGACCGCTGTGACACAAAAGAAAGGAAAACGACCCTAATACTATACTAAACATAAATGAAATGAGTAAAATGCTAACTAAAAATGACTCAAAAAGTGTATATAAAATACACCGATCAAATACCCCCAAACTTAACTTTTGCTCGCCCTCGAGCAAAGATCAAAAATATAAACAAAGACGTGGAAGAAAAGAAAATAAAATGACTCAAAGACATTGATCAAATTGCTGTATAATTGTCACTTAGAAAAGCATGAAGGTTAGTAGGATAATATGTAGGAACATATAGCATGGATTTTTAGCATTCTAAACACACAAGTCAGATATTTCGCAAATTCAATTTAATCATACTCAATGGAAGTAAGAATACCTAACTATGCATGTCAATTTCAAAATCCTATGGCATGTTTACTTGCTATTCTCCACTAATCATGGATACACATATTAGAGATCTTCAGGGCTTTTCAGGGTTGTAATGTAGGCTTAGGCAGGGGTAGGTAATAATAGGCATTTAGGCTCAATTTACGTACCATAAGCTCTTTTTCTTTCAACTCTTCCCTTTTCTTTTGATTCTCTTTTTCACTTCATACCTATCTTTCCCCTCTTTTGTTTTGAGAGAATGAGGTGTATGATGAATAACAGGCACCCCCAAACTTAGGCTTTTGCCTATTTATTATTACTTTTTCATTGGGATGCATAAAATTGTTTACTCTCTTTTTGTCTCTTTTTCAACACTTTATATTCCAAACATCTCAATTTTTTTTACTTATGGCATAAGTATGGAATTATAGGGTGTCAAAGAAAGGTTTTATTTTTAGGCTCAAAGGGGCTGACTAGGGATATAATTTGACTGTCAGGGATAGGCAAAGAATGGTAAGAAAGGGCTAACAAAGAAATGCCTGAGTCATCTCCCTAACATGCATATCCTAACTATTTCGCCTCAAATAACAAGCAAGCAAACACATAAGTTTAATCATTAACAATGCATAAATCAAGCACGATACCCCAAGTAGTCCGATTTCATGAATTTTTGGCATATCTAACCTAAGTGTTCAGATGGTTGCTTCTAATTCCATTACATTATTCCACTTTACTTCACTAGGCGTTTCAAGTAACTACAGCATGCATGATCTTTTTAAAAAAAAAAAAATTATGACTCAAAAATACACAAAACAATTCAAAAAGACTAAAAAACAATAAAACATCCTCCCAAACTTAAATCACACATTGTCCCCAATGTGTGCATGAAAAAATATGGACAACTTACTGACACAACACAACGGTCATAACGGAGGTCTAGGAGGAAAAATTCTGGAATTTGCATGGAATCTGGGTTTCTAAAGTTCCGGCGCCGCGGCCCTGAGATTCGGCGCTGCTAGTACTGTGGCTATCTGAAGTTCGGCCATGTGCTGATTCTGGCGCCATGGCATTGACGACTTTTCCTTTTTTTCAGCGTTTTTGCTCCTTTTTCCTCGGTTTTAGCTTTCAGTCCACCTGTCATCCAACAACACAAAACAAGAACCCAAGACCGTGAGACTTTTCAAGACAAAATAAAATAAACTAAAGACAGAAATTAAAATAACATAATTAAAAACATTGGGTTGCCTCCCAACAAGCGCTGTCTTTTACGTCTTTTAGCCGGACACAATTAACTTTTACGAGTGCCCATTGGATCCTTCTGCGAACTGCTTGCAATCCGTAGAGTTATTGTTGCAGGTCTCACTTCAACTACAACAATTGCTTCAAACAAGGGCCTCAAATATACGATTATCCCCCAAGTACACAAGACATGCTTGTCTTTTAGGCTCTCTCTAATGTAGGGATCAGTGAGATTCCCAACATCTCTCAACTCTAGGGGGTGCCCTTGATGGTATGGACTTTCTGTTTGGGGATCATCATTGACAGCTGGTGGTGTTTCTTCTGCAATAGGTACAAGAAAAAGATTTTCCAAGGAATCCAAAAAGATGAATAATTGGATCTCAGTACCCTTTTCCTTCTCTACACCACTTATCTCACCAGATTCCTCAACAACTGGGTGTGGTTCAGGCTCTTCTATTTGCTTACCACCTCCCATAATGATGTCGCTAGGCAGATTTTCTTGAGTTGTATTGCTCATCTCATCCATCAATTGCCCTATTTGTGTCTCCAACTTTCTGAGGGACTCCCTTGTCTCAGCCATAAACTGAGTCTGACACTTGGCGAACATAAGTATGCCTGCCTGCAACTCATCTCGATCTTCATCTGACATCTGTGGGTTAAGCTGCTGTTGATGACTCCACTGTCTCTGATAGTAGTAGTCCATGTATCCTGAAATTTATTTTTTATTTTTTATTTTTTTTATTTTTATTTTTTAACCTGCAAAATAAGAAAAACAACAAAAGGTGATAAAAATATGCTCGCAGAACAAGTTAGAAACTTGCTCTTTGAGCAACCAAATTAGAAATTAAGAATAGATAAAATTGATATTGAACTATGCCTAATCCCCGACAACGGCGCCAAAAACTTGATGCGCGAAAAGATGCACACACTTTAACGCAAGTGCACGTTATCGTGACAAGTAATATAGTCTAGGTAAGACCGAATATCGTCCACAAGGATTAGTGTTCAAGTACCAATTATCTATCTTTTGTTATCTATTTGGTAACCGATATTTGATTTTGTTGATTATAACTAACAATTATAAATACTAATTAACTAAGTGTTTACTTCAGTAGTGATGGAAATAGGGCTTCCAAGTCTCATCAACTATCCGCTTATATTACTTATTAATGCAATAAATTATGGTTCTTCTTCTTTTGGAGCTAGCAGGTTTACTAAATCGTTTTATACTCCCGTTAAGGCTATATAAACACTCAACCCCAGTAGCGCTCCTTTCTACCTTTCGGTGATAAGGATGACTCTATAGGAGGATTAAGACCAAAAACCTAGTTAATCGTCACGCGCCATGCGTGAAATTAGGTGTTTAAACCTCTCATTAACGCTACACAAGTAATTGAGGTATTTTCATCCCCAATCCAAAATATGTCTACCCAACTTACAGCATAGTCACAACCTCCTCCTTTCGAAGTTTGATTAGAAATCATATAAGTAATGATAATTAGTGATCAATTAATTACCAAGCATTCAAAGCAATTATTGGGTAAATCTCAACAATAAGAAGAAAACCATAAACATGCATTAACTCATAACATAAGTTTCAAGTGATTTGACATGGAAAGCCCTATAATAGAATTAGTTCCTAGCCATTGACATGACAAGAACTAATTATGTATCCAACATAAAAACTGAAATAAAGTAAAAGAAAGAAAAGAAAAATACTCAAGAACGAGTCTCCAAGCCTTCTAGCATCCAAAGATTGTGTTGTGGAATATTTACAAGATGGAATGGTGGATGGATGGATGTAGAATGGTGAATGGTAGAATGAATAATTGAGGAATGAATTCTTCTAATGATGTAGAGACTATTTATAGACCAAGAATCCTTTTGGTGAAGGGTTAAGGATTATGTAGGTAGGAAAGGTTATTAGAATCCTTTTAGGTAAGGGTTTTAAGGTAGGAAAAGTTATCCATTTAGGTAGGAAAAGTAATCCCTTTAGGATTCTGAAAACATGTCAAATTCGGCCCAGACTTCATAATTCCCGCGTCGGCGTAGCGATCCGCCTATGACTGGGCGTAAAAATCAGCAACTCTCGGGACTTTCAGCACATTGGGCGCCGCGGCGCTGCTGCCAAGCGCCGCGGCTCCGGTGACGTTTTTCTGGCGGATTTCGTTTCGTCGTCCGGACTTTGTCTGATCTCCTCTATAATTTCTGGAACTTCTTAGACTTCATTTCTTGGCCCTTTTAGTGTGCAATTCCATCTCATTTATGCTCATTTCATCTCCTTTTCGCCATTTCTCCATTTTTTACCACTGTGACACAAAAGAAAGGAAAACGACCCTAATACTATACTAAACATAAATGAAATGAGTAAAATACTAACTAAAAGTGACTCAAAAAGTGTATATAAAATACACCGATCAGCGGCGCCTAAAATTCAGAGACCTTCTGGACTTTCGGCGCTGTGGCGCCCAACTTCCTGCGGCTTTCTGCATTTTCGGCGCCATGGCCCTCTGCTGGGCGCCGTGGCGCCGAGCCGATTTTCTTCCTCTCTCACATTTTTTGTCCTCCACTTTTTAGCCCTGTACATGTCATCACAACATGTCAACAATACCTTTCGTGAGATTGTTCTAACGAAAACTAAATTGCATAAATTTTAAAAACCTTGGGTTGCCTCCCAAGTAGCGCTGTCTTTAACGTCTTTTAGCCGGACGCAGATTCCTTATCAAGAGGCATGGGGTAACTTAACCCCACAGCCTACCCATTTCATAATCATTTTTCTCTTTCGCCTTCTATTTTTCTTTCTCTTTTTTCTCAAGAGAATGTTTAGCGTTGCTCACCTGTACTGGCGGACTAATTTCCTTTGCTTTGTCCTGTGCTGGCTCAACTGATGTGCTAACGGTGCTGACAACAAAACACTTGCTTCATCCTCAACTCTGAGTGTCAGCTCGCTCTTTTCCACATCAATCAAGGCTCTCCCAGTTGCCAAGAATGGTCTTCCCAAGATGATAGGGATTTCATCATCTTCCTCCATATCAAGGATGAGGAAGTCTGCAGGAAAGAAAAAATTTCCCACCTTAACCAATACGTCTTCAATTATTCCCCTGGGATGTGATGCGCGGTAAGATGCACACACTTTAAACGCAAGTGCACGTTATCGTGACAAGTAGTATAGTCTTGATAAGACCGAATATCGTCCACAAGGATTAGGGTTCAATTACCAACTATCTATTTTCTAGTATCTATTTGGTGAATTGATAATTGATTTGTTGTTTATAACTAAGAATTATGCAAGCTATTTAAATATAAAGATTTATTTCAGTGGTGATGAGAATAGGGCTTCCATGTATCCTTACTATCCGCTTATGTACTAATGCATTAACTTATGGTATTCTTCTTTTGGAGAAAGCAGGTTTACGAAATCGTTTTATACTCCCGTTAGGGTTATATAAACACTCAACCCCAGTATCGCACCTTACCTACCTTTCGGTGATAAGGATAACTCTATAGGAGGATTAAGAACAAAAACCTAGTTGACCGTCACGCACAATGCGCAAAATTAGGGTTGTTAAGCCTCTCATCAACGCTACATAAATAATTGAGGTATTTTCATCCCCAATCCAAGAATGTCTACCCAACTTACAGCATATTCACAATCCACCCCTTTCAGAATCTGATTAGAAATCATATAGTGATATTTAGTTGTCAATTAATTACCAAGAATTCAACTCAATTATTGGATAGATCTCACAATAAGAAAAATAACCATAAGCATGCATTAATTTATAACATAAGTCTCTAGCAATTCAACATGGAAAGCCCTATAAGAGAATTAGTTCCTAGCCATTGATATGACAAGAACTAATTCCATGTTCATCATACAAAATAGAAATAAAGAACAAGAAAGAGAAAAGAAATTACTAAACTAATGGTATCCAATCTCCAAGCAAAAGTCTTGTGTTGTGCAAGGGAACCTCAAAACCGCCTAGGGTTCTCCTTTTATAGCCGAAACCGCCTCCCTCTTTCCTTCAGTGGCGAATTTCGTCAAAGACCTAATTTTTCCGTCGGCGCGCGCCTGCAGAGCCGCGCCGCGGAAGTTCTGCAATCCGTCGGGTGTTTTGGCGCCGCCCGATATCTGTGTCGAGCGCCGCGCGCCGCATCTCTGTAGCTTCGGATGTTTAGCGCCGCGCCTGCATCGCTGGCATGCAGCGCCCTACTGGATATTCTGCAGCCTCTCGAATAGTGGCGCCGCGCCGCTTTGATCGCAGGAGGCCGCCGTGCAGATTTTACCCTCGTTCGCCACTTTCTCTGTTTCCAGCTCTGGCATCTCCTCTTTTGCCCTCTTTTTGCTCCTTTTCCGCCATTTGACCATTTTAACCACTTTGACTCAAAAGAAAGAAAAACTATCCTAATACGACACTTATATGTGCAAAATGGGACAAAAGACTAACTAAAACTGACTCAAAAGGTGTATATAAAATACACCGATCAGGATGCACCACTGTCATATCTGTCAACTACAAGTTCACAGTGGTTGGTTTGGCTTCACCCAAACCCAACCTCTTGAAAACGTACAAGGGCATGAGATTTATGATGTACCCCAAATCACACGGGGCCCTGTTACATGTCACCCTACCAATTGTGCAAGACAATGTGAAGCTCTCTGGATCCTTAAGCTTGGGGGGTAGTTTCTTCTGCAAGATGGAACTGCATTCCTCTGTCAATGCCACTGTCTCATACTCAGCTAGCTTCCTCTTCTTTCCAAGGATTTCCTTCATAAATTTGAAATAAGTAGGCATTTGCTCCAACGCCTCAATGAAATGGATGTTAATGTGCAGCTTTCTAAATACCTCCAAGAATTTGGAGAATTGCTTATCAACTGCTTTCCTTTGCAACCTCTGAGGGTAAAGAATCTTCTATGTGTATTCCCTCACTGGAACTGTTGGAGCCTTCTCTAAAATAGGGCGGTCCTCAGTAACCCCCTCCTTCTCTGCATCTACTCTCTGCTCAACTCTCTGTTCTACCACAGTGAGTGCAGTCGTTTCTATTTGTTTCCACTTCACCGCACCACCTGACACTGCTCTCTGGGATTCATCTCTGTATTACTAGGAAGAGTGTCATGTGGCCTGTTATTTGTCATCTTTGCTAGCTGTCCCACCTGCATCTCCAAGTTCCTAATAGAGGACCTTGTCTCTGCCATGAACTGGGTTTGTGAATTCGTAAGTGTCAACAAGGCTGCTCGCAATTCGTCTGGCTTTTCTTGTGGAGTAGGTGTACTGAACTGTTGGGAAGGTGAGGCCTGGTTAAATGGTTGCTGATTCTGGTATTGGCCTCAGAACTGGTTCTTCTGCCCTTGATCACCCCTCCATGAAAAGTTAGGGTGATTCCTCCACCCTGGATTGTAGGTATTTGAATAGGGGTTGTTCTGGGGCCTTTGGTAATTCCCCACTGCCTGACATTCTGCTTTCTCAACAGGGATGTTGTTGGGGTCTGCTGATGGGCACCTATCAAAGGTATGGGGACCCCCACACATCTCACAATTCAATGGCATCTGAACTGCATTCACTGATACTGTGTTCTGCTGCAGTTGCTTGGTCAAGAGAGTAACATGTGCATTTAACGCTGTAATGGCATCGATCTCATGAACTCCTATCGCTCTCCTTCCACTTACCCCTCTATCATCTGTCATATGGTTATTGATGGCCATGTCTTCTAGCAAATCATAGGCCTCATGTGCTGTCTTCTTCATGAAGGTTCCACCTGCAGCTGCGTCAATGATGGTTCTTTTGGTCCCACTTAGCCCATTGTAGAAAATATGGACCAAATTCCACAGCTCAATGCTATGATGTGGACACTTTCTCTGCAGATCTTTAAATCTCTCCCAAGCCTCATAGAGTGACTCTCCATCAGCCTGGTAAAAAATGTTCAGCTCTCCTCTCAGCTTAACGGCTTTGGACGGTGGAAAGAACTTTGCCAAGAATTTCTGCGTCAACTCCTGCCATGTGAATATAGAATCTATAGGCAGGGAATTCAACCAAACTTTTGCTCTATCCCTGAGTGAGAAGGGAAAGAGCCTCAATCGGATGGCATCGTCAGTAACGTCATTATACTTGAAAGTTGCGCACAACTCCAAGAAATGTGCTATATGAATATGAGGCTCTTCAGATAGAAACCCTCTGAATTGAACTGTATTCTGCACCATACTCAGGATCGCAGGCTTGATTTCGAAATTATTTGCTCCAATTGCTGGGAGCCTGATGCAAGTCTGTGCTCCATTCACCCTTGGCAGCACATAATCTCCCAAGCTTGTCTCAGCTTGGACCTGGACCCTTTCTTCCACATCCATTGGTAACCTCTGGGGCACCCTCTGGTTAGGTTGATGATCACCTAACCCTTCGTTCATCTCATTGTTATTCTGCAAGCCTCTCATTGCTATTAAGACCAAGATTCGTTTGTTTCTCCGGTTCTGCTTGCAAGTCTTTTCAATCTCCGGGTTGAAGGAAACAAGTGTATCTGCTCCTCTTCTCCTTCGCATAAACTAGATGCCTGCAACAGATCAAAATCAACAAATGGATCACGGCGCACGGTTCCAAAATAAAATAAAATAAAAGAAAAATAAAAACCAAATTAGAAATTAAGAATAGAAAGATTGATATTGAACTACGTCAATCCCCGGCAATGACGTCAAAAACTTGATGCACGATTTATACACACGCTAAACGCAAGTGCACGTATCGTGACAAGTAATATAGTCTAGAAGAACGAGTTATCGTCCTCAGGGATTAGTGTCCAATTATCAACCTCTATTCTGTAGTATCTATTTGGTGACCGATAATTTGATGATTTGTTTATAGCTATGATTATAGATGCTAACTAAATTATTTTACTTTACTTCAGATATGGTGGAAATAGGGCTTCCAAATCTCCTCGACTATCCGCTCGCTTTACTCGTTAATGAAAATAATTAAGGTTCTTCTTCTATGTTGAGATAGCAGGTTAACTAAGCCGTTTTATACTCCTGTTAAGGTAATATAAACACTCAACCCCAATGTAGAATCCTTCTATCTTTCGATGACAAGATTGACTACAAAGGAGGATTAAGAGCAATAACCTATCAAGCTACACAAATATCGGGGTACTTTCATCCACGATTTAAACCTATGTTTATTCAACTATAGCATATTCACAATCTCCCATTTCGGATTTCGATTAGAAATCATATACGTGATGATAATTAGTGATCAATTAATTACCAAGCAATCAAAACAATTATTGAATAAATCTCAACAATAATAAGAAGAAACCAAAATCTTGTATTAATTCATAAAACGAGGTTCAAGTGATTCGATATAGAAAACCCTAAATTAAGTTAGTTCCTAGCCATAGACATGCCAAGAACTAAAATAGTATCCAACATATACTAGAAATAAATAAAATAAAAAACAAGAAATTACTCAAAAGTAAGTCTCCAATCTTGATCTAATGTTGTGATGAATGGTAAGGTGTGTTCTCCTTCAAATCTGACCTAAAAGGCCCTATTTATATCCTCAAAAACGTGCAAAACCTTTTCCTCCTTGGCTTTAGCCCAATCCTATTCGGATTTGAAAAATTTCTCGCGTCGGCGCCGCAACCCTGCAACCGGCGCCAGGGCGCCGAAACTTCTGTGGCTGGTCTTCTTCTTGGGCGCCGTGGCTCTGCTACTGCTGATGGTCTGGCGCCACCCTGTTTCTCGCCCGGGTAGCCAACTTTTTAGCTTTTTGAGCTCTGGAACCTCTGTTTCTGCCCTCTTTTCGCTCCTTCTCACTAATGTACCACTTTAAACCATTGTGACTCAAAAGAAAGAAAATATATCCTAACACGACATATATTTGTGCAAAAATGGGCAAAAGACTAACTAAAAATGACTCAAAAGGTGTATATAAAATATACCGATCAGTAACCCAATACCATTCCTTAGGGTAGAATGGTAGAAATAGGATGGTAGAATTAGTATATCATTCCTTAGAAAATGTACGAGTAATAGATACGATGATATATGTTCTATAGAGACCCCAGATTTAGGATATATATATATATATATATATATATGATACATTTAGAAAAAATGGATCCTCCAAAAATTGGGCTCCAAGTGTTGTATATAGTCTTCAATTGTGTTTGTTAGAAAGTTGAATGTATGGAAGAAGAAGAAGAAAACAAGTGATTAAATTAAATTATGATATTTTGGCCAAAGGGTCGCGACTCCTGACGGAAGGGCCGCAACTTTATACTTCCAGTAAGTCACTGGAATTTTTGGCATAATGAAGGGTCGGGGCTCTTGAACGAAGGGTCGGGGATCTTAATGGGCAGTAAGCTACTGGAATTGAAAAAATGAACTAGGGTCGCGACTCTAATCCAACGGAAAAATTTCAGAATGTCAAAAGTTGTGTCTCTTCCCACAGATCACAACCTTTGTGCTAAGGGATGCCTTTGGGACGTTTTATATGCTATAAATAGCATGTTAATCACTTGTTGGACAGATATAACATAACATTAACAAGATTAACATCTTCAGAATTGAGAATCAAAGTCAATTGAAGATAAGTTCTTGTTGCTTTTTTTTTTCTTCCTATAGAGAATACCTTCTTTCTTTCAAGAAATTCATGTTCATGAAGAACGAATAAGTTGCTGTAAATTTCGTTCTAAGATTAGGGAATCCTGGGGGTAAATTAGCAAGTCAGTCCCTTCATCATATAGTGAGGCTAATATTATCCTAAGGACAGAGAATCTTCTCGTCCTAATCTAGTTTCTGTAACTCATTCAATATCATACACATCACATTTTTCTAACAATCTTAGGATAATATTATGGAGAACACTATGAAGATGTTTGGTAATGATACTGTGAAACTAGATCGTTTTGATGGAACTAATTTCCTACGTTGGAAGGAGAAGATGTCGTTGCTACTCACTGCTTTAAAGATCTTCTATATTCTAGATCCGAATTTGGGGACTTTGGCAGAACCAGCAGACGATGACACTGAAGAAAAGATAGCAGAACGCAAGAAGCGTGTCAAAGATGAAATGATGTGCACAGGGTTTATTCTGAACTCCCTCTCTGATCGTCTGTATGATCTTTACACTCCGATTCAGTCTGCAAAGGAGATGTGGAAGGCCCTGGAGTTCAAATATGATGTAGAAAAACAAGGGGCAAATAAGTTTGTTACTTTTAAGTTCTTTGAATTTTCTATGGTTGATGGAACTTCTATACTTGATCAAGTGAATGAATTTCTGATATTGATTTCTAAGTTTAAGACCTGGACATAACCATACCGGAAAAGTTAATTGTTGGAGGAATTATTGCCAAATTGCCACCTTCCTGGAATAATTACAGGAAGAAGTTATTGCACACTTCTGAGGAGTTCACTTTAGAACAGATTCAGAAACACTTGCGAATTGAAGAGAAAACTCGAAATCGTGAGAAGGTTTTGAATGATGCTTCTAGTTCTAAAGTGAACTATGTTACTCAAAAGAATCTAAAGAGTAAGAGAAAGGCAAATATTTACTCCAATGCTTCTAACCCGAATAAAAAGGTTAAGAAGGACATGTCTGAAATCGTTTGTTACAATTGTGGCAAGAAAGACCATTTCAAACGTTTCTGGAGGAACACTAAGAATGAGCATAATCAAAACCAAAAAAGGAACACTGAAGAGAAAGCGATTGCTAATGTTGTTGAGCAAAATACCAATGAGATCATTGCCATGCTTTCTGAGATGCTTATTGGAATGGTCCAAGAGTTGCACATGGCTGGAATCACTACAAGTGATGATTGGTGGTATGACTCTGGTGCTACCACCCATGTTTGCAACAATCGCTCACTCTTCAAAGATTATACTGAGGCAGTGGATGGTCATGAAATTCTGTTGGAAGACCATCATACTAGCAAGGTTCTTGGAACAGGAAGTGTGATACTCCAGTTCACTTCTGGAAAGAAAGTTGTTTTGACTAATGTACTGCATGTTCCTTCCATTAAGAAGAATCTGGTTTCTGGTTTTGTGATATGTAAGAAAGGACTCAAAGTTGTAATAGAGTCCGATAAGATCATCATGTCTAAGGCTGGTGCCTTTGTGGGAAAGGGTTATGTATCCGATGGAATGTTATATCAATAAAGATGAAAGTTCCAATTATTCTTGTATGCAGTCTTTTGATTTAAGTTTTAATATAGAAAGTACAACTTTTAATCTTTGGCATAATCGTTTGGGACATGTTAATTATCAAACAATGAAATATATGTGCAAAGACGGACTTATTTCTTATAGCAATGAGCATAAAGAAAAATGTGAAGTTTGTGTTCAAGCGAAAATGAAAAGAAAACCCTTTTCAAAGGTTGATAGACAATCTGAAATTTTAGAACTTGTACATTCTGATATTTGTGAGTTAAATGGTGTTTTAACTAGAGGTGGATGTAGGTATTTTATTACTTTCATTGATGATTGTTCTAAATTTACCTATGTCTATTTAATAAAATTAAAAGATCAAGCTTTTGACATGTTTCAAGTTTACAAATTTATGGTAGAAACACAAAAAGATAAGAAACTGAAAATCTTGAGAAGTGATAGGGGTGGAGAATATTTCCCTACTGAATTTACTTCGTTTTATGAAGATAATGACATTGTTCATCAAGTTAGTGCACCATATTGACCTCAACAAAATGGAGTGGCAGAAAGAAAAAATGGAGTTCTAGTTGATATGGTGAATGTCATGATTGTTAACTCAAACTTACCTATGAACTTATGGGGTGAAGCTTTACTAACTGCATGTCATGTACATAATAGAATTCCTTCCAAGAAGATAAAACGGTCACCATATGAAATTTGGAAAGGAAGAAAACCTAACATTAGTTATTTTAAAGTTTGGGGGTGCTTAGCCTATTATAAGGTCCCAGATCCTAAGAAAACTAAATTAGGTCCAAGAGCTTTGAAAAGTGTATTTGTAGTATATGCAGAAAATTCAAAAGCATATAGGCTGCTAGAATTAGACTCAAATGTAATTGTGAAATCTCGAGACGTATAGTTCTTTGAGAATAAGTTCCGGAGTGATTCCAACCGTGTTAATGAGTCCTTGCAAATACCTCAAACAGAAACAGGTTCTAATGCTTCTCTTAACAGTGATATGTTAAATCCTAATGCTTCTAGTGAACTTAGAAGGAGTGTAAGAGTTAGAAAGGAGAAAAAAATGGATTCAAATTTCATAAATTCTCAAGCAATTTCCTTTCTTGTGGAAGGAAATAGAGAATTTGTTACCAATAAAATCCAAATCGTTCTAAATGTTGAGAATGAAAGTGATAACCCAAAGACATTTCAAGAAGTAATGGCATCTAGAAATTCAGCCTTTTGGAAAGAAGCAATAGATGACGAGATGAAGTCTTTAATGGCTAATAAGACTTGGGTTTTGTCATACTTGCCTCCTGGTTCAAAGGCTATAGGATGTAAGTGGGTTTTCAGGGTAAAGAAGAGTGTGGATAATGAATCAATCAAAGTTTTCAAAGCTAGACTTGTTGGACAAGGATTTAGCCAAAGGGAAAGAGTAGATTATTTTGATACTTATGCTCATGTGGCTAGAATTGCATCTATAAAAATATTAATAGCTTTCGCTTCTATGTATGATTTGCATATTCATCAAATGGATGTAAAAAATATTTTTCTAAATGGTGATTTAGATAAAGAGGTGTACATGAGACAACCTGAAGGTTTTGTCCTTCTGGATTATGAACATAAAGTTTGTAAGTTAGTTAAATCATTGTATGGTTTAAAACAAGCTCCGAAGCAATGGCATGAGAAATTTGATTATGCTGTTTTGTCTAATGGTTTTCTACATAACTCTGCTGACATGTGTATATATTCTAAGTTTACAAAAGATTATGATGTAATCTTATGCCTTTATGTAGATGATATGTTAATCTTTGGAACAAACATAAATGACATAAATGAAGTCAAAGCCTATTTGAGTTCCTGTTTCAAAATGAAGGACTTAAATGAGGTTGATACCATATTGGGTATCAAAGTTAGAAGAAATAGTGGGGGTTATTCCTTGAGTCAGTCTCATTATGTTGAGAAGATGCTTAAGAAATTTGAACATTTGAACTTCAAGGAAGCTAACACTCCATATGAAACATCATGCAAACTTAGTATGAACAGTGGAAGATCTGTGTCTCAGCTAGAGTATGCTAGTGCAATAAGTAGCTTGATGTATGCTACACATTGTACTAGGCCTGATATTGCATTTGCAGTTTGCAAATTTTCTAGATTTACTAGTAATCCGGGTACAGAACATTGGCGAACAATTGGAAGAATTTTTGGTTATTTGAAAAGAACCAAAAGTTATGCCTTGCATTATGGAAATTTTCCAGCTGTACTTGAGGGATATACAGATGCTAGTTGGATATCTAGTGATGGAGATAATAAATCCACAAGTGATTGGATTTTTATGCTCGGTGGTGGTGTTGTTGTTTTTTGGGCCTCAAAGAAACAAACATGTATCGCACATTCTACATGGAAGCTGCATTTTTAGCTTTGGGGGCAACATACAAAGAAGCAGAGTGGCTGAAAATATGTTACTGGATATAAAGTTATGGCCACAACCGATGCCAGTCATTTCTTTGCACTGTGATAGTGAGGTAACTCTGTCTAGAGCTTATAATAAGATTTATAATGGTAAGTCTAGACACATCAATTTGAGACATGTGTATGTGTATGTGAGACAATTAATATTCGTCGGGATTGTAACTGTGATTTATGTAAGGTCTTGTAACAATTTGGCAGATCCTTTTACTAAAGGACTTTCAAGAGAAATGGTTTATGGAACAAGTCGAGAAATGGTTTATGGAACAATTCAAGAAATGGTCTTGCGACCAGTTTGAATTAATCAGCAACAATGAAAACCCAACCTTTTTCCTATGAATACCCATGGTTAAAAGGTTCAATGTGGTAATAACATGTTGTTGATGACTGATTAGGTCACACTAGTGTAACTATTGTTCTAGTGTATGTTTTATAGGGTGAGTAATATACTCTTAATGAAATTCAGGTAGTGGAAAAATTTCACCTATATAGATATAAGAAGTGGTGCCGCTTCTAACAAGAGTTTTGGGTCGAACTTTTATAAATGTCTATGAAACCAGGTGGAGCACATGGCCATAATGGTGTTACCTCGATATGAACATGGAAAAAAAATTGTGTGTTCAGTCTTCCGATTCTAGCATAAGGAATTTTGGCTCAAACGCTTTAGGCCGCCATTAATTTCGTTAGAATTTTGAAGAACTGTGACTAAGTGAAAGTTCAAATCGCAAGATACTTTCATCTAAGCACTTTTGTTAAAATTGAAGACTAAGTGAGAGATTGTTGTATATAGTCTTCAATTGTGTTTGTTAGAAAGTTGAATGTATGGAAGAAGAAGAAAACAAGTGATTAAAGTAAATTATGATATTTTGGCCGAAGGGTCGCGACTATATACTTCCAGTAAGTCACTGGAATTTTTGGCAGAACGAAGGGACGGGGCTCTTGAATGAAGGGCCGGGGCTCTTAATGGACAGTAAGCTACTGGAATTGAAAAAATGAATTAGGGCTGCGACTCTTCCTTCAAGGGCCGCGACTCTAATCCAACGGAAAATTCCAGAATGCCAAAAGTTGTGTCTCTTCCCATAGATCACAACCTTTGGGCTATGGGATGCCTTTGGGACATTTTATATGCTATAAATAGCATGTTAATCACTTGTTGGACATATATAACATAACATTAACAAGATTAACATCTTCAGAATTGAGAATCAAAGTCAATTGAAGATAAGTTCTTGTTGCTACTTTTTCTTCTTCCTATAGAGAATATCGTCTTTCTTTCAAGCAATTCATGTTCATGAAGAACGAATAAGTTGCTGTAAATTTCGTTCTAAGATTAGGGAATTCTGGGGGTAAATTAGCAACTCAATCTCATCAGCATATAGTGGGGCTAATATTATCCTAAGGACAGAGAATCTTCTCGTCCTAATCTAGTTTCTGTAACTTATTCAATATCATACACATCACATTTTTCTAACACCAAGCCATTGCGTTGGTTGCCTTATGGTTCAGCCGACTCTGCTCCTTCCACAAACTAGAATTAGATACCGGTTTTTTTCTGGACCCCGAACATAGCGACATCTTAGTGCACCGGGTGTTTTCTGGACGAATTCATGTAACATGTGTAGTCTGCAATCCTTCATCAATTAGAATTTTGCTAGACTTGTAATGCCAAAGTTTCCGTTTAGATGATTCACATATATGAAGATCGAGGAGGAAGGTTTTCGATTCATACAGAGCTTTTTTAAAAAATTCTAATTATATCTTCACTTAAATTAGAAAGAACTTTAGGTTCAAATTTTACTGACTATTTAACGAAAGCAAAGACATTAGAGGCTTACGTATTATACCTAATTAATGACACCAGTGAAAGTCTACTATAAGCGTAGGTTCAAATCTCGTTAGCAAGTGTCTTTATCTTCTCTTTTCATAGGTTCCCTATGTAACTAGGAAAGCTAGTATAAAAAACGAAACCAAGGACGGGGGAAGCCGTATCATGCCGACCTATAAATAGACAGTTTCTAATTTAAATTAAAGAAACGCTCACTCAGTTAGCTTCAATAGTAGTACAAATCTCTATTGGAATAATTTACCCCCTCCGTCCCACTTGAATTGTTTTAGTTTGATTTGACATGGTGTTTAAAAAATAAAGGAAGACTTTTAAATTTTGTGATCTTAAATTAAAAATGTGTAAAGTAGTAAAAAATTATTTGAATCTTGTGATTATAAGTGTACCATATAGAATGCCCAGCTTACCAAGTAGATATTCATGTTGTGACTTGCCCAAAGCCTTTGTAAACACATCAGCTAATTGTGTGTTAATTGACACATAACTCAGAAGAATTATACCACATTGGAGTGCATCCCCGACATAATGCCAGTTAACTTCAATGTGTTTACTCCGTTCGTGAAATACTAGATTTCGTGCAATATATAATGGTGCTTGACTATCACAGTACATTCTAACGGGAGATTATATTCGATGTCCAAGCTATGTAGGATTTTCTTCAACCATTTCAGTTCACAAACCGTCATTGGTATTCGGCCTCCGCTAATGAGCGAGAGACAATATGTTGCTTCTTGATTTTCCATGATACCGGTGAATTCCCAAGGGAGTTAAACCATCATGTGAGTGATCTTCAGGTCAACAGACATCCAACCCAGTCCACATCACACCACCCATACAACTGGAGATCACAATTCTTACTTAACACAATTCCTTGCCTAGGGTTCCTTTTCAAGTATCTTACCAAGGGGGCCTCTATCCTTTGCTATACACGTCCACTGCCCATGTCAATCCTCCCATATCTCTAATTGCCATTTCTTCCTCCACGTGGCATAGTAGACTTGGTCATCCAGAAACTCGTATTATTGATTCTCTTAGAAACCGCAATTTAATCCAATATAATAAAGGAAAACTTTCCCATAGTTGCTCCTTTTGTTATCTAGGGAAACATGTCAGACTTCCATTTACGTCTTCATTAAGTATCACTTTCTCTCCCTTTGATATTATTCATGCGGATTTGTGGACATCTCTTATAACTAGCAACAACAACAACAACACCTAGTGGAAATCCCACAACATGTGGTCTGGGAGGGTAGGGTGTACGCAAACCTTACCTCTACCTTGAGAGGTAGAACAACTGTTTCCGAGAGACCCTCGGCTCAAGACAAAACCTAAGCGCATGTAGAGCAAGAAAAAAGGGCAAACGCAGATATAAAATTTAAGGCAGTATGAAAATGCTGAAAATACTGGTATCAAAAGCGAATGAACCATGCCAATGCACTTTGAAAAGGAAAGGAACTAACATAGATATATAAGCTAAACACAGTACACTAAAGAACACCCAGCAGCAAAAATCGCACGCTACTATACAACAATATTGCGCCTAGTAGTATGGTAAGCTAAGAGGACCCATAATAATCACACTACACTACCAGTCTGTACGCGTAAGTAGTACTACACTCGATTACCTACTACCCTTATACCCTAATCCATGTTCTCCACAAGCCCCTATCTAAGGTCATGTCCTCAGTAAGTTGCACCTTCGCCATATCTCTTCTAATTACCTTTCCCCAATGCTTCTTCGTCCTACATCTACCTCTCCTAAATCTGTCCATAGTCAACCTCTCACACCTCCAAACAAGGGGCATTTGTGTCTTTCCTCTGCACATGCCCGAACCATCTCAACCTCACTTTTCACATCTTGTCCTCCACTGAGGCCACTCCCACTCTGCCCAAAATATCATCATTTCTAATCTTGTCCTTTATTGTATGCCCACACATCCACTTTGGTGTCCTTATCTCTGCCACTTTCACCTTTTGGATATGCGATGTCTTGACCGACCAACATGCTACCACATACAACATCATCGTTCTAACCACCACTTTATAGAACTTGCCTTTCATATTTGGTGGCATTTTGTTTATCGCATAAAGCTCCATATGCAAGTCTCCATTTTAGCCACTCTGCCCCAATATGATGTGTGACATCGTCACCAAACTCTCAGTTCCCTTGGATAATAAACACAAGGTACTTGAAGCTTCCTTTTTTTAGAATGACCTAGGTACCAAGTCTCACCTCCACGCCTGTCTCCAAGTCATTCCCGTTACTAAACTTGCACTCCAAGTATTCTGTCTTGGTCCTACTTAGCCTAAACCCCTTAGACTCAAGAACCTGTCTCCAGACCTTCAGGTTCGCATTCACCCTGCTGCGGGTCTCATAAAACAGGACTATATCATCCATGAATAACATACATCATGACACCTACCCTTTCATTTGTTGCATCAGTCCATCCATCACAAACGCAAATAAGAATGGACTAAGAGCTAAACCTTGGTGTAGCTCCATCATCATTGGAAAATGCTCTGAGTCCCTAACTACTGTCCGTACCCTGGTCTTGGATCCATTATACATATCCTTGATCGCCCTAGTGTACGCCACAGGTACATCTCTAACCTCCAAACATCTCCAGAGAACCTCCATAGGGACTTTATCGTATGCCTTATCGAGGTCGATGAAAACCATATGTAAGTCTCTATTCCTCTCTCTATAATGTTCCATCAACCTTCTAATAAGATGAATGACTTCTGTAGTTGGCATGAATCCAATTGGTTCTCGGACATAGACACGCCTCTTCTCATCCTCATATCCACGACTCTTCTCATCCTCATATCCACGACTCTTTCCCAAACTTTCATAGTGTGGCTTAGCACCTTGATACCCCTATAGTTGTTGGAACTCTGGATGTCACCTTTGTTCTTGTACAAAGGAATCATTATACTCCACCTCAATTCTTCGGGTATTTTCTCCATCTTAAAAATGACATTAAACAATTTAGTCAGTCACTCCAAACCTGCCCTGCATGCACTTTTAAAAAATTCAACTGGAATCTCATCAGGTCCGGTCGCTCATCCCCTACGCATCTTGTAGACAACACCCTTAACCTCCTCAACCTTAATGCTCCTATAACTATCAACCTCGGTCATAAATATTATTTGGTGTTTCTGGATGACTTTTCTTACTTTCTTTGGGTCTATCCGCTTAAACTTAAGTCTCAAGTTTACTCTAAATTTCCCGACTTTCGTACATTGGTTAAAACAAAATTTGAAATAAACATCAATATGTTTCAATGTCATAATGATCGTGAGTTTAATAACTCTTTCTTTCATAATTTTTGTACGGCTAATGGCATGGTTTTTCATTTCTCATGCCCCATACTTCCCCTTAAAATGGTGAAGTTGAAAGAATTCTCCGCACCATTAACAATATGATTCGTACCCTTCTATTTCATGTGTCTCTCCCCTACATTTTGGGTATATGCATTAAAAATAGTAGAACAAATTCTTAACATCTTACCTACCCGTACGATCTAAAATAGGACACCCACTAAAATTCTCTTCCGTTGAATTCCTTCCTATGATCACCTTCGAATTTTGGGTCGTCTCTGTTACCCAAATCTTTCCTCAATAGTCCCTCACAAATTAGCACCTCGCTCCACTTTGTGCGTCTTCCTAGATTTTTCATCGAACCATATGGGGTACTTGTGCTATGAGTTATCTATAGACAAAATCCTATTCTCATGCCACGTCATGTTTGTTGAGTACGTTTCCCATTTGACAACATCCAAATTTTTGACACTTACTACGAATTCCTCGATGACTCATACACCTCACCTCTAATCCAAAATGCACTACAAAATCCGCACCCTCATGCCATCCCGCCAACCATTCTATCGACCCCACCCCACTTCCCAGTTCCTACTCAGTTACTGCCCTAACCCATGACCGTGCTTGCCCACCCGATACCCAGCCCATCCCCTGCCCATCCCACTGCCCATCCCCAACCCATGACCATCACTTCCCACCTGACACCCTGCACCCAGTCCCTGCCCATCCCCACTGCCCATCACCACGCTCACCGACCACTACATCCACGGCTCGGCTGCACCTTCCAAATTACGCCCCACACGTGATTGTCCCCACACATTATGGAAACCTGTGCACAATACAGGATTTTCAAACCAAAAGTTCACTTTAACCTATCTAGTCAAACTATCTCTCCCATTCATAAAAATCCAAAATTAGCCAAACTCGACCCAAATTGGAATGTGACCATGCGTGCGAAGTTTAATACATTAACAAATCAGCACACTTGGGATCTTGTTCCGAAACTAGAAGGGTGAATGTGATTCGTTGTATGTGGCTTTATCGTCACAAATTCTGAGATAGTGGAAAGCTTGAACACCATAAGGCTGGACTTGTGGCTAATGGTACTGGTCAGCAGGAGGGTGTTGATTGTGGTGAAACTTTTAGTCCAGTGGTCAAACCTGCCACCATTTGCACAATATTAAGCATAACTATCGGGAAAATTGTCCTATTCACCAGTTTGATGTCAAAATTCCATTCTTACATGTGTATTTGAAAGAAACAATTTATATGCATCAATTGCATGGCTTTGTGCATTCGGAGGTTCCTCATTATGTCTGTCGTCTTTGTAATTCACTCTATGGTTTGAAACAAGCCTCTAGGGCTTGGTATGAAAGGTTTTCTACATACATCATACAAATAGAGTTCGTGTGCAGTAGTGATAATTCTCTATTTATTTTTCATCGAGGTACTGACACGACTAATCTTCTTTTATACGTGGATGATATTGTTCGGACAACTTCTTATGATACTCTGAAACACGAGATCCTTGCCCTACTCAAGTCCGAATTTGCTATGACAGATTTATGTAAGTTGAGTTATTTTTTAGGGATATCAGTGACCAGATTCGCACATTCAACATAAGTATGTAGAGGCGATTATCTACAGTGCTAAAATGACAAACTACAAGATTATGCCCACTCATGTCGACTCTAAGTCCAAACTCAGTACATATGATGGGAATTCTGTCAGTGATCCCTCTCTTTATAGGAGTATTACTGGTGCTCTTCAGTATCTCATCTTCAATCGGACATATATTGCATATGCAGTTCATCAAGTGTGTTTGTTCATTCACACTCTTAGGGAACCTCACTTTACATTTCTTAAGTGTATCATTCGATACGTTAAGGGAACTATTGACTATGGACTTCATTTATATCCCTCAGCACCGACTAGATTGCTCTCCTACACATACACATATTTGATAGGCTATCCGGACATCCATCGCTCTACGTTCGGCTATTGTGTGTTTTTGGGGGATAATATCACATCATGGTCTGCCAAGCGGCAAGCCACGCTTTCCCGTTTGAGTGTAGAAGCATAATATTGAGGTGTTGCGAACGTTGTTGCCAAACTATGTTGGCTCCGAAATATACTTCTTGAGCTTCATTGTCCCATACGTAAGACATATTTGGTTTATTGTGATAACATATTTGTTGTCTACCTGTCTCATAACCCGATTCAGCATCAGCGAACCAAGCATATTGAGATGGATATTCACTTTGTTCGTGAGAAGGTTGCAATGAGTCACGTTAGGGTGTTGCATGTTCCTTCTTCGATGCGCGTATATCTTCACAGCGGCTTCGACAACTGTTCCTTGACTTCAGATTCAGTCTCAGCGTCCGACCTCCTCCCGCTCTGATTGATGGGGTGTGATAGTGAATATATTCCATATATTTTCACAATATATTGTGTACTTATTATTTTAGTGTAATTAAGGTAAAATAGAGATTCTAATTCTATTAGGACTACAATTGTATACTCTATATATATGACATTAATAATAGAACTCCATCAAGGAGAATAACACTATTCTACAATTAGAAACTGATCCAAACCGGAAACTAAACCAAACCGATCAAATAAACCGATAGTTGTTTGGGTTTGATTTGATTTGGTTTTAATTTTTTTAAAACCGATAATATTTGGTTTGGTTTTGGTTTTATTAAAAACAAATCGAAGAAAAAAATGAACCGAATCGACAAATCATATACATAATTTTTATAATTATATATATACGACATATTAAGTTTTATAATTAATTTTAAATATTTTGCTTACTTTTTTTATCAATTTTTTAACTATAATATGCTAATCAACTTTACCCTTAAGCTCATTTCTAACTAAAAGAGATCCATGAAATCCAATCTCAGTAATTCAAAGAAACATTTATGAAATTTACAAAAAAGAGATTGTGTTTCTTATAAATTTTATTCACTTTATTAAACCTTATAGATCTTAAGATATTTTTTCCATGATCCAAAAAAAAATAGAGCTCCCACAATTAAAAAATAATAATAACATATTATAAGTTGGAAAAGAATAAAAAAAAAATCTTAATCATAGAAAAAAAATGAAAGAGAGAATGAATATGTATTATGTTTGGTTTGATTTTAATAATTAAAAAAATCTACTATATTGATTTGGTTTTGATTTAACCAAAAATTGACCCAAATTGATCCATGAACACCCCTAGATGTAACATGTCTATTTTTTTAAGTTTATCTTTGTGCTTATGCTAAGCTAATCTACTTTAAAATGTGCAACTTGCTTTCGTTAAGAGTATCTAGCTAGAGGAATGTTGTAAATCCAGGATTCCCTCTTTATAGAATGCTAAGTGCCCAGATCATCTAGCTGCTATTTTACAAAATTCAAACTCACTAATTCTCACAAAAACCAAATTTATTATCCAATTTAGACACTATATAATATAGTATAATCTTGTGATCGACAGGCTTGCACCATATGAACAATCTATCAAGTTGTCCCTTGGTGGACATCCAATAAAATTGGAAGAAGCTATCAAGCTAATTAAATAGGTAGATCTCACACTAATGACTAATAACTCCGTGTCCCACGGTGTTACAGGGTCAATCAATTGTCATAAATTTTGCCTGTGAGGCATCAAGTCACTTGTCTCAGCCTTATACTCCTTCCCCATAAAAAAAAAAAATATTACATATTTCTTCAAAAATTACTAATTTTTAAGCAACATACATAATTTAACTAAATGTTCCTAATTAAATAGATATTAAGATTTGGTGACCTAATACGTAATAAAGATAAATCTGAAAAAGTAAAGTTAATTTATTTTTTATTTGATAAGTGAACACTCTTTTTGAATAAAAAAATAAATGATAAATGGACACTTTTTTTTATTCGAATGGAGTATTACCGCTAGAAATTCCCCAATTTCTAACGAACGGTCCTATTGGAATCCGGGAATTTCCAAAGACATTCATGATCCGGTCCTATTACCGCTTGCCAAAAAAGTTTTCAGCGGAGTCTCTCAAACAAATTTGATGGATTTCCGACAGAGCTCAACGTACTACAATAAAATAGTAATAGTGTAGCTTTTCTTTTTAACCGTCGAATATTAAATAAAATAGGTTCCTAAACTCCCTCAAAGGTTGTTTTATACGGTATGTTTGGGATAAGACAGTGTTAGCCCCTTCAACTTTAGCTAAAGTTAATATGACATACCTTATTTTTTAGAGGTTCTATCAGTGGTGGGAGTAACACGCGAAGATTACAAGATGATAACGGGGCGAAGCCGGGCGGGTCAAGACTAACCTTGACTCAATTAATTTTAACTCGCCTTGTGATACCATCGTTTAATATTTTTTACTACTTTTGCCCTGCTTCATCGAGTTCTTAAAATTTCTTGCGCCTTTTTTTTCCCTTTCACTTTGCAGTGTTCTTACTTTATTTTAACTTTTTTACTTCCGAATTAGTGTTCCTTCAATCATATATTATCTTTGAAAATCGTTTAATTCCTATTTTTTTTTAAAAGGTAAAAAATATACGAATAAAAGTGATAATATTTCATTTAAATATGCTACATTAATTATAAAATATGCTACTATGAAAATAATCCGAAAATTATGGTGTCAATATAAATATTTAAGATACCTACAATGTAAAAAGAAGAAACTATATAGTTGGGCTGGCCATTTCTAGTTTAGATCTTCTTCAACCTATTTTAGAAACTGCCATTATCTTGATATCTTGGGACAAAAAAGGATCTTGAAATCGTTTTGTGGGCTTTAATGGAAAGAAATCCTGAGCCTTAATGGAGCTTTTTCACCTTATGCATGAATGCTTAAGCTTAAAATAAAGAGACAGTGATCGAACCCGCCACATTAAAGAAAACTAGAACCCACTTGAGCATTGAGTTAGTGCATGTTTGGTTTGGCTTATCCCAACTCAAAATCGCTTCTGGATGACTATTTTTATGAAAATCAGAAAAAAATATTGTTTGGTTTCTCCTCTCATTGATTCTGGCAGAAGGTACAATTCATATTTTTGCCAGAATCAATTCTGCTAGAATCAATTCTATCATTTATTTCAATTTAAATTTTACTTTTTACTTTATTACCTTCTTTAATTTTCATCAACAAATATATCCACATTCATTACCCTCTTTAAATATCTAAAAATAATTACTAAAAAAATTCAAATATACAATTTTCATTACCCTCTTTAAATATCTAGAAATAATTACTAAAACAAAAATCAAATATACTACTCATGTTCTGTTTTAATTAATGAGATCTTTAGTGAATCTAAATGTTGAGCAAATGTTTATGACACAACTTAGAACACAAATAATGATTTGATTAAGTATTGTTATTTTTACAGCTTGTGCAATTGTTGAAAGGATAAAATGAACGATCGAAATTTACATACTTTATATTCTAATATTTAAGTACTATATTGCACTTTAAATTAATATTGTAATAATATTCTACTAATATTTAAGTACTATATTGCACTTTAAATTTTATAATCTACATTTATTTCAATTTTGATCTTTACATTTTCCTTCATTACCCTCTTTAATTTATTATAATAATATTTAAGTACTAATATTTAAGTAATAATATTTCTAGTACATACAAAATTAGTATTGTAATAGTATTTAAGTACTATATTGCACTTTAAATTAATATTGTAATAATATTCTACTAATATTTAAATATTATATTGCACTTTAAATTCTATTATCTATTTGTAATTTTTATTTACATACTTCATATTTCACTATTATTTTAGTAATTTTTATTTATATGTATTTGACTATGTCCATTTTGATAATACATTCAAAAGCAATTTTGAGCAAAGCTATCCAAACATCATGAATTGATAACAATCACTTTTACATTGTTGTATCCAAACATAAATCAATTGTTGTCAAACTCAATTCTGTCAAAATCAATTCTTTCAAAATCAATTATGTCCATCGCAGAACCAAACACACCCTTAAGCTTTTCAAATGGGTCCTATTACCTGAAATTTGCACAAAAAGCGGACGAATCGGAAAAAACACGACCGAATTTTTTGGTCGGTCTTGATCTACGTTTACGAAAATTCGGTCCTGGTCGTCGTTTTTCTATTTTAATGTATATTTTCGGTTTTCGGACCGGACCGGACCAAATTTTTCGATCCGATCTTCGGTCCGACTGTTCTGAAATTTCAGTCCTCGGTTCGGTCCGGTCCGAAGTTTTTGTGAAGCCCTACAGTATTACCCCCATGAACTTTTTTAAAACAGAATAATTATCACCCTAATCGCTGATATTGCAAGGAGAGTGTATTTCACTCTCTTTGGGAGAGTGAGAAGAATAAAATCTGACACGTGTCAATTTTAATTCTATACTTCACATTTAATTACATCTAATTAATTATCATTAAATCTTATTTTTTTTTTATAAACTACGAATTCCAATCCTGGAAATGTAGCATCCCACTTTTCTTTACTACCAAGGACTTCGATACATTTCGAAATTATGTAGAAGAATCAAGTTTTTAGCATTAGGATTTCACACTTGTACATGTCCCTTTCAATACCACGGAAAGCATCCCTATTAATCAGGTAAACCTAGGTTAACACTGCTTCAGACCATAAAGACTGTTTAAGATTCTTCTTAAAGGAAGGATAAAACGAACCTCATCCAACAATATTTGTTGATAAACAATAGTAAGACGAGAGAAAGAATCCAAAAAAGTCACAAAATTATTATAACCCGATAAAGAAAGAGTAGGAGAAAGTCCGTACATCAGAGTGAACTAACTCAAATAGTACACTACAATGACTCTCACTATAGGAATATTACTTTAGAATATGCTTAACCCTCTTACATACATAAGAATGCAACCTGCATACACATGATTCGGATAAACTAGAACTAAGACTCGCGTCTTTGACACGTGAAGATGCCCTAATCTACGATGCCATAACTCGACTTCATTATAAGAAGAAACATTCAAGGCTGTGTGGAGGACATAAGACCGAAGTCTCGAGGATGTTTTGTAGAGCCCCTTGTCCTCACGCCCACTCCCGAGGATCTCGCCCCGGGTCTGAAAAGACACCGATCAGAGACGAAATTTACACTGGAGTTCAGGCTTTTTTTGTTAAGGAGCTTTAGCCACTCGACTATAAAGAGAGGCGTGAAAAGCCATTTTCACTTGCTTGATTATAAAGTTGGAGAGGAGCTCACACACAAGAGATTAAAAGACGGAACATATAAAAGAGAATTCAAGGGTAAGGACGAGACGCAGGAAGCAGTTCCTCTATGGGAAATTGGAAACGTCGAAGTAGGTTGTGGCTTATAAATAGGAAGATAAAGTGTTAGCGGACCGACTTGACAGGACCATCCTTTGCTCTATCTAACTCGGCGTGCGCTCCTTCCGGCCCTGCGAGAACATATTCGGACACGTGCACTACTCATATCGGTACTAGAAGCCCTAGGCCCTGACTCACCCTTCATGGATGAACGTTGCGGAGGAACCCTTAGGTTTTCGGGGCATTGGATTCTCACCAATGTTTGTGTTACTCAAGCCGACATTCTCGCTTCCGCTTCGTCCACCACCGCTCGCGCGGAGGCTTCTCTCTAAGGCATAACGCTCCCCTACCGATGAATTTTGACATCCCACAGCTTCGACAGATCGCTTAGCCCCGTTCATCTTCGGTGCAAGAGCGCTCGATCAGTGAGCTATTACACACTCTTTCAAGGGTGGCTGCTTCTAGGCAAACCTCCTGGCTGTCTCTGCACCCCTACCTCCTTTATCACTGAGCGGTCATTTAGGGCTTATTTCTTTAAATGTGGAAAACTATTTTTTTTATTAAAAATATGTATTTTCTTAAAATACGTAAAACTGATTTTTTTTAATTTGGAAAATCCGTTTTTTGAGAAAATAAACCTGGAAAACTGAATTTTTTTATTAAAAAATCTGGACTATTTTTAAATCTAGAAAACTGATTTTTTAGGAATAAACAATAATGTGGAAAACTGATTATTTTTTCTATATATGAAAAAATGTAGTTTTCCAAATTTAGTTTAAAAAATGGGTTTTCTACATTTTTTAAAAAAATTATTCCATATTCTAAAAATAATTCAGATTTATTTGAAAATTAAATGTATCGTAAAAGAAGAAATAATGAAAATCTAGATTTTTAGGAAATTTTAAGAAAAAAAAATCATTTTTTTCAGATTTGTTTTTAAAAAAAACGGGTTTTAAAAAAAAATACTTTTCAGATTTTTTGTAAAAAAAATCCATTTTTAATTTTTTTAAAGAAAATTTCAGTTTTTCAAATTTCAAAAAAATTATCACTTAAGTAAAAAGAATTAAAAATAAAAATAAAATATACAGGTGGCAAGAAGAGTGTATGTTACTCTCCCCTAAGAGAGTAGATATACAGTTTCACGGTGGTAACTATTCTGTTTTAAAACATTCTGAGGAATAATAAAATTTCTGAAAAGGTAAGGTGTGTTGTAGCAAATTTAACTAAAGTTCAGGAAATTAACGGTATTTTCCCCCTATATGTTTTGATGCAACAATATAGAGTAATCATTTATGCTTCAAGGCAGTTGAATGTCCACGAGAATAATTATCCTACTCATAATTTAGAGTTAGTGTCACTGGTGTTGCACTCAGATTTAGGAACATCACTTGTATAGGGTAGCTTGTGAGTCAGTGAGATTTACATAGATCTCTACAACCTACAATATATGTATTAAGTAGACCAACTTGAATTTGATGCAGTGTAAAGGGCTTGAGTTGTATATGGATAAAGTCTAACGTGGTAGCTAACAATTTAAACGTAATTTATACGAGTAGTTTGGCATGTGTTTGATGCTTGAACCGTCAACAGGTTAAGTTTGAGCTCCAAAACTTGGAGATCTGACTCAAAGCATGCCCATTTTCGAGTGAAGATGGGAAACGATAAATGAACTTTGTGGTAAATTTACTGTTGGAACTTGTAGAAGAAAAAGAGATTAAGTGATCAAAAGTTCATGCGTTGTGAATTAAGGCACAGCAGCGCAGCGCCCCAAGACAGGGCCGCGACGCTGAGATTTCGAGAGCCTCAGGAATTCCGACGCCATGGAGCTGCGTAACGGGAAATTCTTAATTTGAACTAAAAGTTGCAACTCTTCACATAGTCACAACCTTTGGTTAATAGCTTCTTATGGACCTTTGATATGCTATAAATAGCGTGTTGATCACTTGTTTTAATAGACAACAACACAATTAACAAGATTAATCTTCAGATTTGAGAATTAAAACATCAATTGAAGATCATCTCTTTGTTGCTTCTTCTTATTCTTCCTTAACCAAATTTCTAAAGAACACATATAGTAAATTCGTCAGGAGCGGAGTTCTTGTGCTAGAACTAACACTCAGATAGTATCCTCGACGTCCGTAGAACTACAGCACAAGTGAGGACGAATTTTTATCTTAGGACACTGCGTCTTTGCATGCCTCTATCTACAAACAAGTTAGTATGTGATGTTCATACTGTTGCTTTTCATTGTAGTTAATTTTTATATATTGAATTCAATTTCTTTAAATTATATATATTGAATTGTGGTTTATACATTGAAGGTCTAGATTGACACTAACACTTACCTCGTATTTCAAAAAAAATTGATGCAGTTTGGTTGTTCATGGATATATTGACTAATTCTACGCACTTCCGATCGGTCCAAGCCACTTACTCTTGGGAGACATTGGCCCAAATTTACATCGAAAAGATAATGTGATTGTATAGATTGTCCATTTCTATTGTTTCAGATAAAGGTACATAGTTCATGGCTCACTTTTGGCGGTCTGTGCAATAGGTACACAACTTGAGTTGAGCACAATTTTCTATTCATAAGACTGATGGACTATCTGAGCAGACTAGTCAGATCCTCGAGGAAATGTTGAGAGCATGATTCAAACTCAAAAAAATAACTAATACAGAATGGCTGAGAATTCATCTATATCCAGCTAATTAGAATTTCTCTCGGTTATATTATATTTACATAATAGGATTAGTTAAAAGTTAACTATAGATAGGTGTCAACTGTCAACCTTAATCATAACTTTTCCAGGACTTAATATGAAAAAGATTCATTCTCCAGTTGGGTGATTTGAACAAAGTGAAACGAAGCTATTGGGTAAATATTTGACTAAACATGCCTTGGAAAAGGTCAGTGTGATAAAAGATAGGCTTCATATAGTTCAAAGTATGCAAAAGTGCTACGCATATTGGAGAGTGTGAATTAGAGTTCATGTGGGGTGACCTAGTTTTTTTTGAAGGTTCTCCCCACTAAGGGTATTATGCACTTTGGAATAAGAGCATGTTAAACCCCAAATATATTGGATCATTTGAGATTTTGGAGAAGGTTGAATGGTGACTTATAGACTTGCTTTACCACCGAACTTGTCATCGGTACATCCAGTATTCTATGTGTTCATGCTCTAGAAGTATAAATATTCAAGATGACTGAATTTACATATAAGGAGGTTTTGTTGGCTATTTTGGATTAGACAGGTCCAAAAGCTAAGATCGAAAGAGAGTGTGTCAGTCAAGTGTTGTGGTAGAACAATATATTAACGAATTTACTTGAAAGATCGAAAAGTACATAGTCATGTAATCTATATCTATATATAATATAAAGCCAGACATAAACCTTGTCAAGAAACATAATTATATTTTTTCTCAGTTTTTGGAATTTTTGTTCCTTAAAAATATCTAAATATAAAATTTTCATTAATTTTCAATTACAAATCCTTCATTATAAGCTTTAAATAACACTAAAATCTACATAATAATGCCTCGTGTCTCTTGAGTTTTCTATCTCTTATTTTTCTTTTCCGAATTATTGATTCACACTCATGTTTTACGTTTGCACATTAATTAGATTTAAAAGCTCTTAAATTAACTTTTAAGAGGATGGTTCATTTCCCTTTCTCCATGTAAAGCCTTTATATGTTCAAATCTTCATTCTGTCTTGAAAATTGAACAAATCTATAATTTTTTACACCAAAAATTCTTTGTTTAATCTCATTTCTGCCCAAAAAGAATACAAAAATGACACATGAGTTTTTAGGGAGATGGAACTTCTTATTAAAAAAAATCATTCTACAGCAACAAGGTTGGTGACTTGGTGATGTACTACTCCGAGTACATGCATTTCTTGCCATTCACTAGAGCTTCCTTGTGGATTCTTTATCTGATGCATATTCACAACTTCATTTCACCAGTGCAGTAGTCGAATTTACTTTGTTGTGTTAATCAATGTCTTTACATTTTTATCGTTTGCGTATTTACTTTTTACTCTTTCTTTGTGCTAATCAATGTAATTTGTCGTCATTATATAAATGGTGGTTAATTCGTCCACTTGTAACATGTAGACTGAGAAATCTGACTCTAAGATTGCGGCAGTTGAAGATATCAAGCGGAGAGAATTTGTTGGAGAATGTGAACTTCTTTCACTTGTCGTTTTATATTTTACTAAAATGTTATATAGTATTTATCTTTGTACTTTCGTTGAGTAAAAAAAATATGCTCACTACTTTGCATTTATTAATAGAAAAAGCATGTGAAAAGACTTTAAAAATTGAAGCTAGCTAGTCAAAGAATGGAAATCAATTAGGAAATAGTGATTGATGTCACTTACAAAGGACAAAAACCCAAGTATAGTAGTCCAAATATTGAGATGCACAAATGGTATACATATAGCGTAGTAATTAAGGGTATATTTTCTCAACCCCCATTCCAGGAGATTCAACAATAATTGGATCATGGGATATTTAAAATGGTGACTATCTTCTCTACGATTATTTTACCAAAGTTTACTTTGTATTGTGAGTTGCCTTGCTAAACAGGTCTAAATTAGAGATATAAATCCTGATCCTGGTAAGTATTTTTTATGTTATTGACAATAAAACATGAACAGTTTATTATGAACTTGATAACAAATTGAAAAATTCAACTTTAGACAAGTTAATGTTCAATGCTTTCGGAATAAAGAAATTATTGTCTGATTATCTAAAATCAAGGTTTTAGTCCATAAATTTAATCAATAATCGAAATGGAAGGAAAAATGTAACGATCCGTTAGGTCGTTTTGACCATTTTGCATATTTTGCCATAGCCTTGTGTTGCGATTTTTATATATGCTTACGCAAGTGAGCGTATCACGTAAGATCGAGTATCGTCCACAGAGACTGAATTATTAATTACCGATTAATAAACCTTTGGTTTATATTTGGTAAACGTTAATGAGTGTTTGTTTCTTAAACTAAGAACTACAACTAAACAATAAGCAATAATAAACTAAGGATGATAATACTAGGATTTTAACCAGTTATGAAGGTAATTAGGACTTCCAATCTCCTCAACTATCCACTCGATCACTTGTTAATGTAAGACTAATGATTCTTCTCCTTATTAAGATAGCATGTTAACGAAAATGTTCTATATTCCGGTTAGGACATATAAAAACTCAACCTAAATGAGAATTTTCTATATTTCTATGATAAATTCTACCACATAGGAGGATTAAGATCAATAACTTAAATACTACACAAGCAATCGTGATACTGTCGTTCAAGATTAAACATATGTCTAAACAACTATAGCATATTCAAATCTCCCTTTTCAGATCTCGATTTGAAATCATATAAGTTATGAGAATTAATGGCCAGTTAATTATCATACAATCATCACGAGTTGAATAGATCTTAATAGGCGAAGAAGAAATCACTAATAATGCATTAATTTATGAAAGAGTTTCAAGTGATTCGAAGGAAAACGCTAATTAAAAATAATTAGCTCATAGACATGCTAAGAACTAATTCAATATCCAATATGAACTGAATTAAAGTAAAGTAAAAAAAAGAACTTAAATAATAGACGTCTCTAATTGTGTTCTCTGCCTCCGTTCCTTGCCTCCAAAGTATGATATGAGAAGAAATATGTCTCCTAGGGTTTTATAAATCAAGAAAAACCATTTTGGACCTTTTCCCCCTATGAAATTTCAGCATTGTTTCGCAATTTTACGCCGTCGGCGCCGCGGCTAATTCGGCAGAACATCACTGGCCTTACGGTGATTTATTTTCAGCTACTGGTTCTGACGCGCCCCGATCCTTCTTTCAAGAGCCGTGACGCGGGCCTTGCTTCCTTGCGCCGCGGCCCTTCAGTGTATTTCGTCCGGATTTTATCAGATTTCTTCTATGCTTTCCGGGACTTCTTTGGTTGATTGCTTGGGACTCGATTGTGCATTCTTGTCCTCAAAATCAGCTCATTTCATCTTAAATTCGTCATATCCCACCTGAATCGCTTATGACCTGAAAACACACAACACAACGCATAATAATGTACAAAACAACTAAAAGACACACAAACAACACCCTAAAATAGACTCTAAAACAGTACTAAAATAGACTTAACAAATACCCCCTAACTTAAACTTTACTCGTCCTCGAGTAAAAAACTTTAGACACTCTAAAAAGAAAAAAGACACACACAAACACAAAGACTTAATCAAGTTAGCCACAATATATCTGCCTCGAAGATGCGCAATATAATTTTCAGAAATATTCTAACCACTAATTTGCTATCTAGAATTTCAAGCTAGTCAGATAATCATTAAGCTTACTTAAGGTTATTAAGGCATATGATCACTCAATCATGATTACTGAATCAACCTGTATTCTTTACCAGTCTATGCACAAATGAATTCTTTCCAACAGTCCATCATGCCAAAATTCTAGAAGCTTACTAACTTGCTACTCTCCCCTAATGTAGACATACATGCTTAAAAATCATTAGGACTTCTATGGGTTGTATCGTTAGGCTTAGGCATGGGCATATAAAATGTCATTTAGGCTCAGAATTACCATAAGAATAAGAACCAACCAATCCAAACTGATTTCACATTACAATGTACCACAATCCCCATTTTTTTCTTTTCTAGATTGAGAAAATTCGCCCTTCAAGTTACACTCCCCCAAACTTATCTTTTGATATATATACGCGGGGAGTGTATTTATTTTCTTTTTCACTCATTCATTCATATTTTTTTCCTTTTTTTTCTCAATCTTTTTGTTCTTCAATTTGATAGCAACCAGTCTACAATACCATTTTACTGGAATTCAACCCCCCAAATTTGTATACTTCTATACTTATGATAATTCAAGGGAATGTAATAATAGTAAAGTGTTCAAATAGGCTCAAAGATAGGTGTTGATCAACAAAGAAGGATTCATTAAGGCTAAAAAATGGGTGACTAGGATTAATATAACAATGTTGGCTTGAAAGGCTCAAACGTTTCAAAGATGGCCTAAATCATTTTTCTAAGCATGCATTATCTAAAATTTCGTCTCAAGTAACAAGCAAGAAAGTTCTAGAATTTTTCACCATCTTTCCTCAAACCCAAATTCACTCATGTATAAACCAAGTAATTAAGTACAAGATAGTCAATAGTCATGAACAAATTTTCATTATTATTAATAACCACAAGCAAACTCACAGACTATCCAACTTAAGCATACAAATTTATGCGTTTCGTGACTATCAATTTCATCCAATTTTATCACAAGCGTTCACTCAATCTCATTGGATATTGTTTTAACTTGATTCATTGACACAAGAAACTAAAATAAAGACACGAACAATAAACAAACAACTAAACCTAAATAATTTAAATCTACTAACTCAACACAACAACAACAACTGCATAAAAACAATAAAATCCCCCCAAACTTGTTCAACACATTGTCCCCAATGTGAAAAAGTAAAGCAAAGGAATGAAGACTTACAAAACCAAATAGCGATTCAGTATGGTGGTGGCGACGACTCTTTTTAACCCAAAAATCGGTTCAGGCACTCTGTCACTCAAGCGTCGCGACACTTCATCTGGGCGCCGCGACACCTCACCCTTAAAAAATCATTTTTGCACACCGCTCTCGGATGTCGCGTTCTTCCTCAGCCGCAGTCATTTCCTCAGAGAAAAAATTCTTCAATTTTCAGTATTTCGGTCCCTTTTTCCTCGGGGTTGGCGTCATTTCACCTACCATAAAAAATATAAACCAAGAAGCACAAGACTGTGAGACTGTTCAAAACTAAAATAAAACAAAATAAAATAAAATAACATAATTAAAATGTTGGGTTGCCTCACAGTAGCGCTGTCTTTAACGTCTTTTAGCCAGACGCATATATCTTCTTCACTCAAGGGGGTAGATTACCCCCGCAGCATACCTATTTCAAGATCTTCTTCCTTCTCTTTCTCCTTTTCTTTCTCCGTAGCTAGGTTCATAGGGGTTCATCCCATTTGCATCATTCACCAGTTCATTAACACTACCATCATGTTTTTCCCATTATTTTAATGTTACCCCAAGAGCATCAGTACTCTTGAAGCTTTTCTCAGAGGCATTTGTTTTAACTACACCAATGGAAAAACATTTATTACCTGCTAGTGGCACGGTTGTTTCCCTGAAGACGTTGCAGATTACTTCTTCATCCTGAACTCGGAGTATTAATTCTTCTTTCTCCACATCAATAAGTGCTCTCCATGTGGCTAAAAAAGGTCGTCCAAGGATGATGGGAACTTCAGCATTTTCTTCCATGTCAAGAATGATGAAATCAGCTGAAAAGATGAATTTACCCACTTTAACTTGCACATATTCTATGATACCATGGGGATGCTTCAAAGAATGGTTTTCCAGCTGCAACGTCACTGTTGTCGGCTTATCTTCACCTACTCCAAGCCTACGAAACACAGAGAGGACATCAAATTTATGTTGGCCCCCAAATCACACAAGGCCTGATTGCATTTAACATTCCGTATAGTGCAATGTATAGTGAAACTCCATGGATCTCTTAACTTCTGGGGAAGTTTCTTTTGCAAAATTGAATTGCACTCCTCTGTCAATGTCATTGTCTCATATTCTGCTAGCTTTATCTTTTTAAAGAGGATATCCTTCATGAACTTGACATAAGTAGGCATCTGCTCCAAGGCTTCAACAAACGGGATGTTTATATGCAACTTCTTGAACACCTCTAAAAACTTTGAAAAATGTTTATCAAGTGATTTCTTCTGTAGTATTTGAGGGTAGAGAATTTTTACTTGATATTCCCTTTCAACTGCTGATGGTGCCTTCTCTGTAATAGGGCAGTCTTTAGTAACCCCTTCTTTCTCAAGGCCGGATGTCTCTCCCAACTCGTTCTCCTTCTCAACCTGTGGTTGGGTTGCAGCCTGCTCCATTTGTTTAACACTCCTCAAGGTGATGGTCTGACACTGCTCATTCGGGTTCACAACTATGTTGCTAGGTAGATTCCCTTGACGTCTGTTGTTCAACATGCTTTCTAACTGCCCCACTTGCGTCTCTAAATTCCTAATGGAGGATCTTGTCTCTATCATGAATTGTGTTTAAGAATTTGTAAGGGTCAACAAAGCTGTTTGCAACTCATTGGGGTCTGCTTGTTGAACTTGTGGTTTAGGCTGCTGAGAGGGGTGCGCTTGACTCATATGTTGTTGCTGATTGCCCTGCTGATACTGCTCTTGGAACTATGGCTACTAGTTCTGGCTGTTTCTCCATGAAAAATTTAGGTGATTCCTCCACCCGGATTATAAGTATTGGAGAAAGGATTGTTGTAGGGCCTCTGAAAACTTCCAACTGCCTGAACTTGTGCTTGCTCCATAGGTATATTGGTAATATCCAATGCTGTGCACCTATCAAAAGTATGTGGACCCCCGCAAATTTCACAAACCCCTTACATCTGAACAACATGTACATACATATTATTCTGTTGCAATTGCTTCGTCAAAGAAGCAACCTGAGTAGTGAGTGCAGTGATAGCGTCTAATTCATAGACCCCAACCACTTTCCTCCTGTTTTATGATCTCTCATCTGACCACTGATTGTTGTTTGTGGCCATGTCTTCTAATAGCTCATGTGCCTCATTAGCACTCTTGCTGGTCCCCCATGCATCAGCATCAATAATGGTAAGAGTAGTACCACACAACCCGTTGTAAAAATTATGGACCAACATCCACTTCTCAATCCCATAGTGCGGACACTTCCTCTGTAGATCCTTGAACCTCTCCCATGCATTATATAACGACTCCCATCAAGCTGGTAAAAAATATTTAATTCTCCTCTAAGTTTTGCGGCTTTTGATGGAGGAAAGAATTTGGCAAGAAATTTCTGAGCTAAGTCTTGCCACGTGCTAATAGAGTTCGCCTGCAAGGATTTCAACCAGCTCTTGACTCGATCCCTGAGTGAGAATGGGAAGAGCCTCAATCTAATGGTGTCATCAGTCACACTATTGTATTTGAATGTCGCACATAGTTCCAGGAAGTTTGCTAGATGCATGTGTGGGTCTTCTGATGGCAAACCCCCAAAATGAACTGTTCCTTGAACCATGTGTAAGATCGCTGGCTTGATTTCAAAGTTATTGGCTTCCACAGCTGGTATCCTAATGCATGTCTGCACCCCTGTAACTGTCGGCAATACATAGTCCTTTAAGCTCCTCTCTGTAGGATGCTGGACTCATCCCATCATGTCTGTCGATACCTCTTCATTCAATCCGTTTTGATTCTATTGACCTGTCATTGATACTGAATCAACAATTTGTTTATTCCTCCTGTTCTACTTACACGCTTTTTCAATATCTGGGTCTAGAGGCACAAGCGTGTCTGTTCCTCTTCTGCGTCGCATAAACAAAGCTCCCTGAAATTGATAAAAAACAAGACAAACTGATTAAGGCAACCAATGTGTTTTAAAGAAAAGAAAAAAACCAAATTAGAAATAAGACTAGTTAGTTCGATATTGATAAGACTTCAGTCCCCAGCAACGACACTAAAAACTTGTTGCGATTTTTTTATATGCTTACGCAAGTGAACGTATCGCACTGTAATAATAATCTTGGTAAGATCGAGTATCGTCCACAGAGACTGAATTATCAATTACCGAACCTTTGGTTTCTATTTAGTTAACGTTAATGAGTGTTTGTTTCTTAAACTAAGAACTACAACTAAACAATAAGCAGTAATAAACTAAGGATGATAATACTAGGATTTTAACCAGTTATGAAGGTAATTAAGGCTTTCAATCTCCTCAACTATCCACTCGATCACTTGTTAATGTAAGACTAATGATTCTTCTCATTATTAAGATAGCATGTTAACGAAGATGTTCTATATTCCGGGTAGAACATATAAAAATTCAACCTAAATGGGATTTGCTATGATAAATTCTACCACATAGGAGGATTAAGATCAATAACCTAAATACTACACAAACAATCGTGATACTGCCGTTCAAGATTAAACATATGTCTAAATAACTATAACATATTCAAATTTCCCTTTTCAGATCTCGAATTGAAATTATATAAGTTATGAGAATTAATGTCTAGTTAATTATCATACAATCATCACGAGTTGAATAGATCTTAATAGACGAAGAAGAAATCACTAATAATGCATTAATTTATGAACGAGTTTCAAGTGATTTGAAGGAAAACCCTAATAAAAGTAATTAGCTCATAGATATGCTAAGAACTAACTGAATTAAAGTAAAGAAAAGAAAAAGAACTTCAATAATATACGTCTCTAATTGTGTTCTCTGCCTCCGTTCCTTGCCTCCAAAGTATGATATGAGAAGAAATATGTCTCCTAGGATTTTATAAATCAAGAAAATCCATTTTGGACCTTTTTACCCTTATGAAATTTCAGTTTTTTTTTGCAATTTAACGTCGCCAGCACCGCGGTGCCTTCGAACTTGATTTATTTTCACCATCGTTCGACGCGCCCGACTTCTTTTTCCAGAGTCGCGCTCTGCAATGAGCGACTCTTGCTTCATCATACGCGCTTCTTCAGTGTATTTCATCTGAATTTTGTCAGATTTCTTCTATGCTTCCCGGGACTTCTTTGGATGATTACTTGGGACTTGATTGTGCATTCTTGTCCTCAAAATCAGCTCATTTCATCTTAAATTCATCATATCGCACATGAATCGCTTATGACCTGAAAACACAAAACACAACGCATAATACTGTACAAAACAACTAAAAGACACACAAACAACACCCTAAAATAGACTTTAAAACAGTACTAAAATGAACTTGCCTTGTTATGGTGTTTTTGAAGTGCGGAGATGGGTGACGTGATTCTCTTGGTAATTAGGTGAAATAGCGGAATAAAATCTAAGTTTTGAGTTTTGAAAGTGTCATGTTTGGAAGTTTGACTAGGAGTTGACTTTTGAATAAATATGTCTGGAATCGAATTCCGATAGTTTCATTAGATCCGAAACATGATTGGTGACTTAAGTGGACTGTTGGAACGGGTCCCGAGTGTTTTGAGAATTTTTTGGGTAAGTTTGTGGAAATTCGAAAGTCTTAAGTTAAGAAATAAACTTAAGGTCACTAAAGTCAACATTGAGGGCGTTTGAGTCTTTTTTGAGGTTTCGTCGATTCTATCAGGTCCGGAATGTTGAATATTATGTATTCGAGTCATCGGTTCTCGAGGCAATCAGGAACATTTTGAGTGTTTGGTTGAAATTCTAGCCTTAAGATTTTTAAAGTGTGTGTTGGTTTAACATTTGATCAAGATGACCTATGAGTATTTCGAGTGCGCAAGCAAGTCCTTTGGATAATAACGGGGTCTCGACACTTGTCAGGTGACGAGCACTTGTATCGGATATCGGTGACATGTTATGGGTACTTATGCTTTAAATTAATTAATGAATGCCATGTATTGGGCACTAGCTGATAGAATAGTAAGATCATTTGGATCCGTGATTGGGTTATGAAACCCATACTTTCCGTAATATTATTACATGTCTGTGTGATATATGATTATGTGTCCCCATCATTCCTTTATACTAATTCAAAAGTGGAAAAGAAGCAAAAGATCGAGTCTTTATTGTACAATTGACTAAAGTTAGATTCTTTATTGCATATCCTTGCTTATTGTTGATGTGCATATCATACTCGTGCTTCATAATGTGTTAGCCTGTTGTGTGGTTAGGAATAGGTACTTTGTGAGCCTATTGTGTGGTTATACATAGGTATTGTGTGAACTTACTGTGTAGTTATACTTAGGTACTATGTGAGTGCTTATACATAGGTACTGTGTGAGCCTACTGTGTGGTTATACTTAGGTATTGTGTGAGCCTACTGTGTGGTTATATTTAGGTACTGTGTGAGCCTACTATGTGGTTATACTTAGGTATTGTATGAGCTCGAGCGGTATATGGACCTCGTTAGTCCCTCACATGTCACGATTCGTTCATGTTCTACCGGTGAATAGAAACAAAGGCATTGCATTGCATATCATCTATATCTTATATCATTCATTCAATCATTCCTTGTTGCTTGATTTGCCTTAAATATGTAATTGCCCATTTTATCATGCTACTTGACTATTTGAGATATTCCTAAACAGTTAGAGGTTCTTACTCTTAGGCTTAAATCTTGGATTGATTAGACTCTATGAGGTGTCTTGTGAATACCTTATCAATCTTGAGGAACTAGATGTTATAACCTAGGTTTGATCTCATGGTTTTAGTGGATTCAGAGTTTGTACTATTGTGGTGAACTGATGGCAGTTAATGTGGAAGTATTAATCGGTAAGCCAGCCCTCGTCTTCGTTTAAGATAGGGTCGGTCGACGATATTGCTGAGTACACATTATTTTTGTACTCACGCTACACTTGCTACACCTTTTTGTGTGCAATATTTGTTCATAGTTCTATTGGATTTCGCGACTACCCAACATGTTGAGGAGCTGACTTGGAGAATTTCGAGTGAGCTATAGATAATTCATAGTACCGGATTCCTCTTTTATTTACTTTCCTATCTTTCTATTTCTAGATAGTTCTGTATTTTCAGAATTGTAATCATTAGTTCGTTCTTGTATTATTGAAATCAGGTTTTTGGGAAATAATTGTACTCTTCGTATTTCCTATATTAAAGTTTCATTAAAGTTCTACAAAGTATTTTATTTTAATTATTCCGTAATTGATATCCTTTATAATTTGGATAGTTGGGTTGTGCATGGCTTACTGACTCATGAGGGTTGGTACCATCATGAATTATTAAATTGGGTCGTCACAAATTAGTACAAGAACGGTAAGTTTTATTCACTCATTGTAGTCATTTAGTTTGAGAAGCTTAACAAACTCACAATTAGTAAATCACTAAAATTTTATTGAGGCGGCAAAAAAGTATGATGGAACAAATCAATTTTGTTCCTTTTTGTTTTTCCACATAAACTGAGTAAAGCACCTCTAGAATCAATTACAAATTATTATTGAAAAATAGATAACTTGATGCACAAAGCATTTTGCGTTAGTAAGGTTCGGGGAAGGGCCGCACCTCAAGGGGTGTAATGTAGACAGTCTATCATAATACAAGTATTAATACTGTTTTCACGGCTCGAACTCATTACCTATAGGTCACACAGAAAATTATTATTTATTAAAAGTAATATTATTCATGAAAATTAATATATAGCATGTGAATCGACCTTCTTTCCTTGCACTTCTTGATCCTCCTCAATTAGTAAGGGATTCAACATTTCCTTTTTTTTGATTTTTTAATATTCTTTTTAACTATTTTCATTAATATAAAAGAATTATAACTTTACTTATTTACCCTTACTAATATACTCTTATATTTAATTAAGTTAAGTTCTGAAACTTAAATTAATTTTATACAGTTCAATCTTAGAAAACATAACTGCGTTCACCTAGGGTTTTGATTTTCCAGTTATAAACATCTTTATATTAGATCGCTGCTGTGCTTCTAATTAAGAGTTTGAAACCCTGTTGTTGTTTTAACTCCCTTAGTAGTCTATTTGGTGTCGTTCAAACAATCGAAGTGCTCAAGAATTGATGAGAAGGCCAAGTAGTGCCTTCAAAAGAAATTCTAAGAATAAGATCTGTTCCGTTTGTGAGTTTCTTAAAATTGAGTCATTTGTTTTCCTGAAGCTCTTTCAAGTTAGCTAGTTTAAAAAGAATCGTACAAAAAAATCAAAATAAGAGATGTAAGTGTAATATCATAAATCACGAGGGTAGTTAGTGTGATAGAGCGAAACGTGAGGGAAGGTATTTGAAATTATCCCAAAATATAAAATACAAAAAATATTTTCAAGATTAATCTCGTCTATTTTTTGTTGTGCACAGTAAACCCTGCGCCGACGCAATACCGCAAACCACGTCAGCCGATTAACCACACTTGACAAACCATGTGTGACAGACTCAACCAAGAAAATTTATGCAGGGGATCGAACTCGTGACCTTGCGGTCTCGCGCTCTTACTGCTATACCAACTTGGCTACCCTTGCGGGTTAATCTCGTCTATTTAAATCGTAAAGGATTGGACTATTTCCTCCTTAATGGTCATTTCCAAACACACCTCCACCCGCCCTCTTTGCCTTTTGATTCAATGCGGGGTGGCGTTCTTTTTGGGATTTCTATGATATCGACATCGTTTACTACTTTTAACGCCCGTTAAAAAATAATAAATAAAACGCATATTTTATCATTATATTCATATTAATTGATGTATAATCCTAATGAATTTAGAAAATAATTTGGAATGACTAATTAATGTTAAAGGTAAAAAAAGAAAAAATAAGTTATTTTTATCTTGATATGTTAAACTTGACAAATAAAAATAAAAATTTATCTTTAATTTAGTGGAAAAGTAAAAGTGAACTAAAAGAGTACTGATTATCAATTTATAAAAGAGAAGTAGATGATGCATGACATAACAGTGGAACCTATCTAAGAACGCACAAACATACCTTCGACAAAGTCAGCTTGGCATTATATTAGTGATTTTTTCTTGCTTCATCAAGTCAAAACTAAGGACGCAATGAGAAACATAGCCTCCTTTAACATAGTCATGGAGCTAATTCTATCTTTCAGTTGACTTTCCATTAGTTTAATTATTGACTTCAATACTTAAACCAGCCCAATAATTTCATTGGTCATTTTAATCCCAATGTACTAATGAGCTTTGAATACCGAGCGTATAAGAAATTGTATAATCAAGTTTCTAAAAGGTCTTTCAACTATGTTTTTACATTTTCGAGGTGTATCGTAGTACTTTAAAAGAGGAACTACAAAAAGGGCCATGTAGTCAAACGGCCCTATAATTATTGTAATTAATTGAATTTCTTAACGGGTGTGACCCTGAACAGATAAGAGAGTGCTCAAAAGGAACCTTTATCCACACTCCACAACAGCATCCATCACTTTAATTTCATGTATGTATCACTATTTTGTTTTGGTATATACTTTCTGGTTGGCCAATAGTCTTGCCCAATTGTCAAATTTCTACTTAGCTTCTCCTGTTTGTTCTTTCTTTCCGAGGAAAATGCTTCTTCTGTTCAAATGCCGCCAGGCAGATCAAGAATGTGCACCATATCCTCTTGAGGGACCATTAACAAACTTGAAAGTCATTACAAAACTAATGTAGATATTCCCGTCCGTCCAGGGTTGAACATCTTAATTGTACAAAACATAATATGGGAGCCCAATATTATCCAAAATCAAGAATAACGATGGTTTGGTTTTGATACTCCTGTTAAAAAACATGAATTCTGGGTCTCCGGGTGGATGCACCATTAAAAATACGGTTCTGTCGAATCTAGTAGCTTTATTTCACACCATATATAAGAAATCTACTTTCCGAACTCAGTAACTCAAATGATCAATGAGTTTAATGACAATATCGAATTCATAAACTTTAAATTTTAAATCCACATCTATTGAATCTAACTCAATTCCGAAAGCTAAATTATGAATATGAGGATTTTCCAAGATTATATAAGGAGACCACTGTTAGTGTCAATCTAGACCTTTAATGTATAAACCACAATACAATATATGTAATTCAAAGAAATTGAATTCAACAACACTATTATATAGATACTTCAACTATATAGAGATTAACAACAATGGAAAGCAACAGTATGAACATCACATACTAACTTGTTTGTAGATAGAGGCCTGCAAATGCAGTGACCTAAGATAAAAATTCGTCACCGCTTGTGCTGCAGTTGATCGGACGTCTGCCTTGAGGATACAACTATCTGAGTGATAGTTCTAGCACAAGAACTTCACTCCTGACGAATATACTATATGTGTTCTTCAGAAATGATTTTGAAGATGAAGAAGAAGAAGCAACAAGAGAAATTCTTCAAATTGATTTAGATTCTCAAATATGAAGATTGATCTTGTTAATTGTGTTGTTCTCTGTTAAAACAAGTGATCAACATGCTATTTATAGCATACCAAACGTCCATAAGCAGCTATTAACTAAAGGTTATGACTCTATGTGAAGAGTTGCAACTTTCAGTTCAAATATGAAATTTCCCGTTATGCAGCGCCGCGGCCCTGCACGTCGGCGCCGTGGCGCCGGAATTCCTGAGGCTCTCGGAAGTTTCAGCGCCGCGACGCTGTGCCTTAAATTCATAGCGTAATTTTTTCGCGTATTTTGATCACTTAATCTTTTCTTCTTCTACAAGTTCCAACAATACCCCACATTTTCTATCCACACATCTAACAATACCCCACATGTGAATAGAAAATAAGATAAATGAACTTGTCTTCATTTCTGTCAAACGCGATATGACATGCATCGGAGATGGTGTCTTTTGGACTTGAACCGCTCGTAGTGAGTATCTATCGGATCTACTTGTGAAGTAGTGGACGTAGTGCCTTGAACTATTCACGTTTTGTAGTAAATCGAGACAACAAGCATCACACACATCATACCAACATATTTCAATTCTTACGGGTGTGTTCTTTTCGGTCATGAACAACTCCTATCTTCATGAGAATTTCTAGAGAACTTAACCATCTCAGTTCTCCCAGATTCGACCCTACATCAATCTCACATAGGTGATATTAATCAAGAATAGTTCGTACTATCCCACCATAATGGCTATTAATAATCGAAGTTCAACCCTATATAGTCAACGGAATAACACACTTGGTACATCATAGGAGCGAGCATATGTGTGTTTTACGCTCCTTGAGTCTTCCCCAACTAGTTTGCCTTTTGAACCTAAACCATGAGATCTCCAATTGTGATAGGTAAGGTTTCCACCAGTTCACAACTCATTGTATTGGCTTTAAGCCCATTCCCCTCGATGTAAATACGATTTGCTCTCGTGTAAGACCTTTTGTCAAAGGATCCGCTATATTGTCCTTTGACTTTACATAATCAATGGAAATTATTTCATTCTTCACCAAGCTTCGTATTGTATTATGACGTCGCCTTATGTGCCTTGATTTGTCATTATATATTTGATTTTTTGCCCTCGTCAGGGCAGCCATACTATCACAATGTATGCAAATGGTTGTCACTGGCTTCGTCCACAACGGAATACCTTCTAGGAAGTTTCTTAACCATTCTGCCTCTTCGACAGCTTTATCCAAGGCTACAAACTCTGCTTTCATAGTTGATCTCGTATTTACCGTTTTCTTTGAATATTTCCATGATACAGACGCTCTACTAAGTGTAAATACATACCCACTTGTGGACTTACTTTCTGAATGGTTGGAAATCCAGTTAGCATCACAATATCCTTCTAATACGGGAGGATATTTTGTATAATGCAACCCATAGTTCATTGCATGCTTTAGGTATTGTAGTGCCCTTATTAGCGCTACCCAATGATCATTTCCAGGATTGTGTGAGTATCGACTGAGTCGACTCACTGTATATGCTAAATTTGGTCTCGTACAATTCTTTATGTACATCAAGCTTTCAAGAACTTGCGTATACTCCAATTGAGACACACTTTCACCTTCATTCTTCTTAAGGTGACTAGCGGGATCAATTCGCGTAACAACCGATCTATCATCATATTGTCCAAATTTTCTAAGGACATTCTCAACATAATGAGATTGAGTTAATATATAACCTTCAGAATTCCTTAGAATTCTAATACCAAGAATGACATCCGCTATTCTCATATCTTTCATATCGAAAGCGACATGCAACATTTTCTTAGTTTGATGAATTACTGATGCGCGGTAAGATGCACACACTTTAAACGCAAGTGCACGTTATCGTGACAAGTAATATAGTCCTGGTAAGACCGAATATCGTCCACAAGGATTAGGGTTCAAGTACCAACTATCTATCTTTTGGTATCTATTTGGTGAATTTATGATTGATTGGTTGTTTATAACTACGAATTATAAAAGCTATTTAACTATAAAGGTTTACTTCAGTTGTGATGAGAATAGGGCTTCCATGTATCCTCACTATCCGCTTATGCTACTTACTAATGCATTAACTCATGGTATTCTTCTTTAGGAGAAAGCAGGTTTACGAAATCGTTTTATACTCCCGTTAGGGTTATATAAACACTCAACCCCAGTATCGCACCTTACCTAACTTTCGGTGATAAGGATAACTTTATAGGAGGATTAAGAACAAAAACCTAGTTGACCGTCACGCACAATGCGCAAAATTAGGGTTGTTAAGCCTCTCATCAACGCTACATAAATAATTGAGGTATTTTCATCCCCAATCCAAGAATGTCTACCCAACTTACAACATATTCACAATCCCCCTTTTCAGAATCTGATTAGAAATCATATAGTGATAATTAGTTGTCAATTAATTACCAAGAATTCAACTCAATTATTAGATAGATCTCTCAATAAGAAAAATAACCATAAGCATGCATTAATTTATAACATAAGTTTCTAGTAATTCAACATGGAAAGCCCTATAAGAGAATTAGTTCCTAGCCATAAAGATGACAAGAACTAATTCAAAATCCAACATAAAAACTGAAATAAAGTAAAAGAAAGAAAAGAAAAATTACTTAAGAATGAGTCTCCAAGCCTAGCATCCAAGGGTTGTGTTGTGGAATATTTACAAGATGGATTGGTGGGAGGATGGATGTAGAATGGTGAATGGTGGAATGGAGAATGAATAATTCTTCTAATGATGTAGAGTATTTATAGCCAAAGAATCCTTTTGGTGAAGGGTTAGAGATTTGTAGGAAAGGAAAAGTTATTAGAATCCTTTTAGGTAAGGGTTTTAAGGTAGGAAAAGTTATCCCTTTAGGTAGGAAAAGTAATCCCTTTAGGATTCTGAAAACATGTCAAATTTGGCCCCAGATTCATAAATCCGCGTCTTGCGTTCCAGAATCGGAGCCATGCTACCAAGATCAAGAACTTTCGAACTTTCAAAGATATTGGGCGCCGCGACTCTGTCAGCTGGCCACGGCGTGACGTTTTCTGGCGAAGTTCCGCTTTGTCCTTTTTTCGTCCGGACTTCGTCTGATCTCCTCTCTAATTTCCAGAACTTCTTAGACTTTATTTCTTGGCCCTTTTAGTGTGCAATTTCATCTCTTTTATGCTCATTTCATCTCCTTTTCGTCATTTCTCCATTTTTGACCGCTGTGACACAAAAGAAAGAAAAACGACCCTAATCCTATACTAAACATAAATAAAATGAGTAAAATACTAACTAAAAATGACTCAAAAAGTGTATATAAAATACACCGATCAAATACCCCCAAACTTAACCTTTGCTCGCCCTCGAGCAAAGATAAAAAGAAAGAAATAAAGACTCAAAAAAAAAAAAAGGAAAATAAAAGACTCAATGACATTGATCACTTTGCTGCATTGGTGTTACTTAGAAAAACATGAAGATTAGCAAAATAATATGCAGGAACATATAACATGAAATTTTAGCACACTAAACACATTAAGCTAGATATTTCGCAAACTCATTTTTATTATGCTTAATGGAAGTCAAATACTGAATCATACATGTTAATTTCAAAATTCCTATCGCATGCTTACTTGCTATTCTCCACTAATCATGGCTATGCATCTAAGAGATCTTCAGGACTTTTAAGGGTTGTAATGTAGGCTTAGGCACGGGTAGGTAAAAATAGGCATTTAGGCTCATTTTTGTGTACCATAAGCTCTTTAGCTTTTCAATTTTTCCCTTTTCTTTTGATTCTTTCCTTCACTTCAATTCTATCTTTCCCTTCTTTTGTTTTGGGAGAGTGAAATATCTAATAATGACAAGCACCCCCAAACTTAGGCTTTTGCCTATTTCTTATTACTTTTTCATTGGGGTGCATCAAACTTATTCACTCTTTTTGTCTCTTTTTTTTAACACAATTTATTCCAACTATTTCACATTTTTACTTATGGCACAATTGTGGGAATATATGGTGTCAAAGAAAATATTTCATGTTTTTAGGCTGAATGGGGCAGACTAGGGATATTTTTAAAGTCCGGGATAGAAAAGAATGGTAAGAATTGGCTATCAAAGAAATGCCTGAGTCATCTCCCTAACATGCATATCCTAACTATTTCGCCTCAAATAGCAAGCAATCATAACACATAGGTTTTCATTATTTAGCATGCACAATTTAAGCAAGAAACTCCAAATAGACAGATTTTGTGAGTTTTTGGCATATCTAACCTAGGTGTTTAGATAGTTGCTTCTAATTCCATTACATTATTCCACCTTCCTTCACTAGGTGTTTCTAGCAACTACAACATACATGATCTTTGACAGACAATTATGACTCGAAAAAAAAAAATTGTGACTCAAAAAATAAACACAAAACAAAATAAAAAAGACTTAACTGAAACATAACAAGACACAAATAAAACACCCCCAAACTTAAATCACACATTGTCCCCAATGTGTGCAATACTAAAAAAATGGACAACTTACTTGACACAACACGGTCATAATGGAGGTCAGGAGGAAAAATTCGAATTTGCGGAAATATGGCTCTCAAGTTGGGCGCGCACGAGATTCGGCCATGCGCTGCTAATCTTGTGTCTCTTACGAGATTCACGCATCGCGGTCTGGCCAGCTACGCGACGATCGCTTCCTTTTTCGTTTTGCTCCTTTTTCCTCGGTTTTAGCTTTGACCACTGTCATCCAACAACAAAACAAGAACCCAAGACCGTGAGACTGTTTCAAGACAAAATAAAATAAAATAAAGCAGAAATTAAAATAACATAATTAAAAATATTGGGTTGCCCAACAAGCTGTCTTTAACGCTTTTAGCCGGACGCAATTAACCTTTTCGAGTGCCCGTTGGATTCTTCTCGCGAACCGCTTGCAATCCGCAGAGTTATTGTTGTAGGTCTCAATTTCCTACGACCATTTGTTCAAACAAGAGCCTTACATATACAATTATCCCCAAGTAGGCTTGTCTTTATGCTTTCTATAATGTAGGAATCTGTGAACTTCTACATCTCTCAACTCTGGGGTACCCTTGATGGTATGGGCTTCCTAATTGGGAATCACCGTGATAGCTAGTGGTGTTTCTTCCGTAATAGGTGCAAGAAAAGAATTTCCACGTAATCCAAGAAGGTAAATAATTGGATCTCTGATATTTTCCTTTCTACACCAACTATCTCACCAGATTCCTCAATAGTGGGTGTGGTTCGTGCTCCTCAATTTGATGTTTGCTCAAAATCACCTCGATTTACGGGTTCAGGCGCGGCGCCACTCTCCTGCTTGTCTCGTAATCTTCGACACCGCGGCCTGCTCATCAGCGCTGGCGCCGCCTTGCTGCGAACTCTCTATCTCCCCGATTCGACATCCTTGGTCAATTGCACGACATTGTGTTTCCTCATTGCCTACCCAGTGCAGATTGCTCTTCTTGTGTTTCGCTGTTGAATATGATCGCGAGCTCTGCTATTTGCGTTTCCAACTTCTTCATGGCCATTCTCGTTTCGTCTATGAACTGATTTTGGTACCTCGTGAGACTGAGTATAGTTTCTCGTAATTCCTCCCCCTCTTCCTCTATGGTTGGAGCTCGATCATATTGACAGTAGAAATCCATGTCTTAAGGATCCCTGAGATGAATCAAAACCAACAACGAATCACGGCACACTTGTTTTTTTTTGTTTTTAAAGAAAATAAAATAAATAATTTAAAGAAACAAAAATAAAAACCAAATTAGAAATTAAAAATAGATAAATTTGATATTGAACTATGCCTAATCCCCGGCAACGGCGCCAAAAACTTGATGCGCGGTAAGATGTACACACTTTAAACGCAAGTGCACGTTATCGTGACAAGTAATATAGTCCTGGTAAGATCGAATATCGTCCACAAGGATTAGGGTTCAAGTACCAACTATCTATCTTTTGGTATCTATTTGGTGAATTTATGATTGATTGGTTGTTTATAACTACGAATTATAAAAGCTATTTAACTATAAAGGTTTACTTCAGTTGTGATGAGAATAGGGCTTCCATGTATCCTCACTATCCGCTTATGCTACTTACTAATGCATTAACTCATGGTATTCTTCTTTAGGAGAAAGCAGGTTTACGAAATCGTTTTATACTCCCGTTAGGGTTATATAAACACTCAACCCCAGTATCACACCTTACCTAACTTTCGGTGATAAGGATAACTTTATAGGAGGATTAAGAACAAAAACCTAGTTGACTGTCACGCACAATGCGCAAAATTAGGGTTGTTAAGCCTCTCATCAACGCTACATAAATAATTGAGGTATTTTCATCCCCAATCCAAGAATGTCTACCCAACTTACAGCATATTCACAATTTCCCCCTTTTCGTAACTGATTAGAAATCATATAGTGATAATTAGTTGTCAATTAATTACCAAGAATTCAACTCAATTATTAGATAGATCTCTCAATAAGAAAAATAACCATAAGCATGCATTAATTTATAACATAAGTTTCTAGTAATTCAACATGGAAAGCCCTATAAGAGAATTAGTTCCTAGCCATAAAGATGACAAGAACTAATTCAAAATCCAACATAAAAACTGAAATAAAGTAAAAGAAAGAAAAGAAAAATTACTTAAGAATGAGTCTCCAAGCCTAGCATCCAAGGGTTGTGTTGTGGAATATTTACAAGATGGATTGGTGGGAGGATGGATGTAGAATGGTGAATGGTGGAATGGAGAATGAATAATTCTTCTAATGATGTAGAGTATTTATAGCCAAAGAATCCTTTTGGTGAAGGGTTAGGGATTTGTAGGAAAGGAAAAGTTATTAGAATCCTTTTAGGTAAGGGTTTTAAGGTAGGAAAAGTTATCCCTTTAGGTAGGAAAAGTAATCCCTTTAGGATTCTGAAAACATGTCAAATTTGGCCCAGACTTCATAAATCCCGCGTCGTAGCGACTGCAGAATCAGCCATACACAAGATCAAGAACTTTCGAACTTTCAGCATATTGGGCGCGCGGATTTCACTGGCTCAGCCATGGCGGTGACGTTTTTCGACAGTGTTCCGTTTGTCGCCTTTTTCGTCCGAACTTCGTCTAATCTCCTCTCTAATTTCCAGAACTTCTTAGACTTTATTTCTTGGCCCTTTTAGTGTGCAATTTCATCTCTTTTATGCTCATTTCATCTCCTTTTCGTCATTTCTCCATTTTTGACCGCTGTGACACAAAAGAAAGAAAAACGACCCTAATCCTATACTAAACATAAATAAAATGAGTAAAATACTAACTAAAAATGACTCAAAAAGTGTATATAAAATACACTGATCAATTACATCCTTATTTGTTCCCATAATTAGCATATCATCCACATACAAGCATATAATGACACATGCATTATGACATTCCTTAATGTAGACACATTTGTCACATTCATTTATTTGAAAACTATTTGATAATAATGTATTATCAAACTTCTCATGTCATTGCTTTGGCGCTTGTTTAAGTCCATATAACGACTTAACCAACTTACAGACTTTCTTCTCTTGACCTTTCACAACAAACCCTTCGGGTTGTTCCATATATATTTTTTCATCTAGTTCACCATTTAAGAATGCAGTCTTCACATCCATTTGGTGTATTCCAAATTGTGAATCGCTGCTATAGCAATTAGCGTCTTTATAGACGTAATTCTAGACATTGGTGAGTAGGTATCGAAGAAATCTACACATCCCTTTTGTCAAAATCCTTTGGCTACTATGCGAGCTTTATAGTTCTCTATAGTACCATCAGGTCTTAACTTCCGTTTAAAGATCCATTTATGGCCTATTGGTTTCTGTCCCGGAGGAAGATCAACTAATATCCATGTATTATTTTGTACAATGGATTCTAGTTCACTTTGTATGGCCTCCTTCCAATAAGGTGCTTCGGATGATTCCATTGCAGCCCTATACGTTTGAGGTTCTCCTTCAACGGAAAAGGTCATAAAGTCTGGTCCAAAATCTTTGGCCATTTTACCACGCTTACTTCTCATTGGTTTAGAATTTCCTTCTTGAACCGATGAAGTAAGATTATCATCATTTTGAGTGTCTTGGTATGACTCAACTTAAGGCAGTGTCCTCTTCTTATTATTAGGAACCCTTTTATTCTTGTTTTTGTAAGGAAAAATTTCCTCAAAGAATTCTGCTTCTGCAGATTCCATTAGTGTGTTCTTGTGAATACTGTCAACATTGGAATGATACACCAAAAACTTATATGCTGCACTATTATTGGCATGACCAATATATATGCAATCCACCGTTTTTATCCAAGTTTAGTTCTCTTTGGTAAAAGAACTTGAACTTTTGCTAGGCAATTGTTAGGTGTATTTTGTATACACTTTTGAGTCATTTTTAGTTAGTATTTTACTCACTTTGTTGATGTTTAGTATAGTATTAGAGTCGTTTTCCTTTCTTTTGTGTCACAACGGTCAGAAATGAAGAAATGGCAAAAAGGAAAAGAAATGAGCATAATTGAGATGGAATTGCACACTAAAAGGGCCAATAAATGAAGTCTCGCGAAGTATAGAAGAGATCAGACGAAGTCCGGACGAAGAATAAAAAAATTGTCTAATTAACGCCTCCGGCGCCGTGGCGCCTGCCAGCTGCTCCACGGCGTCCAATTTCCTGCGAGTTCTGATTTTGCTGCAGTAATTTCAGCGCCGTGGCGCCATTCTGCATGGCCACGGCGCCAACATGGGATTTTTGAGTTCTGGGCTGAATTTGACACGTTTTCAGAGTCCAAAAGGGATAACTTTTTCTACCTACAAAACCTATATAATCCCTAAAACTCTGCTCATTAATCTATCATCCTTCAGACCTCCTCATACCACCATTCTACACTCATCCACCTTGTAAATATTCCACAACACAACTCTTGGATGCTAGAAGGCTTGGAGACTTGTTCTTAAGTATTTTCTTTCTCTTTTGCTTTGTTTATTTCAGTTCATGTATGAAGATTGTATTAGTTCTTAGCGTGACTATGACTAGGAGCTAATTACTTATTAGGGATTTCCTTGTGATTCGCTTGAAACTCTTATTCATGAATTAATGCATTAGTTTTGGTTTCTTCTTTATATAGTTGAGATTTATTCAATAATTGCTTTGATTGCTTGGTAATTAATTGATTACTAATTATCATCACATATATGATTTCTAATCGAGATCCGAAAGGGGAGATTGTGAATATGCTATAGTTGAATAAACATAGGTTAAAATCGTAGACGAAAGTACTCCGATACTTGTGTAGTTTAATAGGTTATTGTTCTTAATTCTCCTTTATGGTAAATCCTATCATCGAAAGATAGAAGGGTTCTGCATCGGGGTTGAGTGTTTATATATCCTAACCGGAATATAAAACAGCATAGTTAACCTGCTATCTCAATATAGAAGAAGAACATTTATTGTTGCATTAAAGATTGAATAGAGTGGATACTTGATGATCTTGGAAGCCCTAATTCTCCATCATAACTGATTTAAATCGAAGTCTTATAATTAGTTATTTCCTGCATTATTAGTCTAAAATTCTAAATCAATTAACGTTAACCAAATAGATACTATAGAATAGATAACCGGTACTTGAAAACCAGTCCCTGAGGACGATATTCGATGTTACCCAGACTATATTACTTGTCACGATACGTGCACTTGCATTAAGCGTGTGGATAAATCGCTAACAGCAACCCCACACTTTCATCATTTTGAAAGTAGGAAATCTTCCATTCCACAATTCATATGTAGATTGATCAGTTTTCTTTTGAGGAATTCTATTCAATATCATGTTTGCAGTAATTAATGTCTCACCCCATAGACTTAGAGGTGCACCCGAACTAACCAACATTGAATTTATCATATTCTTCAATGTTCTATTCTTTCGTTCGACAACTCCATTTTGTTGTGGAGTATATGACGCAGTGGTTTGATGAATTATACCATGAGTGGAATAAAATTCCTTGAACTAATTAGATTTATATTCACCACCTCTATCCGACCTTAGAATTTTAATTCTTTTGTAAATTTACTGCAATCATCAATAAATGATATATAATAATTCTTCCCTCCACGAGAAGGGGTTGCTTGGTAATCACATAAATCAAACCAAGCACTTCATTTGATTTCACAACAGATTTGTTAGGATGACTTGCATATTTAGACTCTATGCATACCCCATATTTGTTTATTTTGTTCATGGAATATTTTGGCAACATGTCTATCTTTATCATTCTTTGTAAGGAACGATAATTTACATGCCCTAATCGAGTATGCCATAGAGAAGAGGAGTCAACCATATACATAGAAGCAGTGCTAGTTCCTGCATTTTCATTAATAATGACAATTGCCTGATTAGGTACAACACTTAGTTTGAAGAGCCATCACTGAGGTAACCCTTTCATACATACACCCCACCTTTGGTGAGTACAAATTTGTCATATTCAATTACAACTTTGTAGCCTTTGTTACTAAGAACATGCCCAGAAATTAAATTCTTACAAATTTCAGGCACGTGCAACACATTTGTGAGCACAAGATCATTCCCGGAAGTGAGCCTCAAAGTCACATTCCCTTTCCCTTCTACCTTCACAGCAGTGGCATTTCCCACGAACAGTGGTTCTCCATCCTTGATGGCTTGGTAAGATGAAAACATGCCCTTTTAAGAACATACATGCCTTGTAGCACCCGTATCTATCCACCAATCGGTTGAATTTGTAACCATGTTTGTTTGTGCAGCAATAACACCAATAAATGGGTTCTTAGAAGCATTGCCTTCAACCATATTGGCATTAGGCTCCAATGAAATAGCATAAGCCCTTTCACTCTTCCGGTTATACTCTTCAACTCGAATTTTAAGAACCAATTGCTCAAAATCCATTCCCTCAACAAGGAAATCCGGGTTAAGGCCCAGGACTTCAACCTTTGATTCATGAACAAAGACAAGGAGTTCCTCCACTTGCTTGACAACCGACTTTGTATCTTGGGTGTCCCAAGTCTCAAAAACCTTTCGGCTCTCTCTGTATCAATAGGAGCATTCTCCACTTCTCCTTCTGGCAGTGCCAAAGGAGCCTCAACAGTCAACATGTTTTCCACGTGATGTGTTGTCAAGTAGAACAACATCTTCTGTTACCAGCGTTTGAAATCAGAACCCTTGAATTTCTCGGGTTTCTCTACATGGGTTTTCACCATTGATGATCCAGATTGATCCATCCTTTTGCAAATCAGGAAAATGTATTCTCTGAAAATTTTGCAAGCTTCACAAAGTCAGAAAAATAAATTTTCTTAGAATTTTTTGTCTTAGATTGTTAGTTTCAATCTAGACCTTCAATGTATAAACCACATTACAATATATGTAGTTCAAATAAATTAAATTCAACAACACTATTATATAGATACTTCAACTATATAGAGATTAACAACAATGGAAAGAAACAATATGAACATTACATACTAACTTGTTTGTAGATAGAGGTCTGCAAATGCAGTGACCTAAGACAAAAATTCGTCCTCGCTTGTGCTGCAGTTGATCGAACGTCTGCCTTGAGGATACAACTATCTGAGTGATAGTTCTAGCATAAGAACTTCACTCCTGGCAAATCTACTATATGTGTTATTCAGAAATGGTTTTGAAGATGAAGAAGAAGAAGCAACAAGAGAAATTCTTCAAATTGATTTAGATTCTCAAATATGAATATTGATCTTGTTAATTGTGTTGTTCTCTGTTAAAATAAGTAATCAACATGCTATTTATAGCATACCAAACGTCCATAAGCAGCTATTAACTAAAGGTTGTGACTCTATGTGAAGAGTTGCATCTTTTAGTTCAAATCTGGAATTTCCCGTTACGCAACGCCGCATTCGAAGAATTTCGGAAAAATTTCAGGAAGGCAAGAATAAGTAATATGAGTGGAAACTGGAAGTGAAAAGGTCGCATGGCGCCCGTATATATCTTATATACTATTGTGACATAAAAGATGCATCGAGATCAAGATTATGAAGGAGAGATAAGAATGTTACACCCCGTAATTCCAAGAGGATGAGATGAAAACGTACTAAAGGAAATAAGATTCGAAGTTGGAAAAAAAATTGGCAGAATATGTTTGGACAGTTTTGCAGTCAACTTGGGAGAAGTATATCTCCTAGTATAATTGGGGGTTTTAGGTGTTTCAAAAGCCTAATATGAAGTTCATTGAGTCTAGTTTCCAACACAACAAACCGTTCGTCGATAGGACATTGGAGTAGAAAGTTATGGACGTTACAAGATCGGCTGACAGAACAGACAGGGTCAGGCGCCGCGGCACGGATCACGGCGCCGGAGCCAAAGCCCAAATTGTCTGAAATTGCAGCGCCGCGGCGCCGAGGCGGGATTTTTTGCGGAAATAGGGTAAAAATAAAAGATATTTGTTGTAGAGGACCCCTGGGTGGGTGACAAGTGTCCCCCCAACTTGTGGATCAAGATAGAGGCTATATTATGACCAAGTCTTGCAAGACTTGGTCATTTGCAAGAATTTCTCCATAGAAATTTTCCTTCTCTTTCTCTAAAAAGTTTATGAAACCCTAAGCCTAAAAGAGATTTTTAGAAAGGCAACAAGAAGGAAATACGTTGGCAAGCTTGTGGGGGGTTCGTAGAGATGATATTTGCGGGAAGAAGAATTTCGGAAAGAGGGCTAAAGTGGGCAAGATTGTTGGACTATTTTGGGCTTATCAAGGTAACCACTTTGTCCTCTTAAGTGATTGAAGATTTCTTATTGTTGTAGTTATACATTTTATCAAGCATGAGATATATGTATTGGAGATTAATAAGTGTTATGGATATTAGAAGCCTAAAACCGAAATGACCTTGTTAGCCATTTGAAGTTGAAATACAAGTTGGTCGATAGTTAGAATCGTCACATGTTATCTAATTGAAGATGGTAGTTGTTATAATCAATTGTGGCTATATAACATGTTAGACTAAACAACTTGGATGGAAAAAGGAATTGGAAAAGACTTTACCTTGTTGTTGCATTGTAGCCATTTGGCATTGAAATGTTGGACTATTTGGGTATTTATTGTGGGGCGGAATTTTACACGTCTTGTTAAGCGTGTAATCTCCTATTGTTAACTACTTTGTTGAGCCTTAAATGTGGCGTGTTTGGTTATTGAATTCGGCCTTGAAAAAGGTGGCAAAGTATGTAGAAACAAAGGAAGTGCTGCCCGATTTTCCGTAGAATTTAGTAGCTTTGCACTTGGAATATTCTACGTTTGAAATTAGAAGTTAATAGACGTATTATGGTCATTATAGGTTGACATACTACGTACGGCATATTGGACTTGGCAAGTGGATTGAACCGAAGAGGTATGTGGAACTTTCTTATCTCTTGAGCATGAGTAGTTATAACTGTATGGTACGGTAGACGTACGTGATTTAAATGAAGTAAAGTCATTTGATATATTTGACTTGTTTTAAGGATGTCTAGTTGGTTGAGTTAGAGAATTAACTCACTTGTCCTTAAGGAAATGTTATAAGAATGGTTTATCCTAATAAGGTAGACAAGGATTTCTTGACATGAAAAAGTATAGAATACTTGATTTGGAAAGTATTGATTCTTGAACTATTCTAAAGATAAGAGACCTGATTTCTAAGTTAAGAAACTTGTTTTCTAAAGTTAAGAGACTTGAAGTATTTTGAAAGTTGTGTAACTTGATTTGAAGTACAAGTCTCTTGGTCATAAAAAGAACAAAGTTGTCTAAGACATAAAGAGTTATAACGGCTTTATGAGAAGTTAGTTATGACGACTTTATGAGAGGATAATGATGTCTTAGTTTCTAAAGCATAAAGTTAGTATAACGGCTTTATGGGAAGTTGGTTATAATAACTTTATGGAAGGTTAAAGGAACGGTTTTCTCGAGTAAGGTAAACAAAGATGAAAGAATCGAAATTAAGAAGGGCAATTTGATTTAAAGGCATCAATTGCTTAAAGCTTAAGGAAAGGGTCACTTGATTTAGAAGCCAAAAAGATATATTTCTAAAATTGTAGTGACTCGTTGAAATGTAGATAAGTCTTGATACTATGGGTGTTAGTATCTTGGGGTTTTATGTGAAAAAGGGATCTTTTGAAAGAAGAGAAGTACATAGTACTCTGGGTTAAATTCCCCGGACTTGTTAAGTGATATGAAAGTGCCTTAAGGTCATAAAATGGGATCCATTTTGTATGTTAATGAAAGTCTAAAGAAGTTATGAAATTACTTGGACGTACCGCTAGTGATGGAGGATTCCACGGGTATGCTTCCATTGTCTTAATATGAGCTTACTGGGACGTACCGACAGTGATGTGGGATTCCACGGGTATTCTTCCTTTGTCATAATATGAGTTTACTTGGACGTACCGACAGTGATGTGGGATTCCACGGGTATGCTTCCATTGTCTTAATATGAGCTTACTGGGACGTACCGACAGTGATGTGGGATTCCACGGGTATGCTTCCTTTGTCATAATATGAGTTTACTTGGACGTACCGACAGTGATGTGGGATTCCACGGGTATGTTTCCATTGTCTTAATATGAGCCATCGACGCATCGGCGGTGATGGGATTCCACGTATGCTTCCTTTGTCATAATATGAGTTTACTTGGGCGACGCATCGGTGATGTGGGATTCCACGTATGTTTCCATTGTGGTTGATCCTTGGACATGCTACGATGAGGATTCCGAGGCACGCACTCGACATGCTTACGATGAGGATTCCGAGGCACGCGACCAGATGCGGGTTAAATTCTGATCGATTACATTACCCACGGATTAGCTCTCAATGAAGACATGTACCCGAGATGAGGGATTCCACGGGCATGTTATATAAGATTATTACTCCATGAATTAGCTCCCCATGAAGTCATGTACCCGAGATGAGGGATTCCACAGACATGAGGTATATATATATATATATATATATATATATATATATTGTGTATGTGTACGCCGACAGTGAGGTAGGATGCCACGGGCGCGTCACATGGTTATGGTCTACACGTACGGCTGTCGGCAATGACGGGGGATTCTACGGGCACACTTTGATATTGTGGGCTTAAGGCCCCATCGACTATGTGATGATATGGAGGCTTGTGTCCAGAGTCGGTGACTATTGTTCATGTGTTGAAATAGTCTTTAAGAGGTAAAACTGACTTTCATTACTTTCACTTCGGTAAGGCATAGTGTACTGCTAATTGGTTATCATATCTGTCTTCACCTGTATTTCTAGACTATTATGATTTAAATTACAGTACTTTCAGTTTTACATACTTGGTACATATGTTGTACTGACCTCCTTCGGGCCGCGTCATGCCGCAGTTGAGGTACATAGCTGGTCGATCCGCACTCTTAGGATCATCACTGTTCGATTCGGAAAGCTCCATTTCTCCGGAGGCTTTGTCTTTTGGTACGGTTCCCTGAAGTTGTAGACTTTTGTACATTCAGGGGGTATGGCGGGGCCCTGTCCCGTCACAGTGGTTATGTAAACTCTTAGAGGTCTGTAGTCATATCTTGTGGGTCGCTTTATAAAAAAAAAATTGAGGTAACTGTTTTTGGATTTGTTTACATCCAGGGAGGTAGCCTTATCGGCTAACCTATTATTTATTAATTGTTAAGTTTATGTATGTTCCACTGATTATCTCTGATGTATACCTGTAAGGGTGCCTGTAGGCACCAGCCGCTCGATCGGCCGCGATCGCGTGGCCCTGCACGTCGACATCGTGGCGTTCGAATTCCTGAGGCTCTCGGAAGTTTCAGTGTCGCGGCCTTGTCCTTGGGCGCCGCGACGCTGTGCCTTAAATTCACAGCGCAATTTTTCGCGTATTTTGATCACTTAATATTTTCTTTTTCTATAAGTTCCAACAACCACATCACATTTTCAATTAATGCGGAGAACTTAAAAGATACTACAAAAAGAAAGGCATTTGTCAACAACGTTTTTATTGTCATATGTTGGATATTGTTGTCAAAATTCTTTTTCACAATAACAAAAATTGTTGCATATCATTGCAATAACCTCCGATGCGAAAAGTTCTCGCAACAACAAGTTATTTTTTTGTTGTCATTTACGTTTTTTAGAAACAATATATTAAATTTTTGTTGTCATTTACATTTTTTGTAACAATATATTTATTATTGCTAAAATTTTGTTGTCAATTCTATACTTTATTGTGGTGAGATGTTATACTAAATTGGACTCCAAATCACAAACAAAGGACTATGGTCCTTAACAAATAATACACTCATTCAAATATCTACTTACACCTAACTTAATGAGATTGCAACCTTAGACCATCTCTAGCAGGAGATAATTAAAATCACATTTATCTCTTGTCATTATTCATCTGCCACATCATCAAATATCTCCAATTATCAATACACTCCACACAGGAAATATTTCATAAAATAATTCATTTTATCTTTCCTCCACATCAATACATATACCTCACTAGATATATTCATTCTATCTCATTTTCTATTTTGTATATGATATTATTCTTGTAATTCATATTATTACACATATAATAATAAAATTATAAATTACTTATATTCATTTAATTTTGACACTTATCAAATATTATTATAATATTAAAATACAACAATACATGATTTTATTACTGAAGATAAATTAATCGTACAATTTATCAAAAATACACTAAAACATTGCTAATTGAGAGTCACTCATCCTAGTACTATTCTCGAGAAATTTGAGTGTAAAAGGTAGGTATATCTGTTGATCCACTGCTAAAATTAGGAGTGGATTTCTCGGTGTTTTAATTGTTGATATTTGGAAAACCACGATAATTAATTTCACCAGTTTGTTGCCCATATTTCATATAAGGAAAATTATACGGATATTGCATACCAAAATTAGTTGGCATCATATATGACATTTGTAAATTGGATGACATATTTTGAGAATTTTGTGGACGTTGAATATTGAGATTTTGTAGTTGGTTAGGAAATATAAAATTTGGAGGAAGATTAAAATTTTGATTAGGATTCATATTAAAAAAATAGCAAATAAATTGGAAGAAGATAGAAATTTGGAGAAAATAGCCAAAATATTTCGGTGTCCAAATGAAGTAAACTTAGTCTCTTTTTATAGATCTTGAAAAATAAAAAAAAATGATTTTTTTTTTTTAATTCGGTCAAATTATTAGTCAAAAATAATAATTAAAGTAGCGGTGGAAAATGAATTTCTGGCAGTCAATCGCAGACTGTCACATGGCGTTGCAAGAGACATTGTCTCCTGCATCTTCTGCAGCAGAAGACAATGTCTCCACGTGACAAGATTATCTCTTATATATTTAGCAATTCTCAATTATTTTCACATCAATATGTCATTTAAATTGTCTTCTGTTGTGTATAATCATCGGGGACAATGTCCCTGCTGGAGATGGTCTTATATACTAACTGATCGAACACACAGTCAGCCCAGTAATAAATCAATCATACAGCTCTAATTTACAAGCAAAAGCAAAAGATGATGGCTACGCTTCGGGAAATGTAGATAGGAAAAAGTGATGTGACCCTCTACTTAAAAGGAAAAGAAGCTCAACACGTGCATTGTTTCCTCAATTTCATACACATGTACGCCTATCATCTAGCATCAGTATTTTCCGGGAGGAAGTAGACAAATCACTAAGCAAATTATAGTGAAAACAATTAGATGTTTTTTTTCCTAGTTAAGAAATTGCATTTAGTCTTAAGGTAAAAGGATCAAATTAAATAATTCACTCTCTATACAGTTGAAACCAGCATGACATGTGACATGGTTTACGTGTGAGGTCGAAGAGAGTAATTATGGTGTGCACCGATGTGAGTTGCCTCGGGGTGAGATTAGGTGTCAAATTGAGTTCGAATGTTTGAGCAAGACCGGGTAGCGACCGAGCCAAGAGATCAAAGGATCAAGATACCGAAGAGGCTTTGCACATATCTGTTGCGGATACGGTGCTAGCCATTACGTTTTAACCATTAAGTTGTCCTTATTGTCATTTATGTACATTTAATTAAGGAGTTATTATTGGGTGTTGATGCCTTGTATTATCTACTATAAAAGGAGTTCAACCTAATTGTTCGAGGGGCATATGATTCTCATTGCATTCACTTGCACGATTTCATTGTAAATTTAAGATACTCAAGCTCTCAATATTGGCTCGGGTTAAAAGCAATTCAGCTAAGGACCGGTCCAATCTCAGGGATAAGTTTCAATCAAGATTTTATCTATTCAGGCTATTTCTATTGCTTATTATTTACTTTTGCTTATTTATCTCAAGTTATTTATTACGTTTGCGTACGAATCAATCCATATATTCTTAAAACAACTTACAAATTCAACTGTACATTTTTGGAGTAAACAATTTGCCACTCACCATGAGGCTGAGGATAATAGTGGAGATTTATTCAAATTCAAATTTTACTTGTTTCTTTCGAGATTTTGTGATTTCAGGTTAAAACTAAGTGTTGCAGAATGACTAGTGACATTCAAGTTGAGGTTAGCAACCATGATGAAAACAACAACGGGGACAATGGTGCTAACAACATCAATAACAACAACGGTGTTCCGCCTGTTGATCCGTTGAATCCCAACCCTGTGATTTCACCCCAAGGGTACAACAGGTCACATCAAAAAACATCGGACGACGTAGAGGATGAAATCAGTTTAGCTCGGATCTTTCACATGTTGAAGGAGAAACATGAAGCAATAACTCAAATGCAAAACAAAAGCAGTGGAGCGAGTGCAGCTGATGAGCCTCAGCTAGTCTGTAATGATGATGACCGGGAAGAGGATCGGGTCGATGAGAATGCTAATGGCTCGGGGACTAATGAGTCCTCAAAGGTTTCTTAACCAAATAGATCGATATCAATGAAACGAAGGTGGAAAGTTACAACTTACGGGTAGACCAGATTCTGGGAGCTCCTCCGATCTTGAAGGGGCCAGACTCGAAGAGATATATCCAATTTATATTTCTACAAAGTGCGGCATCGAAACTAATCTCGAAGAGGTTTAAGATGCCCGACCTCCCGAAGTACGATGGGACAAAAATTCCATAGGAGCTTGTGACGTTGTATACTTATGCAGTAAAAGGTAATGACCTGCATTCAGACGAGATCGAATCGGTGTTTGTTGAAGAATTTTGGAAAAACATCATCTAAATGAGCGATGACCTGGTACACTATATTTACTTAACACTCTATTAACTTATTTGAAATGCTTGAATATGCTTTTATAAAGGAACATGATGGAGCGCAGAAGGTTCCATCAAGAAAGGCAGATATATTCAAAATTGCTCAAAATGATATGGAGTTGCTACGAGAGTTCATGTCACGATTCAAAAGAAATAGATTCTTCTCGATACCAGATGAATGGGCAGCCAAAGCTTTCACTAAGAGATTGAATTCCAAGAGCTCTAGTGCCTCGTTCAAGTTGAATTTAGTAATGATAACGACAAGGCGTCTTCCAATAATGTTGATAACTCACGGTTATCTGAATATAATTTCAACATCGATGTTGCCAGACTCATTTCGACTGTTAGGCATATCAAGGAAATAAGATGGCCAAGACCACTTTGGTTATATCCAGCTCAAAGGAATCCATGTTTGGTTTGTGATTATCAGAGAACTCATGGTCATTGGATCGAGAACTGTCGTCAATTGAGAGATGAAATGGCTCAATTGTTAAAAAATAGCCACATGTGTGAGTTTTTAAGTGATCTAGCAAAAGGAAACTACAAAAATGGGAGCAGGAAAACAAGCGGATACAGTCGAGCCCCAACATATTATCAACATGATTATTGGAGGAATGGATGTTCCAAAAGGAGCGGTCATGACGACAAAAAAGATGAAAGTGTCTATTACTCGAGAGAAAATACCTAGAGATTATGTGTCGGATGGAACAATTTCCTTTAATGATGAAGACACAGAGGGCATCATTCATCCTCATAATGACGCTTTGGTAATTTCCGTCTTTATCAAAAAAAAATTAGATTAAGCGTATTTTGATTGATCCAGGTAGCTCGGCCAACATTATATGGTAGAAAGTGGTAGAGTAGTTAGGGATGTTATACCTAGGGTTCTCAACGGAGGGGAAATTACAGTTCTAGTTAATACATCCAGAAGAGTTCAGCAAATGAAGTTCTATGTTATCGAAGGCGAAATGAGATACAACGTGTTTTTTGGCAGGCCTTAGATATATGACATGAGGGTTGTGCCTTCGATGTTACACATGATGCTAAGGTTCCCAACCCCAGAGGAAATAAAAATACTTCATGGTGAGCAACCAGCATCAAGGAAAATATTTGTAGTAGAAGAAGTGGTGCAAACACAGAGAGAAATGAATGATTCAAATAAATGCAAAGAGGTTAAATAGAAATCACATGATTCGGGCCCTACGAGTTCGAAGAAGGATAAGATAAACTTCAAAGATGAAGAGGATTACTTATGTGTCCCAAGGTCATTTGTGCTGCCATATAAATCAAATGCCATGAAGTCTACTGTGTAGGAATTAATGCAAGTCATCTTGTTCGTGAATCTACCGGATATGAAGATATACTTGCGCACCAGGTTAACCCCGAAGCTTAGGCTTAAATTTATTAAATTTCATAAAACTAACTCCAATTTCCTTTAACCAGCTCGTTGCACTATCCCTGAGTGAGAATGGAAAGAGCCTCAACTGAATGACATCATCAGTAACACCATTATATTTAAAAGTTGCACACAAATCCAGAAAATTTGCTAGATGCAAATGGGGATCTTCAGATGATAACCCCCCGAATTGGAATGAACCTTGGACCATGTGCAATATTGTTGGTTTGATTTCAAAATTATTAGCTTCCATAGCTGGAAGCCTGATGCAAGTCTGCACCCCTATGATAATCGGCAACACATAGTCCCCCAAGCACCTTTCTGCAGGGACTTGTCTTAATACAAGCGGTAACTCATCATTCCCCAGATTGTTGTTTTGATGATCTCCCATCGCTAATGAATCAACAATTCTCTTTTCTTTCCTATTCTGTCTGCACAATCTCTCAATCTCAGGGTTCAGAGGGATAAGAATGTCAGCTCCTCTCCTATTTCGCATAAACTAAGTTCCTAAGACTAATAAAAAAGAACAAACATATCACGGCAAACAACACTAAAATAAAATAAAAATAAAATAAAATTAGAAATAAGAATAGATAATTCGATATTAACAGTACGCCAGTCCCCGGCAACGGCGCCAAAAACTTGTTGCGATATTTCCGTATGCTTACGCAAGTGTACGTATCGTTCAAGTAATAAAGATTTGTAAGGCCGTGTTTATCGTCCACAGAGACTGGTTTATTAAGTATCGGTTATCTATTCTATGGTATCTATTTGGTTGACGTTCTTTAGTTTGGGGTTTAGACTAAGAATTAAAACTAAGTGCAAAAAATAAACTAAAGATGATTATACTTTGGGTTTATAACAGTTATGAAGGAAATAGGGCATTCCAATCTCCTCAACTATCCACTATTTCACGTGTCAATGCAATGCTAATGATTTTTCTTCTTATTAAGATAACAGGTTAACTAATCTGTCATTATATTACGGTTAGGATATACAAGAGCTCAACCTTGTGTAGAAACATTCTATATTTCTATGATAGATTTTACCACACAGGAGGATTAAGAACAATAACCTTAAATACTACACAAGTATCGGGGTACTTTGGTCCACGATTTTAACCTATGTCTAGACAATTACAACATATTCAAATTTCACCTTTCAGACTTTTGATTCGAAATTATATAAGTTATGACAATTAATGGTCAGTTAATTATCAAACAATCATAACAATATTGAATAGATCTTAATATGATGAAGAATGAATCAATAACTATGCATTAACTATATGAAAGAGTTTCAAGAAGATTCGATGGAAAACCCTACTAAAGTAATTAGCTCCTAAACATTGTCATGTCAAGAACTAATTTATAATCCAACATAAACTAAAATAAAGTAAAGGAAAGAAAATAACTTGAATACGAAGATGTCTCTAATCTTGCTTCTAGCCGTCGTTCTCCTCTCCAAAGGTATGATTTGTAATATAGTATAAGGTCTGACATAATGAGCAGGATTTTGGGGTTTTATACTTGAGAAAACTTGCGCAGCAGAACCTTTTAACCCTCTAAAATTCGGCCCAAAATCAGATTTTCCGCGTCGGCGCCGTGGCCCTGCAGGCTGGCGCCACGGCGCCGAAAATACTGCGACAAAATCAGAGCGTGCAGGATAATTAGCGCCGCGACACCTGTGACGTCCTTTGGCCAGTTTTTTGGTTTTGTGTCCTTTTTTCCGGAAATACTGCGACAAAATCAGAGCGTGCAGGATAATTAGCGTCGCGGCGCCTGTGACGTCCTTTGGCCAATTTTTCGGTTTTGTGTCCTTTTTTCGTCCGGACTTCGTCAGATTTCTTCTATGCTTCCCGAGACTTCTTAGGCTTCATTTCTTGGCCTTTTTAGTGTGCAATTCCATCTCAATTAAGCTCAATTCATCCTTGATTATGTACTTTCTCCTTTATGATCGCTGTGATACAAAATGAAATAAAAACACACCTAACACTATACTAAACGCGAAATAAAAGAGTAAAATACTAACTAAAAGGGACTCAAAAGTGTATACAAAATACACATAATAAACACCCCCAAACTTACACTTTACTCGCCATCGAGTAAAGCACTAAACTAAAAACAAAATTAAAATCAAATAAAAGACTCAATGAAATGGATCAAGTAGTTATAACAATGCTTCTTCAAAATCATGGATGAAAGTTGGGATAATATTTTAGAACATACATAGCATGAATATTCAGTAATCTAGAATTTCAAGTTAGATATTTCGCAAATTCACTTAGATCACCATCACTAGGAATACAAACACCTAACCTATGCATATCAATTTCATTCCATCTTTCCCAAAACTCTATAGACATGTTTACATCAGGACTTTCAAGGGTTGTAATGTAGGCTTAGGCAAAGGTAGGTAAAATTAGGCATTTAGGCTTAATTTACGTACCATAAATATTTTTCATTCAACTATTTTTCATTCTTTTTGACTTTCTTTTTAATCTTATACCTATTTTCCCCCTCTTTCTTTTGAGAGAATGAGATACATTATAAATAACAGGCACCCCCAAACTTAGGCTTTTGCATATTTTTTATTGGGGTGCATCAACTTTTTACTCTCTTCTTGTTTCTTTTTCAACACTTTTCATCTCAATATTTCAATTATCACTTATGGCACAATCAGGGAATCATAGGGTGTTAAATAAAGATCTTATTTTAGGCTCAAAGGGGCTGATTAGTGATACAATTCATGTCAGGATAGGTAATGAATGGTCAGAAGGGCTATCAAAGAAATTCTTGAATCATCTCCCTAAACATGTATGTCTTAACTATTTCGCCTCAAATAACAAGCAAACAGATTTTCTAGACATTTTTCAACCTTTCTTTCCATACTTGACACACATAGGCGAAACACCAATATCCCAAATAATTAGATGTCATGAATTTTTGGCATATCTAACTTAAGCACAAAGATTGTCGCTTTTAATTCCATTACATTATCTCACTTTATCCACTCAATATCGTTAGCAATTACAACATGCATGATCCAAAAAAAAAATTATGACTAAAAACACATGAAACAACACAAAGACCAATCAAAAAGACTCAAAATAAAAATAATAAAACAAAATAAAACACCCCCCCAAAAGTCGATGAAGCTACTGCTAAGGCTATGAATAGGTCAGTATATCATTCTCTTAGGACATGACTCAGGGACTGAGCAAAGACAACCTATTTTGCTGCTACGAGTGCCTACTCAATAGCCGATTCTTTTCTGGTAAGAAATTGTCACGACCCAACCCCGGGGCCACGACTGGTACCCTAACGGGGTACCCTATCAGGTATATGTCAGAGAATAGCAGCGGAACATACATAACACATAACTTATAAAAAGGGTAACATCACCGCCACCGATAAAGTGCCGCTTCCATAAAACATACTTAAACAAGGTATAGTAGTACGATCGGTTCTTATAGCCCAAAACATATATGTGACCACGCACTTAAAGATAACAATCGTATGACAGGGCCCCGCCATATCCCTGAATGTACAAAATACCTATAGCATCAGGGAATATCCGTACAAAAAAAAAAACAAGCTTCCGGAGGAATGGAGCTTCTGACACCTGAGTAAAAGATCCTAGGAATGAGGATCTACCACCTGCTTTCCCTTACCTGCGCAGATGAACGCATCCCCGGCGAAGCGGGTCGCACACAACGTACCAAGTATGTAAAACTGGAAAATACTGTAGTAATATCATAAGTCAAAAATAAGCTGGAGTCATAGATAAAATCAATTTCTTTGCATTGTGCCTTACTAACAATGAGAGTAACAAGTATAAATCTTATAGCATAAAAATAGGAGGCTCACGATCAAAACAGGGTACCTCGCCCGTAGTATCATTAAGCAATCCTACTCCTGGGACTATTTCACCCGCATGGGTCCTGTGGACCCGCATGAGGTCATCCGCCTCGTCATGGGACTATTTCACCCGCATGAGACTATTTCACCCGCATGGATCCTGTGGACCCGCATGGATCCTGTGGACCCGCATGAGTACCATCGTCGTACTCGCATGAGACTATTTCACCCGCATGGATCCTGTGGTCCAGATCCGCATGAGTGCAAGCGCCACACTCGCATCATGGGTAGCAAATTCATGGCATAGATAATAACCCGGGGTTTACCCCGTAATAATACAAATATATAACATAGCTCATCCGACTATCATACATAACATAAGCACTACCGGCCTATCATATCATAACATAAGCACTACCGGCCTATCATATCATAACATAAGCACTACCGGCCTATCATATCACAACATAAGCACTACCGGCCTATCATATCATACATAAGCACTACCGGCTTATCATAACATAAGCAAGTTAAGAAATCCCCTAACTTCTTATTAACATTATTAATATATCCTCTCATTTTAGTGTCCTAAGGCACTAACATGTCTTTTAATAGAAAATCCGGGAATTCAACCCAAGTACCATGTACTTCTAACTTTTTAAGAAAAACTCTTTTTATACAAAGATTCCAAGATACTATTCACCATAGTATCAAGTTACGATTTCTTTTCAAGACGAGTCACATTTCCTTTTAGAAATATAATAGGCTTCTAAATCAAGTGACTTCAATTCCTTTAAAACCTTAGGCAACCGATGCCTAAAAATCAATTCACCTTTCTTAGTTTCAAATCCTTTACCCGTACTTGTTTTAATTAGAGTAAACCTTTCTTTGTGAACCTTTCAAGAAAACTAATATAACCAACTTTCCATAAAATCCTTATATTAGCGTTATCCCTTTGTCAAATACATTTTCCCTCAACCCAAGGGACTTATACTTTTGAAGTGAAACAAGTATCATATACTTTAAAACAAGTGTAGATTATCAAATCTTGTACGTATACCGTACTACATAGATACAACTATTCATGCTCAAGAGATAGGAAAGCTCTACATACCTCTTCGGTCAATCCACTTGCTAAGTCCAACTACCGCAAGTAATATGTCAACCTATAATAACCATAGTGTGTTTATTAACCTCTAATTTCAATGTAGAAATTCCAAATTCAAGTTACCAATTCCTAAGGAAAATTGGGCAGCATTTCCTTTGTTTCTACTCACTTTGCCACCTTTTTCAAAGGCCGATTTTCAACACTCAAACGCCTCATTAAGGCCCAACATCCAAACCAACACAAAGGGGATTACACACCTAATCTTGGGTGTGTAAAATTCTGCCCCATAAGTTATAATAATACACTTAACAATTCTAAAGTAGTTTGTAGGCTACAACATGCTCATAATATCTCTTTAGCCAAATCCTTCATACCCAACCCACATTTCTTGCATGCAATGACTCTAATAGCATTATTTACTACCACAAGTACTTTATTCTTAACATGCAACACTAAAAACTAACAATAAAGGAAGAATCATTACCTTAGAGCTTTAACCAAATTTATCAAACAATTTGCTAGCTTCTATTCCAAGAACACCACCACAACAACCTTCACAAGCTAGCCACAAGCTTCCTTCTTGCCTTTTACTTTTCAGATTTTTCCTAAGGCTAGAATATCTCTTGGAGTTTTAGAGAGAAGGATGAGCTTGAAATAATTAAGAGAGAAGGAGGAGCTTTTTCTAAGAGAGAGATGAAAGATGACCAAGTCTTTAAGACTTGGTCAATATAATGCATGCAAAATCAGATGGGGACACTTGTCACCCACCCATGCCCTTTTAAAAGAAAAGATCAGATTTTCCTAAGTTTTTCACATTGCTTCCGCCATGTTCGCATGGGCCATGGCGGCCGCAACTCCTGCGGACTTCGAACTTTAGGCGCCATGCGCTCGATTTCCACACCATGAATACCGCTTGGCGCCACGCTTCTGCGCTACGCGAGGCCCCGACCAAGTTTTTCTGATTTCGAGTCCTAACTCCTTTCGCACGGCCCCATACGCACGACCTGAACCACGGGGTATAACAGAAATCCTGATATTAAGCCCCTCAAACTTAATCGACACATTGTCCACAATGTGTGAAGACTAAAAATAGGGACAACTTACTGACACAACACAACGGTCATAACGGAGGTCTGTGATGAGATTCTTGAGTTTGCACAAGCTTCTGGGATCTCTGAGGTTGTTGTGCCGTGGCCCTGCATTTTGGCCCTACGGAGTTGTGCTCAATTTGTGCTCTTTTCCAGCGTTTTTGATCCTTTTCCACTCAGGGTCAGTCCCTAGTCCACCTGCCATCAAAACATAAGACAAAACCCAAAACCGTGAGACTGTTGAAGACAAAATAAGACAACTAAAGCAAGAATTGAAATAACATAATTAAGACCATTGGGTTGCCTCCCAAGTAGCGTTGTCTTTAACGTCTTTTAGCCGGAAGCAGGTTACTTACTAAATCAAGGGGGTAGAGTATCCCCTCCGCATATCTATCTCAGTACCATTCTCTTCCTCTTCATCCTCTTTTTTTTCACAGTGCTGATTTCAGATGAGTTTAATTCTTTTTCATCAATTGCTAATTCCTTGGCCTTACCATCAGGTTCTTATGCTACTTTGGTGGTACCCCACGAGCATCAGTGCTTATGAGGTTGTTCTGCAAACTGACCTTGTCAACTACCCCAATAGCATAACATATATCAATGACTTGAGACTCAGGGGGTGGCTTGAACACTTTGAAGGTCATCTCTTCATCTTGCACTCTGAGCTTCAACTCTCCCTTATCAACATCAATAAGTGCCCTTGCAGTGGCTAGAAATGGTCTCTCAAGGATAAGGGGCATATCTTTATCTTCTTCTATGTCTAGGATGATGAAGTCAGCAGGAAAGATGAATTTACCCACTTGAACTAGCACATCTTCAATTATACCATGTGGATGTTTTACTGAACGATCTGCTAGCTGCAATATTACTGTTGTAGGCTTAGCTTCACCTACTCCAAGCCTTATAAACACAGAGAAGAGCATTAGGTTGACACATTCCCCGAAGTCATACAGGGCTTTCTTGCATGTCACATTTCCTATGGTGAAAGGTAGGGTGAAACTCCTTGGATCTTTCAACTTAGGGGGAAGTCTCTTATGCAAGATAACAATGCACTCCTCTGTCAGCGCTATTGTCTCATAGTCTGCCAGCTTCCTCTTCTTAAACAGGATGTCTTTCATGAACTTCACATAAGCTGACATTTGCTCCAAGGCCTCAATGAATGGAAGATTGATATGTAGTTTTTTTAATACCTCCAAAAAATTCGAAAACTGCTTATCCAAGACCTTCTTCTGCAGTCTCTGAGAGAATGGAATTATGTCTACATATTCCCTCATGACTGCCGGTGGAGCTTTCTCTACAATAGGGCGGTCCTCAGTAACCCCCTCTTTCTCTGCCTCAACTGCTTTCTCCAACTTATTCTCCTTTTCAATCACTTGCTGGGGTGAAATTTGCTCTAACTGTTTACCACTTCTCAAGCTTATTTCCTGGCACTGTTCTATTTGGTTCACCACACTATTTCTGGGAAGATTCGTCTGATGTCTGTTATTCACTTTCTCGGCCAAGTTCCCCATTTGAGTCTCCAAGTTACTAATGGATGACCTGGTTTCCGCTATGAATTGAGTCTGGGAGTTGGCCAAATATGAAGTGAGGATGCCAGGTTGAGAGTGACGACTCCAAGGTTGAGAGTGAGGACCTGGTTTCCTCCATGAATTGAGCGGTCTCTTTCATGACTTGTGTCAGTACTGCTCTTATTTCTCTTATTTCATCTGACTTATCTTGTAGGGCTGGTGGGCTGAATCTTTGGAAGAAGATGCCCAAATTGTGGTCACGCTCGTTATTCTTCCACGAAAAATTTGGGTGTTTTCTCCACCCCTGATTATATGTGATGGAGAATGCATTGTTGTAGGGCCTCCGAAAATTTCCCACTGCCTGAACCTGGTCTATTGGCATATTATTTGGGTCCACTGCTGTACACTTACCAAAAGTATGGGTACCCCACAAATTTCACAACTCATTGGTGTCTCAACAGCTTTTACGGACATAGTCTTCTGCTGCACCTGCTTTGTCAAAGTGGCAACCTGTACAGTCAATGCAGTGATAACATCCAACTCATGAATTCCAGCCACTTTCCTGTTGTTCATTTCTCTCTCATCGGCCCCCTGATGGTTATTTGTGTACATGTCTTCTAGCAAATCATGTGCCTTATTGGAACTCTTTCTCATGAATGTTCCTCCTGCTGCAGCATCAATAATGGTACGAGTTGTACCACACCGCCCATTGTAGAATATGTGGACCAACATCCACTTCTCAATCCCATGATGTGGGCACTTCCTCTGCTAATCTTTAAACCTCTCACATGCATCATATAATGGTTCTCCCTTCAGCTGATAAAAGTTATTAAGATCACTTCTAAGTCTGGCTGCTTTGGCTGGAGGAAAGAACTTGGCAAGAAATTTTTGGGCCAAGTCTTGCCATGTGGTAATGGAGTTCACTTGCAATGAGTTCAACCAGCTCTTTTCTCAATCCCTGAGTGAGAATGGGAAGAGCCTCAACCGCATCATCAATAACACCATTATACTTAAAAGTTGCACACAATTCCAGAAAATTTGCTAGATGCAAATGGTGATCTTCAGATGATAACCCCCCGAATTGGACTGAACCTTGGACCATGTGCAATATTGCTGGTTTGATTTCGAAATTACTAGCTTCCACAGCTGGAAGCATGATGCAAGTCTGCACCCCTGTGATAGTCGGCAGCACATAGTCCCCCAAGAACCTTTCTGTAGGGACTTGTCTTAATACAGACGGTAACTCATCATTCCCCAGATTGTTGTTTTGCTGATCTTCCATCGCTAATGAATCAACAATTCTCATTTATTTTATGTTCTGTCTGCACAATCTCTCAATCTCAGGGTTCAGAGGGATAGGAATGTCCGCTCCTCTCCTACTTCGCATAAACTAAGTTCCTGGGACTAATAAAAAACAACAAACAAATCACGGCAAACAGCACTAAAACAAAATAAAAATAAAAATAAAAACCAAATTAGAAATAAGAATAGATAATTCGATATTAACAGTACGTCAGTCCCCGGCAACGGCGCCAAAAAATTGTTGCGATATTTCCATATGCTTACGCAAGTGTACGTATCGTTCAAGTAATAAAGATCTGTAAGACCGAGTTTATCATCCACAGAGACTGGTTTATTAAGTACCGGTTATCTATTCTATGTATTCTATTTGGTTGACGTTCTTTAATTTGGGTTTTAGACTAAGAATTAAAACTAAGTGCAGAAAATAAACTAAAGATGATTATATTTTGAGTTTATAACAGTTATGAAGGAAATAGGGCATTCCAATCTCCTCAACTATCCACTCTTTCACGTGTCAATGCAATGTTAATGATTCTTCTTCTTATTAAGATAGCAGGTTAACTAATCTATCATTATATTCCGATTAGGACATACAAGAGCTCAACCTTGTGTAGAAACCTTCTATATTTCTATGATAGATTTTACCACATAGGAGGATTAGGAGCAATAACCTTAAATACACACAAGTATCGGGGTACTTTCGTCAACGATTTTAATCTATGTCTAGACAATTTCAGCATATTCAAATCTCGCCTTTCAGACTTTTGATTCGAAATCATATAAGTTATGACAATTATTGGTCAATTAATTATCAAGCAATCATAACAATATTGAATAGATCTTAATATGCTGAAGAAGGAATTAATAACTATGCATTAACTATATGAAAGAGTTTCAAGAAGATTCGATGGAAAACCCTACTAAAATAATTAGCTCCTAAACATTGTCATATCAAGAACTAATTTACAATCCAACATAAACTGAAATAAAGTAAAGGAAGAAAACAACTTGAACAAGAAGATGTCTCTAATCTTTCTTCTAGCCGTCGTTCTCCTCTCCAAAGGTATGATTTGTAATATGGTATAAGGTCGGACATAATGAGCAGGGTTTTAGGGTTTTATACTTGAGAAAACTTGTGCTTCAGACCCTTTTAACCCTCTGAAATTCGGCCCAAAAATTGGATTTTCCGCGTCGGCGTAGTGGCCCTACAGGCTGGCGCTACGGCGCCGAAAATACTGCGACATAATCAGAGCATGCAGGATAATTAGCGCCGCGGTGCATGTGACGTCCTTTGGCCAGTTTTTCGGTTTTGTGTCCTTTTTTCGTCCGGACTTCGTCAGATTTCTTCTATGCTTTCCGGGACTTCTTAGGCTTCATTTCTTGGCCTTTTTAGTGTGAAATTCCATCTCAATTAAGCTCAATTCATCCTGGATTATGTACTCCTCCTTTATGATCACTGTGACACAAAATGAAATAAAAACACACCTAACACTATACTAAACGCGGAATAAAAGAGTAAAATACTAACTAAAAAGGACTTAAAAGTGTATACAAAATACACTTAACAATTAGTATTTATTTGTATTCTTCCACCTCCCCATTAGCCTTAAGCTTCACTTCGTACACCCATTTACATCTTATAACTTTCTTGCCAATAGGTAAATCCACCTCCTCCCAAATGTTATTATCCTCTAGGCTTGAACTTCTTGTTTTATGGCATATATCCATATGGGGTATTTTGATGCTTCGTGGAAGGATTGTGCTTCCTCAGAAGTAGTGAGGATTTTAGAATAGGCTTGATAATTAGGAGGAATATGTTTATAGGTGATGTGAGTGGGATATAGGATAAGGAAAGGTAGATCGCTTAGGTTGTATAATATAGTATTGGTGCCCGCATGGTGGTTTTAAAGGTATAGTTGAAGTTCTGGTTAATAAAGGTGGTACAGTGAAGGATTAGGACATAGTTTGGAGGATGAAGTAGCATTCGTAGGAATATTGGGATCAATTTGGGGAATAGGTTCTGTTCAAGATTCTATGTCAGAAATGGTTACACCCCATAAATTCGCATATCGAATATACCTTAAGTTAATAAGCCTAAAATAATAAAGAATATTTCATTGGAAGAATTAAGGAATGCTCGAGTTAAAACCAAATAAAGCATAAGGTTTTAAAGCGTCGCTATGTCCTTCGTTCTTATAATCCTTACGTATAGTGTGTCGTGACAAGCCGAGGTAACATGAGAATAGAATAATGACCATTAAAATGGATGAGTAAAGGCCTTGGGCCAAAGTTGGAGACATATAAAAAAGATTCTAAGTTATGCCCATCATTTCGCGTACGTTTGAGAACCCGATTAGCTGATTTATGTTCTGATGACTCGAGCCCCATTTTGAGGTTCACATATGACATAAATGGATGTTGAGAATGTTTGAATGGTTATAATTTATTGGGATAAAAGGAATCACATTTTAACGAAGTTAGGAAAAAATACTAAGCATTCTGCCCCCACGAAACCCATTCCACATTGCGGATGGGGTAGCGCATCAAGGCACACACTTGGTCATCTCACTTCCACCATATTCAGTGGAGGATGTGGCCGCATATGCCCATATGTGTCGCACATCCTCTCACATATGGGAGGCGGTGGGCTGCCTATAAATGACCCAACCTTGAATTCATTCCAAAACATTTCATTTTTGTCCCAAATTAACCCTATATGCTCTAAACCTATCTCATAAGACTTTAACACTATAAAAGATCAATTTCATAAGCTTATGATGTTAATGTTCCTCTTGGAAAGCTCAGATTATCTTGAGAATCCTCTCTAGATGATTGGACAAGTTTGGAAGTTCTTGTAGGATTGAAAGGAGATTTGGGTGAAGGGATTCCTTGGTACTTTTAAGGTATATTTATACTACTTTTGCTAATCTTGAACTCTCCTAGATTAGAATGATCTTGTGACAAAGTAGTCTATGGAAAAATTGAGATAAAATCTATAGTTGATCATGGTGGTTGTTGTATAAATTATTTGATGATTTTAATGAGATTCTTGGAGTAACTTTGACCAGATTCATGAAGTGTGATTATTGTAGTATTGATGATATTGTTTTGTTATAGAGGAGGTAAGAATAGCTCAAGTACCATAAAAATAAGACGGAATAGAGTATGCATGTTAAGTGTTCGACGAAATATTGCACTGACAAAATCATGAAACTATTGGTTGGATATTGACATGGATTGTCTTAATTGTCTAGGTTGACACTTATATGATGAGCGAGATGTTATAGGAGTAGTGTTGCTCTGCTAACGAGGTATGTAAATTTTACTTTTCATTCTTTTGGCATGATAGAAATAAAAACAACACTTGAGAGGTGCTATCCAATATATCTGCTCCATTCATAATTACCAAGAATGCACTTATGACTTATTTTGTAACTTTATTATGGTTCTTTGTTGCTCTTGGTTTAGTCTACTATTTGTATCCTATCGAGTCGTACTTAACATGATATAACAACGCTTCATGTCGATATTCTTGAAGGTTGAGTCAAATGTATGTCACATTATTCTTATTGATTAACATGAGAAAGAAAGGCACTATGTAACCCTCATAAGGGATTCAGAGGTGTAACGAACTTACGTCACTCCGACAGATTCAAAAGTGTCACGACCCAACTCACGAGTCGTGATGGCACCTACCTAACTAAGAAGTCATTCAGGGGTCACGGATGACCAAGTAGCTCACCCTGAATGACTGAAAGATGTCACCCTCGCAAATCAGCCACGAGGCGTAGAGCTGGAACCTGGATCGTACTCTACACTCAACAAAAGTGCAGCAAGAGTAGTAACAGTACAACACTAGTACCGGTAAGCATCATAGGCCGACAATGATTAGATAACGCATGAAGAAGTTAAAACCAACAAGTAGCACATAGAGCAACATGTATGGCCGCGTATCATATACAAGTGTAAAGAAATCAGGAATAAACCAAGACAGATATAATTCACCAAATTATCAGTCAAATACACGAGTGGATAAATACAATGCAATGCAATAGTCACCTCTCTCACTCCACTCTCGTACACACATGCTAAGGGCAGTGCCTCAAAGCCATGACGCATGGAGGACCCGCGAAGTCCACGTACCACTCGTGCTCTCTGGCATAAACCTCGGAGGCTATAAATCACTCTCAATCTCCGGCAAAGACCTCGGAGGCTATCAAGCACTCTCAATCTCCGGCAAAGACCTCAGAGTCACTCAATCACTCTTAATCTCCGGTAAAGACCTCAGAGTCCCTTAATCACTCACCTCGCCATCATCACAAAATACAATATGGAAAGTATGTAAGACATGATATCAGTCAACACATATCACCAAATATACAATCGACAAGTACAAGTCATATCACTGTCCTATGTTCAATTATCAATAATACAATTTCTTTATTTTCACGTGACAAGTGGGCTAGTATGCGACGGAGATACAATCAGGTGATAATTACAGAAAACAACACATATAGCGACAAACCCCTTCGGTACCGCGGTCCTGCAGAACGGCACCACGATATCTAAATTCTTGTAGCCTTTCTGAACATTCGGCACTGCGGTCCTGCAGAATGGTACCGCGGTGCAGACCTTTCCTGCCCGACGCTCTATCATGCTATCCCTGTCAATTCCTACATCTACATACAATTTCTAATCAAAGTCTAACTAAAGTAAATCATAACCTACCTCAATGTCGAGCGGGTGCCACAAACAATCAATCTAATGTCTTCCCTTTGCGTAGAACCTCTGAATTTGACTCTAAATCTTGTGTAATGGGGTGATGTTTAGGGTTTCTCCTTATCCTCTTCTAGCTACTAGGGTTTCCTTTCTTTTTGCTCTCTTTCTTTTTTTCTCTTCTCCTCTGCGTGTTGCGTCCCCCTCCCTTTCCTTTTTTTCTTTCTTTTTCTTCTCTTTCTTTCCTTCTCCCCTTGATGCGCTCGTTTCTCCCTCCCCTTTCTCTTCTATTCTTTCTTTTCCCTCCCCGGCTGCTGCGCCCGTTCCCCCTCCCCCCTTATTCTTTCTATCGACGTGCCCTACCCAAAAGGGTAGTGGGCTTGGCCCACTTACTCACTAAACTAAATTTCTGCCCATTTCATCTATTAGAAATCATATGTTAAATACCCTATAGTCCCATACCCTTTTTGTAGTCTTAAAGTGCTAAACGACCAAACGGGTCATTACATTAGATACCAATTAAACAATCGCTCGTCCTCGAGCGACAAGGTAGGGGTGGAAGAAAAGAGGTACCTGAACTGTGGAACAACTGAGGATATCTACTCCGCATATCCGCCTCGGTATCCCAAGTGGCCTCCTCAACCGGACGGTGCTTCCACTGCACCTTGACTGAAGCAATTTCCTTGGACCTCAACTTTCTCACTTGACTATCCAAGATTGCTACCGGCTCTTCCCCGAAGGATAGATCCTGATCAAATAATCCTGAATCCCACCTAATGATATAAGACCCATCTGAATGGTACTTCTTCAGCATGGAAACATGGAATACCGGGTGAACGTCTGCTAAACCTGGTGGTAAAGCCAACTCGTATGCCACTTCGCCCACACGACGAAAAATCTCAAAAGGGCCAATAAACCTAGAGCTCAACTTTCCCTTCTTCCCGAACCGCATTACCCCCTTCATGGGTGAAACCTTCAATAGGACCTGCTCACCAACCATGAACTCCGTATCACGAACCTTCCGGTCCGCATACTCCTTTTGCCTACTCTGAGCTGCCAGAAGCTTTTCCTGAATAAGCTTCACCTTGTCCAAAGACTCCCTCAGCAAATCCGTACCCCAAGGTCGAACCTCAAAAGCATCAAACCACCCAATAGGAGAATGACACCTCATACCATATAAAGCCTCGAATGGCGCCATGTCAATACTGGAATGGTAGCTATTGTTGTACGCGAACTTTGCCAAGGGTATGAAACCGTCCCAATGACCACCAAAATCAATAACACAAGCCCTCAACATATCCTCAAGCACCTGAATAGTCATCTCGGACTGACCATCTGTCTGTGGGTGGAACGCGATGCTAAGATCTAACTGAGTCCCCAATTCCTTCTGCAAAGTCCTCCAAAAATGGGAAGTAAACTGAGTGCCTCTGTCGGAAATGATGGAAATAGGAACCCCGTGCAATCGCACTATCTCTCGGATGTAGATTCTGGCCAACTTCTCCGCGTTATAAGTAGTCTGAACTGGAATGAAGTGCGCGGACTTAGTAAACCTATCCACGATAACCCAAATCGAATTAAACTTGCCCAGAGTCTTCGGAAGACCCACCACGAAATCTATAGCGATCCTTTCCCATTTCTATTCGGGAATGGGCATCCTCTGTAGCACACCACCTGGTCTCTGGTGCTCATACTTAACATGCTGGCAATTCGAACACTGAGCAACAAACTCTACAATGTCTCTCTTCATTCTACCCCACCAATAGTGTTGCCTCAAATCACGATACATCTTTGTTGCTCCTGGATGAATGGAGTATCTGGAACTATGAGCCTCTTTCAATATCAACGGAATTAAATCACCAACTCTAGAAACGCAATGCACCCCTTAATCCTCAAAACACCCTCATCATCAAGAATAGCCTCTATTTTTTTTCGGATCAACCATAATCCCATCCTTGGACATGACATGTCCCAAAAATGCTACAGAACTGAGCCAAAACTCACACTTAGAAAACTTGGAATACAATTATTTCTCCTTCAACAGGCCAAGCACGATCCTCAGATGCCTCTCATGATCTTCCTTACTCCGAGAGTATACCAGGATGCCATCAATAACCACGATCACAAATGAATCCAAGTAAGGCTTGAAGATCCCATTCATTAAATTCATGAAGACTGCAGGGGCATTAGTAAGCCCGAAGGACATCACCAAGAACTCATAATGACCATAACGGGTCCTGAAAGAGGTCTTCGAAACATCCTCCGCTCAAATCTTCAATTGATAGTAGCCTGACCTTAAATCAATCTTAGAAAAGATCGATGCACTCTAAAGATAATCAAATAAGTCATCAATGCGGGGTGATACTTATTTCTTATTGTAACCTTTTTTAATTTCCGGTAATCGATACACATTCGCATGGTACCATCTTTCTTCTTCACGAACAGAACGGGAGCAACCCAAGGAAAATACTGGGTCTAATAAATCCTTTACTCAACAAGTCTTGCAACTGCTCTTTCAATTCTCTCAACTCTGCCGGAGCCATCCGATAGGGTGGAATAGAAATAGGTCGGGTGCCTGGCTCCAAGTCAATGCGAAAGTCAATATCTCGATCAGGCGGCATACCAAGCAAATCTGTAGGGAAAACCTCTGAGAACTCACAAAATACTGACACTGACTCTACAGAAGGAGTATCCACATTAGTATCCCGAATATGCGCCAAATATGCTAAACATCCCTTATCCACCAACCTCTTCGCCAAGAGTCGAGCATGATCTTCTTGGGTGCCGACTAGAGTACCCTTCCACTCTAACCGTGGAATACGGCACGCCAACGTGGATCGCCTTGGCATGACAATCTAAAATAGCATGATAAGGAGATAACCAGTACATGCCCAAAATAATATCAAAGTCCACCATATTCAAAATAACTAAGTCTACCCAAGTATCATATCCCATAAACGTGACCATACAATACCTATAGACCCGATCTACTATCACAGAATCCCTGACAGGAGTAGAGACACGAATAGGAACATCAAGCATATCATAAAGCATATCCAAACTCATAGAGAAGTAGGTGGACACATAAGAGAAAGTAGAACCTGGATCAAATAAGACAGAAGCTGATCGGTGACAAACCAAAATAATAACTGTGATAACCGCATCAGAGGCCTCGGCTTCTGGTCTACCCAGAAAAGCATAGAAATGGGCACGTCCACCCTCGAATTGTGTTCCTTCATGACCACCATGGACTTTCTGAGATCCTCCTCTCACTGACTGAGCGCTTCCCGCCTCGATCGTGAACCTCTACTGTAATGTCCTCCTCCTCTAGTCGCTGGCCGAGGCCTAGATATCCAACTCGAACCCCGCTCGATCTAGAACACTCCCTCGCGAAATGCCCTGTCTCACCATACTCAAAACATGCTCCTTTAGCCATAGGTCGAATCACATAAGAACCGTAATACCTCCACGGCTCGAGGTCGAGTAAGACCTGGAAGTCTCGCCGTAATCGTGCCCGCTATAACTCAAGAACCACCTGCCAAGCTCAGTGATCTGGATGGGGTGGCTGTAGGGATGATGACGAACCCTATCATGGTGTCCCCCCACCTCTAATAGGACCTCTGAGACTATCAAATCTACGAGTTGTCTTGTCGCCAACCCCACTGTGTGCCCGACCCGTATCTGACTCAACCCTCCTGGCATGCTCTACTACTGACTGGAATGAGGCCCTAGAAGCCTCCAACTATAAGGTCACCAGCCGAAGCGGAACGTCCAAACCCTTTACAAATCTCCTCACTCTCTCAGCCTCTATGGAAAGTAATGTCGTCGCATAACGGGACAACGCAAGAAATCTGGTCTCATACTCCGCAACCGACCTACCCCGCTGCTCCAATATCGAAAATTCATCCTTCATGTTGTCTCTCAGAGTATGAGGGACATACTTCTCCAGGAACACCTGGTAGAACTGGGTCTAGATCAAAGGTGGCGATCCAACTGATCGACACTCCATGTATGATCTCCACCACTGCTTGGCATCCCCAACTAACTGGAAAGAAACATATTCGATCCCGTGAGACTCCACTATACCCAACTTATGAAGCATCTCATGGCAGCTAACAATAAACTCATACGCATCCTCTCCGGGAGTTCCATAGAACCAAGGAGGAGACATTTTGGTAAATCCCTCGAACAATTTTCGCTCCTCAGTGGTCAACACTGGCCCATCCATAGGCCTTAGAGAAAAATTAGGCGCTGGAGTATCATCAATATGGAGAGCCACTGCTGCCGCCGACAATATCCTCGATGTTCGAAATCCTGGAGCAACTGCAGCATCGGGATTATTACCTCCCACTCTAGTCTGCGAGCCATCTGGAACAACTGGAAGCACGCCTGCCTGAGCCAAACTGTCTAAGTATCCCAACACCCGAAACACAACCTCCTGAAAAATCCGGAGTAGCATCGACCCCAGGCTGTGCCTTAGCATCTCTATTCTCCTCCTCCGGAATGTCGCCAAGCTCCGGAGTCAACTCATTGTCAGGGTCCTGAGCAGTGCCGTGCTTGGTCCTCGCCCGAATAGCCGCACGGCCTATGCCTCGCCACGCCCTCGCCGCCGCCTCACCTACGACAGCTGCCGCAACGTATGGATGCGCGTGCAGCGCAGTGCAGCATCTCCCGCCTCAGAGGCCGATCGCGTCCTCACCATCTGTGAGAGAACATAGAAATGATTTTAAGATACCAATCTGAACAATCTCGCACGAAAAGAATGAACCAGATACTAATCGGATTGAACTAGCACGAAAAGAGAAAAGAAATTGAGTGTTTCCTAAATGTCCTATAGCCTCTCGAGGATGGGTACAGACGTCTACGTACCAATCCGCAAGACTACTAGACATTGCTCCTGTACTCATTAGACCGATTAACCTAGGATCTTTGATACCAACTTTGTCACGACCCAACTCACGAGTCGTGATGACACCTACCCTATTCCCCCGCGTAGGCGAACCACATTCTCATTAACAAGTTAAATCAGAGGGAAATAAATAAAGAAAATGAAGTTATAAAGTCTTAAATATTCTCATCACTAGATATGTCACGACAATCACCAAAATCTGGTCAAAAGGGTATAAGAGCGCTAAACATGGTCTGGAATAGAAGTCTGAAAAATGCCCGAAGGCTACATATTGTCTGGCAAATAACATAAGGAAATGAAATTAACTAAGAAGTCATTCAGGGGCCACGGATGACCAAGAAGCTCACCCTGAATGACTGAAAGATGTCACCCTCGCGAATCAGCCACGGGGCGTAAAGCTAGAACCTGGATCATACTCTACACTCTACAAAATTGCAGCAAGAGTAGTATCAGTACAACACTAGTACCAGTAAGCATCATAGGCCGACAATGATTAGATAACGCATGAAGAAGTTGAAACCAACAAGTAGCACATAGAGCAACAGGTATGGTCATGTATCATATACAAGTAAAGTGTAAAGAAATCAGGAATCAACCAAGACAGATATAATTCACCAAATTATCAGTTAAATACACTAGTGGATAAATACAATGCAATGCAATAATCACATCTCTCACTCCATTTTCATACACACATGCTAAGGGCAATGCCTCAAATCCATGACCCATGGAGGACCCGCGAAGTCCATATACCACTCATGCCCTCCAGCATAAACTTCGGAGGCTATAAATCACTCTCAATCTCCGGCAAAGACCTCGGAGGCTATCAATCACTCTCAATCTCCGGCAAAGACCTCGGAGTCACTCAATCACTCTCAATCTCCGGTAAAGACCTCGGAGTCCCTCAATCACTCCCCTCACCATCATCACAAAATACAATATGCAAAAGTATGTCAGGCTTGATATCAGTCAACACATATCACCAAATATACAATCGACAAGTACAAGTCATATCACTGTCCTATGTTTAATTATCAATAATACAATTCCTTTATTTTCACATGACAAGTGGGCTAGTATGCGACGGAGATACAATCAGGTGATAATTACAGAAAACAACACATATAGCGACAAACTCCTTCGGCACCGCCTCGCAGTAACGGCACCGCTGTCTAAATTCCTCGTAGTTCTTCAACATTCGCATCATGGCCGACCTTTTTTGCCCGATGTTCTATCATGCTATCCCTGTCAATTCCTACATCTACATACGATTTTCTAATCAAAGTCTAACTAAAATAAACCATAACCTACCTCAATGTCGAGCGGGTGCCACGAATAATAAATCTAATGTCTTTCCTTTGTGTAGAACCTCTGAATTTGACTCTAAATCTTGTGTAATGGGGTGATGTTCAGGGCTGCTCCTCCTCCTCCTCTAGCTACTAGGGTTTCCTTTCTTTTTCCTCTTTTTTTTTCTTTCTCCTCTCCTCTGCGTGCTGCGTCCCCTCCCTTTATTTTTTTCTTTCTTTTTCTTCTCTTTCTTTTCTTCTCCCCCTTCTGCGCTCGTTTCTCCCTCCCCTTTCTCTTCTTTTCTTTTTTTCCCTCCCCGGTTGCTACGCCCGTTCCCCCTCCCCCCTTTTTCTTTCTATCAACGTGCCCTACCCAAAAAGGTAGTGGGCTTGGCCCACTTACTCACTAAACTAAATTTCTGCCCATTTCATCTATTAGAAATCATATACTAAATACCCTATAGTCTCATACCCTTTTTGTAGTCTTAAAGTGCTAAACGACCAAACGGGTCGTTACAAAAAGAGTATTCCACATTCCTTAAGAGGACATCATATGCATGTATTATATATTTATATTTCCCTGAGAGGCCTATGGCTTTATATACGCAGAAATATATATATGATATTGATGATATTGCCCACAGAGGCCTATGGTGTTATATACGCAGTTTATATAGTTATTATACTGATGATATAGCCCACAGAGGCCTACGACGTTATATACGCGATTATATTTCATTTATACATATTTTGGCCCACGGATTCACTCAGAGTACAGGTTGTATTTCCATTGCTCTATCTTATAGTTTTGCATTTCAGTTACAGTTCCAGCTTATGCTTTATTTACAAAGTTGTACTTGTTTACAATTTCAACCTTACATATTCAGTACATCGTTTGTACTGATGTCCCTGGGGTACTGCATTTCATGCCCGTATGTAGATATAGAGATTCAGACAATACCTTGCAGTAGCTGACTCGACTCACCTGAGGATTGTCATACTCATTTCTTCTGAAGTTGTCTAGTAAGCTGATAGGTATGATGGTTGTATATATATATATATATATAATTGGGTACGACGGGGCTCTGTCCCGACCATATGTTGTTGAATATTCTCTAGAGGATTATATATTGGACCTCTGTGTGCAGGGGATTGTATTTGATCAGTAATCTTTCATCTGAGGTCTTGTCGGCCAATGTTCTGTTAGAAGATGTTATAGGTATCAGAATTAGTATGCTCGTAAGGACACAGGGTGCCGACCATTCCCTCAAGGTTGGGGTATGCCAGAAATATCCTAAGTGTCATTCTCTAAAGGAATAGGTTGTGGTGGTGATGGTTCAGTGTGTTGGTTCTCAATGGGATGCTTCATATGTCCTGGTGAGTTATGAGAAGTAGAATGGATAACTTTTGAAGGAGACAAGCCTGGAGGAACTCCAAGAGAACTATCATCAAATAACAAGTTCTATGAACCATTATCTTGGATTTTGAAGGTAAAAAAACATTCATGGAATACCACATATGTGCTCACTAATATACATTTGTTGGATAGATTATAAACTCTGTACCCTTTTTGCACCTCTGAATAACCTATGAATGCACATTTCTTTGCTCTTTCGGTGAACTTATCTCCTTTAGGCACCACAGTAGCAAAGCACAAACACTTCACCTTGAGCATCTACATTGTTGGCATATGATTTATTGCCTCTGACTTGTTACTCAGAATTAGCATGTGATCTTTTTGCTCTAGCTTGTTGCCCATAACTGTTGTTGTATAGTCTATTACCTCCAAATTATTGTTCTGCATTGCTTGTATATGGATAACTACCCATAGGTTATTGTTGTTGTTTTTTCTTACTCTTAAAATAGGAGGATATCCAACTATTCTATAACAATCATCTTTTATATGTCTTTTATGTCCATAATGATCAAATATTACTCCACTAGTAAAGTATGAATTCTGACCGGGATAAAAATTATGAATATGTTCTCTTCCTGTCAACATAGTTAGAGGTTCCTTACTTGTTTGTCACGCCCCAAATTTTCCTAAGTCTTTACTTAGGGCGTGATGGCACCTGGACAATTATTTTCCACCAGGAGCACCATTTAATTCTCTTTATTTAGAAATTTAAACTTATATTCAAATACGGAGCTATTAATAAAAATAACAATAAAGACATTTGTTTATGACTTAATTGAAAATATAACGCGAGCCCATGCTCGCAAATATTGTTTCTATATACATACCGACAAATATTATTCTAAGTTGGAAGGAGACTATTCCACACCGCATTTCGAGACATCGAACCGACATTCGAACTTGACGAGTACCAAGCCCAAGCAATGGACTTGGTATGACAAGAGGTCGCAGGACGATCGCTAGCCTAGCGTGGAGCCTTTCCTCTATCACGCTTTCAAACATGTTAATAAAGAGTCACTCTACCATCCGAGAACCGCAATTCAAAGTAACACCACAATATTCCAAGTGCAATCACATTATAACGTAATAAGCATATTGCAAAAACATATCTTACAACATTTTTAAATATGCAACAACTCCTCATAGGAAATTCTCGCTTAACTAACACTTCATTTTATCTCAGATATACGTTAAGACATTCCTCGCATTTCCACATGTTTATTACATTTATATATTTGTGAACGTATTCACTTTTCATATTTATATATAGGTGAACATGTATTCATCTTTCATATTTGCAACCCGATCCATTATATTTACGTATTCGTGAACACGTATTCACTTTACGCTTTGTTGCGCGCAACCCGATCCATTATGTTTACGTATTTGTGAACGTATTCACTTTACGCTTTGTTGCGCGCAACCCGATCCATTATATTTACGATTTGTGAACGCCAGATTCACTTTACGCCAACCCGATCCATTATGTTTACGATTTGTGAACGCGTATTCACTTTACGCTTTGTTGCGCGCAACCCGATCCATTATATATTTATATATTTATGTGAACACGTATTCACTTTTCATATTTTTCGTAAGATCAAATAAATACTATTCTCTTTTCTAACATTCTGTCATTCATACTTGTAACGATTATAACTTTTAACCGTAACTCCAACTAAGGTGTTTCTGCGAAACTAAGGTAAGACGGGATATTTCACTGTACCAAATTTCATTTAAAACTACCTTGGGTAACTAACACAAATTTATCCTCAAACAGCCACATGAAATTTATTTCGCAGAATTTTTATTAAACAACACCCAATCTTAGAATATAACTCATAATCAGAAACCCGCTCAAGCCCCATAAATTCTCAAAACGATGAGAACAGAGAGCTACACGTCTCCATGTGAACCATTCTTTCATATTCTGTACCATTTGGTACAGTTTTACACTTTTATTCGCTGCCCTTCCTGGATCTCGATAGATCCGAGGCAGAAACTTTAAACAGCGATAACTATCAATCCGTAAGTCGGATAGACCCCCGTAAGGTCTCACAATGTCCACAACAAAGAGATATAGAACTTTCATTTAGAAACAATTTTCATATTCCCCACAGATTAGTACAGTTTTACGTTTCAACGTCCTGCCCTTCTGGATTCCGACGAATCCGAGGCAGCAACTTCAAACTACAATAACTCTCAACTCGTAAGTCCGTTTTAATAAATCTTTATATATATCTGTCCGTAACAGAGAGATTTACAACCCTGTAAATTTTCATATAATTCTAATAAGTAAAACTCAATAAAAACAGTCTGTAATTACGCCTTTCCGAATTTCGACCAAATCTAAGGCAGGAACTTTGAACTATGATAAATTTCAAACCGTATGTCCATTTTACCTCATTTTTGGTTCTATATGATCATAATAGAGAGGTGTACCATTCTTCCGAATTTCATCAAATTCTAACAATTATAACTCAGTGAAAACAGTTCGTAAAGTTCATGACGCAACTAGTTGTCTAAACAATCAAAAGTTCAATATTTCTTTTCAACACTCAATTCTTATTCCAACATGTATTGAACTAAAAATAAAGAATGTTACCAAGAATTTCTGAGTGAGAAAACGCACCTTGTAAGTGTGAAAGGATTGTGGTTCGGTTGCTACAAGTTGTCCTTGCTCCTTAGTGTTCCCTAATTTTCTTGTTCTCCTTCCTCCCTTGATATTTTCTTGATTTTTTTCCTTCTTGTTCACTTGATTATTTTCTGATTTTCTAATCTTTGTGGTATGTACTTTGTTTGTGTGTAAATACAATGTATAAATGGAGAGTTTTCTATAACCTATGGGAGGTGAAATGACAAGAGTTGGAGGGGAAATGAAAAGGGGGGAAGGGAAGACAAGCAAACATGTACGTGCATGCTTCACTAATTTTTTTTTTTTCTTTTGTTTTCTTATTTTCATTTCATCTATCTATTTATCCAACTTTAACACTAACTCTATCCCATGCAATTTATTCTTTGTTTTCTTATATATATATTTTTATTAACCCAACCACAACTATATATTTTTTTTTTTCGGATTTCACATTCTCTCCTCCTTAAGCAACATTCGTCCTCGAATGTGAATAAGGTCGTAACATAATCACATAGACATAATAATGTTTATTTTTATTAACTCAACCACAATTATATATATTTTTTTTTTCGGATTTCACATTCTCTCCTCCTTAAGCAACATTCGTCCTCGAATGTGAATAAGGTTGTAACGTAATCACATAGACACAATAATGTTTATTGTTATTGTAACACTAATTTGGGGCTTCACATTCTCCCTTCCTTAAGAAGCATTCGTCCTCGAATGAGAATAAGGTTGTAACACATGCATATAGACACGCAAATGGCACACATATGAAGTACTATGTAATGCATTTTTTTTATTACCTTAGTCAAATAGGAATGGATATTTGACTTTCATCGCCTCTTCCGCTTCCGTGGCTTCCTCGAGTGATTCTTCCATAGGACTTTCACTAAGCAATATCTTTATTTCTAAGGCGTGACCTTTCTATCAAGTATTTCTACCGAGCCCTTCATATCAAGCTCTTTATTAAGAACTATCTCCGGGAAGGATGACGTGACTTGGATCGTGCAAGTATTTTCGTAACATCGACATATGAAATACCGGATGCATCGACTCTTGTGGAAGTGCTAATTAGTAAGCCACATTCCCACTCTTCGCAAGATCTCATATGACCCAATAAACCTTGGGCTCAATTTTCCTTTCTTACCAAAACGCATAACTCCCTTCATCGGGACACTTTTAAAAATACTTTCTCCTCTTGAAATTCAAGCGTCTCTTTCCGATGATCCGCATAGACTTATGACGACTATGAGCTGTTTGATCCTCTCCGAATCATTTGTACCTTACCATTTGTTTCTGAACGACTGTGTCCGAACTCACCCACCTCGAACCATCCAAGTGGAGACCTACATTTTCGTCCATATAATGCTTCAAACGGCCATTTGTATGCTAGAGTGAAAACTATTGTTGTAGGTAACATTAGACATAGATGGTCCAACCCTTAAAATCTAACACACAAGATCGCGTGTTTGAATTGTTCGCCACCGCCATCTGCTTCATGGTGGAAAGCCGTGCTTAACTTAACAAACTTTGCCAAAAGTGTGAGGTGAATCGAACCTATTCAAATGATTTGTAAAGGAATCCTGTAACCGCACAATCTCTTTCAAATAAATTTGTGCGCGATACGTAATCTTGACTAAGAAATGGGCTGACTTTGTGATCAACAATCACCCAAATAGAATCGCATCTCGAGTTTTAATCCATATGAATCGCCTCTCATTTCCACGGGACTCCAATGTCCAGTAATCCGCCATGTTTTTGATGTTCGATTTCACATATAAGACACCTCCCGACAAACTCCTTTCTTCATCCCGCCCCACCGAATTTGCCTCGAGGTCCCGATAAACTTTTGTTGACTCGGATGAATGGAATATCTTGTGTTGTGACCTCATCTAAGATCTTCCTCCTTAGATCCTTTACCTTAGGAACACATAACCTACCCTTATAGGTTCCGCCATTGTCTCCCAATGTAAAGAAGGTTTTCTCTGGATCTTCTCCGAAATCCAACAAACTATCCTCAAACCGACTTTCTTTTATTTCAAACTAAGGCATCATGAGGTATCATGTACCACCACCCTACCTTCACCGATCTCGCCTAACCTCGAGGTTTCCTAATCTTTGTACCTCACGAACAATATTGTATTGCCAAACGGGCTGCCATCGATCTCCCATCGAGCGCCACCACCACGTTGGCTTTCCGATGGTAAAGAATACTAAGGTCATAATCCTTAAGCAACTCTAACCATCTTCTTTGTCTGAGATTCAAATCCTTCTGGTTATGTAACGCAAACTAATATATCCACATGCACACCATACAAATAATGTCTCCATATTCGTAAGGCAAACACCACCGCGGCAAATTCCAAGTCAGTAATTCTCATGTATCTTCAATTGTCCGGATGCATACGCAATAACCTTTCCAAATCGCATCAAGACACATCCTAACCCAACTCTGCAGGCATCGCGAACCCTTCTTGTTCCGATGGTAAGGTTAGAGAGTCAACAATTCCTTTAGTTTCAAAACTTGCTTCACATGTTTTACTTAACCGCTTTTGAGTCAACCGAGTCAAAGGAGCGCAAGACAAGAAAACCTTTACGAATCTTCTATAATACCCACCAAACCTAAGAAACTTCTAACCTCCTCGCTTCTATCTTCTGGGGGTCTACCATAATTCCATCCCTTGACATAACATGGCCCAAAAAGGCTACCTTTTCCAACCAAAATTCACACTTTGAAAATTTAGCATATATTTTCTCCTGTTTCAAGACTTCAAGACTACCTCGACGCTCTTCCCGTTATTCAATACACTTAATTAGGATATCATCTATAAATACAATTACGAACAAATCCAAGAATGGTTTAAAGATTATGTTCATTAGATCCATAAAAGTTAATCCGAAAGACATGACCAAGAACTCATAATGGCCATATCAGTCCTATAGGGACATCATGCACTCGGGACTCTTTTGGGTATCCGCTATATTAGCCGATATGCTTGTGACTCCTTAATAACTTTTGAGACCTAAGGTAGGAAATAAGCCGACGTGAGGATATTCTTCGCATCACGGGTAGCAAATCCACGTGGTATAACGCCTCGGGGTTTTCCTCATTTATACTCGTGGTATGACGCCTGGCTTTCTCATTCATACTCTTACCGAGAAGATGGTATGACGCCTGGCTTTCTCATTCATACTCTTACCGGAGAATGGTATAACGCCTGGGCTTGCCTCATTTATACTCTTACCCTGCAGGTGGTATAACGCCTCGGTTTACCCTCATTTATACTCGAGAAGGTGGTATAACGTCTTGGGGTTTACCCTCATTTATACTCTTACCGAGAAGGTGATATAACGCCTTGGGGGTTTACCCTCATTTATACTCTTACCCTAGCTCAACCTTTATCCTACATAACATAAGTAAGTCAAGAAATCCCTAACTTCTTATTGACATTATTAATATATCCTCTCATTTTAGTTCACTTAAGGCACTAACATGTCTTAATAAAAGAATCCGAAATTTAATCTCAAGTACTACATACTTATACTCTTTTAAAACAAATGACTCTTTTTTTTATATAAAACTTCCAAGATACTAATAACCATAGCATCAAGTCACTTGTCCTTACTTATCTTACTTAAAGTAAATCTCTCCTTTAACTTTCCATAAAGCGAATATAACCAACTTCCCATAAAGTCGTTATATTAATCTTATACCTTAGTCAATTACATTTTCCTATTTCCAAGGACTTAAACTTTTAAAACAAAACAAGTATCATATACTCAAAACACTTCAAGTCCCTTAACTTTGAAAACTTAAGACATCCTTAATAGTTTTAAAGAAGTGGTTAACCTCCTAACTCGCCCAACTTGGCCATTCTTAAATAAGTAAAGGATATCAAAGTATCAGACGCTCACCGCACTATATAAGTACAACTATTCATGCTCAAGATATAGGAAAGTTCCACATACCTTTATTGATCTTCTAAACGATAAGTGAACTCTCTCGGATGGAGTTGACTATTTTCTATAGTATGACTCCAATCGGATAGTTGAAAAGGTCGAGTCACATAAATGCCTCTTTCGTGAATACTCTTTTGATTTGGCAAAACCTTCTACCCTCATTGTCATGTTGACGATCCAAGGTACGTCCGATCATAGGCTAATGCCACTACCTTACCAAGTTCGGTTTAAACCTCACAAATCTTTTGACCTTCTCCTTCGTAGGAATAATATGACGTTGTATGATGAAGATCGCATGAATTAGGTATTATATTCTTTCACATTGCGGTCTTCTTGTTTCAATTGTTCAAACTCACGCGCATCTTTTCGGTGTTAGGCATGTACTTTTTAATGAATACGCTCAACTCCCCACATCATCGGTGGTGACATCGGGAACGATTTCTTCTAAAGTTTCTCCACCACACCCTGTATTGTCCGTAGTTTATCGCTGCACATTACCAAATTGACGCCCTCCACACATCCTCGTAAGGTTTTCTACCTCATCGAGAAATACTATCGTTAGACTTGTAGTCCTTCCGTATAGATATGTTCCTCTTCTCACAAAATTTGTCCCATAGTCTATCTGTACTTCTCCTACCTTTCCATCCGGTTATTTTATCGTTGTACACTCCTTCCACAATCCAGGAGGTAGTACGAGAACCAAGTCTTTGAAGAGACTCAAGATAAAGAGTATGGTGAAACTTTAGGATGTTATTCGCTTACTTATTGCTAAGGCGCGCACACCGCCGCATAAGTAGTCGCTCAAACACCCAACTCAAGAAACTTCCTAGAATCTCCTAACCCGGTTTAGCTCGATACCAACTTGTCACGCCCCAAATTTTCCTAAGTCTTTACTTAGTATGATGGCACTGACAATTATTTTCCACCAGAGCACCATTTAATTCTCTTTATTTAGAAATTTAAACTTATATTCAAATACGAGCTATTAATAAAAATAACAATAAAGACATTTGTTTATGACTTTATTGAAAATATAACGCGAGCCCATGCTCGCAAATATTGTTTCTATATAGACATGACAAATATTATTCTAAGGGAGACCATTCCACACGCATTTCAGACACCGAATCGACATTCTGAACTTGACGAGTACCAAGCCCAAGAATGGACTTGGTATGACAAGAGGTCGCAGGACGATCGCTAGCCTAGGCGTGGAGCCTTTCTCTATCACGCTTTCCAAACATGTTAATAAAGAGTCACCCTACCATCTCAATGAGAACCTTACCTCGCAATTCAAAGTAACACCACAATATTCCAATCACATTATAACGTAATAAGCATATTGCAAAACATATCAGTTACAACATTTTTAAATATGCAACAACTCCTCATAGGAAATTCTCGCTTAACTAACACTTCATTTTATCTCGTATTATACGTTAAGACATTCCTCGCATTTCCACATGTTTATTACATTTATATATTTGTGAACGCGTATTCACTTTTCATATTTATATATAGGTGAACATGTATTCATCTTTCATATTTGTTGCAACCCGATCCATTATATTTACGTATTCGTGAACACGTATTCACTTTACGCTTTGTTGCGCGCGCAACCCGATCCATTATGTTTACGATTTGTGAACGGTATTCACTTTACGCTTTGTCAGCGCGCAACCCGATCCATTATATTTACGATTTGTGAACGCGTATTCACTTTACGCTTTGTTGCGCGCAACCCGATCCATTATGTTTACGATTTGTGAACGCGTATTCACTTTACGCTTGCGCGCAACCCGATCCATTATATTTACGTATTTGTGAACATATATTCACGCAACCCGATCCATTATGTTTACGTATTTGTGAACGCCGTATTCACTTTACGCTTTGTTGCGCGCAACCCGATCCATTATATATTTATATATTTATGTGAACACGTATTCACTTTTCATATTTTTCAGAAGATCAAATAAATACTATTCTCTTTTCTAACATTCTGTCATTCATACTTGTAACGATTATAACTTTTTAACCGTAACTCCAACTAAGGTGTTTCTCAAGCGGAAACTAAGGTAAGACGGGGATATTTCACTGTACCAAATTTCATTTAAAACTACCTTGGGTAACTAACACAAATTTATCCTCAAAACAGCCACATGAAATTTATTTCGGCAGAATTTTTATTAAACAACACCCAATCTTAGAACAGTCATAACTCATAATCTGTAAACCCGTTCAAGCCCCATAAATTCTCAAAACGATGAGAACAGAGAGCTACACGTCTCCATGTGAACCATTCTTTCATATTCTGTACCATTTGGTACAGTTTTACACTTTTATTCGCTGCCCTTCCTGGATCTCGATAGATCCGAGGCAGAAACTTTAAACAGCGATAACTATCAATCCGTAAGTCGGATAGACCCCCGTAAGGTCTCACAATGTCCACAACAAAGAGATATAGAACTTTCATTTAGAAACAATTTTCATATTCCCCACAGATTAGTACAGTTTTACGTTTCAACGTCCTGCCCTTCTGGATTCCGACGAATCCGAGGCAGCAACTTCAAACTACAATAACTCTCAACTCGTAAGTCCGTTTTAATAAATCTTTATATATATCTGTCCGTAACAGAGATTTACAACCCTGTAAATTTTCATATAATTCTAATAAGTAAAACTCAATAAAACAGTCTGTAATTACGCCTTTCCGAATTTCGACCAAATCTAAGGCAGGAACTTTGAACTATGATAAATTTCAAACCGTATGTCCATTTTACCTCATTTTTGGTTCTATATGATCATAATAGAGAGGTGTACCATTCTTCCGAATTTCATCAAATTCTAACAATTATAACTCAGTGAAAACAGTTCGTAAAGTTCATGACGCAACTAGTTGTCTAAACAATCAAAAGTTCAATATTTCTTTTCAACACTCAATTCTTATTCCAACATGTATTGAACTAAAAATAAAGAATGTTACCAAGAATTTCTGAGTGAGAAAACTCACCTTGTAAGTGTGAAAGGATTGTGGTTGCAGTTGTCCTTGCTCCTTAGTGTTCCCTAATTTTCTTGTTCTCCTTCCTCCCTTGATATTTTCTTGATTTTTTTCCTTCTTGTTCACTTGATTATTTTCTGATTTTCTAATCTTTGTGGTATGTACTTTGTTTGTGTGTAAATACAATGTATAAATGGAGAGTTTTCTATAACCTATGGGAGGTGAAATGACAAGAGTTGGAGGGGAAATGAAAAGGGGGGAAGGGAAGACAAGCAAACATGTACGTGCATGCTTCACTAATTTTTTTTTTTTTCTTTTGTTTTCTTATTTTCATTTCATCTATCTATTTATCCAACTTTAACACTAACTCTATCCCATGCAATTTATTCTTTGTTTTCTTATATATATATTTTTATTAACCCAACCACAACTATATATTTTTTTTTTTCGGATTTCACATTGTTGCTCCTACTCCTATTGTTCTTTAACTTTCTTCTTGTATTACTGTTGTATATGCTTGGTTTATAGTAAGAACTGGTTTCCTTAGCAAAATATCACTCCTAATATATCCATAATTTTCATTGAGTCCCATAAGACACTGGAAAAGCCTTTATGAGGTCAAATGCTCGACATAAGGGTCTAAATTCATTACAATCACATGAACGCAAAGGTACTAACAAGTCTAATTCGTCCCATAGATCCTTAAATTTTGTATAGTAAGCAATAACAATATCCATATCTTGGGTCAAGGTTGCTAATGTGTTACACAAGTGATAGATCCTTGTCAAATTCAATCTATCAAACCTTTCCTTGAATTCGCACCAAACTGTCTTCACACTTACTTTATGTCATCAATTCTTGTGCAACCGGTGCATCCAATCCATGAGAGCACAATTGTGTCACACCTCTCCCATTGCAATACTAAATCTCCTTTGTACATACATTTCACACAAGTTCTATCCACGAACCCTAGCTTGATTGTTTCCAGAAGCGCTAATCGTATCGATCTGTTCAACAAAGTATAATTTTCAGGCCCAGTGAGTTTCGTCAGGACTAAAACCACTCCTAGAGTATCTGAAGCTGTAGATAGATGATTGTGATCTAGCTGCATTACTTCATTCCTCTGAAGAATTTCATTTCCAATCTCTTCGACCGTCATTATTGAACTGAATTAACCTTTTTTTAGGATTGATCTGCTTCAATTTCAGAATCGCCGCTCTGATACCATTTCAAATTGACATAATCTATCTAGAAATAGATGGAATGTTCACATGCAATATGAACTTCCATGTGTATGATCAGCTCGTACAGAGGCAGTTGAGAGAAAAATATAGAGAATATTTATTGAGAAAATGAGAGTCTCTATTCAATTACAATGCTATTGCAGATATTTGTAATTGTACATGAAGTCGATTATAACTAATTACAACTAACATGTGTTGAGTTAGGACCCTATCTTATCTAGTAATTACATTTGTGTCCCCATATTTTAATAGAGGTCTTACCAATGATAAAACAAGATTACAAGAAATAAGAAGGGAATGGGTAATATTTAAGAAATATTATATTAATTCAAAATCAGGAAAAGAATTTTGGAAAAGAAAAAAGAAGAGTACATATACAGACATTTCTTCTTCTTGCATGTTCATTTAGAGAGAAGTGTCATAATGGTAAACCAACAATATATCAATAATAATAGACGTAGTTGTGTACAAAGAAAATCATTTAATCGCACCAAATCGATAAATCAAGTCAAATTAGAAAGAAAAATAATAATTAGTGATCTGGTTTGATTTGGTTTGGTATTGAAAAAAGAATCTGACCATTATTGATTTGGTTTTGGTATTAACTAAAAAAAAGTCAAACCGAGATCAAACCAACCCAACATTATATATATATATATATATATATTATAATCTACTTTATAGATATTTTGTTAGCTTTGTCATAGTTTTAAAAAAAAAATTAACACCATGTTTGGGTTTGCAATTCTATCCCACTATTCATACTATATATTAGTAACTTAAATGAAACAAAACCAAAACCAAATATTTCCCCCCGTCCATATATATTAACTTAAATGAAACCATTACACCCGTAATGTATTCCTTGTCCCTGGCAGAAATCAATCCATTTTAATCAAGATTTTCTGTGTATATAAAGTTTATAAAGCTAGAAGAGCTCAACTTCTAAAAGTTGAAGCTCCCATCCATTTATGTTGATATGAAGTTTTTTATCTTTTGTGGGGTTGTGGTTGATAGTTCTTTGTGCTTGTACGAAATAGTATGACATTTACATCATATTTCACAAAAAATCAAAATAAATTTTATTGTAAGATGCTTCACGTGAAATCATAAAAATTGAAAATTTTGAAAAATCCAATTATTATTGATTTGATTTGATTTGATTTATAAATATAAAAAATTGATACAATTGATTTAACTTGGTAAATGCAAAACAAAGACAAATGCGACCTATATGTATGCACCCCTGAATAGCAGCAAGCCATCAACAATAATAATTGATCTTTTCAACGAAAAGCGATTAACATATTTGATAAGACAATAAAAGATTGTCGAACCACCAATAAAATCCACAACTACTATTAAGTTACCATAAATGATCGTAACTCTAATTTCACCATATATCTAAGTTTTGTTTTAAATTTGGTTCAAGTCGACACGAGTAAATATATATCTAGTTCCACTATCACTAGATGATTATGAAAAAGAGAAACATACAAAACTTAGGTAAAGGAAGTGGAGGTACAAGTTCTATCAAGGGAGGCAACTAACATGATGGTTACAAGAATAAATCCCATGAAACTGACAGACCCTGCAAGGTTGGATCTCTAATATTACAACTATACCTATCACATATTATTTCAAGCTCAACTGTCTAAATTAGACAAATACAGTTTCCTCTCTTTATCCATTAAAAGATGGCTTACTTTTTATCCTCTTTCTCACTGTCTCCCCTCTATGTTCCACATTATATTACAATTCATTGGTGGGTACTTTGATTTTATTTAAATGGGGAACAAACACAATCTTATCTGATTTTAGTCTTGGATTGTTTTGGGGATTACTAGGGTTGGCTACATGGGCAATGGTTCCATAAAGTTTGTCCTCTTTATTCACATATTTAACGAAATGAATAGATAAAACATCAGAATAATCGAAATGAATTATCAACCTTTTTGTCCTCTTATGAAGGCTAGCTCGCATAGATCAAATGGGAGGAAAACATCCCATGTTACTAGAAAGCTATCAACGTAAAACAGAGAGTCCACGCGAATAACTCACGCAACACATAATTCAGTCCCTTATGCAGTCAACTTAGAGAGGAAATTTAATAAATATAAATCCAACTAATTAAGTTTAAAAGAAATGCTGGAGGAAATTTAAAGAAGAAATAAAGGGTTACAACTTACACGGCGAGGAAGTTATAACATTGTATGGTTCGACTGAAGATCAAGTGGCTAATAAATGTTTGATTACTTCCCTAATACCGAAGAAACTAATTAAGCAACTTTCTTATATAGTACTAGTGAGCAAGTCTTGTGAGATTTCTGCCAGCTAGTAAGTGAAGATTCATTTAGTAGACGGCCGGTGAATTGCACTCTAGGTTGGGGTTCAATTGAACCCTAACTTTCGATACAGACCATAAATTTGTGTAAAATATTATTAACATTATAATAAATAGTAGATATGAACTCATAACTTTAGAAATATAATAGGTTCAATGTTAAGAATTGTAGAGAAACCACCAATAGTGCTTAGCACTAGCCCAAGACCGTAATACCCGAGAAATCTGATAGAAACCAAGAGAATAAATCCTCTAAGTATGAAGAAAAATATGGAAGAACACTTAGAGAATACTTGAAAGACTCTTAGAGAGAATAAGAAAAATTATGATAAACACTCTTTCTTTGAACTTATTTTTATTTCACTTGTTCAACTTTTCTGCATATTACAAATGAGAGAGGAATGAGCTATTTATAGGCTCTAAAACTACAAAATATCTTACAAACTTTCTCCTAATCTCTAGAGCTTTCTACCATAATATCTAGATTATTAACTAATAGAATTCTCTAGAACACTTAAAGGAGGTGATGAGATTTTATGATGTTTCTAGAGAAATTCTAGAACTTGGCGTAATTTTGGGTTTGGTCCAAAAAGGTTAGCTGGATCATGAACCCATAATTAAGCTTAACCCAAAATCTAGTTTAATTTCAATACTCCCCCTTAAACTTGATTTTGTCAACCAACCCGAGCTTCGAGCGAAGTAATTCGAATTGACCCTTTGGTAATGACTTGGTGAAGATATCTGCAGCGTTGTCCTCTCTTCGAACCTCCAAAGCTTCAATCGTTCCATCAAGCACATTCTCCCGTATGAAGTGATGTTCTAACTCAATATGCTTCGTTTTTGCATGGAACACTGGATTATTAGCCAACTTGATAGCACTTTGATTATCTCCGTAGATGGCAACCGACTTATTGATCGGCTCGAACAAATCTTCAAGGAGTCTTCGAAGCCATACACACTCTTGAGCTGCGAGTGTCGAAGCTTTATACTCCGCTTCAATGGTAGACAGTGACACCGTTGCTTGCTTCTTACTGCACTATGAAACGTTTGTCTCCACATAAGAACACATAACCTGAAGTTGATTTTCGATCATCTAGATCTCCACCAAAGTCAGCATCCGTGAAACCATAGAGACAAACCTTAGCATTGTACTTGTACACCAAACCCATGCCAAGAGTTGTCTTCACATACTTCAAGTTCTTTTTTGCCACTTCTAGACGCGCTTTCCTGCTTGCATAAACCGACTTACGAGAGCTACCGCGAAGGCAATGTCACGTCTTGTAATGGTTAAGTATAGAAGACTTCCTAAAAGAGAGAGATAAGGTCGAGGATCGGGTAGCAAGGACCCTTCATTGCGTTTAAGCTTATGTTCACATCCATCGGAGTAGTACGTGTCTTTCCTTCGTGTACCCCAAACCTCTCAACAATTCTTCTTGCATAGCTTTGTTGGCCGATGAATATTTCATCCTTTACCCTTTCAACCTCCAAACCAAGAAAGTTATTCATCTCACCCAACTTTTTCATCTCAAACCTCATCGACATATCCTCTTGTAGACGAGCAATTTCAGCATCATCATTCCCGGTGATTATCATATCATCCACGTAAATAAGAACTACCACGTGGACTCCTCCATTCTTCTTGAAGAATAGACTCGGATCAGAATTTGATGGCACATAACCGCAAAACTGAAGGAATTGAGCAAACTTTCCATACCAGGCTCGTGGAGCTTGTTTTAACCCGTACAAAGCCTTCTTAAGCTTGCACACATAATCAGGATGCTCTCGTGATTTGAAACCAAGTGGTTGCTCCATGAAGATATTCTTATCAAGCTCGTTGTATAGAAAAGCATTCTTCACATCCAGTTGTCATAACTTCCAACCAAAGCTTGCGGCTAAAGTTAAAAGTGAACGTACCGTAGTCATCTTCGCCACTGGACTGAAAGTCTCATCATAATCTTCTCCATACTTCTGAGAGAACCCTCGAGTAACCAACCTTGCCTTAAATCTGTCAATGCTCCCATCCGTTTTCCGCTTAATTCGATACACCCATTTACAAGAGACGGGTTGGACATCCTTGGGTTTTAGAACCAAATCCCAAGTTTCGTTCTTCATGAGAGCATTCATCTCCTTCTTCATTGTGACCTCCCACTCTTGAACTCCTTTTGCTTCATCATACTATGATGGCTCATCTTTATCTAATGGAGCTGCAAAGTAGCATGAGTAAGTAGTGACAAACCTTTCATCTCTGAACCGAGCAGGCCTAACAATGTTCCTTTTTGGTCATTGATTAGCCATGAAACCATGATCTTCTTCCTCATCTTCCTTTTGGTTAGTGCTCCCCATTTAACCTTGCATCTCTTTTTCAGGACTTCCGCTCTCACTTGGCATTTGAGGAGCTGGTTCATCGCTCTTGGAGGAACTCGCACCATCTTGCTCAACCAAGACTTGAGGTGGCCCATAATATGAAGAAACTTCATAAAAGACAACATCACGGGACACGGTGTACCTGTGTGTCTCTGGATCCATACACCTCCAGCCCTTCCTTTGTTCATCATAGCTGATAAAGATGCATTTATTCGTCTTTGCCTCCAGCTTGGTTCTTTGAGAGTCGAACACATGGACGTAGCAGATTGATCTAAATATCCTGAGATGTTTCACCGTTGTCTTCTTCCCATGAACAATCTCATAAGGAGACTTCATATTGTTCGGACTACGTGGCATCCAGTTGATGACATACGCTGCACATCTCATGCCTTCTGCCCATAAGGCTTTAGGCAAATTCTTGTCATGTAGCCAACTTCTACACGTCTCGGTTAAAGGTCTGATTTTCCTTTCTGCTACTCCATTTTGTTGAGGTGTATACGGGCATGTAAATTCTCTCTTGATACCACGATTTCGACAAAAAGAGAGAAACTCCTTTTGCATAAACTCCCCTCCATTATCCGTCCTTAAGGTCTTGATCTTCCGACCCAACTCTCCCTCCACGGTAACCTTGAATTCTTGAAACTTGGAGAATACTTCTAATTTTTCCTTCACAAAGTATACCCAAGTGTACCGTGAGAAATCATCAACAAACAACAACATGTATCGAGACCCGGAATATGAGGGTGTTCTCGTCGGACCCATCAGATCACTATGGATCCTTTCCAACGGAGCGCTGCATCGTGAAGTGGAGTTGTCAAATGGAAGTCTATGTGATTTTCCATATTGACAACCTTCACAAAGTTTTCCTTCATCCTGAATCTTCAATTTTTGGAGCTCATTGACCAAATCCTTATTCACCATCACTTTGAGCTTAGTCATATTTATATGACCTAGCTTAGCATGCCATATAAAGGCATTGTCATTGGTACTCATCTTCTTAACATAAGAATTTGAGGCCGATAAAATATATAATTCTTTAACCCGTGCTCCGGTGTGAACCACATCCGTCTTTAAATCTTTAATATTTTTTAATAATTTAACGTCTCTTGGATCAAATAAAACGTAGTTACCTCAGTCCACCGCATTTACCACAGAGAGAATATTCTTCCTTACTCCAGGAACATGATACACGTTCTTGAGAGTGATTGGACTTCCATCATCTCCTTCAATGAACACTGTCCCTTTCTTCTCAACGCGGTGGATTGAATTGTCCGCGGTAATGATGGCTTCTTTCCCGTCATGACGCTGGAGACTAGAAAATAACTTCTCGTCTTCGGTAATATGATGGCTACAACCAAAATCTACAATCCAATCATTTCCAAGATTTTTAGTTATGGATGTACCTGAAGATGTAGCCTCCACCGTGAAACATTTTTGTCATTCTTCATCTTCAGTATGACTTTTTGATTCTGCCATATTTGTTTCCTTCAGCTTGACTTGACAATCTCTTTTGAAATGCCCAAGTTTCCCACACCGGTAGCACTTGAATCGTTTTTTATCTCCAGTAGAAGATCCTTCCCATCCATCATTGTTCTTTGTACCACCATCACTGGGTTTGACTTTTAAGCTTTGTTGCCTCCGAGCTACAAAAGCGCTTCCCCAATCATCATGGATTTTAACTCCGGCCATTTGCATGGCTAGTGATTCTTGCGAAGCTAGCAAGTTTTCAAATTCTTCCAAGGAAGGTTGTGTATCCCATCCTTGAACTGAAGTAATAAATGGTGTATATTCGGGTCGTACACCACGAATATGACCGCTTCAACCGAGCTTTCGAACTCTGAGATTCTTTAACAGTTATAGTCGAGACTTCCCCTGCTTCGCATTCGCCAACTCGTTCTCTAACAGTTGTAGTCGAGCCTCGTTCTTCTTGTTGAACAATTGATCTAACGCCTGCCAAATAGAACTAGCGAATGTACACTTTGAGATATGCTCAAATACTCCCGAGGATATTGACCTCTTCAAAGCAAACTCCGTCTTGACATTCTTTCATGTCCACTCCTTTGTCGCTTCCGTTGTTTTAGCATCTCCCCTTGGTGGTGTTGTGTTTCTACCACCGACGACATCCCATAAGTCATCACTCACCAAGTATGACTCCATACATGACTTTCATAACCAGTAGTTAGATTGGTTTAAGATCTCCATTCCCAATCCAACGACACGACCCATTGATTCCATACTTAGAGTAACCCCAATTTTTCCTAAACCCCGATCTTGATGAGCACAAAATTAGAATGGCTCTGATATCATGTAGAGAAACCACCAATAGTGCTTAGCACTAGTCCAAGACCGTAATACCCGAGAAACCCGAGAGAAACCAAGAGAATAAACCCTCTAAGTATGAAGAAGAATGGAAAAACACTTAGAGAATACTTGAAAGACTCTTAGAGAGAATAAGAGAAATTATGATGAACACTCTTTCTTTGAACTTGTTTTTATTTCACTTGTTCAACTTTTCTGCATATTACAAATGAGAGAGGAAGGAGCTATTTATAGGCTCTAAAACTACAAAATATCTTACAAACATTCTCCTAATCTCTAGAGCTTTCTACCATAATATCTAGATTATTAACTAATAGAATTCTCTAGAACACTTAAAGGAGGTGATGAGATTTTATGATGTTTCTATAGAAATTCTAGAACTTGGGCTTAATTTTGGGTTTGGTCCAAAAAGGTTAGTTGGATCATGAACCCATAATTATGCTTAACCCAAAATCTAGTTTAATTTCAATAATAATCTTAACATTGGACTCATATAATTTAAATCCTGAATCCAGCCCTAGTTACACTCCTATCAAAATGCAAAGGAGGAAACGGAACTTCAACACAAGAAGCGATCCTTCGTAAGAGGAAACCATTGTGCATTAGTGTATATTTCGCTTACTCTTTAATATGATTTTTTTTGCTATCACTCTATATCGTATACAATATAGCTTTGTATTTAAGGTTTCTGATAACATACCGTGATATACACGGTTTTGTATACCATGTATATCACGATTTCAAAGAAGTTTTTCCATAATTGAAACTGTGATATACACGGTATACATAACCGTGTATATCACAGTTTGGAGCATTATTTTTAGTATAATTTTTGTATTTAATTGGTATTGTACACTTATCATAATTATACAATTCTTGTACAAATAAAATAGGATTTTGGGGATAGAATAGGAATAGAATTTTCCATATTATGGAAATTGTAAATTGTATATATACTCATTCATTAATGAAAATAATCAAGGGAATATTTCTTTCAAGGTATCGGAAGTCTAGGTTTACAAAATTCCTATAGACTTCGTTTCGCCGCCTCGATTTCGGTGTTTCTCTTAGAATCCGAGCCCTATTACCTCCTCTCCTCCCAAATTTTTCTTCCAAATTGCTTATTCACCTATTGTTCTTTCGTTATGTCTACATCAAAGAGCACTTTTCATCATGCCCTTGCAGTTTCAACATCAAGAACGACATCCATATTGTTCTTGAGATGGAAAACGTCCAATATGCGATGGGGCGAAATTATTCAAGATTCACACGCGCTTGCATCAAGTACTTCATCACATCATCCCCTCAGCCGCAGGCCAGGAACCTTCCCCAGAAGTTGACCCGGTGTTATGGATAACTCTTAATGCTACCGTTCTACAGTGGATTTATTTCACTATCTCTACGGACCTCTTGCAAACAATTCTTGAACCCAACGCTACGGCAATGGAAACTAGGAATAGGGTGCGTGACATATTCCAAGACAATAAAAACTCTCATCCCGTTACTCTGCAAGAACTTTCTCATGTTAACATAGAGGATCTTCCGAACGTTTCAGCCTATTGTAAAAGGCTGAAGGAGTTAGCGGATCAATTCCGCAACCTTGGTGCGCCTGTCACCAATGATCTTCTTTTTCTTCAGATGGTTGTCGGTCTATTCGGGGCCTATAGTGGCATTGGAACTCTCATTCGTCAAAGTGATCTTCTACTACAATTCTATCACGCCCGATGCTTACGTTGGAAGAGGTCGACTTAGCTAAAAAAAGTGGTTACTGGTGCAAATCTTGTCATCATGATGACCACATCCGATGCCACTCACTCGTTCTCCGAGGATTCGGGCCAAAATTGCAACAACAGTGGAGGAAAAAATGGTAAAAATCGAAAACATAATAGGAAAAATTGTCACGACCCGACCGGCTGCGACCCGGTGCCCTAATTGGACACCCTTATACTACCCTGTCACATATGATCTGAATCATACTGAGGGAAATATGAATTTCGACAGCATAACACCACAATCATAACATATGTCAGAATAGGCAAGCCGACAAGGCTGTCTTTCTACACGAATGTACCTGCCTCCTGGGGAATCACAACTAGTCAGCATAATATAATAGGCAAGCCGACAAGGCCGCCACTATACATAGGGATAACAAAACACGTCACAACCGTACAGCTGGCTAAAACACATATATAAAATCACATCTACCACCCCCAACTGCCTACAGACCTTTAAGAATACGATAATGAAATATGACGGGATAGGGCCCCGTCGTACCCCTAAATATGCATAAGTCTATAATAGCGAATCCGTACCAAAATGACTAATTCCAGAATAGTGGAACTCCCAAGAAAATAGCTGAGTAGGAATCCTAAGCCGGAGGATCGCCGAACTGAATATTTGTACTGCGGTATTTAACGCACTCGATGAAAGGGGTCGACGTAAATAATGTCGAGTATGTAAAACATGAAATACTGTAAGAAAGATCATAACTGGCCAAAGGATATCATGAGACAAGTATAATAATCAAATTACCATTTCAACTGTGTCATATACGAATGAGAGTCAACTGTGCCTTATAAAGTGAGAGTCATGTATGTCCATATAAAATCATCACATATACATAAACTGCTCGGCCCTCCAGGGAAGGACGCGGTGAACATATAGGGTATATTGCCCGGTCCATTCTGGGATGCGATAAAGTCGTATAAGGTATACTGCCCGGCCCATTCTAGGACGCGATAAAGTCATATAAGGTATACTGCTCGGCCCATTCTGGAACGCGGTAAAGTCATATAAGGTATAATGCCCGGCCCATTCTGGGACGCGGTAAAGTCATATAAGGTATACTGTCCGGCCCATTCTGGGACGCGGTAAAATCATATAAGAAATCTGCATGTGTATCTGCCCGACCCGGGACGCTGTGAAATGATATACTCACATTAGCACGAATAGAATATCATGAGTAGCTTTATACATATCAAATCATCACTTGTCTCTGAATGGAATAGATAAAAGGCACTATCATATCATGTATCATTTTAGAACATCCTTTGAAAACTCAAGGCACTTATCATGTCATGAATCATTTTAAAACATCATTTGGAAACTCAATAAAGGCCTCCGCAAACTCATCCCACACTGTCGGAGGAGCACCCTCGCCCCTAGATAGCTCTCACGACTCATACCAATTGACTGTTATATCACGCAACCGATATGAAGCCAACACGACCGACTCAATCTCTGAGGCCTTTATTACCCTCAACGTATGTTGTATCTGTCGGATGAACTCCAGTGGATCATCCTCGGGCCTTGACCCGAAAAACTCTGGTGGACTACAGCTCAAGAAAATCATTAAATGAACTTTTCACTAGAAAGTCAAAGGCACTTCTCATGACACATATCTTTAGGAATTAAACTGTGTAGAAATCATGTACGTCCGCCGTACGTTCATTAAATCATGCCAAAAGAAAGAAGGAAGAGTTTCACATACCTTATTGACGAACTAGCCAACTCAATATTCTAAATACGTCTTGACTAGCACTTCAACCTATATTAGTAGTAACATGTTCATTAACCTTACCATTAGTAGCATATGATATAATTAAATGATAACTCGCTTTCTTTTCTATAAAAATTCGGGCAACACTTCCCCTATTTATACGCTCTTCTACAACTTCCAACAAATGCCAACAATACCAATTAACAAGTAACAAATCAAGGGTATACTAAAATAGTTCCATATACTCGACATATATCACCATTATACATTCTTTCTCCTTTCATTCATGGATTATAACCAAAACAGTAACCAAGGTGATTAATACACCTATTTATCATGTTAATCTAACTTCTCTAATCATATTTAAACAACCCATTAAAATAGCCCACATTTTAACAATAACGAGAGTGGAATGTGAAGCTTTTCTACACCTTTTATACCTTAATTCCTTTAAGACATATATCCAAAATTACACCAAGGTATATGCATATACATAGCTTATAATTCCAGTATTATAATATCAACAAAATAACCCCTAAAATACAACACAACGATGTCCAACAATTTCATGAAGTTCTTGGTCACAACATGTCATAATTCCATAACTCTTTTCTAAAATTTCTTAGAATCCAATTTCCCTTTTTAATATTTTCATATAACCAACTATAACTTTTAAGTACCAAGACTTCCTTCACTTTAACACATAATTAATGGGGACTATAATAACATAACAACAATCGAATTCAAAGTTCACAAAAACAGCCCCTATTCGGCGCAACACCCACAACATTCACATGCAATGTCTTAATTCCAAGCTTCTCTTAATCACAAATTCATTTCCTTAATCCTAACAACATGCACTCCAATTATATTATAGAAATAAGAATTGTATACCTTAAAATGAAGCCAAAACAGTCCCTAGCAAAGTCGGCACTGTTTCATCGAGTTTTGCTCCAATTTCACACTTCTTCAACTCCAAATTGCCATGCATACATTCTACAATGTTATTCCCTCCTTCATACACATTTTCTTCCAAAATTTCGTCCAAAAACTTGGAAATCTTCAACCTCAATTTCGGCCACCAGTGGCCGATTCTGCCACAGTTTTCTCCTTTTTTTCCTTTTTTTTTGTTTCGTTGGCTTTAAAATCTTGTAGAAGACTTGTTCTTTGAGAGAAGAAATGAAAGCTTCAATTTGGTTAAGGTAATATGGTGTGCATCGGCTGGGGGGAGGAAGAAGAGGGGAGGTTTTCTTTCTTTTTTTTGAATTGGGGCTCAAATGAAGAAGATGGGGTTAAGAGAGTTAATAAGGTGAAATTAAAAATCTGAAAATTTAAATTGCACTTTGGTCCCAAAGTCCCATAATTAATAAATCTTAACCCCCCTTCTTTTAAATCCTGAAAATTCCATAAGACCTCATATCCTCGTTGTTGTAACTTATATAATATGTTATTAATCCATAACGGAATTATATATAACTATCCTATTCAATTCCCATTGTCCCGCTCGTTGTAACTAAAATTTTCCGGAATCACATCCTTAACTATATTAATTTCCTTAATTACGCCCTCAATTAGTGTCGCTAAATAATGAGGTGTAACAAAAATAATGGCGGAAACCGAGTTGGAAATAATGGGGGTGGGCCTCGGGGCAATGTGACGCAAGCTAACTGGTCGCATCCCTGGGGTTTGTGGCCCTAGAACTATGTCAGTGGTCCTTGGCCCAATGGCCCCTAATGCCCACCATCGGCCTACCTGGGAAATTGGGCCCAATTTCAAAACACAAACATGCCCAGTTTTTTAGGCCAGCAGTACAGTCCGAGACCAAATTCAGGGTTGGGGCAACAAACGGGTGTGCTTCGGCCTCGGCCAGCCCAGGCCCATCATGTTGCGGGCCCCACTCCGACAAATATTGAAGCCACAATGCACACATTTAGATTAAACCCCCCAAATGCAAATTGGTACATATACACCAGAGCTATTTCTCATATGACATTCGACTCAGGTACTCTCTCGTCTTATACAATTTGAGCAAAAATCATGGTATTATTGTTGGTAATGGTCATACTATTCCAATTCATGATCACGATAGTGCAATTTTGTCCCCTCCTCATCCGCCTCTTGTCTTAAAAAAATACCTTTCATGCCCCTAACTTAATTAAAAATTTGGTGTATATTCGCAAATTGACCACTGATAATTGGGTTTCTGTTAATTTTGATCCTTTTGGGTTTTCTTTTAAGAATTTCAAAACGGGGATATCTCTTATCAGATGCAACATTAGGGACGATATTTATCCAATCACCACCGCAAATTCTGTCAGCCCAGCCGTACCGTCCACTTTTGTTGCTCTTGCTCCTTCCTTGTGGCATGCACGTTTGGATCGGCCATTATGTCTTCTTTAAATAAAAATAATTTTATTCATTGTAAGGGTAAGAGTAGTACTCCAATTTGTCCTTCTTGTCCATTAGGAAAACATGTTAGATTACCTATTGTAGCCTCTACTTCTCGCACTTTGATGCATTTTGATATTATTTATGGACTTCTCCTATTTTAAATTATGTGGGTCATCATTATTATGTTCTATTTTTGAATGATTATTCTAATTTTTTATGGATTTTCCGTTAGCGAAAAATCTCAAGAATTTTCCACTTTCACAAATTTTAGGGCATTCATCTGCACCCACTTCGAACGTGATATAAAAAATATTCAATGTGATAATGGCAAAGAATATGATAATGGAGTGTTTCGGAAATTGTGTGATGCTAATGGCATAGTTTTTCGTTTCTCTTGTCCTCATACGTATTCACAAAATGGGAAAGTGGAACGAAAAATTTGTATGATTAATAATATTATCTGTATTTTAATTGACCATGCTTCCGTACCTTTATCTTTTTAGCATCATGTACTATAAATGACTACTTATCTACTTAACGTACCTCCTAACAAAGGATTGGCTTTTAAATCTCCCCTCGTCAACTACATTAAACAAGCTTCAAGTTCGTTCTACCGCTTGTGTGTTTTTGGGTTATCCATTAAATCATCGTGGTTACAAGTGGTTTGATTTATCCTCTAATAAAATCATAATCAATCGTCATGTTATATTTGATGAAACCCAATTTCCGTTTACCAAAGTATGTAGTCTCGTGCCTGACTCGTATAATTTTTTAGATGACGGGGTCCCACCATATATTCTACATCAGCTATTGGACAAACCTGAGCCCACTATCCCGCCAGCAGGCTCACTGCATGCTGGCCCAATACCCTCTCAACAAATAACACCCTCTGTTTCTTCTGGATCAGATCGGTCCAGTGGGACTGTTGTCCAGCCCACTGCGAAATGGTCCATGTACCATTGCCCTCTTCCATTCCTCGTTCCAGTGTTGGGCCAGCAAGCCCACTGCCTGTTGGCCAGTCCGTCACCCGTCTGAATTTTCCCAACATTCACCCAATTCTTCCTCGAATCATCGACCAGTTACTCGTAATCAATGGGGGTATTTTTAGACCAAAAAGACATTTTAATCTACTTTCTAATATTCTTAAATCCCCCTACCCCGTAACTTAGTGTCTGTATTAAATGACCCGAATTGGAAAATGGATATGACCGATGAATATAATGCTCGTATTGAAAATAAGACGTGTGAGTTGGTGCCCCGTCTTTCTAGTGTTAATATTATTCGGTCTATATGGATTTTTACTCATAATAATTATGATGGTTCTTTTGCCAGGCATAAGTATTGCGATATTTCTAAGTGCTTACGCAAGTGTACGTATCGTTTTAGTAATAAAGATCGGTAAGACTAAGTTTATCGTCTACAGAGACTGGTTTATTAAATATCGATTATCTATTCTATGGTATCTATCTGGTTGACGTTCTTTAGTTTGAGGATTATAACTAATTACATAAAATAAACTAAAGATTATAAGACTTTGGGTTTATACCAGTTATGAATGAAATAGGGTTCCAATCTCCTCAACTATCCACTCTTTCACGTGTTAATGCAATGCTAATGATCTCCTTATTATTAAGATAGCAGGTTAACTAATCTGTCATTATATTCCGGTTAGGACATACAAGAGATCAACCTAGTGCAGAAACCTTCTATATTTCTATGATAAGTTTTAGCACATAGGAGGATTAAGAACAATAACCTTTAAATGTCACACAAGTATTGGGGTACTTTCGTCCACAATTTTAACCTATGTCTAGACAATTACAACATATTCAAATCTCACCCTTCAGACGTTTGATTCGAAATCATATAAGTGATGACAATTAATAGCTAGTTAATTAAGCAATTATAATAATATTGAATAGATCTTAATATGATGAAGAAGAAATCAATAATCAATGCATTAACTATATGAAAGAGTTTCAAGAAGATTCGATGGAAACCCTACTAAAGTAATTAGCTCCTAAACATTGTCATGTCAAGAACTAAATTCAATCCAACATAAACTGAAATAAAGTAAAGGAAAGAAAATAAATTGAACAATGAGATGTCTCCAATTGTGTCTTGCCTCATTTTCTCCTCTCCAAAGTTGTGTTTAGAAAATGGTATAGAATGTGTGATAATGAGCAGGGTTTTATGGTTTTATAGCTGGGAAAAGCTACCATTTCGGACCCTGAAAACCCTGTCAAATTCGGCCAAGGAAATATGAAAATTACGCATCGGCACCGCGGTTCCTCTGCCAGGCACCGCGGTGCTAATTCAGCCAAAATCACTGGAAGTTACTGGAATGGAGGCACCCCGGTTCCTCTGTCAGGCACCTAGGTACCTCTGTCAGGCACCTAGGTTCCTTCGGTGATTCAGTTTCGGACTTTCTGGAAATATTACGCCTCGGTGCTAATTCTTCTGATCGCGGTTCTGCTTGGCCAGGAACCGCAATGCCTCTCTGATTCCTGTCCGGTTCCGCCTGGTTTGTTCTATTCTTCGTGACACTTTTTAGGCTTAATTCCTTGGGTTGCGCTTGTGCAATTTGCATCTCAATTAAGCTCATTTTGTCCTCAAAAGTAGTATTTTCTCCTTTATAACCGCTGTGACACAAAAAGAAATAAAAACACACATAACACTATACTAAACGCAAAATAAAAGAGTAAAATACTAACTAAAAAGGACTCAAAAGAGTGTATAAAATACACTCAACAAACACCCCCAAACTTACACTTTACTCGCCCTCGAGTAAAGCACAAAACAAAAATAAAAACAAAGACTATATGAGATCATGTATTTATAACAATGCTTCTTCAAGATCATGGATAAAAGTTGGGATAATATATTAGAACATACATAGCATGAATAATAAGCAATCTAGAATTTCAAGTTAGATATTTCGCAAATTCACTTAGATCATGATCAATTGGCAATACAAATACCTAACATATGCATGTCAATCTCATTCCATCTTTCCCAAAATTCTATAGATTCGTTTACTTGTTATTCTCCACTAATCATAGACATACACATTAAATATCATCAGGGCTTTCAAGGGTTGTAATGTAGGCTTAGGCAGAGGTAGATAAAAAATAGACATTTAGGCTTAAATTACGTACCATAAACATTTTTTATTCAACTCATTTTTTCTTCTTTTTGACTTTCTTTTCAGTCTCATGCCTGTTTTTTCCTTCTTTTCTTTTGAGATAATGAGACACATTATAAATAACAAGCACCCTGATTTTTACATATTTTTCATTGGGGTGCATCAAATTTATACCACTTTTTTATTCTTTTTAACACTTTTCATCCCAATAATTTCAATTATTACTTAATGCACAAATCGGGAATCATAAGGTGTCAAAGAAAGATCTTATTTTAGGCTCAAAGGGGCTGACTAGTGATATAATTTATGTCAGGATATGTAATAAATGGTCAGAAGGGCTATCAAAGAAATGCTTGAATCATCTCCTTAAACATGTATATTTTAACTATTTCGCCTCAAATAACAAGCAAACAGATTTTCTAGACATTTTTCAACCTTTCTTTCAATAACTGACACATATAGGCTAAACACCAATATACAAATAATTAGATGTCATGATTTTTTGGCATATCTAACTTAAGTACACAGATTGTTGCTTTCAATTCCATTACATTATCCCACTTTATCCACTCAATATCTTTAGCAACTACAACATGCATGATCCATAAAAAAATTACAACTCAAAAACACATAAAACAAAAACAATAAAAAGACTCAAAACAAAATAAGATACCCCCCCCCCCAAACTTAATGGACACATTGTCCCCAATGTGTGAAGACTAAAAATAATGAGGGACAACTTACTGACACAACACAGCGATCATAACGGAGGTCTGGAAGGAAGGCCAAATTACTGTGCACAAAGCCGAAGGAGGCACCGCGGTGCTAATTGCCAAAAAATTCCAGTGTCTTCGATTTTATGCATTGTTAACCATTCACCCTTCGGAGTAAGTCCTGCCCTTCATCTGTCATCCAAAAACACTAGCATACCAGATCGTGATACTGTCAAGATAAAATAAAATAAACTGAAACAAAAATTGAAATAATATAGTTAAATTATTGGGTTGCCTCCCAAGTAGCGTTGTCTTTAACGTCTTTTAGTCGGACGCAGGTTACCTACTAAATCAAAGGGGTAGAGTGTCCCCTCCACATATCCACTTTAGCACTATTTTCCTCCTCCTTCTCCTTTTCTTTTTCACAGGGCTCATTTTAGGAGGGTTTCTTCCCTTGTTCTTATCCACCACATCATTAACTGGTGCAGAATTCTTACCATCAAGGGCATAAATACCTTGGAACTTTCATGAGGAGCCCTTTTATCAACTACACAAATAGCAAAGCATCTAGCATCGACTTGAGGTTCAGTGGTCAGCTTGAAAACTTTGAATACTATTTCTTCACCTTGGACTCTGAGCTTTAACTCCCTCTTTTCAACATCAATGAGGGCTCTCCCTGTGGCTAGGAATGGTCTCCCAAGGATCATGGGCATATTTTGCATCTTCATCCATGTCTAAAATGAGAAAATCAGCAGGAAAGATGAATTTACCCACTTGTACCAACACATCTTCAATAATTCCTTGGGGATGCACAACTGAGCAATCAGCTAGCTGCAAGATGACTGTGGTTGACCTTGCCTCCTCCAAACCAAGTCTTTTGAACACAGAGGGGGGCATTAGGTTGACATTTGCCCCCAAATCACATAAGGCTTGCTTGAATGTCACATTCCCTATGGTGCAAGGTAAGGTGAAACTCTCTGGATCATTCAACTTTGGGGGAAGTTTCTTCTGCAATATGGCATTGCACTCCTCTGTCAGTACCACTGTCTCATAATCTGTCAGCTTCCTCTTCTTAAAAAGGACTTCATGAACTTCACATACGCTGACATTTGCTCCAAGGCTTCAATGAAAGGAAGGTTAATGTGCAGTTTTTTAAATACCTCCAAAAATTTAGAAAACTGCTTATCCAAATTCTTCTTCTGCAATCTTTGAGGGTAAGGGATTTTGTCTGTGTACTCCCTCATCACTGCGGGTGGAGCCTTCTCTAAAGTAGGGCGGTCATCAGTAACCCCCTCCTTTACTACTTCAACTGTCTTCCCCACATCCTTCTCATTTTCAACCACTGCTTGGGGTGTCCTCTGCTCTAACTTCTTTCCACTTCTCAAACTGATTGCTTGGCATTGCTCCCTAGGGTTCATCATTGTATCACTAGGGAGAGTTCCCCGAGATCTGTCATTTAACTTCCCTGCCAACTGCCCCATCTGAGTCTCTAAGTTCCTAATGGATGATCTTGTTTCTGTCATGAACTGATTGGTCTCTGTCATAAATTATGTCTGGGTATTGGCCAATGATGAAATTGAGGACCTAGTTTCTGCCATGAATTGAGTCTGAGAATTGGTCAAGGTCAATAATGTTGCTTTTATGTCTTCTGGCTTCTCTTATGGGTCTGATGGGCTGAACTGCTGTGAGGATGATGTCTGAAATGGTGGTTGTTGCCCTTGATCATTCTTCCATAAAACATTTGGGTGATTTCTCCACCCTGGATTATATGTGTTGGAGAATGGATTATTGTAGGGTCTCTGAAAATTCCCCACTGCATGAACCTGCTCCATGGGCACATTATTTGGGTCCACTGCTGTGCATCTATCAAAAGTATGGGGACCTCCACAAATTTCGCATCTAGCTGGTGTCTGAACTGCTTTAACTGCTATGGTACTCTGCTGCTTCTTCTTTGTCAAAGTGGTTATCTACACATTCAATGCAGTGGTAGCATCTAGCTCATGAATCTTAGCCACTTTCCTGTTGTTCATTGCTCTCTCATCTGCCCCCTGATGGTTGTTTGTGGCCATGTCTTCTAACAGATCATGTGCCTCATTGGCACTCTTTCTCGCTTAACGCATTCTCCCGCTGCAAAGATCAATGATGGTACGAGTTGTACCACTCAGGCCATTGTAAAATATGTGGACTAGCATCCACTTCTCAATCCCATGATGGGGCACTTCCTCTTCAAATCTTTGAACCGCTCCCATGCATCATAGAGTGACTCTCCATCCATCTGATAGTAATTATTAAGCTCTCCTCTGAGCTTTACTGCTTTGGATGGAGAGAAGAACTTGACAAGAAACTTTTGGGCTAAGTCTTGCCATGTAGTGATAGAGTTTGCATGTAATGAGTTCAGTCATCACTTTGCTCTATCCCTGAGTGAGAATGGGAAGAGTCTTAATCGTATGACATCATCAGTGACACCATTGTATTTGAAGGTTGCACACAGCTCCAGAAAATTTGCTAGATGCAAATGAGGATCTTCATATGGTAATCCCCCAAATTGAACTGAGCTTTGAACCATGTGCAATATGGCTGGTTTGATTTCAAAATTATTGGCTTCAACAACTGGAAGCCTGATGCAAGTCTGCACCCCTGTAATTGTAGGCATCACATAGTCCTCCAAGCTTCTTTCTGCAGGGACTTGTCTTAAAACAGGCGGTAACTCATCATTCTCCAAATTGTTGTTTCGCTGATCTCCCATTGCTAACAAATCAGTTGCTCTCTTCTCTTTCCTATTCTGTCTGCACAATATTTCAATCTCAGGGTTCAGAGGGATAGGAGTGTCAGCTCCTCTCCTACTTCGCATAAACTAAGTTTCTGAGACTAATCAAAAATAGCACACAGATCACGGCAAACAGCACTAAAGCAAAAATAAAAATAAAAAAACTAAAAATAAAAAAACCAAATAAGAAATAAGAATAGATAAATCGATATTAACAGTACGCCAGTCCCCGGCAACGGCGCCAAAAACTTGTTGCGATATTTCTAAGTGCTTACGTAAGTGTACGTATCGTTCAAGTAATAAAGATCTGTAAGACCGATTTTATCGTCCACAGAGACTGGTTTATTAAGTACCGATTATCTATTCTATGATATTTATTTGGTTGACGTTCTTTAGTTTGAGGATTATAACTAATTACAGAAAACAAACTAAAGATTATAAGACTTTGGGTTTATAACAGTTATGAAGGAAATAGGGTTCCAATCTCCTCAACTATCCACTTTTTCACGTGTTAATGCAATGCTAATGATTCTCCTTCTTATTAAGATAGCAGGTTAACTAATCTGTCATTATATTCCGGTTAGGACATACAAGAGCTCAACCTAGTGCAGAAACCTTCTATATTTCTATGATAAGTTTTACCACACATGAGGATTAAGAACAATAACCTTTAAATGCCACATAAGTATCGGGGTACTTATTAGGCGTATTTTGTATACGCTTTTTGAGTCATTTTTAGTTAGTATTTTACTCATTTTGTTGATGTTTAGTATAGTATTAGGGTCGTTTTCCTTTCTTTTGTGTCACAGCGGTCAGAAATTGAGAAATGACGAAAAAGAGAGGAAATGAGCTTATTTGAGATGGAATTACACACAAAGGGGCTAATAACTGAAGTCTAAGAAGTCCTGGGAAGTAAAGAAGAGATCAGACGAAGTCCGGACGAAAAAAGGGACAAGAAACTAAAAATCGAAAAAAAAGCCGTCACCGGCGCCGCGACGACTGGCAGCAGCGCCGCGGCGCCGACCCCTGAAATTTCCGGAAACTTGCAGATTTTTCAGCGTCGTGGCGCCCAATCTCAGGGCCACGTCGACGACGCGGGATTTTTGACATTTTGGGCCGAATTTGACACGTTTTCAGAGTCCAAAAGGGATAACTTTTCCTACCTACAAAATCTATATAATCCCTAAAACCCTGCTCAATAATGGATAATCCTTCAGACCTCCTCATACCACCATTCTACACTCATCCACCTTGTAAATATTCCACAACACAACTCTTGGATGCTAGAAGGCTTGGAGACTTGTTCTTAAGTATTTTCTTTCTCTTTTGCTTTGTTTATTTCAGTTCATGTATGGAGATTGTATTAGTTCTTAGCGTGACTATGGCTAGGAGCTAATTACTTATTAGGGATTTCCTTGTGATTCGCTTGAAACTCTTATTCATGAATTAATGTTAGTTTGTTTTCTTCTTTATATAGTTGAGATTTATTCAATAATTGCTTTGATTGCTTGGTAATTAATTGATCACTAATTATCATCACATATATGATTTCTAATCGAGATCCGAAAGGGGAGATTGTGAATATGCTATAGTTGAATAAACATAGGTTAAAATCGTGGACGAAAGTACCCCGATACTTGTGTAGTTTAATAGGTTATTGTTTTTAATCCTCCTTTGTGGTAAATCCTATCATCGAAAGATATAAGGGTTCTGCATCGGGGTTGAGTGTTTATATATCCTAACCGGAATATAAAATGACTTAGTTAACCTGCTATTTTAACATAGAAGAAAAACTTTTATTGTTGCATTAAGGATTGAATAGAGTGGATAGTTGATGATCTTTGAAGCCCTAATTCTCCATCATAACTGATTTAAAGCAAAGTCTTTTTATAATTAGTTATTTCCTGCATTATTAGTCTAAAATTCTAAACCAATTAACGTTAACCAAATAGATAATATAGAATAGATAACCGATACTCGAAAACCAGTCCCTGAGGACGATATTCGGTCTTACCTAGACTATATTACTTGTAACGATACGTGCACTTGCGTTTTAAGCGTGTGGATAAATCGCTAACAAGTTTTTGGCGCCATTGCCGGGGATTGGCGTATTTCAATATCAATTTATCTATTCTTATTTCTAATTTGGTTGCTCCAAGAAGACGTTTCTAACTTGTTTTGCGAGCATCTTTTATCAGTTTTTTTTGTTTTTCTTATTTTGTAGGTAAAATTTGTGCGTTCTTGATCGGTGTATTTTATATACACTTTTTGAGTCATTTTTAGTTAGTCTTTTGTCCCTTTTTGTACAAATACGTATCGTCTTAGGATAGATTTTCTTTCTTTTGAGTCAAATTGGTTAAAATGACTATTTGGCGGAAAAGGAGCTAAAATAGGGCAAAAGTGGAGGTTCCAGAGCTTAAAAGACGAGAAAGTGGCGAACTGCACGACACGCCGGCATGCGCCTCCTGCAAACAGGTTTGGGCACCCCGGCGCCCAATATCCAGAAGGTCTCAGAAGTTGCAGCGCCGCGGCGCCTCTAGACAGCAGAGTGCAGGGCCGCGACGCCTAATTACCAGAACAACGCAGAAGTTCCGGCGTCGCGGCGCCGATAGCAGGGCCGCGGCGCCGACGCGGGAAAATCAGGTTTTTAGACGATTTCTGGGCCAGGCCTGAAGGGAAAAGTTGGAGGCGGTTTTGAGCCTATAAAAGGAGAACCCTAGGCAGTTTTCAAGGGTTCCCTTTCTTGCACAAACACAAGACTTCTTGGAGTTAACGATTGGAGACCTTAACTTAGTAATTTTCTTTTCTTTTCTTTACTTTACTTTCAGTTTTTATGTTGGATATTGAATTAGTTCTTGTCATGTCAATGGCTAGGAACTAATTCCATTATAGGGCTTTCCATGTCAAATCACTTGAAACTTATGTTATGAATTGATGCATGTTTATGGTTTTCTTCTTATTGTTGAGATTTACCCAATAATTGCTTTGAATGCTTGGTAATTAATTGATCACTAATTATCATTATTTATATGATTTCTAGTCAAACTTCGAAAGGAGGAGGTTGTGACTATGCTGTAAGTTGGGTAGACATAGGTCGGATTGGGGATGAAAATACCTCAATTACTTGTGTAGCGTTAATGAGAGGTTTAAACACCTAATTTCACGCATGGCGCGTGACGATTAACTAGGTTTTTGGTTTTAATCCTCCTATAGAGTCATCCTTATCACCGAAAGGTAGAAAGGAGCGCTACTGGGGTTGAGTGTTTATATAGCCTTAACGGGAATATAAAACGAATTAGTAAACCTGCTAGCTCCAAAAGAAGAAGAACCATAATTTATTGCATTAATAAGTAACATAAGCGGATAGTTGAGGAGACTTGGAAGCCCTATTTCCATCATTACTGAAGTAAACACTTAGTTAATTAGCATTTATAATTGTTAGTTATAAGCAACAAAATCAAATATCGGTTACCAAATAGATAACAAAAGATAGATAATTGGTACTTGAACACTAATACTTGTGGACGATATTCGGTCTTACCTAGACTATATTACTTGTCACGATAACGTGCACTTGCGTTAAAGTGTGTGCATCTTTTCGTGCATCAAGTTTTTGGCGCCGTTGCCGGGGATTAGGCATAGTTCAATATCAATTTTATCTATTTTTAATTTCTAATTTGGTTTTTTTTATTTTTTTTTAAATTATCACGCTTTTTTTATTATTTTGGTAAAAATCAGGGTGCCGTGATCCGTTTGTTTGTTTTTGATCTGTTTCAGGAAATCAGTTTATGCGAAGGAGAAGAGGGGCAGACACTCTTGTTCCCTTCAATCCAGAGATTGAGAAAACCTGTAAACAAAACAGAAAGAACCTGCGGACTGCAACCTTAATTGAGATGGACGGCGTCCAAAACAACAATGTGATGAGAGAAGGGTTAGGTGCAAATCAACCTAACCAAGGAATGCCTCGGCGAGTACCTATGGATGTCGAGGAGAGAGTTCAAGCCCAGGAAGAAAGAAGCTTGGGAGACTACGTGCTGCCGAGGGTGAACGGAGCACAGACATATATTAGGCTCCCAACAATAGGAGCGAATAACTTTGAGATCAAACCAGCGATTCTAAGCATGGTGCAGAACACAGTGCAATTTGGAGGGTTACCATCAGAGGATCCACATATGCACATAGCTAATTTCTTGGAGCTATGTGCAACATTCAGATATAACGGCGTTACTGATGATGCCGTCAGATTGAGGCTATTTCCCTTCTCACTCAAGGATAGAGCAAAAGTATGGTTAAATTCCCTGCCAGCTGATTCGATTTTTACATGGCAAGAGTTGGCACAAAAATTTTTGGTCAAATTCTTTCCACCATGCAACGCAGCGAAATTGAGAGGGGAGCTGAATAACTTCTACCAAGCAGATGGAGAGTCATTATACGAAGCTTGGGAGAGGTTCAAGGATTTGCAGAGAAAGTGCCCACACCACTGTATTGAGTTGTGGAACTTGGTCCACATCTTCTATAACGGGTTGAGCGGTACAACCAGAACAATTATAGATGCAGCAGCAGGTGGGACATTTATGAGGAAAACAGCTCACGAAGCTCACGAATTATTAGAAGATATGGCCACCAACAACCATATCACAGAAGATAGACCAATGAGTGGTAGGAGAACAGTGGGAGTTCACGAGATAGATGCCATCACTGCTCTGAATGCCCAAGTGGCCCTTTTGATGAAAAAATTTAAAGCAACATACAATATCGTGAAATGCGGTCAGATGCCAAAGAGTCATGAAATCTGCGAGGCCCACATACATTCGATAGGTGTCCTTCAGCTGATCCTAATAATATGCCAATCGAGCAGGCAGAGTGTCAGGCCGTGGGTAACTATCAGAGGCCCCAGAACAACCCATACTCCAACACATATAATCCAGGGTGGAGGAATCACCCAAATTTCTCATGGAGAGGAGACCAGGGGCATCAGAATAAATATAGGGGCACTAAAACCAACAAAGACCAAAATCAGCACTTTACTCAGCCCCACCTCTCAGCGATTCAATGCACTGCTCACCGAAAAAAGATGGCCGAGAGCGGCTTTGTTGCACTCACCAACGCCTGCACTCGGCCAGATGTAAACTAGATCTTCGTTCAGGAACTTGAAAACACAAGTGGGTCAGCTAGCAAAGCAATCGAACAGCAGGCCACAGGGTACACTGCCAAGCAACACAGAGGTGAATCCGAGAGAACAATGCCAGGCAGTACAGTTGAGAAGTGGTAAACAGTTGGAGCAACAGTCACCTCAGCCAGTAGTTGAACAACGGGCAGAGATAGAGAAAGAGAAGGTGGTTGAAGCTCGCCCAGTAGTAGAGAAAACTCCAGAGAAGGAGTATACAGAGAAGATCCCATTCCCACAGAGATTGCAGCGGAAGGCAGTTGATAAACAATTCTCCAAATTTTTGGAGACATTCAGAAAGATGCATATCAACATACCTTTTATAGAGGCATTGGAGCAAATGTCCTCCTATTTCAAATTCATGAAGGATATTTTAGGGAAGAAGAATAAACTGGCAGAGTATGAGATGGTAGCACTAACGGAGGAGTGCAGTGCTATCCTGCAGAAGAAGTTGCCCCCTAAACTAAAAGATCCAGGGAGCTTTACACTACCTTGCACAGTTGGCAGGGTGACATGCAACAGGACTCTTTGCGACTTAGGGGCAAGTATAAATTTGATGCCTTTGTCGCATTTAAACCGGTTGGAGTCATGAGGCAAAACCAACCACTGTGAGCCTGCAACTAGCCGATAGGACAGTGGTTCACCCAAGAGGGAAGATTGAGGACGTGATTGTTAAAGTAGGAATTTTTTTTTCCTGCGGACTTCCTCATTCTTGACATGGAAGAGGATGCAGAAATCCCTATCATATTGAGGAGACCATTCCTGGCAACAGGGAGAGCCCTGATCGATGTAGAAAGAGGAGAGCTGACGTTGAGGGTGGAGAAGAAAGAAATGGTGTTTAAAGTATTTAAACACATCATTGAGCCACCAATCATGAGCAGGTGCTTTGCAATCAGCACCATCAAAACCCCCTGTGAACCAGTACAAGCCAAACCAAGGGAGATGAGCCCACAAAAGCAGGTATGTGATGCCAAACCTCCACAAAAGCAGGTATGTGTTCCTGAACCTTCCCTTAAAGATAATTTTAAGAAGAGAATAAGAAGAAGAAAACGAAAAATGTGGAGAAAATGGATTGGTTGTGGGGTTAATCCACCCCACACTTATTGAGTTAAGGAACATGCGTCCGGCTAAAAGACGTTAAGGACAGCGCTACTTGGGAGGCAACCCAAGGTATTTTGATTTATTTTACTTTAATATAGTAGTTTTTATTAAGAACGGTCTCACGGAGGTAGTGTTTGTGTTGTGATTGACAGGTGTAGGCAAATAAATTGAAGGGCGAAAACTGAAGAAAAGCCAGGATTTTCAGAAAAAATAGGTGAGCGTCGCGGCGCCAAAAGAGCAGAAAGGCGCTGAAGATTAAGCGCCGCAGCGCCCAGGAGCAGGGCTGCAGCGCAAGAAACCCAAAAAAAAATTGCCAAGTCTAGGCGCCGCGGCGCCCCGTAGCAGGGCCGTGGCGCAGAAATTCCCGAAGTAGTGCAGACAGTCAGCCGCGCGCTAAATGCGAGCCGCACACTGGCGAAATCCGTAAATTAAAAGACGCCAAACTGATTTCCCCAATTTCAAACCAAAACCTAACCTTTCTTCTCCACAAAACCCACGAAAATTCAAACCTCACCCACAAATCTTCCAGAAATCAAACCCAAACACAACCAAAAACTCTTAAAATCCCTAAACCCTTAACCATTTCAACCAACAAAACCTCATCCCAGTGCCTCAAATCACCATTAGAAGCAAGAAAACCTTGAAGAACACCGTAAAAAAGGTAATCTTCATCTTTTCTTGAAAGCTTTACAGTAGTCAAAGGAGGTAGTAGTTTGGAGGAGTGTTGCATTGTTGAAGTCGTTGGGGTGTTGAAAAATTGGTTGTGAAATTTAGAGGAGGAGTATACAAAGGAGGGTGTGGGTATTGTGTAGTGCAAGAGTTGGAGTTTGGGGGTGATAGTGTTGTAGCTGCTAGTTGTTGTGTTGGGGAACATTTGTGATACTAAGAAAACGCTGCGAAAAGTGATTTAACCATGTCTGCCAGAAAGAAAAGAGCCTCCACATCCACCTCAGCCCCTCAATACGATGATACTAGGTTCATTAGCCACCAAGCTTATGAAAGATACAAAAAGCTTAGTACTAGACCCTTAATCCCTGAAAGGGGAATGGACTATCAAAGGGATTCTCTTGGGGAGGAGGATGTCTATGAGCCCATTCGGGCAATGATTGAGATGATAGGGTGGAAGAGATTTGTAGACCCGGAAGAGATAGCACCAATGAACACAGCGATGGTGCGTGAATTCTATGCTAACTTTCCGGAGAGGGTGGACAATAAATGCTTTGTAAGGGGAAGATATATGCCTGTGACGGCAGAAGTGATAAATATGTCTCTAAAAACAGCAGATGTTGAAGAAAGGGGTGATGGCCGGTTACTTCGAACATGGTCGAAGACCACCAAAGATCAATCGGAATGCCGCCGCATACACGAAGCTACCCCGGGCTACATTTGATATTGCCGAAATGGGTCAAGAGGATCGAGCGGTGTCGGTTAACAAAGCGACCAAGGGTTGGTCAGATTTACGTCGATGCCGTCGATCCCATCAACGCACTTCACCAGAGTGCCGTAAGATAGGATCAAATTGATAAATGGAATCATGACGGGAAGACGATTGATGTAGGAAAGAGATAGTGCAAAGTATTGAAGAAATCAGGTTGGTAACAACAGCGGTTGGGACATGGCTCACTTATCACTAATTTATGCCACATGAATGGGGTCTCAATCCTACCCACTGATACTAATGAGAGAAACCAACTGCCTGTGTCATATGGGATAGTGCACTCCTTTCCAGACCCAAGCCCCCCAGCAGCAAGAAGAAAAGCACCAGCACCACCAGCAGCAGCAGTAGAGGCCGCCATGAACGAAGATGAGCCGGAAATAGAGGCTCGATATCGGCAGGAGCAGCGACCACCAACCACGTAATCGTAACCTCCATTGCCTATGATGGAGCGGTTGCTCCAACGCAGAGAAGGATGATGCAATATTTCGACACGATGATATAAGGACAACAAGAGTTGAGACAAGTGGCAACAAGAATTGAGGCAGTGGCAAACAACAGCACCAAAGAATTTGACGAGATAAGTTCCCTGTTCAACCAATGGTCGATGCATTATCCACCGCCACCGCCACCATTTTAAACCAAGCCTGTAAGTGTCTTGTTTCTTTTATTGTCTTTGAGTCTTGCACACATTGGGGACAATGTGTGATTTAAGTTTGGGGGGTGTCTTATTTTCGAGTCTTATTGTTATAGTATGTTTGAGTCTTTTTTTATTGTTTTTGCGTATTTTTGAGTCATAATTTTTTTTTCTTTTGAGTCATAATTGTCTGTCAAAGATCATGCATGCTGTAGTTACTAGAAATACCTAGTGAAGTAAGGTGGAATAATGTAATGGAATTAAAAGCAACTATCTAAACACTTAGGTTAAATATGGCAAAAACTCATGAAATCTGTCTATTTGGAGTTTCTTGCTTGAATTGTGCATGATAAATGATTAAAACCTATGTGTTATGATTGCTTGCTATTTGAGGCGAAATAGTTAGGATATGCATGTTAGGGAGATGACTCAGGCAATTCTTTGTTAGCCAATTCTTACCATTCTTTTCTATTCCTGACATTAAAAATATCCCTAGTCAGCCCCATTGAGCCTAAAAATTGACCTTTTTCTTTGACACCCTATATTCCCACACTTGTGCCATAAGTAAAAATGTGAAATAGTTGGAATAGAGTGTGTTAAAAAAGAGACAAAAAGATCAAACAAAATTGTTGCACCCCAATTAAAAAGTAATAAGAAATAGGCAAAAGCCTAAGTTTGGGGGTGCTTGCTATTATGATACACTTCACGCTCTCAAAACAAAAGAAGGGAAAAATAGATTTGAAGTGAAGGAAAGAATCAAAAGAAAAGGGAAACACTGAAAAGCTAAAGAGCTTATGGTACACAAAAATGAGCCTAAATGCCTATTTTTACCTACCCGTGCCTAAGCCTACATTACAACCCTTAAAAGTCCTGAAGATCTTTTAGATGCATATCCATGATTAGTGGAGAATAGCAAGTAAAAATGTCATAGGATTTTTGAAATCAACATGCATGATTCAGTATTGTGACTTCCATTAAGCATGATAAAAATGAGTTTGCGAAATATCTAGCTTAATGTATTTAGTGTGCTAAAATTTCATGCTATATGTTCCTGCATATTATTTTGCTAATCTTCATGTTTTTCTAAAGTAACACCAATGCAGCAAAGTGATCAATGTCATTGAGTCCTTTATTTTCCTTTTTCTTGAGTCTTTAGTTCTTTCTTTTTATCTTTGCTCGAGGGTGAGCAAAGGTTAAGTTTGGGGGTATTTGATCGGTGTATTTTATATACACTTTTTGAGTCGTTTTTAGTTAGTCTTTTGTCCCTTTTTGTACAAATACGTGTCGTCTTAGGATAAATTTTCTTTCTTTTGAGTCAAATTGGTTAAAATGACTATTTGGCGGAAAAGAAGCTAAAAGAGGGCAAAAGTGGAGGTTCCAGAGCTTAAAAGACGAGAAAGTGGCGAACCAGGTACGGACACGGGCGGCACGCGACGCCTCACCAGAATGGTCCGGCGCCCGACGCCCAATATGCAGAAGGTCTCGAATTGCAGTACGCGCGCTTCTGTGACAGCAGAGCGCAGCGGCGCCTAATTACCAGAACAACGCAGAAGTTCCGGCGTCGCGCCGCCAATAGCGCTGGCGCCGACGCGGAAAATCGTGTTTTAGACGATTTCGGGCCAGCACGGCGGAAAAGTTGAGGCGGTTTGAGCCTATAAAAGGAGAACCCTAGGCAGTTTTCAAGGGTTCCCTTTCTTGCACAAACACAAGACTTCTTGGAGTTGAAGATTGGAGACCTTAACTTAGTAATTTTCTTTTCTTTTCTTTACTTTACTTTCAGTTTTTATGTTGGATATTGAATTAATTCTTGTCATGTCAATGGCTAGGAACTAATTCCATTATAGGGCTTTCCATGTCAAATCACTTGAAACTTATGTTATGAATTGATGCATGTTTATGGTTTTCTTCTTATTGTTGAGATTTACCCAATAATTGCTTTGAATGCTTGATAATTAATTGATCACTAATTATCATTATTTATATGATTCTAATCAAACTTCGAAAGGAGGAGGTTGTGACTATGCTGTAAGTTGGGTAGACATAGGTCGGATTGGGGATGAAAATACCTCAATTACTTGTGTAGCGTTAATGAAAGGTTTAAACACCTAATTTCACGCATGCGCGTGACGATTAACTAGGTTTTTGGTCTTAATCCTCCTATAGAGTCATCTTTATCACCGAAAGGTAGAAAGGAGCGCTACTGGGGTTGCGTGTTTATATAGCCTTAACGGGAGTATAAAACGAATTAGTAAACCTGCTAGCTCCAAAAGAAGAAGAACCATAATTTATTTCATTAATAAGTAACATAAGCGGATAGTTGAGGAGACTTGGAAGCCCTATTTCCATCATTACTGAAGTAAACACTTAGTTAATTAGCATTTATAATTGTTAGTTATAAGCAACAAAATCAAATATCGGTTACCAAATAGATAACAAAAGATAGATAATTGGTACTTGAACACTAATCCTTGTGGACGATATTCGGTCTTACCTAGACTATATTACTTGTCACGATAACGTGCACTTGCGTTAAAGTGTGTGCATCTTTTCGCGCATCAGTTCTACAAAACAAAAATTAGGATACATGGGCTACTACTACTATCAGGTGCAGTGGAGTCATCAACAACAGCTTAACCCACAGGTTCCAGATGAAGATCTAGATGAGTTGCAGGCAGACATACTCAGGCTCACCAAGTGTCAGGCTCAGTTTATGGCTGAGACAATGGTGTCCCTCAACAATTTGAAGACACAAATAGGGCAACTAATGGATAGAATGATCAATACACCTCAAGCAAATCTGCCTAGAGACACCATTGTGGGAAGTGGTAAGCAAATTGAGGAGCCTGAACCACACCCAGCTGTTGAGGAATCTGGAGAGATAGTTGGTGTAGAGAAGGAAAAGGTTACCAAGAGCCAATTATTCACCTATTTGGATTCCATGGAGTTCCTTTTTCCTGTACCTATTGCAGAAGAAACACCACCACCTGTCACTGTTGAGCCCCAAATAGAAAGTCCATACTCTGAAGGGCACCCCCAAAAGTTGAGAGATGTAGGAAATTTCACTGATCCCTACATTATAGAGAGCCTAGAAGACAAGCATGTCTTGTGTAATTGGGGGATAATTTTAGATCTGAAACCCTTTTTTAGAGCAATTGTTGTGGTTGAAGTGAGACCTGCAACACTAGATGTGCGGATTGCAAGCAGTTCGCAGAAGAATCCACCGGGCACTAGTAAAGGTAACTGCGTTCGGCTAAAAGACGTTAAAGACAGCGCTTGTTGGGAGGCAACCCAATATTTATTAATTATGTTATTTTAATTTTTGTTTTAGTTGTTTTCTTTTGTCTTGAATAGTCTCACGGTCTTGGGTTCTTGTCTTGTGTTTGTGGATGACAGGTGGACTAGGAGCGGACCCCGAAAAGAAAAAAAAGCAAAAACGCTGAAAACAGGAAATCAACGCCTCAGGCGCCACTTCGCCCAATCTCAGGGCCGTGGCGCCACATTATCAGAGAGCCCGCAAAATTTTGGGCGCCACGGTGCCGAATCTCAGGGTCGTGGTGCCGAAAGTTCCGAAAGCCAGATTCCGTGCAAATTCCAGAATTTTTCCTCTCAGACCTCCGTTATGACCCCTGTGTTGTGTCAGTAAGTTGTCCCTATTTTTAGTCTTCACACATTGGGGACAATGTGTCGATTAAGTTTGGGGGTGTCTTATTGTTTTTGAGTCTTTTTGATTTGTTTTGGGTGTTTTTGAGTATTTTTGAGTCATAATTTTTTTTAATGATCATGCATGTTGTAGTTACTTGAAACTCCTAGTGAAGTAAAGTGGGATAATGTAATGGAACTAGAAGCAGAAAATCTGAACGCTTAAGTTAGATATGCCAAGAATTCATGAAATCAAATTATTTGGGGTAATTGTGCTTGATTTATGCATTGTTAAAAATAAAGCCTATGTGTCTGCTTGCTTGTTATTTGAGGCAAAATAGTTAGGATATACATGTTAGGGAGATGACTCATGCATTTCTTTGTTAGCTCTTTCTTACCATTCATTGCTTATCCCTGACATTAAAATTGTATCCCTAGTCAGCCCCTTTGAGCCAAAAATAAAATCTTTCTTTGACACTCTATAATTCCATATTTTGTGCCATAAGTGAAAACTTGAGATGTTTGGAATGAAAAGTGTTGAAAAAAAAGACGAAAAGAGAGTGAACAAATTTATGTACCCCAATGAAAATAAAATAAATAGATAAAAGCCTAAGTTTGGGGGTGTCTGTTATTCATCATGCACCACATTCTCTCGAAACAAAAGAAGGGAAAAGATAGCTACGCGATTAAAAAGAGAATCAAAAGAAAAGAAAAGAGTTGAAAGAAAAAGACTTTATGGTATGTAAGTTGAGCCTAAATGCCTATTTTTACCTACCCCTGCCTAAGCCTGCATTACAATCTTGAAAAGTCCTGAAGATATCTAGTATTTGTATCTATGATTAGTGGAGAATAGCAAGTAAACATGCCATATAATTTTGATATTGACATGCATAGGTTAAGTGTTCTTACTTCCATTGAGCATGATTGAATTGAATTTGCGAAATATCTGACTTAAGAGTTTAAGAATGCTAAAAATTCATGTTATATGTTTTTGCATATTATCCTACTAACCTTCATGCTTTTCTAGTGGCAATTGTGCAGCAGATTGATCAGTGTCTTTGAGTCCTTTTATTTTCTTTTCTTTCGTGTATTTATTTCTATTTTTTATCTTTACTCGAGGGCGAGCAAAGGTTAAGTTTGGGGGTGTTTGTTAGATGTATTTTGTATATGCTTTTTGAGTCATTTTTAGTTAGTATTTTACTCATTTTGGTGATGTTTAGTATAGTATTAAGGTCGTTTTCCTTTCTTTTGTGTCACAGCGGTCAGAAATGGAGAAATGGCGAAAAAGAGAGGAAATGAGCTTATTTGAGATGGAATTGCATAAAAAGGGCCAATAACTGAAGTCTAAGAAGTCCCGGGAAGTATAGAAGAGATCAGACGAAGTCCGGACGAAAAAGGGACAAGAAACGAAAAATCGAAAAAAAAGCCCTCACCGGCGCCGCGACGCCTGGCAGCAGCGCTGCGGCGCTGACCCCTGAAATTTCCGGAAACTTACAGATTTTTCGGCGCTGTGGCGCCCAATCTCAGGGCCATGGCTCCGACGCTGGATTTTTGAAGTTTTGGGCCGAATTTGACACGTTTTCAGAGTCTAAAAGTGATAACTTTTCCTACCTACAAAACCTATATAATCCCTAAAACCCTGCTCATTATTGGATCATCCTTCACACCTCCGCATACCACTATTATACACTCATCCACCTTATAAATATTCCACAACACAACTCTTGGATGCTAGAAGGCTTGGAGACTTGTTCTTAAGTATTTTCTTTCTCTTTTGCTTTGTTTATTTCAGTTCATGTATGGATATTGTATTAGTTCTTAGTGTGACTATGGCTAGGAGCTAATTACTTATTAGGGATTTCCTTGTGATTCGCTTGAAACTCTTATTCATGAATTAATGCATTAGTTTGTTTTCTTCTTTATATAGTTGAGATTTATTCAATAATTGCTTGGTAATTAATTGATCACTAATTATCATCACATATATGATTTCTAATCGAGATCCGAAAGGGGAGATTGTGAATATGCTATAGTTGAATAAACATAGGTTAAAATTGTAGACGAAAGTACTCTGATACTTGTGTAGTTTAATAGGTTATTGTTTTTAATCCTCCTTTGTGGTAAATCCTATCATCGAAAGATAGAAGGGTTCTGCATCGGGGTTGAGTGTTTATATATCCTAACCGGAATATAAAACGGCTTAGTTAACCTGCTATCTTAACATAGAAGAAGAGCTTTTATTGTTGCATTGAGGATTGAATAGAGTGGATAGTTGATGGTCTTGGAAGCCCTAATTCTCCATCATAACTGATTTAAATCAAAGTCTTTTTATAATTAGTTATTTCCTGCATTATTAGTCTAAAATTCTAAACCAATTAACGTTAACCAAATAGATAATATAGAATAGATAACCGGTACTTGAAAATCAGTCCATGAGGAAGATATTCGGTCTTACCTAGATTATATTACTTGTAACGATACGTGCACTTGCGTTTTAAGCGTGTGGATAAATCGCTAACAGTACTTTCATCCACGATTTTAACCTATGTCTAGACAATTACAGCATATTCAAATCTCACCCTTCAGACTTTTGATTCGAAATCATATAAGTGATGACAATTAATAGCTAGTTAATTATCAAGCAATCATAACAATATTGAATAGATCTTAATATGATGAAGAAGAAATAAATAATCAATGCATTAACTATATGAAAGAGTTTCAAGAAGATTCTATGGAAACCCTACTAAAGTAATTAGCTCCTAAACATTGTTATGTCAAGAATTAAATTACAATCCAACATAAACTGAAATAAAGTAAAGGAAAGAAAATAAATTGAACAATGAGATGTCTCCAATTGTGTCTTGCCTCATTTTCTCCTCTCCAAAGTTGTGTTTAGAATATGGTATAAAATGTGTGATAATGAGCAGGGTTTTATGGTTTTATAGCTGGGAAAAGTTGCCCTTTCGGACCCTGAAAATTACGCGTCGTCACCGCGGTTCCTTCCGCGTGCACCGCGTGCTAATTCGGCAAAATCACCGAACGTTCATCGAATGAGGCACCTGCCTCTGCCGTGCACCTAGGTACCTCTGCCAGCACTGTTCTCCGTCGCACCTAGGTGCCTTCGACGGTGATTCAGTTTCGGACTTTCTGGAAATATTACGCCTCGGTGCTAATTCTTCTGACCGCGGTGCTGCTTGGCCAGGTACCGCGGTGCCTCTCTGATTCTTGTCCGGTTCCGCCTGTTTTGTTCTATTCTTTGTGGCACTTTTTAGGCTTCATTCCTTGGGTTGTGCTTGTGCAATTGGCATCTCAATTAAGCTCATTTCGTCCTCAAAAGTAGTATTCTCTCCTTTATAACCGTTGTGACACAAAAAGAAAGAAAACACACCTAACACTATACTAAACGCAAAATATAAGAGTAAAATACTAACTAAAAAGGACTCAAAAGAGTGTATAAAATACACTCAACAATAAGGCTCGTCTTATAGGTGATGGTAAAACTAGCAGGTTGGCGTAGATTGTGGGGAAACATTCAGTCTGGTTGTTAAACCGGCCACCATTCGCACTGTTCTTTACCTAGCACTTTCAAAATCTTGTCATATTCATCAGTTAGATGTGAAAAATGTTTTCTTGCATGGTGATCTTAAGGAGACTGTATACATGCATCAGCCATTGGGTTTTTGAGCCCCCAATTATCCATATCATGTCTGTTTGTTGAAAAAAATCCTTATATGAGCTTAAGCAGGCCCCACAGGCTTGGTATAAGCGATTTGTCGACTATGCATCTACTATTGGGTTCTCTCACAACAGGTTTGATAACTTTCTATTCATCTATCGTTGTGGGGGTTCCATAGAACATATTCTATTATATGTGGATGATATTATTTTGATTGCCTCGTCTGATGTTTTACGACGGTCGATCATGACACTGCTCAGTTCTGAGTTTGCTATGAAAGACTTGGAATCCTCGAGTTATTTTGTGTATTGCTATCACTCGTCATGTAAGTGTGTTATTCTTATCGCAAAGGAAGTATGTTGCTGAGATAATTGAGTGAGCTAGTATGTTCTCGTGTAAGTCTACTTCTACGCCAGTTGATACTAAACCTAAGTTGGGTGCTACGGTAGGCTCACCATACGAGGACCCCACCCATTATCGTAGTCTTGCAGGGGCACTTCAGTATTTCACCTTCACAAGACCGGATATTATGTATGATGTGTAGCATGTATGTTTGTTTATGCATGATCCTCGGATTGAGCATATGAATGCGCTCAAATAAATTATATGCTACTTACAGGGCACTCTTGATTATGGCTTGCATCTATACCTGTCGTCAGTCTCTTATACAGATGCTGATTGGGGTAGTTGTCCGGACACCAGATGATCTATGTTTGGTTATTGTATGTTTCTCGATGATAACTTGGTCTCATGGTCTGCCAAACGACAAGCTACCTTATCCCGCTCTAGTGCAGAGGCCGAGTATCGAGGGATGACCAATGTGGTTTCTGAATCATGTTGGTTACGTAATCTTCTCTTAGAATTTCACTTTTCAATTCACAAAGTTGTCTTGGTTTATTGTGATAATGTTAGTGTCGTCTATCTTTCTGGGAATCCGGTTCAACACCAGCGCACTAAACATATTGAGATTGATATCCATTTTGTTCGCGAAAAGGTAGTTCGTTGACAAGTACGTGTATTACATGTCTCATTCGGTTCATTAATTAAGAGACATAACAACGCCCTCTTCACATCTTGTCTCGAGGCTTATTTTCAGTAGTAGGTTATAATGATACTTATACGATTTAATTTTCAATAAAGTGGGTTGAGAATCATGAGCTCAGATTTATATCTCTGCATAAGGCAAAAATTTCTAAGTGATTTCTTTTCGTGTCATGTCTTGATCGATAAAGTTATCTGATACCTGTACTAGCAGAAGATGCCTCGTAAAATTAATCGAGGTGCGTCCAAACTAAATCGTGCAGTGCCACGTTATGAATAAAAATAGGGATAACAAGGGTGTGGTAGTGTGGTACATGGATTTTAGAAACGATCAGAAATCTTACCATATTCCAATTCATCATCCACTTTGGAACCATAGTGAAACAAGCTTTCATTTTCAAATCTATTAATTGTCAGCACCGTATTCATTCTCAGGCTTATGTTAACATCCTAATACGGAAACTCGACCACTTCCCTATTGATGCCTTTGACAAAGGCACCATTACCCGAAGTGCGTTTGCTGTTGCACTAGTCATCATTAAAATAAGATTTACGGTGATGTCAATTTCACATGATATCGTAAAAATAAAGACGAATAAAAAAAAGGTTTACTCGAAGAAAAAATTAACAGTGTATTTCGATGCATAGCAACAATTGATATCTCTGAGCTCAGGAAACCATATTTACTTCACTTGTGAAGGGAAATTAACCACCAAACTTGCTTGATATTTCAGTTTATTTTATCGAAATCCAATTTTAAATTCTTTATTAAAATTAAGAGAAAGAATATAGGTGGGGGTGGCAATAGGCAAGTTTGATTAATTGTGAGACAGCACCAAATGATATACAGTCCTTTCCATTTAAGAGCACACTGAAGCTTATGACAATCAAATTCTGAGAATATCCGCTAATAAGATCCCACCATTCAAAGCTTCTCAAACCGAAGTTATTACAAAACAGCAAAGGCACTACGTCTGGAACAGCAGAGAACAACGTTTGATTATTTTGAGATAACATCAAATACTTCACACAGTCCACTCCATTTAAATATAAGCCATAAGTAAAGCTTCTGGCTGCCATGTTTTTTCTTTATTTTTTTTATTACATAGGGGTAGGGAAAAAGGAAATGAGGGAGGGAATTACAACATGGAGATTTGAACCCTCACCAACAAGGTAACTGAGCTACTTTCTCCTTTTTCAATTGGTCAAAAAATCCCATAATCTAAAAGCTGTTCCTTACTAGAAAAGCATAAGACAGTGGGTATGGAACAGCAGAGATCCGAGGAGACACAATATCTTATGAACTAGTTTAGGTGCTGAGTGCATGCTGCGCCATAATATCACTTAGGCATATTGGAAGTAGTTTGTCTTCAAAGACAGTAGAGTTAATAGAAGACAAACGTTGAAACGATTGCAAGGAGTTGTTACATCATTGATCATTCTTGTCCAAGTTGTACATTGATGATGGTGGGGACCTAAACGTTGGAAGAATATGATGGTGGGACTACAATATACACAAGAGAGAACAGTTGAATTGACCCTTTTCCCATTAGATCCCTACAAAATCCAAAGAGACTAGCAAGCAACATCAGCTGATCAACATGCCTAGCCATGTTCCTTTAGGACGAAGTTATAGGCACTAGGCTGAGATGGAACATCGTGAAGGTGATGGGACAATGTCTCCAGGAACAATTTCATAACATCTTTAACCCAACTGGTTAATAAGTCTTTCTCATTAATATAAATATATATAGTGTGTACAATGTGGAATCCTAATACAATAAGGATCCTAAATATATCATAATTATACAATACTAAATATTACAAAATATATGAGGAGATATAAGGCTAGACTTGTAGCTAATGGCAATAATCAGCAGGAGGGTATTGATTGTGATGAGACATTCAATCCGGTTGTCAAACCGGCTACTATTCGCACAGTTTTGAGTATTGTTATGGGTAAGTATTGGTCGATTCATCAGCTTGATGTGAAAAATGTGTTTCTACACGAGGATTTGAAAGAAATTGTTACATGCATCAACCACCTGGTATTGTCCATCCAGCATCCCCTCAGCATGTTGATGTGCGATTTATACACACGCTAAACGCAAGTGCACGTATCGTGACAAGTAATATAGTCTAGGTAAGACCGAATATCGTCCTCAAGGACTGGTTTTCAAGTACCGATTATCTATGCTTTAGTTTCTATTTGATTAACGTTAATTGAGTTGGAATTCTAAACTAATAATGCAGGAAATAAACTAATTATAAAAATAATTTGAATTAAATATGTTATGATGGAGAATTAGGGCCTCCAAGATCATCAACTATCCACTCTATTCAATCCTTAATACAATTAGACTGACTTCTTCTTCTACATTAAGATAGCAGGTTAACTAGACAGTTTTATACTCCTGTTAATGTAATATAAACACTCAACCCCAATGGAGAACCCTTCTACCTTTCGGTGACAAGATTGACTACAAAGGAGGATTAAGAGCAATAACCTATTAAGCTACACAAGTATCGTGGTACTTTCGTCCACGATTTAAACTTATGTTTATTCAACTATAACATATTCACAATCTCCCTTTTCGGCTTTCGATTAGAAATCATATAAGTTATGATAATTAGTGATCAATTAATTACCACGCAATCAAAACAACTATTGAATAAATCTTAAACAAGTGAAGAAGAAATCAACTAATTTATTAATTCATGAATAAGAGTTTCAAGAGAATCACAAGAAAATCCCTAAATAAGTAATTAGCTCCTAATCATAGTCACGCTAAGAACTAATACAATCTCCATACATGAACTGAAATAAACAAAGCAAAAAGAAAGAAAAGAAAATACTCAAGAACAAGTCTCCAAGCCTTCTAGCATCCAAGGATTGAGTTGTGAAATATTTACAAGATGGAATGGAATGGTGGATGGAGAATGGGATGGGTGATGGATTGTAGTGTGGAATGAATGATGAATTCTTCTAATGATGTAGAGAATATTTATAGCCCAAGAATCCTTTAGGTAAAGGGTTAGGGATTATGTAGGTAGGAAAGGTTATGGAATCCTTTTAGGTAAAGGGTTTAGGAAAAGTTATGGAATCCTTTTAGGTAAAGGATTTAAGGAATATTTAGGTAGGAAAAATTATCCCTTTTGGACTCTGAAAACGTGTCAAATTCGGCTCAAAACTCAGAAATCCCGCGTCGGCGCCGCGGCCCTGCAATCCGGCGCCACGGCGCCTGAAAATCAGAGGCGTTTCAGAACATCTTCAGTGGTTGGCGCCGCGGCGCCGGTGACGGCATTCTTCCGAATTTTTCGTTTCTTCGTCTGATTTCTTCTATATTTCCCGGAACTTCTTAGGCTTCATTTCTTGGCTCTTTTAGTGTGCAATTCCATCTCATTTATGCTCATTTCATCTCCTTTTCGCCATTTCTCCATTTCTGACCGATGTGACACAAAAGAAAGGAAAACGATCCTAATACTATACTAAACATAAATGAAATGAGTAAAATACTAACTAAAAATGACTCAAAAGATGTATATAAAATACACCGATCAAACACCCCCAAACTTAACATTTGCTCGCCCTCGAGCAAAGATCAAAAATATAAACAAAGACACGAAAGAAAATAAAATGACTCAAAGACAACGATCATTTCTTTGCCAATTGTCACTTAGAAAAGCATGAAGGTTAGTAGGATAATATGTAGGAACATATAGCATGGATTTTTAGCATTCTAAACACTTCAAGTCAGATATTTCGCAAATTCACTTCAATTATGCTCAATGGATGTAAAAATACCTAACTATGCATGTCAATTTTAAAATCTTATGGCATGTTTACTTGTTATTCTCCACTAATCATGGATACACATATTAGATATCTTCAGGGCTTTTCAGGGTTGTAATGTAGGCTTAGGCAGGGGTAGAAAAAATAGACATTTTATGCTCAATTTACGTACCATAAGCTCTTTTGCTTTTCAATTCTTCCCTTCTCTTTTTGATTTTCTTTTTAACCTCATACCTATCTTTTCATTCTTTTGTTTTGAGAGAATGAGGTGTATGATGAATAGCAGGCACCCCCACACTTAGGCTTTTGCCTATTTATTATTATTTTTATTATTTTCACTAGGGTGCTTCAAAATTGTTCAATCTCTTTTGTCTCTTTTTCAACACTTTATATTCCAATCATCTCAATTTTTCACTTATGGCACAAATATGAAATTATAGGGTGTCAAAGAAAGATCTTATTTTTGGCTCAAAGGGGCTGACTAGAGATACAATTGTAATGTCAGGGATAGACAAAGAATGGTAAGAAAGGGCTAACAAATAAATGCAGATCATCTCACTAACATCGTATCTAACTATTTCGCCTCAAATAGCAAGCAAGCAGACATATATGTTTAATCACTAACAATGCATAAATCAAGCAAGATACCCCAAATAGTTCGATTTCATGAATTTTTGGCATATCTATCCTAAGTGTTCAAATGGTTGATCTAATTCCATTACATTATTCCACTTTACTTCACTAGGCGTTTCAAGTAACTACAACATGCTTGATCAAAAAAAAAATTATGACTCAAAAATACTCAAAAACACACAAAACAAATAAAAAAGACTCAAAAACAATAAGACACCCCCCCCCCCCAAACTTAAATCACACATTGTCCCCAATGTGTGAAGACAAAAATAAATAGGGACAACTGCGACCACAACACGGTCATAACGGAGTGCGAGGAATAATTCGAATTTGCAGGAATATGGCTCTCGGAACTTTCGCGCCACACGAGATTGGCGCCGTGGCGCCCAATCTGCGGCTCTACGAAGTTCGGCGCCACGGCTGATTCTGGCGCGCGTACGCGGCAGCTTTTCCTTTTTTGCTCCTTTTCCCTCAAAGTTAGCTTTCAGTCCACCTGTCATCCAACAACACAAAACAAGAACCCAAGACCGTGAGACTGTTCAATACAAAATAAAACAACTAAAACAAAAATTAAAATAACATAATTAAAAACATTGGGTTGCCTCCAAGCGTTGTCTTTAACGTCTTTTAGCGGATCTGATTAACGCTACGAGTGCTATTGGATCATTCGCGAGCGCTTGCCATCCGCATAGTTATTGTTGCGAGTCTCACTTTTCTCTGACACTCTTTTCAACTAAGGGCTTGGATATAAGATTATCCCCAGTACACTGAGCGTGCTTGTCCTCTAATCTCTCTATAATGTGGGGATCGGTGAGATTCCCAACATATCTCAACTCTAGGGGGTGCCCTTGAAGGTATGGACTTTCTATTTGGGGATCAACAGTGACAGTTGGTGGTGTTTCTTCTGCAATAGATACAAGAAAAAGATTTTCCAAGGAATCCAAAAAGATGAATGATTGAATCTCGAGAACCTTTTCATTCTCTACACGATTATCTCTCCAAATTCCTCACGTGGGTGTGGTTCGAGCTCTTCAATTTGCTTATCACTTCCCATGATGGTGTCGCTATTGGATTTGCTTGAGGTGTATTGCTCATCTTATCCATCAGTTGCCCTATGTGGGTCTCCAAATTTTTGAGGGACTACCTTGTCTCAGCCATAAATTGAGTCTGGCACTTGGTGAGCCTGAGTATGTCTGCCTGCAACTCATCTAGATCTTCATCTAGAACCTATGGGTTAGGCTGTTGTTGATGAATTTGCTGCCCCTGATAAAAGTAGTAGTCCATGTGTCCTGATTTTTATTTTTATTTTTTTCGATTTTTTTTTTCGAATTTAACCTGCAAAATAAGAAAACAACAAAAGGTGATAAAAAGATTCTCGCAAAACAAGTTAGAAACTTATTCTTGGAGCAACCAAATTAGAAATAATAATAGATAAATCGATATTGAAAGTACGCCAATCCCCGACAACGACGCCAAAAACTTGATGTGCGATTTATACACACACTAAACGCAAATGCACGTATCGTGACAAGTAATATAGTCTAGGTAAGACTGAATATCGTCCTCAAGGACTGGTTTTCAAGTATCGATTATCTATGCTTTAGTTTCTATTTGATTAACGTTAATTGAGTTGGAATTCTAGACTAATAATGCAGGAAATAAACTAATTATAAAAATACTTTGAATTAAATCAGTTATGATGGAGAATTAGGGCTTCCAAGATCATCAACTATCCACTCTATTCAATCCTTAATACAATTAGACTGACTTCTTCTTCTATGTTAAGATAGCAGGTTAACTAGACCGTTTTATACTCCTGTTAAGGTAATATAAACACTCAACCCCAATGGAGAACCCTTCTACCTTTCGGTGACAAGATTGACTACAAAGGAGGATAAAGAGCAATAACCTATTAAGCTACACAAGTATCGTGGTACTTTCGTCCACGATTTAAACTTATGTTTATTCAACTATAGCATATTCACAATCTCCCCTTTCGGCTTTCGATTAGAAATCATATAAGTTATGATAATTAGTGATCAATTAATTACCAAGCAATCAAAACAACTATTGAATAAATCTTAAACAAGTGAAGAAGAAGAAATCAACTAATTTATTAATTCATGAATAAGAGTTTCAAAAGAATCACAAGGAAATCCCTAAATAAGTAATTAGCTCCTAGCCATAGTCACGCTAAGAACTAATACAATCTCCATACATGAACTGAAATAAACAAAGCAAAAAGAAAGAAAAGAAAATACTCAAGAACAAGTCTCCAAGCCTTCTAGCATCCAAGGATTGTGTTGTGGAATATTTACAAGATAGAATGGAATGGTGGATGGAGAATGGGGTGGGTGATGGATTGTAGTGTGGAATGAAGGATGAATTCTTCTAATGATGTAGAGACTATTTATAGCCCAAGAATCCTTTAGGTAAAGGGTTAGGGATTATGTAGGTAGGAAAGGTTATGGAATCCTTTTAGGTAAAGGGTTTAGGAAAAGTTATGGAATCCTTTTAGGTAAAGGGTTTAAGGAATATTTAGGTAGGAAAAGTTATCCCTTTTGGACTTTGAAAACGTGTCAAATTCGGCCCAAAACTCAGAAATCCCGCGTCGGCGCCGCGGCCCTGCAATCCGGCGCCACGGCGCCTGAAAATCAGAGGAGTTTCAGAACATCTTCAGTGGTCGGCGCCGCGGTGCTGCTGCCAGGCGCCGGTGACGGCATTCTTCCGGATTTTTCGTTTCTTCGTCCTTTGTTCGTCCGGTCTTCGTCTGATTTCTTCTATATTTCCCGGAACTTCTTAGGCTTCATTTCTTGGCCCTTTTAGTGTGCAATTCCATCTCATTTATGCTCATTTCATCTCCTTTTCGTCATTTCTTCATTTCTGACCGCTGTGACACAAAAGAAAGGATAACGACCCTAATACTATACTAAACATAAATGAAATGAGTAAAATACTAACTAAAAATGACTCAAAATATGTATATAAAATACACCGATCATATGTATGTCGTCTTCGTTAGTCACTTTATGGTTTGAAAGAAGCCCCTCGAGTGTGATATGATCGTTTTGCATAATACATTATGGAGATTGGGTTCGTATGCAGTAAATGTGATAATTTTTTATTTATTTTTCATCGAGGTAGTAACATTGCTTATTTATTGATACATGGATGACATTGTGCTTACTGCCTCATCTGATTTGTTGAAAAATGAGATCATTGCATTGTTTAAAACTGAATTTTCTATGACTGACTTGGGGAAGTTGAGTTACTTTTTGGGATATCAGTGACTAGATTTGCAGATACTATATTTTTGTGTCAGCGTAAGTATGCAGATGAGATAGTGTACAAGGCTAAAATGGTGAACTGCAACATCATGTCCACTCCGGTTGACTATAAATCAAAGCTTAGTGTTGTTGATGGTGATCCAGTGTCAAATCTTACCATTTACAGGAGTTTTGCAGGTGCACTTCAATATCTTATTTTCACTAGGCTTGATATTGCTTATGTCGTTCAGCAGGTGTGCTTATTCATGCATGCCCCTAGAGAGCCTCATTTTACCGCTCTTAAATGTATCATTGGATACGTTAAGGGTACACTTGATTATGGATTGCATTTATACCCCTCAGCACCGATCAGGTTGTTATCATATACAAATGTTGATTGGATTGGCTGTCCGGACACGCAACGCTCTACCTCCAGCTACTGTGTATTCTTAGGGGATAATCTAATATCTTTGTCTGCCAAAAGGTAAGCCATTTTATCCTGTTCCAGTGCAGAAGTCGAGTATATAGGAGTTGCAAACGTTGTTGCTGAGATCAGTTGGCTCTGAAACCTTCTTTTAGAGCTTCAGTGTCCCTTGCGTAAGACGTCTTTGGTTTACTGTGATAATATATCCGCTATATATTTATCTCATAATCCGGATCAGCATCAGCGAACCAAGAACATTGAGATGGATACACAGTTTGTTCGTGAGAAGGTTGCTCTTAGTCAGATTAAGGTGTTGCATGTGCCTTCTTCGTATCAGTATGCAGACATCTTCACGAAAGGTCTTCCTAGACAGCTATTACTTCAGATCCAGTCTTAGTGGCTAGCTCATCATTGTCTCTGTATTTGTGACTAAAAAGTCACATGCATCAGATCACATTCACTCCCTCTAGGCTAGGAACCAAATTCCAAGTGTGTTGTTTTGTTAAAGCATTAAATCCCTCACGCATGACAGCATTCCAATTAGGGTTTTGTTTGGTTAATTTTGGATTTTTGGGAATTGGGGATATGATTTGGGTAGATAGGTTAAAGTAGACTTTGAATTTGAAAATCCTGTATTGAACACGAATTTTCATGTGGTGCGTGGGGGCAAGGTAGGGTACTTGCGGGTTACGAGTCGTAGTGACAGAGTCGGGTTGATTTTTTGTTTGGGTGACAGGGCAGGGTACTGGTGGAGGGTTCGACGTTGGGCTGGGTACGATGTGTGTGGTATCTGGGTGTAACGTCGGGCTGGGTTGGGGCAGCGATCTGGGTAGATCGATGTGGATTGAGTAACCTGGTGAGAGATGGTGTCGTGTCAGAAATATTTTGTAATATTTGCTAATAATATTGTTACAAGTTCAATTCAATGCTAAACTTGAAGCCAGTGACTGCATCCAATTATGCACGTTTTGGATTCATTGAGAACCCCATTTCTTCATGAGCGATGCACGTTTTGGATTCATTGAGAACCCTATTTCTTCATGAGCGATCCTTGTTCTATTTCATCAACTAAAGTGAAGAAAGCATTAAGTAAGCGAGGAAAGGGTAAGCTGCGATCCCAAGATAGATTCAACCGTAACATAATGTGGTATTATATGAGTACCTTAAGCAAAGGTTCCATGCTTCTGTACTACGTTCAGGAAATGCTGGCATAACAGTATGTAATTCATGGTGTTTATAGGCTGAGATATTCTATCCAACATATCAACATAACTACCGCAATAGCAAAAGCTTGAATAGGTGGCAAATGGGCGGGTTGTGCTGAATTTGGACGGGTCAAAATAAACTGAGTTAATAACTGGACGAGTTATTGACCCGCTCAAATGTTACTTGGGCTGCAATGGGCTAAAAACCGGATCAAAACCCAACTCACCCAATACTTACTAAGCTTTAATTGCCTTGATTTGTTCTTTTATAATTTTTTCGTACCTAATAAAATTATCTTGAAGTAACTGGTAAAGTTGTTGACATGTGACCAAGAGGTCATATAGGTCAAGCCATGGAAACAGTCTCTTGCAGAAATGTGAGTTAAAGCTGCGTACAATAGACCCTTGTGGTTCGGCCCCTTTCCCGGACCCCGTGCATAGCGAAAGTTAGTGCACCAGCTCTTTTTTATGGCTATATATAACATATTAAATTAAAAACAAATCTTTTAAAAAATATTTTGACAAGATTTCACATGGATCAATTTGGACTAGATATCCGCCCAAATTCTAAAGGGTGAAATGGGCGGGTCAATCACCAACTCAAACTTGAGGGGTTCATGGGTTAATTTTGTCACCTCTATGTCCTCAATCCCGTATGGTTTTCCTTCTAAGAAAAAAGGAAGCCACACTTCATAGGATTATTAACCTTTCAAAGCATGGTCTTTAATAATCCACAATAACATCAGGGAACAGATTTTAGTACATAAACTATGAAGATGAGGATCAGGAAGACAGATGCCCAAAAATCTCACGGGAACAATATGAAATAGACTAATTAATTTAGAACTGTAGTGATCCCACAGAGACACCATCAGCATCAGCCAGTCTGAGGCATGGGAACGGTCATATATGTTGGAATAAAATGTCTAGAGCAGGTATCTCAGCCGAGACAACCCTGTTATTTTGGCCAAGATAGACTAAGCTACCACAGAAGATTATAGTATGTATCATAATTACTGACAGAGTAGGAATCTAATTAATGGAACCGACAGTTAATTTGGAACATGTTTTTGAAAAGAATAGCAAAAGTTAGTTCAAAGTCTCAATTTCTAATGCGGCAAAGAGAAATCCGCAAGTTAAAGGGTCGACTTATTACAAATTTAGCAAAACTTCTAGGAAGAAACAAAAATTCTATCGCAGCAGCTTTCTGTAACTCTGTTAATTAAATACTCCAACCATATGTGCTAATTTTCATCAGATAATTATACATATTTGCATGATTTTAATTCTGGTCCCCAAAAGACAATGTCTACATGCAGCCAAATGAGGATGAACCATGCATATTCAGGAACAAAGGAAGCGTCCAACCTGCTACAACTGTCACAAGCAGTCTTCCGCTAAACAATTGTAGTTGCAGATATCTATGCCCTTATGTGATGACAGTTGGCTTCTCTCTTCCTGTGAATTCCTTTAGCTTTGATACAGAAAGAGCGAGATCTGCAAAAGATAACTAGATAAATTTTCAACGAAATGGGAATACGTCATAGTTGAGCTTGTAGATGAACAATCTAACATATCAATGGTTTCAAGGCAATTTGAGCATCCATGTTGTGTTTGGATACATCCGGCTCAAACTGTTTGATATATATTCTGATTGTTGCACCAGCAGACCTAGTAACCTGTAAAATTGAGATATCCATTGATTCCACTTGATAAACTACAGAGTGCAGTTTCCGGATAAAATAGAAGAGAATGGTCACAAAAGCCCGCGCAACTTAATAAGATACTAGTCCCTCCATGTCAATTTGAAACGTCTCATGTGGCCCCTTTAACATGCTGCTTTTCAAGATGAAAACTTGATAGAATACTAGCTTACTAAGTTAGAAATTATACGGATTTTTTCAGAGTAGTTTGGAAAATATGGATTACGGCATTACGATTTAGTGTCAGTCATTTAGACTTCAGATTATACTACTCCTGTTCTCAGAGATTTAACATAAGGAGCCAATGCAGACCGATAGTCGAAAGATGATTCGCAGCCCGTCGCTGAAAACAAAGAGGACCCCCTGTTAGGATGCAACATCCATCGACCTGAGAAACGCACAACTACTAATTAAAAGTTTCAGGAAGATAGTTATAAATTCTCATTCCAAAGAAATCTCTGAACTTACAGGATCAGCATAGGCAAAGTCATCAGCAAAATCTAGGATATAACTTCCTGCAGGAAAACCTTCAGTACGTAAAGAACTTAAACTGCTGTGAATTTAACTTTAAAATGGGAACTCACCATACTTACCACCAGCCTTGCTTTTAGAAATCAAATCCCGAAGATACTCGATCATGTTATTTGCTCCTTCTGATTCACATTCCTGGTCAGAAAATTATGATAAAGTGTTGCAGTTAATCATCTGGTTAATCAAGTAATCCACAAATCAATCCACAAGACATAAACTAAAAATAACTGCTAAAAGGTGTTTAACAGACACAAAAAGTCATCACATAACAAAATGTGCTTGCCTCATAGTCATATCTCGAAAAGAAGTTCCTTGACTTCCTTCCATAAGTGGCCCAGTGCTCCTTCACAACATCAGCAACAGAAACCAATTTCCCCCCTGATATTTTGTCCTTGTTCCGATATGAAAGTATTGAAAGCCAAGCTAAAACAGCCCTGTCAGTTACAAGGTTGATTTATTAAGACCACAAAGAGTTGATAACTGTTATACTGAGCTAAAGCTTACTATGTAGTGTTATAGCGGAAGCAATTAAACAGAAGAAAGAATAATAATGAATGTAAAGGACACAAACGATTTAACGTGGTTCACTAACAATGTGTTAGCTACGTCCACGGGCAGAAGAGAGATAGGCTTTATTAATCTTGAGGAATACAATTTTTGGGATTTCTCTGGATTGTATTTCAGATTGCTTATTAGGTTATGACCTATGGGTTTATATAGAGTACCCTTACACAGACTAAGGAAAGGTTTTCCAAACAGAAAAGGAAAAGGTTTTCCAAACAGAAAAGGAAAATGATTCCTAAACATGGTATATAATATGCCCGGATTCAAGGCATATTTCAACAAATCTCCACCTTGACTTGAATCCTCTCACAAATAACAGATGTACCAGATGCACCATTATAGTATCATATGTACTAGACTCCTTCTGCCCCAGATTTTGCCCTCAATGGGCAATCAACAACTCCTAACATTGAGCAAGTCCAAACAGTGTTGGAACTTGTTGTGTGGAACCGACTTTGTGAACATATCAGTTGGGTTATCCGCAGTACCAACTTTGTTCACCTTGATTCTCTTCTCACTTCTCAGAAAATGATACCTCACAGCAATGTGCTTAGTCCTCTCATGATGGACTTGATCCTTGGCTAAACAGATTGCACTGAGATTGTCACAATACACTATGGTCTGATCCTGATGTAGACCCAGATCGCTGATCAATCTTTTCAACCAGATTCCCTCCTTGGCTGTTTTTTTAATGCCATGTACTCTGCTTCTGTAGTCGACAATACCCCATACAAGGACTTCTTCAACTTGCAAACATAGTCCTCCTTACCAGGAACATGGCTGAGTCATATATATTTCCTCCTCCAACTCTCCATGTAGGAAAGCTGTCTTCATATCTAGTTGTTCAAGTTCCAGATTCTGATGTGCAACTATTACTAGTAGCACCCTGATGGAAGTGTGTCTGATCACTGGCGAGAAAATATCATTGTAGTCTACCCCCCCCACTTCTCTGAGTGAACCCCCTAGCTACCACTCGAGCTTTATACTTGATGTGTTCCTCCTTCCTTCTTCTTGTAGATCCACTTGCAAGTGACAACTTTTCGATCTCGCGGTCGCTTGGCTAACTCCCAAGTCTGATTCTTATGGAGTGACTCCATCTCCTCTCCCATAGCAGCAAGCCATTAGGAAGATTCAGTACATGTAACTGCTTCTTTGTAAGTAGATGACTCATGTGAGTCAGGATCCACTTCTTCAGCGACCTGCAATGCATAAGCTACCATGTCTTCAAAACCATACCTTCTGGGAGGTATTCCATAATTTCTCTCTTTGATCGATCAAGAGCCAAATTGTGCTGATTTGCTGCTGGTAATGAAGATCCTGATGATTACGCTTCGATCGTGGTGTTGGACTTCATATCGCTCGCTTTGTTTTCCAACCGCCGCTAACAATAGACTTCACAGTAGAGTTAAACATAGAATTTTCATCAAAAACTACATTCCTGCTCAGTATAACCCTCTTCTCAGACGGGACCATATTTTGTAACCTTTAACACCATTCCCATAACCCACAAACACTCCCCTTTTAGCTCGTGGTTCTAATTTACCCTCATTCACATGATAATAAACATTGCAACCAAAAGCTCTCAAGCCAGAGTAATCATCAGGCTTACCAGACACATCTCAAAAGGAGTTTTGAGATGTATACCTGTGTGAGGTCCACGATTTATCAGATAGCAAGCTGTACTAACCGCCTCTGCCCAGAATGTCCTAGTTAGTCGGCGTTAGAAGCGTCGTCTAGCTCTCGAAGTGTCGATTCATGCGTTACGCTCTGCCGTTTTGTTGTGGCATCTCTCTGACTGTATGATGCCTAGCAATCCCTTCTTTTCTGCAAAACTCATTGAACTCAGAACAATAAAATTCCAGACCATTATCAGTTCGCAGTCTTTTGATCTTCTTCCCTGTTTGATTTTCCATTAATGTCTTCCACTGCTTGAAGTTCTTGAAAGCTTCACTTTTATGCTTCATAAAGAACACCCAAGTCATCCTTGAGAAATCATCAATAATTGTCATAAATATCTGTAACCTCCTAAAGACTCCATCCGGGAAGGACCCCAACAATCAAAATAGATGTAATCAAGTGTGCCTTTTGTCCTGTGTATTGCTTTGGGAAAATTGCTACGATGTAATTTCCCGAATACACAGTGTTCACAAAACTTAAGGTCATCGACCTTGTGACCACAAAGAAGATCTCCTTTTGACAGAATTTGCATATCTCTCTCGCTCATATGACCAAGCCTCATATGTCATAACTTGGTCAAGTTTTCTTTATCAACCTCTGAGGATGCAACAGCAGCAGAACCTGATAATGTAGAACCTTGAAGGAAATACAAGGGTAGGTACCACGTTTTATGCCCTTCAGAACCACATTCAAATCCTTGCAAACATATAGAACTCTACCTCTACCTCGAAATCTGAACCCCTTGCTATCTAACATGCTCAATGATATCAGATTCTTTGTCATGGATGGAACATGCCTGACGTCATTCAATGTGCAGAATTTACCATCATGTGTCCGAATTTTAATAGAGCCTATCCCAACCGTTTTGCAAACAGAACTGTCAGTCATAGAAACACTGCCACCATCCACTTGCTCATAGGTTGTAAACCACTCTCTGCGCGGACATATATGGTAAGATGCTGCTGAATCGGGGATCCACACATCATTGTGATGCGTGTACTCATTAGCAACTAGAGCAATATCATCTTCAGAGTTGGTATCTCATGCTGGCAGATGCGCCGGATTATTTTGTTGCCTCTTCTTCTTGTGACAATCAGATTTCCAGTGTCCCTTCTCCCTACAGTAATTACAGACATCATTTGGTTTTGGACCTTTAGAAAACGGTTTTTTGGACTTCTTCTCCCCGGGATTTCTATGTCCATGACTTTCACTGGCTACTAACCCTGCAGCCTGATTATCTGCACCTGCGCGGTAGCCTTGTATGCGCGACTCCTAGTATGGAGAGACGATCTCACCTCCTCTAGAGACACAGTATCTTTTCCAACAATGAACGACTATACGAAATTTTTATACGATAATGGTAAAGATACTAACATAATCAATGCAGCATCCTCATCCTCAACTTTCACATCAATATTACGCAACTCTAACAAGATTTTGTTTAGTTGATCTAAGTGATCTCAAAGAGGCATACCTTCATGCATTCGTAGACTAAACAGACGTTGCTTCAGAAGCAACTTGTTGGTAAGGATTTCGTCATATAAAGACTCTCGAGCTTGACCCATAGACCCTGCACGGTTTCCTCCTCCGCGACCTCAGTGATAATATCATCAGCAAGGCTCAACATAATTGTTGAATGAGCCTTCTCTTCCTGAACGGTCATCTCAGCGTTAATGGGTTTTGTCGGCTTCCTAGCAAGCGGCACCCAAAGTCCTTGTTGTTTTAACAAGACTCGCATCTTGATCTTCCACAGACTAAAATTGTTGCTTCTCGTAAATTTGTCGATTTTCACATTCATTCCAGACATCTTTCAAACAAACAAATCCGGCTTTGATGTCAATTTGTTATAGCGGAAGCAATTAAACAAAAGAAAGAATAATAATGAATGTAAAGGACACAAACGATTTAACGTGGTTCACTAACAATGTGTTAGCTACGTCCACAGGCAGAAGAGAGAAAAACTTTATTGATCTTGAGGAATACAATTTTTGGGATTTCTCTGGATTGTATTTCAGATTGCTTATTAGGTTATGACCTATGGGGTTTATATAGAGTACCTCTTACACAGACTAAGGAAAGGTTTTTCAAACAGAAAAGGAAAAGGATTCCTAAACATGGTATAAACCTAATATGCCCGGATTCAAGACATATTTCAACATGTAGCATAGAAGAGTAACGAGAAGAGCAACAATTCATTTTGGTGATACAGATTATGAGAAGAATCTCTCAAGGACGAATAAACTCTCATATCGCAAGGAGACACAGTAACATCCACTGACATCATTTAAGATGAAAATGAAATGGAAGAGTAAACCAACAGCAGTTTCACAGGATGAGGGTTCAAAAAACGTGTACAATCAACAATACCATCATTATATACTAACACTGTAGGAGATGTTCTCATTCTTATTTGCCTCCATGCCACAGTATCAAAAGAGGCAAGGGAAAAAAATATGTCCTTAGTAATGTTTAACCCAATTTTGGCAGTCACAAACTACTTAAAGAATCACCAGTGAACATGTAAACATTACCATATACCATCCTTTTCACGGATGTGATCAGAACCAGTCCCAAAACTTCTTCACCACAGATTGACAATTTTCCAGCATCCATTAGATTACCAAAGAATTTCCAACCAGTTGGCACCTAAGGGGCATAGCTTGAAAAGTATAGTTGAAGAGTGCAACATCATCAAAAATTAATGAAACAATAAACAAGTTCTAACCTCAAAAAAACGGAGGTTTAGCTTTTGGGTAACACGATCTAGAGAACCACTAGTGGGCATTGATCGAGCCAAACCCTACAAGATACACATGTCAAATTTGTGATGTGTGAGGACTGAGGAGTGAGGACCAAATCCAGAGGTGCATAAAAGGCTTAAGTGCTTCAGACCTTAGGCCCGGACTGGAAATATGGAATAGCATCTTGGGCATTGGCAGCAATAATTGTAACAGAATCAGATGGAGTAACAAAAGCTTCTTCCAAGAATCATGTTTCTATCACCATCTCCTGCGTAAATTTACAAGTGAAAATCAGACTTTGGTTCCATAAGACAGAACAGTGTCGTGCTCTTTCGTTTAGCATCTAGAAAAGAACTTTTGAGGATGAGAAGATTGCAGTGTATAATCAGACCAACTTGGCATAGACATGATAAGACTTTCTTATTATTTAAGACATGAAAAACAAAAAGAAGTTAACGCAGAACTCTTAACTTACAGCTAGGAAATAGATAATTAGGACATAACGATTTAAATAAGCTGACATGAAGCTCAGGACATTATTGTATATTATTCATCATTATGTTTCTTCCCGTCCCTCAATATCCTCCACCTTGTTCTTGTCAACATGTACAGCAATTAATCAAAATCATCCCAGATATGGATCCATACTTGCTTTACCTTCATGCTGACTGGGTTTGAACTACAAACTCTTTCCCTTTCTCATTACAGATGAGCTTCAACAAGAACAAGTGGACTCTTCAATACTCCTTATCGAACTAACTTCCTTAAGGAATTATTTCAAACGAAACACCGCACACACAAATCTTAGACTGATTAGAACTCCTCTTTAGGTTTTCCAGTGTATGAATACATCTTTCTGCTTTGCATTTTTCTCTGCATAGAGAATCACAAGCCCCACAAGCGAGTCTCAATATTCAAACAAATCAAGATAAGATTTTCAAGAAAAAAAACAGAATGCATAACAATATAGCAAACTGAAATAGCAAGAGGACATGTGTGGTGAAATGCTACGGTAATTGCTGGTGAAGACCATGCATCCGATTTCTTACTATCTAAGTGAAGACCTTTACAAGGCTTCATCAACTATCCATTGCAACAAAGGATGTACACCATAATGTATGGGCCCAACACATTCCACAACCAATCACTGAAAACTCAAATTTAAATTAGCCTATCAATCTTCAACTAAATCCGTACGCATGCTTCAATATTTATGCTTAGGTAGAATTTGTGTGGCGCAACCATGCAATGAGCCAAAAGAAAACTCATTGAGCAGACGTCAGAATCCGCGAACAACACCGACCAGTAGCTCCTCATCCTCCTCTGTATCGCTAGTTTTGTTCGTTCCTAAAGAACTGGAGAAGACAAGTATAGTCACCTAAAACACAGAAACAACCAAAGCATCGACTGAGAAGACAAGTATAGTCACCGGAAAATGCAGACGACCAGATCTTGTACCGAAACCTCCAGTCGGAGACCTAAGGCTATTAAGCAAAAGTTGTTATTGTAGCATAAGTGCCTTAGAAGCTGCGTCGTCGCCCCGCCAGTGATCTGGTGGTGGTGGAGCTTTGAAGCGAGGAGATAAGAAGCCTGGTCGTCGTAATGATTTGGCTGAAGTGGATTAGATAGCGATGATTGATCATCGCCTGAGCTAGGGTTATGCAGCGGCAGTGGTGGTGTGGCTGAACTCGTCTGAGCTTGCCGAAGATGGCAGAGGTCTGCTGGAGAAGAAGCAACAGTGAGCGTAACAGGTTGAAAGAATATATACGGTGGGGGGTAACGGGTACAGGTTACGGGTTAAAATAATTTGATGAGCCTACCTGGAGTCTATGTGGATCCGACGTGGAGTCCAACTCATAAATCCGTCCAGTCGAGGGAAAAATTAAAAAGTTTGCTAACAGGAAGGATATTTTTTATCCCAAAGTCTGACGAAGGGCAGTGTTAAACTATAAAACGGCAAATTTGACCCTTTTCCATAAAACCAATATCAAATTTTTATTGGTCGAAACAAGTTTAATTTGTTCTGTATTTTATTATTTTGCATTAAATTTTGTACATTTCAATCTTCATAGTATATATTGTCTTTTTAGTTATTTCTTTTTTAATTTAAATACATCAACTAAAAAGTATAAATCTGAATATACAAAAATTCAAAAAAAAAACGAAGAAAGATTGAAACTTCAGTATGATCCCAAAAAGGAGTCTTTGATAAATTTTAATAACAATAAAATCTCAAAAATAAGAAGATGATACTTTAATTGATATACTCAATCATATTAAAAGACTTGATTTTTTTTTCAAATATTTATATTGCTTATAGAATAATGTGAATAATTTTTGAAATTATTGCCTCAGGAAAAAGAAAATTTTCAAAATTCAAATAAATCTTAAATGTCTCAAGAGAGTTCAAATAAATTAGCTATATTATCAATCAAAAAAGACTATTAGAAGAAATCCATTACAAACAAACTATTAATACTTAGCATCTCAAAAAGCTAGAAAATTTAATTTTAAATAAAATAATATGAATTTTATTTTTAACGAAAAACTCAAGACCTCTCATTGAAGTTTTGCTTTAGACCACATCTATCGTTGAGCTCCCCCTGATTTTATGATGATACAATGTAAAGTAAAAATATGTGAGTATAATGTTGGGATAAGAGTATTTAAAATAATATATTTAAAATAGATAATCATTGCATAAAAAATCCAGTATTATCGTTCACTATATCTTATAATGTAGTATTATTTTTGTGGCATAATAATTTTGTACATTAATAATTATTGCTTGATAAAATTTGTATTATATCTTTCTAGTTAACCAAATGACCCCTGTAATACAAAAATATAATATGGTAGTGTGTGTATTTGCAAATTCAAAAGTAGCTGTGTCTGTGCCGCTCGTCTACACCGCCCCATTCCTTCTTTTGTATATTTATTTTCTCTGTTTATACTCTCCCCATTCACTTTCATTTATCCATTTTGCACATCTTTTAAAAACTAATACGTGGTATGAGTATTTTATTATAATATTTATATTAATTGATATTTAGTTTTAAATATTGAAAAATAATTTAAAAACTAAGTGATTAATTCTAAAAGTAAAATATGAAGAAAAATTTGATATATTAAAAATGATAATTAAAAATTAAAAATATATTTTTAATATATTAGACAATTAATAATGAACAGAGGGTGTAGTTATCTATATTTAAGCATTTATTTTCTTTATTCTTTTTGTTGTTACCAATAACTTTTTTTTTTTTGTTGACAAAGGAACCCGCAGCCGCTGCTCTTTCGAGTGCGCACAGGAACTGACGCAATAGCCTGCAAACCACGTCAGCCAGTTAAATCACACTTGGCTTGCCAGGTGTGACAGACTCCCCCAAAGAGGCGAAGGCAGGTCAGACGTTACCCTGGGGTTTCAAAATTGTGACCAAACTTTCCTACACTACCCAATGAGAATACCCTCAGTCTTCAAGACCAACTGGTCTAGGGCTTCGGATCTATTACCAATAACTTGTCCTTTGTGTCCCACTTAGATCCTTCAACTGAGACTCCTACCATCGGAATCCTCAAACATCATTTTTTCTATGCCACTTGAAATCAAAATTAAAATGAAGCCAAATATAAAAAGAGTGTGCAATTCACACGCCAAACTAACAAATAAAACTGTGACACGTGATTTTAATTTAAATAAATAAAAAAAGATTTTAAAAAACAATTAAAACATTATTTCTCTTTCTTCCCAAAAAGCCCCCCTCCTTCTCCCCTACCATTCTTCCTCTTCTTTCCCTCGTCGAATTTCTAACTCCGGTGACGAGAAAAAAAAAACATTGTTTTAGGCAAATAAGAGATCAAATCTGGCCTTGGGCGTGCTCTTCCTATGTAGCTCCGATGATTTTCCGTTGAAGCAACACCGTTGAGCAACATTTTCCCTTTCCCTGACATTCGTTTCTTTCATTGTTACCATCTGGCTTTGTCTTGCTCACTGAAAGAAAATAATCTCTTGATTATTTTTATTAATAAAAATGTATATATACATGATATATAATATCTAATTAAGAAAATTAAGTCTATATTTTCTTAATACAAGACTACTATCATAATTATACATATACAAGAATTCTACTAACTATGGTAAAATATAAATGGAGGAAACCAATATACACGGACTACCGTGTGATATACACAGTAGTCTTTCACATCCCTGCAATCATAGCGGGTGGTTGTCGTACATTGAAATTGTCCCTAAAATCTTCAAACGTTAAGGGAAAACCCTTAGTAAATATGTCAGCAATTTGGTACCGTGAAGAGACATGCAAGACACGTACTTGTCCACGAGCTACCTTTTCGCGAACAAAGTGAATATCCATCTCGATATATTTAGTGTGCTGATGTTGAACCGGATTCTCAGAGATAGACTTCACTAACATTATCGCAGTAGACCAATGTAGCTTTCTGAATAGGAAAGTGAAGCTCTAATAAGAGATTACACATACAATATGAATCAGACATCACATTGGCTACCCCTTGATACTCGGCCTCCACATTAGGTCGTGATAAAGTAGTCGGGTGTTTAGCTGACCAAGAGACCAAATTATCACCAAGAAACATACAATACCCAGATGTTGAACGTATGATATTTGTACATCCACCCTAATCTGCATCAGTATAGGACACGAGAGTAGATACGGAGGATGTATATAAGTGAAACAATCAAGAGTGTCATGAATGTAACACACAATGCGTTTGAGAGCATGTATGTGCTTGTCCCTCGGATCATGCATGAATAAATACATCTGTTGCATTGTATATGTAATATCGGGCCTCATGAAAGTAAAATACTGAAGAGTCCATGTAAGACTGCGCTAGTGGGAGGGATCCTTGTAAGGTGTGCTAGAATTAGCTCTCAACTTCGGTTTGGTGTCAACCGAGGTATGAGAGGACTTACAGGATGACATACCAGCTCAGTCAATAATCCCAACTGCATACTTCATCTGGGATAGAAAAATACTACATGTATGACGAGTAACAGTTATACCCAAAAGCGCCCCAAGTCTTTCATTGCAAATTCTAAACAGAGAAGAGACATGATAGATTTGCGCAGGTTATCAAAAGAGGCAGTCAATATAATATCATTCACATAGAACATGTATGCCAGAAAAGTGTCACGACGATAGATGAACAAAGAATGATCAAACCTATTGTAAGAAAATCCAATAGTAGACACATAATATGCAAACCTTTTATACCAAGCACGAGGGGCTTGTTCAGTCCATACAAGGACTTCTTCAGTAAACAGACACGGTTAGGATGATCGGTGTCCCTGAAACCCAATGATTGATGCATGATATTGTCTTCTTAAGATCACCGTGTAAGAAAACATTTTTCATAATCAGATGATGAGTGGGCTATGCTTTCGAGAGAGTCATACTAAGAATAATGAGAATGGTTGTCGGTTTGACCGCCGAATTAAATGTCTCTCCATAGTCCACGCGAACCTGTTGTGTTTTGTCATCACCTACAAGACGAGTCTTATGACTTTCAAAATAACCGTCATATTTTTCCTTATGAGTAAAAATCAACATTGAACGAATAACATTGACACCAGGAGGACGGGGCACTAACTCCCACATATTATTTTCAATAAGAGCATTATATTCATCATCCATGACCATTTTATAATTCGGGTCATGAAGGACAGACATTGAGTTACGTGGTAGGGGTGATTTAGTGACATTATAATTGAGATTAAAATGTCTTTTAGATTTAAAAATACCCTGTTGACTATGAGTAACGAGCTCTTGAATCGAAATAGAAGTGGATGGGACTTGGGTGGGTGTCGGGTCGACTCACGACTAGCCAAGGCCTGCTGGCCCATGGACTGGACGTAGGGACGTAAACGTTGGGCTAGCAGGTAGTGGGCTTGCTAGTCGAGACACTGGACCCGGAAGAAAAGGACTTAGGCACGCTGGCCGAGAAACTATACTGGGTATTTTGGCCAGCATGCTGTTGGCCTGCTGGCCGCGAAATCTAAACTGGACACGGGACAATTAGGCCAGCAGGTAGTGGGCCTACTAGCAGATTTAGGTCATGGGACTGCTGGGCTAAATGATGGATGATGTACGGTGAGAGTCCATCATCCATAAAATATAAGAATTAGATACGAAATTATACAAACGAAAACCGGGTTTTCATAAAAAATGACATGGTGACTAATTATGATTTTATTAGAGGATAAATTAAAATATTTGTAATCACGATAATTAGACAGATAACTCAAAAATACACAAGTGGTAGAACGAGCCTAAATTTTGTTAATTGTAGTGGATGGAAAAAAAATGGATAACACAAATACCCAAACACCCTAATATGAGAATACGATGGAGCTTTATGATAAATATTTTTTAGTGGGGATTGATATGCTAATCCTTTTCTAGGGAGTATGTTAAGGCGGTAAGTAGTCATTTGTAATGCATGATGCCAAAAAGAAGGTGGTAATGAAGCATGGGCTAATAAGGTTCGAATAATATTATTAATGGTACAAATTTTTCTTTCGATTTTCCCATTTTGTGAGGACGTATGAGGACAAAAAAATCGAAAATATATGCTAGTAGTGTTACAAAATTCCCGAAACAGCCGATTATCAAATTCCCTTCCATTATCACATTTATTGTTTTTAATTTTTCATTCAAATTGGGTACGGATGAATGCTCTAAACTTTAGGAATGTGGAGAAAACTTGAGATTTTTTTGATAAAGGAAAGGTCCACAAAAAATAGAATAATCATCCAAAAATAACACATAATAACGGTGGCCCAAAGAGCTCAAAACAGGAGATGCCCACAAATCACTATGAATAATCTCAAATGACAACAAAATACTAGAATTTGAGGCTACAATCGGTAATTTAACATATTTTCCAAGCGGACAAGACGAATAAATATTAGTACTACGCGTACTATTACATGCAATAAAATTATTGTTTTCCAGAGAGAAAATCGCAGACGCCCCCGGATGACCCAAACGCGCATGTCATAAGGAAGGTGCTAGAGCGACAAACGTTGACGGTGTGACTTGAGTAGTGGAAGTGGTGATTAGATAAATCTTTCCCAGACTATTACATCTCATTAAAGGTATTCCCGTAGTGAAATTCTTCACAGAAAATCCAAAAGGGTCAAAGTCAACAGAAACCCAATTATCAGTTGTAAATTTTCGAACAGACACTAAATTTTTAATTAAGTGAGGAGCATGAAGGATATTTTTCAAGCCTAAATGTGGGTTTAGAAGAGATAAATTTGTTTGGCCATAACCACAAATTGGAATTGAATTACCATTACCAACAACTATGCCACAATTTTTGCTCAAATTGAAATAAGACGATAGATTACCTGGCGCGGACGTCATATGAGAGGTGGCCCCGGTGTCCATGTACCAATTTGCATCCGGAGGATTTAATCTAAGTATATGAATCACTGCGTCGATATCCGTAGGGTCGGAACTAATGATGGATCGACAACAGCGAAGGTCTGTTGAGGCCGAGGCCCAAGCAGGCTAGCCTGCTGCCAGTTACTGTTTCGGCTGAGTGTAGTTGGGCCTTACCCAATTCGCTGGAAATGGGCAGGATTGCATGGGCCATTGGCCAGCGACCCAAGCCTACTGCCATGGGTTTAGTGGCCCAGTGCCCTGCCTACCACCACCACCCGTAGGTCTGCCACCACTACGCCACCACCATGATTTTTTACACAATTTTATGATTTTGGCTAGAATTATCTGAGAATGAATGAGGGTCATTATATTACACCCCGTATTTACAGGACATGTTTTAAGAACGTACGTAAGAACTCACAAGAGTTAAGATTTGAGACTTGTAAAAATTTATCGAAATTATGAAATTGTCGGAAAACGTAATATTGTGGCGAATGGGAGGGCGACACGTGTCACCCCCCTTATGGTTGCCTTGGACGAATTAGGTAAGGGCTAAAGGGTCATTTGACCTTTGTAGGATGACTAAGTCTTGCAAGTAGTGAGCTTGAGAATATTGACTAAGTCAAAGGGTCCACAAGGCTTGATATTTTATAAGACCTCATCCAAACCACCCATTTGTTCACATCTTGACCCTCCATTGTGCTATATAATACTACTAGTAGCAAGAGTGAGTCCAACACTCAGAAAAATTTTCAAGAAATTGGAAGACCAACAATAGTTGCTCTCCGGTTCACTCAAGAAGAAAAAGAAATTTTTTTGTTTCTTGTTCATTTAGCTCCACACTTTAAACCAAGGTTCTTGAGTGTATTGTAAGTGTATCTCAATAGAAAAATCTCGCAAAACGATAGTTTTCGTATTAGTCGCAAGGTGAAAACCTAGTTGCTTTCTAGGTTTTGTTTGGAAGTTTGAAGGAAATTTGTTGGTGTTGCTCTAAGGGTCTCAAGTAGCGGATTGAAGTGTCTCGAAGAGGCTCTAATTTGCTAAGGAGCGACTTCGGATTTGGAGTTGGATTAAGATTCGTTGAGGTATAATCGTGTCTCTTAAAAGTATTACAAGATTATATATATTGTTTGTTGTTAGCTTTACATGTTGCTAGCATGAAGTTTATATGTTGAAGTTTGATAAGTATTATGGATTGATTATAGCCTTAAATCCAAAATGTCATTTAAGCCATGTGAAGTTGGATTACAATTTGGTCGTTATTAGAATCGTCGCATGTTACTTACTTGAAGATTATAGTAGTTATAATCGATTGCGACTTGATATCATGTTATGCTAACAACTTGGATTGAAATGGAAATTGGATAAAAATTGGTATTGTTGCATCTCAATGTGGCCGAATTGGACTAGTAGTTTGTATTAGTTTGATATCTATTGTGGGGCGGAATTTTACACGTCTAGTAGGCGTGTAATCCCCTATTGTTAATTGCATTGATTGGGCCTTAAATGTGGCGTGTTTGGTTATTGAATTCGGCCTTGAAAAAGGTGGCAAAGTAAGTAGAAACAAAGGAGGCGTTGTCCGATTTTCCGTAGAATTTAGAGACTTTACACTTATAATATTCTACGTTTGAAGTAAGGCGTTAATAGACGTATTGTGGATATTATAGGTTGACATTCTACGGGCGGGATTTTGTACTTGGCAATTGGTTTGACCCGAAGAGGTATGTAGAACTTTTCCTATCTTTTGAGCATGACTAGTTGCACGTATATAGTACGGTGAGCGTCTGAGACCTTGATATCCTTTACTAGTTTTATGAATGGCCAAGTCGGGTGAGTTAGGAGATTAACTCGCTTCCTTGAAAGTATTAAGGATGTCTTAAGTTTTATTAAAGTTAAGGGACTTGAAGAGTTTTAAAGTATGTGATACTTGTTTCGTTTTAAACGTATAAGTCCCTTGGATAGGAAATTGTATTTGGCTAAGGTATAAAGTGAATATAACGACTTTATGGGGAGTTGGTTATATTAGCTTTATGGAAAGATAAATGACTTGATTTAATGAAAGACAATTTGATTTTAAGGCATCAATTGCCTATGGTTTTATAAGAAAAAGAGTCACTTGATTTAGAAACCAAACTTTATTTCTAAAGGTATTGTGACTTGTCCTGAAAAATAATTTTGACTTGATACTATGGTTAATAGTATCTTGAAAGTTTTATACTAAAAAGAGTCATTTGTTTTAAAGAGTAGAAGTATGTAGTACTTGGGTTAAATTCCCGGATTTTTATAAAAGATATGCTAGTGCCTTAAGTAAACTAAAATGAGAGTGTATATGAATAATACTAATAAGAAGTTAAGGGGAATTCTTAACTTGCTTATTTATTGTATGATAAGCCGGTAGGGCTTATGTTATGTATGATGGCCGGTTGAGATAGGGTAAGAGTATAAATGAGGGGTAAACCCCCAAGACGTTATACCACCGCCTTGAGGTAAGAGTATAAATGAGGGTAAATCCCAAGATGTTATACCACCTGTTTTTAGTGGATTTGCTACCCACGACGCGAGGAATACCTCATGCGAGTCCTTATGGGCTTATGCGGGTGAAATAGTCCCATCTGGCGAGTCTGCTATCACGAGGAATACCTCATGCGCGTCCACACGACCTACGCGGTGAGATAGTCCCCGAGTAGGATTGCTAAATGATCGTGGGCGGATGGTCCCGCTTTGATCGTGAGCTTCCTATTTTTATGTTAGCACGATACTATTAGTTACTCATTGTTAGTAAGGTGCGTGTCTTGTAATTTTATTATCATACATGTCTCGGCTTTGTTTTAAACTTATGATGTAATTACGGTATTTTTGATTTTACATACTTAGTACATATTGTGTCGACCCCTTCCTCGGGCCGTTCATCTGCGCGGTAGGGTAGCGGTGGTGGATCCTCATACTTAGGATCACATATCGACGTCGAAGCTCCATTTCTTGAGGCTTGTCTTTTGGTACGATTTTCCCACGATGTTGTAGTTTTATGTACATTCGGGGTATGGCGAGCCCTGTCCACCGTTGTTATTCTGAAGTGCAGTAGTCACATGTTGTGGTTTGGCTGTAAGAACCGAGTTATCTGATTTTCTTTGACTATGCATATTTTATGGAAAGCGGCACTTGCTCGGCTTTGTGTTATTATTGTCTAAAAATGTTGTATGTTGTGTATGTTCATTTCTTTATTCTCGATGTATACACAGGCAGGGTGCGGATAGGGCACGATCGCGTTTCGGTCGGTCGTGACAAAAGTGGTATCGTGAGCGATTAGTCCTCGGAAAGTGTCTATAGGCGTGTCTAGTAAGTCTTGATTATCGGTGTGTTGTGCACCACATCTATAATCGAGGAGGCAGCGAGACATTTAGGATTAGTTTCCATTCTTCTCTCTGCGAGATCGTGCGATGAGAGTCTTATTAGGTTGAATCCTCTCGACCTATTCTTATGAAACAATTATGCCTCACGGAGGCGGCCGGGGCCCGAAGGGCAAAGCGGCAGCGGAGGCGTTAGCGGTACTCGAGGGTTACTCGGACTCGAGCCTGAACTATGCACGAGGTAGTAAGTAGTCGGCGAGTTCACCACGCCAGCGGTAATAGAGGCCGATGGCGGCGGTAGCTCGAAGGTTCGGCACGAGCCTCGATCCACGGCCGAGCCGAGTATAGAGACTACGGGAAGCGGTCCGGTTATTGACGATATAGTAGTAGGCGGCAAGCGGGAAGCGGCGGCTAACCTGGCCGAAGCGATTTGCGGATTCGGGATTTTACAGGTTGTCATCCGCGAGTTTTATGGTTCGAGTGCGAGAGGATCGCGGGAGTTCATTCGGCGGCTCTGACGGACTATGCAGTCCTTAGGGCTTGGAGACAGTGCATTATGCTAGCCTCTACCGATTCAGCGATATTGCGTTGAACTAGTTTGAGTCATGGGAGTTGTCGAGAGGTGAGGATGTTCTTCCGGTGTTTGGGAGGAGTTCACGAGGCCTTCATGGATCACTTTTGCCACCGAGATGAGGAGAGCGTGTAGATAGATTCTTGACCTTGAGGCGAGAATGGGAGGACTATCGGGAGTATAGCACAGAGTTTGACTCCTTGTCGAGCATCGCACACCATTGTAGCGACATGGCGGATAGAGTTCATCGTTATGTGATGGGGCTATACCTTCATATGATTCTTGCATGCTTGAGGTGGCTCTTGGCCGGTATGGACATTGCGGAGATGCAGCTATGCGCGAGGATAGAGGATAGAGAGGAGGACCAGATTGACTCGAGCCGGCCAAGAGGCGAGATATCGTGGTCTCGGGCGATTTCGAGGCGGGCGGCCTCGGCGGCGAACTAGGTCCACATTCCGGCCAACACAGAGTGCTCGTCACGGTTTTTACGGCGGGAGGTCCGATCGGCCAGTCATTCGGAGCGGTCGTGGCTCCGGGATTTGAGGTTTCGCGAGGCGTAAACCGTCACCGTCGGGACCACATCTCGGTGTGCTCGATGCGGTAGTTCTCACGGCGAGTGTCGCGGGGCTCGAGAGCTAGTTACTCTTGTGGCGGCGGGGCCATTTGAGAGAGATTGTCCGTCTGAAGCGGCATGGGTGGTCTGGTGCGGTAAGCGAGATCAGTTGTTGGGTCTTCCTCTCCTTCTGTGGTTATGCGCCCCGGAGGGCAGGGTACTCACGGACCGGCAGGCCGCGGTAGAGGTCGTGGTGGTGGTTTCAGTTCTAGCGGTCCCCAGAACTGCATATATTCATTAGCCGCCGGGATCGGGAGGCCTCACGGCGTCGTCGCGGTACATTATTGATTTCATGTTGTAGCGTTTATGCTTTGATAGATCGAGTTCTACCTTGTCCTATGTGTCCCCTCTTGTGCGGGTAGAATCGGGATAGAGCCGGTGTCGATAGAGCCTTTTGAGGTAGCTACGCCGATGGGTGATTCGGTGTTAGTGGCGGGTATATAGAGGTTGTCGGTGTTTATTCTGATCGTCGGACCCTTGCAGACTTGATAGAGTTGGAGATGGCGATTTTGATGTCATTATGGGTATGGGTGGTTGACTTCTTGTTATGCCAACGTTGGTAGTAGGACGAGTTGGTTCGGGTCGATTTCCTAGCGAGCCGATTATCGAGTGGAAGCGGCAACACGATGTCGCGAGGTAGGTTTATTTCTTAACTCAAGGCTAGGAAGATGGTGCGAAAGTACATCTATCATCTGGTTCGGATATTTGATACGGTGAGGTTCGATTCTTGATCGATTGCCGATGGTTAGGAGTTTCGGATGTGTTCCCGGGCGATCTTAGGGTATCCGCCGGAGAGGAGATTGAGTTTTGTATTGACACGTTGCGGACACTCGACTATTTCCATTCGCCATATAGGATGGCTTTCTTTGAGTTGAGGAGTTGAAGGACCGGTGAAAGATTTCTTTGGAGAAAGGCTTCATCAGCCTAGTGTTTCTCCACAGGGAGCGCCGGTTTTGTTTGTGAAGAAGAAGGATGGGGCCAGCTGCGTATGTGTGTTGATTCTGACGGTGAATAAGGTAACCATCAAGAATAGGTACCTCCCGAGATTGATGATTTGTTTGACCGATTGCGAGTGCGAGTGTTTCTCAAGATAGACTGCGATGCAGTTATCATCAGTCTGCGAGTTCGAGCGAATATCCCAAAAGCGCATTCGGGACCGGTATGAGCACTATGAGTTCGAGGTTATGTCTTTCGGTTTGACAACGCTCAGCGGATTTATGGATTTGATGAACCGTGTTCAAGCCATTTTGGATACATTTATGACCAGTATTCATTGATGACATCCTGGTTTATTCGCGGACGAGCGAGGCATGCAAATCACGAGGCGGTGAGGGTCCTCCGGGCCGGCGATTATTCGCCAAGTTCTCAGTGTGAGTTTTGGTTGGCCTCGGTGGCATTCTGAGGAACATTATTGGAGACGATGGTGTTGGTGGATCTGGCAAAGATTGAGGCGATCAAGTCTTGGCGAGACCTACTACTCGGCCAAGTGCGCGATTTCTTAGAAATGGCGAGTTATTATCGTAGGTTTGTGGAGAGTTTGCTTGATTTCACCATTGACTAAGGTGACTCGGAAAGCGGCAAGTTCCGATGAAGCGAGGCTTGCGAGAAGGGTTTCCGATTCTTTGAAGGAAAGGTTGACTACGGCTCGGTTCTTACTCTTCACGAGGGTTAGGCAGTGCGTGATCTATTGTGATGCCTCGGGTATCGGGCTAGGGTGTGTTTTGATGCGGCCACGACAAAGTTATAGCCTATGCTTCCGGCGATTCACGGAAGCATGAGAGGAATTACCTACCGCGACTTAGAGTTGGCGCGATTATTCATGCCTTGAAGATTTGGAGACATTATTTGTATGGGGTTCATGTGGATATTTATACGGACCACAAGAGCCTCAGTATATCTTCGAGCGAGAGGCGAACTTGCGACAAAGGCGTAGTTAGAGTTCTTTGAAAGATTATGATGTTGATATTCTATACCATCCGGGAAAGCCAACGTAGTTCTTGATGCCTTAGTCGTAGATCGATGGGAGCACGTCGGAGTACAACGAGAGACATGACATGGTCCGTCGAATCCACCTTAGCGAGCCTTGGGGTTCGATTGATCGATCCGAAGCGATAGTAAGTGCGGGTTCGTGAGGTTGCGAGTCTTCCATCGTTGATGAGGTGAAGAGCGGTTGAGGACCCGGTGTTGATGCAGTCGAGATCGACTCTTCGAGGAGAAGAGTCTATTCGAGTAGCGCTGATGGGGTGCTAAGATTTGAGGCGGTTGTGTGTTCCGATGTAGCGAGGACTTCGTCGGCCAGATTTTGGGAGAGGCACACGGTGCTCGTTATTCTATTCATCCGGTCGACCAAGATGTACCATGACCTCGGATGTTTGTATTGGTGGGATGGCACGAAGAGGGCGTGGCGAGTTTTGTTGCCTGATGTCCTAATTGCCCGGCCAGTCAGTCGAGCACGAGGCTCGATGGATTATTGCGGCTATTGAGATTCCGACTTGGAAGTGGGAGGTGATCAACATGGACTTTATTCTGAGGTTACCTCGTACTCGGAGGAAATGCGACTCCATTTGGGTTATTGTTGTGAGGATGGCGAAATCATTTCATTTCCTTCCGATCGGGGCGGCGTTTTGGTGAGGACTATGCGGTGTACATCGAGAGATTGTGAGGTCGCGGTATCCGGTGTCGATTATATCGATAGAGCCGGTTCTGGCTAACTTCGGAGGTCTTTCGAGAGGATTAGGGACCCAGGTGAGTCTCGGTCTGACATTTCATCCTCGGTAGTGGCGGGCGAGCGTCTTATCGGACACTTCGAGGATATCTGCGAGCTGCGTGATTGATTTCAGGGGTAGCTGGGAGGATCATTTTCCTCTTGTGGAGTTTGCTTATAACAACAGCTACCATTCCAGTATACAGATGGCGCCATACGAGGCTTTATATGAGTGGAAATGTAGATCGCCGATTGGTTGGTTCGACGTGGGCGAGGTGCAGTTAGTTGGCGGACTTGGTTCAGTGGTATGGATAAGGTGAAGCTTATCCGAGAGAGGCTGTAGCGGCTCGAGTCGGCAGAAGTCATATGCGGATAATCGGCGTCGGCATTTGGAGTTTCAGGTAGACGATTGGGTCTTCTTGAAGGTGTCACCCATGAAGGGTGTGATGAGATTCGGTAAGAAGGGGAAACTCAGCCCAAGGTACATTGGGCCCTACCAGATCGTCTGTCGAGTAGGCAAGGTTGCCTATGAGTTGGATCTGCCATCAGAGTTAGAGGCGGTACATCCGGTCTTCCATGTTTCGATGTTGCGGAAGTGTATCGGAGATCCAGTGAGAGTTTTTCCTGCTAGTGAGGTCCAGGTGACAGAGGGGTTATCGTATGAGGAGAGTTCCATAGCGATACTCGATCGCCAGGTCAGGCGACTGCGGACCAAGGATGTGGCTTCCGTCAAAGTCTTGTGGAGGAATGATAACCGGGAGGAGATGACTTGGGAAGCGGAGGAGGACATGTTGAGAAAGTATCCTCACTTATTCCCTACACCTTCAGGTAATTCGTTTCCCCTTACTTGTCAAGTTTTAATTGAAGTATTTCTTTTGCTTAAATGCTATTATGTGGCCATGTGTGGCATTATTGGTATATCGGGGTGGTGAAAGGAAACTATGTCGCTAATTATAAGTTTGACTCCGAAAGAACATTCGGGGACGAATGTTTCTAAGGGGGGAAGAATGTTACACCCCGTATTTACAGGACATGTTTTAAGAACGTACGTAAGAACTCACAAGAGTTAAGATTTGAGACTTGTAAAAATTTATCGAAATTATGAAATTGTTGGAAAACGTAATATTGTGGCGAATGGGAGGGCGACACGTGTCACCCCCCCTTATGGTTGCCTTGGACGAATTAGGCAAGGGCTAAATGGTCATTTGACCTTTGTAGGATGACTAAGTCTTGCAAGCAGTGAGCTTGAGAATATTGACTAAGTCAAAGGGTCCACAAGGCTTGATATTTTATAAGACCTCATCCAAACCACCCATTTGTTCACATCTTGATCCTCCATTGTGCTATATAATACTACTAGTAGCAAGAGTGAGTCCAACACTTAGAAAAAATTTCAAGAAATTGGAAGACCAACAATAGTTGCTCTCGGGTTCACTCAAGAAGAAAAAGAAAATTTTTTGTTTCTTGTTCATTTAGCTCCACACTTTAAACCAAGGTTCTTGAGTGTATTGTAAGTGTATCTCAATAGAAAAATCTCGGAAAACGATAATTTTCGTATTAGTCGCAAGGTGAAAACCTAGTTGCTTTCTAGGTTTTGTTTGGAAGTTTGAAGGAAATTTGTTGGTGTTGCTCTAAGGATCTCAAGTAGCGGATTGAAGTGTCTCGAAGAGGCTCTAAGTTGCTAAGGAGCGACTTCAGATTTGGAGTTGGATTAAGATTCGTTGAGGTATAATCGTGTCTCTTAAAAGTATTACAAGATTATATATATTGTTTGTTGTTAGCTTTACATGTTGCAAGCATGAAGTTTGTATGTTGAAGTTTGATAAGTATTATGGATTGATTATAGCCTTAAATCCAAAATGTCATTTAAGCCATGTGAAGTTGGATTACAATTTGGTCGTTATTAGAATCGTCGCATGTTACTTACTTGAAGATTATAGTAGTTATAATCGATTGCGACTTGATATCATGTTATGCTAACAACTTGGATTGAAATGGAAATTGGATAAGAATTGATATTGTTGCATCTCAATGTGGCCGAATTGGACTAGTAGTTTGTATTAGTTTGATATCTATTGTGGGGCGGAATTTTACACGTCTAGTAGGCGTGTAATCCCCTATTGTTAATTGCATTGATTGGGCCTTAAATGTGGCGTGTTTGGTTATTGAATTCGGCCTTGAAAAAGGTGGCAAAGTAAGTAGAAACAAAGGAGGTGCTGTCCGATTTTCCGTAGAATTTAGAGACTTTACACTTATAATATTCTACGTTTGAAGTAAGGCGTTAATAGACATATTGTGGATATTATAGGTTGACATTCTACGGGCGGGATTTTGTACTTGGCAAGTGGTTTGACCCGAAGAGGTATGTAGAATTTTTCCTATCTTTTGAGCATGACTAGTTGCACGTATATAGTACGGTGAGCGTCTGACCTTGATATCCTTTACTAGTTTTATGAATGGCCAAGTCGGGTGAGTTAGGAGATTAACTCACTTCCTTGAAAGTATTAAGGATGTCTTAAGTTTTATTAAAGTTAAGGGACTTGAAGAGTTTTAAAGTATGTGATACTTGTTTCGTTTTAAACGTATAAGTCACTTGGATAGGAAATTGTATTTGGCTAAGGTATAAAGTGAATATAACGACTTTATGGGGAGTTGGTTATATTAGCTTTATGGAAAGATAAATGACTTGATTTAATGAAAGACAATTTGATTTTAAGGCATCAATTGCCTATGGTTTTATAAGAAAAAGAGTCACTTGATTTAGAAACCAAACTTTATTTCTAAAGGTATTGTGGCTTGTCCTGAAAAGTAATTTTGACTTGATACTATGGTTAATAGTATCTTGGAAGTTTTATACTAAAAAGAGTCATTTGTTTTAAAGAGTAGAAGTATGTAGTACTTGGGTTAAATTCCCGGATTTTTATAAAAGATATGCTAGTGCCTTAAGTAAACTAAAATGAGAGTGTATATGAATAATACTAATAAGAAGTTAGGGGGATTTCTTAACTTGCTTATTTATTGTATGATAAGCCGGTAGGGCTTATGTTATGTATGATGACCGGTTGAGATAGGGTAAGAGTATAAATGAGGGATAAACCCCCAAGACGTTATACCACCGCTCTTGAGGTAAGATTATAAATGAGGTAAATCCCGAGGCGTTATACCACTGTTTTTAGTGGATTTTCTACCACGATCGAGGAATACCTCATGCGAGTCCTTATGGGCTTATGCGGGTGAAATAGTCCCGTAGGGCGTCTGACTATCACGAGGAATACCTCATGCGGGTCCACATGACCTATACGGGTGAAATAGTCCCAGGAGTAGGATTGCTAAATGATACTGTGGGCGGATGGTCGTGCTTTGATCGTGAGCTTCCTATTTTTATGTTGTACGTATACTATTAGTTACTCTCATTGTTAGTAAGGTACTGTGTACTGTAATTTTATTATCATACATGTCTCCGACTTTGTTTTAAACTTATTATGTAATTACAATATTTTTCAGTTTTACATACTTAGTACATATTGTGTCGACCCACTTCGAAGTGCGTTAAATCTGCATGGTAGGGGTAGCAGTGGTGGATCCTCATACTTATGATCACATATCAGACGTCAGAAGCTCCATTTCTCCGGAGGCTTGTCTTTTGGTACAGTTTTTTCCTGATGTTGTAGTTTTATGTACATTCAGGGGTATGGCGAAGCCACTGTCCATATTTGTTATTCTAAGTGCAGTAGTCACATGTTGTGGTTTGAAATTTGTAAGAACCGGTTATGCGATTTTCTTTGACTATGCATATTTTATGGAAGGCGGCCTTATCGGCTAGCCTGTGTTATTATTGTCTAAAAATATTGTATGTTGTGTATGTTCATTGCTATTCTCTCGATGTATACTGGCAGGGTGCCCAGATAGTGGCACGATCCGGGGTCGGGTCGTGACACATTAGATGTGGCTACTATCATGGCAGAATTGGCTCTATTGCTATTTTTTTAGCCAACCCGATTTTTTCTAAGGTGAGCATGTAACGTGCTTGATAGAATGACGGGAGAGGATTGTTTTGACAAAGAAGAGTTTCAATGCCATTATAAGCCTTGAATAGGCATGCAACCATATGAAGAGCAAGACGATCATTCGTAATGGGTGTACCAACGTTCTTTATGTGATCCGACAACTCCTTGAGCCTTTTACAATAGGCTGAGACATTAAAAAAATCCTCCATGTTGATGTGGTAGAATTCCTGCTCAAGGGTCACGACACGGGAATTTGTTATCCTGGAATATATCACGCAACTTATTCCAAGAATCCATTGCCCTGGTGTCGAGTTCAATAACAGTCTGTAAGAGGTTCGTAGAGATAGTGGAATAAATCCACTAGAGAACCGTGGCATCAAGAGTTTCCCATAACTCTATTTCATCATCGGTGGTAGGCACATTCTCTTTGTCTATTGCCGAGGGGATGATGTGATGAAGGACTCGATGAGACCGTGCGTGAACTTTATATAATTTTTCCCACATCGCGTATTAGACGTTTTCCATCTCAAGAACGATAGGTATGTTGTTATTAATGTCGGAGACTGCAGGGGCGGGACGGAAGATGTTCTTTGAGGTAGACATATTGAAAGAACGAGCGGAGAATTAGGAATCCAGAAACAAATTTGTGAATGGAGGAGTTGATTGGCCGATGGCCGAGGTTCGGTAGTCGAGAGGGCGGCAAAAAAAATGTGATTTTAAGACGGAAAAGTTTGTCCTAGACTTCTGATACCATGAAAGAGAATAATACCTTGATTATTTTCATTACTGAAAATGTATATATACATGATATACAATATCTAATTAAGGAAATTGAATATACCTTTTCCTAATATAAGACTACTAGTTTTTCTCAATACAAGACTACTACCATAATTATACATATACAAGAATTCTACTAATTATGATAAAATATATACAATGGAGGAAGCTGATGTACACGGACTACCGTGTGATATACACGATAGTCTTTCACTCACTACTCTCTTTAAGATATGACTCTGTTTTTGGATGTCTATTTAGCAAAGAAAGTAGAAATTGTGACCATGGTAGTGGTAAGGGTATGGAGGCGATTGTAATAATGGTGGTGGCGGGACAGTGCTTCGATGGTGGAGGTGGCAGGGAAGTATCGGCGGAGGTAGGGGTTGGCATGGTAGGTATATACCGATTACCATACCAAAATCAAAAGTTATTATATCGTGGTTTTGATATTATGGTATTTGATATGATATTTGGTATGTATTTTTAAAAAGTTTGGTATTCGCTATTGATAAAAAAAGTATCGAAATATCGAATACCATACCGAAGTATATAGTTACATATATATTAATAATATAATACTAACAAATATAAAAAAAAGTAATAGTATAATATTATTGCACATTTGAATTCTGACTAATCTATCTTGATTGAAATACATTTTCTGTGTAATTGATTTACGAAAGGGATTGCTTGTGCTTTATTTTGAATATATTTACATATGTAAGGTGTTAGTACAATATAATTGAGAAGTTGCTTGAATATACGAAGTTGTAATTCTCTGTTATATGAATATATGTAAGTCGAAGTCGAACAAACTATAATACTGATTTATCGTACCGTAAAATACCAAAACCAAACTTAAAAATACCGAACCATACCGAATTAATTCGATATGGTAATGATATAGTATTTTTAAAAGTCAAAAACTGAAATTACCATACCAAAATTTGTAATATCGTACCATATCGTACCATGCCCACCCCTAGACGGAGGTAGTGGCTATGGTGGGATGGAGGCAACATGAAGGAGAAGAGAAAAAAATTAAGAATAAAAAAGTTATATTTTTTATTTGTTTTCTCAGTTGATACATGTCCTTAGGGATCCATTTTAGTAGCATTATATATTTTTTCACGCTCCCATGACATGTGAGAGACACACACATCGCTATATGTTTAAGTGACACATTAAACGCCTTCTTGGAGGGTTCAAATGGTAGGGATATCAGTTGGAAGGTATAAGTGACACAGACAAGTTGGAGGGTTTGTCGACGACTTCAGCCTTAATTTAACAAATCAAACAATCGATAAAAATAATATACGCATAACTAATTTTAGCATTATAAGAAGTATGAAACTTATTGCCAGTTCTACCAATCAATGAAACTGCACCTGAAAGTGGATAATTGTCCTTCAGAGTATAATTAAACTACTACAATTTAAAAAGGTCAATACTACCCATTGTGGTCGTCAAGATCTTTCACTTACACACATTAATTAAATCTTATTCCATTTGGACACCTGAGGTGGACCACCACTGCATCATTTGGACACTTTTCGCTGACCTGGCAAGTTGTGTGAATTTCATACCAAACATGCGCGTGAAAAAGCCAAAAATCATATTTTTTTAAATTTCCTTTTTTTCTTCTTCTTCATTTTTAATATATTTTTATTTACTTTTTCTTCTTCTTCTTCTTCTTCTTCTTCATTCTTTGTTCTACCATCATCGACATCACCGTCGCCGCTATCACTATCGGAAAAAAAACCAATTACATTTTAAATTCAAATCAAGAAATTCACTGAAACACCATTAATTTTTTTTAGTAAGAATGTCACTAAAGCGTTCATATTGGCTCAAAAGCATGCGTAGCTTTGTTCGTCGCACACTCGAGGTATCCTCACAATGAGTTTGTAGGGTCTCCTAAGCGTCATTGTTCAATGCACAACTTTGAATGAGTTTGAACATGTATAAATTTACCCATCCAAAAATTACATTCAAGGCTTTTTCGTTAAAGCTAGCATTATTGATCTCTTCCGCAGTCCACTCAGATTCGATTTTGGTAAGAATGTCACCATCCTCATCCGCTGGAAGCTTAGGAACGACATATCCTTCGGTGACAGATCTCCATGCTCGAACATCAATGGATTTGATGTGCGAACGTAGGCGAATCTTCCAATATGCATAATTTGTTCCATCAAGAATCGAAAGTCTACCAATATTTTGGATAGCTAAGTTCATAGCCATTTAGATACAGGACCAATCACTTATTGTGTTAAGTGTTTGATCTGATACCACTTGTTAGGTCCAAGACTATAGATAAATAATTAAAAGTAGGAAAACTAAATATTCGAACGTTGAAAAGCTAAACAATTTCTTATGTTTGTCAACACTTGAGGCGACACCCGATAAAACAATAATAAACCTTAAAAAGTAAATGCAACGGAAAAAATAAAAGACACGAGGTTTATATTTTTAAGGATATTTATTAATATTTTCCTTGATGGTCAATGATCGAAGAATTGTATATATTATATATAATTACAAATGAATTTCTTTTTACAATATTTGTAGAAATTACAAAAAATGAAGTCGCAGATGACTTCAGCCTAAAGACAAAAATCTATAAAGAAACATACAACATCTTCATTATAATTGCTTCAACAATGAGCTTAATCTAGAATCTGGGCAGCAATAGTAATGAGGGACTAGATGTTATTATACTACTTTAGACAGTGATATTTGATCCAGTTTCTTGAGTGAATTCCCGAGAGCTCCCTTGGTTATTCTTTTCTTTATAATCTGGATATCGATACAATGAAGTTACTCCTCTATTTATAGTGTGAAACTCCCTTGAAATTCTCACTGGTTGGTTGTTGAAATTGAAATAAAATAGACAGCAGCTTGGACTGATTCAGCCTCCATGAAATCCTCAACTACATTGACTTGGTCTCCACGTTGCTTTCCTTTTGAGCGTGACTTCTTCTTTTCTCACGTTTTAAACACGACTTCTTGGTTAGCTTGCCTATGTTATTTTTACCTCACAATAACAATCACTGTTTTGGCCGGAAGAATAGGCAAAATCGTTTATAGAGATGTTGTCTGTGATGTTGTCACAACAATGCAGACAACATCCTTATATTCATAAGCGATGCTGTCCTGACTAATTACTCGTGTTGTCACAATGTTCATCCAACATCAACAACTTTATTTGATGAAAAATTTGAGAAACTAATGTTGGGGTTGTGTTCGGATCGTCGTGGGAATATTTAGTTGAAGTTTCTAGATGACACAGTCGAACCCTACTCGATGTAGGGTGCCTGAGTCAAAAGGGCCGGACGAGCCGGGACCGGACCGAGGACAAATTTCTCGGTCGGTCGGTCGTCCGGGTCATTCGGTCGTCGATCTCTGGGCCGAATGGACCGAATCCCCTCCCGAGCGGTCCCACCCGGCCACCCCATCCCCACCCAGCCCGGCCCCGGCCAGCTCGGCCCGGCTCCCACGGCCGCCCTTCCGGCCCAGCCGCCGTACGTATTGACATATCAAATATAAGTTGTAAATTAGTGAAACTTTAAATGGTCATAACTTTGCGCTCGGACGTCCGTTTGATCTAATTTTTTTTTGATTTCGCGTATTTTTTCGAGACGAATAATCCCAAACGGACTAAACTTCACCGGATTTCTCCAAAAACGTCCATCTTGCCCCTCAATTTCTCTTTTCCCCCAAATCGTTACGTTTTTCCCATTTTCAAATCTAAATATCTCGCGATGTACAATAGATTTCAACGTAAAAATTTACGTGTACCGCGATCGAGAATGTCGATTTCGGTATTGATAATTCAATTTTAAAAAAAAAGCCACTTTACCCGACTGGAATTATATAATATTATATATTAGAAATTTAGAAAATTAGGAATTATATATATTAGGAATTTAGAAAATTATAAATTATATATATTATATATATTAGGAATTATATATATTATAAAAAAAAAAATCGGTCCGGACCGATACCAGATCGGACGGACGGACCAAACCGAATTATGAAAAAATAGGGACCGAAGACCGGACCGAATTTCTCGGTCCGGACCGAATTTTGTGCAGCCCTAACTCCATATATCTAAATGGAACAAGATTTAGTAAATGTGAAAAATCTTGACGGCGGTGATGAGTTTGGCCATTTAAAAAATAGCTAAATTGGATTGAAGAAAAATAATTCCGTTAATTATCCATTATGCAAGGACTATGATTTCATTAAGATCTCCTAATTAAATTATGAATCTCTTAACAGCCCCTTTTATACATAAATGTAATTTCCACAAGCAGAAAATTAAGAAAATTCAGATACATTTCATCTCGTGTCAGCAAAAGTAGTCGTACAGCTATAAGGGTGGCAAAAAAGAGGAGATTTAGCAATTACTAGTAGTTGATTTTTCTTTCTTGTCAACTTCAATAAAATCCCTCACCTAAATTACATCTTAGCTCTCTCTAATTTTCTTGTTGATATTTCCAAAGCTACCACTTTTTAGCACTATGGCTGACCAATCCATTTCAGGTATCTCTTAGTGCATGTACAAATGATGAATGTATATTTTTTTTTTGTTACAGAATTTTTGGTTTTGGTAGCTTATTTAATTCAGGGTATTTCTATACTATCTTGAATCTTGTTTACATATTGGATCTTTGTTGTTTGATCATGATGGTATAGCTTTCTTGGGTTGTTATTATTGTTGTAATGATTATGGAAGCATCTCATACTTTACAAAAGATTTAGTGTTTCTTTCTATACACTTTAATTGTAGTTGATCTTTTAAGTAAACTTTAGATTTGAAAGATTGGCCAAATGGGTCATTTTGCAATAATTGATTTTCGTTTTATATTAATTTGTATCTTGGTAAGTTGGAGTTAATTAGTCCTGTTAATCAAGATTGGTGGAAGCTTTCTTGTAAAAAGAAAGAAAAAAGGCTTTTCTGCTTGATCTAATTCGTAACTACTCGATATCGTTCATGAAAACAAGGATTCTTTAGTCACAGTTTGTTAATGCACGCCCAAAGTGAAAACTGTAAATTATAGGGCTGTTTTTTTATTTAAAAATAATAAATTTTGATGCTTCCATGATTTGATTTGTTTCAAGAGAACTAGATCATTTTGGGTGTATTCTCTGTTGACAACGGAATTTGGATGTTTGTTGCAGGCAATTTGAAAAATCTTTCCTTGAACGGAAGTGGTGTGGCAACTAAGAAGTCTAATTTAGTTGTTTGTTTTGGAGAGATGCTGATTGATTTCATCCCAACAGTCGGCGGAGTTTCAATTGCGGAAGCTCCTGCCTTCGAAAAAGCTCCGGGTGGTGCACCTGCTAATGTTGCTGTGTGCATCTCGAAGTTGGGGGGTTCATCTGCTTTTATTGGAAAGGTATATTCTTCTTTTATATGCAGTAACATGATCCTTGTTTAGACGAGGATGCTCCTTTTTTTTCTTTTTGGGGGGAGGGTGATAATGTTTAATCTAACTTCTATAATGTTCTATAAGTACATGCCTGATATTGGAATACAACTTTCTCGTAACAGAGGGTACTTAATTTGAATTGTTGAAGTTGTCCATGTGCCTTTTGCTTAGTGTACACAGAGCAAGAGTTCTTTGATTTCCCGGTGCTTAAATATGTACAAGAGACACAGTGCAATTGTAATGTATAATGTATAGCATGAGAGCAATTTTGCCTCTTCATGTACTTATGGTATATGGATACTTAATTATTGTTCGAATCATTAATTGTCTTTCATTGTTGAATTTCAGGATAGCGCCTAAAAATTTAGTTATTTTCTCACTCTAAACTGAAAACTGAAAACAGATTCCTTGTTAGTATTTAATGCAAATCGTTATGCTAAGTTCTTTTCTGTTGGTGTTTTTTAAAGAACAAGGAAGTCATAAAAGGAAAAAGTTTAAATCACTATTTGAGAATGATAAGAATTCTTACCATTCTTATAAAAAATGTTTAAAGTTGCTATGCTGCCTTCTGTGAGTGGATAAATGTGTAAATGATCTTTCATACCATGGGATAGACTCGATCATACGGAAAACAGATTGTGCAGTCTATTGGTGTCATCATGCTTTACGTATATATTGCCATTCAACTAGTTTTCAGGGGAAGAAGAGAGGACAGTGCTTGCATTACTATTTATATGTGTCGAGTTTCTGTACATCAATCAATACAATGAATTTGGGATGGAGAATTTTATTTCTTCAAGGCCCTTCACTGGATCCGCTTAGTCATGTTATGTATTTCTTTTTTTTTGCTTGTTCAGCTTGTGGAGTGAACTTTTTGTCGTTACTTCTGTACTAATTGCATTATTCTTATATTGAAACTTTTGTGCTAAGCCTTAATCGGCGATGACTTTAAGAGCTGTGCATTTTTAATTAGGTCGGTGAGGATGAGTTCGGTCGTATGTTGGCTGACATTTTAAAGAAACACAATGTTGACAATTCTGGCTTGCGGTTCGACCATGACGCAAGGACTGCACTGGCTTTTGTTACACTCACAGCTGAAGGTGAGAGGGAATTCGTGTTTTTCCGCAATCCTAGTGCTGATATGCTTCTTCGGGAGTCAGAACTCGACGCAGATCTTATTAAAAAGGTATAAATTCCTGCTTATTGCTTCAATCCAGAGACGTGTTCTCCATTTATCTTCAACTCAATTGTTCATAAAAGGAATATTAATCATGTCCAGGCCACCATCTTCCATTATGGCTCGATTAGTTTGATCGACGAACCCTGTAGGTCAACACAACTTGCTGCAATGGACATTGCCAAAAGATCAGGTAGCATACTCTCGTATGATCCGAACCTGAGATTACCTTTATGGCCTTCAGAAGATGCTGCTCGAAGTGGAATAATGAGTGTATGGAACCTAGCTGATATTATTAAGGTATGACTTTTTAAGAACTCACCGGCACTCCTGCTGAGTTCTCTTTGACAATGAGATTCTGTATTTTTACATGCAGATAAGTGAGGATGAAATTTCATTCTTGACTGGGGCTGATGATCCAAATGATGATGAGGTGGTATTGAAGACGCTTTTCCATCCTAATTTGAAGCTTTTGCTTGTAACTGAAGGTTCAACTGGTTGCAGATATTACACCAAGGTATTCTTATCCTCTTTTATCCACGTATTTTCTTTTAATTTTGCATGAAAAAAGCTTATAATGCTTAAAGCTGTAAATTTTACTACATATGGCTAACATCTTTATTTCTCTGAGGCTGAAAATGTCTCAGCCTCCCAGGCATTAAATTTGACCAAATAGTATATTAAACAAGTAAATCTTATGTTATGTTATTTATCATAAAAAGGAATTTTATGCTATGTGTAGAGTACATTTTGTACTTATATGTTACATTTTTTGAAGTTTTTAAATGCATGAACTTCTGAGCTTTTGTCGTCTTAGTAACTTTAATTTGCCTATGGATGCTGACTCAATTGATGCAGGAATTCAAGGGAAGAGTAAATTCGATTAAGGTAAAAGCTGTTGATACAACTGGTGCTGGTGATGCATTTACCGGTGGAATTCTCAAGTGTCTATCTTCTGATGCTGATCTTTATCAGGTGCATGAATTTGGATATGAGCAAAAGAGGCAATAGTAGTTTTCACATTGTTCATGCAGAATCAATTTTTTTCTCTTATCATACTTTCTTCCCCATGTTATTACTGGTTTGCTATTTGGCAATGTTAAGATATATAAAGAATGAGAAGAACCCCAGAATTTTTGTAGTTTCAAATAGCTGCTTCATACTGACTATTGCAATTTTAACTGTGTCCTCCGGCCGAGAGGGAAAGTCCTGCCTGCAGTACGCTGCTGAAAGTCGTTTTACATAAGGGATACTCGAGTCAACCAATTTATCAATTCACTGCTTTCACTGCTCTATAGTAATTTGATTGATGGGTAATTTGTTTGCTCATAGTTTGATGGTACACCCAGCAACTAAAGATTGTTTATGCTTTTACGGGTTTAATTGGTGTTTCTGAAGATTGTTTTGCTTTCACCAGTGTAAATGGTCTTCTCTGGTTATAGCCCATCACAATGTTAACATTGTGAAGGATTCTAACATTTCCTTTAACTGGGAACTTATTCTTTTTTTTTTGTTTCCATTTTTTATCTCATCATGTCAGCATTTCCATGAGTATGTCCTAGGACGTGGAATGCCATGGGAGATTGATTGCTTGTTTCACCTGCATTTTAGTCCATTTCATTGATTGAACATTCCGCTCTTAACTCTAGAAATCTTGTTTTATTATTCCTTGCAGGATGAGAAACGGTTAAGGGAGGCTATCTTTTTCGCTAATGTATGTGCTGCCCTGACAGTGACAGGAAGAGGTGGAATCCCTGCCCTTCCTACACAAGATGCAGTTCAACGAACTCTCACCGAGGTCACTGCATGAGAAGGCAGAACAAGTTTCGTTCTCATCACGTTGTATCTGCATTATTCTAGATTTATTTTCACAATGGGCGATTCATTTTCTTTTTGTCTCTGGTATCTGCTAGTTAGTTCCTCTCTTTGGAAAGAAGTAGCAGCCAAAGAAACATTTAAGAGTTGCAATAAAAGTAGTGTAGAGTCTTCTGTCAGATACAAGGAAATGCTGGAAAGTTTTTTTTGTTAGTCGAAAGGAGCTTCTTACGAGTTGTGATGTCTCCGGTACATATCTGATCCTTTGTTACGGATCCATCAGATCATGGATATTGAAACAGCGTAGATAGAGAAGGTTAATATTGGATATTGAGATTATCTGCGTGTAGAGGGAAAAACAAAGTGTACATGCATTTAACAACGACTATCCAGCTTTTGTTGTTTAATAATGGTACCACTATACCAGAATGCCATATGTTTCCTTATCAAGAGCCTTATGTTTTGTTTCCTTTAAAGTGTCTGTATTAGAAGCTGACTTCATGAGAAGGCAACTTCATTGAATTGTGAGAGCTAATGAGGAATCTCATCTTAATTTGACATACAACGCAGTATAATACTAGTAGTCTCATATTGTTGATCTTTTCATTAATTTGGGAGGAGGATTTTTGTTTGGAGGGGGTTGCTTATTAAGGGAACCAAGTTAGTAAGAAGACCTCTTTACATAGGAGCATGGGGTTTGACTTATTTAAATATTTTTTAGTGTAGTACGGGAGGGATTGACCTTTCTAATGCATATTCAGTCGTACTGGCATGGTCCCACCGTTTTTTATGTTGAAATTCTGTCTTTGCAAGCTATTTGACCCTTGTTTCATTTTATATGGAAAAAAAACTAAATAAATAAAGAGTACAAATGAACTATTTGGACAGTTTCACCTAGTTTAGTTCTACTAAATTTCTCAGGACTCGTCTTGAGAGGAGATGGATCAGAAAGAATGAATATTCTTGGGACAAATTATCAGTTATCAGATTAGCACACTGTATTTTGTGCTCGTCTCAAACAAAAAGAAATGTTGAATTTTTACATGTTATTTAGAGGTGGTAAATGGACTGATTGAGTTAAATTTGAATGGGTTAAAATGAACTGAGTTAATAAATGGATGGGTTATTGATCCGCACAAATATTACTTGGAATAAAATGAGTTGATTGAAATGGGCTAACAAGCGGGTCAAAATTCAATCCGTCCAATTCTTACTAAGCTTTAATTCTCTTATTTATTTTAATTTTTAGTACCTTATATATTTATTTTTTATTATGGCTATATAACATATCAAATAAAAAATAATTTTTTAAACATATTTTAATAAATTTATCATCAATCAATTTGTGCTAGATATCAACCCAAATTTTCATGAGTTGAAATTGATTGGGCGAAAATGAATTGAACTAACAAATGGATGGGATAATAATCCGTCCAATTTGAACGAATTAGACGGGTTGTGATTTCATGAGTTAAGTTTACCACATCTAATGTTATTTAATAGTCAACCATAAGTTGTATTTTGAGAAATCCCATTTTATGACCATGTTACAAAATCACACGAGTAATACATAAACCTACCCTCAAATTTGGTCTCACATGACTAGTATGTCCTTCAATTTTTATGTGCATAAATAGACACTTTAATTTGTATAAAATTAAATGCGTAAACACAAATACTGACGTGATACATAAATTTTGGAGTTGACGTGATGCATAAATTTTGGAGTTGTCTTAATGCTCATTTTGTAAGTTAGAGTGTTCAACTGATAAAATGGAGATAAGTTAAAGTGCCTAGCACATCCAAAATTGGAGGGCATAGTTGCTGGCTGAGGTTAAGTTTGAGAGTCTGTTTATGTATTAATTATTATGCAATTTACAAACTAACATTATTTTAGTTTGAGAAAATACATTTTTTCACCCATAAGCTTGTCTCGAAAACTCACTTTATCAATTAAATTTTTCGAATGTTTATTTACCCCTTATACTTGTTTGAAATGAAATAAATATCACTCCAAATGTGGCAAAATTTTTTAAAAAAGGTGGGCCCACTGATATCTATATTTTACAATAAAAATTAATAACTAAACCCCGTGGCCCCAATTCAGAGTGTTGTATCAATAACCGCATGAGGTAGTGAGTTGGTGTATGCTTGAAGAGTGCGGGGCCAGAAGGTCGCGAGTTCGATCTCTGCGTAAACTTTTCTTGGTTGGCGCATCGCGCATGGCTGCCAAGTGGTTAATGGGTGGCGTGATTTGCGGTATTGCGTCGCACCAGGTTACCACATCCGCACTCGAATCGCACTCGAAAGAGTAGGGCTGCGGTTCCTTTGTCAACAAAAAAAAAAAAAAAGTGTTGTATCAATGGGTACCGACGCCAAAGTTGTGCTGTTACCGGAGATCGGTTCCGCACCTGTTATCTCTTACACCGAGAAGGTGCGTTTCTACTTTATACACAAATGCGTGCCTGCGTTCGTTATACATAATTAAGTTACAGTTACACTACACACATTGTTGATTGTTGTAATGTTTGTTTCCAGATTATTGAACAAGACACTTGATTTCTTGCTTTTACTCTTATGTGCAACTTAAATTGCTTTGTTTGTTGTGCCACGTCACTAGTTAATGCCTTTCAATAGGACCTAGTTATGTTAGTCAAAATGAGTTTTAGTATGCGTGAATACTAGTCAATGTCAAAAGTTTATCACGGATTGTTCGTTAACAAATCTGAAGTAACCGAGACGAAACTACTACTCTCTCTCTATGTGAAGGTGTTTGACGGAGCACCAAGTTTAAGATCGAATACAAGATTTTTGAAATTTGTGGTCCAAAATAAGTCATAGATATTTGTACCTTTCTCGGTCTTTTAGCTAGAAATCATCTTATTAAGAATAAAATGAGAAGTATAAAGTTAAATAGTTACTGATTACAGAAAGGTGTCGTAGAGTGTCACATAAATTGGGATAGAGGGAGTACATAGCATGAAGTGATGGTATGGCCGTATGGGGGAAGGAGGAAAGAAACCAGAACAAGAATTGGAGGAACAAAATTGACTTGGGAAGAAATCTCAGTGGAACATTGGGTGATCTAACATGTACCTAGCTAGTAAAAGATTCTGAACTTGAATTTTACTCCCATGGATTTGGCGTTCTTCTACATCGATAAAGAAAGAGAATCAGTGGGATAAATCACGACTATAACATCTGTTATATGTAGATTCTGAAGGTGATTATGGTGGTAAAATATGAAAAGGAAAACATATAAACAAGTTGACAAATTATATTGGACCGGGCTAGTATGTAAAGATCGTCTATGGCTAATAAATTTATGTACAAACATGATCCAAAACCTTCTTTCTCAAAGAGAAACTTAGTTAAGGAGTATTAAGAAAAGAATTACAGTATGCAATTGATTTTTTTTTTCAGTTTCAAAAAAGAATCAATTGCATATAGTTTCGACAGATTGGAAACCATGAAAGAGCTTTTCCTTCATTCTCCTAAATGAGAACATCATGATAGGATGGAGAGATCTGGAAAATTATTGTTTCACTGCACAGGATAGCTCTTGCATCCCGGGAAATCCTTGTTTTACAGATTGTGAATGTTTTGCATGTTTATAGTCCATGATCTTAGTTCCCTCTATCCAGTGAATACACTGTCAGCGGTAATTGATTTAGAGAAGAATGTCTGTATAGGGACCTGAGACATGGAAGCGTATATTTGCGTGTGATCATGTTATCACCAGCATTGAAGTTTTTTTCACATCAGAGATGCTCCCTAAGTTTTCTATGCGTAATGATTGTGCTTTTCTTTGGTATGTCCTGTCAGATATATTGATGAAAATTAGTAATTACTCCAAGATCCGTGATGTTGAGAAGGAACTGGCAAACCTGAATATGGAGATGAACTTACAACTGGGCCTAAAAAAGCAGGTTTGTGCCTTGTCTATGCTAGTTATTTATTCATAAGTATCTTATTATTGTACAGCTGAATTATGAGCTTTTTCGTAACCTTCAGCACTTGAACACATGAGAAAGAAAATAGAAGTGCCAACAGAGAAAATCTGTATTGCTAAGCTGAAGGAAGAACAAGCACGAAAGGTTGTCTCCCCCTTTCTATTCTTTTTGGTTTTAAAACCATTTATCTATTTAAATAATACTTATTGAATCATTACTTCTCCTTTTTCATGTTTGACACTCAAAAGCAGTTTTTAGATATATTAAGCAAACACAAAGTGGTTCTCTAATACTAAAAAAAGTGTTTCTTAAATTTTTAGCCAAACGCAAATTGCTACTCTTCCAAAACTCCATTTGGGGAGAAGTCATTTCAAGATAAGACGATATTCGATGCTTTGCCAAACGTGTGAAGTTGGATTATATCGGAAGTGTTTTTTGATATTGAAAAGCGTTACTGCAGAGATTTCATGTTCTTTTTCATGAGAAGCTGGGGAGAAGTAAAAGAATGGTGCCTTGGCATGTTTAAATTACTTGCATTTTATTCCTTTACTTTCCAAGCTTGAATTTTAATCAACAGTGCCTTTTGGTTTCTAAAACCTTTATTAGTGATGGATTCTTCTATTAGTTTTCCTAGAAGGCCCGGGAAGGAGCAAGATGGCACTTTCACATGCTCATTATCTCCACTTTCCCTCTTTTCCTTTATAGACTTGCAAAACATGAAACTTCTAATTGCCTTTAGTGCTTCCTTGCACTTTCTGACAATGCTTAATGAAATGACAACATCTAAAATAGGCTAAAGTATTATAGTAACTAAAGTTTCTAAATAGATCACCAGTAAGAGGCGCAGAAGCCTTTGACTAAGAACCAAGTTGACTCAAAAATTCCATTTCTTTTAATATAAAGATTTTTCCAATAGCCATGCTCAGGCAGATTGTTGGGCTTTAACACATAGTAGGTAGCTTTGAAATATCTGCTTGGTGGCTTGAGTGCGAAAGGAGAAGGGCTGTTGAAGCTAATTAGTCACTTCTATAAATTGCCATAGATTGTAAACAATGCAACAGGGGAAATGAGAAGGTGAAAGAAACATAGATTCTCTAATAATGGTTTTTAAATTTTGTTAAGTTATTAAAGGGACTTGAGCTTTGAAATAAAAACTACAACAACATACCCAGTGAAAATCTCACAATGTGGGGTCTGGGGAGGGTAGAATGTACACATACGTCACCTCCACCTTGGTAGGTAAAGCGACTGTTTTTGGGGGACCCTCGGCTCAAGATAAAGCATAATCAGGTAAAACAAGCAAAGCAAAACAAAGTATGAGTAACAAACGAGAAATTAACGCATTATGGACATACAGATAGTAAAAATCAAATACGCAACGGTAATGCATTCTAACAACAGGGAGCAGTAGCTAACAGGAAGCAGTAGCTAACACCACTAAATAAATAAAACTACTATTCCTAAATTCTATTTTATATGACACTATTATTATTGGGGAAGCAAACAACTTTTGCTGATTTCGTTTTTTTAATGCATCATCATACCCAGTGAAGTTTCATAACGTGGGGTGTGGGGATGATAGAATGTACGCAGACCTTACCTCTACCTTGGTAAGTAGAGAGGTTTCCGAAAGACCCTCAGCTCAAGATAAAGTATAAGCACAAGCAAATCAAGAGAAACGGTCAGACCCGAACAAGAAATTTAAATCAGAATGAAAATGAGAGTAAAAAAAGCGAACAAGCCATGATAAAGCATTCTGAAAAAAAAGCAATAACTAACGTTGGTAAAAGACAAACAAAGTACACGAAAGAACATACAACAGCAGGAATCAAAGAACATGAGACTAAAACAATCCTGAGCCTACTAGTGTGATAGGCTAAGCAGAGCTACAATAATAACACTACAACTTCCGGTATGTAAGCGTAAGTAGGACTACGCTCAACTACCTACTACCCTTTTACCTTAATGTGTGTTCTCCACTGTCACGACCGGACCCGACGGGCCGCGACTAAACGCCCTAATGACACCCTTTTACTAACCTATCACACATAATCCAACTAATACTAAGGAAGTATGAAATCCGGCAGCACAACGCCGTAAAAACAACATCTGCCAGAATAGGCGAGCCGACAAGGTTGCCTTTACACAAAACTGTACCTGCCTCATGAGGAGTTATAACTAGCCAACATAATATAATAAGCAAGCCGATAAGGCTGCCACCAAATAATGTCACGTATGCACAGGAACATCCCCAACACAGAGTACAATCGTTTTCTAGGAAAAGAAGGAACCACTACAATAACCACTACGTGCGTTTCATATAACATAGCTGACCAAAACAGATTCATAAGTCTACATACGTACAACCGCGGCCGTCTGCACCTCATGAGAAGGATAACATCGTCGTGTGACACGGGGCCATCGTGCCACAAATATATACATGAGATCAAAAAGAGGTTACGTACCAAAAATGACAAAGCTCGGATCAAATGAGCTTTCCAATCGGTGATAGCGATCCCAGGCACGAGGTCACTACACGAGAACGTACTGCGGGCGTGAACGCACCGAAGAAAGGGTGTCGATGCGAAATAATGTACTGAGTATGGAAAACATGAAATACTGAAAATGAGATCATAAGCGTTCCATGAAATAAATAATCATATCGAAATCTGAATGCTTACCAGTAAGTCATCATGTCCATGTATGTATATATCATGTCTACCTGTAGTGAGGACTACATAGAATTATCAATATAACGATTATCGTGCCTTATCAAAATAGGAGTAATGAAAATCGGTTCTTACCACTTTTTAAAATATGCAAGTCACGCCAAAATCGGGAACTCTGCCAGGAATATAATAGCACGGGATTCGAACCCGCCTAAGTATATATGTATAATATGGGACTCGAACCCAAATAAGTATATATATATCGTGGGACTCGAACCCACGTAAGTATATAGATAATGTAATGTCATGGGACTCGAACCCAAGTAATATAATAATAATAGCCGGGACTCGAACCCGGAATATACAATATGTTGCCGGCCCTCTATGTGAGGGACTCGGCGAATGTGTAATAAGATTTGGCACGAGTAGATATCATGAGCAACCATATGCAATTAGAAATCATCTTTTGACTTTCGATGGTATCATCATAATAATCTCTTTTACTGAAAATCATAGGCACTTATTATAACAACTATCCTTTAACACTAACTTTGTAGGAAATCATGTACGTCCGCCGTACTTTTATTAAAGTCATGTCAAATGAAAGTCTTTCACAAAGTCATGCCAAAAGAAAGAAAGGATAATTTAAAGTAATCATGCCAAAGAAGAGAGGATAGTCTCACATACCTAGTCGTCTATATCAATTCGAATATCTAATAATCGCTTCGACTAGCACATTGACCTATAATAATAACAACATGCCTGTCAACTCTATGATTCCTAACGTGAGTCATATTAAAAGACGACTCCCTTATTCTATACAAATTCGGGCAGCACTTCCTATGTTTATATGTACATCCATAATTTCCAAACTAAGCCAACAATACCAACAGCAAGTCATAACTCAAAGATAAAACCACAATAATCTCAGATATTCTATTTATGTCATCATAACATATTCCTTCTCTTTCATATTTATGCAATATCACAATTATAACAAGCCAGGTGATTACTACACCTTTTTATCAGGTTCATCCAATCCTTTAGTCACGTTAACACAGTCCACTTAAGTAGTCCAATCTTCTAGCAACATAGAGAGTTCAAAAATGTGAAATAACACCTTTCCACACCTTAATTCTTTCAAGAAGACATGAATAGATAACTACCTCAATCATATATACATATTTATAACTTATATCTTAAGCACTAAAACAGCCCATCAATTCTAACAATTAACAACAAGAGTGCGAGTCCTTTAATTGCAACATAATACCTTTTTACATTTTACCATAACTCTTTTCTTAACTTCTTAGAATCCAATTCATCCTTCAATACTTTCATATAACCAACTACAAATTTAAACATCAAGATTTCTTCTTCAATTTCAACATGCAATAGGTGATAATACTAACAACAACAACATTCAAACTCCATGGACACAAAACAGTCCCACAAATCAGTAACTACCCAAAATAATCACATGCAACCTCTTAATTCCAATTCTTCTTTAACATGGGTTCATATCTTCAACTACAACAATATGCAACTACAATTATACCATAAGGAGAATGATTTTTACCTTAATTGATGCTCAAAACAGTCCCCCAAGTTCGGCTACTGCCCAGCCCGAATTACCCACTGTTTTATCGATTTTTCTTGCCTAATTCTTCACTTCTTCAACTCCAATTCAACATGCATGAATCCCACAATGTTAACCCATCATTTTTATGCATTTTCCTCCCAAAATCGTGTCCGAAAATCTGGAAAATCTGGGCCTAAAATCGGCCAGCAGTGCCGAAAATTCCTCACTGTTCTGTCAGCTGAACTTGTAACGTCCATAATTCTCTACTCCGATGTCCTATCGACGAGAGGTTTATTGCGTTGGAAACTAGAGTCGACGAACTTCATCTTAGGCTTTTGAAACACCTAAAAACTCCTAATATATTAGGAGATATACCCCTCCAAAGTTGACTAAAAATATGCCCAAAATTCTGCCAATTTTTTTTTTGTTTTTTTGAGTTTCCTTGGCTTTATAATATGTAGAATGATTTAATCTATTGGAGAAGAATCAAAGCTCCAATTTGTTGGCTATGGAAGAGGTTTCTTGTTTGGAATGAGGGAAGGAGGAGAGGAGAGTCTTTCTTTTCTTTTGAAATTGTAATGTAATGGAAGACAAGGGTTTATGTGGGCTAACTTATTATTTTTGCAACTTAGTCCCATCTCCCCTAATTAATTACTCTAATATCCCATTTCTTAAGTCTTGAAAATTTCATATGGCCTCGTATACTCGTTGTCGTAAGTTATATAATACGTTACTAATCCATAACGGGAATATACAATATTTTCTCTTCAATTTCCATTGTCACGCTCGTTGTAACCAGAATTTTTCGGACTCACATCCCTTGAATACCAACTTCCGGATTAGCATATATAAGATATACTTTATACCAATATCCGAATCTTATTTCTTAATGACGTTCTTAATTATCGTCTTAATCTTACGAGGTGTAACATCCACAACCCCTAACTAAAGGTCATGTCCTTAGTAAGTTGCACCTGCGCCATATCCCGTCTAATCATCTCTCCAAACCTCCAGCTTAGCGTTCACTCCGCTGTGAGTTTCATCAATCAGGACTATGTCATCTGCAAATAACATACACCATGACACCTCCCCTTGAATTTATCGTGTCAGTCCATCCATCACCAAGCCAAATAAGAATGGTCTAAGAGCTGATCCATGGTACAACCCTATCATCACTGAAAAGTGCTCCGAGTCTCCTCCTATTGTCCGTACCCTGGTCTTGCCTCCATCATACATATTCTTGATCGCCCTAGTTTACGCCACAAGTACATCTAACCTCCAAATATCTTCATAGAACTTTCCTAGGGACTTTGTCGTATGCCTTGTCGAGATCGATGAAAATCATATGTAAGTCTCTTCCTCTTCCTATACTGCTCCACCAACCTCATAATAAAATGAATGATTTCTATAGTCGAATTCCATGGCATGAATCCAAATTGGTTCTCGAAAATAGATACGCCTTTTCTCACTATCATCTCCACGACCCTTTCCCAAACTTTCATAGTTGGCTTAACAGTTTAATACCATTATAGTTGTTGTAACTCTGGATGTCACCTTTGTTCTTGTACAAAGGAATCACTGTACTCCACCTTCATTCTTCGGGCATTCTTGCCGTCTTAAAAATGACATTAAACAACTTATTCTGCCACTCCAAACTTGTCCTGCCTACGCTCTTCCAAAATTCAACTGAGATCTCATCAGGCCCAGTCGCTCATCCCCTGCGCATCCTGCGAACAACACCCTTAACCTCCTCAACCTTAATACTTCTACAATATCCAAAATCCCGGTACCTTCCGGATTGCTACAGATCTCCTAGCACAATGTCTTTATCTCCTTGTTCGTTCAAGAGTTTATGGAAGTAAGAATACCACCTCCGTCTAATACGCACGTCCTCCACCAGTACTTTGCCGTCCTCGTCCTTGATGCACCTCACGTGATCCAAGTCACGGATTCTCCTCTCCCTCGCCTTGGCTAGCCTGTACAACTTCTTCTCCCCGTCTTTTTCCTCTAATTCCACAGGCGTTCAAAAGACGCCGTTTTCACCTCCGTAACCGCTAGTTTTGCTTCCTTCCTCGCCATCTTATATAATTCCCTAGTCGTCCACTTCCACCTCATCCTTGCTTTCTACCAATCTCTTTACATGTTCTTAATTATGAAAAGTTGTTACTTAATAACTTACATGTAGTTTGTAAATTTGTACATTTTTTAAACGGACTTAATGTTCCAATTGAGACCATGAAATCGAATGGTTTGACTCTCATACTTCAAAATCCTACAATTGTTTTTGCATTGGATGGAGCAATAAAGAATTTACAGGATTTGAGCAGGTTGCCGTTTTCCTTCTTTGTATCTTTTTTGGTAACCATAGAAGACCTTTGTTTCTACTTTCTTCTAAAGAGGTCAGCATAATATTACCGATAGCACATATGAATTTCTGGAGTCATCACACCCGTTCCCTCCCTAAATCCAGATGCTTTATGAATCTATTTTATCGCTGTAATCTCAAAGCTGTAAATGACGTAGATGAACTTTTGAATACCATAAACTCATGTTTTTGATAGGAGCTTGTTTCTGCAATCTTTGTATCTTCTGGATGCACTTTTGTTAGTGAAATTCTTACTCTAATATTTGTCGATAGCACATGCCACATGCACTCCATATTTGTTTGATGAAGTAAGAATAGTATTAATGATGGGGCATTAACTAGCCCATATACAAGAAGTATACCAAAAAGTAGAAAATCTTACTCAGGTACATGGTTTTCTACTAATGCCACCCAATCATCTATACAAAAGTAGCCTCATAGGTCACCAAAAAGAAATAAGGGAAAAGAGTCTATTTCTCAAGTGTACAAGATCTTTCTGTATTCCATCAAAAGCTCTCTTGTTCCTCTCACCATGTGGTCCACATCGGTGGAAGGGGCAACTTAACTCCGTCATATATAGTTTTAATGTATTTTTTTGCATGTACTTGTTGCCAACCTCATGGGAATGAGCTCGTTTTTTGCAAACTATTTACTCATTGTTCAAGAGAAACATAGTGATACCATCCATCTGCCGTTCCTCTTGTTTATTGCACATCTCGGAAGAACCTCACCTTCAATGTCAATTTGCTGACCAATCACCAACTCGTTGAAAGAATACTACAATAACATCTATGCATCAATCCTAAGCAAGCTGGGGTCGGCTATATGAATCCTTATTGACCATGGCGCTCCGTTTGATTTAATCTTAGAACTCATTGAAATATATAATAAAGAATTCCATATCTAAATAAATGCCATGACGACGACCGGGGATTCTATAGCTTTGTCCTGTCTTCCATTTTGAGGTTGAACACGTACTTAGCACTCGCAACAACCCTCCCTCCCTATCTCGTCATTCCCTATCTCCTCAAGAGAACGCGCTTTCCAGAGCCTTCAGTGACCACCTAACCAATTACCAAACCATCCATCACAGATCACCCATCGACTATGGTTTTTCCAATTATGTTGGAATAACATTAAGACAAAATGCCATTTTTTGTTAGTTTAGCGTAATTTTTGTTTTGCCAATTTGTGCATATAGAAAGCTATGGGTTGGCTACAAGGTCAGGGAGACAATCGCTATATTATGTTGTTTCATTTTGTTCCTTCTCCAATCTTGGTTCCTTCCTTGAACTACACGGGGGTTTGCCAAGGAAGAAACTAGACTGCAAATCTGTACTGTGAGCAATAGATGATAGTAGCTTCTAGAAATAGCTAGTTTCATTCTGAAGAAAATAAGATATAGGATAATGAGTGAAGTCTATTCTCAGATTACTTTACATCCTGTACTTTCCTGTCTTATCAGTTACCTAGATAAGGCGTTATCCTTTTCTCAGTTTCCTGCATTTCCTCTTACAGCGATCTAACGAGAATTTGTTTGTTTTCATATCTCTTTTAATGGTTCTGCTTCCATACTAGCAACCTTTCTCCTGAATGTGATGTTCACCAATCAAAAGGAAGAAAAGACTCTTTGTATGGCAATATTGACTCCATATTTTTATTTTTTTCGCAATTCCAGTAAGGTGAACCAGTGATGATCTCCATGCTATTTCCTGTTTCTAAAAGTTAAAGCTGATACTCTTTCGGTTTTCAGCTAGAGGGGTGAAGGAAAAAACCAAACAACATATAGAAAAGGAAAAAAACATTAAAGGGATACATGGAAGAAGAGCATTAGATTTGTTACTTAAAGAAAATTGTAACCGACTTCTAAATTTGGTATGTGATTTGCTTCTTCTTATCTGATAATATCTCTAGGCATGGGAAGCAGCATCAAAAGCTGTTAAGGATGAGGAGGATTTCAAGCAAAAGCTTTGTGAGGACTTGAATAATCTGGTACTTTGCTTTTGTATATTTCCTTGTTTCCATATACGGTGTTAGATAGTGTCAATGTTTTCAAGTGTCATTTTTTTATAGGTTCGTGAAAGTAGTAACAGCCAGCTCGCTAGATTGGGGGAACTGAAACGGAAGCTGGAAGCTTTAAATCCGAGCAGAGCATCAACATCCCCTACCTTGGTAAGAAATACTTTTTTGGGACTCTCTATGAGGACTTCACTAGCTTTTTATGTATTCTGCTTATTTTCTAGATGGCTACTAGATCTGTTAGCAATGTGATCTCACCTTTTACGCTGTTGTATTTTGTCTCCTCCTGGACGTGTGTGATTGAGGGGCTGATGATGTTCTTTACCTTCTATGATCCTCTTAGTAACTTAAGTCTTGGACTAATTCTAGAGTCCAGTAACAAGCAACAACAAGTAGTATATGCGGCAGCCAACCTGCTGATTCAATATTAGACTGCCTACAAGAAAATGGTGCAAGAGGGAGTTCTTGAATTATTTGGAACTTGCTTCTCTATTTAATCAATATGGTAATCTCATTGAACATGTAGACCTCGAGTAAATTTTGGGCTGGAGCCAAATTCTTTTACTTGATTTTCTCGTTGCTTATGAATACTGATGTATTTTTCAACTGAATATGGAATTACGATTTGATTCTTATGGGTTTTTGTTAAACCTTCTACTACTTCTTTGTTGATTAATGAACCTTGTTATAGGTGGTTACTCTGTGAAAGCAGTTTTGTTTATAAAACTGAAGAAAGCTATTTGGCAGCATCGAAGATTGAACCAAGTCCAACTTATTTGGGCTTGAAGGACAGAGTTCCCAAGCTGGCCAAATTGGATGGACTATAAGATTGGATGAGCTTGTGTCCGAAAAAACAGTCCCCAGAATGCCCCAATTTAGCCAATGCTTTAAGCCATTTTATCAGAAAGATCTAATATCCCCTTGTTTTTGAGATGTGGGACTATGTTTGATACTTAAATTATGTGAAGTGTAAGTAACCTTCACTACGCTCCCTGGCGAGAGGGATGACAATGTTGAGGGGAGAATGGATGACAATGTTGAGGGGAGAATGAGCACTATTTTGGCCAGATAACATACTACCACAATGTAGCCAAAACTAGAAGCCGAAATGATCCCCAATGTTTGATTGAAACCTTTATCGTTCAAGATAAGACTAGCAGAGTTCCTTGTGCTTCTTTGTTGCTCCTTCCATAATCTTGTTTGGAGCTACAAGACTAAAAATGGCACTGAGAATCTGAGATGATATGATGCTTGTCGTGTTATCTGCTTAATAATGCTTCCTAACCAAAGCTGCATAAAACTGATGGCCAAAAATGTTCTTAGGAACTGAATCCCGTGGGACCTGCACCGAGCAGTATGACTCAAGGTGTTTCCTCAGTTCAAGGTACACAAGAATCATGGAATGGATCATCTGAAACTACATTGAAAGAAGGAAATGCTAGAAATGCTGCAGCAGAAAATGGACAAAACCAACAACCAGAAGCAAGAGGGAAGAAGAAAATTAATGCCCAAGGAAGAGGGAAGGTAATTGGCATAATACCTAAAAGTAGAGGTTCAGCACCACCTGGTTGGACGGGGGCTGGGTTTGATGTTGATGGTAGAAGTTGATCACAGTTAAGCTTTGATAAAAAAAAAAAGTACACTTTCTGACCTTAATAGGTGTAATTTCTAGTCCAAGCTTTGAATGAAAGTATCTTTACTCCATTCTATTATGTACTATTTGTAAAATTGATGACACACATTCAATTCTGAAACATTTCTTAACATCTCATGGCTAATGCTTTGAGTTATAACATTATCAAATCCCTTTTGTTATAGAACTTTTCTAGTTTGTAGTCAACCTAGTTCAGCCATTTTGGAAGTCCAACTTCCGGGATAAGAAAGAGAGAGAAGTTTAGAATAGTAAGTCGTGACAATCGGGTGGAGAGGAAGAGGAGATTAATCATTTGAAGAATTTCACTAGTATTATCTAGACGTCCTGGAGATGATAGACCCGGTCCCTCATCGCTATCACCAAGGTAAACTGCGGGATGTGCTTCATTAGCCAGGGTCGGAGAGCGGACAACTGATCAATGACACAAGGCTCAACCCAATGACACAAGGCTCAATCCCTTGCCGGGGATCGATTCCACACTGCGCATGCTAGCGCGTCTTAGCGCCTATCCTTTGCCACTGAAATATGCCCCGGGGAACAATTCGCTGAGAGGGGACTCAAACACAGAACCCCACCCAACATACCCTTAGTGATATATGTAACATGTATGAATATGTCCTGTTATTAGGGCATATGCACCTATATGGTATGCAAAAACATAGAAGTGCTAATATATTATGGATTAGTCATTTAATTTCAACAAGTGTGCTCGTACTTTTATCTTCTCCTTTTCTATTTATTAATTCGTCATTACTACATGCCGTCCATGATTTCATAGACGCAACTAGAAAGAAGCCTTGGAAATAAAACGTACTTCCGAATATTAGAAAAAGAATCAGTTAAAGAAAAATTAAAAGGAAAGTGCAGTAAAAGAGGGCCAAATTGGAATTTCCAACCGTCACAAGCAGCAGTGCCACCGATAGATTTTCTTGATAAAACATCCTTTATTATTTTCATTTGTCTCAGGAAATCAGTTCAAAACCAAAATACTTATTCCAGAATTTGAGTGTTTAGTTTTGTAGAAAAAAATGGGTCTGTAAGGGGTTGGGAATTGGAAACCTTTGGTAGTGAGCAAGTGATATTTTTTATGCTTGCAGAGGAAAAAGATTGGAGGCGACTAAACTAGCCTAGTCGAGCTTCACCGATTGGACTAGTTTAAGAGCTACATTGTGATTTCGAGTACGGTTCGTTTAAGGAATTAATAAACTGGTTGAGTCAAGCTTTGTTTCGTGAACATATCTGTAATAATTTGAAAATATTTTCTTCAAATGTATTATTCACACGAGGTCATAATATATACACAAGATAACATTTATTAGGAAGAATAAGTCTTGCCTAATATTCTCCTATTCTATCCCCTAATATCCTCCTATAATATTCATTACTTTATTATTTTACTATCTACCATATATACATATGATACTACATTAATACTATTCATTATCTATCATATATACATATGATACTCCATTAATACAATATTATTACTATTTACTAATATTATTCTAACACTCTCCCGCAGTCGAAGCTGGAGGGCGGCGAATGCTGAGACTGTCCCGAAATTCTTCAAATAATATCAGAGTATACCAGAGTAGCTGTCGGAATGGGGCAATGAAGCTCAAGCAAAAGATTCCGAATCCAGCACGAGTCAGACACAACATCGTAGCAATGCGATATTCAAAGACTTGAGCGTGATACTGTGGCTTGCCTTTTGGAGGACCATGAGATTAAATTGTCACCGAGGAAGACGCAATAACCGGAGGTGGAGCGTCTGGTGTCTGGACATCCTGCCTAGTCTGCATCTGTGTAAGTAACAAGCTTGGAAATAGAAGACGGGTAAAGGTGTAACCCATAATCCAGAGTGCCCTGAATATATCGCCGAATGCGTTTGAGCGCATGCATATGTTCTTCCATCGGATTATGCATGAAGAGACACACTTGTTGCACTGCATATGTAATATCCGGCCTGTTGAATGTGAGATACTGCAAAGCGCCGGCCAAGCTGCGGTACAATGTTGGATCGACAAAAGGTTTGCTATAGATGACACTCAATTTTGACTTGGTGTCTACTGAAGTTGCTGATGATTTGCAAGTAGACATCCTAGCTCGTTCCACGATCTCTGAGGCATACTTCTTATGGGAAAGAAATAATCCACCTGCATGTCGTGTCACATCGATACCTAGAAAGTAGTGTAGTGGGCCAAGATCCTTCATAGTAAATTCGGAATTAAGTTGTGACATGATACTCTTGCGAAGAGAATTTGAAGACGCTGTTAGGATAATATCATCTACATACAAAAGAAGATAAGCAGTATGATTACCCTGTCGATAAATAAACAGAGAATTATCCGAACGACTGTGTGAGAACCCCATGTTGGACACAAAATCTGCAAACCGCTTATACCAAGCCCTGGGGGCCTACTTGAGTTCATATAATGATCTTTTCAGCAAACACACGGGATTGGGATATTGAGGATCTCTGTATCCTAACGGTTGGTGCATGTAGACAGTCTCACTCAAGTGTCCATGGAGGAAGGCGTTTTTGACATCCAATTGATGAAGTGACCATCATTTTGAGAGAGAGACTGAGAACTGTTCTGATTGTTGTTGGTTTGACCACTAGACTGAATATCTCCCCGCAATCTAGTCCAACTTGTTGAGTCTTCCCATCACCTACAATACGGGCCTATGCCACTCAAAAGATCCATCAGATTTTTATTTATGACTAAAAATCCACATAGATCGAATTATATTAGCATTAGATGGACGAGGTACTAACTCCCATGTTCTATTTTTAATTAGAGCATGATATTCATCATCCATGACCATTTTCCAATTCGGGTCTTTTTTGAGCAGACACTGAGTTACGAGGCAAAGGTGATTTCGAGACTTGGGTGTGTAGACTGTATTTGGTATTGGGTTTGATAATTCTATGTTGACTACGGGTGACCAGACGAGTGACGTGGCCTGGATCGATGCCACCGGCCGAGTGGCGATGGTGAATGCCATCGCCAGTGCGTTATCACCAAGTCTGGCAGTGGGCTGATTATGTTGTTGGTGTGCTATTATGCCTGGAAATGTGGACTAGCCCAATGAAGGGGGCTGCTGGTTGTTGTGGGAGAGGACCTTACACTGGGCCTTGGAACTGGTGGCCCAATTCGCTGAATTGAATTTTTCAGTGGCTGGACCATTGGTCCTTGGTCCAGTGGGTCCAACTGCGGTGGTCCAACAGATTTTATGGGTCCCGGGCTGTGTAAAAACTGAGTTAGATACAGGAGCCTATCATCATCCAAAAAATCATAAGTATGAGTCCCCTTGTCATGTATATTGACAAAAGGAAATTGTGTTTCATCAAAAATTATATGACGACATATAATCATTCGTTGGGAAAAAATGTCATAACACATGTAACCACGTTGATTAGTATGATATCCCAAGAAGACACATGGAGTAGACCGGGGTTGGAGTTTTGTGATTGTGGTGGATGGAAATAGATGGTAGCAAAGACAACCAAACACTCTTAAATGATGATATGAGGACTCTCGTAAGTAAAACATTTTTAGTGGAGCTTGGTAAGACATGTTTTTATGGGGAAGGATATTCAATATGTAGGTAGCCATTTGAAGTGCATGATGCCAAAAAATGGGGGGTATGGATGCATGAGCAAAAGATGTTCTAACAATATTGTTTATGGATCTAATTTTGCGTTCCGCCTTCCCATTCTGTGAAGAGGTGTGAGGACAGGATAAATGAAAATTTAAACCATTTGTTTTGAAAAACTCTCAAAATTGATTATTGTCAAATTCCCTCTCATTGTCACATTGAATACTTTTAATCTCTCGTTCAAACTAAGTTCGGATGAATGCTCTAAGATTAAGAAACGTGGAAAACACTTGTGATTTTTTCGACAAAGGAAATGTCCACAAATAATTAGAGTAATCATCAAAGAAAAATAAATAATACCTATGAACTAAGGAACTCAAAACAGGTGATGTCCAAATATCACAATGTAAAATGTCAAATGACATAGTAGTGCATTAAGTAGAAGAAATAAATGGCAATCTATCATGTTTACCAAGGGCACAAGCATGATACTTATTCAAAGTTTGAGTTTGAGTACATGAAATGAAATTATTTTGTTTAAGAGAGGTCAAAACAGACTCTCCCGGGTGTCCCAAACGTTCATGCCATAATGATGGTGCCAAGGCTGCAAAAGTGGAAGGAACTGTGGATTTGGTAAACTTATCGGATAGAGATCCCCCTTGCTATCACGTCTCATGAGAAGTTCCCCGTCTGAAAGTCATGTACGGAAAAACCAAACGGGTCAAAATGAACAAATACCCAGTTATCAATAGTAAATTTTCTCACATAGACCAATTTTTTTATTAATTTGGGTGCATGAAGAACATTCTTTAAAACTAGTGGTGGGTTTGGTGGTGTCAATTTACTAGATCCATAACCTTTTATTGGTATTGAATAGCCATTTCCGACAATTATACCATTTCGTTTGCTCAAATTAAAATAGGGTGAGAGTGTACCTTGGGATGACGTCATATGAGACGTTGCTCCGGAGTCCATATACCAATTTGAATCCGGTGGATTGAGTTCGAGGGCGTGCATGGTATTCTCAATGTTCGTGGGTTGGGTCATTGCTGAATGAGCCTCCTGTCCCTAGGTCGGTGTAGGCCCAAAGTTGCTGCTGCCCGTGATTGACCCGGAGTGGGTCTGCGAGTTGGTCAGAATCGGCCCGATTGGGCACCGAGTTCTTGGTTTGGGCCGTGGCCATTGGGCATCTTTGGGTTGTCGCCCCATTTCCATTTGCATTGGTGGCGTGGCGACCATGGCGTCGCCAATTCTCACGCCGGATCTTGCATCGCCACTGCCGCCGTGGTCGCCCGTTCGCCGCCGCCACCGGTGGTAGTGGTCATTTCCGCCGCCGGCCGACCTCAATTTTTATTATTTCCGCGATTTTCACCCTTATTTTTATTATTATTCCGTCCTTTTGTCCCTTATTTTGTTGAGAAGGGTCATTAAAATTACCATCATTAGAAGAAGTGGCAATCATGGCGGAATTTGAAGTAGTTGACGCCTTTTTTACCAAGTCCGATTCTTCAAGCACAAGCATGGATCTTGCTTGATAAAATTTTGGGAGTGGGTTACTTTGACGTATGATGGTCCCCACGCCATTATATGCATCGGTGAGACCCACGACCAATTGCAGAACTAACCGGTTATTAGTAACTGGTGAACCAACATTTCGTAATTGATCCGCCAACACTTTAAGGTGTTGACAATATGCCGAAACATTCTGGAAATCCGCCATGTCTGCGGTTGAGAATTTCTGCTCCAAAGTAACAACGCGAGAGTTTTAGTTATCTTGAAAGATATTCCTCAAGCGTTCCCAGGCCGTCATGGCTGTTGAATCCGACTCCATTATTGTATGCAACAAGTCTGTGGAGGTTGTTGCATAAATCCAACCAAGAACTGTGGCATGCATCAAGTGGATACCACAAATCCTTGTCTGCATCCGTTTTTTATTCCTGCTCCTTCCCATCTTTTGGTGGAATAATATGATGAAGAACCTTATGAGCCCTACAACATATTTTAAACAATTCCGCCCATGTTGCGTAATGAACGATTTATATTTCTAATTTGACCGAAACATGTGTTTTGATGTTTGAGACAGTCAGGACTGGGTGAAAGAATGATTTTGACTCAGACATGGTTGGTTGAGATTAATGGTGTTCAACAATGGAGAATTGAAAAAAAATCAAAGAAGACAAAAGAAAATTGGAAGAAAATTTTGGCCAATTGGTGGAGGAAGGTTCGAAATTTTGACCAAAAATTAATTTGGAACTTTTCCTTAAACTCTTGATACCATGTAATAATTTAAAAATGTTTTCCTCAAATGTATTATTCTCATAAGGTCATAATATATAGTAACATTTATTAGGAAGAATAAGTCTTGCCTAATATCCTGTTATTCTATCCCCTAATATGCTCCTATAATATCCCTTACTTTATTATTTTATTATATACATATGATACTACATTAATACTATTCATTATCTATTATATATGATACTCTATTAATACAATATTATTACTATTTACTAATAATATTCTAACAATATCGACTCATCTACATCTCTGTGGTACAGAACGCCTTCCTTGTTGAATATGGTTCCGGAGATGAATAAGATAACCTTTTAGATGTGTCTCCTGTTCGTCGCTCATTATCTACAGATACACTTTATACTTGGAAAAATAATGTGACCATACATCAAACTAGCTGCAAGAACTGATCTGTCTGTTCCAGTAGATGCTATTTTATGTGAAGGTGTCAAATAGGAGTGATAGTAAAGACTGTAACAGGCAGTTAGTAGATGATAACTAGACGTGATTTTGCTTAAGTCACAACAAATCTCTTCTCCTTGTTTTCTGTTGATTTTGAAGTGATTCTTTTTTCTTTTAGGTAAACGAGGTACTATGATATTACACTATACTGTTGTTCTTGTTTAAGAATATCATTGCATGACTAGGATCTGTTGCTACTCTCTCCTGCAGCTGTCCGGCCGTTTCCCATTTATTATAGTGGTCACGTGTAAGTACATTGCATTGTTTTGGTTTCTGTTCTGCACCTTGCGAGGCAAAATCTCGTCAATTTAGTTACTATTTGTGTAGGCTAGTCATTGAGTTCCTGACTGTAGGTGAACTAGGTAAAGAGTTGCATTTCCAAGATAATTGCTAAATATGAATCTTCTCTATCTGTAGGCTATTGTGGAAGCTCATAACTTGAGTAAACTGATTACTTTTTCTGGTTAACTTATAGTCAAGCCCACTGTTTTCTGGTCCCCAAGTGGTTTGCCTTAGTTATGACTTATATGTAGAGTGGTGGGGTTGGGGGGGGGGGGACTACACTGCAATGCTTAATGACGTTTCAGGTAGTTTTGCAGTCTAATAATTTAGTGATCCCAGTCAGATGTCAGTCAGATGTGACACTAAAGTTTGTCTTAAGTTGGGTTGGTTTGTGCATTTACATGACACTAAAGTTTGTCTTAAGTTGGGTTGGTTTGTGCATTTACATGATGGCTTAAGTACCTAAACTACTGAATTCATGTGGTACGATAGTTAACATGTCAGGTGTGCATATTGAAGGGGAGCCTTGAATTAACTGGTAGGATAAATCTACGTACAATAAATTTTTGTGGTCCGGTCCTTCTCCAAACTCCGCGCATAAGAGAGCTTAGTGCACCGGGCCGCCCTTCAGCTGAATATATTCATTAACAAAACGTGAAATATTTTGGACTGATCACTTTTTGTTTTTGGAGTACATTGCATAAGAAGCAAAATTACAATTATTAGTAAACCATTTAGATTTAATGTGCTCAAGCAAAAAAGATAACAATTTTTTCATAATTAGTTTCTTTTAATATTAACCGCAAATTGGGCGGTTACGACTACTAGTATTCATTAACAAAACGTTGAATGTTTTGGACTGAAGGTTGTTTTTGGTGAGTGTTTGAAGTTGCTTATGGAAGACTTGTTTTTAAGGTTCTTGCAGTGATGGTACACAGTAGGATTCATTTCTTATTAATAGATGTCACGTTTCAGTTTACAATTTGATTCAGTAAAACGTTAGCGTCAGTATAAGTTTGATAAAACGCGAGAGAATTCGCTAGCTTTTGCTGATATTTGTGGGTCAAGTCACAAGGTAGTCTCACATCAGGTGGCTTGTAAAAGAGAGAAAAATGATAATTTAGACAACTATCTAATGTCTTTCCTTGGTGATCCGTGATGGACGTCCTTCAAAATTCAAATTCATCCATCAATCACATTTATAAGGATATATCAAATCAGCGTTTCCGTATATAGTATCACTAGAAAATAGAAATAGTTAATGCTTTATCTTTAATAACATCGTCCTTCTCACCTACAATCTTAGCTTCTCTTGCTGCCGATTATTATGGTGTCTGCCAATCTCCCGCAACTCACGTTTTTTTGCCTCACTGAGAGAAGTGCCTGTGCTCTGTAAAATATATCAACATCATTACTGAAATATACAACAACTGCAAGTGTTTCTCCATTACTATTCCAAAACGTTCATAAATTGAGTAAAGCCATAGATATAGGCATGAAAAAGGATTGATAACGTTTCTATAGTTTTCATTAACTTTGAGTGAAGGCACCTTTGGGTATCTGATCGAACCAGTACATTGTTGTCAATTCTTATTACTCCTACTATTAACCATCGTTATTTGTCATGTGCCGCAAATTCAATGAGTTGTCAATTGTCATCCACTGGCACTTCTGCCATCTGCATTTTGCTATTAATTAGACCCTTAGTGCACATTTGTTTATGGTTTCTCAAATCTCCAACGTCTTTATCCAAAATTTGATTAATAATTGTTTAATGAGGAATCAGTGCTCTAATAATATTATGATCCAAAGTTCTAGGCTTTAGACCTGGATCTTCTGATTTCCTCGAAGCAGGAGAGGGGGGTTAAGTGGTTGTGTGTTTGTGTTGACAGGTTGAGGTGCTAGAATAAACTGTTTACATGAGTATTTAATATATATTCAGTTCCTTCATTATACTGACACCTGGTAGTGTAGTCAAGAGCTTATTGCATTACTGTAGTTGTTTTAAAAAATGTACTGCAGTTAGGTTGGGTGCAGTTATGCTGCTTATGTTATCTTTCGGATTTGTCTTCATTTGAAACTGGGTCCAAATAGTCTTTATAGATAACTCAAATTTAATGCGTAAATTTTCTCTTGGAGTCTTCACCAAAATTGAACTGGAAAATGTCTAATGAACATGGTGGTTTTGTCCTTATGATAGCAAACGAATTCCATTTTGGTACTAATGTTTATCATATTTTTTGTTGGACATTACATTGGTGGATGTATGAGAATAATATATAACTATCACTAGTGCTTAGAAAGGATAATCAATTACAATTTCAATATAATAGGCTTGAAGCCTAACATCAGTTGTCACAACATAATAAGTGTTGGTGCTCTTGATCTTCAGTATTTGCTCCTCCTTAAAATCTTGAGATCCTTGTTGAAACTGCAGCAAGCCCCTTGAAAACAATAACAACAATATATTTAAAAATTTGGAAATATAACAAGATAACAACAGTTTTCTTAGCAATTTATCTCTCAAGATAAAACAACAATCAAACAAGTGAGCAAAGGGACTCAAGTGTTCGCTTGATTAGAATGATCTTTGAGTGTGTAAGATTGCAAGAAAGGAAGATATTTCATGAACTAGGAAGAACTTATAGAAATATGTATTCTATGTGTGTTCTTCCTCTATATTCTCGCTCATATTATGTTCTCATATATATGTCAGAAATAAATAGCCCCCTCCTCCAACACCAAGAAAAGATATTACCGTTGTTGGCTGCTCACTGGACACGCAGCATCGCGGTGTAAATCATGAGGCACCGGGCGGGCGGTAGTGACGCGCGTGTGGGCCTAGTCTCGAACCCAAGCACACCTAGGTCTTCCTCCTTCAAACACATGGGTTACCCCTTGAGGTCCCAATCCCTTATTCAGTTTAGAGGCTTATAACATGAACAATTCTTCCATTTCCTACCAATGTGGTAGATTTGTCCCACACCACCCTTCCATGTCTCAAACACCTTACTTCGCGGACCAATATCTCTTCCATTTCTCAATGAAATTTGACGATTCTTGGCCCTACGATCATCTACTCACTTAGTAGATTACACATGTGTAAAGAACCAGGTTCTCCGACATGTGAAACCATGATGTTTTAAGTCATTGAAGATGAACGAACCCAACCTCCACCAAAAGCAAATTTCCAACATTTTTTTGGGGGGGGGGGGGGGGCTTCAGCCTTCATTGATCTCTTTTTGCTTTTTGAATGAGCTAAACTTTTATACATGGTGTTAATAGAATTTTTACAATCACATCAATTAAAAGCTATTTATATATAATTATCCATGAAAAAAATTAATAACCCAAAGATTAAGGCAGACTTACTACAGTAGATTAAAATAAAAATCATGTTAAAGTATAAGTTATTTTTTTTTAATTTAAAAAGAGGCCAGGGAACTCTTGGAAAAGTTTGAAAAGGAGGAGTAAAGGCATAACCTTAAAGTAATCGCCAAAAATAACAAAACTTTAGAATACAACAACATGGCCATGGAAAATTTCACAACCTCGATTTGAAGAGGATAAAGTGTACGTAGACCTTACCTTTACTTTGGTAATATATCGACTTCAAATGTAACAGGTTCTTTAGGACATAATTAGTGAAAGATTCTTTTGTTTTATTGTTTGCTACTCCCTCCGTCCCAAAAAAAAACATACTTTTTTATTATTTTATCCAAAAAAAGATTGACATAATTTTATATTTAGAAATAATTTAATTTTATGAGATAATTTATATCCATATAAATATCTAAGACTTATTTTGGATCACATATTTAAAAAATCTTCATTTATTTCTTAAATTTCGTATCAAATAAAATTAAGACAATCTTTTTGGGACGGAGTGAAGTACTATTGCATCTCTATTTAAGTACCCTAAAGTTTGCTTGGGTGTTTTGTACTTTTTTAGAAAAAGTTTTATGGGAAATATTTTTTGAAAGAGAAATGCATCTTCACAAATTTTGGAAAGACATATTTGGGAAGCACTCATATACCATCTTAAAGCAAAAAAATAGCAAATACATGATTTTCCTTTTTCCCTAGAAAAACTATTCTAAAAAGTTGTCCAATCGAAAGATAAAGTATATTGTGTTTCGGTAAAAGTGAGTAAGAAAGTGTAGGTGAAGTAAGACTTTAACTTTATGTAATTTAAAAGCACATTTTCAATAATAATATACTCTTTTAAAGGAAAAAAACAATTTAACTTTAAGTAATTTAAAAGCACATTTTCAATAATAAAATACTCTATTAAAAGAAAAATCTACGTGCTTTTTTTACGGGAAAGCAGATACAATTTGAACTTTAAAACAAAAAATTATAAGTTGTTTATTGAAGATTGGGACTGACCTCGGACCTAAGATCGACTTCGTACTCACGACACTGACTCAAGTCGCCGACGTCGGACTCAAAACGTTGATTTCCTAGTTTAAATATAATAGTTTTATGGTAAAATTCTAGTCTATGTATATTTGACAAATTAGAATTTATTAGAATAAGATTTCCTTGTTAGACTAGGAATATGAAGACTTTTACATCTATATAAAGATGCCATTATGGTGAATGAAACAAAGAAATAATTCTCTCAATATTTTTCGTCTCTCTAAAATTCCGTCACTTCTTGATTTTAGTATGGTATCAGAGTCACATTGAAATAACACAAAAACTCTAAACAATGACTGGTGACGGAGAAACCGGTGATAAAAATAAAGGAATCGTCGATGAAGAAAACAAAATTCAAAGAAAAATAATCTCCCCATATGAGATTACGTCAAACGATAATCTTGACATTGTGATAACACAAGTCCAATTGAATGGAGAATATTATGAAGAATGGGCTCGATCCATGAGGATTGCCCTAAGAGCACGAAAGAAATTCGGCTTCATTAATGGTATGATCAAGAAGTCGGATGAGAATCACCGGACTTGGAAGACTGGTGGACTACAAACTCTTTATTGGTGTCGCGAATTCGTAACTCCATTGAACCAATTCTTCGCTCAACGAAAGAAGAGTAATTATAGACAAGCCTCTGGGAATGGTTCACTATTATCAACAGACCTCGGATGCAACAACTGAAAGCAGAAGAACTGACAAACTACGAACAGATTCCTACATGTAAGTGCGGAAAGTGCACGTGCAATCTGGGGATGATCTTGAAAATCAAAAGAGAAGAAGAAAAAGTGCATCTTTTCCTAATTGTCACGCCCCTATTTTCGCTCCCCGCGATGAAACACTGAAGTTTTTATTATTAAAGGTTTTTTTCAATTAAAGTGACGATATTTAAAAAGGATTATTTATTTATTCAGAATCGTCACTTGAAATTGAGTTTTGCTGTCTCAAGTCACCTTATGAATCTCTAATCAAAAGGAAATGACTTTTTTATTATTGGTCTGCGAAAACAAAAGACAAGGTAAAGAATTTTGTTGATCGGGGAAAAGGTGTTAGGCATTCCTTGAGTTCCGTGATTCTAGCACGGTCGCTTTTATTGACTACTATTCGGCTAAAATTAATTCTTGGATAAATTATGCTTATGGGCCTTGAATACTTATGCTCGCCCTTTTATTTGCTTTTGAAATGTAATTTATTTTATTAATGTGTGGCGTACTGGTAGTAGCGTTTTCCAGCCTTACCACATATTTTTATTTGTGTTGAGGCATTTATGAATCGTTCCCCGTCCCGTGCCTAAATAAGTGTCTAACGTACTTAAGATCTATCCATCTCAATTAATCTGGCTTTGAATATGGTAAGTGAATTTTATTTAAAATGTTTCATCGATAGTAGCACTTTCCAAATTTATCGTTAAAAAATACTTAATTAAATCAATAATTGTTGAAAATATATGATTCAAGAAGACAGAGACAACCAGACTCACATACAAAGTCAGTTACTAACCAACAGTGAAGATGAAAAGTAAGAAGAAGGACTCTGTTTATTAAAGAAGAAGAAGACAAAGTACAGAGAAGAATAGGGTTTTGTTATTCTCGAGAATATCTCTCCTCATATTACAAAATCATAAAACTAATAAATCTGATACCCTTCCACTCCTATATTAAAGAATGATATCAATAAGGTAGGGCTTTACTATGCAGGGCTTACTTAGTGGGCTGCCCTTAGTGGGCTTATTTAATACATAGGCCTTTTTCCTCTTTATTTATTTCAACAGGCTCCCTCAAGCTGGATGCTGAAATATGTTCAGTAATCCAAGCTTGGAACAAAGATGAGTGTGCTGATGTCTGTTTAGTCCTTTTGTGAGCAGATCTGCCGGCTGTTCTGTCGTAGGAATATACACAGTTTTCACTTCTCCTTTCTGAATCTTCTCCCGTATGAAGTGAAGATCAATCTCAATGTGCTTCGTTCTTTCATGAAAAACTGGGTTTGCTGCTATTTGTATAGCTGACTTGCTGTCAGTAAAAATTGAGACTGGCTGTCTAATGTTGAACTCAATATCTCTCAACAGCCCAACAATCCATGTAATCTCAGCAACTGTACTGGCAAGACTCCTATATTCTGATTCTGCAGAGCTTCTAGAAATTGTAGTCTGCTTTTTAGACTTCCAGGAAATGAGAGAGTCACCTAGTTTCACAAAGTAACCTGTAATGGACCTTCTTGTATGTGGGCATGCAGCCCAGTCTGCATCACAGAAAGCAGTTAGAGTATTTTGTTGAGTACTAGACATGAGTACTCCTTGTCCTGGCTGATTTTTCAGATACCTTATTATTCTTAAGGCAGCATTTAAATGAGATTTCTTAGGATTTTGAAGAAACTGACTGAGAGTTTGAACACTATATGCTATATCTGGTCTAGTAATAGTGAGGTATAACAACTTACCAATCAATCTTTGGTAGACCTTAGCATTGTCTAACAGTTCATCAGTAGGAACATTATTATTTTCCTGAGTATGCTGCTGCTCAGCAACTAGCAGATCATGCTCTTTGGTGGTCATCTTGGTGTTACAGTCAGTAGGTGTGTTAACAGGTTTAGCTCCAGCTAGTCCTGATTCAGAAATAAGTTCCAATGCATATTTCCTTTGATGCATTAGAATCCCTTTATTAGATCTAGTAAACTCAATCCCTAAGAAGTATCTTAATTCTCCTAGGTCTTTCATTTTAAACACCTCATGAAGGGACTGCTTAGTTTCTTTTATCTGTTCTACATTGTCCCCTGTAACCAACATATCATCTACATAAATAAGAATAATGATAATGCCCTGTCTGGTTTGTTTGATAAACAGGGAGTGATCATAGTGTGATTGTCTAAACTTCATTTGTACCAGGGCTTCTGTTAATTTAGAATTCCATTGTCTAGGTGCTTGTTTGAGGCCATACAGGGATTTATTCAGTCTACATACCAGCTTCCCCCCTTGACTAATGAATCCTTGAGGGAGATCCATATAAATTTCATCATGTAGATCCCCTTGGAGAAAAGCATTATACACATCCATTTGATGAATGTGCCAGCCTTTAGAGGCTGCTATAGAGAGTACAGTCCTAACAGTGACCATTTTTATTACTGGAGAGAAGGTTTCCTGATAATCTATCCCTTCTTGTTGGTTGTAACCCTTAGCAACCAGTCTAGCCTTTAATCTTTCTAACTCACCAGATTCTTTGTATTTTATTTTATAAATCCATTTGCATCCTATTGGGTGCTTACCTGTAGGTAAGGGAACAATGTCCCAGGTTTGATTATCCTGTAAAGCCTTTATTTCTGTTTTCATGGCTTCCACCCATCTAGGGTCTTTAGAAGCCTCATTATAGTGCTGTGGTTCTGTTATTTCAGAGAAAGAAGTCAGAAAAACTTGATATTTACTACTTAGATGTTTATAGTTTATATAGTCCTGAATAGGATAGAGAACATTGTTAACATTTGGAGTGACAAAGTCTTTGAGCCATATAGGTGGTTGTCTAGGCCTACTGGATTTTCTGGTACTAATAGTATTGTCTAATTGTCTTTGTCTTGGAGAATGGTATTCAGGGTTATTGGTGTTGTTCTCAGCACTGTTTGGAGTATTATCAGTAGAAGGAATGGTGGTGGTATCTGTGAGTTCATTCTGAGGGTCAATTGGTGTGCTTTGAATGACAGGTTGGGGTAAACCATCTGTTTGAGTTGTGTGGACATCATTATCCAGATTCTGAAAAATAGGTACAGTAGTTATAGTGGTCTGGAAAGGATACTCTGTTTCCCTAAATGTAACATCCCTACTAACAAGAAAGGTTTTAGCATTCATGTCATATAGAATGTACCCCTTTTGGGTTTCTGAAAAACCCATCAACACACAACACTTAACTCTAGATTGGAACTTATCTGAGACAGTTAGGTCATTAGCAAAACACAAGCATCCTATGGTTCTTATGTGCCCTATTGAAGGTTTTTCCCTGTAAAGGCTTTCATAGGGTGTCTTTCCAGTAATGGAAGATGGCATTCTGTTTATTAGATACACTGCTGCCTGTACACATAGACCCCAAAACTTAATAGGAATATTGGCCTGAAGTCTTATTGCTCTAGTTACCTCTAGAATGTGCCTATGTTTTCTTTCAGCCACACCATTTTGTTGGGGTGTGTATGCACATGACCTCTGATGAATAATACCTAACTTCTGAAAAAGAGTGCTACAAGTGTCATTAACAAATTCTGTGCCATTGTCAGTTCTAACTATCTTAACAGTTTGTTTAAATTGAGTAGACACATAACTCAGAAATTGATTAATAGCCACACAAGTTTCAGATTTCAGTTTTAGCAGGTAAATCCAAGTCATTCTAGAGTAGTCATCTACTATAGTTAAGAAGTATTTCTTGCCATTATGAGTTTCTACTTTGTAAGGACCCCATATATCCATATGCACCATGTCAAAAGTAGAATTACAACAAGTATTACTTTTTGTAAAAGGTAGCCTATACTGCTTTGCACAAGGACATACATTGCAGATCTTTATTGTTCTAGCTATTGTATCAGCACTAGTAGGAATTAATAGACTAAGTACTTTGCTAGAAGTGTGGCCAAACCTTCTATGCCACAGATTTATATCATCTTCTGACAATTCTTTAACATGTACAGTTAGTCCTGACTTCCTTGGATCCTGTATGGTTCCTGAAGCCAGTACATATAGACCATCATGGAGTTTACCAATCTCCTTCACCTTTCCACTGTAGAGATCCTGAAACAGACAGAAGTCAGGATAAAAAACAGCAGCACAGTTTAATTCTCTAGTAAGCTGGGATACAGACAACAGATTATGTTTAAATTCAGGTAGATATAAAACATTACTCAAGGTGCACGGTAGGCAGTTACTTGTACCAGTATGTGTGACCTTGGCAGTTTCACCATTTGGTAGGAAGACATTCTTAGTATTTGCAGTAATTTCACTTAGTTTGGTTACTTTGTCTAGCATGTTTAAGTCAGATACCATATGGTTTGTGGCACATGTATCTATTATCCATTTTTTTTACTATACCAACTACTTGTAAAGCTTCCAGTTTAGTCATACCTGCAGTGTTTGCTAAGAAGTCACGCGAGAGTCGGCGTTAGTGGTATTCGGCCCGTGTTACGATTCGATGGCATGAGTATCTGTTCATATTGATCCTGTGAGAACACTGGTGCTCCTCCAATCTTCCAGCTATTTCCAGTTTTCTCAGGTGCAGACTTCTGAGTATTGTGGTCAGCACCCTCAACACAAGCATTGTTAACAACATGTTCCTTCCTTTTTGACCTGAAGCCTGGTGGATAACCCACTATCCTATAGCAAAACTCCTTTGTGTGTCCCCTCATTTTGCACACATCACAAAATAGGTTTGTATTTCTTTTAGACTGGGGTTTTGGTGTAGTCCCTGTCTTAGAAAACAACCCTGAAATGCTATTTTGGCCTATACTGCTGGGCCCTACCCCAAGCAGACCAGCAGACTTAGCACTTATCCCCTTTTGATTTTCATCACTAATGATCATAGAATAGGCTTTGTTGACTGAGGGAAGTGGAATCATGAGTAGAATTTGGGACCTAGCCTGCATGTAGCTTTCATTGAGGCCCATTAAGAATTGGTACAATTTTTGCCTTTGTAGGTATTCTGTGAAGTCTTTAGAAGTGGGACATGCACAGTTAGGGGGTGGAACCAAGGCCTGAAATTCTACCCACAGATTTTTCAGTTTAGTAAAATATTCTGAAACACTATTGTTTCCTTGAGTTAGTGTGGCAATTTCCCTATGTAAGTCAAAGGTTCTTGATTCATCCACCTTATCGAACCTTTCCCTCAAATCTTCCCAGACTTCTAGGGCAGATTCAGCATATAAGACCCCACTAAGTAGACTATTGGATACGACATTCATTAGCCATGCTTGAACCACCGCATTGACTCTATCCCATTGATCCCATAGTTCCATTTCAAACTGTTCTTTGACACATCTACCATTCACAAACCCCAATTTGTTTCTTCCAAGCAGTGCTATTCTCATGGATTTGCTCCATATAGTGTAGTTTTCTGATCCCGAGAGTTGGAAGGATACTAAAGAGGTTCCACTCACATCAGATGCTTGGAGATATAGGGGGTGGTTATGGTCTAGAACAGTGGTAACCGAGGAAATAACTGCATGCTCTTTTGGAACAGAATGTTTGGAAGATGTGGGTCGTGTATCGCCTTCGGGTAGGTTTTTGGGTGGTGAGTTGTCTTCAGAATTGGAGTCGGTACCCATTTTACCAGACTGTTGTGTTTTGTTATAGAGGTCAAGAATCCACGTTACCAGATATTTCTTGTTATCAATATAACCGCAATTTTACCAACAGATTATAGGGTTTCGAAACAAAGAAAAAATTGCAGATCTGTTAAAGAATGATGTTTCAAGGACAGAGATAGCAACCTTTTCATACACAGTTAGTAGATCTGTTCGAAAAATAGGGTTTCTTTCAAAAAAAAAATGTAGATCTGCAAATATAGGATACAAAGAAGAGTCATAGAAATAGCAACCTTTTCATACAGACCTTAACAATCGCAGATCTGTTCAGTGGTGCGATTGTGGTGAGCCCTCGATCTGTGGCTCTGATACCATGTTGAAAATATATGATTCAAGAAGACAGAGACAACCAGACTCACATACAAAGTCAGTTACTAACCAACAGTGAAGATGAAAAGTAAGAAGAAGGACTCTGTTTATTAAAGAAGAAGAAGACAAAGTACAGAGAAGAATAGGGTTTTGTTATTCTCGAGAATATCTCTCCTCATATTACAAAATCATAAAACTAATAAATCTGATACCCTTCCACTCCTATATTAAAGAATGATATCAATAAGGTAGGGCTTTACTATGCAGGGCTTACTTAGTGGGCTGCCCTTAGTGGGCTTATTTAATACATAGGCCTTTTTCCTCTTTATTTATTTCAACAATAATCTATAATAACTTTTTTTTTTATATACTAAGGAATCATTAAATGAAAACAACAAAATCAAAACATGACCAGTTAAGCATCATTGAAATGGTTGAAAGGAATCCTACGTAGCTTAGGCGTCAAACATAAATCTCCAGTAAATATTTATTGTAATACTCAAGCAGCATTGTATAATGCAGGCAATTTGGTGCTTCACAAACGGACTAAACATATTGAAGTTGAATGTCATTATGTATGGGACGCACACCAATCTAGTATAATACTTTCGAGTTATGTGTTAAACAACGAACAATTGACCGACGTGTTACAAAGGCTCTGGAGAAATCACAACATGAATATCTGCTTGGCAAGTTGGGCATTCGAGACCTCCATGCTCCAACCTGAGGGGGTATTGAAGATTGAGATCGACCTCAAACCCAAGACCTACTTCAGACTCACGGCACTGACTCAAGACACCGACGTCGGACCCAAGCCGTTAATTTTCTAATTTAAATATAATAGTTTTATGGTAAAATCTTTGTCTAAGTATATTTGGCAAATTATAATTTATTAGAATAAAATTTTCTTGTTAGACTAGAAATAGGAGGATTTTTACCTCTATATAAAGAGATCATTACGAAGGAAGGAAAGAAGAAAGAATTCTATATATATATATATATATATATATATATATATATATATAGTTTTGTTAGTGGATTGAAAGGTTAAAATTGAAAACATAGGAAATAAGATCATGTCCTCTCACAATTTGAATATAAGAAAAGGATCTATTCAAAAAAATTATGTGTTTTTTTTCAGATCTCTTATGTAAAAAGTGAAAATTTCTTGTAAAAAAGTCATAAAATTTAAAAAAAATTAAAGGGATAAAAAATCATTTCTCCCTTGAAAACGTGTAAATTGCTTGTATCAGATGTATGTACATGTTACGAAACTTCAGATAATAGATGTGCTCTTTAAATTATAGGCAATTTAGTAATCAATTGAACTTTGATAGTCAATTTTAGAATGGTGCTTTTTCTTAGCATATATTATAAAATATCCCTCATATATTTTGTAATATTTAATATTGTATAATTATGGTAGATATATGATCCTTATTATATTAGGATCCCACATTGCACACACTATATATATTTGTATTAATGAGAAAGACTCCCAAAGAAGATATAATACAATTTTACATGGTATCAGGAGCCAACAATCCTCCCCAACCTAAAACCTAAATTCGGCCGCACTTCCCTTTTTTTCTCCGGCATCAAACAGCCCGTATACTGCCGGTATACATCCAATATACGCTGATATTAAACTACAAAGTCCTCCAATTTTACATACATCCCTGTATACCTCTGGTATACTACTGATATACAACCTTCTTTCCTTTCATGTCTCTCCAACATGTATACCCCTCGTATACAACCTATACACACCGATATACACTATGTATATGGATGATATACCCTCTCTGCCACTATATATTACCCGTATACAGTCTTCTTAAGTCGATATACACATCGTATACATAATGAACTCCCCCTATTTTTCTCTCTCACCTACTCTCCAGCAACCTTCATGGCCGAGAAAAACCACGGATGTGGCAGTGACCAGTGGAACATGGGTGTAGGGCTGGGAACTGGGCTTCCAGCAAGGTCCAGCAGCCTCTAGACATAGTCTAGCAGCTGCGGCCCATAATAACCTATGGCTGCAGCGGCCCAACAGCTTGGGAGCACATGTGATGGGCCACAACAAGCAGCCCACTTTTAAGCACCCAAGTAGTCCGCCCCAGACCAGTCGATGGGCCACAATCATCATGCCCAATTTTCTACAGCCCAGCAGTCTACTCCAGGCCTTTTCCAATCCAATTTGGGCTAGACTTTCGTCACGTTGACTCATCGACAGCCCTGTAATGTGTCACGACCCGACCCGACGGACCGCGACCCGGTGCCCTACCTGGGCACCCTTATACCCACCTGCCACATGTACTCACACATATACCAAGGATAATATAGAAATCGGTAAACCATATCAAGCCGACAAGGCTGCCACTATATACGGGAACATCCCAAAATGAAGTACAACAGTACAACTGACCAAAACACATGTACAATCCACACAAGGCCAAAACACATTTACCACCCACAACTGTCTACAGAACTCTAAGAGTATGATAGTGAAACATGACGGGATAGGGCCCCGCCGTACCCCTGAATATACATAAGTCTATAACAAAAGGGTTTTTACCAAAATGACTTGGCTCCGAATCAATGAAGCTCTCCAAATAGCTGAACAGGAATCCTAGACTGGAGGATCACCAAACTGAGTATCTGTACCTGCTGGCATGAACGCAGCCCCCCCGAGGAAAGGGGGGTCAGTACGAAATAATGTACTGAGTATATAAAACATGAAGTACTGTAAGGAAGATCATAACTGGCCAAAAGATAACATGAGACAAGTATAATAATAAAAAATATCAATGCAACTGTGCCTTATGAAATGAGAGTCAAAACATGTCCATATAAAATAAGTCATATCCGTGGATGCTTGTCCACATAAAAATCATCATATATATATACTGCCCCGACCCTCTAGTGAGGGACGCGGTGAACATATAATGTGTACACATAGTCATATCCGTGGATGCCTGTCCACATATATCATATCCGCGGATGCATGTTCGCATATATCATATCCGTGGATGCCTGTCCACATATATCATATCTATACTGCCCGGCCCTCTAGTGAGGGACGCGGTGAAATAATCATATCATACCAAGCACGAATAGAATATCATGAGTAACCTTATACAAAGTAAATCATCATTTGACTCTCAATGGAATAAATCGAATGAACTATCACTTGTAAAATCAAAGACAACTATTATATCAAGTATCACTAGGAATTTGGAGTCAATAGAATTTACACTCATTTTATATAAATCATGCCAAAAGAAGAAAGGATAGTTTCACATACCTTATTGTCAAACTAACCAACTTTATAATTAATATTCGTCTCGATTAGCACCTCGACCTATAATAATAGCAACATGTCCGTCATCTCTATGATTTTAAGCGTAAGTTATATCGAATGATGACTCTCTTTTCTATAAGAATTCGGGCAGCACTTCCCCTATTTTTATACATATCCACAATTCATAAACAATGCCAACAATACCATATAACCAAGCACAATTCCAGAATATAACAAAATCAGTACATATACTATATCTATATGATAGTTATGCATTCTTTCTCTTTACGTTCATGTAATACAATAACTACAACAATCAATGTGATTACTATACATATTTCTCATGTTAATCCAGCCCCTTAAACCACATTAAAACATCCTTTAAAATTACTCCATCAATTCTAGCAACAACAACAAGAGTGCAAGTCTTATAGTTTGCAACATAACACCTTTCTACACTTTAATTTCTTTAAGGCATGTATTAGTAATCACCACAACGTATATACATGTTCATAACTTATATTTCCAGCATTATAACTGTCACGACCCGACCCGACGGGCCGCGACCCGGTGCCCTACCTGGGCACCCTTATACTCACCTGTCACATAATCACACGGATACCAAGAATAATATAATAGTCCGTAAATTATCTCAAAATAGGCAAGCCGGAAAGGCTGCCACTATATACGGGAACATCCCAAAATGAGTACAACAGTACAGCTGGCCAAAACACATATACAAATACACATCTACCATCTACAACTGTCTACAGACCTCTAAAAATACAATAATGAAATATGACGGGACAGGGCCCCGTCGTGCCCCTACATATACATAAGTAAAAAATAAGGCTCTGTACCAAAATGACTAAGCTCCAAATCAATGGAGCTCTCCAAACAATGAGCAGAATCCTAGGCGGAGGATCACCAATCGAGTACACTGCACTGCGGGCATGAAACGCAGCCCCCCGGAAAAAGGGGATCAGTACGAAATAATGTACTGAGTATGTAAAACATGAAGTACTATAAATAAGATCATAACTGGCCAAAAGATAACAGGAGACAATGTAATAGTCAAAATACCAATACAACTGTGCCATATAAAAATGAGAGTCAACTGTGCCCTTTTAAAAATGAGAGTCATATACATAAATATATACCGTACCCGGCCCCCTAGTGAGGGTCTCGCTGTGAATGGAATCATATACATACCGTACCCGGCCCCCTAGTGAGGGTCTCGGTGTGATCATATAATGTGCACATATCGTACCCGGCCCATTATGGGACTCGGTGTGAAATCATCATATATGTACATGCAGGCCACAGTGAGGACTCGGTGAAGCTGCAGAACATACGGCGGGACTCGGTGAAGTCATATAATCACGTCAGCACGAATAGAATATCATGAGTAACTTTATACAAATTAAATCATCATTTGACTCTCAATGGACTAAATAGAATAACTATTACTTAGAAAATCAAGGCAATATCATATCATGTATCATTAAGAATTAGGATTCAATAGAATTATGCACGTCCGCCGTACACTCATTTTATATAAATCATGCTAAAAGAAGAAAAGATAGTTTCACATACCTTTTAGTCGAACTAACCAACTCAATATTAGAATACGTCTCGACTAGCACTTCAACCTATAATTATGGTAATACGTCCGTCAATTCTAATATTACTAGCATACTTTATATCGAATGACGACTCTCTTTTCTATAAAACTTCGGGCAACACTTTCCCTATTTATATGCACATCCACAACTTACAAACAAATCCAACAATACCAATAAGATGCAACTGTTATACCCCGTATTTCCAGAGTATGTACGTAAGGACGTACGTAGAAAAGTTTGGACTTTAAAGTGGCTTGGACGATTTATTTTTGTGCACAACACCCGATTAGAGTCGTTTTTCGACGAAACGTTTTACACAACTTGCGAAGGGAAAATTCCGGCTATGTCATTTTTAATTTTTGCGGATTTTTCCGAGAGACGAAACATTTTGGACCAACAAGAGGGCGACACTTGGCACCCTCTCATTGGTGGGCTTTGGGGCGGCAACATGGACGACTTCTTGGCCTTTTTTGTCAAGTAGTAGGTAGGATATTTTGTGGTAGATGGATAAGGTGCACTTGGCATGATCTTGGCCCTACACTTGCCTTGCACTTGGCATGATCTTGGCCATTGGTTGGCCTTGGCTTGACCTATAAATACCCCTCCCTTTGTGAAGACTTCTTCATCCAAATTTGTGCTAAGTCTTGAAAGCTCTTATTGTCCCCCATAGTTCTCGTCCTCCCTTGTGAGGCCACTTGGCGAGAGCCCCTCCCCTCGCGAGAGTACCCCTAGTGGGGTTGGCGAGGGTATATACCCCACTTGTGGTGTTGTCTCGTATAAATACCCACTCTTGGTAGAAATACTCTCAAAAGTATTGTTCTTATACCCAAATTACCTTAGCCGTATACCTTGTAGTATTAAGGTTATACCTATCTGAAAAGCCCGTTATACTATTATACTTCCGTCAATCACAAAACCGAACCACAGGAAAATCTCCATAGTTAGTTGGAGTATTATGTAGAAGTTGGTTAGAACTTCTAAGGGTGGTTTGGAGCGGGTTGGAGCGCACGGAGTTGGAGCTAAACGTTGCCCAGGATCGACATCTATACTTGGATTATTATGGGCTTATCGAGGTAAATATCTTGTCCCCCTATTGTAATTGGAAATTACATGTTGCTAGAATATATAGTTGAAGTATACTATATATAGAACTGAACCTAGTTTTGTGGAAATGTCTTTGGACTTAAGCCTGAATTTAAAGAAGAGAACTTTAATTACGTGGGGTGTATTCAGATGAGACTTGTGTAAGTTTGTGGTAGGAAGGGTGCGCCATTTCCGTAGGATCTTGTATCTAGATTTATTCTACCGAGTAGTCTAGACTTTGATAGACTTGTATAACTTTGTATAGGTTGAATGTTCTGCAGTAGCATGTGCTCTTGAGAAGGTGGACCAGCTAGCGGGTTATAGCGTGGAGCGATTTGCTAATAGTCGATAATCGTCGCGGTATGTGAACCTCTTCCTATCTCTTCTAGCATGATATATGTATAACTATGTATTACTGTAGACTTACGTGTGTTAATTGAAAGTAGTTGTACTGCAATGTCTTTTGACTTAATCCCGAATAATAATAATCTTGAAGTAGTTCAAGAGAATTAAGAACTGATTTTAAAAGAAGAGTAATACTAGGTTATAAAAGCATAAGAGTTATACAATATTTATGGGAAGTTAGATATAATGGCTTAAGAGGATAAAGCGAATGATTTATTTATTTTAGAAGTTAAGAGACTTGATCTTGTAAGATAAGAGACTTAACTTAAATAAATTATATGAATCTTGTGTGAAACCTCATTCGTGAGTAATGAGTACTTGGTTTTAAAAGGGATAATGTTTCTTGATTTGGAAATCGAAATGTGTATCGACAAACCAACTGCGGCGTTAATAAAGGAAAATGTATTGAATAATTAAGTATTATTAAAACCAAGAGAAACTTCCATCTGCATAGAAGCTAAGATGAGACAAAATGATATTTCTAGATCATGGTCTTTGTAATAAGATTGTTATAAACAAGAATATCCTACTCACATATAAGGCTTATGTTCCTCCGATTGTTTAAAAGAGAATTACATTCTTAAATGAATAAGACTATGAACTACGAAACCTTTCGAAAATGAGAAACTTGAGTAATTGAAATTAGGCAAACTTGAAACGTTTGGAAAAGAATGTGGTTACTTGATTTTACAAAGAGAAGTGTTTTGATTTACTTCAAAAGATAATCACTCTATTTTCATATACTACGGGTATTGTGTGACTTTTGTGAAAGTAACGTATCTTTTAAAAGAGTTAATGTATGAAGTACTTTGGGGATAGAAACCCGATCTTGTTAATCATATAGTAGAAAGTGCCTTGTGTGTATAACTTGATTGTGTTGGGTTGTGATAGCCTTGTGATACTTTCTTGTTTATTTGATAAGTAAACATGCTAGGATGCTATGTGTTAGTATCTTGTGATGATTGTGTAAAGGGGTTTCCCCTCGATTGCGCTTAAATAGTTTCACTATCAGCCGTTATGTTGGTATTGTACCACTCACTTTATTTGTTTTGGAGGTTGCGCCTCCGTCTGGGGTGAACTTCAGTGTCCGTGTGACCTATGATTCGAGAATACCTCATGCGGGTCCCGGGGCCTATGCGAGCTACGAGAGTTCCGTGTTAGTATGCGGCCTTTATGGTCACGCGTCTACATGTGGCTACGCGGATCGCGAGTCGGCGGATCTTGGGAGTAGCTACCCTCGATGCGGGTTATACCTCATGCGGGCCTATGAGTTTGGCCTATGCGGAGCTGCGGAGAGTTCGGGGCTAGACGCGCATTAGATCATGCGCGAGTGGCGGCTTTGATCATGTGATGCAGACAGATCTCGTAATCTGATTTATGACCTTGTTGGTGCTGGGGTTTTAGTAGTCGGCTATGCCTTCGTACTTACTGTGCGGCTTTATTAGGACACAGTGGGACACGGTGTTCATGTGTATTCCTTGATGCTTTTATATCATAGGCATGGCGGTGAGGAAGGTATTCCACGCATGATTGATGTTGTGGGCGTGAGACCCATAGTTATATTTGAGTGATGACTTTGAGGCGTGAGTCCACGACTTGACATGGCTTATTTATTGTGAATCGTAGTTTGGTTATCATACATGTCTCTGCTTTATATAGACTACTATGATTTCATTTCTGATTTATTTTCGATTTCACATACTGGTTTTGTTATCGACCTCGCCCGGCTGCGTTCATGCCGCGAGTAAAGGTACACCGATCATTGATCCTCGCTCTTAGGGTCACGCGATTCGGCGTTTGGGAAAGCTCCATTTTCTCGGAGGCTTATCGGTGGTATAGTCACTGTCGTTGTAGGTATTTACATTCGTGGTATGGCGGGCCACATCCCGCCATTGTTGTTGTATCATTCTTAGAGGTATGTAATCTTGTTGTGGCGAGTTGTAATAAGGATGTAATCGTTCGGTTTTAAATTGATTTATATATATCGAAAAGGCAAGTTTTCTCAGACATCGTTCTTACTTCATAATATTTTCATGTCTTGTTTTATGTTCGTGATTACTGATGATGTATCACTAGGGTGCGGTAAGGCACGATCCACGGGCCGGTTCGGTCGTGACAAAGTGGTATCGAGCGATTAATCCTCGGAAAGTGTCTACGCAGTATCCGATGAAGTCTTGATTATCGGTGTGTTGTGCACCACCAATAATCGTGAGGCTATAGGATATGTAGGATTGGTTTCTATTCTTCTCACCGAGATCGTGCCTTAGAGTTGTGTTGTAAGTTGGACCTCTAACGTATTTCTTTCCCTTAACGTTATGCCTCGCGTAGGCAACCCGCCCGGGAGGCAAAGCGGCCAGGAGTGCGAGTAGAGTTCGAGAGGGTTACGAGGGCACAGCCAAATCTTTACCTAGGGTAGTGCTTCATTCGGGAGTTCTGCGGCGTCACTAGCCCCAAAGAGTTTAGCACGGCGGCTGCGGTTCCTCTCTGCGGCCATGACATTTGAACCCGGTTCCACGGCCAGGGGACATATAATATAGATTTCAGAGGCGACCACATTACTAGCATGGATTTGGCTACCGGAGAGTATACCGATGTACCTGCAAGTCTTGATGAATATCAACGAGAGGTTGTGCAAGAGTAGTTCTTGATCGAGCTTGAGCATGGCACGTATGCGAGCTTATGCCGCAGTGAAAGCGTGAGATCGACGGGTTAACGAGGCGAAGAAGAGGCGAGCAAAGAATGTCCTTTGGTAACTTTCGGCGAGTCACCTCGCGGCCAGATTAGATTACGCATCCACCGCGATGCAGAGGTCCTCCGCGGGGTTCGGGACGTTCGGGTATGCAGAGTTGGTCGAGCTCCAGAGCTTAGGTTCCACGCTACATGAAGGTTCGGCCGGTAGTTCGATTCTTCCCAGTGTTCACGATGTGTGAGCGCCATCCCGGAATGTCATCTTTTAGTTGGTACTTGTTGTACTACGCCGTCGGTCCGATGTCGAAAGGTGTCTAGTAGGAGGACTTAGCCTTCAGGATCGGTGGGTAGTTCGTCACCTTCCTTAGCTATCGCCTACAGGCGAGTTTGATTAGAACGACTAAGGAGTGAAGCGGTATATCTGGTAGATCTTTAACCTACAGGGATTAGTATGTGTGATAAGGTGAGAATACCTTAAGTGTTATATTCTGATAGCATTGTGTAAATTGTGATTGGGAATCATGGTTGTTCAACCGAGTAAGATTTTGGGGGATAGAGAAAGTATGAGCCTTAGAGTTTTATACGTAGAGACCTTAGAGGTAAGGCCATCTTGAGTAAAAGACGTATGTTTATGTTTGACCCTTATAGGAGTGCACAGTGCACGTGAGCTATGTTTGTGGGATAAGTCCCTGAGTAGTGTGGAATGAAAGAGGGTAGTTGAGCTAAGAAGACCGCTAGGTTTTCGTAACGTGATTAGTGAGAGTTTTCCTTCGGGGGACTGAGCGTATAAAGAGGCCAGAGCCTCTACCACGGGAACAGACCCGAACCGTGGCTCTCCGTATGGCACGTCCTGAGAAGGTTCATGCCTCAGGGATCGCATGCAGTCCGGTACCATTTGTTGGGTCGCTGGGCTTAGTGCGGCAAAGTGACAAAAGTGGTATGTTTTGCGCGTCGGGTTGAGGCCATGTTGCGGGTCAACCCGCGGCCTGTTTGGTGGTGGGGTCAGTTTGTGGTGGTCCCGCCTTGTGATAGGGTCACGAGGGTGTTAGGCCCAAGTTTAGTTAACCAGCATATGAGTTCGTGGATGCGTTCAACCGATGATCGGACCGATGGGGGCGGCGTCGTGTTTTGATCGGGGCCGTTTACTCGGCAGTGTTGTTTTATCAGAAAGGTTGTAAGGCTGCACGGGGTGCCTACCTTCACCTTATGACAGACAGTGAAGCCCAGGTTGTGGCTATTTTTTCATTTTCTAAAAAGTTTTACCAGGCAGGGTTAGGAACTCAGGTGAGACTCAGAATCGCATTCGCCCTCGGGCAGTGTTTGGATTTCAGGGGTAGTTGTGGGGATTGTTGTCTCCTGTGGGGGGAGTGTTTAAGCTACCATTTCAGTTTTCGGATGTCGCCTTATGAAGCCTTGTAGGGGCGGAAGTGTAAGTTGTCGGTCGATTGGTTCGATCTTTGGCGTTCGGATAGTTGGTTCAGCTTGTTCCAGATTTGTGGATAGGGTGTGACGAGTTTTGGAAAAACGGAGTGAACTTAGCCCGAGTTACTTTGGGCCTTTTTGAGTTCATGTGAAGAATAGGCCAGGTTGCCTATATGTTAACAATTGCCGTCCGACTTAGGAGGCAGTACGTCCGGACTTTCGTATTGTTATGTTCGGGAAAGTATCGGAGATCCATCCAGAGTGTTCCCAGTTAATGATGACCACGTTAGAGATAGTAACCCCGAGTTTTGGAAACTGAAGCAGTATCAGAAATGTGGTAAGAGTTCGAGTGTACGAGAAGGGTACGACGAGTAAAGAGAGAAGCGAGCATGTATTACGAGCATAGATGTGATCATTACTTTTGTGATGTTAGAGGTGTTTCCTCGTGGGCTTGGATGTAAGAACTTGCGCAGGTGTCTCTGTGGCCAAGTGTGGCAGGATTGTTTTCGTAAGTATAGCAGTGAAGACTATACTGGCGCATGTTTGTTTTGAGACTTAGAAGGAACATTCGGGACGAATGTTTCTAAGGAGGGGAGAATGTTATACCTCGTATTTCCGGTATATGCGTGGGGCGTGCGTAGAAAAGTTTGGACTTTAAAGTGGCTTGGACGATTTATTTGTGTGCACAACACCCGATTATAGTCGTTTTTCGACGAAACGTTTTACACAACTTGCGAAGGGAAAATTCCGGCTATGTCATTTTTAATTTTTGCGGATTTTTCCGAGAGACGAAACCTTTTGGACCAACAAGAGGGCGACACTTGGCACTCTCATCATTGGTGGGCTTTAGGCGGCAACATGGACGACTTCTGGCCTTTTTGTCAAGTAGTAGGTAGGATATTTTGTGGTAGATGGATAAGGTGCACTTGGCATGATCTTGCCCTACACTTGCCTTGCACTTGGCATGATCTTGGCCGTTGGTTGGCCTTGACTCTATAAATACCACTCCCTTTGTGAAGACTTCTTCATCCAAATTTGTGCTAAGTCTTGAAAGCTCTTCTTCTCCCCTCCATAGTTCTCGCCCTCCCCTTGTGAGGCCACTTGGCCGAGAGCCCTCCCACTTGGCCGAGGTATATACCCCTTGTGGTGTTGTCTCGTATAAATACCCCTCTTGGTAGAAATACTCTCAAAAGTATTGTTACTATACCCAAATTACCTTAGCCGTATACCTTGTAGTATTCTAAGGTTATACCTATACGAAAAGCCCCGTTATACTATTATACTTCCCGTCAGTCACAAAACCGAACCCTAAGGAAAATCTCCATAGTTAGTTGGAGTATTATGTAGAAGTTGGTTAGAACTTCTAAGGGTGGTTTGGAGCGGGTTGGAGCGCACGGAGTTGGAGCTAAACGTTGCCCAGGATCGACATCTATACTTGGATAATTATGGGCTTATCGAGGTAAATATCTTGTCCCCCTATTGTAATTGGAAATTACATGTTGCTAGAATATATAGTTGAAGTATACTATATATAGAACTGAACCTAGTTTTGTGGCAATGTCTTTGGACTTAAGCCTGAATTTAAAGAAGAGAACTGAACTGTAATTACGTAGGACTGTATTACAGTAGACTTGTGTAAGTTTGACGGGTAGGGAAGGGCTGCCCAAATTTCCGTAGAATCTTGTATCTAGATTTATTCTACCGAGTAGTCTAAACTTTGATAGACTTGTATAACCTTTATAGGTTGAATGTTCTGAGTGGCGTGTGCTCTTGAGAAGGTGGACCAGCTAGCGGGTTATAGCGAGTGGAGCGATTTGCTAATAGTCGATACTCGTCGCGAGGTATGTGAACCTCTTCCTATGTCTTCTAGCAGGAGAGGTGTGTCACTAGGTAGTACGGTAGACGTCGTGTGTTAATTGAACGTGGTTATGCAATGTCTTTTGACTTAAGCGAATAATAATAATCTTGAAGTAGTTCAAGAGAATTAAGAACCGATTTTAAAAGAAGAGTAATACTTGGTTTTAAAATCTTAAGAGTTATACTAGCTTTATGGGAAGTTAGGTATAATGGCTTAAGAGGGATAAAACGAATGATTTATTTATTTTAGAAGTTAAGAGACTTGATCTTGTAAGATAAGAGACTTAACTTAAATAAATTATATGAATCTTGTGTGAAACCTCATTCGTGAGTAATGAGTACTTGGTTTTTAAAAGGGATAATGTTTTACTGATTTCGGAAATCAGAAATGTGTATCGACAAACCACTGCAGCGTTAATAAAGGAAAATGTATTGAATAATTAAGTATTATTAAAACCAGTAGAAACTTCCATCTGCATAGAAGCTAAGATGAGACAAAATGATATTTCCTAGATCATGGCTGCTGTAATAAGATTGTTATAAACAAGAATATCCTACTCACATATAAGGCTTATGTTCCTCCGATTGTTTAAAAGAGAATTACATTCTTAAATGAATAAGACTATGAACTACGAAACCTTTCGAAAATGAGAAACTTGAGTAATTGAAATTAGGCAAACTTGAAACGTTTGGAAAAGAATGTGGTTACTTGATTTTACAAAGAGAAGTGTTTTGATTTACTTCAAAAGATAATCACTCTATTTTCATATACTACGGGTATTGTGTGACTTTTGTGAAAGTAACGTATCTTTTAAAAGAGTTAATGTATGAAGTACTTTGGGGATAGAAACCCGATCTTGTTAATCATATAGTAGAAAGTGCCTTGTGTGTATAACTTGATTGTGTTGGGTTGTGATAGCCTTGTGATACTTTCTTGTTTATTTGATAAGTAAACATGCTAGGATCCACGTGTGTTAGTATCTTGTGATGTTTGTGTAAAGGGTTTCCACCGATTGCGCTTAAATAGTTTCACTATCACCGTTATGTTGGTATTGTACCACTCATTTGTTTTGGAGGTTAAGGCGCCTCCGTCGCGGGGTGAACTTCAGTAGTGCTGTGTGACCTATGATTCGAGAATACCTCACGCGGGTCCGGGGCCTATGCGAGCTACGAGTTCGTGTTAGTATGCGGCCTTTATGGTCACGCGATGCATGTGGCCACGCGGCTGCGAGTCGGCGGATCTTGGGAGTAGCTACCACCGATGCGGGGTTATACCTCACGCGGGCTATGAGTTTGGCCTATCGCGAGTCTGCGGAAGTTCGAGGCTAGGCGCGACATTAGATCTGCGCGCGAGTGGCGGCTTTGATCATGTAATGATGCAGACAGATCTCGTAATCTGATTTATGACCTTGTTAGTGCTGGGGTTTTAGTAGTCGGCTATGCCTTCGTCTTACCTGCAGACGGCTTTATTAGGACACAGTGGGACACGGTGTTCATGTGTATTCCTTGATGCTTTTATATCATAGGCTGGCGGTGAGGAAGGTATTCCACGGGCATGATTGATGTTGTGGGCGTGAGACCCATAGTTATATTTGAGTGATGACTTTGAGGCGTGAGTCACGACTTGACATATTCGCTTATTTATTGTGGCTGTAGTTTGGTTATCATACATGTCTCTGCTTTATATAGACTACTATGATTTCATTTACGATTTATTTTCGATTTCACATACTCGACTGTTATCGACCTCGCCCGATCGCGTTCATGCCGCAGTAAAGGTACACCGCCATTGATCCTCGCTCTTAGGGTCACAGTTCGTTGGGAAAGCTCCGTTTTCTCCGGAGGCTTATCAGTGGTATAGTCCCCTGTCGTTGTAGGTATTTACATTCAGGGGTATGGCGGGGCCCTGTCCCGCCATTGTTGTTGTATCATTCTTAGAGGTGCAGAAATGCTTGTTGTGGCGAGTTGTAATAAGGATGTAACTGTTCGGTTTTAAATTGATTTATATATATGCCGAAAGGCAAGTTTTTCTCAGATTACTGGTTCTTACTTCATAATATTTTCATGTCTTGTTTTATGTTCCGCTGATTACTCTGATGATATATCACTAGGGTGCCCGGGGTAAGGCACCAGTCACGGGCCCGGGTTCGGGTCGTGACAGCAACTTAAAGATATAACCAAAACAATTTAAAATACTCCATATACTCCATCATAATACATTCCTTTTCTTTACGTTCATGGAAGACAACAACCAAGGTGATTAATACACCTTTTCCTCTTGTTAATTCAGCCCCTTAATCCATATTAAAACAACATTTAAAAACAGCCCATCAATTCTAGCAACAACAACAAGGGTGCAAGTCTTATAGTTTGCAACATAACACCTTTCTACACTTAAATTCTTTTGGGACATATATCTACAATTACAACAATGTATATGCATGTTCATAACTAAATTTACAGCATTCTAATCTCAACAAAACAGCCCCTAATTACATTACAACGATGTCCAACAATTTCATGAAAGTCAAGGCCACAATAACATAATTTCCCAACTCTTCTCTTAACTCCCTAAAATCCAATTTCATATTTCAATACTTTCATGTAACCAAATACAACTTTAAATATCCAGATTTCTTTTCAATTTCAACATGCAATTAGTGACAATAATAACAACAACAACAATCAAATCCAATGTATACAAAACAGCCCCAAAATCAGTAATCACAACTCCAACAACAACCACATACATTTCTCTTATTTCCAATTCCTCTTTAACATAAGTTTATCTCTTAACTACAACATCATTTAATCTTCTAAATACTCTATAAAAAGAATAATTCTTACCTTAAGTTTTAGCCCGAAATAGTCCCGTCTTGCACTCGGTAACCACTGCTCCAATTCCAGAGCACAAAAAAAAAAGAATATCACAGCTCTTTATTCTTAAGAGCAAAACGTCACTGGTACTATTGATTTTATCTTTTTAACATTGTACCCTTCTTACTTTTTGTTTTTGTTTTTGGTTAAAGGCTAATGGTTCTTTCCTTAGTAAATGGAGAAAAAAAAGCATTACAGAGAAGGAAAAGCAATTGCCTAATGAAATGAACGATTTCTCAGCCAAAGATATGTATTTTCCAAAGTGATAACATTTTATTTAATGCATATAATGAATGTCCCCCACTTGCCTTTTTAAGTTGGCTTCAAATTGTGCCACCATTTCGTTACCCAATTGCACGATAACTTAATTTATTTAAGTGATCTGCCTCCGTATAATTTACCAATTATACACATAATTATTTTTAGATCTCACTTCATTTAAATTCTAAAAACTCATAAAACCTTTGTATACTCGATGTCATAATTTTTTATAATAAGACACTAGTCCATAACCCCTTTGGGAATATACAATTATTATTATTAATTCTCATCGTCACACTTGTTGTCTACAAAATTATTCCGGGATCACCTCCTTTGTATACTAATCTCCGTATTAGCATATGTAAATATACTTTCCTTCCAACACTCGAATCTTATTTTCCTAGTTTCGTTCTCAATTTATTGCTCTAGAATTACGAGGTGTAACATATTTTCCCCTTAGAAACATTCGTCCTCGAATGTTCATAATAGGTCTCATGCTACAAAAATTTCGGCATAGTCTCTTCTATAACTACACCTACCAACCTATATTCAGCAAATCCAAAGATGCCTCACAGGGCCACAATATATCACATGCATTATAAACCAATCAATATAGTCAAGTAAAGAATGAACTACCTGTAGGCATAAGGAACAAGTGATGATACTTCTTCTTCATTTCGTCTTCTACTTCCCAAGTCATCTCTTCCCTATTTTTGTTTCGCCATAATACTTTGACGGAAGACACATCCTTAGTACGTAACCTTCTAACATGTCGATCAAGTATAGCTATGGAGCTCTCCTCATAAGTCAACTCCTCTGTCACCTGGACATCATCTACCGGAAATACTCTAGAAAGATCACAAATACACTTACGCAACATCGATACATGAAAGACTGGATGTACCGCTTCTAAATCAGATGGTAAATCCAACTCATAATAATCTGATAAGGCTCAATGTATCTCGGGCTAAGCTTCCCTTTCTTATCGAATCTCATCACATCCTTCATGGGTGACACCTTCAGGAATACCCAATCACCAATCTGAAATCTAAGTGTCGACGTCGATTATCTGTATATGAATTCTATCGACTCTGGGCTACCAATAATATCTCCTGAATAAGCTTAACTTTATCAATAGCTTGCTGAATCATATCTGAGTTGATTAACTTAGTCTCGCCTACATCGAACCAACCGATAGGTGACCTGCACTTCCTCCCATATAAGGCCTCGTACGGTGCCATCTGGATACTAGAATGGTAGCTATCATTATAAGCAAACACAATAAGTGGTAAATGATCATCTCAACTACCTCTGAAATCAATAATACAGGCTCGCAACATATCCTCTAGTGTCTGAATAGTACGCTCAACCTTCCCATCAGTCTGAGGATGAAATGTTGTGCTAAGACTCACTTGTGTCCCCAATCCCTTCTGAAACGATCTCCAAAAGTTAGTTGTAAACTGAGCTCCTCTGTCCGATATAATAGATGTGGGAACCCTATGAAGTCTCACTATCTCCCTGATGTATAACTTTGCATAATCCTCTGCTGAATACGTAGTCCTGACTGGAAGAAAATTGGCTGATTTTGTCAGCCTATCCACAATAACCCATATGGAGTCATACTTCCGCTGAGTACGAGGTAAGCCTGTAATGACGTCCATATTAATCACTTCCCACTTCCAAGTTGGGATCTCTATCTCCTGCAGTATCCACCAGGCTTCTGGTGCTCAACCTTAACCTGTTAACAATTCAGGCACTGAGCAACAAACTCCGCTATGTCCCTTTTCATGTCATCCCACCAATACAAACATCTGAGGTCATGATACATCTTCGTCGATCCTGGATGAATAGATAACGGACATTGTGTGCCTCTCCCATAACCTGTCGTTGTAGCCATGCAACATCCAGTACACATAATCTACCTTTATACCGTAGCACTCCATCAGGTGCAACCTCAAATAGAGTCTTCTCCTTTCGGAGAGATGCATCTCCATATTGTGCCAGAATAGGATCCTCATACTAGTGTCTCTTTACCTCTTCTATGATAGAAGACTCAGAAACTCCTCGAACAATAACTCTACTATCTCCAGAGTCAGTCAAACGGATTCCAAGACTAGCTAGCCGGTATATCTCATGAACCATCTCCTTCCTTTCTGGTTGCACATCCGTCAAGCTACCCATAGATTTACGGCTAAGAGCATCTGCTACAACATTTTATTTCCCTGGATGGTATAGAATATCAACATCATAGTCCTTTAGTAACTCTAGTCACCGTCTCTGTCGTAAATTCAGCTCTTTCTGCTTAAAGATATATTGGAGACTCTTGTGATCCGTATAAATATCAACATGAACACTATATAAATAATGTCTCCATATCTTCAGAGCGTGAATCACTGCCGCTAACTCCATATCATGAGTAGGATAGTTCTTCTCGTGCTCCCTGAGCTGTCGGGAGGCATAAGCTACAACTCTGCCATGCTGCATTAACACACAATCTAGTCCAACACCCGAAGCATCACAATAATAACATAACCATCTACTCCCTAAGGAATAGTCAAACTGGATCCGTAGTCAACTTGTCTTTCAATAACTGGAAGCCTTGTTCACAAGAATCAGTCCACTTGAACTTAGCCGCCTTCTGAGTTAGCCTTGTTAAAGGCGCTGAAATCAAGACAAACTTTTCCACGAATCTCCTATAATACCCTGATAGCCCCAGAAAACTGCATACCTCAGCAGATGTCATAGGTCTGGGCCAAGTCTTCACTGCTTCAATCTTCTGCATATCTACCCGAATACCATCCGCTCCGGTAATATGCCCCAAGAATGCTACTGAAGTCAACCAAAATTCGCACTTAGAAAATTTAGCATACAACTTCTGGTGCTGGAGTACCCTCAGTACCATCCTTAAATGGTCTACATGCTCCTCTTCTGATCGTGAATAAACCAGACTATCATCAATGAATACAATAACGAACATATCCAAGAATAGCTTGAACACTCGGTTCATCAAATTCATAAATACTGCTGGAGCATTGGTCAGCCCAAAAGACATCTCTCTAAACTCATAATGTCCGTATCGGGTCCTGAATGTTGTCTTCGGAATATCTGTCTCCTTTACCCGCACCTGGTGATAACCTGACCGCAAGTCTATCTTCGAAAAACACTTAGCACCCTGCAACTGGTCAAATAGATCATCAATCCTGGGGAGGGGATACTTGTTCTTTATTGTTACCTTATCCAGCTGCCTATAATCAATACACATCCGCATCGATCCATCTTTCTTCCTCACAAATAATATCGGTGCTCCTCAAGGTGATGTACTAGGCCTGATGAAGCCTTTTTTCAACAAGTCTCTCAGTTGCTCCTTCAATTCCTTCAGCTCTGCAGGTGTCATTATATAAGGAGGAATAGATATGGGTCGGGTATCTGGTAGTACATTTATATTGAACTCTATCTCCCGTTCTGGAGGAAGATCTGGAAGGTCACCTGGAAATACATCCAGGAATTCACTAACTACCGGAACTGACTGAAGAGCCGGTACCTCTGCTTCCACATCATGCACTCGAACCAAATGATAATTATACTCTTAAGATGCCAAGCTCTGCAACTACAAGGTTGCCTAACAATATCAACACAGTGTATACAGCCCCATGAATCTCTAATTTCAAAATCCCTTTCATCGTTCCAATACAAGCTACATTTCACTGATTTGTCAATGTTTTCTTGTAAAATCTTAAAAGACATGGGAGAAATATCAGTGATCCATGTGTTTGAAAATTCTCTCAATTGATTAATTCTTTTCATCATCTTTACTCTAATCTCTTCAAGTATTGTGATAATTATTCTATATCTTGCAGTCAATGTCCAATTATTAAAACTCTCGGCTATGTTGTTGTCCACTGAATTACACTTGTTGTGCTCTTTGATGTACCTTTTTACACCATCTATCAATGTAGTAATACATAGGATCATCCAAACAATCTCTTCCCAGCTTCTTCATAGCATCAATATGGACCTTAAGTTCAACTTCAAATGTGAATTTTGCAATCTTCCAACATAAATTCCTTCTTTCTATCCCCTTATAATTACTAGACCAGTTTGCAAGGATATGTCCACCTCATGTGTTCAGCATCTGGGAGTATATCCTCTACTGCATTTTGCAGTCCCTTTTTTTTTCATGTCATTCATAAATGTAAGTTCATGTCCATTTCCAAGATCAAGGTCATGCTTCAACAGAGTCACAAACTATCTCCAGGTGAATTGATTTTCATATTCTATAGGCAGCATTTGGTTGTTTCCATCATTGCAACTGCCACCAATAGCTGACATTTGCACTCTTTGAAAAAAACATCCATCTAAACCAATGTACCTCTGTGTACCTCCAAAGGATTCTTTCTTTAAGGCATCAAAGCACACATAAAATCCTTCAAATATCTTATTTCCAATTTCAATATTATCTCCAACTTTAACAACACAAGTGGTTTATACTTAAACCAAGGAATCATCACAACTAATATACTTCACATATACTATGTACTTTAACCAAGATCAAACATAAAATATTTTACTCAAGAAGACCTTGTATATCTAAGGTCTCAACGATTATCTAATATTCTAAGATTCTCAAATATTCCATATCTCAAGCTTACATTATCTCTCCCCGTATACGGGTAAGATAACTTCTCATAATCTCAAAATCATGTTGTCTTAACCATAACAAACCTATTTACTTCATACAAATATTATTTCTACATATCACTTAAGCATACAACATAGCTTAATCTAACAATATGGTATGCCATTAAGTCAATTAAACATGTATTTTAAGAGTTCATCACAATCTCAGACAGCTCATCACCTCCTAAATATTTCAAATTAGCACATATATTATGCCTTGATGTGGATTCATTAAACGGTTACATACCTTCCAAGCAATTATTGAAGCTTAACCAACTCATGATAACCGATAATCACTTCAGACAACACACGCATGATCCTAATAAATATGTTCGTATAGATGCACATCATCATCACACCAACTATACAACAATCTCACCAACCTATATACAAAGTCCATATATTCCCTTCTGGGCCGCTGTCGCTTTCTTTGGAGGCATAGCTGAAAACACAATAATTCGTTAGAGAGGGACTATCCTAATAACATAGCTCTATCGCACGATCTATGAGATGAAAGAATAGAAACCATCCTAAATGTCCGGAAACCTCCTGCGTATAAGTATGGTGCACAACATACCCATACACAAGACTCTACTAGACACGGTCTGTAGACATTCCGAGGACGAACTGCTCTGATACCACTTTTGTCACGATCCGACCCGACGGACCACGACCCGGTGCCCTATCTAGGCACCCTTATACCCACATGTCACATAATCACAAGGATACCAAGAATAATATAATAATCCATAAATTATCTCAAAATAGGCAAGCGGAAACTATATCTGAACATCCTAAAAGCGAGTACAACAAGATGCGGTGGCCAAAACAAATATACAAATACACATCTACCACCCACAACTGTCTACAGACCTCTAAGAATACGATAATGAAATATGACGGGACAGGGCCCCGTCGTGCCCCTACATATACATAAGTAAAAAATAAGGTTTTGTACCAAAATGACTAAGCTTCGAATCAATGGAGCTCTCCAAACAGCTGAACATGAATCCTAGACTGGAGGATCACCAATCGAGTACACTGTGCCATGGGCATGAAATGCGACCTCCTGAAAAGCGGGTCGATCTGAAATAATGTACTGAGTATGTAAAACATGAAGTACTATAAATAAGATCATAACTGGCCAAAAAATAACAGGAGACAATGTAATAGTCAAAATACCAATACAATTGTGCCATATAAAAATGAGAGACAATTGTGCCCTTTTAAAAATGAGAGTCATATACATAAATATATATCGTACCCGACCCCCTAGTAAGGGTCTCAGTGTGAATGAAATCATATGCATACCGTATCCGGCCCCCTAGTGAGGGTTTCGGTGTGATCATATAATGTGCACATACCGTACCCGGCCCATTATGTGACTCGGTGTGAAATCATCATATATATACATACCCGGCCCCCTAGTGAGGGACTCGGTGAAGCTACGCACGAACATACCCGGCCTGAGACTCGGTGAAGTCATATAATCACATCAGCACGAATATATCATGAGTAACTTTATACAAATTAAATCATCATTTGACTCTCAATGGACTAAATAGAATAACTATTACTTAGAAAATCAAGGCACTATCATATCATGTATCATTAAGAATTAGGATTCAATAGAATTATGCACGTCCGCCGTACACTCATTTTATATAAATCATGCTAAAAGAAGAAAGGATAGTTTCACATACCTTTTAGTCGAACTAACCAACTCAATATTAGAATACGTCTCGTCTAGCACTTCAACCTATAATTATGGTAATACGTCCGTCAATTCTAATATTACTAGCATACTTTATATCGAATGACGACTCTCTTTTCTATAAAATTTCGGGCAGCACTTCCCCTATTTATATGCACATCCACAACTTACAAACAAATCCAACAATACCAATAACAAGATGCAACTTAAAGATATAGCCAAAACAATCCAAAATACTCCATATACTCCATCATAATACATTCATTTTCTTTACGTTCATGGAAGACAACAACTACAACAATCAAGGTGATTAATACACCTTTTCCTCTTGTTAATTCAGCCCCTTAATCCATATTAAAACAACCTTTAAAAACAGCCCATCAATTCTAGCAACAACAACAAGAGTGCAAGTCTTATAGTTTGCAACATAAGACCTTTCTACACTTAAATTCTTTTAGGACATATATCTACTATTACAACAATGTATATGCATGTTCATAACTAAATTTACAGCATTCTAATCTCAACAAAACAACCCCTAATTACATTACAACGATGTCCAACAATTTCATGAAAGTCAAGGCCACAATAACATAATTTCCCAACTCTTCTCTTAACTCCCTAAAATCCAATTTCATATTTCAATACTTTCATGTAACCAAATACAACTTTAAATATCCAGATTTCTTTTCAATTTCAACATGCAATTATTGACAATAATAACAACAACAACAATCAAATTCAATGTATACAAAACAACCCTAAAATCGGTAATCACAACTCCAACAACAACCGCATGCATTTCTCTTATTTCCAATTCCTCTTTAACATGAGTTTATCTCTTAACTATGACATCATTTAATCTTCCAAATACTCTATAAAAAGAATAATGCTTACCTTAATTTTTAGCCCGAAATAGTCCCGTCTTGCACGGTACCCACTGCTCCAATTCCAGAGCACAATAAAAAAAGAATATCACTGCTCTTTATTCTTAAGAGCAAACGTCACTGGTACTATTGATTCTATCTTTTTAACATTGTAGATTGTACCCTTCTTACTCTTTTTTTTGTTTTTAGTTAAAGGCTAATGGTTCTTTTCTTAGTAAATGAAGAAAAAGAAAGCATCATGGATACAGAGAAGGAAAATCAATTGCCTAATGAAATGAACGATTTCTCAGCCAAAGATATGTATTTTTCAAAGTGATAACATTTTATTTAATGCATATAATGATTTGTAATCATTATGTCCCCCACTTGTCTTTTTAAGTTGACTTCAAATTGTGCCACCATTTCGTTACCCAATTGCACGATAACTTAATTTAATTAAGTGATCTGCCTCCGTATAATTTATCAATTATACACATAATTATTTCTAGATCTCACTTCATTTAAATTCTAAAAACTCATAAAACCTTCGTATACTCGATGTCATAATTTTTATAATAAGACACTAGTCCATAACTCCTTTGGGAATATACAATTATTATTATTAATTCTCATCGTCACACTTATTGTATCCAAAATTATTCCGGGATCACCTCCTTTGTATACTAATCTCCGTATTAGCATATGTAAATATACTTTCCTTCCAACACTCGAATCTTATTTCCCTAATTTCGTTCTCAATTTATTGCTCTAGAATTACGAGGTGTAACAATAACTTAACAAGAACAACCCCTAATAAATCACAACAATGTCCAACAATTTGAATGTCACGGTCCACCCACAAAAATCCATAATTCTTCTCGTAACTTCCTTAAAATCCAATTCATGTTTCAACACTTCCATATAACTAATTACAACTTTAAATGTCAAGATTTTCTTCAATTTTTAACATGCAATTAGTGACAAGGATAATAACAACAACACTCAACTCCAATGTATACAAAACAGTCCCCAAAAATCGGTAACAACAACACCACAACATCCACATGCATTTTCTTACTTCCATTTCCTCTTAATCTAAGTTCATCTCTTAACACAAGTTCATCTCTTAACTACAACATCATTTAACTCCAATAACTCAAATAATAAGAAGAAATCTTACCTTAATTTTTTTGCCCAAAACAGTCCCTATATTTCGGTCACTGCTCCATTTCCTTTTGCACCATTTTCACCATTTCTTCAACTTATATTGACATGCATGTATTCTACAAGTTTAATCCATCATTCCTACATGTTTATCTTCCAAAATGTTCATCTTCAAAGCCACAATTTCTTGGCTATGTTTCGGTCCAGCAGTGTACCGTGACCCACTGTTTTGGGTGTTAATCTTGGCTTAGAACTTAGTTGAGGAGCTTAATCTAGGAAGAATAATTAATAAGAACTTCAATGTTGCTATGGAGGATGGGGTTTTCGGTTGAGGAGAGGAGAGAAGGGAGTTTGATGGAGAAGATTTTAAATTCAAGATAGTGTATTGAGAGGTATATGGATAATAGTGAGCATGGGCTGAAATTAAGTGAGCATGCCCACGGTTTTTGAGGCTCCAATCTCCAAAATTTGTCCACTAATTATTATTCCTTCCACTAAAAATTAATCTCACACTTAAATAATCTCTCACATACTCATCCTTATAAATAAAATCTGAAAATTTCATGTCCTAATCACATTATACAAGGCACTAAGTCCATATCACATGTGTTGCATCCAAAATTATTCCGGGATCACATCCCTTGTATACTAATTTCCGGATTAGCATATATAAATATACTTTATATCCAATATTCGAATCTTATTTTCTTAATTACGTTCTCTAATTATCGCCTTAAAATCACGAGGGGTAGCATAATGCGTGGTATATGGATACGGACGCCACATCTCACCTCACAAACAATTCTGGTAATCTTCCTCAACTGCAAAATTTAAATACTCCACAATCTATTATGGTTGGAAACGATCACTGCATTCCAATTCAAAGGTTTGGCGCACACTAACCCCACCACCGCATCCCACTTCTCCCTTAATAACGTCTTAAATGCCCCAAATATTATCAAGAACTTAATCTCCATTAGAAAATTTGCCACCGATAATTCCGTATCAATTAATTTTGACCCATTTGGATTTTTTATAATGGACCTACGTATCGGGAAACTCCTTACGATATGTAATACTGGAGGGGACCTCTATCCTTTCCTATCCACATCCGCTGCTATTGTCAATCCTCCCACATCTCTAACTGCCCATGTCACTCCTCCCATCATTTTAGCAACAATCTCTCCGTCGACTTGGCACAATAGACTTGGACACCTAGGAGCTCCTGTTTTTAATTTTCTTAGAAGCAATAATTTAATTTGTTGTAATAATGGGAAATAATAATATTTTTCTTGCCCTTTAGGCAAACATGTTCGCCTTCCTTTTCAATATTCTTTACGTTTTACGTTTTCTTCCTTTGACAGTGTTCATGTAGATTTATGAACATCTCTCATTACTAGCTCACTGTGTCATAAATTTTATCTTGTCTTATTAGATGACTATTATCACTTTATCTGGGTTTATCCGCTTAAATTCAAGTTTGAAGTGTTTGTCAAGTTTCTTGCATTCCGCGTCTATGTCAAAACGTAATTTGAAAAAGACATAAAATTATTTCAATGTGATAACGGTCGTGAGTTCAATAATTTCGTGTTTCACATTTTTTTCTCTACTAATGGCATGGTTTTCTGGTTCTTGTGTCCCCACACCTCCTCCTAAAATGGCAAGGTTGTACGAATCATTCGCACTATCAATAACATGATTCGTACGATCCTATTTCATGTCTCCCCCCTCCATTTTGGGTCTATGCTGTTAAAATGATCGAATATATTCTAAATATTTTGTCCACTCAAACTCTCCAAAATAGAACACCCACCGAAATTTTATTCCGTAGGATCCCGACATATGAGCACTTATGAATTTTTGGCTACATGTGCTATCCGAATCTTGCCTCCACGGCCTCGCATAAACTTGTACTCACGCCACTCCTTGTGTGTTCTTAGGTTTCCCACCTAATCATAGGGGATATATTTGCTACGACTTGTCTTCTCGCAAAATCATCATCTCATGTCACGTCACGTTTGACGAAACAATCTTCCCATTCACAAATATCCAAAAATTCCAGAATTTGGATCACACATTCGTAGATGAGTCAGACACATCACCACTTCTCCGCCCTGCTCTCGGTTGAGCTATCACTGTTCTGACAGTAACTACTATACCAACTACCTCTGCCCAATCACATCTCGATCAGTCCACATAAACTATCAACCTGTCGATCTAGACCACACAATCGACCAACCTGACAACAACTACCAACCACTCACCGAACCCAGCACCGTCGCACCACGTCGGCAGTCAATCCACCAGTTCTCAATCACCGTCGATTGCCACACCCACCATTGGCAATCGATCGACTGCATTAATGACCCATCCCGGTATCGCCTCTTCCACCCATCGACAAAATTCACCAACACCCATAATGTCACTTCCATCTAACACCGCCCTTCCAGTTAACTAGCCCAGTCCCTTCACTATATCAGATCCTAGCATCCCACACAGTACCTAAACCTAGACCTAAACCGGCCCGTCAAAGCCCCGTCACAACTATCCCAACCTCTTCTCGTTATCATAACTGGCTTTGAACAGTTCCTCGAACCCACCCACCATATCTCGGTCACCCGAAACCAGCAACTCTTCATCACACTCCGTCGACCAAACCTGACTCACACCCAACACCGTCACTGTCACTCATACCCCTGACCCGACTCCCCACCGTACTACCAAACCTACCCGGGCCCTCACGCACTATATGTAAACTCTTTCCCAATACGATATTTTCAAACCCAAAGTCTAGTTTAACCTGTCCACACAAACCATGTCCCTAATTCACAAAAACTCAAAAATTTCCAAACTTGACCCAAATTGGAATGCGGCAATGCATGAGGAATTTAATTCTTTAACAAAATGCATGCGGGTATAGAATAGATTCTCCATCGGGTCCTGACATAACACACTTGGAATTTGATTCCTAGACCAGATGTGGTGAATTTGATCTGATGCATGTGGCTTTTTCATCACAAATACAGAAATAGTAGTTGATGCGCGAAAATATGCACACACTTTAACGCAAGTGCACGTTATCGTGACAAGTAATATAGTCTTGATAAGACCAAATATCGTCCACAAGGATTAGGGTTCAAGTACCAACTATCTATCTTTTGGTATCTATTTGGTAATTGATATTTGATTTTGTGGTTTATAACTAATAATTATAAAAGCTAATTAACTATAAGTTTACTTCAGTTGTGATGAGAATAGGGCTTCCATGTCTCCTCAACTATCCGCTTATGTTATTTATTAATGCAATGAATTATGGTCTTCTTCTCTCGGAGCTAGCAGGTTTACGAAATCGTTTTATATTCCCGTTAAGGATATATAAACACTCAACCCCAGTATTGCACCTTTCTACCTTTCGGTGATAAGAATAACTCTATAGGAGGATTAAGAACAAAAACCTAGTTAACCGTCACGCACCATGCGTAAAATTAGGGTTGTTAAGTCTCTCATTAACACTACATAAATAATTGAGGTATTTTCATCCCCAACCCAAATATGTCTACCCAACTTACATCATATTCACAACCTCCTCCTTTCGAAGTTTGATTAGAAATCATATAATGATAATTAGTTGTCAATTAATTACCAAGCATTCAAAGCAATTATTGGATAAATCTCTCAAAGAAGAATAATAACCATAGACATGCATTAATTCATAACATAAGTTTCTAGTGAATCAACATGGAAAGCCCTATAAAAGAATTAGTTCCTAGCCATTGACATGACAAAAACTAATTCAAAGTTCATCATACAAAACTGAAATAAAATAAATAAAAAGGAAAGAAATTACTAAGTTTAGGTCTCCAATCTTCAATCCAAGAAATCTTGTGTTGTGCAAGAAGGGGAACCCTTAAAATCTGCCTAGGGTTCTCCTTTTATAGGCTGAAAACCGCCTCAAACTTTTCCTTCAGGCCTGGCCCAGAATTTCATCCAAAAACCTGATTTTCCCGTGTCGGCTCGCGGCACGCTTTGTGCATGGCCAGAAGTCTGCGATGCCGGGTGATTTGGCGCGCGGCCGATCTCGATGTGCGTGGCGCGCGGCGCTGGAACCTCTGCAGCTGTTATACCCCGTAGTCTGACCCTACGTATGAGAGCGTACGAAAGCATGTAAGACTTAAAATTTTCAAAGGATAGGTTGGCGGATTGTTCCGGACGGGTTTTAGTCAACTTTGAGGCGGGTTATGACCCAGTATATTGAGAGTTCTTAAGTGGTTTAAAGGCCTAGCGCGTAGTTCGTTGAGTCTAGTTTTCAACGCAACCAACCGTTCGTCGATAGGACGTCGGAGTAGGAAGTTATGGGAGTTACAAGTTCAGAGCGCGATCGGACAAATGCGTTTGAGCGAGCGCCCGAGGGCAGCGGCGGGTGCGGCGCGGTGCGAGGCAGCGGCGCCGGATATCCCGAGGGTCGCTGAAGTTGCAGCGGCGCCAACAGATGGGGCCGCGCCAAGTTCAGAGGTTTCAGTATGGCCGCCGAGTCGGCGCCAGCGCGGATCCTGGCGGAAAAACTGAGGAAAAATCAGATTTTTCTTTTAAAAGACCTTGGGAGGGTGACAAGTGTCCCCCCCCATCTGATTTCTTGCATGCCTTATATTGACCAAGTCTTGAAGACTTGGTCATCTTTCAAATCCCTCTCTGCTTAAGCTCCCACTTCTCTCTAAAATTCCAAGAGGAATTCAAGCCTAAGAAAAATCTGAAAAGTTAAGAACAAGAAGGAAGCTTGTGGCTAGCTTGTTGGTGTTATTGTGGTGGTGTTCTTGGAAAGGAGGCTAGCAAAGTTGTTGGAATAAGTTTGTCTAAAGTTTTAAGGTAACATTTCTTCTCTTGTGGTTAGTTATTAATGTTGCATGTGAAGAAAAAGGGATGTGTAGTAGTAAATAATGCACTTAGAATCCTTGCATGTAAGAAATGTGGTTTGAATATGAAATAATTGGCTAAAAAGATATTATGAGCATGTTGTAGCCCAAAAAAACTACTTTAGAATTGTTAAGTGAATTGTTGTACCTTTTGGGGCAGAATTTTACACACCCAAGTTTAGGTGTGTAATCCCCTTTGATATGTTTGGATTGTTGAGCCTTAAATGTGGCATTTGGATGTTGAATTCGGCCTTGAGAAAGGTGGCAAAGTATGTAGAAACAAAGAAAATCTTGATTGTCCATAGAATTAGGGGCTTTGAACTTAGATTATTTCTACATTGAAATTAGAGGTTAATAAATGCATTATGGTTATTATAGGTTGACATATTACTTGCGGTAGTTGGACTTAGCAAGTGGATTGACCGAAGAGGTATGTGGAGCTTTCCTATCTCTTGAGCATGAATAGATGTAACTATGTAGTACGGTAGACGTCTGAGATTTGGTATTCTTACTTGTTTTAAGTATATAAAGACTTGTTTCGTTTTAAGAATGTATAAGTCCCTTGGTTAGGGGAAAAGTGTGATTTTATTAAAGTGTAGGGTTAATATAACAACTTTATGGGAAGTTGGTTTATTAGCTTTATAAAAGGTTAATGAGAAGAGGTTTACTCTAAGTAAGACAAGTAAGGACAAATGATTTGATTTATGAAAGGCAAATTGATTTTAAGGCATGAATTGCCCAAAGATTTTATGTATGAAAAAGAGTCACTTTTAAAAGAGTTGAAGTATGTAGTACTTGGGTTAAATTCCCGGTTTTCTTTTATTAAAGATATAATTAAGTGCCTTAAGTAAACTAAAATGAGAGGGTATATGAACAAGACTAATAAGAAGTTATAAGTTTTCTTAACTTATTTATGATTATGATATGATGTGATTTGAGCTAGGGTAAGAGTATCTCACGAGGGCAAGCCCAGATCGTTATACCACCTTCTCGGGGTAAGAGTATGTCGAGGCAAGCCCCAGATCGTCATACCACCTTCTCCAGGTGTAAGAGTATATCGAGGGTAAGTACCCAAGATCGTTATACCATCCGCCCGGTGTAAGAGTATATCGAGGTAAGTCCCCAAGATCGTTATATCATCCGCCGGGGTAGAGTATATCGAGGGTAAATCCCAAGATCGTTATACCACATTCCGTGGATTTGCTACCACGATGTGAGGAATACCTCACGCGAGTCCTTATGGGCTTATGCGGGTGAAATAGTCCCGTGCGGTAGTCTGACTATGCGAGAATACCTCATGCGGGTCCACATGACCTATCACGGGTGAAATAGTCCCGAGTTAGGGGTGCTTATTGATACTACGGCGAGGTACCTGTTTTGATCATGAGGCCCTATTTTATGCGATTATATATATACTTGTCACTCTCATTATTAGTAAGGCACGAAAAGGTATTTTGATTGTCTTCCATGACTCCGGCTTACTTTAGACTTATGATATCATTATTACGATTTTCCGACTTTACATACTTGGTACATATTGTGTCGACCCCCTTCGGGGCCTGCGTTAAATCTGCGGTAAAGTAAGCGGTGTGGATCCTCGTTCTTAGGATCACCGTTAGGTGTCGAAGCTCCATCCCTCCGGAAGCTTGTTTTGTTAGTGCAGTTACTCACGATGCTATAAGTATTGTGTACATTCGTGGTATGGCGGGGCCCGCCATACGGTTGTTATCCTTAAGTGCGTGGTCACGTATGTGTTGGGCTGTAAGAACAAGTTGTACTGCTATACTTTTGATTAGTATGTTTTTATGGAAGGCAGACTTATCGGCTAGCCAGTGATGTTACATTTTTATAAGTTATGTGTTATGTATGTTCCGCTGCTATTCTCTGATGTATACCTGACAGGGTACCCCGGTAGGATACTAGTCGCGGCCCCGGGGTCGGGTCGTGACAGCAACCCCCGTCATTAGCAATGTGGAAAGAGGCTTTGAGACCTTTGAAAAATCCTTGATGAATCTTCTATAGAAACCTGCATGCCCAAGAAAACTTTTGACTCCTTTTGTTGATACTGAAGGTGGTAGATTTTCGATCACTGAAATCTTTGCTTTGTCCACCTCAATACCTTGGCTTGATATTTTGTGTCCTAAGACAATTCCCTCTGTTACCATGAAGTGACACTTCTCCCAGTTTAGCACAAGGTTAGACTCTTCGCTTAACATCGCTTTCTAGATGCCTTAAACACTCATCGAACGATGCTCCAAAGACCGAAAAGTCATCTATAAAGATCTCTATAGTCCTCTCCACCATGTCTGAGAAAATTGCCATCATACACCTCTGAAAAGTTGCCGGTGCATTGCAGAGTCCGAATGGCATCCTTCTGAATGCAAATGTACCAAAAGGACAAGTAAATGTTGTATTTTCCTGATCTTCTGGTGCTATTGCAATCTGGTGATACCCTGAGTATCCATCCAAAAAGCAGTAGTAGTTATGCCCTGCAAGTCTGTCCAACATTTGATCTAGAAATGGCAACGGGAAGTGGTCTTTTCTGGTTGCCTTGTTCAACTTGCGATAGTCAATGCAGATTCTCCATCCGGTGACTGTTCTAGAGGGAATGAGTTCGTTCCTTTTGTTGGTCACCATTGTTATTCCACCTTTTTTAGGCACCACTTGTACTGGACTCACCCATGTGCTGTCTGATATAGGGTAAATTACTCCTGCATCGAGCCATTTTAGGATTTCCTTTCTGACTACCTCTTTCATGTTTGGGTTTAGTCGCCTTTGGGCTTCAATGGATGGTCTGCTCTCCTCATCTAGACGGATCTTATGCATTACCGTTGACGGACTTATCCCTTTTATGTCTGCTAATGTCCATCCAATGGCCCGCTTGTGATTCTTCAGTACTCTTAGCAGTTTATCAATCTCTTCGGTGGATAGGTGGCATGAAATGATTACTGGTAAGGTTTTCTCTTCACCTAGGTATTGGTATTGTAGATGATTGGGTAGGGTTTTTAACTCTAACTCTGGAGCTTTCTCTGTGGATGGTAATGATCTTTCTGGCATCTGTCCAAGCTCTTCATACTTCCTCGTAACCCATTTTTCATAAACATTCATCCAATTTGCATACTCCATCAGATCTGGATCGTTTCTACTATCATCATCCCATTTGGTCAGTACTTCTTCAAGCGTATCATCATGTCCGAACTCCTTGGTGACCTCGTTTCTTCGATAAGATCAATGGTGGCGATTATCCTTGACATCCTGGAAAAGTTCTTTCGAAAAACATTGAAAATCACCTCTTCTTCATCTACTCAAGCTTGACTCCCTTTGTGAACATCAATGAGAGCTTGTCACGTGGCTAAGAAGAGTGCGCAAGTATGATGGGGATTCCATCGTTATCTTGTATGTCTAAGATAACGAAGTCGGAAAGATGAACTTGTCCACCTTCACTAATACATCTTCGATGACTCATCTGGATGAACTATTGAGTGGTCACTAAGCTGCAGTGATGTTTGTAGGTTTGACTTCTCCCATTCCTAGTTTGCAGAAAACTAGATAAGGCATCAGATTTATGTCTGCTCCCAAGTCGCACAATGCTTTCTGACATTCAAACTTTCCAATGGTGCATGGGATGGTGAAGCTCCCTGGATCTTGTAACTTCTGAGGTAGTTGTATCTGTAGGATGGCACTACATTCCTCAGTCAACATCATTGTTTCGTAGTCCTCTATCCTCCTCTTTTTGCTAAGCACATCTTTCATGAACTTGACGTAGCTCGGCATTTGCTCTAATGCTTCAACAAACGGGATATTGAGTTGCAATTGTTTGAGGATCTCCACGAATCTAGAGAATTGCTTGTCAAGAGTACATGTTTTTAACTTCTGGGGATATGGTATTATCACCTGGGGTGCGGTTGCTACAACTTCTGCCGATTTTTCGATTTCTGGGTTACGGGCGCGCGCGCTCTTTGCGCGTGGCGCTCACTCTCTGCCTTGTCATAATCTTGGCGCACGGCCACCGCTCATAGCCGCGCGCTGCTGCATCTGCTATCTCTCTCCTACGATCCATCCTCGGGTTAATTGCCTGACATTGTGTTTCCATATTGCCTTCCCCAGGTGCAAATATCTCTTCTTGCGGTTCGCTGTTCAACATGATTGTGAGCTCTCCTATTTGCGTTTCCAACTTCTTCATGGCCATTCTCATTTCGTCCATGAACTGATTTTGGTACCTCGTGAAGCTGAGTATAGCTTCTCGTAATTCCTCCCTCTCTTCCTCTATGGTTGGATCTCTATCATATTGACAGTAAAAATCCATATCCAAAGGATTCCTGAGATGAATCAAAACCAACAACGAATCACGGCACACTTGTTTGTACAAAATAAAATAAAATAAACAATGTAAAGAAATAAAAATAAAAACCAAATTAGAAATTAAAAATAGATAAATTTGATATTGAACTATGCCTAATCCCCGGCAACGATGCCAAAAACTTGATGCGCGAAAAGATGCACACACTTTAACGCAAATGAACGTTATCGTGACAAGTAATATAGTCTTGATAAGACCGAATATCGTCCACAAGGATTAGGGTTCAAGTACCAACTATCTATCTTTTGGTATCTATTTGGTAATTGATATTTGATTTTGTGGTTTATAACTAATAATTATAAAAGCTAATTAACTATAAGTTTACTTCAGTTGTGATGGGAATAGAGCTTCCATGTCTCCTCAACTATCCGCTTATGTTATTTATTAATGCAATGAATTATGGTCTTCTTCTCTCGGAGCTAGCAGGTTTACGAAATCGTTTTATATTCCCGTTAAGGAAATATAAACACTCAACCCCAGTATTGCACCTTTCTACCTTTCGGTGATAAGAATAACTCTATAGGAGGATTAAGAACAAAAATCTAGTTAACCGTCACGCACCATGCATAAAATTAGGGTTGTTAAGCCTCTCATTAACGCTACATAAATAATTGAGGTATTTTCATCCCCAACCCAAATATGTCTACCCAACTTACAGCATATTCACAACCTCCTCCTTTCGAAATTTGATTAGAAATCATATAATGATAATTAGTTGTCAATTAATTACCAAGCATTCAAAGCAATTATTGAATAAATCTCTCAAAGAAGAATAATAACCATAGACATGCATTAATTCATAACATAAGTTTCTAGTGAATCAACATGGAAAGCCCTATAAAAGAATTAGTTCCTAGCCATTGACATGACAAGAACTAATTCAAAGTTCATCATACAAAACTGAAATAAAATAAAGAAAAAGGAAAGAAATTACTAAGTTTAGGTCTCCAATCTTCAATCCAAGAAATCTTGTGTTGTGCAAGAAGGGGAGCCCTTAAAATCTGCCTAGGGTTCTCCTTTTATAGGCTGAAAACCGCCTCAAACTTTTCCTTCAGGCCTGGCCCAGAATTTCGTCCAAAAACCTGATTTTCCCGCGTCGGCGCCGCGGTACTTCGGGTGATTTGGCGCCGCGGCGCTGGAACCTCTGCAGCCTCTCTGATGATTGGGCGCCGCGGCCCTGCTTCTGACTGCAGGAGGCGTCGCGGCTCTGGAACCTCTGCAGCACTTCGGGTGTTTAGGCGCCGTGGCCCTGCTTCTGACTGCAGGAGGCGCCGCGGCGCTGTTCTGGGTTTTTGCCTCGTTCGCCACTTTCTCTGCTTTTAGCTCTGGAACCTCCTCTTTTGCCTTCTTTTAGCTCCTTTTCCGCCATTTGACCATTTTAACCACTTTGACTCAAAAGAAAGAAAATCTATCCTAATACGACACTTATTTGTACAAAAAGGGACACAAGACTAACTAAAAACGACTCAAAAAGTGTATATAAAATACACCGATCAGTAGTGACCTAGAGAGATATAAGGCGAGACTTGTGGTTAATATTACTAATCAGCGGGAGGGTATTGATTTTGGTGATACATTCAGTCTGATTGTTAAACCGGTTACCATTCACACAATTCTGAGTACAGTTATGGGTAAGCATTGGCCGATTCATCAGCTTGATGTGAAGAATGTCATTTACATGGGGACTTGAGAGAAACTGTTTACATGCACCCGCCGCCAGGCTTTGTCCATCCAGATGCCCCTCACTATGTATGTCATCTTTGTAAGTTACTTTATGGTTTGAAACAGACCCATATAGTGTGGTATGAATGATTTACACAATACATCACGCAGATTGGGTTTGTATGCAACAAGTGTGATAATTCTCTATTTATTTTTCATCGAGGTAGTAACATTGCTTATTTATTGTTATAAGTGGATGACATTAAGACGATAATTAAGAACGTCGTTAAGGAAATTAATATACTTAAGGATGTGATTCCGGAAAAAAAAATTGATTACTACGAGCGTGTCAAAGAAAATTAAGAATGATAGTTATATACATTCCCGTTAGAGATTAGTGTCGTATTATAAGAATTATGACATGGAGAATACGAGACCTTATGGAATTTTCGGAAATTAAAAGAAGTGGGATTAAGATTTATTAATTGGGGGACTTGGGACCAATGTGTAAATTAAAAAAAATAATAACTTTCAGATTTTTATTAACAAAAATTCTTTATATTCCATTTCATTTCAAAACCCACTTTCACTCAAATCTCTTCTCCTCTTCAACCAAAAACACACCCCATTCTTCATAGCTAAATTCAAGAATTGTATCAACTCCATTACAAGATTAATTCTTCTACAATCTAAGCTAAAAATCACACCAAAAACAATGAGAAAAACGTCACTGCTGCCGTGACCTAGGCCCCAATTTTTTGATTTTTGGATGTTTTTTTTTGGAAGAAACATAGGAAATGATGGATTAACAATGTGGGATTCATGCATGTCATATTGGAGTTGAAAACGTGAAGAATTAGGCAAGAAATTAGGCAAAAATCGATAAAACAATGGACAAAATCGTGGGGACTATTTTGGGCTTCTTTGAAAGGTAAAAATTATCCTTTTCATTAAATATTTGGTAGATTAATTGATGTTATAGTTTAGGATTAACCCATGTTAAAGAAGAATTGGAATTAAGAGGTTGCATGTGATTATTGTTGGTGTTGTTGAAGTTGGAGTAACCGATTGTGGGTTGTTTTATTACTTTGGGTTTGATTATGGTTGTTGTTATTTTTGTCACTACTTGCATGTTGAGATTGAAAAGAAATTTTGATATATAAGTTGTAATTGATTAAATGGAAGTGTTGAAACATGAATTGGATTGTAAGGAGTTAAGAAAGTAACGTTGGAAATTAAGCCTTGTTGGCTGAGACTTGTATGAAAACGTGGACATTGTTGTGAGGTACTAAGGGCTGATTTTTGTGAAGTTTAAATATTGGAGATTTGATTATAAACATGTATATATATATCGTGGTGATTACTAATACATGTCTTAAAGTATTAAAGAGTAAAAAGGGTATTATGTTGAAAATTGTAGGACTTGCACTACTTGTTGTCGTAGTTGTGATATTGCATAAATATAAAAGAGAAGGAATGCGTTATGATGACGTAAATAGAATATCTGAGATTATGGTGGCTATATTCTTAAGTTATGACTTGTTGTTGGTATTGTTGGCTTGATTTGGAAATTGTGGTTGTGCATATAAACAAGAGAAGTGCTGCCAAATTTTTTATAGAATAAGAGAGTCGTCTTTCAATATAACTTACGTGAGAAATCATAGAGTTGACAAGACATATTGTTATTATTATAGGTCAAGGTGCTAGTCGAGGCGATTGTTAGACTATCGAGTTGTTATAGACGACGAGGTATGTAAACTATTCTTTCTTTCTTTTGGCATGATTTTTATCACGTAAACGTACGGCGGACGTACATGGTTTCTATACAGTCTTATTCCGAATGATATGAGTTATGAGAAGTGCCTTAGATTTCCTGTAAAGAGTTCAGTTTAATGATTTTATTTTATTAAGAGTCGAATGATGAGTTCACACCGAGTTCCATAATGGGCCGGGTACGGCATGTATATGATTTCACACCGAGTCCCATAATGGGTCGGGTACGGTATGTATCTGATTTCACATCGATTCCCATAATGGGCTGGGTACGGCATGCATATGATTTCACACCGAGTTCCATAATGGGTCGGGTACGGTATATATGTGTATATGGTTTCATTCACACCGAGACCCTCACTGGGGGGCCGGGTACGGTATATGTATATATAAGTTCATGACTCTTATTTCTATAAGGCACAGTTGGATTTAAATTCTGATTATTACACATGTCTCCTGTTATCTATTGGCCACTTATGATCTTTCTTACAATATTTCATGCTTTACATACTCAGTACATTATTTCATACTGACCCCCTTTCCTCGAAGTGCGTTAAATGCCCGCAGTACTGAGTTCTCAGTTTGGTGATCCCCAGGCCTAGGACTCCTACTCAGCTGGTTGGAAAGCTCATTTGATCCAGAGCTTTGTCATTTTGGTACAGACCATCTTTTTAGACTTATGTATATATTTAGGGGCACGACGGGGCCCTGTCCCATCATATGTCGTTATCCTTCTTATAGAGGTCTGTAGACAGTTGTGGGTTGTACGTATGTAAATTTGTATATCTGTTTTGGTCAGCTATGTCATTGTACTTTGTGTTGGGATGTTCCCGTGTATACGTGATATTATCTGGTGGCAGCCTTGTAGGCTTGCTTATTATGTTATGTTGGGTAGTTGTGACTCGCCGGGAGGCGAATCTGATCTTACGTAAAGCGGCCTTGTCGGCTCGCCTATTACGGCGTATGTTGTTATTCTGACGTTGTCTTTTGCGAATTTCATATTTTCCTTAGTATTAGTTGGATTGTGTGTGACAGGTTAGTAGAATGACGTCATTAGGGCATTTAGTCGCGGCCCGTCGGGTCAGATCATGACAATCATACCCACTCCGGTTGACTCTAAGTCCAAGATCAGTGTTGTTGATGGTGATTAGTATTTGATCTTACACTTTATAGGAGCCTTGTAGGTGCACTTATGTATCTTACTTTCACCAGGCTTGATATTGCTTATATCGTTTAGCAGGTGTGTTTGTTTATCGTGCCAGGGAGCCTCGTTTCTTGCTCTTGGCGTATCATTCGATCGTTAAGAGCCGCACACGATTATGGATTGCATCTACCACCTACGCGACAAGTTGTTATCATATACTGAGATCTGATTAGGCGAGTTTTGGACATCGTCATTTCGACTAAGAGTTCCGAATCGAAAAAGTCAACTGAACTTTACTTAAGACGGCGACACTCGACTTCCGACTACTGTGTGTTCTTAGGGGATAATCTCATTTCGTAGTGCGCGAAATGAGCCACTCTATCCCGTTCAGTGCGAGCAGTATAGAGGTGTTGCTAATGTTGTTACTGAGATTTGCTGGCTCTGAAATCTTCTTTTGGAGCTTTAGTGTCCCTTGCGTAATGCTTCTTTGGTGTATGTGATAACATATCCGCAATATACTTATCTCATAATCCGGTTCAGCATTAGCGAATCAAGCACATCGAGATGGATATACATTTTGTTCGTGAGAAGGTTGCTATCAGATATGTTAATGTGTTGTGTGTCTTCTTCGTATCAGTATGCATATATATTCACGAAATGACTACCTAGACATCTATTCATCGACTTCAGATCCAGTCTAAGTTTCCTCCCTCTCCGACTGAGAGGATGTCTTAGCATATATTATAAAATATCCTCATATATTTTGTAATATTTAGTGTTGTATAATTATGATAGATATAAGATCCTTATTATATTAAGATCCACATTATATATATTTGTATTAATGAGAAAGACCCAAATGAGATTAATATAATTCTTACACTTTTGTTTACTTGTCCTTTTGTAGTACAACGTTTTTTTTTTTTTTTTAATTAATCAGCTTGTATTGTATAATGAACTCGTACCTACTAGCTTAATTGTTGTGTTATTATGACAAACTTTAAGCTCATGTTTTCATAAAAAAGCCTAGGAATCATATCATAATGATTTATGATTTGATACCTCTTTCTGGTGCAAAAACTGAGTCGCTTTACTAAAAGTAATGACATAACCTTTTATTCCTTGTCTTGCTATTTTTGTCTTTCAAATCCATTGTACTACACATCCCACCATGCAAGCTCGTAATGAGACCAACGCGCCCTTTTTTTTGACCTTTAGCTATGATTTTACAGTTTTTAATCTTGTTCACTATACCTATCAACATAATTCACCAAATGGGTCCCATATTTATCACTTGTAAGTAATATTTAAAAGAAACATGGACTTGTCTCTTTTCCTTTTCTTTTGCGTGTAGTTCAAAAAGGAATAACGAATATGCAACTGATAAGTCATTGGAATTTGAACAACATGACAGTTTTGAATTTAATTTTTTTACTGCTAAGTTATTTTTCTGAACGATTTTAAAAGGATTTTGACTTGACGGTGGAGGTAGGTTTGACTTAATAATTTTATTGAATATGTATACAAATTAAATTCAGAATTAATTGATAACTCTTGACTCATATAATTTATATTTTTAATCCAATAGTTTTGCTTGAGATGTTTTGTTAAATATACCAAATATAGATGGTATATTTGGTGTTACTTTGACCGTGTAAATACCTATTTAGTTTAGGAATTATTTTAGTGTAAATATTACATTGTACACTTACTATATAATTAGTAATATATAGTAATATGATTCTCCTATTATAACTTGTATATATATGGATTTCATCAATAAGAATAATTAAGGGATTAATTTTTTTATGTTTGATTAACTCGATCGACAAGGAATGTAGAAAAATATTTAAGATTTAAAACTCATATAATTCAGATCCTAAATTCCCTGCCTCTAGCAATTAATCATCTCTCGATAAAGAATGAGAAAATTACTCAAGATTTATCATATACGTACGTTTGGATATAACGGTTAAATGAGAACATGGGATGGTACTAACCCCGAAAAAGATTAAAACAAAGCAACTGAATATGAATTGTTTATTGAGATATATCAGTACAAGTAATTATAATAAAGTGCTCGTTTCTCTTCTTTACAAAAGTATGAACAAACATAACCTTATTTTCAACTTTAATTTCATAAATTTCAAATAAAGGAAAAAATATTTGGAGTTATCAAATTCCTTTTGTTTAACGTGAAACCGCGATCATTCTTCAAAGGTCTTGCATGGCGTAATGTAGCGCCAAACATAATCGGTAGGTTAAACCACACTTGATAGTCAGTGTGGCCTGAGCGGCGGCCGTGTAACGTTCTGCCAAGTCACCGACTTGTGTGGTCTCCTTATCAAATTCCTATCTAGTAGTAAACTATTTTAACAGAATTTTGATTTGGCGACAGGGCAGACGTCGGCATGTGTTCAAAATTTGTGTTAAATTTTTTACTAATATATAAAGTTAATTTCAGAATTCAATTACTAGCGAAATAGTTATTGTAAATCTAAAGCTCATATAATTCAAATTCTAAGTAAGTTGCCAATGAATAAAGAATAAGAATATTAAAAGAAAGCAACTTAATATGAATTGTTCATTGGATTAAGATATACTAGTAATTACAGTAGAAATTAAAAAGCAACTACTTCTATTATACGTATCATCGATCACTTTAAGACCCCATGTGCACCCCTCTAATTAGCCCACTTCAGTTTGCCCTTTCCAAGTAAGAATGAGTCCAACTTTAATTGGTCCCCAGACCCTCAACGTAAGGCATCTCGTCACGTGAATCACCCATGTGACCTTCGTCAGACCCTGTTCGTTCTCTTCTTTTTTCCCCCGTCACATAATATCATGCAACAATTCTTCCATAATGTCACGTTCAATCTCACACACTATAGTTTCCACTTCTTCATCAAATAATGCATCCGATTTTTGCATATCCTTGTCAATCAATGCATCAATATCTTCAAGAACTTGACAATTAGCTGAAGGAAAACTTCGTATTCGAGTACACAATGTGTCAATTAATTCCTTGGCATACATTAATTGACAATGTTGCTTACATGGTTTCAAGATTTCAACTAGGAGCTCATCAACAAGTTGGAATATTAACTTTCGGTTACATCTCAGGGTTAAAGTTGTATTTGGGGTGGGAAAAAGTTCGAAGTAGTGAAAAATGGATGGGTCAAGTGGATGAGAAGAAGAGTACCATTTGGCCAAGGACATTGGAGTACTTTTGTCAAGACCTGTACGCTTTAGTATTCTGTGGATGTACTGAATTAATTCAGGTCCAATATTACATACACCGGAAATGGTACCGTTACATGTGTCGCGGTTCATTTCTTTGTACGAGTGACTCGAACTACTAGATAACGTCTGTATGCAGCTCCTTTGAGTATCTGATGACTGTCACACAAAATATGATGACCATATTTACTCATCTTTGAAAATGCAAAGATTTCAATTATCCATATTAGTTTGAAAATAGTGAGTAACAAAAAAAATTGCTACTTAATTTGATACTATCTCCGTCCTCCCATAATAAGTGTCACCTTATCAAAATAAGTGTCACATTAGGAATTCAAGACATAAATTGGTTATTTTTTCCTACTATATCCTTGGACAAAAGATGACAAACAGAGATTCAAGAAACATTTATTGACAAATTTTCTATCAAGACATAAATGATTAATATTCATGCATATTTTAATCAAAAGGAAAAAATAATAGTATATTTTTATTAAATGAGGTAGTTTGATTATATTATTGATTTCTTAATAAGTTTGTTTTTTGATAAGTTAACACGGAGGAGTATAAAATTTTCAAATCATGCTAGTGGCATTAGACATTACTAGAAGATACAAATTTCCGCTCTACACATACTATCCATTATTTTATTTATCACTGTGCTGACAGTCATACAAACAAAAATAATGCACCAAATATACTCATCTTTGAAATATACAAAGATTTAAATTTATCCAATTAATTAAGTTTGGAAATACAAAAATAAAAAATTACTATGGTCAAATTATTTAATTCGAATATAAATTTTTAATATTTTTTAAATTAATTTTAAAAATCTAGAAACTACGTTAAAAGTGTTCTTCTAAGCCATAGTAATTGATAATTCGAAATATGAAAATCACCCTAATAGGAATTTTTATTTGAATCTCCAAATAGCAATAATGTGACATAATATTGAAGTAAGAAGATTTGTATTAATACCTGCTTAATGAGTAATTTGGCGGGTGGAGGAGAAGAATGTTTCCTTAATGGCAAAATGGTTGGAACAGTACTGGTGGTGTTAACAAGTTGATTTGACAATTGAGTTTTCTTGCACTTCTTGTCCCCGAAGTTTGCTTTATTTGTTGCTGCTGCTGAACGAACAAATGGTTCTTCTTTCTTGCTTCGAATGGCATCACAAGCTTGTGGTGGCTTCTTAGGAACAACTTTATCACTTTTTCTCTTGAGAATAGTACTACTGTTCTGTTGCACATGCTCTTTATGTGAACTTTGAGGCTTAGGTTTAGTGACTATTTTAGCTGGTAAGGTTGTGGTACTCTCTGCAAGTGGAAATAATGGTGAAAATCTAGGAGAATTGGAAGTTTGACTTTTTGTAAAAGAGTTGACTGGTTGATGTTTAGTACTAGTACTATTCTTGGACTCCAAGAATCTGAACCTAGGTGAGCAAGAAGGAGTTGTTTGCTTGCTTGTGCTAAAATCATTATGATCTCCATTTGATTTTGATGTTTTTTTTGGTTTAAGCAACACAACTTGATCATATTTAGCAGTTAATTGGTCATCTTTTCTTCTGAAACCACTACTAGTGTTGGTAATGTCATGACCAACTTTTCTGCTGACACTTTCTTTGACTTGCTTCACAATCTGCCTAGCATAATACCCTGGACTTCTCGTCTGGTTTTCATTTTCTTGATTATCATGATAACTCCTCCTCCTACTATTACTCCTCGCCATTTTCCTGGCAGTAGAAGAAGAATCCGAAAAGTCAAATACGTCACCCACGTTCTCTTTATTAATTTGAAGAGATAACCTGTGGTGATGATGATGATCAACATCTGACCTCCTGCTGGCTGAAGATATTCTAGGTGTCTCTGGTAGTGATAGAGTACCTGTGGTGATGTAATTAGTAGTGTCACTACTTTCAAAGCTACTTAATCTTCTGTTTTTAATGTGCACATTCTTGGAGTAGTAATGTGACTTTGGTGGGGGTGGATGATTATTGTTGTTATGGCAAGTAGTGGAAATTGAAATGCGAGGAGAGTTATTTTCAGGGAGTAGATCAAGGCCCATTAATCTAGCTACTAGTGTTGGGGTCTTTGTCCCCGCTGGTGAGCTACTGCTACGTTCTGATGAAATATCATCTGTCCTTGTTCTTGATCCTGATGTTGACACTCGTGGTGATCTTGAATCACAGCTTGTTCTGATTTGAATACCCACCTGAAATAAGTGGGATTGACCTATTAATTTATTACTAGTAAATAAATATTCAAACACCATTTTCATGATATTCAACTTTCAAAGAACATCAACAGTTGAACACTGACATCAACAAAAAAATAATCTCATCTCTCTCAACATTGGGAAGTGAAAAGGTTATTATAATATTAGTGACAAGATAATGAAGTGTAACGGTTACAATTTGACTTACCGGCATATTCAAATTTTGGTCGTCTATTTTCATGGTTGATGACGACGACAATGAACTTGACACTGATTTCCGTTCCACAACAGCCTCATCTAATTCCAAGCTGTTTCTTGGTGCTTCAACTCCTGCATTTATCAATATAAGCTAAAATAATTAAAACTCCTAAATAACCAAGATTTTTTTAAAAAAAAATGCTAGAGAAAGAACCAATTATAGTGTTAAATTTTACACTTTTTATACACATATTGAAGCAAGAATATTCTGATTCGGAGTTTACCTTTGAGGAAAGAAGGTTCTTGGTCTTGTTGAAGGAAACTAGATGGATGATGAGGCTTCAAAGAGCGAGATTGCTGATTCAAAGCCAACTGAAAATGGGGTAAATCAAAGATTTGGAAACACATGCAACCAGGAGGAGGTGGAGCTTCTTCATTATTGTTGATGATTTCTTCTACTTTTGTTCGTCTTCCTCTTTGAGTGGATCTATTACTAGTAGTACCACTGCCACCACCAATGCTACCCCAGTACAGCCACTCTTTGCCCATATTGTGTTATTCTCTGTAAAAGGCAGCTGGATGCAGAAGCAATAGGAAAATTTAGTACTAGTCTTGCTTTAGCATTATAACTAGTAGTACTCATTGTTGAAGAGGTGAAAAGATATGAGTGGAAGCGCAAAATGCGGATACATTGAATTGAAGGGATGATTTCAGTATACCTTTTGATTTTCTTGAATAAAAATGTTCAAGAAACAGTGCTAGCTTTTTATCTCTCTCACTTGTCCTCTTGTCCTTCCCTATTTTTTTGTACTAGAAACAAATAGTAGAGCACTCACTTCCAAGCAAGAAATAGCAGAGCAAAGACCACAAAACTAACTCTTCTCACTACTCTTGGGAATAGAAATTTGAAGAGATAGACAGTATGAATAAGGCTCACTCTCTCTATATGTTTTTGGTATAACGAGGCGATGGTTCTTTCCTTTGTGGTGTTTTAAATACAAGGTCCTGTGGTTTATTGGGGATCTGCAATACACTATCTAATCTCTAATGTCCCTCCACCTTCCCTATTTTTTTGAATCATTTTTCCAAATTTTTCCAAAAAGGTGGATCTCACCTCACTGTGATCCGTCACAGCGTGAGAGTTGTCGTGATAACTCAAGATTTCAAAGGTTAGACCACTACCACTGTGCGCACAAGGGCCTCCTTTATTTCAAGAATGCCTCCACTGTGACGGATTCGATCTTGGTCATTTTTTAATTATCCTCGAGAGCAGGTTGAGTTGCTTGGACTTTTTTTTTTTTTTTTGAATCATATATATGACGTAGTTTGTTTATTCCCTCCTCTTTTTGATTCTCTTCTCTAACCATGGTTAATACTTTCTTCGTTTCATAATAAGTGATGTTTTTAGTTTATGAATGTTTTTATTAATTTACCTCTAATTAATGTCTAGAAAAGAAAAATTATTTAATGATTCTTTATTATGTAAATTTGGAAGAATAAGATCAATTTCTTCTTAAAATTATGAAACATCACTTAATGAAAAACTTAAAATACCACTTATTATAGAACAAAGGAAGTAAATTTTTTTAATTATATATACTGATAAATTTTAAAAATGTATAATATCAATATAATTTTAAAAACTTTCAATTTCTCTGTAACTAATTGGATACATAGTTTTTAAAAATATTCTATACGTCTGGGGAGGGGCCAAAAGGAGAAAAGAGAAAGGGATGCTATCTATTGATATGAATTTTGATATTTTTCATCCACTGACAAATTTAGAATTTTAATTTTACTATTTTTGGATTTTAAATTCACGATTTTAAGTGTTGATAACTGAATTCTAAATTTTATTTATCTACATATTTAATGAAATTTGTTAACACAATTACACAAACACACTATTAGAATAAAAGTCATATGTTCAGTGGAATCCATTATAGGTTTCTACTCTCTGCCCCTGCCTACCCCCCTCATTTGTGGAAGGTTCATGAAGCTTATCAAGTGAGCTGACTTTCAACCCCGTAGTAGATACTAATTTTTTTTTTTTATGATTTTCCATGTAGTGTCCGGTATTTAATTGGAGTCTTGATTAATTCAGATTTGTAGTTACGTAAAGCCTCACTACAACAAATCGCCCTAAAAATGGCGATTGATTAGTACCAAAAAGGAGTATCAAAAAGGGCGACATATAGTCGCCCTTTTTAATTTCACCAAATAATGTGATTTTTCAAGTCGCCCTTTTTGGTCATCATCAAAGGGGGCATGAAGATGGTTCGTGATGCATGAAAACATAGTGATTTCATGTGTAGAAATAATATTCTGAATAGTTTGTCCGATCTTTTGTACACGGTATATTGCACCATCAGGACAACCAAGGAATTATGGGATAAATTATAAAATAAATACAACACTCAAGATGCGGGTGCTGAAACATTTGTCATTGGGAAATTTCTGAAATTTCAAATGGTGGACAACAAAAGTTTGTCATCCCAAGTCCAGGAATTTCAAATGATATTACATCATCTAGACTTGGAAGGATTGATGCCCAACGAGCAATTCTTGGGTGGGGCGTTAATCGAGAAACTACCTCCCTCGTGAACTGAGTTTATGAATTACTTGAAACTCAAGACGAATGAGATGACACTAGACAAACTTATTGTCAAACTCAGGAAGACAATAAGAAGGCCATGTCAAAAGGAAAATAACCCGCCGAGGCTAAGGCAAATCTGACGGAAGTCAAAGAGAACCCAAATTCAAAAATTACGGATATTTGATTTTTTGGATATCCAAAATATTCGGATCCGAAATTATCCGAAAATTGAGGATATCCGATTTTTGAATATCCAAAATATTTTGATCCGAATCCGAGCCAAAATTATTCGAAAATTGCGGATATCCGACTTTGCGAATATCCAAAGTATTCGGATCCGAATCCGATCCGAAGTTATCCAAAAATTGCGGATATCCGATTTCGACCCAAAATTAAAAATCATAAGTGTAAAAAAATAGGCATCTTGTTAGAACTGACCAAGAGATTTATGATTATGAGGAGCATAAATATAACAAGTATTGATTACTGGTTTAGTGGTAGAATGACACAGTTCCACAGAGGAGGCCTGGGTTCGATTCTTGGCAGATGGTGTATTTATGGCAATTAATATTGTATAACTAGTGGTGTAGTACTAGAATAGTACAGTGTCACAGTTCAGACTAGGGTTGGAATCTCATTTGGTGTATTTAATTTTTTCTCTTTTTTGAACCATATCAAAAAAGGCGACTACAATCAGTCACCCTTTTTGAGATACATCAAAAAGGGTGCTGAAAAATTTGTCATTGGGAAATTTCTGAAATTTCAAATGGTGGACAACAAAAATTTGTCATCCCAAGTTCAGGAATTTCAAATGATATTACATCATCTAGACTTGGAAGGATTGATGCCCAACGAGCAATTCTTGGGTGGGGCGTTAATCGAGAAATTACCACTCTCGTGAACTGAGTTTATGAATTACTTGAAACTCAAGACGAAGGAGATGACACTAGACGAACTTATTGTCAAACTCCAAATTCAGGAAAACAATAAGAAGGCCATGTCAAAAGGAAAACAACCCGTCGAGACTAAGGCAAATCTGACGGAAGTCAAAGGGAACCCAAATTCGAAAATTACGGATATCCGATTTTTTGAATATCCAAAATATTCGGATCCGAAATTATCCGAAAATTGAGGATATCCGATTTTTGAATATCCAAAATATTTTGATCCGAATCTGAGCCAAAATTATTCGAAAATTGCGGATATCCGACTTTGCGAATATCCAAAGTATTCGGATCCGAATCCGATCCGAAGTTATCCAAAAATTGCGGATATCCGATTTCGATCCAAAATTAAAAATCATAAGTGTAAAAAAATAGGCATCTTGTTAGAACTGACCAAGAGATTTATGATTATGAGGAGCATAAATATAATAAGTATTGATGACTGATTTAGTGGTAGAATGACACAGTTCCACAGAGGAGGCCTGGGTTCGATTCTTGGCAGATGATGTATTTATGGTAATTAATATTGTATAACTAGTGGTGTAGTACTAGAATAGTACAGTGTCACAGTTCAGATAGGGCGCCCTATTTGAACACACCAAATAGGGCGATTTTCAAATCGCCTCCTTTGGTGAGGACCAAATAGGGCGACATGAAAAATCGCCCTGTGAGGACTAAATAGGGCGACTGTAGTCGCTGTTTTTGAGATCAATAAAAAAGGGCGACTATAGTCGCCCTATTTGGTCCTCACCAACGGGGCGATTTGTTAAGTCGCCCCCTTTGGTAAGAACCAAATAGGGCGACTACACTTGCCCTTTTTGATGGATCTCAAAAAGGGTGAGTGTAGTCGCCCTATTTGATCCTTACCAAAGGGAGTGACTTGAAAAATCACCCTTCTTGATCTAAGACAACGGACATAATAAGACGACTTGAAGGGCGATTAAAAATCGTCCCCTTTGATCTAAGGGGGCGATATTTCACCCAAAGAGGACGATTACAGTCTCTTTGAACCGATTTGTTGTAGTGCCTATTTAATGGGAAAACACTGTCTAACATAAATTTTTTATTCTTAAGGTTCGAAATCAAGACATCTGATTAAAAGTGAAGTGACCCTATACATTTCACCACAACTCTTGTTGGTAGCGAATAATTATTTCGGATAAATACTGATAGCTATATGAGAAGGGGGAATTTTTATCTCTTATAGTAATGTCTAATGGCTACTTAGCATGATTTGGGATATAATTTTTTGAGGTTACTATGTTACAAATACTATAAAAGTTACCTGTAATATTGTAGGTTGTCATTTTTATCTAGTGAGGTAAAAAAATCTACACTATCAATGTCAAAATTTAAAATCTTCAGTCACTTATATTTTGTTTCTATTCTGATTTTTCTTCTCTGAACAATAATCCAAACCTTAAATGGACAAGGATGATATTCGTCTACTTGGCGTAGTTTTCGAGTACTCAGCGAAATAGTGACGTAAACAAGTATACACTTTTCTTTTCAGGATATTCTAACAAAATGGAGTAATGATTGTTCACCGGCAAAACGGTACCGTTAAATTTGTATACGTGTTTAAAGACACGTGTATATTAAGTAACACGTTAAATAAGAATTCTAGATAAATTATACCGAAAGCAAATAATAATAAGACAAAATAAAGTAATGATTAGCTTGATCTTTATAATAACTTCTGAACAGAGTGACGATAACTTGTATGAAAGCATAGAGATCAAGAGAATATCAATGAGTATTTTGAAATAGCTAAAATCGGATGGATTACGATGGTGTAACATAACCTATTTATACATGAGTTATATGGATACACAACTCACGAAATATGCTCTCATAAATATACGAGAATGAATGTTATAATAATTCGATAATCAATATCTCAATAAATATCATTAAAGCTTCATTGAAAGACGTGTGATCGGTTTGGTAACGACTGTCGGGTTGATATATTTATTTATTATTTAATCTAGTAGTTAATATTGTAAATGTGTATAGTTATCTCTACCCCATAATTAGAATATATTCCATATATTGTGTAAATATAATTACGGTAAGACTAGGATTCCTCTTGTGATTAGGATTAGGATTCCTATTGTATAAGAGATGAATATTGTACACTATATATATTTGATATTAATGAAAAGACTCCCCAAAAGAGATTAATATCATCTTACATGATATCAAGAGTCAAAACTCTAAAACCCTAGAATTTCTTTCTCTTTTTTCTCTTTCACGCCGCCAAGAACCCCCCCCCCTCCCCCGGATCTCAGCCGCGGCGCTACACACATAAATTCTTAGTTTTCTTCTTTATTCATCTCTTCTCTAAATGGATACTCAGGAATCTGACGCTTCCACTTCCACACCTCCCACAACCAAATCATCATCATTTTTTTACCCAGCCCTAACCATTACCAACATCAAGACCTATATTCTCATTATTCTTGATCAAGAAAACAATCAGTATTCTCCTTGGGTTGAACTGTTTCACATTCATGCATGTCTCTATAACATGCTTGATCATATCGATGATGTTATTCCTCGCCTCCCGGAGGTTGATGATTCTACGTGGTATCGTCTCGACGCAGCTGTAAAACTGTGGATTTATGATAGTATTTCTCAGGATCTACTCCTCACTATCATGAAATCTGACGCCACAACCCGTGAATTGTGGAACCGTTTGTAGCACCTCGTAATTTTGGGTAATGATTTGAGTACTTTAACGAAGGAAATAGATCCGAGTGTTTGGAAATTTTTGTTATATTTACATATGCTAATAAGGAAATTAGTATATAAAAGGATGTGATCCCGAAAGAATTTTTGACGTGATAAGTGTGACGATGAAAGTTGGAAATAATTTTGGAATATGCATAAAGAGGTTATGAACTAGTGTCATATTACAAGAATTATAACATTAAGTATATGAAGATTTTATAAGTTATCAAAATTTAAGTGAATTGTGATTGATTTAGTTAATGGAGGGAGGTATTTACGTGTAGTTATTGAAGTGTAAGATGATATATCAGATATGTGGCATAATTGTTTTGTAGGTGGCAGTTCGTGAGAATATTGGCTGGGGGACATCATAATTACATGTCATTGGACTTTACAGTTAAGGGGATATATATTGAGGAATTCTTAAAGACTAAAGAAGCTAACGTATTCCTATGTTATAACATCTTAGAGAAATAGCAGCGTACTTCTATTTTTTTTATACAACTTTTGCTTCTCTCGTGATAGAGAGTAAGGGACTGACCAGCGAATTCATTAAGGTGATAAACAATTCATACATAGTCCCTGGTTGAACGAAACATTTGGGAAAAAAAGGATTGCTCAAGCTACGTTCAGCAACAATAAATGTAAGTTTCCATTTTAAGTGCAATTCAAATATTAAGTTTGGATTTGAGGTATGTTAAGACAAATTCTTCTTTCTTTTGACATGTTCTGCGTACAAAATATAAATGTGGTATTGTTTCATAAATTATTCTACTCTTAGAAGTTAAGGAATATTCGTGTTATTGATTCTATGTTAAAATCATGTCTAAGGTGTTCCTAAGTCCTTATCAAAACATATGAGAAAGATATTGGTATTCATGAGAGTTTTTAGTAAGCACTGGAGCCAATTTGACTCTGTTAATCTAAAGTAACTAAAGTATTAAGTGTTGGAACTGGTTTAATAAATAAGTAGGTATATTTTTAATAGATGTGTTAAAATAAGTCATTGCAACCTTAAGTGAATAAGGTATCGACAAACACTTATAAATGTCATCTGCATAGAAACTAAGATATAATCAATTTGTTTTACATTTTCTAGTTCACAACTGATTAGATAAGATCATTATAAAAATATAACCTAACGGCTCATATAATGAATTAATTAGGCAATTCGGATCTGTTATCACAAATCAGATATTTTCATAATGTTAGTCAGAAGAGCAAGAATATTATTGTCATCCAATAAATTCAGAGAATATTTATAGTCATTTATGCATTTACATTTGCATTTACATTGCATTCATATTTTACCCAAGACGATATGATATGAGTTGGTACAGACGACAAGCGGTATGTGAAACTCTTCCTTCTTTCTTTTTGACATGATTTAATAAACGTACGGCGGACGTACATGATTTCTACACAGTTTAATTTCTAATGATATGTGTTATGAGAAGTGCCTTTGATTTTCTAGTAAAAAATTCCTTTTAATGATTTGATTGAAAGTCAAATGATGGTTTTAATAGTATATGGTTGCTCATGATATCTACTCGTTCAAAAGTGCTAATATTCCACTTCACCGCGCTCCTCGTTAGAGGGCCGGACAGTTTATGTAGATATTACACTTCACCGCGTCCAGGGCCGGGCAGATACGCGCACAGATTTCTTATATGACTTTACCGCGTTCCAGGATGGGCCGAGCAGTATACCTTATATGACTTTACCGCGTCTCAGGATGGGCCGGGAAGTATACCTTATATGTTCACCGCGTCCTTCCCTAGAGGGTCGGGCAGTTTATGTACACATGATGCGGGTACAGATACCCAGGATAGTATATTTCACCGCGTTCCCCACCTGAGGGTCGGGCAACTTATTTATTTATATATGATGATTATATGGTTAAGCATTCATGATTACTGATATGACTCTCATTTTTATAAGACACAGTTGACTCTCTGTTTTATATGGCATAGTTATGATCTTCTTTACAATACTTTATGTTTTATATACTCATTATATTTTTAAATCGACCCGCTTTCTTGAAATTTGCGTTTCATGTTCGCAGTTCGTTAGAAAGAGTGATGGTTCACGTTCTTTGGTTGGTGATGTTGGAGCACTCTATTTGTTCTAGAGTTGCAGTCTAGTCCTGATATGATATTTTGATATTGTATACTCTTTAGAGGCTTGTAGACAGGTGTTCTGTGGATAGTGATTTTGTATAGCCTTGTCGGCTTTGATATGAGCATATATATATGTATAAGTCAGGTTTCTTGTCAAGAGCTTTTTAAATATTTTTCAATTTAGTATGTACTTATTGTGATTAAACAGTGATGGTGTGATTTGAGGATCCCGACGGGTGAGATCCGGATGCCCGTCGCGGCCCTTCGGTTTGGTCGTGACACCGTTTGGAGGAAATCTTTCAGGATAATAAGAACACTCGTGCTGTGTATTTAGAGGAACAATTTAACAATACACGTCTTGAAAGTTTTTCCAACGTGACTGAGTACTGGAAATAGTTAAAACTGTTGGCGGATCAACTCTCCAACGTTGACACGCCTGTCTCGGTGTAACACCCCATTTTAATCGGAGTCGAAACGGGAGTACTACGTATGGTTGATTTCTAAATGTATTTAAAGGAGTCGCCACCTAATTATTATAGTGAATTAGGACACTTGATTTATTGCAATAAAAATACTGTAATTAATCTCCATTTAATGGTCTACGAAATTAATGAGATTCTGGATCAGGGTTCTTTATTATCCTAAAGGGAAGGGGTTAGGCATCCTCTAAGATCCGCTAACTTGCGGTTATCCGTTCAAACCTAGGTTAATTATATTGGCTTTCTATTCTACCTATTCTAAGCATTTTTACATAATTTACAATTAAAAATGCAATACAAAAATAGTAAAACTAAAATTTAAATGAGACACAAGATAAAACTTCGGGACATCTTTAGCCCTTTTTAGGCCTTCTGCACAAGATGATCTCCGGGTACCTACATAAATACTTAGTAAAAGTGTTAGTAATAAAATAAATAATTTTAAAGTAATAGCAATAATTAATAAATACAGCCAAAAAAATAAATCCGTCTTTTGTACAGGAAAGGCTTTGGAAATCAGACGGAGATTCCTTCATCGGCCAATATTGCTAGAAAACAATAAAATAGATAAAACCTTCGGATCCGCGCCAAAACAGTAATAGTTTTAAACACGGAGGGCTCAGATATATATAAAAATAAAGTAGGGACCTAAACAAGCGCTGCGAGAATTAAATCTTGCCATCGCATGTTGGTTATCCGGTGTAAGTGGAAGAAATCATCATTGCCCAGAAAGCTTCATTTATTTTATTTTCCGTCTTTGTAACTGTGGAGGCCTAAAAAATCGACGGATAACTTTTTCATTGGCCAAACAAGTGTAGCATCTTGTTCAAATCAATAAAATACCAACAGTGTAGTATCTTGTTCAAAATCAGTAAAAATAACGAAATAAACCAACTGTCCGCAAATTTTAGAAATCGAACCAGAACTGACCCGATCCGGATTTTCGACCCGAATTGTGATGACTGATCGGTGTATTTTATATACACCTTTTGAGCCAGTTTTAGTTAGTCTTTTGTTCCGTTTTGCACATATAAGTGTCGTATTAGGATAGTTTTCCTTTCTTTTGAGTTAAAGTGGTTAAAATGGCCAAATGGCGGAAAATGAGCTAAAAGAGGGCGAAAGAGGAGATTCCAGAGCTAAAAACAGAGAAAGTGGCGAGCAGTGAAACCGGACCAGCCGCGGTGCCTCTCTGATTAGAAGCGGTCGCGCGCTATCGAGAGAGGCTGCGAAGACTCGTCGCGGCGCCTCGTATCGATGAGTGCGAGGGCGCGCGCCTACATTCGAAGCTTCTGAAGTTGCGGCCGCGGCTCGCAGCAATCAGGTCAGCGCGCCAAATCATCCGACGGATTGCGAAATTTCGGCGCAGCGGCCACGCTGAAAAATAAGGTTTTGAGACGGATTTTGGGCGAACTGCGAGGAAAAGTTGAGGCGGGTTTCAGCCTATAAAAGGAGAACCCTAGGCAGTTTTTAAGGGTTCCCCTTCTTGCACAACACAAGACTTCTTGCTTGGAGATTGGAGACCATAGTTTAGTAATTTCTTTTCCTTTTCTTTTCTTTTATTTCAGTTTTCTGCATGATGAACTTTGAATTAGTTCTTGTCATATTTATGGCTAGGAACTAATTCTCTTATAGGGCTTTCCATGTTGAATCTCTAGAAACTTATGTTATGATTTAATGCATGCTTATGGTTATTCTTCTTCTTGTTGAGATCTATCCAATATTTGAATTGAATGCTTGGTAGTTAATTGACAACTAATTATCACTATATGATTTCTAATCAGACTCCGAAAGGAGGGGATTGTGAATATGCTGTAAGTTGGGTAGACATTCTTGGATTGGGGATGAAAATACCTCAATTATTTATATAGCGTTAATGAGAGGCTTAAAAACCCTAATTTTGCGCATGGTGCGTGACGGTTAACTAGGTTTTTGTTCTTAATCCTCCTATAGAGTTATCCTTATCACCGAAAGGTAGGTAAGGTGCAATACTGGGGTTGAGTGTTTATATAACCCTAATGGGAGTATAAAACGATTTTGTAAACCTGCTTTCTCCAAAAGAAGAAGACCATAAGTTATTGCATTAATAAGTAAAATAAGCGGATAGTGAGGAGACGTGGAAGCCCTATTCTCATCACCACTGAAGTAAACCCTTATAGTTAAATAGCTTTTATAATTCTTAGTTATAAACAACAAATCCAAATATCAATTTACCAAATAGATACCAAAAGATAGATAGTTGATAATTGAACCCTAATCCTTGTGGACGATATTCGGTCTTACTAAGACTATATTACTTGTTACGATAACGTGCACTTGCGTTTAAGTGTGTGCATCTTTTCGCGCATCAATGACCCGATCCGAATTCAATCAAAATAAATACCGAAACAGTGCAGTAAAAGATGATATTCTCAGTCCAAAGTATCCAAATAAACAATCTGAGATTTAACATCCGACCTGGGTCGACCCGACCCGACCCAAATTCATTTCGAGAGCAAAATAACGACAAAAGCCATCTATTGCAAAGGCAAGCCACAGACACCAAAAGATGCGACAATGAATGTCACTGGAGCCATCGAAAATTCGACTATTTCGGCGAATCAAATAACAGTCACAAGAGGACAACAAAATCCCAAATTTAAATCCAATGGGGTCTCCTGAAGTTAATGAACTCCGACCCGAATGCCAAAAAAAATGCCAAATCATTCCAACATCAACAACACACATAAGTCGCCGGAGTTTAACAAACTCCGGCGAGATTCAAAATAATAAATCAGTCCAAATAATCAATAATATAATAGCAACGAAGAGACACAAACAGTGATTTCAAACAACACAAAAAGGCAGTGGGCAACGAGCAGCGGCGTCACTTCCACGACGAGGTCGCCGGAGCAGCGCCACCGCAGCGGTAAGGTTCGACAGTGAGCGTTGATTTGGACGGAACAGTAGGTATTGCGGTGGTGGTCGACTGAAGAGGAGAGGGGTTGAAATAGGGTGTGGGCTGTGCGCAGGTGTGGGTGTGTCGTCTGGACAGTGGGCGAGTTCGACGGGGGTGCGCTGGTGGGGTCGAGGTCGACGGGAACAGGTGAGGGAGATGTGTGGAGAGGGAGTTCTTTTTAGGGCTGCTGGGTTGTGAGGGTAGTGTGCGGCTAGGGTTCTGTGGGTGAGGGAGTGGGAGTGAAGAAGATGAAGGGATGAGAGAGAGACGAGGGCTGGGGGGGGTCAGGCGGCGGCTCCAGTAGGTTTGAGGGGGATGAGGGTAATATAGAAGAGAAAAGAGGGATGGTGATGTTATAGTGGGCGGCTGGCTTTTATTTTGTGGGGGATTTTTTAGGGTTCTCAAGGTCTTGGGCGGCTGAGGGTAGAAGTAGGGTAATGTAGGGTAGGTCCTTTAAATGGGGGGGTAAGGTTTTATTTATAGGGGGTATTTAGGTTTAGGGTTTTGGGTATTGAGTATTGGAGGGAAAAGATGAAAGGTGTATTGGGCCTCAGTTTGGGCTTGGTTTAGTGGATTAGGTAGTCAGATTGCGCTGATTTGGTAGTTTGGCAAAAATGCAAAATGGGTTAATTATTTAACAGAAAAATTATTTAAAAAGATACAAAATTATCAAAATGCAAATGTCGATGTAATAGTAATAAAAATACAATATTTAAAAAAATGTTTAATACCTAATTAAAAGTAGAAAACATGATGCAAATTTACAAAAATAAAATAACATAGAATGTTAGGTAAAAAACAATATACAAAAATGTCAAAAATGGTGATAAAATGCGGTGTCCTAAAATGCTTAAAATTGCAAGAAATGACTAAAGATGGGTCAAAATTGGGTGTCAACACTCGGTTACTAAGATGGTGTTACAGTTGATTACAGGCATTCCTAAAGGCGAATATGATACGTTAGCCACCATGATTCAACAGGCAGATCCGTTACCCAACTTTAACAAGGCTCGCTCGCAGTTGTTGCTCGAAGAGACTCTTCGTGCTAAGCAAGATGAGCACACCCAGAAGGCGTTAGTTGTCGAAACACGAACCCAAGATCCAACGCCCAGAAAACTCTCAACCGCAGCAGAGGAGCGGTGGCAAGGGTGGCAAAGGCCACGGCGGCAGAGGAGGCCGTGGTCGTGGCAAGGGTCGTGGACAACAGAATTAGCAGCAACAACAACAGGGCCCGCAAAATCAGTACAACGCCGCGGTGCCCCAACAGTACCATTACAGCACTGCGGTGTCGACCCAATTTCATTGAGGTATCTTGAGAGGTATAAGACACGTCTTGTGGCTAATGACACGAATCAGCAGGAGGGCATTGATTGTGGTGAGACATTCAGCCCAGTTGTCAAACCAACTACCATTCACACAGTTATGAGCATATCTATGGGCAAACACTGGCTGATACATCAACTTGATGTGAAGAATGTATTTTTACATGGGGACCTGAGAGAAATTGTCTACACGCATCAGACGTCTGGGTTCACCCATCTAGCAGTCCCTCACTATGTGTGTTGATCGGTGTATTTTATATACACCTTTTGAGTCATTTTTAGTTAGTCTTTTGCCCATTTTTGTATAAATACGTGTCGTCTTAGAATTTTTTATTTTTATTTTGAGTCATATTGGTTTAAAGTGGCTCATTGGCGGAAAAGAAGCAAAAAGAGGGCAGAAACAGAGGTTCCAAAGCTCAAAAAGCGAGAAAGTTAGCGAACCGGGCATGAAACAGGGCGGCGCCGCGGCGCCTCCAGCCAGCAGAGTCAGAGCGCCACGGCGCCAGTTGCAGGGCCGCGGCGGGAAATTGGCAAATTCGAATGGAAATGGGCCAAGGCCTGAAGGAAAACCTGGAAAACGTTTTAGAGGCTATAAAAAGCAGTCTTTAGGTCAGATTTGAGGGTTCCGGTCCTTGCCATTTTCACACAACTTTAGAGATCAAGATTGGAGACCACTTCTTAGTAATTTCTTGTTTCTTGTTTTATTTTTTTATAGTTTATGTTGGATATTAGTTTAGTTCTTGTCATGTCTATGACTAGGAACTAACTTAATCTAGGGTTTTCCATGTCAAATCACTTGAACCTTATTATTATGAATTAATGCATGTTTTTGGTTCTTCTTATCATTGTTGAGATTTATTCAATAATTGTCTTGAATGTTTGGTAATTAATTGATCATTAATTATCATAATCCATATGATTTCTAATCGAAAGCCGAAAGGGGAGATTGTGAATATGCTATAGTTGAATAAACATAGGTTAAATCGTGGACGAAAGTACCCCGATACTTGTGTAGTATTAATATGTTATTGCTCTTAATTATCCTTTATAGTCAATCTTATCACCGAAAGGTAGAAGGGTTCTATATTGGGGTTGAGTGTTGATATTACCTTAACAGGAGTATAAAACGACTTAGTTAACCTGCTATCTCAAAATAGAAGAAGAACCATAATTAATTGCATTAACAAGTAAGATAAGCGGATAGTTGAGGAGATTTGGAAGCCCTATTTCCATCATATATGAAGTAAAACAAAGTAGTTTAATTAGCATTCATAATTATAGTTATAAACACTTTATCAATCATCGGTTACCAAATAGATACCATAGAATAGAATTTGAGAATTGAACATTAATCCCTGAGGACGATAACTCGGTCTTCTAGACTATATTACTTGACACGACACGTGCACTTGCGTTAGTGTGTGCATAAATCGCGCATCAAGTGTTATCTCCGTAAGTCACTATATGGCCTGAAACAGGCCCCCCGTGCGTGGTATGATCGCTTTGCCAGATATATTTTTCAAATTGGATTTGTCTGCTGCAGCAGGAGTGACATATCACTCTTCATTTTTTATCGAGGTAGTAACATTGCTTACTTAGGCCCCCCGTGCGTGGTATGATCTCTTTGCTAGATATATTTTTCAAATTGGGTTTGTCTGCAGCAGGAGTGACACATCACTCTTCATTCATCGAGGTAGTAACACTGCTTACTTATTACTTTACGTGGATGATATTGTTCTTACTATCTCCTCCGATGGGTTGAAAAATGAGATTATTGCCTTGCTTAAAACCGAATTTGTCATGACTGATTTGGGAAAACTGAGTTATTTCTTGGGGATATAAGTGACCAGGTCTACCAATCACATATTTTTGTGTCAACGTAAGTATGCAGAAAAAATTGTGTACAGGGCTAAGATGGCGAATTGCAAAGTTATGCCTACTCTAGTTGATTCAAAATCTAAGCTCAGTGATATGGATGGTGTTCCAGTCTCCGATCCTACTCTGTATGGGAGCCTTGTGTTAGGACCGTGTCCAATTGCTCACGCAAGTGTATGTATCGTTCACAAGTAATATAATCTGTAAGACCGAGTTTATCGTCTACAGAGACTGGTTTCTAATTACCGAACATTTATTCTAGATTATCTATTTGGCAAACGATATTTGATATGGGTTTTTATCTAACTACTAGAATAATTACGAGAAGTAATCTAAATTATTGAGGCTTAATCAGTTATGAAGGACCTCAACTATCCACTCTATTCAATCCTTAATGCAACTAGAATGACTTCTTCTTCTACGTTAAGATAGCGGTTAACTAGACTGTCTTATATTCCGGTTAGAATATATAATCGCTCAACCCCGGTGCAGAACCATTCTATATTTCTATGATAGGATTTACCACATAGGAGAATTAAGAACAGTAACCTATAATGCTACACAAGTATCGGGGTACTTTCGTCCACGATTTTAACCTATGTCTATTCAATTACAGCATATCCAAATCTCTCCTCTCGGTTCTTGATTCGAAATCATATAGGTTATGATAATTAGTGATCAATTAACTATCAAACATTCATACCAATTATTGAATAAATCTTAATCAAGTGAAGAAGAAAACAAACTAATGCATTAAGTCATGAAATAGAGTTTCAAGCGATTCAAAAGGAAAGCCCTAATAAAGTGTTTAGCTCCTAGCCATAGTCACGCCAAGAACTAATACAATTCCAAACATAAACTGAATTGAAAAGCTGAATTGAAAAGAAAGAAAAAAAAGTAATGCGAACTAAAGTCTCTAATTGTAGCTTCCAATCCTTGCCCTGTGATGTGTTGTGTGTTAGAATGACCAACTCCCCTAACTAGACTAATCCCTAGGGCTTAAGTATGTTGCAAATTTCGTGCCCTATGGAGCCTTCTTCCCTTGGCCAATTCTATTTCGGATCTAAAAATTCACGCCTCGGCACCGCGGTTTTGCAGAATGGCACCGCGGTGCCGAAAGTCCTGCAACCTCTCAATAATTATGGCACCGCGGTTCTGTATGAATGGCACCGCGGTGCTGCAGTCTTTTGTCCTGAATTGCTAACTTCCGTACCTTTTGCCTCATGACTCTCCTTTTATGCCCACTTTTCGCTCATTTTAGCCATTTTGCCTTTTTGAACCGATGTGACTCAAAAGAAAGGAAAACGATCCTAACAAGACACTTATTTAAACGAAAATGGGAAAAACATTAACTAAAAATGACTCAAAAGTGTATATAAAATACGCCTAACATCTTGCAGGTGCACTTCAATATATTTACAAGGCCAGACATTGCTTATGTTGTTCAGCAGGTATGCTTATTTATGCATGCCCCAGGGAGTCTCATTTCACTGCCCTTAAGCGTATTATCTGAGACATTAAGGGCATATTTGATTATGGTTTGCACCTATACCCCCTCTTCCCCAAACAAGTCTCATATACGGATGTAGATTGGGCAGGGTGTTCGGACACGCGATGCTCCACCTCCGGCTTTTGTGTTTTTTAGGAGATAATCTGATTTCATGGTGCAGCGGCGTGCCACCCTATCCCATTCCAAAGGTCGAGTAGTAAATGCAGATCGTTGCAAATGTGGTAGCTGAGATTTGTTGGCTCAAAAATTTACTGTTAGAACTTCAGTGTCCTTTGCGTCAGGCATCTATTGTGTACTGTGATAACATCTCTGCAATCTACCTTTCTCACAATCCGGTTCAACATCAGCGAACCAAACATGTTGAGATGAACATACATTTCGTTCGTGAGAAAGTTGCGCTAGGCCATGTCAGAGTGTTACATGTTCCCTCATCATATCAGTATGCATATATATTTACCAAAGGATTTCCCAGACAGTTGTTTCTTGACTTCAGGTTCAGTCTCAGCGTCCGACCTCCTCCCGCTCCGATTGAAGGGGTGTGTAAAATGTATAGTCATCCCTACCCCATAATTAGAATATATTTCATATATTGTGTAAATATAATTATGATAAGACTAGGATTCCTCTTGTGATTAGGATTCCTCTTGTGATTAGGATTAGGATTTTTATTGTATAAGGAATGAATATTGTACACTATATATATTTGATATTAATAAGAAAAGTCCCCAAGAAAGATTGATATCATCTTACGTATCTTTTTGCTTATTTATTACTATTAAGATTAAATTATTTACTTACTTTAATATAAATCAAGGCTGGCCAGTGGGCCGGGACGGGCCCACCGGGATCGGGTTTGGCGGGGTCGGGGCGGAGAAAAGGGGCGGGTCGAGTGGGCGGGCTGGAGGGTCGGGTCGGGCGGGACCATACCATGTCCCGCCCCGATCCCGCCCCGCTAGAAGTCGGGGCGGACGGACGGGTTGGCGGGTTTTTATTTTTTATTTTATTTTTTTATTTTTTCACTAAATTAAAAATAATAAATTACTAAGTACTAACAAAGTAACATTAACATATACTTGTCATATAGTCATAATGTCATATACATATACTATAATATTATAGACTTATAGTATTATAATTTATAATTATAGTATTATAGTATTATACTCATATATATATATAATATATTTATAAAGTATAAACTATAAACTATAAAGTATAAAGTATAAAGTTATAAACTAAATAATTAAACAAAGACAAGAATAGTGTAAAAAAAACATCCCAAGGTCATTTTTGTGCCTTTTATATTATTAATTTCAAAGAAATATCAAATATACAATAATCAAAATTACATTGTAAGGTATCGTTGTTGAAAAAATTGCAAAAGAGTGAAAGACATAGAAAAATTTAAAAATTGCAATGAAATAAATTACCAATTTGAAAATATTTTTTCTAATTTCTTTATAATTTCTTGTGGTTCTTCGGTTGGAATTGGTATATCTTGATCAAATTGTTCCACGTCGCTACTCATGCCTTCAGATAAAATGTCGTTGTAGTTGTCGTCATCTTCTTCATTAATCTCTGGTTGACCGCACCTCCTTCGCTCCGCTCGTATCCAATCTCTGAATAGTACCGCCATCTCCAAGCCGCTCCCGCTAATGAGTGTCTGGTTTCTCCTATTTGAAATCTGCGAGAAAAAGCGCTTTCGAAGCGATCGATGACGCTCAATGTTCAAAATATCTCGCCATCATTGAAAGTGTCGGAAATGTCTTCTCATTCGCTCCAATATTTCAAAGCAAGTCTTCCTTTCCTTCTTCATTGATAATCGCTTGGTAAGGTAAATTACCTGCAAAACAAAAATATCGAACTCACTAATTTGGTTAGCATCGCTACCACCGCACATTTTATTTCTGAGGCTTTCAATAGAATTAATATTAGGCCTAGCCACAGAAAGTGGTTGTCTTTGTTTAGGTTGTGTTGAAGAAGAAGATGATACAAATGTCGGTTGGTTAGTAGCACTTTCTTCTTGGTAATGCCGATATACTTTTTGCATTCATCTTCTACGCTATTCAACACTTCTTCTAGCGTTAGTTCAATAGGTGGTTCAACATTTAAATTTTTGGGAGTTGGAGGTGGTAGTACGTCCATACAGTTATATATATTTTCAATAAGACTTTTACAACCCTCTACTTTAATAGTCGGGTTTAATACAACACCAATAATATAAATAGGGGGAATAGGAATAAAATATTTTTTTAATTTCATAAACATTTTTTAATAGGCTGCAGATAAGGTGTTTTTCTTTATATTCTTTTAGCAGTATAAATATTATAGCTATATAAAACAACATAGTTGAAATAGTAGGATAATATAAAGTAGAAAATTCTTTTGTTGCTCGTTGAAAATTTTCTAAAAATACAATAAGTTCTCTAATTTTCTCCCAATCAGTATCCACAATCATATCATTTGGATTTTGATTATGGGCGTTAAAAAATAAAGTAATAGGTTTTCTATAGTCATAAGCAACAACTAGTTGGTCATATAACGAATTCCACCTAGTTGGTACTTCTTCTGAATTTTTCAGAAGATAGTCCACAATCGTGGCAAGTTTTTATATTCTTTTCTTTGTTGAATTCTATTATTTTTAAAAATAAAGTGTATAGCAAATTGTATTTTTCAAGAATATCTTGAAAAAGTGAAAGACCATCCTTTACAACTAAGTTATAAATATGGCACACACATTTGATATGAAAATGTTTTGGAAAAGACTGAGTTAAAACATTTCTTAAAATACTAATAGCGTAATTGTTAAGATGCATTATCTAATGTAATACTCATAACTTTATCGGTTATTCCGTAATAATCATGATCAATAAATATTTTCTCAAATAAACTCACCAAAGGTGCCTACTATCTATATATCTATATGCTAAAATACGTTTTTGCATAGACCATTTATAATCTATCCAATGACAGGTTACCGTTAAATAATCATGGCCGTTAGTACTACGACCTATATCAGAAGTTAAAGCAACTTTGCAATTTAAATGATATAATGCATAACGTAAATATCATTGATATTCATGCAAATTTAAATACATCTCTTTTAACAATTGATCTAGGAAAACCTTTATAAGCAGGATTATACATATCTCTAATATAATGAATAAAACCAGGAGATTCAGGAAATGAAAAAGGCAAACCCTCCACAGCAACTAATTTTGCTAGTGCTTCCCTATCTTTATGTTTATCATATTTAGGGCCTACAACTCCCTGGTCATAGGGTTAATTTGACCTTGTACTTTCTCCAGACGAGTATGTGAACCTTGTCCCGATTGAGGACGTTTGCTCACCAGTTTTTTCAATCATGTATTGGGCATGCAAGGCTTTGTGTTTTTGCAACAGGTGTCTTCCTAAACCCCCCGTCCCACCATGACCTTGTCCAGTTTTAAAAGAATAAACATTTTTACAAGTTTTACATACAGCTACTTGATTAGCTACGTCCCTGTCAAAATATTTCCATACAACTGATTTTAATGGTCGTTTTTGGACCTCGTCTCATAGTAGGGGATAGGAGGCATTTCACTAAATGGGTGTATCATCATCTTCATTAATAGGTGTATCATCAACTGAGTGTCATCTAAATTAAAATCTTCTTCAATTTCGGGATAATCATTTGTGTCAAGATCATATGGTATTTCAGAAACATTTCAGATCTATAAAATCATCTTGTCTAGGAATAATGGAACAGAATACTAGAAGAAGTACCACTTGCCCTTGTTACCACCCCTACTAGAAGAAGCCCGACCTTACCCTTACCCAACACGCCTCTTAGTCCTTTCATTTTAATTATGCTAATAAATAGTTAAAGATAATGAAATTAAATGTGCTAAATGAAATAAAGACAAAATAATAATTTAATGAGAGAACGTACCAAACGCCGACGTAAGTCGGCGGTAATCGAGAGGTTGAAAATTGAAACTTTGCTCGATAGATAATCCTCAAGCTAGTTGCCAACTTCACTCCCAATTCTCAAATTACTACATAGATTGAATATGTAGACAATGTTGTAGAGAGAATTAGAGATTGAGTGAGAGATTAGAGTGTAGAAAGATTTGTGAAAATAATAAGAAGAGGAATGAAGTATGTAGAGGGGTTTAAAATAAAGATAAAGGGGGTTGGGAGGGAGGCCTAAAATGGCCGTTGTCAATGGCAAAATGTAAAATAGCCAGTTGGACAACGGCTATTTTGTCAAAGGTCGAATCAGGCGGGATTTGGGGCGGGTCGGGCGGGTCGGGGCGGGATCGGGGCTGGCGGGTCGGCTGCGGGACCATACTGCCCCGCTTGATTCAGTCACTTTTTTACCGGTGTCGTGTCGGGTCGGGTCGGTGGTCGGGCAGGGTCGGGTCGGATCGGCCCACTGGCCAGCCTTAATATAAATATCAGATAGAGGGGTGAATATTTTTCCCACGTTAACTCCCTAGACATATAGTTCTTTTTTTCATCCCCCACAAAACATATCGAGCCTGTTTGAATTGTTTATTTTAAGTGTTTTTGAGTTAAAATATTTTTAAAGCATTTTTAGAGTGTTTGGATAAAATAAAAAAAATACTTATTTTTAAATTAAAATAATAAAAATAATAAACTAAAATTCTTAACTCGTAACTTTAACTTATAAATCAAAAGTTATAAATAACATAACACCTGGCACGTTTGCATGTGAGATTCCCGACAAGCACTAACATATATGATGACAAAAGTATCCCTGCCACTATGATGGGCCACGGCCCACAGGGCCGCGACGTCTACTGATCTCTGCGGCTTATCCTGGGCCTGTTTGGGCTTACCTAAACTTCCAAAGGCCCGCTTAAATTTAGGGAGGGACCACAACCACGTGTTTTGAAAGATTTATTTTTTTCCATGAGCCAAATAAATGCGCTCTCCCAATCTGCTTGAGTTTACATTTAAAGAGAAATCTTTTGGGTATGTAAATGTGAGTTTACATTTGAATTTTCTCTCTCTTTCAATCTCAAAATAAGATGAAATCAAAGATTAAAAATTAACATATTGAAATAAAATTAAATGGAAGTTAGACTTGCTTAATTTCTTTAAAATCAAGGACCTTTCAATAAAATGGGACAAATATACAAGTTACAAGGAAAATCCTCTTCCTATTCTACCTAGAAATTTCTATTTTATTTGAAGACTAACTTTACAATTATGATAATATTATACTCCTAATTAAGGTACAAATTTAAATATAATATTTACCAAATACACAAGGAAATGGGAAGGGCCCCACACGGTACATGGGCCACACGGCTGGACCCACTGTTAACACACACTGATCATGCGAGCGTCTTCGTCTGATGTGGTATTCTAAAATCTTCAAAAGAAGCGAGGAAGACCGCTTTGTAAAGATGTCGCAATTTGATATCTCGAAGGAGCATGTGACAGCGTACTTTCCTTTTGCTACCTTTTGTGAACAAAGTGAATATCCATCTATATGTGTTTAGTCTGTTGCTTTGATGGATTACCAGAAAGGTAGATGACACTTATATTATCACAATACACCAAGGTAGCTTTCTCAATGGGACAATGAAGTTCTAAAAGAAGATTTCGTAACCAACATGATTCGGAGACCACATTAGCTACCCTTCAATACTCGGCCTCTGCACTTGAACGTGAAAGCGTAGATTGACGCTTGGCAGACCATGAGACCAAGTTGTTACCCAAAAACATACAATATTCAGACGTAGACCGTTTGGTGTCAGGACAACCACCCCAATCAGCATCTATATAGGAGACCAATGTAGACGTCAACGAAGGATACAAATGCAAACCATACTCAAGTGTTCCCTGAATGTACCTAAGAATGCGTTTGAGTGCATTCATATGCTCAACTCTGGGATCATGCATAAACAAACACACCTGTTGTACGACATATGTAATGTCTGATCGCGTGAACGTCAGTTACTGAAGGGCGCCTGCAAGACTACGATAGCTGGTCGGATCCTCATATAGAGAGCCCGCTGCAGCACCCAACTTGGGTTTAGTATCAACTGGAGTAGAAGTGGACTTACACGATGACATCCCAGCTCTTTCAATGATCTCTGTTGCATATTTTTTCTGTGATAAGAACAATCCACCTACATGACGAGTTACAACAATCTCCAAAAAGTAACTCAAATGGCCCAAGTCCTTCATGGCAAACTCAGAACTGAGCATTGTCATAATAGACTTGCGAAAAGTATCAGAAGAGGCAGTCAAGATAATATCATCAACATATAACAAAATATAAGCCATGGAAGATCCTCGACACTATACGAATAATGAATTATCAGACCTGCTGTGAGAAAAACCCATAGTCGAAACAAAATCAGCAAACCTCTTATACCAAGCTCGTGGAGGCTAAGACTATCTGAGGACTTCTTGATAGGCAGGCGTGATTAGGATATCTAGTATCCCTAAATCCCAAAGGTGATGATATACATCTCTTGAAGATCACCGTGTAGGAAAGCATTCTTCACATCTAGGTGATGAATGAGCCATGATTTGAAAGAGTCAGTGAGTCGATGCAGCGTAGTGGCCGGCTTGACCACTGGGTTAAATGTCTCACCACAATCTACACCAACCTGTTGAGTCTTACCATCACCTACAAGTCTAGCCTTATGCCTTGCAAATGAACCATCAGAATTTTCCTTATGAATAAAAATCCACATAAATCGAATAATTGTAACATCAGATGGACGGAGTACCAACTCTCACGTCTTATTATCAATAAGAGCATTATATTCCTCGGTCATGGCAATTTTCCAATTATGGTCATTTAAAGCAGACACAGGATTACGGGGTAATGGAGATTTAAGATCATTTGAATTTAAATTGAAATGTCTTTTTGGTTTAAAAACACCCATTTGACTACGAGAGACTGGACCATGACTCTGGGCTGGATTGGGTGAATTTTGGGAATTTTCAGAAATATCTGGAAGTACCGTCGAAGGCGCGGTGGCTCTGGGGACTGGCGCCAGAAGTACTGCAGGGCTCGCAGGAGTTTTGGCGCCGTGACACTGAGGGCGGGTTTTGGGGAACCTGCGTATTTTCTGACAAACCTGAAAAATATCGGAGAACATAGGGGGAGATAACATCATCCAAAAAATCATAGGAACTAGACACGAGTTTTTCTACTTTAGAGAAGGGAAATTGGGATTCATCAAAGAGAAGATGACGACTAGTGATGATTCGTTTAGAGGACAAATCAAAAAATTTATAACCACAATGATTTGACGGAAAACTTGTTAGCGATATTTCGACTGCTCACGCAAGCGTACGCATCGTTCACAAGTAATATAGTCTGTAAGACCGAATATCGTCCACAGAGACTGATTTCTAAGTACCGTTCATCTATTTTATGTTATCTATTTGGTAATCGATATTTTATTGGGGTTTTTGTTTAACTACTAGAATATTTGCAAGATATAAACTAATAAAGTGTAATCAGTTATGAATGAATTAGGGCATCCAAAATCCTAGACTATTCACTTTATTCAATCCTTAATGCAACTAGAATGATTCTTCTTCTTTGTTAAGATAGCGGTTAACTAGACTGTCTTATATTCTGGTTAGGGCAATATAATCACTCAACCCAAGTGCAGAACCCTTCTATATTTCTATGCTAGGATTTACCACATAGGAGGATTAAGAGCAATAACCTATAATGCTACACAAGTATCAGGATACTTTCGTCCGCGATTTTAACTTATGTCTATTCAATTACAGAATATCCAAATCTCTCTTCTCGGATTTTGATTTGAAATCATATAGATTATGATAATTAATGGTCACTTAACTATCAAACATTCATACCAAATAATGAATAGATCTTAATCAAGCTAAGAAGAAATCAAACCACTGCATTAATTCATGAATAAAAGCTTCAAGTGATTCATAAGGGAAGCCCTAATAAAGTGTTTAGCTCCTAGCCACAGTCACGCTAAGAACTAACTCAATATCCATACATAAACTGAATTAAAGACGAAATAAAGAAAATTACATAGAACAAAGTCTCCAATTTTCGCTTCAAATCTGCATTGTGTTTTCTTGTGTTGTAGAATGACCAACTTCCTTCATTAAACTAATCCCTAGGGCTTAAATATGTTGCAAATTCGTGCCCTATGGACCCTTTTGCCCTTGGCGAATTCTAACTCGGATTTGACAATTCGCGTCTGCGCTCGTAGAGTCAAGGCCGCGTCTTGAAAAGTCCTGCGACTCAGTACAAATGGCACTGCGGTTCTGTCTGGATGGAACTCCGGTGTCGAAAGTCCTGCGGGTCTCTGATCTTTTAGCACCCCGGTTCTGCTTCTGGGCACCGCGGTGCTTCTGTGCCTTTTTTCGAGTCATCAATTTTCAATATTTTTCTACTTCGGGACCTTCTTTTATGCCAATTTCTCGTTCCTTTTTGTCATTTTGCGCAGTTGTGACTCAAAAGAAAGAAAAATAAACCTACTACTATACTAAACACAACGAAAACGAGTAAAATACCAACTTAAAATGACTCAAAAGGCGTATACACAATACGCCTAACACCCCCAAACTTAACATTTGCTCGCCCTCGAGCAAAGATCAAAATAAAAACAAAGACACAAACATAAAAGACTCAAAGATTCAAATCAAGCAGCTGCACAAAGACTTAGAAACACATGAACGTTGGTTGGGATAATATGTAGGAATAGATATAGCATGAATTTAGCAATCTAGAATTTCAAGTCAGATATTTCGCAAATTCATTTCAATCATAAGTAATGGAAGCATGAATACATAACATATGCATGTCAATTTTATTTAGTCTACGGACATGTGTACTTGCTATTCTTCACTAATCATAGACATACATACTAGAGATCCTCAAGACTTTTCAGGGTTGTAATGTAGGCTTAGGCATGAGTAGGTAAAAGTAGGCATTTAAGCTCAATTTACGTACCATAAGCATTTTTCTCATTCAACCATTTTGTCATTCCTTTTGGTATTCTTTCCAGTTCATACCTATCATTCCCTTTTTCTCTTTTTGAAAACATGAGTCAATTCATATAGGCACTCCCAAACTTAAACTTTTACGTTCTTTTTCATTGGGGTGCATCCATTTTTACTCTCTTTTTGTATTTCTTTTTCACTCTTTTCATCCTTTTATTCAATTACTGCTTATGGCATATGAGGGAATCATGGGGTGTCAAAGAAAATAACCTATTTTAAGCTCAACGGGGCTGACTAGTGATACAATTTAGTGCAAGATAGACAATGAATAGTAAGAAGGGCTAGCAAAGAAATGCCTGAATCATCTCCCTAAACATGTAGATCCTAACTATTTCACCTCAAATAGCATGCAAACAGACTTCACAAACATTTTTCAATTAACAACACATAAGCTAAGCATCAAATATTCCAAATAATCAGATTTTCATGAATTTTTGGCATATCTAACTTAAGCACACAGATTTTAGCTTCTCATTTCACTACATTATCCCACTTAGTTCACTAGGTGTTTTCAAGTAACTACAACATACATGACTCATATAAAAAAATTGACTCATATAAAACACAAAACAAACACAAGACTCACATAAATAAAATAAAATGAAGCCCCCCCAAACTTAAACTACAAATTGTCCCAAATGTGTATAAGACTCTAAAATTAACACGGGACGACTTACAGACATACAACGACTCAAAATGGTGGTGGCGGCGGCGGCGGATACTGCATTGTCCATTGGGTGAACATGGAACTCAAATTATCAACGCGCTGGGTCAGGTGTTGATGGTCTGACATCATTTGCTCTTGATTCTGCAGCATCCTTTGTTGGTTCAAGAGCATCTGCTTCATTTTTGGCATTGGAGTCTCTAAGGACAGGAGAGGCTGATGGTTGTATGCCTCTGCCTCGGGATCTTCCTCCTCCATGGTTGCCGCGTCTGCTGCTGCTGGGCCCCTTCTTGCTGCTGGTCCTGGATGTGGGTCAAGGAAAGAGTGCACTAAACTGTAGGTCACAGTAGACTGACTCTTCTCTAGGATATCAGTGGCGAATGTTGGGACTCCATGCCTATCACATAAGCCAGTAATGAGTGAACCATGTCCCAATCCGCCAGTAGTAGTCAGCCTACTAATCTCTCTTATGCTCTGCACTATTTCTCTCCCTACATCAATTGTTATGCCATTCATGATGCCATAAATGAGTTTGATTCTGTCTGAGGGCACATTAGTGAAATAAGTTGACGGAATCAAGCATGCACTTATGAAATATAGTCATCCTTTGGTTGTTCTATTAAATTTGAATCGGGCAAGTCTCCTGGATCCGTTGCGGACAAAATTAAACTCAGCGCCTGGGTAGCACAATGTCTGCGCAACTTTATCCCACATGATGTGGTTGACGTTTTGTGACCAACTTCTGAAATGGTTTGGATTATCGTCTCGGTACTCCACATCATAGGTCTTTAGTGTAGCATTCACTGTTTCAGAACTAACAAACACATATTTCCCTCTAACAAAGCACTGCCCATCCTTTTGCTCGGGGTAATTCGCATAGAACTCCCTCACAAGGCTAGAATTTTGAAGTGGGATCCGTTCTGGATTGGTAAATCTTCTCCACCCATTTGCCTCAATCATGGCGCTAATAGATTCGTAGTCATCAGTATCATCAAATGGCATGACCTGATAATTCATGCCTCTTTCTGGTATCAATGCCCTAGTACTAATCTTATTGTATCGATCCTCCGCCTGTTTGTTGGTGAAGAGAGTCACATCATACTCTGGGGCTGATGAAGATGGAGAAGCTCTTGAAGTTCGTTTCCTAGAGGCCATAGTAAAGGTTGTTGAAAAAATTTCGGCAGTGTTTCCTTTGTTTTCTCGAGGTTTTCCAACAACTAACACTTCACACAATCAACAATAACCAACCAAAAAAATCGGTCCACAACAGCAATACAAAATAACACTATCACCACAGTACGTACAACTCCCAAACTTGCAAGTTACTTTCCTTACTAGCCTTGAAATTGCAAGAACAATGATGAAGATTACCTTTTTCAAGAGTTGTTGTTCACCAAATTCTTGACCCAAATAGAAGGAATGATGATGGTGTAAGCTGTGAAGGTTTTCAATGGGGTGGTGTGTAGGGATTTTTGAAGAATTTGGGGAAGTTTGTGAGAGATTTGTATGGGTAGAGAAAGGGATTTTCAGATTTTTTAGAGAGAGGAAAAATTTGTGTTTGTGTGGGAAAGGATTTGAGGGATTAGGGCTTTAATTTGGAAATCCCATCCCATCACAGATCTTGCCAAAGCGCAGCGGTGCAAAAGTATTATGACCTCGATCTTTCGAACGCAGCGGTAATCATCTGCGCGGTGCATAAACTCTTGTGACCTCTCTGAACATTAGGCACCGCAGTCCTACATAACGGCACCGCGGTGCTTCCCCGATTTTGTGTTTTTCATCCTCTTCTTCGTGCTTAGTCTCTGACTTGCATCACAACACAAAAAAGAAATACCAAAAAATGAGACTGTTCTAATTAAACTACATTGCATAATTTAAAAAGTGGGTTGTCTCCCAAGTAGCGTTGTCTTTAACGTCTTGTAGCCCGACGCAAGTTCCTAATAAAAAATTATTGGGGTAATTTAACCCCACAACCTATCCACTTCATAATCATCCTCCTCTTTCTCATTCTATTTTTCTTTTTCACAAGAGGGGGTTCAGTAAGACTTACCTGTTCAATAGCTTTCATATCATCAATTTTCGTTTTAGCTTTTAAACTAGCCTGTGGTTTAACAGCTATCGAAATGATCTTCCTGGCTTTGGCATGTGCTGGCTGAATTGATGTGTCAGCCGTGCTTACTGCGAAGCACTTGTTGCTGGCCTGAGATTCGATGGTGGATTTAAACACCTTGAAGACCATCTCATCCTCATAGACCCTCAATCTCAGTTCTCCATTCTCTACATCAATTAAAGCTCTCCTTGTTGCAAGGAAGGGTCTCCCCAAAATGATGGGTATCTCATCATCTTCCTCCATGTCCAGAATGAGAAAGTCCGTTGGGAATAAGAACTTCCCCGCCTTGACAAGCACATCTTCTATTATGCCTCTAGGGTGCACTCTGATTCGGTCGACCAATGAAATTGGTATGGTTGGCTTGCATTCTCCAAAACCCAACCTCTTGAATACAGACAGAGGCATGAGATTGATACTAGCCCCTAAGTCACACAGGGCCCTATTGAATGTTACCTTGCCAATAGTGCAGGGCAAGGTGAAGCTTCCTGGATCTTTCAGCTTAGGAGACACTTTCTTTTGCAGGATGGCACTGCACTCATCCGTCAAAGATATTGTCTCATAATCTGCTAGCCTTTTTTTCCAAGTATCTCCTTCATGAATTTAAAGTATGTTGGCATCTGTTCTAGTGCTTCAATGAAGGGGATATTTATGTGAATCTTCTTAAACACATCCAGAAACTTGGAGAACTGCTTGTCAATTGCCTTATTTTGTAACCTCTGAGGGTAAGGGATTCTATCAACGTACATTCCCTCAAATGTGCTGATGGAGCTTTCTCAACTGTAGGGCGGTCCTCAGTGACCCCCTCATTCTCTACCTCAACTGCTTTCTCAACCTCTTTCTCACTTACCACTGCGGGCTGGGGAGCAACCTGCTCCAACTGCTTTCCACTCCTCAACAACACTGCTTGACACTGCTCTCTAGGATTGACCTCTGTATTGCTCGGGAGAGTACCCTGCGGCCTGTTGGTTGCCATGTTTGCCAGTTGTCCAACCTGCGTTTCCAGGTTCCTGAGAGCGGATCTGGTTTCAGGTATGAACTGATTCTACGAATTTGTGAGTGTCAGCAATACAACTCTCAGATCATCAGGTTTCTCCTGTTGTGCAGGTAGTCTAAACTGCTGGAATGAGGTAGCCTGATTCTGTGCCTGCTGGTTCTAGTAACCACCGATATTCTTCTTCTTGAGATCGTTCCTCGCGAAAAGTTAGGGTGATTTATCCACCCTGGGTTATATGTGTTGGAATTATAAGATCTCTGAAAGTTCCCAACCGTCTGTACCTGCTCCATTGGCATATTATTAGGGTCCACCGCTGTGCATCTGTCAAAGGAATTCGGTCCACCACAAATCTCGCAATTCACTGGCATCTGGACTGCATTTACAAACATGGTGTTCTGCTGCAGTTGCTTCGTCATAAGGGCCATCTGTGCATTCAAGGCAGTAATGACATCTATCTCATGTATGCCCATAGTCTTCCTGCTGTTTACCGACCTGTCATCCGCCCCTTGATGATTGTTGGCAGCCATATCTTCCAGTAACTCATGTGCCTCATTGACACTCTTTCTCATGAAAGCACCCCCTGCTGCAACATCAATAATGGTACGAGTAGTAACACTCAGCCCATTATAAAAAATGTGGACTAACATCCACTTCTCAATGTCATGATGTGGGCATTTCCTTTGCAAGTCCTTAAATCGTTCACATGCATCATAGAGCGACTCACCATCCACCTGATAAAAGTTGTTCAACTCTCCCCTTAACTTTGCTTCTTTGGAAGGAGGGAAGAACTTTGCTAGAAAATTTTGGGCCAAGTCCCCGGTGGTAGCGAGTTGTGAGCGAGAGTTCAACCAGCTTTTGGCTCTATCCCTCAATGAGAACAGGAAGAGCCTCAGTCTAATGGCATCGTCAGTAATGTCATTGTATTTGAAAGTGGAATACAGCTTCAGAAAATTTGCAATGTGCATATGGGGATCTTCAGATGGCAGTCCCCCAAATTATACTGTGTTCTGGACCATGCTCAGAATGGCTGGCTTGATCTCAAAGTTGTTGGCCCCTAGAGCTGGGAGCCTGATGCATGTATGTGCACCAGTAACCATGGGCAGAACATAATCTCCCAAGCTCATTTCTGCAGGTGGTGGGACTTGTCCCATAGCAGGTGGTACCTCATTATTCAACACCTCCTCAGGTACCCCGTTGTTGTTATTCTGCTGATTTTTCATGGCTAGTAAATCAGTAATTCTTTTCTCACGCCTGTTTTGTTTGCACAGTTTTTCGATTTCAGGGTTGAAGGGAACAAGTGTATCTGCTCCTTTCCTTCTTCGCATACACTAGATTCCTGAAACAGATCAAAATCAACAAACAAATCAAGGCACACAGTTCTCACAGTAAAAATAAAAATAAAAATAAAGCCAAAGTAGAAATAAAAACAGATGATTCGATATTAGATGTACGTCAGTCCCCGGCAACGGCGCCAAAAACTTGTTAGCTATATTTCGACTGCTTACGCATTGTTCACGAGTAATATAGTCTGTAAGACCGAATATCATCCACAGAGACTGGTTTCTAAGTATCATTTATCTATTTTATGTTATTTATTTGACAATCGATATTTTATTGGGATTTTTGTTTAACTACTAAAATATTAGCAATATTTAAACTAATAAAGTGTAATCAGTTATGAATGAATTAATGATTCCAAAATCCTCGACTATCCACTTTATCCAATCTTTAATGCAACTAGAATAATTCTTCTTCTTTGTTAAGATAGCGGTTAACTAGACTGTCTTATATTCCGGTTAGGGCAATATAATCACTCAACCCCAGTGCAGAACCCTTCTATATTTCTATGATAGGATTTACCACATAGGAGGATTAAGAGCAATAACCGATAATGCTACACAAGTATCGGGGTACTTTCGTCTGCGATTTTAACATATGTCTATTCAATTACAGCATATCCAAATCTCTTCTCTCGGCTTTTGATTTGAAATCATATAGATTATGATAATTAATGGTCAGTTAACTATCAAACATTCATACCAAATATTGAATAGATCTTAATCAAGCGAAGAAGAAATCGAACTACTGCATTAATTAATGAATAAAAGCTTCAAGTGATTCATAAGGGAAGCCCTAATAAAGTGTTTAGCTCCTAGCCATAGTCACGCTAAGAACTAACACAATATCCATACATAAACTGAATTAAAAACGGAAGAAAGAAAATTACGTAGAACAAAGTCTCAAAGTTTCGCTCCAAATCTGCCTTGTGTTGTAGAATGATCAACTCCCTTCATTAAACTAATCCCTAGGGCTTAAATATGTTGTAAATTCGTGTCCTATGGACCCTTCTGCTCTTGGCCAATTCTAACTCGGATCTGACACCGGCGTCCGACCGCGATCCTCAGAGTCGGCCGCATGCGAGAAAGTCCTGCAGCTCTCAGTATAAATGGCACCGCGGTTCTGTCTGAATGGAACCCCGATGCCGAAAGTCCTGCGGGTCTCTGATCTTTTAGCACCCCGGTTCTGCTTCTGGGCTCTGAGGTTCTTCTTTGCCTTTTTCCGAGTCATCAATTTTCAACATTTTTCTGCCTCGGGACCTCCTTTTATGTCCATTTCTCGTTCCTTTTTTCCATTTTGTCTTTTTGCTCTGCTGTGACTCAAAAGAAAGAAAAACAAACCTACTACTATACTAAACACAACGAAAACGAGTAAAATACCAACTAAAATGACTCAAAAGGTGTATACACAATACGCCTAACAAAAACCCAAAAATACACAAAGAGTAGAACGTGCCTGAAGTTTGTTGATTGTAGTGGATGGAAAAAGTGGATAACATAAGCATCCGAAGACCCTAAGGTGAGTGTATGACGGAGTCTTATTGTATAACACTTTTAGAGGGGATGAATATGTCAAGCTTTTAGAGGGAAGAATATTTAGGAGATCGGTAGCCATTTGTAGTGCATGATGCCAAAAAAATGGAGGAACGGAAGAATGAACCAATAAAGTGCGGACAATATTATTAATGGTACGAATTTTTAGCTCAGCTTTCCCATTTAGTGAAGACGTATGAGGACAAGAAAAATGAAAATTTATCCCATTTTGAGCACAAAACTCCCTAAATTCTCTATTATCATATTCTTTGTCATTATCACATTGAATGTTTTTGATTTCTCGTTCGAATTGCGTTCTTATGAAGACTCTAAATATTATGAAGATGGAAAAAATGTGAGATTTTTTCGCAATTGGAAACGTTCATTAATATTTAGTATAGTCATCTAAGAATAGAACATAATAATGATGACCCATAGAACTGAGAACCGGAGATGTCCATAAATCACTATGAATAATTTTAAATGGCATAGAAGTATTCGAATTTGAAGCTACAAATGGTAATTTAATAATCTTTTCCAAAGCACAAGATTGACAAATTGGAGTACTACGCGTACCCTTACAAGAAATAAACTTATGTCTATCTAAAGAAGATAAAATAGACAACCCCGTGTCGCGCCCGTTTTCGACCTCGGGGGTCTGAACGGTATCCGCAACGTTGCTCTTTGGCGCGGTTCCCCTGGATGGAGCAATAATGCTGTTTTAAGGAGTCGCCACCTAATTATTTAAGTGAATTAGGACACTTGGTTTATTGCAATAAAAATACTGCAATTAACCTCCATTTAATGGTCTGCGAAATTAGTGAGATTCTGGATCCGGGTTCTTTATTATCCTAAAGGGAAGGGGTTAGGCATCCTTTAAGATCCGCTAACTTGCGATTATTCGTTCAAACCTAGGTTAATTATTTATTGCTCTTTTTATTCTACGTGTTCTAAGCATTTTTCATAATTTATAATTAAAATAAAATGAAATACAGAATAATAAAATTGAAATTAAATGCGACATAAAAATAAAAACTTCGGGACATCTTTTAGCCCTTTTTAGGCCTTCTGCACAAGATGATCTCCGGGTACCTGCATAAACACTTAGTAAAAGTGTTAGTAATAGAATGAATAATTTTAAAGCAATGACATGAATTAATAAATAAAGTCAAATAAATAAATAAATCCGTCTTTTGCACAGAGGAGGCATTGGAAATCAGACGGAGATTCATTCATCGGCCAATAATGTTAAAAGCAATAAAATAAATAAAACCTTCATATCCGCGCCAAAACAGTTATAATTTTAAACACGGAGGGCTCAGATATAAAAAATGTAAAGTGGGACAGCCTAAACAAGTGCGACTGCGAGAATTCGCCATACGCGGTACGTGTTGGTTATCCGGTGTAAGTGGAAGAAATCATCCTTGCCCAGAAAGCTTCATTTATTTTATTTTCTGTCTTTGCAACTATGGAGGCCTAAAAAATCGACGGATAACTTTTTCATCGGCCAAACAAGTGTAGCATCTTGTTCAAATCAGTAAAATACCAACAGTGTAGTATTTGTTCTAAATCAGTAAATCAGCAAAAATATCTGTTCCAGATCAGTTTAATAACATAACAAAAGGGACAAAATTGCCCAAAATCAACAGGGAACAACAAAACCGTCGCAACGCAACAAATAGCAGAAGCCATGATAATTCAACAGAAGATGGTCCAGAACCCAGTGGCAACAACAACGGGTTCGCCGGAATAATCCCAACAATGCAGAATCAAACCAACAAAAATCAGAAGCATTGACAACAACATAGAAAACAATAATGGTCCCGAAACCAGTGGAGACAAGCAGCGAGTTCGCCGAAAAGCCAGAGGCTCGCCGGAGTTTTAAACTCCGGCAAAATACAAGAAATCATTCCAAATCAAAACAACAAACAGGAACAGTAACCAACGACCGCCGGAGTTCCTCAAACTCCGACGAGATTCAATAATAAAGGAAATCAATCCAAATAAGAAATATGCCGATAAATCTAAAAATGGAACCAAACCCAGGCAGCGATGGTGGCGGCGTCACTTCCACGGCGAACACCGGAGCGACGCCGCCTGACGAACGCTGGGACAGTGACGGGCAGTGGTGGGGGTGTGATGGCGACTGCTGTGGAGGGTGTTCGCCGGTGATGGACGGTGGTTCAGGGAGAGGGCGACTGCGACGGGAAGGCAGGGAAGAGGAGTGTGGCTGGAAAAGGGTTTGAGGATGTTGCTAGGGGGGTTCACCGAGAACGAGCTCGGCGGTGGCGACAGGAATGGGAAGAGGGTGAGAGCGTGAGGGCTGAGTAGGGTCGGGAGAGGGTGGCGGGAGTGAGGAGAGGCGAGGGGTTCGCCGGCGAGTTGTGGGTGTGTGGAGGTGAGCGGGGTGATAGAAGTCGCGCGCAGTGTGGAGAGGGGGCGAAGGGGTGAGAGAGAGTGAGGGTGAGAATGTGAGAGATGTGCGGCTAGGTTAGTAATAGGGGGGCTGATTTTTGTGTTGGGGGGAAAGTGGGAGTATAATGTTTTATTTATAGGGTAGGTTTTTAGGGTTTGGGTTTAGTTTTGGGGGGGAAAATGAAAAATGGGTTTTGATTTTAGGGGGAAAAATGAAAGAGGGTGTTTGGATGGAATTAAAAACAAAAATGGTGTTGGGTTGGACTGATTCAAATTGTGTCTTGGACTGGACTGGACTGGTTTGACAAAAATGCAAGGCTGGTTAATTATTTAAAGAAAAATTATTTAAAAAGATGCAAGATTATTAAAATGCAAATGCCGACGCAATAATACTGAAATGCAATATTTAAGACATGTTTAATGCCTGATTAAAAGTAAAAACGGGATGCCAATTAATTATTTAAAAAGATGCAAATATTATTAAAATAAAACGACGGTGTAACAATAAAAACATAATATTAACAAAGACATAATGCTTAATTTAAAATAAAGAGATGCAATGCCATTTTTATGAAGAAATAAACACATAATATTATGCGAAAAAATGTAAAAAATGATGATTAAAATGCAGTGTCCTAAAACACATAAAATTGCAATAAATATACCAAAAACGGGTCAAAATTGACTGTCAACAGCATGTCCCTCTTTGTACGGGGATGATGGAAGAGTCTTCGGACAAAGATGTTGACTTGTAGCCAATTTTGTCATGTTTTATAACTAAAAACTCAAAATAGGGATGATGCAGATCCAAAAAATGTCCCAGTGTCAAATCATGATGACACTGGGTCGTTGTGATGCAAAAATTAAAAAACAAAGCTGACGCTGATTAAAAATGTCTCAGTGTCGAAGTATGATTGACACTGGGTTGCAGGTGATGTGGTGTTTGAAAAGGACATGGTGTTTGTAGATGTTGATGGCGTCGTTGCATAGACGCGATGCAGATGTTGATGGCGTCGTTGCATAGACGCGATGCAGATGTTCGTCGTTGCATAGACAAAATATGAATGAAGCCGTTGCATAGGCTTATATGAAATGACGTCATTTTCGGACGCAATGCAGATGCTCGTCATTGCATAGACGAAACATGAATGAAGTCGTTGCATAGGCTTAAATGAAATGGCGTCGTTTTCGGACGCAATGCAGATGCTCATCGTTGCATAGACGAAACATAGATGAAGCCGTTGCATAGGCTTTTATGAAATGACGTCGTTTTCGGACGCAATGCAGATGCTCGTCGTTGCATAGAAGAAACATGGATGAAGCCGTTGCATAGGCTTTTATGAAATGGCGTCGTTTTCGGACGCAATGCAGATGCTCGTCGTTGCATAGACGAAACATGAATGAAGCCGTTGCATAGGCTTAAATGAAATGACGTTGTTGCATAGACGCGATGCAGATGCTCGTCGTTGCATAGACGAAACATGAATGAAGTCGTTGCATAGGCTTAAATGAAATGGCGTCGTTGCATAGACGCGATGCAGATGTTCGTCGTTGCATAGACGAAACATGAATGAATCCGTTGCATAGGCTTAAATGAAATAGCGTCGTTGCATAGACGCGATGCAGATGCTCGTCGTTGCATAGACGAAACATGAATGAAGCCGTTGCGTAGGCTTAAAATGAAATGGCGTCGTTGCATAGACGCGATGCAGATGCTCGTCGTTGCATAGACGAAACATGAATGAAGCCGTTGCATAAGCTTAGAATGAAATGCATTGGTTTATGGGTGTACCTGCTTTGTGACCCGTCTGGGTTGAGATAGCGTCATTGCATAAACATCGTGCGTTTGTGACCCGCATGGGTTTTTTTTTTGTTGTGCTCCTGCCTTTGTTGATATGAAGATCATGCTCAGACTGGTTTGACCTATTTTTTTTTTTGCAGTGAATTCTTAAAATGTCCCAGTTTCTGATGAATGAAGATGTTGAACTGGGTAAGGTTGACTCTTAACGCTATTAAAGCGATCATGTATGCAATTTTTTTTTATCATGAATGAAAAGCTAATGCGAGAATATGGACAAAATCGAGTCCAGTGCAAAACAAGAAAAATATTTTTAATGGAGTGACCGAAGCCGATGTGGCTGCCTACATATTCCGCCGAGGGAATCAGGTCAGACGTAGTACATGCTGCAAAATATATATATATATATTTTTAATTATGATTTTAAAATGATGTGGGACCGAAACCGATGTGACCGCCTACGTATCCCGCTGAGGGAATCAGGTCAAGACGTAGTTCATGCTGCAAAATAAGAATTTTTTTATGATTTTTAAAATGATGCGGGGCCAAGCGATGTGGCGCCACGTATCCATTGAGGAATCAGGTCAAGACGTAGTTCGTGATGCAAAAATAAGAATTTTATTTTTTATGATTTTAAAATAATGCGGGACCGAAGCCGATGTGGCCGCCTACGTATCCCGCTGAGGGAATCAGGTCAAGACGTAGTTCGTGATGCAAAATAAGGATTAATATGCATTTTTTTTCTGAAAAATAGAAGACAACATTACGTTCTGACTTCAGTTGATACCAACAATTAGTATTGTGCATAAGAATATTCTTTTATTGCTTTCCGTCTAACCGAGATTGACTCCGGTGTAATTCACACAGCTTCAGATAGTACCTCAGACATACCTGAGTGTCGACACACTTGCTTGCATCAAAGGTTTCGAACTAAACGTAATCTCACGTTTCAAATGTCTCACTGAAAGAAGGTCCCATTTCACACATATATTCCAGTATTTTGAATTTTGGGACGTTGAGAGAATTGCGCTCACACTAAAAAAGATGTTCAATGCATGCAATTGTGATACCATAGGCTTGGCCGTCATGTAAATATCCACTAATGTGAGAACCCTCAGTATAAGATCATGTAGGGCTTGTCACGGGCTTGTAATGTAGGCTTGGGGAAAGGAATGAATATCATTTGGATAAAAGTGACTAATCATTCCTCGAGAGTTGGACTACGTCCATGCTTGATATTTGTGCGCTTTAATGCTGACTTGCTTTCTTTTTGTCTCAGTTTTTCTGTACTGACTTATTTTGAATCCTTCATTTCGAGCCCCTTTTTTCGGGGTCATATATCCCCTTTTTCTTTTCTTTTTTTTTTTATTTTTATCGGGGCTTTTGATTGTGTGAAGTCGTCTCTGCTTTTGGTTTTTGAGACTTTGACAATTTTTGTCTTTGCAAACTTCAGCTAGAATTTTGTCAGTCACTTGCACATTTCTAAAGCACTCAAGGAGGTCGGGCCAAGAGAGGGATAGTGCGTACGCACTCAGAAAGGGTATAGGTGTAATATGCGGTTGTCAAAAATAGGTTTTAGGCTCAAAGGGGTGTACTAGGGATAATGTTATTTGGTAGGCTGAAAAGGCTCAAACGGGTCAAAGAAAGCCTACGATCATTTCCTACACCGAGTGTTACTCAGGATTTCGCCTCAACAAACATTCAAGCCAAGTTCTAGATCACAATGCAATGCAATTAAACTTATTCAAATAACTCACCACACAATGCATATGAAACGATGAGGTCGGTTTCATTCTTATCTTGGAAACATGCAAGACAATGTCATCTGCGGGTATGAATAAGAGGTACCAAAAGAATCTATGGTTTACCACAAAGTCAACCCATACTAAATTTTTTTATTTTTTATTCACACTTGTAACTGTGTTGGTATCAACAAAGTCAAACAATAATACTTAAAAAATGTTTTTATATTTTTGAATAACATTATTTTTTTTTATTTTTTTGCATAAAGGGTACCGAACCCGAATAGGAATGCCTACGTATCCCGCCGAGGGAATCAGGTGCGCGTAGTTCATTCAAATATGTTATAAAATGTATGCTTGGAAAAAAATTATCAATAAAAGGATAACAATATAAAGCTGTGCAAAAGAAATGATTGTCCATTGTGGACGAATGCAAAGTAAAATGAATGTAACGGAAAATGAATGTCCGGAAATATGATGAATGAGATGCATGAGTGAGAAAAATATGCTTCTTTATTATCATTTTTTTTTTGGTTTTCATTTTTGTGGTGTCGAACCCAAAATGAGTTGCCTACGTATCACACCGTGTGGTGAGAATCAGACACGCATAGTTCGGAATGATTATGTTGAAAAATGCATGATATGAAAGAACTATGTAATTAACGCTAAACATATCAATCAATTTTTTAAATATGAATAAAAATGCAAAGTATAAAAGAACTGAGAGTGATGTCTCCTTGAATATGGTATAGACTGACTTCTATTAGTCAACATAACTAATGCTCATTTTTGTGATGATTTTTTTTCCGACTGCCCTAGGCTGATTGAGAAGACGACCTTCCTGCAAAAAATATGAGAAATATGTGAGTAGGAAAATGACAAAAATAATAAAAATGCAAAGGTGTGACAATATAGTCAAAGACTCCCCTGATTGGTTCGACCGGACTGGTGGTTGATGCTTCACAAAGTCCAAGTCGCGCTATTCAAGAGTGATTTACGCAGTAGAAGTCCTGATTGCAATGTGATGGACAAAAGTGCAAAAATGCAAATCGCGTGCGAAGTTATAAACCCATGACATGATATGTACAGAGTTTAAAAGAGTAATTATTGCTTTAAATAATATGTACAGAATTGCTAGCGACAAACCCTAGTAAACAAAAGCCTGCAAATCAAACGCGCGCCCTAATATGCATGGAACCTCTCTTATGCCAGAGGTCGGCCTAAACGTCAAATATGCGAAATTATGATAAATAAGTCCAAGCTGCTAAACTCAATGTTTCGTTGGAAATGGCGACCAAATGACGGTGCACTTTTCCCAATTTCGGCGTGTCATGACCAGGCTTGGATCCGTCTATCATTATCACGCTACACATATATGCTTATTGGTCGTCGGGTTGTGAAATCCAACGACAATTTGGAGGATTTCCTAATCGTGGAGACGATACCAAGGCTCGACCCACCTATGGTGTATGCATGCATGACTTAAAAAAATGTGGTATAGCTCTATCCTAATTTTGCTAAAATTTGGCTTACTAGACAAAATGGTTCCCGAGCGGACTACTCGAGTGAGAAGGCTACGCGGTCACCGGATGGTCCGGCTGCTCCGCGCCTTTGCCAATTCTCCTAAAATTGGGTAATTGAAAGAAATTTTGCGGGTGCGTACAACACACCTCGCGTGTAGTGTGTGATAGTGTTAATTTTCCAGAATTGAGGAAATATGAGCGGAATGTCAATTTAAGGAAAGCAATAAAATAATGTAGCAATTAAAGTAGTTAATTACAAAATAAAAGCAAACAATATAAAATATTTACAACAAATATAAAAGCAAAATAAAGTGCAATATTTAATTAACCTGTGTTTGCTATGATCAAGAACCTGATATCCCAGTGGAGTCGCCGTCTTTGTCGCGCGTTTTCGACCTCGAGTGCGAGCGGTATCCGCAACGTTGCTTTTTGGCGCGGTTCCCCTGGATGGAGCAATAATGCTGTTTTAAGGACTCGCCACCTAATTATTTAGGTGAATTAGGACACTTGGTTTATTGCAATAAAAATACTTCAATTAACCTCCATTTAATGGTCTGCGAAATTAGTGAGATTCTGGATCAGGGTTCTTTATTATCCTAAAGGGAAGGGGTTAGACATCCTTTAAGATCCGCTAACTTGCGGTTATTCGTTCAAACATAGGTTAATTATTTATTGCTCTTTTTATTCTACGTGTTCTAAGCATTTTTCATAATTTATAATTAAAATAAAATGCAATACAGAATAATAAAATTGAAATTAAATGCGACATAAAAATAAAAACTTCGGGACATCTTTAGCCCTTTTTAGGCCTTCTGCACAAGATGATCTCCGGGTACCTGCATAAACACTTAGTAAAAGTGTTAGTAATAGAATGAATAATTTTAAAGCAATGACAGGAATTAATAAATAAAGTCAAATAAATAAATAAATCCGTCTTTTGCACAGAGGAGGCATTGAAAATCAGACGGAGATTCATTCATCGGCTAATATTGTTAAAAGCAATAAAATAAATAAAACCTTCATATCCGCGCCAAAACAGTAATAATTTTAAACACGGAGGGCTCAGATATAAAAAATGTAAAGTGGGACAGCCTAAACAAGTGCGGCTGCGAGAATTCGCCCGGTAGCATGTTGGTTATCCGGTGTAAGTGGAAGAAATCATCCTTGCTCAGAAAGCTTCATTTATTTTATTTTCCGTCTTTGCAACTGTGGAGGCCTAAAAAATCGACGGATAACTTTTTCATCGGCCAAACAAGTGTAGCATCTTGTTCAAATCAGTAAAATACCAACAGTGTAGTATTTGTTCTAAATCAGTAAAGCAGCAAAAATATCTGTTCCAGATCAGTTTAATAACATAACAAAAGGGACAAAATCGCCCAAAATCAACAGGGAACAACAAAACCGCCGCAACGCAACAAATAGCAGCAGCCATGATAATTCAACAGAAGATGGTCCAGAACCCAGTGGCAACAACAACGGGTTCGCCGGAATAATCCCAACAATGCATAATCAAACCAACAAAAATCAGAAGCATTGACAACAACATAGAAAATAATAATGGTCCCGAAACCAGTGGAGACAAGCAGCGAGTTCGCCGAAAAGCCAGAGGCTCGCCGGAGTTTTAAACTCCGGCAAAATACAAGAAATCATTCCAAATCAAAACAACAAACAGGAACAGTAACCAACGACCGCCGGAGTTCCTCAAACTCCGGCGAGATTCAATAATAAAGGAAATCAGTCCAAATAAGAAATATGCCGATAAATCTAAAAATGGAACCAAACCCAGACAGCGATGGTGTCGGCATCACTTCCACGACGAACACCGGAGCGACGCCGCCTGACGAACGCTGGGACAGTGACGGGCAGTGGTGGAGTGTGATGGCGACTGCTGTGGAGGGCGTTCGCCGGTGATGGACGGTGGTTCAGGGAGAGGGCGACGGCGACGGGAAGGCAGGGAAGAGGAGTGTGGCTGGAAAAGGGTTTGAGGATGTTGCTAAGGGGGTTCGCCGGAGGCGACGGGAATGGGGAAAGAGGGTGAGGGCAGCGGGCTGCTGAAGTAGGGTCAGGGGAGAGGGTGACGGGAGTGAGGGAGAGGGCAGGGGTTCGCCGGCGAGTTGTGGGTGTGTGGAGGTAGACGGGGGTGAGAGGGGGTCGACGGCAGGTGTGGAGAGGGCAGGGTTCGCCGGAAGGGGGGTGAGGGAGAGTGAGGGTGAGAATGTGAGAGATGTGCGGCTAGGTTAGTAATAGGGGGGCTGATTTTTGTGTTGGGGGGAAAGTGGGAGTATAATGTTTTATTTATAGGGTAGGTTTTTAGGGTTTGGGTTTAGTTTTGGGGGGGAAAATGAAAAGTGGGTTTTGATTTTAGGGGGGAAAATGAAAGAGGGTGTTTGGATGGAATTAAAAACAAAAATGGTGTTGGGTTGGACTGATTCAAATTGTGTCTTGATTTAATTTGGTAGTTTGACAAAAATGCAAAAAGTTAATTATTTAAAGAAAAATTATTTAAAAGATGCAAGATTATTAAAATGCAAATCCCGCGTAATAATACTAAAATGCAATATTTAAGACATGTTTAATGCCTGATTAAAAGTAAAAACGGGATGCCAATTAATTATTTAAAAAGATGCAAATATTATTAAAATAAAACGACGGTGTAACAATAAAAACATAATATTAACAAAGACATAATGCTTAATTTAAAATAAAGAGACGCAATGCCATTTTTGTGAAGAAATAAACACATAATATTATGCGAAAAAATGTAAAAAATGATGATTAAAATGGAGTGTCCTAAAACACATAAAATTGCAATAAATATACCAAAAAAGGGTCAAAATTGACTGTCAACACCCCTAATGACCTAGATGAGTATGCCACAAGAAAGGAGCAACAACTGCAAAGGTGGATTGCATAGCTCGACGCGAGACGCTTGGACGTGGTGTGATTGGATATAGGTCCCCCCACCGTTACACCTCATGAGATGACTCCTCGTCTTGAAATTCTTTATAGAAAATCCAAATGGATCAAAATTAATAGAAACTCAGTTATCAGTTGTGAATTTACGGACATATACTAAATTTTTAATTAATTTTGAGGCATGAAGGATATTTTTCAGGATAAGTGGTGGATGATGGGGGGACAAGGTTTTATGACCATAACCCTTAATTGGAATAGAATTTCCATTACCAATAGTTATACCACGATTAGTGTTCAAATTGGAATAAGACTAGAGAGTACCTTGATCGGATGTCATGTGGGTAGTGGCGTCGGTGTCTATGTACTAATTAGGGTCTGGTTGAGTCAAGCCAAGTATGTGCATCACTGCTTCAATGTCGGTCTGTGTATGTCCCACTGTGTGGTGAGCCTGATGGGGGCGAGGCCCAAATATACTAGGCAGTGAGGCGCCATACTGCTGGTCCGAGCCCGAGTCCGGATCGGGAGAAGTTGGGCCGAGGCGAGTATCCTGGCGGATCTTGGCGAGCCGCGCTAAAGGTGGAGCCGCAACGCTGTAAGGTTGAGCCGCGGTCTTTGTGAGTCTTTGGGACCCACCGCCCGCCCGTGAGGTCTGTTGGCTCCACGACTGTTGTTGTTGTTGTCGATTGTTGCCGCCACGATTCTTGCCATTATTCTTCTTATTCTGGCCTTTCTTACCACCTCCGTTGTTGTGACTTTGTGTCACGGTGGCTGGATTGGAAGGAGAAAAATTGAAAGTAGTCACCATACCGACATGACTACTCCCAATCGTTGTTTTCTTAGCTAAGCCAGCTTCTTTCAATGTAAGCATGAAACAGGCTTGATAGAACTCTGGCAAGGTGCTACTCTGTCGAATAACTGAAGCAACACCATTATAGGCCTCTGACAGGCCTGCAACCATCTGAAGAACCAGACGACTATTAGAAATAGGAGAACCCACGTTGCAAAGTTGATCCGCCAAGTCCTTGAGGCGTTGTCAATAAGAAGAGACGTTGGGAAAATTTGCCATAGCCACTTGCGAAAATTCCTGCTCAAGAATAACAATTCTAGAATGACTGTTATCTTGAAATATGTCACGCAAACGGTTTCACGCCGTCATAGCTGTAGAGTTGGGTTCCATAATCATCTGTAAGAGATCCAAGAAGATAGTGGCGTAAATCCACTGAAGAACCTTGGAATCAAGCATGTCCCATAATTCTGGGTCTGCTTCTTGAGTGAGCACATTAGATGTAGACGCCTTATCACCCTCCTTTGAAGGAGGAAGAGGGATGATGTGGTGAAGAACTTTATGTGTTTTAGCATGAATCTTGAATAATTCCGCACATGTCCCATATTAAACGTTTTCTAGGTTAAGAATGATAGAAAGAACGCTCTTGATATTAGAAACTGTTAGGGCATGGTAAAAAATGTTGTTATCAGCCATAGGGAATAGAACAACAAGATTCAGAGAAGGGAATTTGTGAGAAAGGTTTTTGAAAGAGAAGAAACTCGGTTTTTGTGAAAGAAGAAACACACACAAAAATCGAGAATTTTAGGGCAAAATTTCGAGAAAGAAGAAGAAATTTTGAGGAGCGGAAGCAGGGTAAAGAGAACCTAGACTCTTGATACCATGAAAGAATGTAAGAAATAATCCCTTGATTATTCTTAATAATGAAAGACATATATATATAAGTTACAAGGAAGATTCTCTTCCTATTCTACCTAGAAATCCCTATTCTATTTGAAGACTAACTTTACAATTATGGTAATATTACACTCCTAATTAAAGTACAAACTTAAATCTAATATTTACCAAATACACAATAAAAGGGAAAGGGGCCCACACGGTACATGGGCCACACGACTGAACCCACTGTTTAACAACAGCAAAATACTATGAGATTTTTAAATTCGGAGTACAATTTCTGATAGTGAGGGTAGGCATGGGGGTTAGGTTGGGGTAGGCGAGGGAGGGTGGAGGCTAAGGTGGAGGTAGGGGTAAGAATGTTTTTTCAATTTTCCGTCAAAGTTTTAAGGATAACATTTTCTCCGGTTTTCGTAGAAAATATTTTCCAAGACATTTAGTGCAACCAAACAAAAAAATAAAATAATATTTACCAAACACAACCTTTGTCTTACTAATTTATTTAGTATTTATGTTAAAAATAAAACCATTAGTAATAAACGAAATCTGATAAAAATAACACGTAGTGCCAACTTGGCACTTTTTATTTCTTTTTTGAAGAGTGAACACACGTACAAAGCATATAATGAGTAGGGTTTTTTAGCACTTGAAATTTATAGTTCATAGTGATAACGTAAACAAGACATAGTTTAAGTATGAAACTGATAAATATATGATAGTTTAGTGGGACTTTGATCCATTCTCTCTATAATTTTCAATCATAATATGGACACATGCATTTTTTTTATCTTATTAACATAAAATTTAAATAATCTTAGAAATTACATAAAAGTTATTAATATATATGATATCAATCATTTAAATGTTATTATATTTAAATTCGTTTAATAATTTGAATTATATTTTAGTTTCAAGATATAATAGTGAGGGAGCTCCCATGTAGTTCCTTTATATTATATATAATATCTATCGATTCAGACAAAAAAAAGGATATAATAGTCCAAATACATATTGTGGGTTAATATAATATGATTAATTATTTAAATCTGATAAATATGAAATTAATTAAATTTCAATTATATGGGGTTAGTCTATTTAATTGAGCAACAAATGATGAGTCCATTTGGCTAAGTCTCGTTTGGATGCCACGTGTTAATGTGTCACACCAAGTTAAATAAAGAGTCAATATGATAAAACCACATGTCATTTAGCATGCATGACAAGTCAAATTAAAGGTCAAACGCACTACGTGTGTACGTGATATGTTGTGATCAATCAAATATCGTCATGTCGACTTCAACCTGTTTGGTCGAAAAAGAGTTTGTCCTCAACACAACTCTTCTCTTTTACAATTATAAATAGGAGTTCATAATTTAGAAGGGATGACAGAATATACAATAAGAAGTCAGAGAGAGCTCATGAATTAAAGATTACAGATTTCTCCACAAGCGGCAAATGTTCAAGTGTTCTAAACATTTGAAGATCAAGGCCATAAATCAAGATCAAACTTCAAGTCCTTGGATTATAATTCATCAAAATTCTAAATCAAGTTTTGTAGGAAATGATTCTTTGATCAATATTGTTGGGTCCCGAGGGTTATGCTATAGAACAATAAAAACAAACTGAAAATGAATAAATTCGAATGCTGGAACAGTTTGCGAATGTCGGCGATAATGTCGTCCGACGCCAGTGACAACACTTCAGTAAAAACAAAAAAAAACCTTTGAAGAGTAAAATGCAGCGGAAATAATAAAGACACAAAAGTTTAAATTTACATAGGTTATATATTAATATAACTTATGAAGTCAATGACCAAAAGTATTGTATATATATATACAATTGAATATATTCATTCTTTTACAATATTACAAAATAATACAAAAGGAATAAAAAATTGTGAAGTCGCAGATGACTTACATGCCTGAAAAATCTAACAAAGTAGATATAGACAACATCTTATTATAATTGCTTCAATAAAGAACTAATCTAGAATCTAGGCAGCAACTATAATGTTGGACAGAATGTCGTCAAAAACTCAGGCAACACAGTTGTGATCCAGATTTCTGAGATGAAATCCCAAGAGCTCTCTTGATATTTTTACATTTTGATTCTGGATATCGATTCACTGATCTTCCCTCTCTATTTATAGTAGAGAGTCTTCCTTGAAAAGCTCATCGATTGATTGTAAAGGTTGAGGGAAAGGTGGGCAGCCGATAAGGTTGTGTTACACCCCGTAGTTTCAGGACACGTGTAAGAAATGTACGTGAGAAGATACGATATTAAGTTTGAACGAAAGAAAGAATTGTTTTCCAAAGGAAAAATCTTCCGAACCTCGGGAAGGAAAATTGTTCGTTAATGAGAATTGGGTTCCCGAATTTGATATTTGAGACTTATAGAATTTATCGGAATTTTGGTAGATGAAATATTTTAGATCAACCGGAGGGCGACACGTGTCACCCTCCACATGTCCATGTGGGGCGGAAAATTGAGCAAAGTCAAGAAGCCACTTGGCTTGATTTTGTTGACCACATCTCATCCACACAAGTGTTTTAATCTAGGCCCTTGGTTGTAGTATATATCATATACTAGTGCAAGACTTCTTCCATACTTAGAAAATAAATCAAGAACTTATTGTTCAAGATAGAGGGCTCTCGGCTTTGAGCAAGAATGGACAAGAAATTTTTTTGTTTGTTGATGATAAATCCCAATATTCAAACCCAAGATCCATTAAGGTATTCTAAGGATATCTCAATACAAAAACCCCGGAAAAACTACGTTTCTACGTTAGTCGCAACGTGAAACCCTAAGGTGTTCTTCAACTTTGAAGTTGGAACTTGAAGAGGAGTTCTTCATGAGCTTATAAGGAGTGCTTGGAGCGGATTGGAACGTAAGAAGATGATCTAAAAGTTGCTAAGGATCGACTTTTACGCTTGGATCTAAAAGTGCTATAGATTGAAGTTTGAAAAGATTTGGATCATGTCGACATGTTAAAAACCGAAAATGGGCAAGTTAGCCATTTATATTGTAATCAATTTGGTCGATAGTTACAATCGTCGCATGTTAAGAAAGAAAGGATTTATAGTTGTTATAATTGTTATAGGGTATATAACATATTAGAATAACAACTTGGATTGAAAAAGGAATTGAAAAAGAATTGATATTGTAGTGATACATGGTAGCCGAGAATGACTTAGGTTGTTGGACATTTTTATATTAATTGTGGGGCAGAATTTTACACGTCCTGTTAGGCGTGTAATCCCCTTTGAATTTCTGAATTGTTGAGCCTTAAATGTGACATTTGGTTATTGATTTACGGGCCTTGAAAAAGGTGGAAAAGTACGTAGAAACAAAGGAAATGCTGCCCGATTTCCGTAGAATAAGAGTCCTTATACTTAGAAATATTCTACGTTGAAAGCTAGAAGTTGATAGACGTATTTTGGTCATTATAGGTTGACATTCTACGCGCAGCGTATTCAACTTGGCAAGTGGATTGAGTCGAAGAGGTATGTGAAACTTTCCCTATCTTATTGAGCATGAGTTTTATGAATGTATAGTACGGTGAACGTACATGGTTAAAAATGAATTCGGTTTCATTTTAGTATCCTTGCCTTGTTTTCGAAAAGGATATGTGACTTGATGTTACATGGAAGGATTTCTTGACTTGAAAAGTATAGAATATTTGATTTGGAAAGTATTGATTTCTTGAACTATTCTAAAGATAAGAAACTTGATATTCTAAAGTTAAGAAACTTGATATTCTAAAGTTAAGAGACTTGATTTCTAAAGTTAAGAAACTTGATATTCTAAAGTTAAGAAACTTGATATTCTAAAGTTAAGAGACTTGATTTCTAAAGTTAAGAAACTTGATTTCTAAAGTTAAGAGACTTGAAGTATTTTGAAAGTTATGTAACTTGATTTGAAAGTATAAGTCTCTTGGTTATAAAAAGAATGAATTTGTCTAAGACATAAAGAGTTATAACAGTTTTATGAGAAGTTAGTTATAACGGCTTTATGAAAGGTTAAAGATGTCTCAGTTTCTAAAGCATAAAGTTAGTATTACGACTTTATGGGAAGTTGGTTATAACAACTTTATGAAAAGTTAAAGGAATGGTTTTCTCTAGTAATGTAAACAAAGATAAATGACTTGAAATAAAGAAGGACAATTTGATTTAAAGGCATCAATTGCTTAAAGTTTTAAGGTAAGGGTCACTTGATTTAGTAGCCTAAAAATGTATTTCTAAAAGTGTAGTGACTTGTTTGAAATGTAGACAAGCCTTGATACTACGGGTGTTAGTATCTTGGGGGATTTTATACGAGAAAGAGTCATTTTTAAAAAGGATAAAGGTACGTAGTACTTTGGGTTAAATTTCCGGATTTTTATGTGACACGAAAGTGCCTTGAGTTTATAAAATAAAATTCATTTTTGTATGATAATGAACGTCTAAAGATTCTATGAACTTGCATATGCTTGCTTGTGATAGCCTTTGAGTGCAAGTATTATATTTTTACGCTGCCGTGACTCTCAGTTGGAGGGTCGACTGTCTTGTTGTGAATTTACTTGGGCAGCGGTGATGGAGGATTCCATGGGTATGCTTTCATTGTGATTGATCCATGGACATGCTTATACGATGAGGGATTCCGGGGCATGCGACCATGATGCGGGTTAAATTCTCGGATGCTATTATTACTCCATGGACATGCTTATACGATGAAGGATTCCGCAGGCGCGACCATGTTATATACTATTACTCACGGACTAGCTCAAGACATGTACCCGAGATGAGGGATTCCACGGGCATGTTATATACTATTATTACCCCATGGATTAGTTCTCCATGAAGTCATGTACCCGAGATGAGGAATTCCACGGGCATGATATATATATATATATATATTGAATATGTTCACGCCGACAGTGATGTAGGATGCCACAGGCGTATTACATGGATATATTTTACACTTACGGCTGTCGGCAGTGATGGAGGATTCCACGGGCACGCTTTGATATTTGCGGACTTGAGACCCTTATTGGGATGTGTGATGATTTTGAGGGCTTGTGTCCCTAGCCTTGGTGTGACTATTGTTCATGTGTTGAAATAGTCTTTAAAAAGGTAAAAATTGACTTTCATTACTTTCGTTTCAATTTGATTATCATACTTGTCTCCATTTTTATATCTAGACTTTATGATTTAAATTACGATTTTCGTTTACATACTTGGTACATATTTTGACCTCGTTGAGGTAAGATCCTCACTCTTGGATCACTGATTCTTGGAAAGCTCCATTTCTCGGAGGCTTTGTCTTTTCGAGGTTGTAGATTTATGTACATTCGTGGTATGGCGGGGCCACAATTGTTATGTCAAAACTCTTAGAGGTCTGTAGTCATATATTGTGGGTCGGTTTGTAAAAAAAACAAAGGTAACTGCTTTTGTATTTACGTATATATATATATATATATATATATATATATATCCAGGGAGGTAGCCTCATCGGCTAATCTGTTATTTATTTCTTGTTGAGTTTATGTATGTTCATTGATTATCTCGATGTATACCGTAGTGGTGTCGTAGTGGCACGTCGTGACAGGTTGTTTGAGAAGATCATGGAGCAAAATCCTCTAACTTCTTGGACTTGTTCCCCAAGCTTAGCAACAACTTTGACTTGGTCTTTCCACGTTTTTAATCAGCTCCTAATCACCTTGCCAAGTCACTTTACAATCATGGTAAAAATCCCACGAAATCTTCAGTTCCGTGAAATAAGGCAAACCTGTTTCACAGAATGTTGGTCCGAATGTCATGACATTTGTTCCAACATTATTGATTTTTATTTAGAGCTGAAATTGATATGTTGGGCAAAATGTCACAACACCAAACCCAACATTAACATTCTCCCCCTTTTTGCCTTTCTTCACAAAACCTAATATATTCAGTGTAAGTGACGTATGGCAATGTCATAGGTGTTGTCCCAATATCTATGGTTACAATAATGATCCCCCTTAACCTGTAATGGCATATAAACACAACATATACAAGACAATATATATATCATATTCATGTAGGATTAGAAAAGAAGAAATATGTTAGCACATATACATATATCATCCAAAATATTCAAACCATATTCTCAACACCAACCAGTAGCATCAGCTTCATACAGTACCAACCAGTAGCATCAGCTTCATACAATATCAACCAGTAGCATTAGCTAACTCATCATACAACAGCTTCCAAAGATAGCAAGCGGTAGCTTTCAAAGACAATGATAGCTTTCAAAGACGACATCGTGAAGCTTCCAATAGTTCTATACTCTTGCATAATTTCTTCTCTGTACATGCATAACTCATTCTTTGTATAGAACAACAACATCTAGCCTTCTTCCTCCGCTCCCCCTGCATTAGCACTTCATCTGCTTCATCGACTTCAGCAACATCATTAGCACTTTCCTCTGCTTCATCGACTTTAGCAGCATCGTCACTCATTATTTTCTGCTTCATCGACTTCAGCATCATCATCATTTTCTCCCTTTTTTTGTGAAGAAAGCAGCAACATGAACTAGTCTCTAGATTGAATCAAAGCATTCCTCACAGTATCAACCTCAGAGATTTATTGATTGATCTTTGAAATTTGATTCACAAGTCATTCAGTAGACAGTGGAGACTGTCTTGGACCAGTGTTATCAAGAATGTTTGTGACATTTCTGTCAACATCTGCACTATTTTATTCCATTTTTCAGGGTAGATCAATGACTATGTCTCTACTCTTCAAAACTGCTTTGTTTATTGTGTACGATTCAGGAGCCTTCCCTAGTGTGTCCTCTCTCTTAGGATTAAGACCTTGGGTAGTTAAAATTTTATATATCAGAGAGGGATAAGGAAGGATTGAGGTTGATTCTTTTTGTGCCAAGTTGGCAACTTGATGAAAGATCACTTTGCCCAGATCAACTCAAAACCTTTCCCAATGTTATACAACAGGGTGACTTATTCTATAGTTACAATTGACTCATTCATTGAAGGAAGTCAATTGTGTATAACAATTTGTGAAGGTTGGTAAACCGGGCTGTTAATTCAGAGGTTGGACATCTAGAGATCCACTTATGCATTATATCTTTTGTGAGGTACTCAACTAATTCATCTCTATTGTCCACTGCAGGGTCTACTTCTCTGACATTCTACTCAATATTTAATCTCATACATTGATTTATAACAACAGGTGTGAAAACATATACTCTGTTAAAGAGACATACCTTCCTAAATTTCTTTGAGCTGATATCTTCTATAGCATAACTCAAATTAGCATAAAATAACTTAACTATTTTATCAATATATGGTCTTTTCTCAGTAACAGATCCTAAGAGCTGTTTTTCTTTTAAGAACTCTACCAAATCATATTCTGAACAAGAGGCAAAATCTAATATTTTTTCAGATCTAATAACTCTATTCTTGTACCAGTCCTAATTATGAGAATTAGTTTTAGAATAGAATTTGTCTGAGTAGATACATAACTGAATCAGATTCAGTTTTGCTGGAGGATGTTGGAGTTTGCATCTCTTATGATGTTGGCTGAAATGTTGTCTGAGATGTTGTGGCATCAGTGACAACATTCGAAGCAGCACTCGATTTGACATATCTATAAATTCCCTTTGGGAAGAATTGCTTCACTGGAGTTTCATCAGGAACTTCCTCATTTTCTTGAGACACATTTTGCAGTATAGAAGCAGTTGGTTCTTCTTCACTCTCTTCAGTTGAGAACACCAAGTTCGTGTCGTCACTGTCACTACTCGAGCAAGCAAGTATAGAAGTATCTCATCTGAACCCTTTTGTTTCTCGGCTCTTCACGAACTATTCTCTCAAACATTCTATTTGATCGACAAGTAGGGAAGGTGGAGAATCTTGGTCTCTTACCCAATGCTGAAATATCAGATGTTTCATCAACATCTAGTGTATTGTTGTCATCACCTGGGTAGATGATGTCTAAAGGTTCATCTAAATCTTTGAATACTATAGCTTTAGACAAGTCCTCTGTGGATGGTGAAGAAGGAAACCGGTAGGGTTGCTGCAGGTCATTTTGCTCAGATGAAACAATGTTCATAGGATGGCTAGTACTCATAGGAAAGTGTTTCAGTGTGTTGGCTGATATTGGGGTTGACATTGGAGAGGTTCCATAGGTGAATATAGTGGAGAGGGTTTTGAGGATGGAGTTTGGAATGGTGATAATTTCATCAGGTAGGTAGTATTATGCCCGAGGTGTGATGTGATTTCTTTTTTTGTTTTTTGTTTTTTAAATTATATATATCAAATCTTTCTAAGCAAAAAAAATCCCTTAATTTTAGGTGTTTCAATTTTACACAATAACTTCTACCTAAAATATTGGGGAAAAAGATAAACATCACGGTAGGAATTCAATTTTCTTATTATTTTAAAGTTCGAAATTTCTATTAAAACAAGACATAAAAATAGAGAGAAAATTGATTTTTTTGAAAAACAGTTAAGAACAACATTCCAACAAATATCATTATCTAAAAATGTCAACATCAATGTTGGCAACATTTTGGACTACACAAGTATTATGATCCCGCAAGAACTTTTCGTTTTGACAACAAATCAAGACACATTTTATATGTATTTTTATGAGTTTAACCTCTGGATCAATGTAACATTTTCCCATTGTGTCCTTGGTCTAATCATAAAACACATACAAAAAGATTTTCGTGTCAAAATATAATAATACTTATTTAGTATTCTCAAAATTTCTTTGAAGCACTTGATACTCCTATAGAATAGGAACAGTATCATTTCAATGTCACTTGATACTCCTATAGAATAGGAACGGTATCATTTCAAGGGTTTTGCCCATTTTGCATAGTTGTCAAAGATAGTGAAGGTTTTGTCTTATTTTGATACTCTCTTTTTATGATATCTAATATCATCGCCGAGAACGGTGTCACTTTTGAATCATGTTCTTATTGAGGATCATACTTGTGTGAAAAAAAATCATGCCATTATCCAGTAACTAAAAACATATTATGATATTACACAGGTAAATGTCACCCAAAATGTTAGAGACATTCCAACCGACATTCACCAAAAATGCCTTTTTAGAGGTTATAAAGACCAAGAGATTTCTTTAAACTAGAAAATCCCTCATGGTCCAAAATTTTTATAAAAGTATCAGCTAGTTGATGAAGAGTATCAATCATGTTCAATTTGAACTAGCTGTTTTTCAATCAAATCTCTTCAAAAAATAATGTCTAATCATAGTACAAAATTAAAATGTTGCTAGTAAAATCATAGTCGTTTAACATGTGTCTTAGCCATATTCATTGAGAACAACAACTTTCAGCTGCTACATATTCAGATTCAGCAGTTGAAAGTGAGACACAGTTTTATTTACGACTATATCAAGAAACAAGATTATTACCAAGATAAAAACATCTTCCATTCATACTCTTTCTATCATCCACATAATCAGCTTAATCCGTGTCACTATATCCTATTAAATTAGGATTAGTGTCTTTGAAATACCAAATTTCCAACTCACATGTGTCGACAACATATCTAATGACATGTTTTATGATATTTAAGTGGGAGATTTTTGGAACAAGCTTGGAATCGAGCACATACACAAACATTAAACAAGAAAGACTCTTGGTATATGGTTGACATACCCACATATCTTACTATTTCTCAATAGTTGAGTGGTTCTTTGATTCTTATTTTAATTCCTTCAAACACTCCCCTATCACCTGACATGTTGGATGATTCTTCCTAATCCTTGATGAGGGGTCACTTCGAACTTGATTTAGCAATTCAACTTTTGACTCCTCATCCACACCCTCTGTGGTCTCTGGTTCATATTCTGATGTTGCTTCGAATGTGGTAAAATTTGGGGCAACATCTGATCTTCAGCAGTCTGCACATTCCCACTGAAACTATAGTGTTTTTTTCAAATGTATTCCCTGTAAAATCAGAAAATCATCAAAAATAACAAGTTACAGACTCTTGTATAATTTGTGTCCTTAGATTGTACACTTGGTGAGCATGACTATTTTGGTAATAGCCAACAAAAATCTCTTTGTCACTCTTAGAGTAAAACTTAGCTAGATAATCTCTATCATTTAAAATGTAACAAATACACCCCAAAACATGAAAGTAACACAAGTTAGATTTCTTTCTATTTATTAGCTCATAGGGTGTCATCTTTGTTACAGACCTTAAGTAGACTCTATTAGTGATCTGACAGGCAGTAAAAAAAAATATTTTGACAATTTTTTAGAACTAAGCATAACTCTAGTCATTCCTTGTCATGTTCTATTCTTCCTTTGTGCTACACATTATGTTAAGGAGTTTTTGGGAGCAGACAAACTCATGGAAAATTTCTCTTTTCTCACAAAATTTTGTGAAGGAGATATTTTCAAATTCTTTTCCATGGTCGGTACTAATCCGGAAAAAATAGGAAAATAGAACAAGTTCCTAATTCTAGAGTGCAAAATTTTAAAACATGTCAAAAGTTTGAGATTTTTCTTTGAAAAAAATATATCCATGAGTACCTAGAAAAATCATCTACAATCACATAGGAATATCTCATATCTCCTAAACTATCTACCTCAATTGGACCCATAAGATCTATGTGTAATAAATGAAAAACAGTGAGACATATCTGAATGTTGTCCGTCATTCTGGACAACATTATGGGAAACACGAGTTTTCTTACCTTGGAGACAATCTGCACATATTGTTTTACCTTTATGACTGAAGTTGGGTAAGTCTCTAACCGCTACATATGAGATCAATTTTTTCAGATTGCGGTAGTTGACATGCCACAACTTTTGATACCTCACACGACACATTCATTAGCTTCATTCGTAACTTTACAGACATTCTTATTAAATTTACCTCAAGATTTTCATCACACAATTGACTAATACTCATTAAATTAGCCATTAAACCTTCAACGTGTAAGACATTTCTTAAAGTTGGAAATCCAGGAACATCCAATATTCCATTTCCAATTAGTTTGCTTTTACTGCTACCTCCGTAAGTTACGTTACCTCCATTGAATGACTCACAGTTCTTTAGAAACTCATTTGTACCTTTCATGTGGCGAGAACATCCACTTTTAAAGTACCAAGAACCTGCAATGTTAGTCCTAAACGCAGTTATAGCAACATTACAAGTTACATCCATTTTGGGAACCCAAACTCTTTTAAAACAATTTTCTTTTACCTTTCAGCTCAGAAATGTTGCTTCGAATGTTTGTCCGAGATGTTGGACAGCTTTTTAGGCAACATTTCGCTCACATAATCTTGAAGTTTGAAACAGTTACATTGATGACACACAAACTTCATATTCTTTTTGACATATATGAGAACCTATTATTTTATCATTTTTCTTTTACAAAGCACATTTTCTCATTTTTGTCAAACAAACTAGAACAGAATGTTTTAAGAAAGTTTTCATACCCAATACCTACATGTGAAGGTTTCCTAAAACTAAGTATCGCATTCAATGTAGAAGTCCCTGAGTAGAGCTTACGGAATGTTGTTTCGGCTAAATCTAATTTTGCACGAATCTTACCAATTGCAGTAACCTTTGGTAAATGCAACATCTAGTTGGGTTATTGTGCTTTTTAGATCTACATTCTCACGAGTTAAAGATTTTACCTGTCACGACCCAACCCGGGTCGCGGCGGTACCTACCGGTACTCGTCAGGTATATGTCAGAGAATAGCAGCGGAACATACATAACACATAACTTATAAAAAAAGGGTAAACATCACTGGCCAGCCGATAAGGCTGCCTTCCATAAAACATACTTAAACAAAGTATAGTAGTACAACTGGTTCTTAGAGCCCAAAACATAAATGTGACCACAGACCTCTAAAGATAACAGCTGTGTCGGGACAGGGCCCCGCCATACCCCTGAATGTACAAAATACCTATAGCATCAGGGAATGTCCGTACCAATAAACAAGCTTCCGGAGAAATAGAGCTTCTGACACCGGAATAGTGATCCTAAGAACGAGGATCCACAATCTGCTTACCCTTACCTGCGGCGTGACGCAGCCCCGAAGGGGTCGATACACAACGTACCAAGTATGTAAAGCGGAAAATCGTAGTAATATCATAAGTCAAAAATAATTTGAGTCATAAACGAAAATCGGTTTACTTTGCATTGTGCCTTACTAACAATGAGAGCAACAAATGTATATATATATCTTTGCATAAAAATAGGAAGCTCATGATCAAAAGCAGTACCTCGCGTAGTATCATTAAGCAATCATACTCCGACTATTTCACCGCGTAGGTCCTGTGGACCCGCATGAGGTCATCCGCCTCGTCGTGGGACTATTTCACCCGCATGGGACTATTTCACCCGCATGGATCCGTGGACCGCATGAGTACCATCGCCGTACTCGCGTGAGACTATTTCACCCGCACGGATCACGTGGACCGGATCCGCGTAGTACAAACGCCGCGCTCGCATCATGGGTAGCAAATCCATGGCATAAGTAGTAAACCATCCTATTGGAGCATACCCGGCCACCCATCGTGTCGAGATGTCCAAAGGAAATAACAAGAATAACCCGGGTTTTACCCGTAATAATATATATAACATAGCTCATCCGGCTATCATACATAACATAAGTACTACCGGCCTATCATATCATAACATAAGCACTACTTATCATATCATAACATAAGCAAGTTAAGAAATCCTCTAACTTCTTATTAACATTATTAATATATATCCTCTCATTTTAGTATACCTAAGGCACTAACATGTCTTTTAATAGAAATCCGGGAATTTAACCCAAGTACCATGTACTTCTAACCTTTTAAGAAATAGCTCCTTTTATACAAAAATTCCAAGATACTAATCACCATAGTATCAAGTTACAATTTCTTTTCAAAACAAGTCACATTCCCTTTTTGAATTATAATAAGCTTCTAAATCAAGTGACTTCATTTCCTTTAAAACCTTAGGCAACCAATGCCTAAAATCAATTCACCTTTCTTATTTTCAAATCCTTTACGCACTTGTTTTAATTAGAGTAAACCTTTCTTTGTGAACCTTTCAAGAAAACTAATATAACCAACTTCCCATAAAGTCCTTATATTAGCGTTATCCCTTTGTCAAATACATTTTCCTCAACCTGAGGACTTATACTTTTGAAATGAAACAAGTATCATATACTTTAAAACAAGTGTAGATTATCAAATCTTGTACGTATACCGTACTACATAGATACAACTATTCATGCTCAAGAGATAGGAAAGCTCTACATACCTCTTTGGTCAAAATCCACTTGCTAAGTCCAACTACCGCAAGTAATACGTCAACCTATAATAACCATAGTGCGTTTATTAACCTCCAATCCAATGTAGAAATTCCAAATTTAAGTTACCAATTCCTAAGGAAAATTGGGCAGCATTTCCTTTGTTTCTACTCACTTTTCCACCTTTTTCAAAGGCCGATTTTCAACACTCAAACGCCTCCTTAAGGCCCAACATCCAAACCAACACAAAGGGGATTACACATCTAATCTTGGGTGTGTAAAATTCTGCCCCACAAGTTCTAATAATACACTTAACAATTCTAAAGTAGTTTGTAGGCTACAACATGCTCATAATATCTCTTTAGCCAAATCTTTCATACCCAACCCACATTTCTTGCATGCAATGACTCTAATAGCATTATTTACTACCACAAGTACTTTCTTCTTATCATGCAACACTAAAAACTAATAATAGAGGAAGAATCATTACCTTAGAGCTTTAGCCAAATTTATCCAACAATTTGCTAGCTTCTATTCCAAGAACACCACCACAACAACCTTCACAAGCTAGCCACAAGCTTCCTTCTTGCCTTTTACCTTTTTCCAGATTTTTCCTAAGGCTAGAATACATCTTGGAGTTTTAGAGAGAAGGATGAGCTTTTCTAAGAGAGAGATGAAATATGACCAAGTCTTTAAGACTTGGTCAATATAATGCATGCAAAAATCAGATGGGGGGGGGACACTTGTCCCCCACCCAGGCCCTTTTAAAAGAAAAATCTGAATTTTTCTAAGTTTTTCCGCCTGATTTCCGCTGACCACGCTTCGGCCGTGGCGCGCAATCTCTGCGGACCCTCGGATCTTTCGGCGCGCGGCTGCTTCCGGAGCGCGGCTGAAACTCAGCGACCCAGTGTTTTCCGGCGCGCGACCACGACTGGCGCCGCGCCTCCGGCCGCGTGAGACCACGACCGAGGTCGGCGAACCACTGGTATAACATTCTCCCCAGAAACATTGCCTCGAATGTTCCTTCTAACTTACTCAAATCACAATATCGGCATAGACTCAAATAAAGACGCTCGCACACGCAACAAAACTCAAGCATAAATACTAAATTTAAAGACCAACAATTTAGAACGTGGGTTACCTGGAGGTATAGGGAATAAGTGAGGATACTTCTTCATCATGTCATCCTTTGCTTCCCACGTCATTTCCTCCCTGTTCTCGTTCCTTCATAAGACCTTGACGTAAGCCACGTCCTTCGTCCGAAGTCGCCTAACATGTCGATCGAGTATCGCTATGGGACTCTCCTCATACGATAACTCCTCATTACTGAACCTCATGAACCGGTGCACTCTAGATGGATCTCCAATACATTTCGCAACATGGACACATGGAAGACGGATGTACCGCCTCCAATCGGACGGCAGATCTAACTCATAGCAACCCCGCCTACTACGGACAATCCGACACGCCCAATGTACCTTGGGCTAAGCTTCCTTCTTTCCAAATCTCATCACGCGCCTTCGGGCGATACCTTTAGAAAAACCCAATTATCTATCTCAAATTCCAAGTGTCGACGTCGATGGTCTGCATCGACTTCGACTACGAGCCGCCAACCGCTCTGGATAAGCTTCACCTTATCCGCTGTGAACTAAGTCGACCCGACTAATCAACTTCTCCCACTCGAACCAGACTATCGGTGACTGCACTTCCTCCGTATAAGGCCTCATGGCGCCATCGAATCTGGAATGGTAGCCGTTGTTGTAAGCAAACTCCACAGAGGTAAATGATCCTCCTACTCCTCGAAATCAATAACACAAGCCCGCAGATATCCTCGAGTGTATGCGGATAGTGCGCTCGGCACATCCGTCGATCACGAGGTGAAATGCGATTGAGACTCACCTGTGTCCCTAATCCTTCGAAAAGACCTCCGAAGTTAGCCGAAGCGGGTTCTCTATCTGATATAATCGACAGGGACTCGTGCGGTCTCACAATCTCTCTAATATATAATCGCATAGTCCTCGGTGAGAACGTCGTTACGACCGGAAGGAAATGGCTGATTTAAATCGACTGTCGACAATCACCCAAATGGAATCATGCTTCCTCGAGTGGTAGGTAGCCCCGTAATAAAATCCATATTTATCACCTCCTTCCAGTCGAATATCAATATCCTGCAATAGCCCACCGGCTTTTGGTGCTCAATCTTGACTGGCGACAATTAGGACACCGGCAACAAAACACGCCGTCCTCTTGTGCCATCCCACCAATACACACACGAGGTCATGATACATCTTAGTCGACCCCGGGTGAATAGAATAACGAGCACTGTGTGCCTCCCCCAAAATCTGCTGACGAAGTCCTGTCACATCGGAAACACACAATCGGCCCTCAAACCTTAGCACCCCATCAGGCGCTACCTCAAATAGACTATTCTCTCTTTGAAGGGCGGCATCTCGATACCGTACCATAACCGGATCCTCATACTGTCGCCTCTTCACCTCCTCGACGATGGAAGACTCAGCAACCTCTCGAACCCGAACTCCATCACTATCGGAATCAACCAAACGAACCCCAAGGCTTGCTAGCTGACGAATCTCTCGGACCATATCCTTTTTCCCCGGCTGTACATCGGATAGACTACCCATCGATTTGCGACTAAGGGCATCTACAACTACATTGGCCTTCCCTGGGTGGTACAGAATATCAACATCGTAATCCTTAAGTAGCTCCAACCACCGTCTCTGCGCGAAGTTCGACTCCTCTGGTGAAGATGTCGGAGACTCTTGTGAGTCCGTAAATGTCCAAATGAACTCCATATAAATAATGTCTCCGGATCTTGAGGCATGAATCATCACCGCTAACTCCAAGTCATGTGTGGGATAGTTCTTCTCATGCTTCCTGTCGAGACGCATAAGTTATAACCTTGCCGTCTTTGCATCAAACGCACTTGGCCAAGCACCTGACGCGTCACAATAAACCACATATCCATCTAAACCCTCTGGAAGAGTAAGAACTGGGGCGGTCGTCAACTTCTCCTTTAGCAACTGAAAACTTTCCTCACAAGTATCCGTCCATCGGAACATAGCTGCCTTCTGAGTCAGCTTAGTCAAAGGTGCTGAAATAGAAGCAAACTTCTCTACAAACCTCCGATAATAACCTGCAAGGCCCAAAAAGCTGCGCACCTCCGTCGGTGTAGTGAGTCTGGGCCAAGTCTTGACTGCTTCAACCTTCGCTGTACCAACCCGAATACCATCGGCCCCGATAACATGTCCTAAGAAAGCCACTGACGCCAACCAGAACTCGCACTTCGAGAACTTGGCATACAACTGCCGGTCTCGGAGGACTCTCTGACCGCCTCAAATGATCTCAGATACTCCGCTCGCGCGCGAATACACCAAGATATCATCAATAAACACTATAACGAACATATCCAAGAATGGCCTTAACACCCTATTCATCAAATCCATGAATACTGCTGGGGCGTTGGTCAACCCGAAAGACATCACCCTGAACTCATAGTGCCCATACCGGGTCCTGAATGCAGTGTTTGGGATATCTATCTCTCTAACTCACACCTGATGATAACCAGACCGCAGGTCTATCTTGGAAAAACACTTTGCACCCTGCAACTGGTCAAACAAATCGTCAATCACGGGAGGATACTTCTTGATAGTTACCTTGTTCAGCTGCCTGTAATCAATACACATACGCAGTGTCCCATCCTTCTTCTTTACAAATAACACTGGCGCCCCCCAAGGAGAAACACTTGGCCTAATAAATCCTTTCTCCAGCAAATCTTTCAGCTGGTCCTTGATTCCCTCAACTCGCGGGTGCCATCTGTATGGCGGAATAGATATGTCGGTCAGTGTCCGCGCCAAATCGATGCAAAACTCAATCTCCTCTCATGAGGATACGGAAGCTTCGTCTGGGAATACGTCTGGAAACTCTCTAACAACCGGAACTGACTGAAGGTCCGGTATCTCAGCCTCAGTATCGAATACTCGAACCAAATGGTAAATATACCCCTTCCGTACCATCTTCCTAGCCTTGAGGTAAGAAATAAACCTACCCTCGGCGTCAAGATTCCCCTTCCACTCGATAACCGGCTCACCAGGAAACCGGAACCGAACTAACCTCTCTCTGCAGTGCACATTGGCATAGCAAGACTGATGCGCGATTAGATGCACACACTTTTAAACGCAAGTGCACGTTATCGTATCAAGTAGTATAGTCTTAGATAAGACCGAATATCGTCCTCTAGGATTAGGGTTCAAGTACCAACTATCTATTTTCTAGTATCTATTTGGTGAATTAATGATTGATTGTTTGGTTTATAACTAAGAATTACTAAAGATAAGTAAATATAAAGAGTTACTTCAGATGTGATGAGAATAGGGCTTCTATGTATCCTCACTATCCGCTTATGCTACTTACTAATGCATTACTTATGGTATTCTTCTTTTGGAGAAAGCGGAGTTTCTGAAATCGTTTTATACTCCCGTTAGGTTATATAAACACTCGACCCAGTATTGTTCCTTACCTAACTTTCGCTGATAAGGGTAACTCTATAGGAGGATTAAGAACAAAAACCTAGTTGACCGTCACGCACAATGCGCAAAATTAGGGTTGTTAAGCCTCTCATCAACGCTACAAAACTAATTGAGGTATTTTCATCCCCAATTCAAGTATGTCTACCCAACTTACAGCATATTCACAATCCCCTTTTCGAATCGATTAGAAATCATATAGTGATAATTAGTTGTCAATTAATTACCAAGAATTCAACTCAATTATTGGATAGATCTCTCAATAAGAACAATAACCATAAGCATGCATTAATTTATAACATAAGTTTCAAGAAATTCAACATAGAAAACCCTATAAGAGAATTAGTTCCTAGCCATGAATATGGCAAGAACTAATTCAAAGTTCATCATGCAAAAACTGAATTAAAGAAAAGGAAAAAGAAAGAAATTACTAATGTTTAGGTCTCCAATCTCCTAGCAAGAAAATCTTGTGTTGTCAAGAAAGGGGAACCCTCAAAAACTGTCTAGGGTTCTCCTTATATAGGTTAAAAACGCCTCCTTCTTTTCCTGCGGGCAGTTGGCCCAAAATCCGTCAAAAGACTAATTTTTCGCGTCAGCGCCCTCGATAGAGATGGCGCCGGAAGTTCGAGATCCGTCGGGTGTTTTGGCGACGCGGCGCTGTATCTTCTGTAGCTCCTCGGATGTTTAGGCGCGCGCCGCTTCGTCTTCGAGGCGCCGCGTGCGCTTCTGCCTCTTCGATAGTGGCGTCGGCCTGTTTTAGCGCCGCGCGCTGGATCTTCGCGCTTTCTTCGAATGATGGGCGCCGCGACTCGCTTCTAATCGCAGCGAGGCGCCGGGTCCGATTTTAGCCTTGTTCGCCACTTTCTCTGTTTTCATCTCTGGCATCTCCTCTTTTGCCCTCTTTTTGCTCCTTTTCCGCCATTTGGCCATTTTAACCACTTTGACTCAAAAGAAAGAAAAACTATCCTAATATGACACTTACATGTGCAGAATGGGACAAAAGACTAACTAAAACTGACTCAAAAGGTGTATATAAAATACACCGATCAAATACCCCCAAACTTAACCTTTGCTCGCCCTCGAGCAAAGATAGAAAGAAATAAAATAAAAGACTCAAAGAAAAAAATAAAAGACTCCCTGTCATTAATCACTTTTGCTGCATAAATGTTAACTAGAAAAACATGAAGGTTAGCAGAATAATATGCAGGAACATATAGCATGAAATTTTCAGCACACTAAACACATGAAACTAAATATTTCGCAAACTCATATTCATCATGCTTGATGGAAGTCAATATACTAAATCATGCATATAAATTCAAGAATTCTTATGGCATGCTTACTTGCTATTCTCCACTAATTCTGGATATGCATAAAAGAGATCTTCAGGACTTTGAGGGTTGTAATGTAGGCTTAGGTAGGGGTTGGTAAAGATAGGCATTTAGGCTCATTTTTCTGTACCATAAGCTCTTTGGCTTTTCAATTTTTCCCTTTTTCTTTTGATTCTTTCCTTCACTTCAATTCTATCCTTCCCCTCTTTTGTTTTGGGAGAGTGAAGTGTATTATACTAATAGGCACCCCCAAACTTAGGCTTTTGCCTCTTTCTTATTACTTTTCCATTGGGGTGCATCAAACTTGTTCACTCTTTTTGTTTCTTCTTTTTAACACAATGTACTCCACTATTTCATATTTTCACTTATGACACAATTTTGTGGGAATATAGGGTGTCAAAGAAGAAGTTTCAAATTTAGGCTCAATGGGGCTGACTAGGGATATTTTTAAAGTACGGGATAGAAAAGAATGGTAAGAATTGGCTATCAAAGAAATGCCTGAGTCATCTCCCTAACATCATATCCTAACTATTTCGCCTCAAATAGCAAGCACTCATAACACATAAGCATTTATCATTTAGCATGCATAACTTAAGCAAGAAACTCCAAATAGACAGATTATGTGAGCTTTTGGCATATCTAACCTAAGTGTTTAGATAGTTGCTTCAATTCCTTTACATTATTCCACCTTACTTCACTAGGTGTTTCTAGCAACTACAGCATACATGATCTTTGACAGGCAATTATGACTCAAGAAAGAAAAAATTTTGGTGACTCAAAATAAACATAAAACAAATAAAAAGATTTAAATAAAACATAACATGACACACAAATAAAAACTAAAACACAAAAACACACCCCCAAACTTAAATCACACATTGTCCCCAATGTGTGTAGACTCAAAGACAGTAAAGAAAATAACACTTACAAACTTTGGTTAAAATGGTGGTGGTGGCGGTGGATAATCATCGACCGTTGGTTGAACAAGGCACTCACCATCGATTTGTTGCCTTGTTTCTTGCCGCCCTTGTACTACTGCTTGCAAGGTCTGCATCATCTCCTCTCGTGTTGGTACAATTGCCCATTGTGGGCTCAAGGTTCTGCTCTTGTGGTTGGCGTGGTGGGTCCTGCCTCATGTGAGCCCCCTATTTCAGCTCATCTTCATCCATGACGGCTCTGCTGCTGCCGCTGCTTCTTGGTGCTCTCCGTCACAGGCTGGGTCAGGAAAGAGTGCACTATCCCATAGGACACTGGCAGTTGGTTTCTTTCATGAGTATCTGTGGGTAGTTGTGGGACCGCACTCATGTGGCATAGACTGGTAATAAGCGAGCCGTGTCCCAAACCACCTGTTGTCACCAACCTGCTGATTTCTTCGATGCTCTGCACTATCTCTTTTCCCACATCAATTGTCAGCCCCCTCATAATTCCATAAATCAACTTAATCTCGCCTTTACGCACTCTGGTGAAGTGCGTAGATGGAATCATGCGGGCACTGACGAAATACAGCCAAGCCTTGGCTGCCTTGTTGAATTGGCACCTACTCAGTGCTCTAGATCCATTTCTTCCAATCTCAAAAGCAGCTCCAGGGTAGCTGACGGTGTTTGCAACGGTATCCCAGTTGATGTTGTCGGTGCTCCTAGACCATGTTCTAAAATGGCTCCGATCACCAATTCCTCCTTCAACATCCACTGTTTTTAGAGTCGCATTTATTGCTTCCGCCGTCACAGGCATATAATTTCCCCTTACAAAGCACCCCCTTTCTGTCCTCTCCGGAAAGTTTGCATAAAATTCCCGCACCATTGTTGTATTCACTGGTTTTATCTTCTCCGGATTGACAAATCTCTTCCACCCCCTTAGCTCTATCATAGCCCGGATGGGCTCATAAATGTCTTCCTCCCCATATGATCCCCTTTGGTAATCCATTCCCCTTTCTGGAATTACGGGCCTGGTATCAAGCCTTTTGTATCTTTGGAAGGCCTGGTAACTCACAAATCTATTTTCATCGTATTGTGGGGTTGGGGTGGATGTGGATCCTCTTCTCTTTCTGGTGGCCATTTTTAAACAAAATCAAATTTTCTAATTTTTGTGGCACAATGTCTCCTACACACTTAACCACTAGCAGCGACAACACCCCCAAACTTCAACAATGCCCACAACCTCTTTTTCTACTCTTTTCTCCAACTTCACAACCAACTTTTCAAGACTAAACTACTTCAACTACAATACTCTTACCAACTACTACCTCCTATGACTTCAGTGAAAGGATTCAAGAACAAAGATAGGATTACCTTTTGATGAGAAGATTCAAGCTTGTTCTTGTTTCAATTGGTGGGTTGAGGCTATGGAATGGAGCTTTGTTGTTTGAGATAGTTGGGGTTTTTTGGGAATTTAAGAGTTTAGGTTGTGGTTGGGTTGGATTTGTGGAGGATTTGTGGGAGAGTTTCTGAAATTTCGTGGGTTTTTGTAGAGGGAAGGGTAGGTTTTGGAAGTTGGAATTGGGGAAAATCTGATTGGGCGTTTTAAATTTCTCGATTCGCCGCTCGCCGCGTTCGCTGGCGCCGTGGCGCCTAAACATCTCAAGGCCTCGGGACTTTCGAGCCGCGCTGCTCTCAGCCGCGCACAAATTTCAAACTTTCGAATTCTACCGCCGCGCTTCGCCTGGCGCGGCTACATTTCTGCGCCTGTTCAGCTCTTTGGCGCTGCTTCGCTCAGCCGCGCTACCCGCTTTTTCTCGAAATCGACTTTCTTCGCCGCTTTCGCCATTCCTCAGACCTATCACTCACAAAGACAAACACAAGAACCAGACCGTGAGATTGTTCTAGACAAAATAAAATAAACTAAAAACAGAAATTAAAATGACATAATTGAAAAACGTTGGGTTGCCTTCCAACAAGCGCTGTCTTTTACGTCTTTTAGCCGGACGCAAGTTCCTTAGTCTTACTAACCTTGGGGTGGATTAAGCCCCCAACCTATCCATTTCCTCCACATTTGGCGTTTCCTTTTTCTCCTTTTCTTTTAGCATTATTGGTAATAGGAGTTCGTGAACACTTACCTCCTTAGTGGCATTTCGCAAACCATGCCCGCTTTCGGGCTCATCACTCTTTGGTTGACTTGTAATGGCTCGCATGGGGTTTGATGGTGCCGATTGCAAAGCACCTATTCATCGGTGGTGGTTCGATGACATGTTTAAACACTTTAAACACCATTTCTTCATTCTCCACCCTTAATGTCAACTCCTCTTTCAACATCAATCAAAGCTCTTCCGTTGCTAGGAACGGCCTCCCTAATATGATAGGGATTTCCGCATCTTCTTCCATATCAAGAATGAGGAAATCTGCAGGAAAGAAAAAATTTCCTACCTTCACAATCACGTCCTCAATCTTGCCTCGTGGATGAACTACTGTCATGTCGGCTAGTTGCAGACTTACAGTGGTTGGTTTAGCCTCTCCCAACTCCAATCTTTTGAAAACTGATAAGGGCATCAGATTTATACTTGCCCCTAAATCGCATAGAGCTCTGTTGCACGTCACCCTGCCCACTGTGCATGGTAGTGTAAAGCTTCCAGGATCCTTTAGCTTTGGTGGCAACTTCTTTTGTAAGATAGCACTACACTCTTCTGTTAGTGCTACTATCTCATATTCTGCCAGCTTCCTCTTTTTCCCCAAGATTTCTTTCATGAACTTGAAATAAGACGGCATCTGCTCCAAAGCCTCTGTAAAAGGTATGTTGATATGCAACTTCCTGAATACCTCCAAGAATTTGGAAAATTGTTTATCGACCGCCTTCCTTTGTAATCTCCGGGAAAGGAATCTTTCTCAGATACTCCTTCTCCTGAGTTTTCTATCACTGGGCTAGGTTCACCACCTTCTTTTCTAACTCGCTCTTCTCAACTATTATCGAGGTGGTCGTTTGCTCAATTGTCTTCCACTTCTCAACCGTGACCTTACATCGCACTTACAGTTTACCTCGGTATTGCTTCAATGTCCGCCCGCGCCCGATGTTTGCCGCTTTGCTAGCCGCCCTACCTGTGTTTCCAAGTTTCAACGAGGATCTAGCTTCGCATAAATCGCTGCGTCGGCGTTAGCGTCGCCATACCGCTAAGCTCATCCGGTTTTCTTGCGACTGGTGCGTTGAACTGCTGGTGTGGGGCTTGAATAAAAGGCTGCGATTCGTTCTGCCTGGTTCTGCACCCACTGTATTCTGTTGCCGCTCGATCGGTCTGCCCACAGTGCGTTCACGCTGCCGCTCGATATTGATTCCCGCTGGCCTGATCTCCTTTCCATGAAATTTGGGTGATTCCTCCACCGGATTATAAGTGTTTGAGTAGGGGTTGTTCGCTGCCTCGTAATTGCCACCGCTTGACACTCGCCTGTTCCATTGGTATATTGTTGGGATCCGCTGAAGGGCATCTATCAAATGTATGTGGGTCACCACATATCTCACAGCTTTTAGGCATCATCAAGCGTCCGACATGTATGTCGCAATCGTTTCGCTAGAAGGGCCACTGGGCATTCAAGACAAAGAATAGCATCTATCTCGTGGACTCAGATTCTTCTCCCACTTGTCGCCTCTCTTGATGACATGGTTTTTAGTGGCCATATCTTCTAATAACTCATGAGCATCGTGGGTTGTTTTCCTCATGAATGCTCCCCCTGCTGCTGCATCTATGATGGTCCTGTTTGTACTGCTCATCCCTTTGTAGAAGATGTGGACAAAGTTCCACAACTAAATGCAATGGTTTGGGAACTTTATTTGTAGATCCTTGAACATTTCCCACCCCTCATATAAAGACTCTCCATCGCTTGGTAGAAGTTGTTCAACTCCCTCTCGCTTTACAAGCGGAAAGAACTTGGCTAGGAATTTCGTGCCACCGTGCCATGTGAATATCGAATCGGTGGTAGGAATTCAACCATACTTTTGCTCTATCCCCGAGTGAGAAGGAAAGAGCCTCAACCCGACGGCATCATCGATGAACGCCGTTATATCCGAAAGTGGCACATAGCTCCAAGAAATTAGCTGTGCATGCTGGATCCTCCACGGCGATCCTCCGACCGAATTGCACAAGGCCGTACCATGCTCAAAATCGCTGGTTTTATCTCGAAGTTGTTGGCTCTATTGCAGGAGCCTAATGCATGTCGTGCTCCATTCACTTGGCGACATAATCTCCCAAACTTCTTCTCGGATTCGACTCTATCCTCCACATCTATCGCACTTGATGAGGATCTTCCGGTTAGGTTGATTTTCACCTAACCCTTCTCTCATCCTGTTATTGTTTAGATTACCGCCCATCTCTATCAAAGTTGCAACCCGTTGATTCTTTCGCTCGCTTGCGGTTTTCTCGATCTCTGGATTGAAGGGAACAAGAGTGTCTGCTCCTCTTCTCCTTCGCATAAACTGATTGCCTGAAATAGATCAAAAACAGAAAACAAATCACGGCAACCTGATTTTCCGAAAAATAGCGAAAAACGTAAAAATTTAAAATAAAAATTAAAGACCAAATTAGAAATTAAAAATAGATAATTTTGATATTGAACTATGCCTAATCCCCGGCAACGGCGCCAAAAACTTGATGCGCGATTAGATGCACACACTTTTAAACGCAAGTGCACGTTATCGTATCAAGTAGTATAGTCTTAGATAAGACCGAATATCGTCCTCTAGGATTAGGGTTCAAGTACCAACTATCTATTTTCTAGTATCTATTTGGTGAATTAATGATTGATTGTTTGGTTTATAACTAAGAATTACTAACGATAAGTAAATATAAAGAGTTACTTCAGATGTGATAAGAATAGGGCTTCTATGTATCCTCACTATCCGCTTATGCTACTTACTAATGCATTACTTATGGTATTCTTCTTTTGGAGAAAGCAGGTTTACGAAATCGTTTTATACTCCCGTTAGGGTTATATAAACACTCAACCCGATTGTTCCTTACCTAACTTTCGCTGATAAGGGTAACTCTATAGGAGGATTAAGAACAAAAACCTAGTTGATCGTCACGCACAATGCGCAAAATTAGGGTTGTTAAGCCTCTCATCAACGCTACAAAACTAATTGAGGTATTTTCATCCCCAATTCAAGTCTGTCTACCCAACTTACAGCATATTCACAATCCCCCCTTTTCAGAATCTGATTAGAAATCATATAGTGATAATTAGTTGTCAATTAATTACCAAGAATTCAACTCAATTATTGGATAGATCTCTCAATAAGAACAATAACCATAAGCATGCATTAATTTATAACATAAGTTTCAAGAAATTCAACATAGAAAGCCCTATAAGAGAATTAGTTCTTAGCCATGAATATGGCAAGAACTAATTCAAAGTTCATCATGCAAAAACTGAATTAAAGAAAAGGAAAAAGAAAGAAATTACTAATGTTTAGGTCTCCAATCTCCTAGCAAGAAAATCTTGTGTTGTCAAGAAAGGGGAACCCTCAAAAACTGCCTAGGGTTCTCCTTATATAGGTTTAAAAACGCCTCCTTCTTTTCCCTGCAGGCCTGGCCCAAAAATCCGTCAAAAGACCTAATTTTTCCGCGTCGGCACCGCGGCCCTGCAGATAGGCGCCGCGGCGCCGGAAGTTCTGCGATCCGTCGGGTGTTTTGGCGCCGCGGCCCTGATATCTGCTGTCTGAGGGCGCCGCGGCGCTGTATCTTCTGTAGCTCCTCGGATGTTTAGGCGCCGCGGCCCGCTTCGTCTTCGGTAGGCGCGCGCCGAAGTTTCTGTCTCTCGGATAGTGGGCGTCGCGGCCCTGTTTTAGGCGCTGCGGCGCTGGATCTTCGCGCTTTCTTCGAATGACGGGCGCGCGACCGCTTCGATCGGCAGCGCGCGCGCCCGTGTCCGATTTTAGCCTTGTTCGCCACTTTCTCTGTTTTCATCTCTGGCATCTCCTCTTTTGCCCTCTTTTTGCTCCTTTTCCGCCATTTGGCCATTTTAACCACTTTGACTCAAAAGAAAGAAAAACTATCCTAATACGACACTTACATGTGCAGAATGGGACAAAAGACTAACTAAAACTGACTCAAAAGGTGTATATAAAATACACCGATCAAAGACGCTAGCCAATCCATACCCATAATCACATCGAAGTCTGTCATATCCAACTCTATCAAGTCAGCTAGAGTCTGACGACCATCTATAGTCACTGGGCAAGCCTTATATACTCGCTTAGCTACCACTGAAGCACCTACCGGCGTAGCCACCTCAAAAGATTCTATGGACTCGGGCTCTATCCCTATTCTTCCAGCAATATGAGGAGATATATAGGACAAGGTAGAACCTGGATCTATCAAAGCATATACATCACAGCAAGAAACCAATAATGTACCTGTGACGACATCGGGTGACGCCTCCTGGTCCTGACGACTGGACATAGCATAGATGCGGTTCTGAGGACCGCTGGAACTAGAACCCCTGCAACGACCCCTGCCGCGTCCTGCTGGCCCGTGAACACCCTGCCCTCCGGGGCGCATAACAACTGAAGATGAAGACCCAGCAAAGAATCGGCCGGAGCCATAGCATTTCCGCCGCCGTCGGACAATCTCTCTTCAAATGGCCTGCGCCACAAGAGTAACAAGCTCACGGAGAACACGACACCTCTATAATGGCAATCACCACATCGACCACACCGAGGCATATGTGGCCTCATCGATCGAACTCGTCCTCCGAAACCCGGCCACGAACCTGTCCGCTCCCGAATACTCAGACGTCCGAAGATGGTGGAGGAGCGCTTTGGACCTGTGGTGCAAATGCGTCTGGCCGCGGTTGTCTACCCACAAAACTACGGAGGATCCGCTGTCACGGCCCTCTCGCGATACCTGTCGATCCGTCGGCCCCTGCGTTCCTCACACCCAAGTGCATATGCCTGCATGCGGGCAATGTCCATGCCCGGCTGAAGAGCCACTCCCGTGCAACTCTCTGCCAAGTGATCATCGAGTCCTGTGACATAGCGGTGCACCCGCCTCCATGTATGCGCTACCAAAGCGGGCACATACCGAGCCAATGAGTCAAACTCCATATTGTACTCCCGAACCGTCCGCCCACTCTGTCTCAGTGTCAAAAATCTATCAGCCCGAGCCCTCCTTATCTGCGGAGGCAAGAAATGGCCAAGTAACGCCTCTGAGAACTTCGTCCCCAAATTGGAAGCGCATGCTCCCGGGCAGTTCCATGAATCATACCATCCAATCGGTGTCCCGCAGCCGATGTGAACCTAGTACCATCGACTCGGTCTCCGAAGCCCCGATCACCCTCATGATCCGTCAGAATCGTCGGATAAACTCCGAGGATCATCCTCGTGCCTCGACCCATAAAACTCGGTGGGTCGCAACTCAAAAGTCCTCGCCTCTTAGCGACTGCGGTCAACTACGGTGCAATGCCGAATCTCCGGCCTATCCTCGTTCGCCACGATCTGGCTAGTAATCGCCATCTCCTTGTAGCCCATATATCCTCGCCGCCTGGATCGAGGTTCAGTGCGTCCCGATGGCCGCCGCCGCTCCGACTTTCGGGGTTGGCGGCGTGGTAGAACTCGCGCCAAACACCTCATCCGGTAGGGCGGGCTCGTGCCTCGTAACCCTCGGTGCCCTACTAGTAGTTCCTCATCGCCTTTCCTTCGGGTCGCGGTTGCCTTGCGTGGAGGCATAATCGATACATAAAGGAAAACATCGAGGAGGTTCAACCTATAACTCACTTCTATTGCACGATCTTAGAGTGAAAGAATGGAAACCAATCCTAAATATCCCGCAGCCTCACGATTATAGATGTGGTGCACGACACACCGATAATCAAGACTCTACTAGACACTGCGTGGACACTTTCCGAGGACTAATCGCTCGATACCACTTTTATCACGACCCAACCTCGGGCCGCGATCGTACCTACCGGTACCGCCGTATATGTCGAGAGAATAGCGTGAACATACATAACACATAACTTATAAAAAGGGTAAACATCATCGCCACCGATAAGGTCGCCCATAAAACATACTTAAACAAAGTATAGTAGTACAACCGGTTCTTAGAGCCCAAAACATAAATGTGACCACGCACTTCTAAAGATAACAATCGTTGCGGGACGGGGCCCCGCCATACCCTGAATGTACAAAATACCTATAGCGTCGTGCAATGTCCGTACAATAAACAAGCTTAGGAGGAATGGAGCTTCGACACCGGAATAGTGATCCTAGAACGAGGATCCTGATCACAATGCGCACTCCTGGCGTGAGCGGCCCAGAAGGAAGGGGTCGATTACAACGTACCAAGTATGTAAATCGGAAAATCGTAGTAATATCATAAGTCAAAAATAAGATGGAGTCATAAACGAAAATCGCTTTACTTTCAGACCGTGCCTTACTAACAATGAGAGCAACAAATGTATATATATATATATACTGCATAAAAATAGGAAGCTCATGATCAAAATAGGGTACCTCGCCCGTAGTATCATTAAGCAATCTTACTCCTGGGACTATTTCACCTGCATAGGTCCTGTGGACCCGCATGAGGTCATCCGCCTCGTCATGGAACTATTTCACCCGCATGGGACTATTTCACCCGCATGGATCCTGTGGACCCGCATGAGTACCATCGTCGTACTCGCATGAGACTATTTCACCCGCATGGATCCTGTGGACCGGATCTGCATGAGTACAAACGCCGCACTCGCATCATGGGTAGCAAATCCATGGCATAAGTAGTAAACCATCCTATTGGAGCATACCCGGCCACCCATCGCACAAGATGTCCAAAGGAAATAACAAGAATAACCCGGGGTTTACCCGTAATAATATATATAACATAGCTCATCCGGCTATCATACATAACATAAGTACTACCGGCCTATCATATCATAACATAAGCACTACCGGCCTATCATATCATAACATAAGCAAGTTAAGAAATCCCCTAACTTCTTATTAACATTATTAATATATATCCTCTCATTTTAGTATACCTAAGGCACTAACATGTCTTTTAATAGAAATCCGGGAATTTAACCCAAGTACCATGTACTTCTAACCTTTTAAGAAATAGCTCATTTTTATACAAAAATTCCAAGATACTAATCACCATAGTATCAAGTTACAATTTCTTTTCAAAACAAGTCACGTTCCCTTTTTGAATTATAATAAGCTTCTAAATCAAGTGACTTCATTTCCTTTAAAACCTTAGGCAACCAATGCCTAAAAATCAATTCACCTTTCTTATTTTCAAATCCTTTACCCGTACTTGTTTTAATTAGAGTAAACCTTTCTTTGTGAACCTTTCAAGAAAACTAATATAACCAACTTCCCATAAAGTCCTTATATTAGCGTTATCCCTTTGTCAAATACATTTTCCTCAACCCAAGGACTTATACTTTTGAAATGAAACAAGTATCATATACTTTAAAACAAGTGTAGATTATCAAATCTTGTACGTATACCGTACTACATAGATACAACTATTCATGCTCAAGAGATAGGAAAGCTCTACATACCTCTTTGGTCAAAATCCACTTGCTAAGTCTAACTACCGCAAGTAATATGTCAACCTATAATAACCATAGTGCGTTTATTAACCTCCAATCCAATGTAGAAATTCCAAATTTAAGTTACCAATTCCTAAGGAAAATTGGGCAGCATTTCCTTTGTTTCTACTCACTTTGCCACCTTTTTCAAAGGCCGATTTTCAACACTCAAACGCCTCCTTAAGGCCCAACATCCAAACCAACACAAAGGGGATTACACATCTAATCTTGGGTGTGTAAAATTCTGCCCCACAAGTTCTAATAATACACTTAACAATTCTAAAGTAGTTTGTAGGCTACAACATGCTCATAATATCTCTTTAGCCAAATCCTTCATACCCAACCCACATTTCTTGTATGCAATGATTCTAATAGCATTATTTACTACCACAAGTACTTTCTTCTTATCATGCAACACTAAAAACTAATAATAGAGGAAGAATCATTACCTTAGAGCTTTAGCCAAATTTATCCAACAATTTGCTAGCTTCTATTCCAAGAACACCACCACAACAACCTTCACAAGCTAGCCACAAGCTTCCTTCTTGCCTTTTACCTTTTTCCAGATTTTTCCTAAGGCTAGAATACCTCTTGGAGTTTTAGAGAGAAGGAGGAGCTTGAAATAGTTTTAGAGAGAAGGAAGAGCTTTTCTAAGAGAGAGATGAAAGATGACCAAGTCTTTAAGACTTGGTCAATATAATGCATGCAAAAATCAGATGGGGACACTTGTCCCCACCTGCACTTTTTAAAAGAAAAATCGACTTTTCCTAAGTTTTTCCGCTGATTTCCGCCTCGGCGCTGCCCACGTTTCGCGCGGCCTTCGGCTGGGCGCGGCCGCAATCTCACGGACCTCGGATCTTCGGCGCCGCTTCCTGGCAGCTGAAACTTCAGCGACCAGGTTTCGGCCATGCCCGACCGCGCGGCCCTAATCACATGGCGCGCTGGCCTGCCTCGCGCGCGCGGCGCCTCTGGACCGAGGTCCGGCGAACCACGGGGTATAACATTTACCTTTGTCTCAAGTTGCTTGGATTCTATGATTTAGGCTTTACAAATGTTTTGTAATTCATTAATCATGTCATCAATGCATTAAACTTGATCCATACTCTCAGCCTCACCACTAGAAATAAAATCAGTAAAGCAATTAACATCAGGATAGTTAAAGAATATGTACCTTTCAGATGTTGTTGGAGATGCAGATGTCGTTGTAGATGTTGCATGAAATGTCGGGACATCTGAGGCAACATTACAGACGACATTTTTATTATCAGACGGAGACTGTTCATAAACAGTGACCAGCATTGCTAATGATTCAACTTCTTGATATCCTTCCCCTTCTCCTTCTTTTTGCCTTTCTTTTTTAGTACTTGGAAGGAATTTGGTGGACTTTTGATTGAAGTCTTGGTTTGATGTTGTTTAGATTTAGATTGATTTCTCTTATTGTAGTACTTCCTCACCATCGAATTATATTTTCGGGTGAGTAAGACAATATTAGCACCTTCACCTATTTCTTCAAGATTTTTATCATCTTCATTGATTTGATTCTCTGAGGATTGAACTTGAAGTGTCACATTCTTGTTCTTGTATAGTTTCCTTTGATTCACAATGTTCATCTCATAGGTTTTGAGAATGTTCAGCAAGGTGTGAAGGTCTATAGTAGCAAGATTGTGAGCTTCTTTAATAACACAAATCTTTAAGTTGAACTTTTCAGGAAGAGAACGGAGAGCCTTTCAAAATAAGATTTAATATCATCCGCTTCTTTCATCCTTAAATGTTCATATTTGCTCATGATCATGTGTAGCTTTGTTCGACGAATACTTGAGCTACATTCACAATGAATTTGTAAAGTATCTCATGCATCCTTAGCTGTTGGGCAGTTTTGAATGAGCTTGAACATGTAAATATCAACCCATTTAAAAATTGCATTTAAGGCCTTTTCATTAAAGCTAGTATTATTGGTTTCTTCCGCCGTCCATTTGGATTCAGGTTTAACAAAAATGTCACCTTCCTCATCCGGCGGCAACATTTGAACAACATACCCATTGGTTATAGATCTCCATGCCCTAACGTCAATTGATTTGATGTGAGAACGTAGGCGAATCCTTAATAGGTACATTTTGTTCCATTTAAAATGGGAAGTCTACCAATATTTGAATTAGTCAGATCCATAGCTTTGAATAATAGGACCAATCACTTATTATGTCAAGTGTATGCTCTGATACCACTTGTTGGGTCCCGGAGGTTATGCTATGGAACAATAAAAACAAACTGGAAATAAATAAATTCGAATGCTGGAATAATTTGCGAATGTTGGCGATAATGTCGTCTGACGCCAGTGACAACACTTCAGTAAAAACAGAAAAAACCTTTGAAGAGTAAAATGCAGCGGAAATAATAACGTTATATATTAATATAACCTATGATGGTCAATGATCAAAAGTATTGTATATATACAATTGAATATATTTTTTCTTTTATAATATTCTAAAAATACAAAAGAAATAAAAAATGGTGAAGACGCAGATGACTTACATGCCTGAAAAATCTAACTAAGTAGATATAGACAACATCTCATTATAATTGCTTCAATAAAGAACTAATCTAGAATCTAGGCAGCAACTTTAATGTTGGACATAATGTCGTCAAAAACTCAAGAAACACAGTTGTGATCCAGATTTCTGAGATGAAATCCCGAAAGCTCTCTTAGTATTTTTTACATTTTGATTATGGATATCGATTCACTGATCTTCCCTCTCTATTTATAGTAGAGAGTCTTCCTTGAAAAACTCATCAATTGGTTGTAGAGATTGAGGGAAAGGTGGGCAGCCGATAAGGTTGTTAGAGAAGATCATGGAGCAAAATCCTCTAACTTCTTGGACTTGTTCCCCAAGCTTAGCAACAACTTTGACTTGGTCTTTCCACGTTTTTAATCAGCTCCTAATCACCTTGCCAAATCACTTTACCATCATGGTAAAAATCTCACGAAATCTTCAGTTCCGTGAAGTAAGGCAAAATTGTTTCACAGAATGTTGGTCTGAATGTCGTGACATTTGTTCCAACATTTCTGATTTTAGAGCTGAAAATGATATGTTGGGCAAAATGTCACAACACCAAACCCAACATTAACAAATACTATTCTCAAGATACAATATATATACAATCATTCTATGCATAATTAATGGAAGACTAATCTACCTTACCTAAATTATGAGATACTAATTACAATCATAATAATTACAATATATTACATATCAATTATAATAAATGGAAGGTAATTACTCTAAGAAGTTTAAAAGTCCTTGAATTTATTTTCGAAAAGAAGAATCAAAGAAATTATAGATATTATATTAAAATTTTATCTTGAAGTATTTGTTTCTTTCAACTTTCGCTAAAAGAAAAATTAACAAACTTGATCAAATATGCCTTAAGAAGAAAAGACATGATTTTAGGTTTTTCTTAACTATGATTACGATAAAGCAAAAGAGAAAACAAATTTTATTTAGAATATAATTGTATAGAAGGAAGTGTCGAACAAATATTTTAATAATGTGTGCTTCTTTTCCAAAGCTTTTAAATAAAAGCCTAATCTAGTCCTCATATCTCCCAACTAAACCTTGTAATATATATATATATATATATATATATATCAGCATACATAAACGCCCAATTCGAATAGAAACAGACACAAAGCTCCAAAATTTCGTACTATAATCCGTTGAATGTGGGAAAGCTTTGAAAATTGGCTTAAAACAGTAGTAGTATACTTAATTTGGACGTAGGAACCTTGAAATTTTGTTCATTTGTGCTATTAATCTTAGATTTGACAACATTCATAGACTTATGATTCCAATTACTATTCTACGACTTACGAAGATGAGATTTGAGTCATTTGACGTGTTTGCCATTTGATCCTCTTGTCTGCCTATCTATGGACCATTTCTTTGTCAATATCAACCCCTACAATTACAAAAATAAAATTAATTACAATATTCATTCTATAGTTTAATAGCTCATAATTAATACAGTCAAATATTGTCATTTGTTATAACAACAATTCAATATAACGATCTGATTTTTTTTCGAAACCGATTTTTCATACTATATTTTACTTCTCTATAATAATATTCTACCTATAACACCAGTGACATTCATTATACAGGTACACTCTTTGTAAATTTACTTCTGTATAACAATCATACTAAAATATTGTGTAATAATGTTTTATAAAAAATATATTATATATATAAATAATTTATTAAAATATTTATGGTAATCATCATTAATGCCACACACATTGTAAATGTAATGCACTTATAGTCCAAATTCAATCTCATAACACCCGTCAAGCAGCGGATGCTAGAAAACTGTAATTCAAGTGTAATATTATCACTAGGAGACTGAATTTACGAAGTAACCTACAATACGTCAAATTTGACTATATTTAAATTCTTAATTAATGTTAAATGCATATATTTCTTAAATTTTAATTCTTTATCGGTATGATACAACTAATTATGAATTTACTTGTAATTTTTTAGTCTTTTCAATCTTTAATTAATGTGATATGAAAATCAATTAAAAATTTACAATTAACAAGTTTTGTAAATTGTTTTCATTAATAACTTAAAAAATATAGAAAAATAATTGGTTGCATATTTTTGTTTATAAAAATTAAATGAGATTCAAACATCAAATTTCAGTATACATATATAACATTATATCACTATAGCAATTATGAAATTTTTGGACAAACACTGTCATTATAGAAAGGTTTGACTGTATAATCTTTTGATAATCTATTGCTAAGTATGATCAGTAGCGGCACCTTTTGCTTTTTAATAGTGAATTTTCCTCAAGTTGCAGTATATGTTAAATTATACAACATTTATGAAGCTTTAGTGTGAATGGTCCGGAGCCGTTTGGTTATGAATAAGATTTGGATTATTTGAAGTAATATTTGAATATTATTTTAAATAAGTGTTTATTAGTTAAATCAACTCGTTATTTCAACATCAAACTTAAAATACGTAGAATATGAAGTTTATGAAAAAGAGTTTAAGTTATTCAATTTTTCATTCATAAAATCTTAATTTTGTTTTCATGTTCAAACACAATTTTAACTCTCAATTATCATTTTCCAACTTAACTTTAAATCTCAACCAAATCACATCCAAACGCCTAGTTTGTGTAGAAAATATCTAGTATAAACATGTATTAGAAAATATCTAGTATAACATGTATTAGGTATTTTAGCCATGTATTAGATATTTTGGGGTGTATTAGAAGTATCTAGAATATTGGGGGATATTTTGTACACATTGTAATAAGTTGGGTATATGTGATGTGTATTACTCAACAACAATGTAACTGATATTCATTAATTACAAAACAGATTTCCTCACTTTTCTCTCTCTCCTCTCTCATCTCCATCGTCCCCAACCGACCCAACTTCTGCCATCTTTTCCAATTCCTTCTTCCTTCTTCCTTCGTCTTTCTTTTCATTCCTCCATTGTATTCGCTCATCGCCACGCCTATTGCACAGTAAAGATCACAGCTGCCGCGTTGATTGAAGTTTAGTTCCTTGATGCGATAAGTTACTGGTTTTGTCGATGAACCAGTAAATTAACATGGTATCAAAGCCTCGTGGATCGAGGAAGTAGATTGGGGGAATTTCGGCACGCAACAGAAATTCGATAATCTACAAATCGAATGAGGAGAAATTACAATTAGTCGATGAGGAGATGTTCGAGCACGCAGAAGGATATTCGAGGAGTCTGATTGTCGAGTGAAGAAAATTTGCAGATCGATGAAAATCAGTAGGTGATTTCGTCGAAATACAGATAAAGATATACAGATCTGTAGTTGCGTATGTGAAATTGTATTGAAACACAAACACAAAAATGGAGAACACTGGTGAGGAATTGTCCAGTGAAACAACGACAGTGACGATGACAGTGGACCACAACCATCCGTTATATCTGTTTCCATCTGATGCGCCGGGGTCATTATCGGTAGGAGTTACGTTAAGTGGAATGGACAACTACACGATATGGAGTAGGGCAATGAAGCTAGCGTTGTTAGGGAAGAACAAGCTAGGGTTCGTCGATGGAACGATAAGGAGGGAGATGTTTCAGGGTGATATGGCAAGATTGTGGGATAGATGCAATGCAATCGTCGTATCATGGCTTATGGGAAATGTGAATAAAAGCCTGTTTAGTGGAATGTTGTTCAATGCAGAATCTCATACAATTTGGGAAGAATTGAAAGAAAGGTTCGACAAGGTGAATAGTGCAAGGGCCTTTCAATTGCATAAATAAATTTTTACATTAAGGCAAGGAATCATGCCTGTGTCAGTGTATTATACCAAGCTTAAGGATCTATGGGACGAATATGACTCGATTATGCCACCCCCAAATTGTTGTCCTAAATCGAAGGAGTTCAGCAGTCATCTACATTATCAGAGAGTATTGCAATTCCTAATGGGGCTGAATGAAGGATATAATCAAGCGAGGAGTCAGATTTTAATGATGCAGAAAATACCTAGTCTAAACCAGGTATACGCAATGGTAAACCAAGAGGAAAGTCAAAGGATTGTCGCAGGAAACAGTCGAATGATGCAGGAGACAGTTGACTCATCTGTAATGTTTACAACCAGAAATGGAGCGCGGAAATTGGAAATGGAGTTACTAGTGGAGTCGCAAAGCAAAGAAAACCATACAATCCTAATGCACATTGTGATTACTGTCATGGCAAAGGACATTATAGACAAGATTGCAATAAGTTGATGAAATGCGATTATTGTCACAAAACAGGACATGTGCAAGATGAATGTTATAGATTAATTGGATATCCTGAGAATTTCAAAAGCAAGACTAAGAAGGCATATAATGTGGCAGGATCTGAAATATATTCTGATGTTACTGGTAAGGAAAATGAACCAGCATACAATCAACAGAGGAATTTCCAGCAGAATTATGGATATAATCAGGAGACTCAACCATTATATAATCAACAAAGGCCTCTGCAGCAGAGCTATGGGCACAACCAGGAGCCTCAATCTTTTCATATGAAGCTAACACCTGTTCAGCATCAACAACTTCTGAAGCTCCTGGATGAGAAAACAGGAAGAATGGGAATTGCAAACATGGCAGGTATGACCTCTTCTGACACTGAGACACAAATGAAATGGATTGTGGATTCAGGAGCTACTAATCACATGGTTGGTAACAAGAGTTGTTTGCAAAATACATACTTGCCAGAAAATACAGGGAAAGTACATCTACCAACAGGTGACTCAGTCAAGGTGTCTCATATTGGTGATTGCCATCTAGGGAAAGGTGATGTTCTTGGCAATGTCCTTTGTATACCAACTTTCAAATTTAACCTACTGTCTGTTTCGAAGGTGACCAAGGAGTTAAACTGTAGTGTGACCTTTTTCCCACACTATTGCATTTTTCAGGATCTCTCATCTGGGAGGGTGAGGGGGATTGGTAAGGAAGAGGATGGGCTGTACACTGTGTGTCTGGATACAAAGAATAAGGAGAGGCTTCAGCAGAAGTGTATGGCAGCAGCACAATCTGTGGATGTTAAGACTTGGCACAAAAGACTATGTCATGTGCCAGTGAGTGTTTTAAAGAAAATGCCCTGTCTTAGTAATAAGAATTTCTTTGCCTTAGACAGTTGTGAGATTTGTCCTCTGGCAAGGCAAACAAGAGTTCCTTTTCCTATTAGTACTAGTAGAGCTACTAAAGTTTTTCATTTACTACACATTGATGTATGGGCCTCAAGGTAGAGACATATAATGGAATGAGATATTTCTTGACTATAGTGGATGATTTTCAAGATGGACTTAGGTATTTCTGATGAGATTAAAATCAGATGTAATCACAGTTTTGAAAGATTTTTTTGTTGAGATTAGGAATCAGTTTCAGACCAATATTCAAAGAGTCAGGTCTGACAATGGAGCAGAATTTTTTAACCACAGTTGTAAAGAGTTTTTCACACAATATGGTGTGGTACATGAAATACATGTCATATTCACCACAACAAAATGGTGTGGTGGAAAGGAAGCATAGGCATATATTAGAAACTAGAGCTATTAAGTTCCGTGCCACCTACTGCATGTGTTTTGGGGTTTACTAGTGATAGAGCTGCCTACACTCACGAATAGAGTACCTTCATCGTTATTGGGAACAAGTCACCTTATGAATTGTTATATAACAAGCCTCCATCACTTTCTCATTTAAGGGTGATTGGATGCCTGTGTTTTGCAACAATATTGGTAAAGCGCAGATGTTCGACCCGTGGCAAAGGTCGCTTTTCAAGCTATGGTAATGCTCAAAAAGGATACAGATTATATGATATGGAAAATGAGACATTTTTTATGAGTAGAGATATGGTGTTTGTGGAGGATATATTTCCCTATAAAGGAGGAGTTGATGATACTATTCATCATGGTAGAACTCATGATCATTTCAACTATGAGGATCTGGTTCACCATACAGTCAGAGTCCCTCAGGAGATCCAGCATGAGACAGTTCATGTGACATCAAATGGAGAACCAGAGGACACAGTTCAAAATGTTCAGCAAGAAGGAGTTGAACACCACACTCCAACAGCAGAGGTACCTACCAGAAGATCTTCCAGGCTTAGTAAGCCTCCCATTTGGCATAAAGATTTTGTTACAAATCATGGACCATCCAGCTGTCTCTACTCTATATCTGATAGGGTAGATTATACTAAACTCTCACCCAGATATCAGAGTTTTATAGCTCATGTGTCAGCAAATGTTGAACCTAACTCATACAAAGAGGCTGCAAGGGATGCAAGGTGGGTTGAAGCAATGAAGACTGAATTGAAGGCCTTGGAAGACAATGGTACTTGGAAATTAGTATCACTGCCAGAGGATAAAAAGGCTATAGGATGCAGGTGGGTCTATAAGATCAAGTACAAGGCAACAGGGGAAGTTGAAAGGTACAAAGCAAGGCTTGTTGCAAAGGGCTATAGTCAAAAAGAGGGATTGGATTATCAGGAGACATTTTCACCTGTAGTGAAGATGCTTCACCGTAAGGCGATGGTTTCTTAGCCGCAGCAGCGGTCCATTCACCAAATGGATGTTTATAATGCCTTTTACAAGCGACTTATACGGAAGTTTATACGACAAATTCCCCGGCGGGTTCAACATTCAAAGTGAGAAGAAAGCAGTAGGTTAATGAAGTCGCTGTATGGTTTAAAACAAGCATCACGACAGTGGAACATCAAGCTCACCACAGCTTTGGTTGATTCTGGTTTCCAGCAAAGCAACAGAGACTACTCTTTGTTTACTAAGCATGCAGATGGTAGTATTGTGGTTGTCTTGGTGTATGTGGATGACTTGTTGATTACTGGAGATAACATGTCACTTATTCAGTATACAAAAGAAACTCTGAAGTCAGCATTTAAGATAAAAGATCTTGGAGAATTACGATATTTTCTTGGGATAGAGTTTGCCAGGAGTGCCCAAGGCATACTCATGCACCAACGAAAATATGCCCTAGAACTTGTCTCAGATTTGGGATTATCAGGGGCTAAACATGTATCATCACCCATGGACACAAATGTGAAATATACAACTTTGGAATTTGATCAACACATGGCAAAGCAGAAGCCTGATGAAACACAGCAGCTGCCTGATGAGCCCTTGTCTGATCCCACTGCCTACAGAAGGTTAATTGGTCGATTGTTGTATCTGACGAATACCAGACCTGATATTGCCTTCTCTGTACAATGCTTGAGCCAGTTCATGCAAGCTCCCAAAGATTCACATATGGAAGCTGGCCTTCGCCTTGTTAGATATATCAAGCAGGAACCAGGTCTGGGGATTCTTCTACACAAGTCCAGCACACAAGAGTTAAAGGCCTTCTGTGATGCAGATTGGGCTTCCTGCATCAACAGCAGGAAGTCAGTGACAGGTTATATGATTTTCTTTGGTGATTCACTTGTTTCCTGGAAATCCAAGAAACAGCCAACTGTTTCCAAAAGCTCTGCCGAGTCAGAGTACAGAGCAATGGCAGCAACAGTGGCTGAGGTGACTTGGATAATTGGCCTTTATAAGGAGGTGGGAGTCTCCCTGCATACACCAGTTTGTTTGTTCACTGATAGCAAATCTGCTATGCAAATTGCGGCAAATCCGGTGTTTCATGAAAGAACTAAACACATCGATATTGACTGCCATTTCATTCGAGAACAGATTCAACAAGGATTGGTGACTCCTACATTCGTGCCTACGACAGAGCAACCCGCTGATATATTGACCAAAGCATTGGGTCGACCTCAACATGAGTACTTGATGTCCAAGCTCGGCATGAAGAATATCTTCATGGTGCCTAGCTTGCGGGGGGTGTAGAAAATATCTAGTATAAACATGTATTAGAAAATATCTAGTATAACATGTATTAGGTATTTTAGCCATGTATTAGATATTTTGGGGTGTATTAGAAGTATCTAGAATATTGGGGGATATTTTGTACACATTGTAATAAGTTGGGTATATGTGCTGTGTATTACTCAACAACAAGGAAACTGATATTCATTAATTACAAAACAGATTTCCCTCACTTTTCTCTCTCTTCTCTCTCATCTCCATCGTCCCTAACCGACCCAACTTCTGCCATCTTTTCCATTTCCTTCTTCCTTCTTCCTTCGTCTTTCTTTCCCTTCCACCGCTGTGTTCTGTTCACTGTGCCACAACTATTGCACAGTAAAGATCACAGCTGCTGTGCTGATTGAAGTTTAGTTCCTTGATGCGATAAGTTACTGGTTTTGTCGATGAACCAGTAAATTAACAGTTTGATACCTCCTTTTGACAAGTTTAGTCTGATATCTAGAAAGACTTCGATAAAAAAATATAAGGCCTATGTGTGATTATTGTATTGGGTGAAAATGCCCCCGTATATCTGATGCATCCGGAAACTCCAACGATCCCGAGTCTCTATACAACTGTCTCCCACTCCGAACAACCCTCATCACATCATCTCTCCTAGATCAGAACGTCGCGGCGTGCATGTATCTATATTCAGTGCAAATGCCCGGGGGATATCTGATACATCCGGGAACTCCAACGAACTCGAGTCTCTATACAATTGTCTTCCACTCCCAACAATTTTCATCACATCAGCTCTCCTAGATTAGAGCGTCATGACGAGCGTGGGTACAGTGATATCAACACGTTGATATCGTCACAACTTTAGATGGGCATAATAGTCTAGTTTTGTCTTATATATACAAGACTTAGAAGAGAAGAAAAACACATTGTATTCTCTAAGCTTACGCTTGTAACCAATATTCTCTCTCTCAAATCAATATACCAAATCACTTATTCATTCGGGATCTAGCATATTTACTCATTTTATTTTCTTATTATTTTACTTACTAGATTTTGTATTTTTTGCTCGTATAACCTCGCTCGTGATACCAGACTCATTAAGGAGCTCTCCGGATCGGATATGATCCACTTGTCTTTAAACCCTAAAATTCAAATCTCTAACTATGTTTTTGTTAGAATCAATTTCACTAGAAAATAGTTTGGCGCCGTCTGTAGGGATAGACAGTTGTGGTGTTGTCTCGATCTATAGTTGATCTCTGTCACACCCCAATCTTAGGGGGTGTGGCCAATACCCGGTGCCCTAAAGCCCGAGCGTATCAATCCTGATACATGTGACATACTCAACAACACATAGGACGACAATGCTTATGATAAATGTTTATTTGAACAAAGACACAATCACCTGCACGTAGAAAAGGCCGAACATATATATATATATATATACACGATATGTACATAACGGTTTTGCTGAAGAGGCCGACAATGCTACACAAGACCACTATATACAAAACAACGTTCTACAAACGGTTTTGCTGATGAGGCCGACAATGCTACACAAGACTACTATATACAAAGCAACGATCTACAAGCCTCTAGAAAGTATATTTACAACATCTGGTCGGGACAGGCCCCCGTCATATCCAACTATATACATATATACAACCATCATACCCATCAACTCACTAGACAACTCCGGAACAAATGAGCGTTACAAACTTTAGCTGAGTCGAGTCACCTACTATGAGGGTTCTTCTGAATCATTGCAATATTGATCATGCCAAAAATAAAGAGTGAGCCTTACATACCTTGAGTTGATAATACGATTTTCCAAATAGCTTGTCGTAACTAGTGCGCCAATACTATAACAAGGAGTACATATACGAACTTAGACGACACTAGTAAATTACGTATATCAAACAATAATTCGATTTTAAAATGAAACGAATAACATTTTCCTTATTCCTCAATAACTATAGCACATCCAATAGTCAATAACAACAACAACAATCTCATGTAAGCCTCTTTAAACTCATATCATCAATCAACCAAAGATATATATCAAAACAACCCAATATACGCTTCGTAACACTTTATACACTTCCTCCTTTCCAATAAATCAAGTATATCAACATCAACACAACCACAATATGAAATACTATCCATACATGAAGAATTCAATTCAACAACACAGTAACAATATGGCTAAAACAGATTTCAACTCAACATATATTAGAACCTTTTTACTACAACTTTCTCCATTCAATCCTTTGTATAAATATCTAACAAACTCATAAACATGAAACGAAGGTGGAATCTTACCTCAAAAACTCAAGAACACTTCAATTCAAAAATTACTTCACTCCAAGAATTCTCTTAAACCAATACAATAAAGAGGAAGATATATGATTATAACCACGAGATTCTTCGCTTTGGATTCACGTAATTTACCTTTGAATCTTGCTTAGAACGCTTGGATGATCTATAGGAATGATTTGGGAACTATTTAGGGTTTGAAAAATGAAAAGAAATCGATTTTGGATCGAGCAAAGGATAGAATATATAAGCTGGAATTTCTGACTACCTGAAAAAAATGGTCAAATTTGACGGACCATACATTTTTTATGGTCCGTATTTCTCCTAATATTCGAGGAGTTATACCCCTCACAAGTTGGACCAAAAATTAGGTCCAAAATTCTGCCCGACTTTCCTCGGGTTTTGACGAACATAATTTATTTGCTCCGTTTAATCTCAAACTTTTACGAAACATATGTAACACTTGTTTAAACTTGATTCCATCCAAAATGGTAGGTTAGCCTCACCGGTATCTACGTTACTTTACTTACGACACATACGAGCGCGAAACTACGGGTGTAACAATTTTCTTGAAAAAACTAAATGGAATCACCACACTAAAAAAAAGAGTAACATGTCAGGAAAAAATAATAGCGCTCACGGATCACAGGAACTCAAAGAGGAATAGGTACCCATCGAATATCAAGACCCGAGAGATCGTTCAAAAATGCTATGAACAAAGGCAGAGGAAACAATAGCCCCCCAAAAGTAAACCCTAACAAACCCTTAGATGAGGAATGCGTTCGAAGCCACTCGGTGGAGAACCATGAAGCACGACCCAAAGAGTGGTACCCCAAGAAAAGAAGAAGACAACCACACTACAAGGTGGAGGGGATGTTCAAAGAAGAGGGTACCCCCTCGAAAGTTGCCCTAGCCACGGTCTTAGCAGCAAACAATGCCATAATTGAGCGCATGGAAAAGTCTTTGAACTCTTTATTCAAGGCAGCGCCGGATAGTCGACTGATGGACCACACGGAAGCCTTATGAGCGCCCTATGTGTCCACAAAAAAATATAGAAATAAAGAGTCCGTAGCAGCAGAAGTAGATCAGGCAAGACTCGATGCGATAGAGAAGGAGCTCCACAAATGGATAAGTCAGATACCTGGGCCCCCTTGTGTTGAAAGGGTCGGGGTTAGGAAGTATGGAAAGATTCCTTACAGGGAAGAAGCGGCTCCGAAGCCCATCCCGAATAAATTCAGAATGCTTGACATACCCAAGTATGATGGCACCACAGACTCGGATGAGCAGATCATGACCTTTGAGGCCGAAGTCATCGAGCATGACTTGCAGCAGCACCAGATCAAATCTGTCATGCTGAAAAAATTAAGCCAAATTCTCACAAAGGGAGCACTCTCTTGTTGTACTTTCTTACCTGAAAACTCTATTAATTTCTTTGTTGCTCTTGTAAATGCATTCGTAAAAGTCCATGTTGGGGCTCGGAGGGTCAAAACTCACAATAAGGATATCTTCATCGTAAATCAAATGAATGATGAGTTGCTCCACATCTTTGTGGAACATTTCCAATGGGATAGAATGATGTTACTAGCAATTTCAGAGGATTGGGCTGCCGCAACATTTACCGATGGCCTGAATGTCAATAGTTAGAATGCATCTAGAAAGCTAAAGGAAAGTTTAAGCGAGTTCCCGGCTAAGTCCTAGAATGAAGTGAATAACAGATATACCGCAAGATGAGGATATAGGGTGATCATAGGGCCGACACCCGAATACAAGTCGAAAAGGGGCAACTAAGGAAGTCTCGAAATTCTCCCCCTTACAGAAAAAGGGACCCAAGAGGTTGGTACGAACCTTATTCAACATGACAGCCACCCAAACAAGAAGGACGACTTAATAAGTCAAGGTACGATCAAGGTCAACGTAGGAGAGAAAGAGATGTATTATAGAGAAAGTATGCAAATGATCCGGGACCACCAAATATGGCTTTTTATAACTTTAACATAGAGGTTTTGTACCTGGTCATGGCGATGAAAAACATAAAGGAAGTCGGTTCCCGATAGTGATTTGGTCAAACTCAAACAAATAAGGTGCATACGTGGGGCACTGGTGTGAGTTCCACGGGATTCTGGGACACTCAACATAAGAGTGCAAACACTTGAGGTTTGAGGTGGAAGACCTATTAAAGAGGTGGCACTTCAAAAACAATTTTAGCAGCTGATCTATGCCATAGAAAAAGGAAATGTGACTTCACGGGAATGCCCAGCATATGAGGGAGCGATCAATATGATCATTGAAGGAAAAATAGTCAGGGCGGTGTCTCAAATATAGCAACACGAGGGGATACCTCCGTCAATAAAAAGGGTGAGAGATGAGTCTGAAGATCCCATCAAATTTAGCATAGCGAAAATGAAAAACATCAAGATCCCATACGTCGATGCTCTAGTAATTTTTATTAAAATATTTCAATTTAACATTAAGTGTGCACTCGTTGACCCAGGTAAATGCAGTTGACTGGGAAAATATTCTAGGTAATAAAGGTTCTGACCAATTTCAACCTGTCTAATGAAACGACTCAGGGTCAAGTTGGTCACCCACGTGAAGATAGTTTCGATGTAAGCTTTGCTTGAAGTCCTTGAGGGGGGAATGCATTATAATCTAATCATCGGGAGATCTTGGCTATATGTCATGAGGGCAGTCCCGTCTACCTTTCATCAAGTGATGAAATTTCCAACGCTTTAGGGATAGCTATAGTACTGGGAGACGTTGAAATTGTTCAAGTAGAGATCACTTTAGTTAATAAGAAAGATGAGCTGGTCGGTAATGACAGATAGAAATCACAGATGCCCGCTTCTGAGGTCAACTCTAAAGTTGAGAAAGGGAAGGACTAACATGGGGCCTCTACTTGGAGGACCCGATGGATCGAATACCTTAGGGATTCATGGTGTCGGAAGAATCAGATGCGGGGAGATTTATGGTAGAGGATCTTGAGTTTACCTCATGCCATTCGAACAACCTCAAGAAACAAGTATACCTAGGCTCGGGCATAAATTCCAGGTTTTGGAAAATTCAATTACATTTTTGAATAACAATGTTAGTAGCTTCACTTGGTCAAAGTTAGATATCACAGGTGTACCCCTAGAATTATCCCTTTATAAGCTGAACATCGACCTAGATTGTCAACTCATTAAGCAAAAAAGGCTTCTAGTGTCTGCAGAGCGAAGTCAATTTGTCAAATAAGAAGTGGCCCAACTCGTCCAGTCTTGAGCGGTTCGAGAGGTAAAGTACCCAAACTGGCTAGAAAATGTGGTGGTACTTCCTAAGAAACCTGAAACTTTTCAAATATTTTTATATTTAAAAGATTTAAATAAAGCATTCCCGAGGAGCTCGTACCCTTTACCTCGTCTAGATTATGTTGTCGACACGGTGGACAAACACGAGATGCTCAGTTTCTTGGACGTATCCACAAGGTCTGACTAGATACAGTTGGACCCGTTGGACCAGGAAAATACTTCGTTCATAACGGAGTATGGGACTTACTGTTATATTGTCATGTCGTTCGGCTTAAAAACTGCAGGGACCACTTGTCACCAGTTAAGCCAGCGGATGTTCCAACATTAGTTGGATCAAAGTGTGGAGATTTACTTAGTGACATAATCGTAAAGTCCTTGGAAAAAGAGGAACATATTAGACATTTGCAGTAAGTATTTGAGATTCTTCGCAAGTACAACCTCAAGCTGAACCCGGAAAAGTGCACTTTCGGAGTAGATTCAGAAAAGTTCCTAGGATTTGTGGTGTCGAACAATGGCATTGAGGCCAACCCGGGTCATATCCAGGCAATTGAACAAATACTGAAGGTACTCAACAATGCTCAGGAGGTGCAACATCTGACCAAAAGGATAACAACATTAGGAAGATTTATATCAAGGTCATCTGAGTGAGGTCAAAAATTCTTCAGCCTGTTGAAGAAAAAGAAAGACTTTCAATGGACCCCGAAATGCCAACAAACGCTGAAGGATCTAAAGAGATACCTGACAAGTCCACCCCTGCTTGCAAAACCAGATCAAGGAAAACTCATGTTTATTTATGTCCCCGTATCCAAAACTATTGTAAGTGCAGTGCTAGTTCCGAAAGAAAAATGTACGCAATCTTCTATTTATTATACTAGCAAGGCTTTAATCGAGACCGAAGCCCATTACCCTCATCTCAAGAAGTTGGCGTTGTCCATGGTAGTTGCGTCTTATAAGCTGAGGCAATATTTTTTATGTCTCCCCATATGTGTGGTCACCACTTTCCCTTTGAGGAATATATTGTGTAAACCTGAACTCTCGAGTAGGCTAGAAAGTTGGTTGATCAAAATCTATGGGTACGACATCACTTATCGACCCCAGACATCTATCAAGTTTTATGACTTAGCAGACTTCATAGATGATTATAGTCCGGGCATGATGCCTCAGGTTCATAGAGAGAGGGAAACCAAAATAGCATCTAGGAAAAAGGTCATGTATATAGACGGGGCCACTAGCATGAAGGGTGATGGTCGATCATTCCGATCGCTCACGCGGCTATCATCGTAAAGCCATTAAGTGTATTTCTTTAACAAATAATGAGGCTGAGTATGAGGCCACAATTGCAGGATTGGAATTAGCTCAATATCGAGCTTAAAAGTGATTCATAACTGATTGTCAGTTAGATATTGGACAAATACGAGACCAAAGACATTTGGATGCAGGAATACTTAAGCAAAACCACTGCCTTGCTGACCTAGTTCAGAAAGTGGAAGGTGGTACAGATCCATCGAGAAATAAATTTTGAAGCTGACACCTTGGTTAACCTAGGCTTTTCGTATGGGGTAACTAAGGGAGAGTTAGAGTCTAAGTCCATCTTTTATGCTCTATCCTAGATTCTGGCCTACATAAAGTAAATTCTACCAACTTGACATGGGATTGGCAGAATGACATCATCAGTTATCTACAGTTAGGGACTCTCCCAGAAGATAGCAAGGAGGCTCAGGTTTTGAGAACAAAGGAGGCTAGATATTACATGCACGAGGGATAATTTTACAGAAGATCATACCTTGGCCCTTTGGCTAAATGCTTAGGACCAACATAAGTTGAATAAGTGTTGAAGGAGGTACACACGGGCAATTGTGGAAATTATTTAGGATATGACTCATTGGTAAAGAAAATTATTAGGGTTGGCTACGACTGGTCTCGAATGGAAGAATATGCCAAAGCCTACATCTGAAAATATGAGAAGTGTCAGCAACACTCCCTTATGATACATTAATCCGCAGAGCCACTCCATTCGGTGGTGGTTCTGTGACCATTTATGAAATAGCAGATGGATATTATGGGACTATTATCAGGAGCTATGGGAATGGTAAGATTCTTGTTGAACGTGACAAACTATTTCTCGAAATGGGTGGAAGCTAAAGCATAAAAAAAGTCTGGGAGAAACAGGTCATAAACTTCATCTGGGACCACATTGTCTGTCGATTCAGGATACCAAAAGAGATCTCTTGTGACAATGGTCAATAGTTAGTGGGAAAGAAAGTTACTAAATTCTTGGATGGGTTGAACATTAAAGGGTCACATCGTCAACTTATCATACATGTGCAAATGGACAAGATGAGTCGACTAACAAAACCACAATCCAAAATATCAAGAAGAGGTTGGAAAGATCGAAAGGAAAGTAGCCAGAAGAGTTACCAGGGGTGATGTAGGCCTACATGACCATGGCTAAACCAAGCATCTGGAACCCCCTTTTTTCCCTAGTTTACGAAGTCAAAGCCTTAATACCCGTGGAGGTTGGGGAACCCAGATTCCGATACACCCAGACCATTGAAGAATCGAACAAATAAGTTATGGCGGTAGGATTGGAGTTATTGGAGGAATACAGAGAGTTGGCTTTCGTATGTTTGGTTGCGCAAAAGTAAAGAGTAGAAATGCACTTTAATAGGAAGACGAATTTAAGGCATTTGAAAATCGGGGACCACGTCCTCCTAAAAGTCACCCTTGTAACAAGGGATCCGAACGCAGGTAAGCTGCAACCAACTGGGAAGGACAGTACTAAATAATGAGAATTGTGGAGAAAGGATCCTACCAAATCAAAGACGGGTCCCAAAAAGAACTAAATAATAGTTGGAACATCAGTCACCTGAATAGATTCTACATATGAAAAGAGACATGTATGTTTTGTCTTCAAAATGCATTCATTTTCGGTTAATTATCCCTTTCCTTGACAATGACTGCTCATGAAACCTGAATTCCCCAGATGAGACAGACACTTATTGCACTTTTTTCCTTGGTTGAGCTTTTGTCCCAATCGAGTTTTCCTAGCAAGGTTTTTAATGAGGCAACAATTCAAAAGCATGTCAAGATTAGTGTGTCACATCCCCAAAACCCAACTCATCGGGACCTCACACTTGAGTTATTAGGGGAGAGGATGGATCTATATATTCAGAAGGAGATCTCTTTAGAGACGAACTTACTCAAACTGGGACTGCTGAAAATCATTGCACTCACCCGATTTCTTTTTTATAAATCTTGTAAAAACCTCAAAAAAGGATCATGTACTTATAGGACGAGTCGTCCCTCATAATTATAAAAGAATGAAAAAAAGGACCTTCACTCATTCTTTATTTGAGTCGTACGGTGAAAAACATTTGGGGCAAAACCGGACTCGAAATCCATATGACCCCATAAAATCACTTCAAACAACACGACACGACCATATAGCTGATGCGCGTGTAGGTCCTTTGAACATTTACATGGGGTTGAGACGTCTTCCTTATCAACACCAAAAATAAAGTATCTTCATTTATTTTGAAATTGGATGTTTTAAATCCCAATTTCGCGCTAGCATTTCCGGACGTGACATTCTTAGATTAGGTCAAGGCAAGACGGCATCAAATACAAAAAGAAGAAATTACATAAGCGTGCACCGGTCGTCAAACCTTGACTTAAACAACAAACGCTTGAATATTAGCATAGTTCTTGTAGACGATCGCAACGGTCATGCCTCAATGGTTAAGTAAAAATTAAAAAGTAAAGAGGTCATTATATTATCACAATTATTGCAAAAAACAAAGCGTATGTCAAAGCGTGAATAAGCAAAATAGAATGCAAACAAGCGATTGTCATTTACACTACAGGAGCGTGAAACGCTCATACACAAACATAAAAAAGGGTATAAAGGCCCCAAAGATCCATAAAAATAGAGCGTAAAGGCTCAATACTAAAACAGCAAAGGGCACAGAGGCCCGGAGATGTCCATCAACCACCACATGTCGCATAGGCCAAAATAACAACAAAAAACATTCACCATAAGGCTCATGTGCCCATCACAAAAACATTCATTAAAAAGAGGCACACAAGCCTATCATGAAATCACTAGAGTTGGAAAAACTGGCACCAGCCACAGGCATCACTACTGATCATCACCACCAGATGAGCCAACAGAGACATCTGAGGAGGGATACATCTCTTCGCGTAATTCATCCATGTTTGTCTCAGCTGCCTCCAAATCCACATCTACATCTACAAGGGCCGATGAGACATCAATTGCTCCGAAATCTACCCCTTGCAAGACCTCAAATCGGGTTTAGAGGATAGCTTAGTCCTAAAGCAATGTAGACTTCTGTCGATCAACCTCTAGATGAAGCATAAACTGCTAATTTGGGCTCAAATCCAGGCATGGGGAGCCTCAAGTGCTTGCGCCTGTGCCCGAGAAGCATCACGATAAAGCTCAACCTGGAACAACCTCTTCCCTATCAATTGGCGGGCCTGAGTCATGGTACAAAAAGTCTCCTTCCGAATTGCCAAAGCCTACTTAACCTCTTCCCACCGACCCTCCAGGGTAGTCCTTCACTCCAAGAGATCTATGTGCTCAAACTCACACCATTTGTGAGCCTCTCCACATCCGGAGAAGATGAATTTATATCTTTGAAAAGATCGATAGTAGAGGAGATGACGACATTCCCCTGAAAGGAGATCAGATGGAATAGACATAACTCATGCACTCACTCTAAATATAGATAGTGGGAGGAAAAAAGACTATGGTTACCTGAATGAAAATGCCTATAAGATGGGCCAGAGAGGCTACCAGACTATGGTCAGTACCATCAGCGGGAGAGGTAGGAACCGAAGGACCAACACTCATGTCACCACCATCTATGCTCCTAGGTTGTCCTTCGTTGACTCCCGACTCCTTGATGGCTTTCATGGAAGACGTCCCTACATCATCGAGTGCAGCGGCTTCTCCTTTATCATCTTCCACATAGACCACTTATTGCATTTACTCCCTTTAATACTTATTGAATCGGTTGCGTATTCTAATGTGCGAGCCAATTCCGGAGGATGATGCCCCGACCTTATCGTGGAACGCCTATTTTTGGCTCGCTCTTACCTCTTTGGCAGCTCTGGAAATATGGGCTCGAGCCTCATCTTGAGAAGACATCTTCCTGGCAGAACCTCCGCGAGATGGGAGATCTTAAAAAAGAGAAAGGGGGAAATGAGAACAACGATCTAAAAATTGATCGGTAGAGGCTTAAAGACAGCAAGAAGTAACTTATCGTGGCTCTTCGCTCTATACTTGTCGGCAGAAATAACCTTTCAAGTCCGTTCAACTTCATATGAGGCTCGTAGCAGGAGATTTCCAATTTTGATTTGGAATTGTTGGGCCCATCACCCAACCAAAAATATCGAACAAGGGTTAGGGCACTACCAGGGCTGTCGATCAGAAAAGAAATAAAGGCAATGCGGAAAGATAAGACATATATACTCTTCCACTGCTCTTGTAGAGGACTAAGATTAGCATCATGAAGGTGGTGGGTATGAATCATCAGGAACCGATCACACCATCTCCGGTCGTGATTATCTTTGCATTGGTAATTAGGCTACGGGAGCCCCCGAAAAGTTAAATTTATTACCCCTCGCAAAGCACCCCAGGGTTTAAAGGTGGATCAAGTGATCCAGAATAAAAGAAAGGTGGGCAAGATATGCTAAATACTGAATAAAGCGGACTATCCGCCAAGTCTGAGGGGCAGAACAAATGCCATGTCGATAGTCAAAAGCCTCAATCACCTGATGCACCGAAAGATTGAATCCAATGGTAAAGGGATATGTGTAAATGAGTGACATCCCTGGGATGTGTTGAGTAATGTTGCATTGACAAGGGGAGGGAATATTTCTAAATCGGAGGCCCACCAACAATCAGTGCGGACCTGAGGAATAATTGAGCGGTCGATTAGCAAAGAGATGCCCTCTGTAGGCTCATAACGATGGTATACACTAAAGTCTCTCTCGAAATTAATGTTAGAGGGATTAATGGTTTTGGAAGCTGCAGAACCTAAGTCAGTAGCCCGGATTAGGTCAGAGGATGAGGGCCGGCGATGAACGGAAGTCACAAAAGTAGCACCAAGCTCTTCCCTCATTCTGGCGAGGGTATGATCATATGAATAACCGGAAGAAGATAGAGACGTAGACATAGTAGAAGTAGAGGTGGTCACTCGGCCGGTTTGGTTCAGTTTGAGAAATTCGATTCGATTTTTCGATTTTCGGTTTGGTAAAAGTAACAACTGAAACCAAACCAAAATTAATTCAGTTTGGTTAGTTTTTTTAAAAAATTTGGTTCGGTTTGTTTCGGTTCGATTAACGGTTTGGGTATTATCACTTTGAGCTTTTCAGATTTGTGATTTAGAAGTCAATATTTTTTGAAAATAAACATATTTTAAAAATCACATTAGCATAATTCGACTCAATTTATTATTTAGTTTATGTTTATGTACAAACAAATTTAAAAGCAAATATTATATTGAAGTTCCATTGTTGACAAAATTGGAGATCAGAAAATTGAAAACTCATTATTGGGCAGATGCTCCCAACATTAAGAAAGTGAAGATGCCATTTTCTGCATTTATAAACAGGCTTGTATTTTAAGTACAACAAAAAAAGTTTGTTGTGATATGTTATTTACCTTTGCGCCAGTTTAATAGAGGACTTATACAATTGATCTTAACTGGTTTTCGAATTAACAAGTCGCGGATGTTTTTCTTCATCCCCCCCACCAAATGTTGTCCATTCACTATAATATGTACTCTTTATGATGCAGAAAACCTTATTACTCTCGTTGCATGTTTCAGTGTAGATGAATAATACTTAAGTTTTCCTTCTATAAGCATGTTGAATTAAGTGAATAATAGTTTTAAAACCTATAATATTGCAGCTATAACCTCAACTTTCTTGTTTTGCAAGAAGTTGTTTATTCTGTATTTTTAAAAAACATCAAATATCAACAATTTTGATTTTTTGATTTAATTAGTTTTTTTATTTAGAACCGAAAACTGAACCGAATAATTGAATTTATGAAAATTAAAACCGAAATCGGTCGAATAAATCGAAAAACTGAAATAGAAATTTAATTCGATTCAGTTCGATCGGTTTTTTCGATATGAAAGTATGTCCAACCCTACTTAGAACAGAAGGAAGAAACTAAGCTTACACTTATAATCAATAATCTCTCTCAGATCAATATATCAAAGCACTTATTCAGTACTCATTCGAGATCTAGCATATTTACTCATTTTATTTGCTTATTACTAGATTTCATATTCTTTGCTCGTATAACCTAGCTCGTGATACCGAATTCATTAAGGAGCTTTTCGGATCGGATACGACTCACTTGTCTTTAAATCCTAAAATACAAATTTCTAACTGTAATCAATTAAAAAATAATACTACATGCATCCACAAATTGCAAAAATGCAGTTGTACAAGTCCTATAAACAAATGATTCATCTGTCAGATTTGAAATTGTTACGTTACATTCACGTTTCCATTTAAAAGAACAAAAAACACAAATCAAATAAAATGTACAGTGTGGGATGTTTGTTTTATTGGAAAGTGTGAAATCGTAATTAACTTTAAGGTGAAACTTGTACATGAATCTTAATAGTAAAAAGTGTACAGCTAAACAGTAGTTAAAAAAGAATCTATATTTTACTATACCGTTTTCTTGGATGAATTTAAGTAATATATACCAATAGTTTATATAATTTCACACTATCAATTGTTTAATAAAAAGTAAAATGATATTTGCTGTATTTTTCAGGTTCACAATAAAACAAATCAGTAATCTTCCTTTCTTACCCTATATTAATCCAAGAAAATAAATAGGAACGTTGCAAGATTCATCTACTTTGAAATTTGAGAGGTGATGCACAAAAGGCTCAAACTAATTTTAAAAATTTAGGAGAGAATACCGGATAGAAATATAGTTAATAGTATATGGGAATAAAAATAGACAAGTGTAAGAGGAGCGTCCGCTACAAAGGGGTGTCTGGACATAGGGAGGGGCAAACAACGTTGTCGTTACTTGAATCATTGGTTTCTTAATGTCAGCTTACAATTCAAAAGTAGGCCACCTTTAAATTATGAAATATACACCTGTAGACCCTATTTCTATTACAAAGACTCGAGTTCAAATTTTTAAAAAGGAAACAAAAATTGATTGTGAAAGTTTCCTCTTTAGTTAATATATCTTACGCGCCAAGGTAGATACTGTAGAAATATGAAATATAACAGTACACTTTAATTGAGTTGTAATTAACCATAGTTGGGAGGTTATAACCAACTATGATTATGTGTGGTTAATGTAGATATTTTACATAGTAGTTACATTTTATATATAGTGTGGTACAAAGAGTCAGACGGCAATTAATAAAAAAAGATCACTTTACTTTTCCTCTTTCTACACGCTTACTTTCTCTTCCTCACTCTTCTCTGGTTCCAGACACTTCTTCTTCTTCCTCTCCCTTCTTCCTCTTCCTTCTTCTTCCCCTCTTCTTCTTTACTTACACTTGAACCATGTAGTTCTGGATCATGTAGTTTTTAACATGGTATCAAAGCAAGGTTACACAAAAGATCCAATCGAAACAGGAAATTATAGATCCAGATGAAATCGGACGAAGATAAAGACATACAACACATTCTCTGAAGAAACTCAGACATCGGAAGGCAGATCAATGACAGTGGGAGACAAATGATTCGATGACTATAGATCGAAGGTAATATTGATTACGATTGACAAGAATCAGGAGGATTTTGTCGAGATTAAAGGTTGTCACGACCCGACCTCGGGCCCGCGACTGGTGCCTTACCCCGGGCACCCTAGTGATACAACATCAGATAAAATCAGCGAAAATAAAAACTTAAACATGAAACAAGACATAAAATAAGAAACAGGCTAACCAAAACGGTCACCTTCCTGTATATATATATATCAAATCGAACAGTTAAATCCTTTACAAACCCCCGCCACAACAAGATTACTGCACTTCTAAGAATTTATAACAACTATGACGGACAGGCCCCGCCATACCCCCGAATGTACAAGAACCTACAATCTCGTGGAATCATACCAAAAGATAAGCCTCCTGAGAAACGGGCTTCCTAAAATGTCAACTGTGATCCTATGAGCGAGGATCAACAACCGGTGTACCTCTACTGCGCAGATTGAACGCCGGGCGAGGTCAAGACAACAGTACCAAGTATGTGAAACTAAAATATCGTAATGAAATCATAATAGTCTATATAAAACAGAGACATGATGATAACCAAACTACAATACACAATGTATAAGCGATATGTCAAGTCGTGACTTACGCCTCAAAGTCATCGTGCGTGGAACTCATTTCTCATCATTTAGCCTATGACATAAATCATAATCATGTGACACGCCTGGCATCCTACCTCACCGCTTGCGCATACATATACAATACATATATATATCTCCCGCCTGGAATCCTCCACACGGCACTGTAGTGTAACATATAACCACGTGACACGCCAGGCATCCTACCTCACCGCCGGGCGTACACATATACAATACATATATATAACATGCCCCCGGAATCCCTCATCGGTGTAGACATGTCTTCATGGGGAGCTAGCCCATGGAGTAATAATCGTATATACCATGCCCCCGAAATCCCTCATCGGTGTAGACAGGTCTTCATGGGGAGCTAGCCCATGGAGTAATAATAATGGCCACATGCCCCCGGAATCTCATCGGTGTAGACATGCCCATGTGACAATAATAATATACCGGGAGTTTAACCCACAGATGGCCGCACGCCCTAATCCTCATCTACAGAGACATGTCCACGTGATAATAACAATGGAAGTATACCCGTGGAATCCTCCACACCGCCAGACGCCCAAGTAAGTTCACAACAAGTCAGCCGACCCTCCATCGAGAGACGCGGTGGTATAAAAATACAATACTTGCACAACAAAGGCTATCACAACTAGCATAGGCAAGTTCAACATACTCTTAGACTTTTATTAACATGTAAATTGATTCACCATTTATATAAACTCAAATACTCCCATTTTATGCCAACAATCCGGGTTTTAACCCTAAAGTACTACGTACTTTAATTCTTTCAAAAAGATCTCTTTTTACGTAAAAACAACTCGATACTAATATCCGTAGTACCAAACACGTTCATGTTTAAATCAAGTACTTTATACTTTTTAAACCAAGTGGCTTACACTTTTAAAACAACGTCAAGTATACTTTTTAAAACTCAAGTAACTAACTCTTTTAAGATCAAGGTACTCCTACCTTTTAAAACCAAGCCACTTATATTTTTCCATCAAGAAAAGTTTGATATTTGAAAACAAGTTACTTATACTTTTAAACTCAAGTTACTTCTCTTTTCCCAAAATCAAGTTACATGACTTTCAAAATACTTTAAGTCTCCTTACTTTAGAATGTCAAGAATCAATACTTGTTTATAATGATTTTATTAACGCAGCCATGATCTAGAAAATGTAATACAATTTTGTCTTATCTTAGCTTCTATGCAGATGGAAGATTCTAGTTGTTTTAATATAATTATTTGTCATTACATTTTCCTTTATTAACGCTGCAATGGCTTGTTCGATAGTTATTCCCATTTCCGAAATCAAATAAAACTTTATTCTTTTAAAGACCAAGTACTCATTACTCACGAATGAGGTTTCACCACTTTTTAACACCATTCAGGTCAATTATAAGTCAAGTCTCTTATCTTTTAAAATCAACAAACCATTCTTTTACCTACATAAAGTCGTTATAACCAACTTCCCATAAAGCCATTATAACACTTTATGTTTTAAACCTACCAAATTCGTTTAGCACACGTACGTCTACCGTACTACATAGTTCACAACAATCATGCTAGAAAGGATAGGAAGAGGTTCACATACCTCGCGACGATTATCGACAATTAGCAAAATGCTCCAAAGTACTATAACCTTGCTAGCCTTTTCCACCCTTCAAGTAGAATACGCTACTCGTAGTACTTCAACCTATAATGGCCATAAAACGTCTATTAACTTCTAGATCTCTTCGTAGAATATTCTAAGTACAAGGTTCCTTATTCTACGAAAAATTGGGCAGCACCTCCCCCCTCGCAACCACATAAATATCCTCCTATATCAAGGCCCGCTACCAAGCCAACAACTCGAGGATTACACGCCCACAATAATACTACAAGTCTAATGTAAATACAGTTCAATTCTTTTTAATCATCCTTCCATATATCATATACTCAATTATACATTACTACAACATGTAATCTCCAATTACAATAGGGGGATAAAGATCATTACCTCGATAAGCCCAAAATTATCCAAGATTTATAAGTCGATCCTGAGCAACGTTTAGCTCCAATTCCTTACGTTCCAATCCACTCCAAGCAACCCTTAGAAGTTCCTAACCAACTTCTCTTCAAGATCCAACTCCAAAAAGTGAAGAACACTTAGGCTTTAAAAATGGCAACTTTCGGCCAAGGTGTAATTTTAGGGCTAGGGGTGTGAAATATTTTCTAAATCTTGGTTCACAATATTCCTAACACCTTAAGGAAGAACACTTAAAAGTTTAAGGATTTTTAGACAACTTTTGATCAAGGGGAATGGCCTAAGCCGAGAGCACCAACAAAGGGGAGGGAGTATTTTGCTTGGAATTCTCAAGTGTGGGATGAAGTCTTGCAAGCCTTGAGGGTGTATTTATAGGCCAACCAATGGCCAAGATGAAAGCATGTGTATGGTGAAGATTGGGGACATGTGTGTATGGATTCCACCAACCACATGCCCACCACAAAATTGAGACATGTGGCTAGCCACATGTCTCCCTAAAAACGGTCAAGGGACAAGTGTCAAGACCAATCGGCCACATGGCCACATGGGGGTGCCATGTGTCTCCCTCCTACTCGTCCAAAATATTTTATCTTCCGAAAATATCCGCAATGCCAAAAATTTCGAAAACAAAGTGGCCCCACAAAACCGTAAATTTCTCCCGTGGGCCCCACGTGACCCAATCCGGAAATAAAATTCCATAATTCTCTAATATTCCAAAAAGTCCGAATACTAAATCTGGGAATCCAATTCCCATTAACGAACCTTTTTCCTTCACAAAAACTGGAAACGTTTTCGTCGAAAAAATCACATTTTTCTTCCTTTCCAATTTTAATGTCGTATTCTCGTACGTACATCCTCATATATATACCCTGGAACTACGGGGTGTAACAAAGGTAATCAAGTTACATGCAACTAAGATCTAGGAGTGTATTTTCTTTCTGTTGAGTTTTGGAGAAGTTCGCATCAGAACACGCATGTGTCTGAGTCGATTAAGATCAAAATAGAGGTAATCGATTAAGAAATTGTCAATATGACTATATCTAAAACTGTTGGGGATGGTGGAACGAATGTGATAGGAGAGACATCAAATTTGAGGAACAATGTCGATCACAATCATCCTCTATATTTGTTTCCATCAGACGCACCTGGATCCTTGTCGATTGGGATAACTCTGAGTGGGATGGACAATTACACTTTGTGGAGTAGGGCCATAAAGTTAGCATTGTTGGGGAAGAACAAGATAGGGTTCATAGATGGAACTGTCAAAAGAGAACATTATAATGAAGATTTGGCAAGGGTATGGGACAGGTGCAATGCGATTGTGGTATATTGGTTAATGGGGAGTTTTAGCAAGAGTTTACTAACAGGAATGTTGTATAATGTTGACTCGCACAACATATGGGAGGAATTAAAAGAGAGATTTGACAAAGTAAATAGTTCAAGAGCTTTTCAACTCCATAAAGAGATTTTCACCTTGCGACAAGGAACAATGCCAGTCTCAGGGTATTATTCGAAGCTGAAAGACCTCTGGGATGAATACGATTCTATCATACCTCCACCATCGTGTTGTCCCAGATCAAAAGAGTTCACTAGTCACCTGCAATATCAGAGACTTCTGCAGTTTTTGATGGGGCTAAATGAGAGTTATAATGCTACAAGAAGTCAAGTCCTCATGATGCAGCAGGTTCCCAATTTAAACCAGGCTTATGCATTGGTTAATCAGGAGGAGAGCCAAAGATTCTTGGCAGGAGGGAGTAGAGCAGTGAATGACCATGTTGAATCTGCAATGTTTACAGCAAGAAGTGGAAACAATAGGGGTGGACGTGGAGGAAATCACAAACAGAGAAAGCCTTTTAATCCTAATGCTACATGTGATTTTTGTCACATGAAGGGACACTACAAACTTGACTGTTTTAAACTAATGAAGTGTAATCATTGTGGAAAGACAGGTCATTTGGAGGAGGGATGCTATCAACTGATTGGATATCCAGATGATTTCAAGCCAAAATAGAAAAAGGCATATGCAGTAACAGGTGGTTTTGAGAATGCAGGACAAGACTTTGGTGGTCCATCACACTGAGTAAGAAGACGACGTGAGTTTTTACTCACCGCCGAGGCGCAGATTCTTAATATGTTGGATGAGAAGGATAAGAGCAGAAACCATAGTGCAAACTTGGCAGGTATACACACTACTGAAGAGTTATTGCAGTGGATTGTTGACTCAGGTGCAACTAATCACATGATAAGTGATCCTAAACACCTGTTTAATAATTTGATAATGTAGGAACCGAAAGTTAATTGCCAACAGGAGATTCAGCAAAAATCTCACATGTTGGTGATTATAAACTGGGAAAAGGTGATGTCCTCAGAAATGTTCTTTGTGTGCCATATTTCAAATTTAATTTGATGTCTGTGTCAAAAGTGACTAAGAAATTAAATTGTAGTGTCAATTTGTTTCCATCATGTTGTATATTTCAGGATCTATTATCTGGGAAGGTGAGGGGGATTGGTAGTGAGAAAGATGGACTCTACATTCAATGTTTGGATGATCAGACTCAGAAGGAGGATGTTGGAAGATGTATGGCTGCTGCTCAGCATATAGATGCAGTAACATGGCATAAGAGGCTATGTCATGTACCTATGGCAATCTTGAGAAAAATTTCTGATTTCAAAAACAGTTATGATTTCATTTTGAATAACTGTGATATATGCCCTTTAGCAAGACAGACTAGGTCTCATTTCCCTGTCAGTAGTACTAGAACAACAAAGCCCTTTCAATTGATACATTTAGATGTTTGGGGACCATATAGAGTTGAAACACATAATGGAATGAAGTATTTCTTGACAATTGTGGATGATTTTTCTAGATGGACTTGGATTTTCTTAATGAGATTGAAATCTGATGTCTATACTGTTATAAAGAATTTCTTGACTGAAGTAAACACACAGTTTAATTCTAAAGTTCAGAAAATAAGATCAGATAATGGTGGAGAATTCTTTAATCATAACTGTAGAGAGTTGTTCCTAACACTTGGTATTATACATGAGAGTTCTTGTCCATATACACCACAACAGAATGGTGTAGTTGAGAGAAAACATAGACACATTCTTGAAACAGCTAGAGCCATCAAACTGCAAGGTAGTTTACCAGACAAGTTTTGGGGCATGTGTGTGGAAGTTGTTGTATATGTTATTAACAGAATTCCCTCAACAATTCTACAAAACAAAACCCCATATCACATACTGTATAACAAATCTCCACAGCTCAGTCACTTGAGAGTCATAGGATGTTTATGTTTTGCCACCATACTATATACACATGACAAGTTTAGCCCAAGAGCTGTTAAATGTGTCCTGTTGGGGTATGCTCCTACACAAAAGGGGTATACACTTTATGATCTGGAGAACAGAACTAATTGTCAGCAGAGATGTATTGTTTAGGGAGAACATATTTCCTTTTAAGAATGATAGACATGAAGAGAATGTCCAAATAAAGGCACATGAGCAATTTTGTTATGAAGAACTGATCAACATTCCTATAACTGATGTGACTCCAGAAAATGAATAAGTTTTTGCAGGAGAAAGGCATATTCTTGATCCAGATCCAGAGCTGGGTGTTACTGAAGAGCTGGTCACTGACACCAGAACTGACTGTGTAGATGAAGCTCAGGAACTGGAAAATGTTACACAGACAAATCCAACTGTAGCTGCAAAACCTACAGTCAGAAAATCAGGAAGGAATAGCAAGCCCCCTATATGGCACAAGGACTACATCACCAGCAAAGGCTCTCCAAATTGTTTGCATTCCATCTCTAACAACATTACATATGCATGTCTTACTTCCACATATCAGGAGTTTATTGCCAAGGTGTCTCTGGAGACAGAACCAACAAGATACTCAGAAGCATCAAAAGATTACAGGTGTACTGCAACTATGGAGTCTGAGATCAAAGCATTGGAGGACAATGGCACTTGGGAATTGGTTAAGCTGCCTGAAGGAAAGAAAGCAATAGGCTGCAGATGGGTTTATAAAATTAAGTACAAGGCATCAGGAGAGGTTGAAAGATTCAAAGCAAGACTCGTGGCAAAGGGATATAATCAGAAGGAAGGAATCGATTATCAGGAGACTTTTTCTCCAGTGGTTAAAATGGCCACAGTCAGGGCAGTAGTAGTAGTTGCAGCAGTGAAGCATTGGGTAATACACCAAATGGATGTCTACAATGCCTTCCTTTAAGGAGATCTGACTGAAGAAGTATTTATGACAATTCCGGAAGGATTTAATACTCAGCACAGACAAACACATGTGTGCAGGTTACTAAAATCTCTATATGGTTTGAAGCAAGCCTCTAGGCAATGGAACATCAAACTGACTACAGCCCTACTATCTTCAGGATTCACACAAAGTCATAGAGACTATTCCCTTTTCACTAAACAGAAAAATGAGAAAATTGTGGTGGTCTTAGTCTATGTAGATGATCTGTTGTTGACTGGTAATGATGCAGAGATTATTCAATCTACAAATGAATCACTACAATCAGCCTTCAAAATCAAGGCTTTGGGGGAATTGAAATACTTCCTTGGAATTGAGTTTGCCAGAAATTCACAGGGAATTCTGATGCACCAGAGGAAATATGCATTGGAGTTAATATCATATCTGGAATTATCAGGAGCAAAGCCTGCTTCTTCTCCCATGGAGCCTAATCAGAAACTTACTACAGTGGATATGGATAATTTGTTAGTTGCTCAATCAAACAAAACACCGACATGCATAACTTATCGGAAGATCCGTGCATGTATAAGATTAATTGGGAGGTCGCTACTTGACAACTACTGCACTGACATCACATTTGCAGTTAATTCACTCACCAGTTTATGCAAGCACCAAAGAACTCACATCTAGAGGCAAGCCTTAGGCTTGTGAGATATGTCAAACAGTCACCAGGAATGGGAATTCTGATGACTAGCTCAATGCAAGACTTCCAACTTAAAATGTATTGTGATGCAGATTGGGGAAGTCAGGTCAACACTAGACGATCGCCATCGCTACATGGCAGTATATGGTTCTTCACCCATTTCGTGGAAGTAAAAAAAATAAGATACAACATCGAAGCTCACAGGTTTGAGTTCGTAGCTATAGCCTCTGCAGCTTCAAGTTATTCGTTAGTTGGTTTACTTCAAGAATCGAACCGACATATCTCAACCAAGAAAGTTTTCTGACAAAGAAATCTGCCATTCAAATTGCTGGTAATCCAGTCTTTCACGAAAGAACTAAGCACATAGACATCGACTGCCATTTCATTAGAGAGAAGATTCAGGCTGGGCTGATTAACACACAGTTCATCTCTTCAAAGGAGCAACCATCTGATATTTTAACTAAGGCTTTGAGTCAAACTCAGCATGCACATCTGCTGCCCAAGCTAGGAGTGAAAGACATATTCATACATCCTAGCTTGAGGGGGGTGTAGAAATATGAAATATAACAGTACACTTTAATTGAGTTGTAATTAACCATAGTTGGGAGGTTATAACCAACTATGGTTATGTGTGGTTAATGTAGATATTTTACATAGTAGTTACATTTTATATATAGTGTGGTACAAAGAGTCAGACTGCAATTAATAAAAAAAAGATCACTTCACTTTTCCTCTTTCTACACGCTTACTCTCTCTTCCTCACTCTTCTCTGGTTCCAGACACTTCTTCTTCTTCCTTCTTCCTCTCCCTTCTTCCAATCCCTTCTTCTTCCCCTCTTCTTCTTTACTTACACTTAAACCATGTAGTTCTGGATCATGTAGTTTCTAACAGATACATCACACTAAATGAACCCTATTTATTCTCATATAATGGATCATTTTGCTCATGTTTATTGCCCATAAGGTGATTCACAACTCTCTCTACACTAGTTAAGTTATCCTCTTTTACATATTTTTCTTTTTTCCGACACTTGGTTAAAGAACTTTTTCCTCATTTCTATAAATTCAAATTCATTTATTATTGCTTTTGTAAAGTTGTTATCGATTATTAAGTGATTCCATTTCATTAAACAACTCTAATGAATGAAATTCAATGTCATGAAAACCTAGATTGCTTTAGAGTTATAGACTTAAGAGTTGTTAGATCTATAAATGACTTTAATAGAAATCACAGAACCATTGACAACTTTCTCGCTACCATACATTAGTTGAGAATTGAGATAAAGTTTATTTTTTCTTCTTTAGGATTAGATTTGTGTATTGACTTTAATATTACGTGTTATTTCAGTGACTGAATGGTTGGTGATTTAAGTAAGCGTTAGTTTCGTTTTAGTTGTCTATAGTTTAGTGTCTTAATAATCTTTGATCTCTTTTCTATCATAAAATCGTTTCAATGTGATATATTATATTTATATTTATATTTATATTTATATTTATATTTATATACAGATACAAGTTCTCTCTCTTTCTGACGTGTCAATTCTGACCAATTCAATTTGAAATCAAAGTTTTAAAATTACTAGTTTCATCATCGGATGCGGCCTCACAAAAATATATATTCTTAATAGCATATTTTTAGTTTTACCTTAAAGAGAGGAGGAAAAAAAAAAGACCAGACCAACATTGTGCCTGGATTTTCTCCAAATGGTTAATTTTCCAATTTCCTTACTAGATTGTACCTAAAATTGTGATTGACATACATATACGTGCTTTCGCCACCCTTTCAACTAGTAAAAAGGAAAAAAACACAAACCATTATTGTAACCGGCACGACAAGTGTTTTGGATATGGAAATCGAAGAAAGTAATAATGTTTTGTATCGGATGCGGGTTGCACCGGTGGTGAGTTCAGGTATCAAAACAAGACCGCTTGACGGCCGAACCAGGTGACACCAAATAGCGACCGGGCCTAGTGACATCGGGTGGACGACGAAATCTTTTAAAGATAGATATCAACCATACGGGAAATCGGACTGGTCAAATTTTAGATCGGATTTGGTCGCAACAATCGCAAATTCCCATCAGACATAGGGGATAGGCGTAATGATCGGGGGTCTGCAAGTAGGGATTTACAATTCAAAAATAATACCAGCATGTCATAAATATGATTATCGAGGGGATGGATGTTCCGAAGGGAGCTATCATGATCGCAAAGAAGATGAAAGTGTCAATAACTCGAGAGAAAAGATCCAAAAATTACGAGCCGGAGGAATCAATATCTTTCAATGATTAAGACGCAGAGGGTATCATTCAACCTCACAATGATGCATTGGTAATTTCTGTCTTCATTAATAAATTTCAGATTAAGTAGATTTTAATTGATCCTGATAGCTCAGCCAACATCGTCCGATAAAAGTTGGTGGAGCAATTGGGTTGTTGGATCAAATTGTACCAGCAGCCCAAGTTATAAACTGTTTTAACAAGGCAAGTGAGACTATAAAATGAGATATTTTTCTTACAGTCAATGCAGCCGGGATAATTTAGTAAATGAATTTTTATGTCATAGAAGGCGAAATAAAGTACACCGCTCTATTCGGTAGGACTTGGATACATGTCATAAGTGTTGTACCTTCAGCGTTACACATAATGTTGAAATTTCCAACACCGGAGGGAATCAAGATGATCCGAGGGGAGCAACCAGCAGCAAGAGAGATGTTCACGGTAGAAAAATCAGTACAAACACCAAAATAAATTAAGGCGTGGGTAAAGGCAAGGAAGTTAAATAGCAATCACAGGGTTCGGGCTCGTTGAGTCCGAAAAATGAAAAAGAAAAGACAAATTATGAGGATGAAGAAGACTACTTTCGCATCCTGAGGTCATTTATGATGTCAGATGATTCAGATGCTACAAAGTTGATTATAGAGGAGCTAGAGCAATCATCTTATTCATGCATCTAATGGATAGAAAAGTATACATAGGCACCAGGTTAACACTGGACCTCAGGCTTAAATTAACTAAAACTTCTTAAAGCTAACATCGATTATTTTGTCTGGTCTCACTTAGATATGACAGATATCCCATAAGAGATTATGACTCACAAATTGAGTTTGAACTCGAGCTTCCCCCCGGTAAGCAAAATAGGAGGCCTATGGCAGACTTCAAACATAGATTTTAAAGATTTAAACAAAGCATGTCCAAAAGATTCTTTTCTTTTGCAGTACATCGATCGAATGACTGATGCTATGGCAGGACATGATATGTTGAGTTTTTCTGACGCTTACTCCGGGTACAACCAAATTAGGATGAACCTGGAAGATCAAGAGAAACCCTCTTTTATAACTACATACGGGACCTATTGCTATAATGTTATGCCATTTTTAAAAAAAATACCGGAGCAACATATCAATGCCTAGTTAATCGCATGTCCGAGGACCAAATAGGTAACACAATAGAGATTTATATTGATGAAATGTTAGTTAAGTCCCTAGAGTTAGAGGACCATTTAAAGGAATTGTAAAAAATATTGGACATACTCCAAAAATACAATATAAAGTTGAATCCAAAAAAATGTAATTTTGGAGTTGGCTCGGGCAAGTTTTTGGGTTTCCTGGTTTCAAACCGAGGATAGAGATCAATCCGGATAAGATCAAATCTATTGAGGAGATTCCAAAGGTACTTGAAGATGTGAATGCATTATAAAAACTCACCGGGAGGATAGCCAAGCAGATTTATCTCTAGGTCCTTGGAGAAAAATTACCAGTTCATCTCTTTGTTAAAAAAGAAGAATGACTTCGAGTGGACACCGGAGTGTCAGTAATCTTTGAGGGATTTGAAGAAGTAGCAGTTGTTCATGTATCTAGCGGTATCCGAAGTAGCTGCAAGTGCAGTTTTGGTTTGAGAAGAGAAAGGTACACAATTTCTCATTTATTATATGAGTAGAATACTAGCTAGTGCAGAAATTAGATATCCTCATTTAGAAATATTAGCACTAATAACGATCACTAGAAAACTGAGACCATATTTTGAATGTCACCATATATGCGTAGTAATAACTTACCCGTTAAAGAATGTAATGTATAAACCGAAATTCTATGGTAAGTTAGCCAAATGGGCAGTAGAAATTAGTGGGTATGAAATAGAATATAAATCAAGAACAACTATAAAGTCTCAGGTTTTAGCAGACTTTACACCCGAAATGATTTTCAAAGTAGAAAGAGGACTTTTATTAACCTCATGAAAATTTTTAGGAGTCTGAACCTTGTACACTGATCGGTGTATTTTATATACACTTTTTGAGTCATTTTTAGTTAGTATTTTACTCATTTCATTTATGTTTAGTATAGTATTAGGGTCGTTTTCCTTTCTTTTCTGTCACAGCGGTCAGAAATGGAGAAATGACAAAAAGGAGATGAAATGAGCATTAATGAGATAGAATTACACACTAAAAGGGCCAAGAAATGAAGTCTAAGAAGTTTCAGGAAGTATAGAAGAAATCAGACGAAGACCTGACGAAAAAAGGACGAAGAAATGAAAAATCCGGAAGAATGCCGTCACCGGCGCCGCAGCGCCACCCTCTGAATTTCCAAAACGCATCTGATTTTTCGGCGCCGTGGCGCCAGTATTGCGACCACACGACGCGTATTTTTGAGTTTTGGGCCGAATTTGTCACGTTTTCAGGGTGCAGAAGAATAACTTTTCCTACCTACATATTCCTTGACCCTTTACCTAAAGGATTCCATAACCTTTCCTTAACCCTTTACCTAAAAGATTCCATAACTTTTCCTACCTACATAATCCCTAACCCTTTACCTAAAGAATTCTTGGGCTATAAATAGTCTCTACATCATTAGAAGAATTCATTCCATTCTCCATCCATCATTTCATTCTCCATCCATCATTCCATTCTCCATCCATCATTCTACCACATCCCATCTTGTAAATATTTCACAACACAATCCTTGGACGCTAGAAGGCTAGGAGACTTGTTCTTGAGTATTTTTCTTTTCTTTCTTTTGTTTTGTTTATTTCAGTTCATGGAGATTATATTAGTGTTACTGATCGGTGTATTTTATATACACTTTTTGAGTCTGTTTTAGTTAGTCTTTTGTCCCATTTTGCACATATAAGTGTCGTATTAGGATAGTTTTTCTTTCTATTGAGTCAAAGTGGTTGAAATGGCCAAATGGCGGAAAAGGAGCAAAAAGAGGGCAAAAGAGGAGATGCCAGAGCTGAAAACAGAGAAAGTGGCGAACGAGGCTAAAATCTAGACCAGCGCCGCGGCGCCTCCTGCAGCCAAAAGCGTGGCGCGCGCCATTATTCGAGAGGCAGACTGCACGGCCGCGCTAAGACAGATGCAGACGGCATGGCGCCTAAACATCCGAGGAGCTACAGAACTTCCGGCGCCGCGGCGCCCATCAGCAGGGCCGCGGCGCCGACGCGGAAATTTTAGGTCTTTTGACGGATTTTTGGGCCAGGCCTGCAGGGAAAAGAAGGAGGCGTTTTTAAACCTATAAAAGGAGAACCCTAGGCAGTTTTAAAGAGTTCCCTTTCTTGCCAAACACAAGGTTTTCTTGCCTAGGAGATTGGAGACCTAAACATTAGTAATTTCTTTCCTTTCTTTACTTTAATTCAGTTTTGTATGATGAACATGGAATTAGTTCTTGTCATATTTATGGCTAGGAACTAATTCTCTTATGTGGCTTTCTATGTTGAATTTCTTGAACCTTATGTTATAAATTAACGACGCTTATGGTAATTATTCTTATTGAGAGATCTATCCAATAATTGAGTTGAATTCTTGGTAGCTAATTGACAACTAGTTATCACTATATGATTTCTAATCGATTACGAAAAGTGGATTGTGAATATCCGTAAGTTGGATGTATACCTTGAATTGGGGATGAAAATACCTCAATTAGATTTGAAGCGTTGATTAGGCTTAACAACCCTAATTTTGCGCATTGTGCGCGTGACGGCCAACTAGGTTTTTGTGCTTAATCCTCCTATAGCGTTACTTTATCAAAGTTAGGTAAGGAACAATACTGGGTTGAGTGTTTATATAACCTTAACGGAGTATAAAACGATTTCAGAAACCCGCTTTCTCCAAAGAAGAATGCCATAAGTAATGCATTAGTAAGTAACATAAGCGGATAGTAAGGATACATAGAAGCCCTATTCTCATCACATCTGAATTAAATCTTTATACTTTAAAATAGCTTTTATAATTCTTAGTCATAAACAACCAATCACTCATTAATTCACCAAATAGATACTAGAAAATAGATAATTGGTACTTGAACCCTAATCCTAGAGGACGATATTCGGTCTTATCTAAGACTATACTACTTGATACGATAACGTGCACTTGCGTTTAAAAGTGTGTGCATCTTAACGCGCATCAAGTTTTTGGCGCCGTTGCCGGGGATTAGGCAATAGTTCAATATCAAATTATCTATTTTTAATTTATAATTTGGTTTTAAATTTTTTAGTTTTATTTTTAGTTTTTACGAAAATTCGAGGTGCCGTGATCTTTTGTTGGCTTTGATTCGTCTCAGGAACACTTTAGATATGGATATTTACTGTCCATCTGATAGAGAGCCAACTATAGAGGAACAGAGGGAGGAATTACGAGAAACTTTACTCAATCTCACGAGGTCCCAAGCTCAGTTCATGGACGAAATGAGGTTGGGCATAAAGAGGTTGGAAACAGAATAGCGTAACTCGCGTTATATTCAACAAATAACCGCAAGAAGAGCAATCTGCATCTGGGAGAAGCAATAAGGAAACACAATGTCAGGCAATTGACCTGAAGGATGCCGAATCAGGGGAGAGAGAAAGTTTACAGCAGCTGCAGCGCCGCGGCTCCAATGATCAAGGCCGCGGCCCGTGATTCTCGATACAGAGTGAAAGTGGCCGCGCGCCGTAAACTGTAAATCAAGAAAATAAAGACCACAGAGCAACAAAGACTCCAAGTGATAATACCATACCCCCAGAAGTTAACAACCTGCACTCTTGATAAGCAATTCTCCAGATTCGTGGAGGTCCTCAAACAATTGCAACTCAATATCCCGTTTGCTGAAGCACTAGACCAAATGTCGAGCTACGTCAAGTTCATGAAGGATGTGCTTAGCAAAAAGAGGAGGATACAGGATTACGAAACAGTGATGTTAATCAAGAATGTAGTGCCATCCTACAGACAATCGCCTCGTAAGTTACTGCACTCGGAGCTTTACCATCCCATGCACTATTGGAAAGTTTGAATGTCAAAAGGCACCGCGGCGACTCGGGAGCAGCATAAATCGATGCCCTATCTAATTTTCTCGCAAACTAGAAATGGGAGAAATCAAACCTACAAACATCACCGCAAACATGACTGCTCAATTGTTCATCCGGAGAGTCATCAAGATATATTAGTAAAAGTGGACAAGTTCATTTTCTCACGACTTCGTTATCTTAGACATACAAGATAACGATGGAATCCCCATCATATCGCGCACTTCTTAGCCACGGATAAGCTCTCATTGATGTTCAAAAGGGGAATCAAGCTTCGAGTAGATGAAGAGAGGTAATTTTCAATGTTCTTCAAACAAAGAAATTTTCCAGAGGCCAAAGATAATCGCCACCATCGACCTTATCGAAGAGACAATAGCAAACAAAGAGTTCGAATACGATGATACGCTTAAAGAAGTACTGACCACATGGGATGATGATAGTAGAAACGATCCAGATCTGATGGAGTATGCAAATTGGATGAATGCTTATGAAAAATGGGATACAAGGACAAAGAAGTATGAAGAGTCGACAGTACCGAAAGATCGCATCATCCACGAGAGAAGGCCCCAGAGCTTGAGTTAAAAATCCTACCCAATCATCTGCAATACCAATACCTAGGTGAAGAGAACACCCTACCAGTAATCATTTCATGCCACATATCCACCGAAGAGATTGAGAAACTGCTAAGAGTACTAAAGAAGCACAAGCGGGCTATTGGATGGACATGAGCAGACATAAAAGGGATAAGTCCATCAACCAGAATGCATAAGATCCGTCTAGATGAGAGAGCACCATCCATCAAGCTCGAGGCGATCAACCCGAATATGAAGGAGGTAGTAAGGAAAGAAATCCTAAAATGGCTCGATGCAGAGTAATTTACCCATATCCGATAGCACTTGGGTAAGCCCATAAGTGGTGCCAAAAAGGGGAATAACGGTGGTGGCTAACTAAAGAAACGAACTCATTCCCTCGAGAACAGTCATCGGATTGAGAATCTACATTGAATATCGCAAGTTGAATAAAGCAACTATAAAAGACCACTTCCGCTGCCATTCCTAGATCAAATGTTGACGACTCACAGGCATAACTACTATTGCTTTTGGATGGATACTCGGGTATCACCAAATTGCAATAGCCCCGAAGATCGTGAAAAGACAACATTTACTTGCCCTTTGGCACATTTGCATTTAGAAGAACGCCATTTGGACTCGCATTGCACTGCAACTTTTCAAAGGTGTATGATGGCAATTTTCTCGATATGGTAGAAAGGACTATAGAGATCTTTATGGATGACTTTTCGGTCTTTGGAGCATCATTTGATGAATGTTTAAGGCATCTAGAAGCGATGTTGAGCCTGGCAAGAATCTAACTCAGGCTAAATTGGGAGAAGTGTCACTTCATGGTGACAGAAGGAATCGTCTTGGGGCATAAAATATCAAGCCAAGGTATTGAGGTAGACAAAGCAAAGATTTCAGTGATCGAAAATCTTCCACCTCCAGTATCAACAAAAGGAGTCAGAAGTTTCCTTGGACATGCAGGCTTCTATAGAAGATTCATCAAGGATTTTTCAAAGGTCTCAAAGCCCCTTTCCACATTGCTAATGACAGGGGTAGTCTTCGACTTCAATAAAGAATGCTTATCCGCATTTCAAACGCTCAAGGAGAAGCTTACCTCAGCACCCATAGTCATTGCACCAAATTGGGAGCTCCCATTCGAACTCATGTGCGATGCAAGCGACTATGCAGTTGGAGCGGTACTTGGACAAAGAATCGACAAGGTATTTAGATCCATTTACTATGCTAGTAAAACTCTAAATGACGCACAATTAAATTATGCAACTACTGAAAAAGAATTACTAGCTATAGTATATGCGTTTGAGAAATTCAGGCCCTACTTGATTGGAAATAAAGTGATAGTGTACACTGACCACTCTGCTATAAAGTACTTAATGACAAAAAAGGATGCAAAGCCTCGCCTCATTCGATGGGTCCTACTTCTACAAGAATTTGACGTAGAGATTCGTGATAAGAAAGGAACAGAGAATTCAATGCACCACTTGTCCGCACTAGAGAACACAGAGCCGTAACACCGCGATGTGCAAATAAATGATCACTTTCCAGACGAACAACTGTTTCGAGTAAGTATGAATTTTAAATTACCTTGGTACGCTGATTTTGTTAACTTTCTTGCAGCAAAAGTTCTACCCCCAGGCTTGTCAAGACAGCAAGTGAAGAGATTTTATTCTGAAGTAAAACATTACTATTGGGAGGAACCGACGCTATACAAACACCGTGCGACCAAGTCATCAAAGCGATGTATAATGGAGGAAGAGATGCACCAGTCTCACCCATCGCCACACCTTATCATGTGGTGGACACTTTGGGCATCAAGAACAGGCAAAAATATTGCAATGCGGATTCTATCGCCAACACTCTTCAAGGACGCCATGCCTTTGCGCAGATGTGATAATTGTCAAAGAACAGGAACATCTCAAGACGAAACGAGATGCCTTCGCACGATATTGGAAGTAGAACTATTCGACGTGTGGGAATTGATTTCACGGACCATTCCCGCCATCTTTGGAAATCAATACATCCTTCCGCGCAGAGACTATGTGTCCAAACGGGTAGAAGAGTCACCAAGGAAAACGACAAGAAACTGCTCAAAAATTCCTCCAAAAGAATATTTTCACAAGGTTCGACACCAAGAGCTCTCATCGGTGATGGCGGAGCCATTTCTGCAATAGGCAGCTGAAGTCACTGCTTTCCCGATATGGAGTTTACCACCGCACTACAACTGCTTACCATCCTCAAGCTAATGGGCAAGCGGAAATATCAAATAGAGAAGTGAAGAGCATATTGGAAAAGACGGTGAACGGCTCAAGGAAAGACTGGTCTATCAAATTAGATGACGACGTTGGGCATACCGGACAGCATTCAAAACACCAATTGGTATGTCACCTTATAAATTAGTTTTTGGTAAAGCATGTCATTTGCCAGTGGAGTTAGAACACAGAGCATATTGGGCAATGAAGAAGTTAAACATGGATACCACGGCAGCAGGACAGAGGAGGCTACTACAGCTGAGCGAATTAGATGAATTCCGACACAATGCGCCATGAGAATGCAAAGATCTACAAGGAACGAACGAAAGCATGGCACGATAAGAATTTGATACCGAAAGACTTTCAAGAAGGACAACAAGTGCTGCTATTCAACTCAAGGTTGAGATTGTTTCCAGGCAAGTTAAAATCACGTTGGACATGACCATACACGGTGGTAAGAGTATTCCCATACGGAGCAATTGAAATAAAAGGTAGAGAGGGAGCCGCCTTCAAGGTAAACGGACAGAGGGTAAAACCCTACCTAATCAATGAAATGGAATACATGAACTTGGTAACTTCTCAATCCTTAAAATAAGTAAGGAACTTGCGTCCGGCTAAAAGACGGTAAAGACAACGCTTAGTCGAGGCAACCCAATGCTTTAATTATGATTATCTCAATTTCGCTTTAGTTTATGTTATTTCATTTTGTCTTGACGCCTCACGGCCATGGGTTCGTGTTTCGTCTTTGTGTTGACAGGTGGAAGCCAAGGATATCCAGAAAAATCGTCAAATGATCGGCGCGCCAGAATTGGGCGCCGCGCCCCATTTGCCGCGCCACACAACTGATACTATGAGTTATGGAGGATACCCGATCCAAGGCCCTATCGCCAAATCAAAACACCAAGAATACTCCTCCTCATGGAATTCAAAGCATTATCCACCGCCACCACCACCATTTTAGCCAAAGTTTGTAGTTGTCGCTTTTATCGCTTTGAGTCTCGCACACATCGGGGACAATGTGTGATTTAAGTTTAGGGTGTTTTATTTGGTGTCATGTTATGTTTTATTTAAGTCTTTTATTTGTTTTATGTTTATTTTGAGTCACCAAAATTTTTCTTTTCGAGTCATAATTGTCTCACAAAGATCATATATGATGTAGTTGCTAAACACCTAGTGAAGTAAAGTGGAATAATGTAAAGGAATTGAAGCAACTATCTAAACACTTAGGTTAGATATGCCAAAACTCACGTAACTGCCTCATTCGAGTTTCTTACTTGAGTTATGCATGCTAAATGATAAATGCTTATGTGTTATGATTGCTTGCTATTTGAGGCTAAATAGTTAGGATATGTATGTTAGGAGATGACGACTGCATTTCTTTGATAGTCAATTCTTACCATTCTTTCTATCCCGCACTTTAAAAATATCCCTAGTCACCCCATCGAGCCTAAATTTGAAACTTCTTCTTTGACACCCTATGTTCCCACAAATTGTACCATAAGTGCAAATATGAAATAGTGGAATCCATCAGGTTAAAGAAGAGACAAAAGAGTGAATGAGTTTGTTGCACCCCAATAAAAAAAAAAGTAATAAGAAAGAGGCAAAAACCTAAGTTTGGGGGTGCCTATTAGTATAATACACTTCACTATCCCAAAATAAAAGAGGGGAAGGATAGAATTGAAGTGAAGGAAAGAATCAAAAGAAAAAGGGAAAAATTGAAAAGCCAAAGAGCTTATGGTACAGAACAATGAGCCTAAATGCCTATCTTTACCAACCCCTACCTAAGCCAACATTACAACCTCAAAGTCCTCAAGATCTCTTTAGGCATATCCAATTAGTGGAGAATAGCAAGTAAGCATGCCATAGGAATTCTTGAATTTATATGCATGATTTAGTATATGAACTTCCATTTAAGCATGATAAGTATGAGTTTGCGAAATATCTAGCTCAATGTGTTGAAATTCCATGCTATATGTTCCTGCATATTATTCTGCTAACCTTCATGTTTTTCTAGTTAACATCTATGCAGCAAAAGTGATTAATGACAGGGAGTCCTTTATTTTTCATTCTTTTGAGTCTTTATCAGATTTCTTTCTATCTTTGCTCGAGGGCAGCAAAGGTTAAGTTGGGTATTTGATCTGTGTATTTTATATACACCTTTTGAGTCTGTTTTAGTTAGTCTTTTGTCCCATTTTGCACATATAAGTGTCGTATTAGGATAGTTTTTCTTTCTATTGAGTCAAAGTGGTTGAAATGGCCAAATGGCGGAAAAGGAGCAAAAAGAGGGCAAAAGAGGAGATGCCAGAGCTGAAAACAGAGAAAGTGGCGAACGAGGCTAAAATATAGACCAGTACATGGCTACCATTATTCGAGAGCGAAGACTCGCACGCGCTCTAAGACAGCAGATGCAGGGCCGCGGCGCCTAAACATCCGAGGAGCTACAGAACTTAGCCGCGCCCATCGCCAGGCGCGCGCGCCGACGCGGAAATTTTAGGTCTTTTGACGGATTTTTGGGCCAGGCCTGCAGGGAAAAGAAGGAGGCGTTTTTAAACCTATAAAAGGAGAACCCTAGGCAGTTGTCGCGCCCTTTTCCGGCCGCGACATTCATTTTCTAACTCCTGCTCAAAATGCAAAGTTAGAAAATAAAATAAAATGCTAAATATTAACAGTGCAAACAAATATTAAAGTGCTAAAAATGCAAAAGTGCTAGAAATGCAAAAGTGCTAAGGGTTCGCGGAGTCGCCACCTAATTAGTTTGGGTGAATTAGGACACCTAAATGTTTAACTAGTTTAAAGTAAAACACTAACTCCATTTTAATGGTCTGCTAAACTTAATGAGGTTCTGGATAAGGGTTCTTTATTAATCTAGAGGGAAGGGGTTAGGCACCCTCTAAGATCCGCTAACTTGTGGTTGTCCTGCCAAACCTAGGGTAATTATTATGTTTAAAAATGCAAAATAAAAGCTCCTCCTGATTAATAGAAATGCTGAAGTTAAAATGTTTAAAAGGTGTTTAAAGTATAAAAAGGGCAAAAGGTGCTTAAAGCATAAAAAGGGCAAATAAAAGGTGCTAGAATGCAAAACGTTGCTAGGGAGTACTAAAATGCTAAAAGAGTGCTAAAAATTGCTAAAAAGGTGCTAAGGGATTAATTTTAAAATAAAGGATGCTAAAAGTGCAAAAAGGTAAAAAAAAGAGTGCTAGAATTGCAAAGAGTGCTAAAGGGTGCTAAGGGTGCAAAATGCCAAAACGTGCCTAAAGGCTAAATGGTTGCTATATGCTAAAGTACAAAGAATGCTAGGGAGGTGTTAAAATGTTACTAAAGTTTAAAGAGGGGCTAAGAATGCAAAAATGTTAAGATGCTAGAAAGTGCTAAATGCTAGGGTGCTTTATAGACTAATTATGTGTTCACGCAAAGGTTATTTACGGACTAATTGTGTATACTGCTAGCTAGATTAATCTTGCTTAACCTACGGGTAGTATAAAAATGTTTAAGAGATTTTTTGAGAGTTTAGGAGAAAAATGTTTATGGATTTAACAAATTGTTGGTTTTATGATGCAAGTTAGATTATTTTGGCAAATTTAGACATGCATGACAATCTCAAAAAGCAAGTAAGTTAAGCGATGAACTTTAAATTACCTTTATATGTTTAAAGACCTAATTGCTAGAATTTCTCCTATTAATTACAAAATTAGGTAATAAAATTACAATAAACAAATAAAGGCATAAAATGAGACAAAAGTTAAGAGAGTGAAGGGATTGGAGCGGATGACCCCGTCTTATTTGTTTATCTAGGAGTTTCGTCGAATGCGAATGCGGTGCACATAGACGCGGTTAGCCATTTCTGCGGCTCGCGATGAAGTCTCAGTGAGACTCTTTATTTTGCTCCTATGCTTTCATGTAGAAATAAAGAAGAGGATAAGGATTAGTATGCACTCCAAATAATATAGGATATGAATAATAGAAGAAACACTAAACACTGGCATATGTTTATAATGTGTGCTGATCCTGTCGACCCAAAACAATCCATCTTTGTTTAACCAGCATGCAGTTCATTTAAACAACATGTCTCTGTGAGCATTATTTTCCAGATTTCAAGAAACTATACTCAATATACCGCAACCTGCATGTGAGGAATGTATCAAGCAATAAACCGACCCAAAGATTCAGTTATAGAAAAACAAGGCTATCCAAGATGCCTAAAGAGTAGACTCAATAACATTCTGGACTATCAACCCATCTATCTATGTTTTAATTTAGCAGTCAGGCCAGCAGTGAGAAAGCAAAGACGTCATGTGAGGATAACAACTAAGATATTTAGATTTTTCAAGACATATCGGATACCAATCAACAAACGGGACCATTGATACTTTCTTTAGCCCTTTTTTTTTTCATCGATGTCAAATTATGTGAGTTGCAACCCGCTATTATAGATGTCCAGTTCAAACAAATGAAGACACAAATATTGCTACCCCGACTAAAGCTATATCAATAACACCTTGACTAAAAAGAACCAGTTGCCGGAATAGGACCAAACTTGAAACTGTATTCAAGCTAAAGTCACCAACATGTATATTAAAGCGTTACTATGGCCTATTGACACATCTCGTGATTCTTAAGAGTTCGACAGTTACAAGGAGTAGGCTGCCTATGCAAACAAATCACTTTAACTAGGTGTGAATCCCATGAGCAGTTCAGCAAATAAGAGATAACAGACCTGATGTTAACATATTCCAATTTTCAATAAGACAATATGCACACGAGCATTGTATGGCCAAATATTGAAGCTAAGTAGGTTATCAAGGATCATATTCAAACTATGTTATCCTCGAACCAAAGATATTAGATGTAAAATAGGCTACAAGCATTTTGGACAAACACTAATAGGTCTAAGTAAAGTTTACATCATTTTAAATCAACATGAATACTACCATAAGCTAACACACGGTTACAAAGGCTTGTTCGATCACATGAGCTTCTGATTCCAATAAATAGATCACCAGCAATTCATTATCTTAGATTCAGAACAAATGACAATTTTAAAACACTTGACTACCAAATTAACTAATCGCGATACGAAGAATCCAACTAAGAAAACCTATCTGATTTATATAGGCCAAGCAAACAGATTAATACAATTAACATCGATTAAATTCGTGATAAACCCACATAGCACAGAAATCTAATGAATACGAGAGGAGTTCGATTTTACCTTCTCCGGGCAGCGAACCGGGGCAGCGTATCAAGTCGTCGGAGCCACTCGACGGGTTTTGGGCTTTGCGATGCGAAACAGAGGGGAAGGTTTTGCTTGTTGATTTCTTGGTTGTTTACTACTTGTTTACCAATTCGGATTGTCGCCTCTATCGTGCTCACCGCCTTCCGCCTCTAAATTGCTATGTGGTTCCTAACTGCTGCTAAGGTGTAAAATGATTGCTATCTCCCCTAACTGCTGCTAAAGTGTGTCGATACTATGGGTATCCTAATCGCTAAAGGTGTCGACGCATGGGTTTCTCCTTTCTCGCTCTACTCGCCTCTAAATTGCATGTTCTTCCCCTTTGCATGCCTATCGCACGTGCTTATATAGCCCTATTTGGGGTTCCAAGTTAGGTAAGTAATAAAGGCTAATTCGTGCTTGAATCGACGAGATTCTCGCACGATATTGGTCGCTTATTTTAAGTGTAACGATTTCAAGGAAAATCTGGTTTTATGGTAAGAAATCGTTAACCGGGTTAGTATGGGTAAGGAAGGTTGGCTAGGTGCGCGTGGTTGAGGAAAAGGGTTCTGATTCACGGATTCTCAGCGAGAATCACGCAGCGCGGCGATGGTCTTGGTTTCTATTGCTAGTTTAGGTTTTTTTTTGTGTGAGGACGCCGACGGGAAGGGTAAGGTAAAGGAAAAGAAATGAGTGGTCGTGGGCCAACCGATAAGGGAAATCAAATGGGCGCTGGGCCTCGATAAGGAAAAGGCGTGGGGCGGCGACGTCGCGATTGGGTGCGTTAGCGGTCGCTGGCTAAGGAAGGGCGATGGGTTGATTAGTCTTAGGAGTTAATTAGCTAGTTTAATTTAAGTGGGTTATTAGTGTTAGTCTTAGGTGCTATTTGATTAGTGTTAAATTAATAAATTGTGCTCAAATTATTTAGGTGCTCCATTAATCTAATTGTTATCAAAAATAAACGCAAGGCATATTTAATTAATGCTCAATACTTTAGACCGCTACGCTATTATTTAAAAATCTTATTATTATGCATTATTGCGGTTAAATAAAAATTGAATTGCGTTTAGATTAAATTATTTAAATGCCAAATGCAAGTATGATATTTAAGAATTGTTTAAAGCTTTATAAATGACGCTATTAAACGTATTAGATTAAAATTGATTTTAAATTACAAATGATTATGAAATTCTCCTGCGTATTAATAAATGCGACTACGCTTACTTGACGCGACGCCATTGCTAAATTAATTATTTTATGTATTTATTAATTACTTAAGAATTGTTTGTGAGCTTAAAATTAATTAATGCGCGCGACTCTAAGTGCTAAAAACTCTACGGAAACGCGACGCCATTATTAAATTATTTATTTATGCATGTATTTATGTTTTATCACTGCATTTTATTATAAAAATCATAAAAATTATTTTACAAAATTAGTCTAATTTTATGGTTAATGGCCGACTTAGGGTCAAAATCGTGTCAACAGCTTTAAAGAGTTCCTTTCTTGCCAAACACAAGGTTTTCGCCTAGAGATCGAGACCTAAACATTAGTAATTTCTTTCCTTTCTTTACTTTAATTCAGTTTTGTATGATGAATATGGAATTAGTTCTTGTCATATTTATGGCTAGGAACTAATTCTCTTATAGGCTTTCTATGTTGAATTTCTTGAACCTTATGTTATAAATTAATGCATGATTATGGTAATTATTCTTATTGAGAGATCTATCCAATAATCGAGTTGAATTCTTGGTAGCTAATTGACAACTAGTTATCACTATATGATTTCTAATCGATTTCAAAATGGGGAACGTGAATATGTCAGTAAGTTGGATAGATACTTGAATTGGGATGAAAATACCTCAATTAGATTTGTAGCGTTGATGAGAGGCTTAACAACCCTAATTTTGGCGCATCGCGTGACGGCCAACTAGGTTTTTGTGCTTAATCCTCCTATAGCGTTACCCTTATCAAAAAGTTAGGTAAGGAACAATATCGGGGTTGAGTGTTTATATAACCCTAACGAGTATAAACGATTTCAGAAACCCGCTTTCTCCAAAAGAAGAATGTCATAAGTAATGCATTAGTAAGTAACATGTTGATAGTAAGGATACATGTAAGCCCTATTCTCATCACATCCGAATTAAATCTTTATACTTTAAAATAGCTTTTATAATTCTTAGTCATAAACAACCAATCACTCATTAATTCACCAAATAGATACTAGAAAATAGATAATTGGTACTTGAACCCTAATCCTAGAGGGCGATATTCGTCTTATCTAAGACTATACTACTGATACGATAACGCACTTGCGCTTAAAAGTGTGCATCTTAACGCCGCATCGCCATTACCCCGTATTTTCCAGTATGTATGTGAGGACGCACGACGCTTGTACAAGCCCTATTTAGGTTAAGGATGAAATTGTGAACTTTCGACTAAAAGATTCCGAACCTTGAAGGAAATTCTACGCTTTTAATATTTTAACCGACACGGATTTTTCCGAGAGAAAATATTTTGGACCAACGGGAGGGCGACATGTGTCACCCTTAGTTGGCATGGGTTGGACGAAATAGTAGGCCAAGTGGACATGGTCAAGTGGTCAAAGTCTTGGAAGATATTTTCTTTGGGTGAGCGAGAGTAGGTGCATTTTTTTGGCATGTGGGGAGGCATTGTGGACGCTTTTTCGAGCAAGTGGGAGGCCACTTGGCTCATTGTTGTGGGGACATATGTCCCAATGTTGTGGTGGACATATGTCTCAACTTTGTGGTGGACACTGTGGAAGACCTCACTTGAACAAGCTACCACATCTACACCTTCCATTTGTTTTAATCTTGTCCATCAAGGTTCTATAAATACCCTCTCAGGCAAGACTTCTTCATTCACTGAGCAAATTCCAAGTCTCAAAATCCCTCTCCCTTTGAGAAGTTCTCGCCCCAACCCCCTTCCTAGTGGTTCGTCCGAAACCCCCTCTCTTGATAGTTCTCGTCCCCACCCCTCTCCTTAACCAAACTTTGTCCAAAAATTCCTAAACTCTTAAGTATTCTTCCTTAGTGTATTAGGAAGGTTTTTAACCAAAGGTTAGAAAAGATTTCACACTCTAGCCCCTAAAGCCTCACCTTGCCGAGAGTTGTGAGGACAAGAACCTTAGTGTTCTTCACTTGTTTAGGTTGGTTCTTAAAGAGGAGTTGGTTAGAGCGTAAGGGTTTCTTGGAGCGGATCGAGCGCACGGATTACAGAGCTAAACGTTGTTCAGATCGACATTTAAACTTGGATAATTTTGGGCTTATCGAGGTAAATATCTTTGTCCTTCTATTGTAATTGAGATTACATATAGTAGTTTATAAATGAGTATAAGATATAGAAGGATGGTATAAAAGAAGAGAATTGAACAGTAATTACATAGAATCAGACATTAGAGACTTGTGTAGTTAGACTCGCAGGGAAGTGCTGCCCGATTTTCCGTAGCAATAAGCACCTTCTGCTTAGAATATTCTACAGAGTAGTCTAGACGTTGATAGACGTATTTGACTATTATAGGTTGATACTCTGCGCGCGACATATTCGAATTGGCAGGTGGATTTCGTCGAGGAGGTATGTGATTCTTCCTATCCTCTTGAGCATGATATTTTAAAAGAATATATATAGTACGGTAGACGTACGTGTGTTAACTAAACGTGGTTTTACTTCGATATCTTTTGACTTGAGTTTTAAATAATGAGAATCTTGATGTATTTCAAAAGAATTAAGAATCGTTTTTGAAAGAAGAGTAATACTTGGTTTTAAAAGCTTAAGTGTTATACTAGCTTTATGGAAAGTTAGGTATAACGACTTAAGAGAGATAAAAGGAACGGTTTACTTAATTGTTTATGAAAGCCTTATATTGATTTCGGAAATGAGAATAAGTATCGAACAAACCACTGCAACGCTAATAAAGAAAAATGTATTGACTAATTAAGGATTATTAAAACCAAGAGAAACCTCCATCCGCATAAGCTAAGATAAGACAAAATTGTATTACATTTCCTAGATCATGGTCGCTTTAATAAGATTGTTATAAACAAGAATAACCTACTCACACATAAGGCATATGTTACTCAAATTATTTTAAAAGGAGATTTGTTAAGTGTTTAAAACTATGATCTATGAATCTTTCAAGATAAGAGACTTGACTAAATCGACTTGATATGAATTTTGTTAAAAGTGTGAAACCTCATTCGTGAGCAATGAGTACTGGTTTTTAAAGAGTTAATGTATGAAGTACTTGGGGATAAAACCCGAACTTGTTGACATAAAATAGAAAGTACCTTGTGTCAATAACTTGACTATGTTGGTTTGTGATAGCCTTGTAATACTTTCTTGTTGGTTTGATAAGTAAACATGCGCGCGACGCCACGCGTGTTAGTGTCTTGTGATGTTGTGTAAGCGGTTATTCTTGTTGTGCTTACGTTGTTAAACGTTAAGCCCGCTGTACTATTATTATATCACATACTCCCGACTTGTTATACCGAGGACTTGCCACCCTTGACGCGTCTATACGGCTATGCGATCGTGTGACTACGCGAGTCGCGGAGTTCCGTGATTGATCATTCCGTGTATTATCCCGACGCGGCGAGTGCCTTACGCGTCCGCGTGACTACGCGGTCTATGTGACTACGTGGATCGCGGGATTCCGCGAGGTACCGCTGGTTAGCTACCCCGACGCGAGGAATACCTCACGCGGCCTATGCGGCCTACGCGAGTCGCGTAAGTTCCAGATTAGACGCGCACATCGACCGAGGGCGAGTGGCCGCCTTCGATTACATGCGGTGGCCAGAAAGACCTCGTGATACGCTTTATAGCATTATTCGTACTGGTTTTAGTAGTCGCTATGCCTTCATTTACCCAGACGGTTTTATTATGACACGGCGGACTCGTGTTCATGTGTATTCCTTGGTGCTTTTATATCATGGATCACGGTGAGGAAGGAATTCCACCGCATGATTGATATTGTGGGCACGAGACTCATGGTTATATTTGAGTAATGACTTTAAGCGTGAGTCCTCGACTGATACGACCGCTACATATCAGGCATCGTAAATTGGTTATCATATATGTCTTCGCTTTACATAGACTATTATGATTTCACTTACGTGATTTCATTCACATACTGTTATGTGACCTCCGCTTCGATGCGTTCATGCCGCAGTAGGTACACCAGCTGTTGATCCTCGCCATGTGGTCACAACGTTGTTGGGAAGCTCCGCTTTCTCGGAGGCTTATCTCGGTATAGTCCCCGCTGCCAGAGGTACTTACATTCGTGGTATGGCGGCCCCGTCCCGCCATTTTTGTTATAACATTCTAGAGGCCCAGTAGTAATCACAAGGTGGTTTGTAAAGGATGTAATCGCTCAAGTTTTCATATATATATGCCGAAAGGCAACTTTTCTCGATAAACTGCTTTCTCATTCATATTGTTTCATGTCTTGTTTTATATTCCGGTTACTCGATGTTGTATCACTAGGGTGCCCGGTAGGCACCACCACGCCCGGGTCGGTCGTGACAAAAGTGGTATCGAGCATTTAATCCTCGGAAAGTGTCTACATCGCATCTAGTAGAGTCTTGATTATCGGTGTGTTGTGCACCACACCAATACTCGTGAGGCTATAGGATATTCGTGATTGGTTTCATTCTTCTCACCGAGATCGTGCCTCAGAGCCGTGATTATAAGTTCGACCCTCTAACGTAATTCTTTCCCTACCGCTATGCCTCCGCGCAAGGCAACCCGGGCCTGTATGGCAAGGCAAAGCGGCGAGTCGCGAGTAGAGAGCACGTAGGTTACGAGGCACAGTGCCCAACCATCACCCGAGGCGGTGCTTCATTCGGGAGTTCGCACGCCGCCACCAAAGCAGAGTTTAGTACACGGCAGTTCCTCATGCGCCATGATATCTGGACCTTCGCCCACGACCAAGAGCGCATGCATGTATTGCAAAGAGACGACTCGCACTATCTAGGATTTAGCAACCGAGAGTATTTTATGTACCGATTTATCACTGGTCTTGATGATTATCTAAGAGAGGTTGTGCAAAGAGTAGCTCTTCACTGATCGAGCATGGCCTCACAGACGGGCTTACGCGCAGAAAGCCGAGAAACGTAGGATCGACGCGTTAACCAAGATCGCAGAAGAGGCCAGATCGCAGGTCCTTTGGTAACTTTCGAGGCGAATCACCTCGCAAATAGATCGATACGCACCTCCGCCAACAGCAGTGGTCCTCCACCGTTCGGACGCTCGGTACGCAGGAGTTGGTCGAGCTCGTGGCTTCCGTTCACGATACACGTAGGTTCCACCACCGGATTCGCTTTTCCTCGGTGTTCACAGTGGCGGCGCCATCCCGGAATGTCGTCTTTCGTTGGTGCTTGTTTTACTCGCGCCCGTCCATGGACGAAAGAATGTTCAAGTAGGAGGGATGCAAGTAGGAGGACTCAGCCTACCAGATTAGTTGGATTCAGTGGTTCGGAGAGGAAGGGGTGTTAACCAGAGGAGGCCACCCCCACCTGCGCCGTGGTAGGTGTCATCACGTGAAGTGTCGATTTCTTCGACAGCTTGTTATGCTGCGACAGCAGGCCATTTTGCGAGAAATTGTCCGACCAAAGGTGGCGCGGATATAGAGACTCTTTTCAGACTAAAGGCTAGTTCATCACCTTCCTAGCTATGCGCCAACAGGGTGATTGATTAGAACGACAAAGGAGAGTGAAGAAGAGACACAGTTTATCCTTAACCTCTGAGATTTGTATGTGTGATAAGATGAGTATATTTTAGGTGTGATGTTCAGATAGCATTGTGTTAATTGTGATTAGAAATCATGATTAGTTAAAAGGGTAAGATTGGGGTTAGGAAAGTGAGCCTTAGAGTTTTATACGTGGAGACCTTAGAGGCAGGCCATCTCGAGTAAAAGATTTATTTACGCTGACCTTTATCTGAGTGCTTAGTATACGTGGGATAGATTTGTGTGATAAGTCCCTGAGTAGTGTGAAATGCTAGGTTTTCGTGACTCAATGGTGAGATTGTTCCGGATCGGAAACAAGAGCTCGCGCGATAAACGGGTCGCCGAGGCCGATTACGCGTCAACTCCGCAGGTTTGAAGAAAGGAAAATTGCGTGGTCCCGCCAGTGATAGGGTCACGAGGGTGTTAGGCCCAAGTTTAGTTAATCATCGACGAGTCCGTGGATGCGCTCGACCGATGGTCGCCGGCGAGGTCACCCATCTTGTCTTTCACTAATCGCTACTCTACAGGTTACGCGAGATGTTATATATCGCGGCGTGGTAAGACCGCACGGTTCCTACTTTTACTTTTGTGACAAGCTGGAGCCGCTTTCGCTATTTCTTTTGTGGTCCGGAGGTTTTACCAGCAGGTTAGGAACTCAAAGTGAGTCTCAAGATTGCATTCACCTCGCCTGTTTTGATTTCGTGGGTACAGTGAGGATTATGTGCCTCTTGTTGAGCGAGTATCATTATAGCTACCATATTCGTGATTCGGACGCCGCTCAAGCCTCGTATGGGTGGAAGTGTAGGTTTGGCCGATTGGTTCGATGGCAAGGTTCAGATAGTTGGTCCGCACTTGATACAGCAGTGGATAAGTGAAGCTTATCCAGAATCCGGTTATCGATGTACCGTAGTCACCGTAAGTCGCGGATAATCGCGCCGACACTGGAGTTCGTGCCGACGGTGGGTTTTCAAGGTACCACCCCTAAGGACGGACGATATTTGAAAAGCAGGGAAACTTAGCCCGAGGTACTCGAGCATTTTCGGATCATTTGGAGAATAGGCCAGTTGCTTATAAGTTATCTTTGCCGTCCGACGCAGAGGCAAGACGTCCGGTCTTTCATGTTGCTATGTTCGGAAGAGTATCGGAGAATCCATCCGCAGTGTTCCCGCTTAACGATAACCAAGTTGGAGATAGTAACTCGAGATTTTGGAAATCAAGCAATAATGTAAATGTGGTAAGTTTATCCTAAGAATTCCGAGTGTTCGGCGAAGGTACGACGAGTAAGGGAGAAGCGAGCACGGGTTAAGAGTATGAAGTGATCAATTCTTATGTGAAGTAAAGGTGCAAGAGAGTATCTTTAGACCTCGGGTAGGAGCTTTTGTGACGTTAGAGGTGTTTCTCGTGGACTTGGAGTTAAGTATTCGCGCGCGTGTTATATCAGGCTACGCGTGGCATTTGCAAACCGCTTAAGTTATGAGGAACTTTATCGTTATCTGCTGAAGGAACATTCGACGAATGCCGGGCTTAGGGAGAATGTTCACCCCGCATTTTCCGTAGTATGTATGTGAGGACGACGCACGTTTGTACAAGCCCTATTTAGGTTAAGGATGAAATTGTGAACTTTCGACTAAAAGATTCAACTCGCGAAGGAAATTCTACGCTTTTAATATTTTCACCGATTACAGATTTTTCCGAGAGACGAAATATTTTGGACCAATGGGAGGGCGACATGTGTCACCCTTAGTTGGCATGGGTTGGACGAAATAGTAGGCCGTGGATACGGTCAAGTGGTCAAAGTCTTGGAAGATATTTTCTGGGTGAGCGAGTAGGTAGGCACGCTTTTTGGGCATGCGTGGAGGCATTGTGGACGTTTTCTTGAGCAAGTGGGAGGCCACTTGGCTCATTGTTGTGGGGACATATGTCCCAATGTCGTGGTGGACATAAGTCCCAACTTTGTGGTGGACACTGCGGAAGACCTCACTTGAACAAGCTACCACATCTACACCTTCCATTTGTTTTAATCTTGTCCATCAAGGTTCTATAAATACCCACCTCTTGTGCAAGACTTCTTCATTCACTGAGCAAATTCCAAGTCTCAAAATCCCTCTCCCCTTTGAGAAGTTCTCGCCCCAACCCCTTCCTAAATGGTTCGTCTCAAACCCCCTCTCTCTTGATAGTTCTCGCCCCACCCTCTCCTTAACTAAACTTTGTCCAAAAATTCCTAAACTCTTAAGTATTCTTCCTTAGTGTATTAGGAAGGTTTTAACCAAAGGTTAGAAAAGATTTCACACTCTAGCCCCTAAAGCCTCACCTTGGCCGAGAGTTGTGAGGACAAGAACCTTAGTGTTCTTCACTTGTTTAGGTTGGTTCTTAAAGAGGAGTTGGTTAGTGAGCGTAAGGGTTGCTTGGAGCGGATCGAGCGCACGGACAGAGCTAAACGTTGTTCAGATCGACATTTAAACTTGGATAATTTTGGGCTTATCGAGGTAAATATCTTTGTCCTTCTATTGTAATCGAGATTACATATAGTAGTTTATAAACGAGTATAAGATATGAAGGATGGTATAAAAGAATAGAATTGAACTGTAATTACATAGATCAGACATGAGACTTGTGTAGTTAGACGCAGGGAAGTCGCCCGATTTTCCAGAAGAATAAACACCTTCTCGCTTAGAATATTCTACGCAGTAGTCTAGACGCCGATAGACGTATTTGACTATTATAGGTTGATACCGAGCGACATATTCGAATTGGCAGGTGGATTTCGCCGAGGAGGTATGTGATTCTTCCTATCCTCTTGAGCATGATATTTTAAAAGAATATATATAGTACGGTAGACGTACGTGTGTTAACTGAACGTGGTTTTACTTCGATGTCTTTTGACTTGAGTTTTAAATAATGAGAATCTTGATGTATTTCAAAAGAATTAAGAATCGTTTTTGAAAGAAGAGTAATACTTGGTTTTAAAAGCTTAAGTGTTATACTAGCTTTATGGGAAGTTAGGTATAACGACTTAAGAGAGATAAAAGGAACGGTTTACTTAATTGTTTATGAAAGCCTTATATTGATTTCTAAATGAGAATAAGTATCGAACAAACCATCGCAATCGCTTAATAAAGAAAAATGTATCGACTAATTAAGGATTATTAAAACCAGAGAAACCTCCATCCGCATGTAAGCTAAGATAAGACAAAATTGTATTACATTTCCTAGATCATGGCTGCTTTAATAAGATTGTTATAAACAAGAATAACCTACTCACACATAAGGCATATGTTACTCAAATTATTTTAAAAAGGAGATTTCGTTGTTAAGTGTTTAAAACTATGATCTATGAATCTTTTGAAGATAAGAGACTTGACTAAATTGACTTGATATGAATTTTGTTAAAAAGTGTGAAACCTCATTCGTGAGCAATGAGTACTTGGTTTTAAAGAGTTAATGTATGAAGTACTTTGGGGATAAAAACCCGAACTTGTTGACATAAAATAGAAAGTACCTTGTGTGAATAACTTGACTATGTTGGTTTGTGATAGCCTTGTAATACTTTTTGTTGGTTTGATAAGTAAACATCGCGCGACGCCACGCGTGTTAGTGTCTTGTGATGTCGCTGTAGGGGTTATTCTTGTCAGGCTTACGTTATTAAACGTTAAGCCCGCAGATCGTTATTATATCACATACTCCCCGACTTGTTATACCGGTGACTCGCCACCCTTGACGCCGTATATACTACGCAAATTGTGTGACTACGCGAGTGCGGAGTTCCGTGATTGATCATTCCGTGTATTATCCCGACGCGGCGAGTGTCTTACGCGGTCCGCGTGACTACGCGCCTATGTGACTATGCGATCGCGATTCTGCGAGGTACCGCGGTTAGCTACCCCGACGCGAGAATACCTCACGCGGGCCTATGCGTGCCTACGCGAGTCGCGTAAGTTCCAGATTAGACGCGCACATTGATAATCGGTGGCGAGCCGCCACTTCGATCATGGTGCGGTCTAGAAAGACCTCGTGATACGCTTTATAGCATTATTGGTATTGGGTTTTAGTAGTCGCTATGCCTTTGTACTTACCCCGACGGTTTTATTATGACACGCGGGACCCGTGTTCATGTATTCCTGGTGCTTTTATATCATGGATCGCAGCGGGAAGGCGAATTCCACGAGCATGATTGATATCGTGGGCACGTGACCCATGGTTATATTTGAGTAATGACTTTGGCGGCGCGAGTCCTCGACTTGATACGATCGCTACATATCAGGCATCGTGAATTGGTTATCATATATGTCTTCGCTTTACATAGACTATTATGATTTCACTTATAGTATTTTCACATACTGCACCGCCAGATCGACCTTCGGGCCGCTCATGCCGCGCAGTAGGTACACCAAATGGTTGATCCTCGCTCATGTGGTCACAGCTCAACGTTTGGAAGCTCCGCTTTCTCGAGGCTTATTCGCGTATAGTCCCCTCGTTGCCAGAGTTTACATCTGGGTATGGCGGGCCCCGTCCCGCCATTTTGTTATAACATTCTTGAGGTCCGTAGTACCGCAAGGCGTGGTTTGTAAAAGTGGATGAATCGCTCAAGTTTTCATATATATATATATATGCCGAAAGGCAACTTTTCTCAGATAAACTGTTTCTCATTCATATTGTTTCATGTCTTGTTTTATATTCCGTTGGTTACTCTGATGTTGTATCACTAGGGTGCCCGGGGTAAGGCACCAGTCACGGGCCCGGGGTCGGGTCGTGACAATTAGTTCTTAGCGTGACTATGGCTAGGAGCTAATTACTTTGTTAGGAATTTCCTTGTGATTCTCTTGAAACTCTTATTCATGAATTAATACATTAGTTGATTTCTTCTTCACTTTTTTAAGATTTATTCAATAGTTGCTTTGATTTCTTGATAATTAATTGATCACTAGTTATCATCACTTATATGAGTTCTAATCAAACCGAAGTGAGATTGTGAATATGCTATAGTTGAATAAACATAGGTTTAAATCGTGGACGAAAGTACCCCGATACTTGTGTAACTTAATAGGTTATTGCTCTTAATCCTCCTTTGTAGTCAATCTTGTCACCGAAAGGTAGAAGGGTTCTCCATTGGGGTTGAGTGTTTATATTACCTTAACATGAGTATAAAACGGTCTAGTTAACCTGTTATCTTAACGTAGAAGAAGAATTTAGTCTAATTGTATGTAAGGATTGAATAGAGTGGATAGTTGATGATCTTGGAAGCCCTAATTCTCCATCATAACTGATTTAAATCAAAGTATTTTCATAATTAGTTTATTTCCTGCATTATTAGTTTAGAATTCTAACTCAATTAACGTTAACCAAATAGAAACTAAAGCATAGATAATCGGTACTTGAAAACCAGTCCCTGAGGACGATATTCGGTCTTACCTAGACTATATTACTTGTCACGATACGTGCACTTACGTTTAGCGTGTGTATAAATCGCACATCAAGTTTTTGGCGCCGTTGCCGAGGACTGGTGTACTTTCAATAGCGATTTAATTTGGTTGCTCCCTAACTTGTTCTGCGAGCATCTTTTTATCACCTTTTGTTGTTTTCTTATTTTGCAGGTTAAATTAAAAAAAACAAAAATCGTGACACACGGACTACTATCGAGATGGAGTCATCAATGACTTAACCTGGTGCATCGTATAAGATCTAGATGAGTTACAGGAAGGCATACCCAGGCTCACCAAGTGCCAGACTCGGTTATGGTGAGACAGGAGTCCTCAAAATTTGGAGATCCACATGGTAATCGATGGATAAGATGAGCAATACACCTCAAGCAAATCGCTTAGCGACATCATTATGGGAGGTGGTAAGCAAATTGAGGAGCCCGAACCACACCTACTATTGAGAATCGCGAGATAGTTGGTGTAGAGGAAAAGATTGAGATCCAATTATTCACCTTTTTGGATTCTCGTGGAAATTCTTTCCCGCACCTATTGCGTAAGAAACACCACCAGCTGTCATTGTTGACCTCCAAATAGAAAGTCCATACCTTCAAGGGCACCCCCAAAAGTTGAGAGATGTAGGGAGTTTCACTGATCCCTACATTATAGAGAGCCTAGAAGACAAGTCTGCCTTGTTTACTTGGGGGATAATCGTATATCTGAGGCCCTTGTTTGGAGCAATTGTTGTAGTTGAAGTGAGACCTGCAACAATAACTATGCGGATTGCAAGCAGTTCGCAGAAAAATCCAATGGGCACTCATAAATGTTAACTGCGTCCGGCTAAAAGACGTTAAAGGCAGTGCTTGTTGGGAGGCAACCCAATGTTTTAATTATGTTAGTTTGATTTTTGTCTTTAGTTTGTTTTATTTTGTCTTGAACAGTCTCACGGTCTTGGGTTCTTGTTTTGTGTTGTTGACGATGTGGAAAGCTAACTCGAGGGAAAAGGAGCAAAACACCGAAAAAGAAAAGAAAAGTCGCTGCGCCGCCCGTAATCAGCGTCGTGGCGCCGGAACTTCAGAGAGCCACAGTACTTAGGGCGCCATGGCGCCGAAAGTTCCGAGAGTCAGACGCAGTGCAAATTCCAGAATATTTTCTCCCAGACCTCCATTATGACCGTTGTGTTGTGTCAGTAAGTTGTCCCTATTTTTAGTCTTCACACATTGGGGACAATGTGTCGATTAAGTTTGGGGGGTGTCTTATATTTTGTTTTATTATTTTGAGTCTTTGTGATTTGTTTTGTGTATTTTTGAGTCATAATTTATATTTATTTTTTTTATGATCATGCATGTTGTAGTTATTTGAAACGCCTAGTGAAGTAAAGTGGGATAATGTAATGGAATTAGAAGCAGAAAATCTGAACGTTTAAGTTAGATATGTCAAGAATTCATGAAATCAAATTATTTGGGGTATCTGTGTTTGATTTATGCATTGTTAAAAAATAAAGCTTATGTGTCTTATTGCTTGTTATTTGAGACGAAATAGTTAGGATATGCATGTTAGGGAGATGATTCAGGCATTTCTTTGTTAGCCCTTTTCTTACCATTCTTTGTCTATCCCTGATATTACAATTGTATCTCTAGTCAGCCCCTTTGAGCCAAAAATAAGATCTTTCTTTGACACCCTATAATTCCATATTTGTGCCATAAGTGAAAAATTGAGATGATTGGAATACAAAGTGTTGAAAAAGAGACAAAAGAGATTGAACAATTTTGATGCACCCCAATGAAAAATAATAATAATCAATAGGCAAAAAGCCTAAGTTTGGGGGTGTCTGCTATTCATCATACACCTCATTCTCTCAAAACAAAAGAGGGGAAAGATAGGTATGAAGTGAAAAAGAGAATCAAAAGAAAAGGGAAGAATTTAAAGCAAAAGAGCTTATGGTACGTAAATTGAGCCTAAATGTCTATTTTTACCTACCCCTGCCTAAGCCTACATTACAACCCTGAAAAGCCCTGAAGATCTCTAATATGTGTATCCATGATTAGTGGAGAATAGCAAGTGAACATGTCATAGGATTTTGAAATTAACATGCATAGTTAGGTATTTTTACACCCATTGAGCATGATTGAATTGAATTTGCGAAATATCTGACTTGAGTGTTTAGAATGCTAAAAATTCATGTTATATGTTCCTGCATATTATCCTACTAACCTTCATGCTTTTCTAAGTGACAATTGTGCAGCAAATTGATCAGTGTCTTTGAGTCATTTTATTTTCTTATCTTTCGTGTCTTTATTTCTATCTTTTTTAGCTTTACTCGAGGACGAGCAAAGTTTAAGTTTAGGGGTGTGATCGGTGTATTTTATATACACCTTTTGAGTCATTTTTAGTTAGTATTTTACTCATTTCATTTATGTTTAGTATAGTATTAGGGTCGTTTTCCTTTCTTTTCTGTCACAGCGGTCAGAAATGGAGAAATGACAAAAAGGAGATGAAATGAGCATAAATGAGATGAAATTGCACACTAAAAGGGCCAAGAAATGAAGCCTAAGAAGTTCCGGGAAGTATAGAAGAAATCAGACTAAGACCGGACGAAAAAAAGACGAAGAAACGAAAAATCTCAAGAATGCCACCGGCCAAGCGCCACCTCCGAATTTTCCAAAACGCTCGATTTTGCCGTGGCGCCAGCCAGGCTACCATATTTTTGAGTTTTGGGCCAAATTTGTCACGGATAACTTTTCCTACCTACATATTCCTTAACCCTTTACCTAAAGGATTCCATAACTTTTCCTTAACCATTTACCTAAAAGATTCCATAATTTTTTCTACCTACATAATCCCTAACCCTTTACCTAAAGGATTTTTGGGCTATAAATAGTCTCTACATCATTAGAAGAATTCATTCCATTCTCCATCCATCATTCCATTCTCCATCCATCATTCTACCACATCCCATCTTGTAAATATTCCACAACACAATCCTTAGATGCTAGAAGGCTTGGAGACTTGTTCTTGAGTATTTTTCTTTTCTTTCTTTTGCTTTGTTTATTTCAGTTCATGTATGGAGATTATATTAGTTCTTAGCGTGACTATGTTAGGGATTTCCTTGTGATTCTCTTGAAACTCTTATTCATGAATTAATACATTAGTTGATTTCTTCTTCACTTTTTTAAGATTTATTCAATAGTTGCTTTGATTGCTTGATAATTAATTGATCACTAGTTATCATCACTTATATGAGTTCTAATCGAAATCCGAAAGGAGAGATTGTGAATATGCTATAGTTGAATAAACATAGGTTTAAATCGTGGACGAAAGTACCCCGATACTTGTGTAGCTTAATAGGTTATTGCTCTTAATCCTCCTTTGTAGTCAATCTTGTCACCGAAAGGTGGAAGGGTTCTCCATTGGGGTTGAGTGTTTATATTACCTTAACAGGAGTATAAAACGGTCTATTTAACCTGATATCTTAACGTAGAAGAAGAAGTTAGTCTAATTGTATTAAGGATTGAATAGAGTGGATAGTTGATGATCTTGGAAGCCCTAATTCTCCATCATAACTGATTTAAATCAAAGTATTTTCATAATTAGTTTATTTCCTGCATTATTAGTTTAGAATTCCAACTCAATTAACGTTAACCAAATAGAAACTAAAGCATAGATAATCGGTACTTGAAAACCAGTCCCTGAGGACGATATTCGGTCTTACCTAGACTATATTACTTGTCACGATACGTGCACTTGTGTTTAGCGTGTGTATAAATCGCACATCATACACTGATAGAGCTTCGAACGTAAAAGGGTCCGAACTTGGGATAGTACTTAAGATACATGCAAACGATATTATTAGGCAGTCAATAAGAACTATGAATTTAACTAACAATGAAGCCGAGTATGAGCCTATGATTGCATGTCTAGAGTTGGCACGAAGTCTGAGAGCAGAAGTCATCGAAGAAAAAGGTTGGCAATCAAGTGAACGAGGTGTTCAAAGCGAAGGAAGAAAGAATGCAAAAATACTTAGATAAAATTCAGGTAATATTACATCGGTTCAAATAATGGACTATGAAGTATGTATCTCGAGAGCAAAACAATTAGGAGGATGCCTTAGCTAATTTGGGGTCATCCGTGGAAGCGGAGGAATTCAATTAGGGACAGTTGTGCAACTGCTAAACTTCGCGATTGACGGTGGCCATGCTGAAGTAAATACAACAAGCTTGACTTGGGATTGACGCAATAAATATATCGACTACCTGTGGGACGGAAAGTTGCCTACGGATCTGAAGAAGTCAAGGGAATTTCGTACTAAAGCAGCTAGATTTTGTTGATGGTCAATTATACTGAAGGTCTTTTTATTGTCCTTTAGTGAGATACTTAGGACCCGAAAAAACTGATTATGTGATGCGCGGGTTCACGAGCGGACTTGTAGAAATTATTTGGTAGTAGAATTAATGGTCCAAAAATTGATTAGGGCTGGGTATTATTGGTCTCAGATGGAGGAAGACACAAAGAACTTCGTCCGAAAATGTAATGAATGTCAAAGGCACACACCAATTGTTCACCAACTGACAGAATTAATGCATCTAGTTCTATCACCATTGACGTTCATGAAATGGGTGATGGACATTGTGGAGCCACTCCCATGGGCATATGGAAATGTACATTTTATTTTGTTTATGACTGACTATTTTTCTAAGTGGATTGAAGCAAATGCCTTCAAGAAGGTTAAAGAAAAGTAAATCATCAATTTTATTTGAGACCACATCATTTGTCGGTTTGGCATACCGACGGAGACCACATGTGATAATGGATATCAGTTCGTTGGGAAGAAGGTGAATGACTTCCTGTAAGGATTGAAAATTAAGAAGATAGTATCGACTCTGTACCACCCGAGTGCAAATAGGCAAGCAGAGTCAACAAACAAAATAATCATTCAGAACCTACGGAAAAGAATAAAAGAGTCAAAAGGCAAGTGAAAAGAGATTTTACCGGAGGTATTTTGGGCATACAGAACAACGCCAAAATCCAGCACCGGTGAAACATCATTTTCTTTGGGTTATGGTGCGACAGTATTAATCTAGTGGAAGTAGGTAAACCGAGCTTAAGATTTAGCCGAGCAACCAAATAGTCCAACAACGAAGTTATGACTGTCAAGCTCGACTTAACAGATGAACACCATGAGTTATCACTGCTACGGTTAGTAACTCAAAAGCAAAAGATGGAAAGATATTACAACCAGATGACTAATCTTAGGCACTTTCAAGTAGGAGACTTTGTTCTGCGAAAAGCAACCCTCAACACTCAAAAACCCAACAAAGGGAAATTGGGCCCAAACAGGGAAGATCCTTACAAGTATCAGAAATAATCGGTAAAGGCTAATACTAGTTGGAAATCAAAGATGGTCAGAAGTTGCCAAATAACTGGAACATTGCGCACTTGATGCAATATTATTGCTAAGGTATTTCTTCGTTTAATTATTTAACCTTTATTTGCTTCGTTGTAACTAACTTTTGCAGGGAAAAAGTCTAAATCATCATGCAAGGATCGTAGATTTAGAATTAGGTATGAAAACATGTGTTGCACTCTTTTTTCCTTAGCACAATTTTTATCCCGAAAAGGATTTTTTTGTAATGTTTTTAATGAGGCAACAATGTAAAGCGTGTTACTAAATAATTGAAATTCGGATAAAGACAATGGGGACCACCCGGTGTTAGGAAGCAAATGGTGTTTGAATCCTCATACTTAGAATACAAATACTAGGGGATTGTTATACCCTTGGTAAATAAGTTCAGAGTGAAGAAATTCGAGCTGTGAAGAAATTTGATGTTCTCTTAAAATTTTAGAATTGTGACCATTTGTAAGAGTTAAAAGATAAAATAAATCTTGCCTTAGTGTAAATGTTATGACAAATTATGTAAAGGAAAAAAAATCGAATGAATCTTGCCAGTTGTTTGACCGAAGCAAAATTTGAATGGAATTATACTTTATTTGAAATTTGCCTCGAAATTTTATCTACACATGTTTGTCTTCGCATAATTGATAAAATCATTAGGCGTACGAGCTAACAAATTTAGCAGGTAATTGGCTGGGGACTGATGTCATAAAAGCATATGGAGCAAAATTAAGTAATGTTCTAAAAGCGTGCTTCTAAGGCAACAAATCAAATGAATCTAGCATATTCTTAAAGACACGTATATTGTCTAAAAGTTGGGAATAAACAAAGTTCTGACATTCATGTCCGAAAAGAATAAGAGACGTCTTATTCATAACCATAAAAATAAGGTCTTTATATTTAGCTATTAAATTGTCCAAATCAGGAAGAATTGCCTGGTATGAAGCAAACTAAAGTAAAGGTTTGTATTCAAAAAATTGCCTACGTTATTTTTATGACCGAAAGGACTTCCATCCGGCTTGACGCAAACTATGTGATGGTTTGTTTAAGTGAAACTCCGAAGTCAGAGGCAGTTAACTTGAATTGGGTTAAAAGTTTGTTTAGCTAAGTTATTATAAATAAGAAAGCAATAACGGATGCTAAGAGATAGAAAAATCTTGACTAAGGCATCTTCATTTATAAACAAGGCCGGAAATTGGCCAGAACAAAACATACAAAAATATATTTATCAGTTGAGAATTTTACTCCTTCTACTTGAAGTGTAACAATTTCTTTCTCCAAGGATGAACTTCTACAGAGGCTTGAAGAGATGAAGACCCTTTTATTAAAGAGAAGGGTGGATCGATTGAAGCCTTGTGAAGCTGCCACCATTATTTTATAACGCTTAGTCATTCAGATAGTGGGTTGTAATGTTACACATAGAATCCCACTATATATATATATATATATATATATATATATATATATTAGCCTCATTTATAATTAATTAATCCCACAATTAATTAATTATACACACAATTAATTTTTGATCTCAATTCACTTAAATCCTGACGATTTATAAAACCTTTTTATACCCAATGTCATAATTCTTGTAATATGACACTAGTCCAGAACCTCTTTGGGGATATAAAACAATTATTATCAGTTCCCATCGTCACACTTGTTAAATCCAAAATTATTCCGAAATCACATCTTTTTATATACTAATTTCCTTAATAGCATACGTAAGTACAACATAAATTTATCGGGGCCCGGATCCACTTGCCTCCGTTTATGCACTCAAACCATTACCCGAAAGTGCGAGATGTTACACAATGGCTCCTCATCCATGTCTTCATCATCATCCTCGATGAAGACAAGAACTGGTTCGGTGGCCAGAGGCGTGGTGGCAGTAGTTGATGCAACATCAGTTGATAGCACAACCACTTCGACAACAATATTTACTTTGTCTCTGGTGGGAATATTCTTACCAAAGCGGTGGAAGTTTTTCTCACCCAAATATTATCCGGGGAGATGCATGAAATCCACCCACTTCCGAAGTTCTTTTTCTCTTTGAAGCGGCCGAAGGTGACTTCAATTCAAAGGATTGAAAGATTTGAATTTGGTAAATTTCTTTTACTTGGGTACCTCAGTAATAAGGTGAACTGATGCTGCCGGATCAAGTACCAGATTGGGGTTAACTGAGGCAGTTGAAGGGTTGGTTCGAGGGGTCGAATTGCCCTTTGGTAAGTCTAGGTATTTTAAAAGAGGATAAGTGAAAATATGTACAAAGTTAATAATGAAGTGAAAAGGTTCGGTATAAACTAACCATGATTTCGGGCTACCCATCGTTTGTTAGCGAGTTTATTTTTGCTTTTTATGCGGGTAAGTGCTGATAATTTTCTCAACCCATGTGTGGAGATTGTCCACATGAGCCAGAGTCCATTGGACGACTGAAAAGATAGAAAAGAATAGGTTTAAGATAATTCATCAAAATCGAAAGGAAATGTAAGAGTTTTGATACTTACGATGTATGTTTCATTCCTCCTGAAAAGGCATGTACCTAGTCGGAATAATCTCAGCGGTAGAAACCTTAATAAAGTGTTCCAACCAACCTCAGTCTCAATTTTCATCGTCGTTCGAGAGGATGGGTAATTTGCCTTATTTTGAGAGCTAAAGGATCCCATCTTGAAAGAATCTTGAAACGTATAAACGGATCAATTGATCCAAAGTAAAAGGTTTATTGACTAAATTGGCCAAGAATCGGATGCAGGTAATGATCCTCCAGACTGACGGACCAATTTGCACAAGACACTAATTGTAAGTCCGATACATTTTGAGGATTACGCTGTCGATGGGAGGATCAAGCTTGAAAGTGAAAGGATAGGTATATACGATGGAATACCTATATCTTAAGGTGGTAATATCTTTTTCTGCGCCGGGTATAATGATCTCGGAGAGAGTAGTCCAACTACAATTATTTCGGATTGTATCAAGATTGGAGGCTTTAACAGAGGTCGATCAGCTTTTAGCTTCTTCACCTCGGTAAGAGGCGGTGGAAACAACAAATTCGCTCTAAAAAGTAGAAGGGAGCACATCGTATGCTCTAGGGTCGGTGGTGGCCTGAACATCAAAGGGTTCACCGGCGCCGGTGGTTTCATCAGAAACCGACGGTGGTGAAATTGATGTAGACGATTGTTTGGAAGTAAATCGGGTAGATTTTGTCATGGTGATGAAGATGTGAATATTTGAAGGCCTGAAGTTATGAAGATATGAAGGTTTAAAGGTTTGAAGTTATGATGATAAGAAAATTTAAAGATTTGAAGAATTGAAGAGTTGGGAAATTTGTTAGAAAGTAAAAATTATGGAAGAAAATGAGAAGGGATTTTATAGAGGTGTTGCCATCATTGAGAAATGCTTCGGTTCATAAAAATAAGGTTTAGGATGAGACGTGTTCAAAGTCAAGTGGTGATAAGACATGAGTCAGATTTTGAGAATTGGAAGTGTTTCGATTTCCCGCCCGTTTCGAAGTAATTGGAAAGGTAGCTCACAAGAGACTAACTGTATACGATGAAAACTGATATGACACGTGACATGGTTTGAATATGAAAATTGAATGAAGTAACAATATTTTACATCGGATGTGGGTTGCACCGATGGTAAGTTCGGGTATCGAAACAAGATCGGTTGGCGACAGAACCAGGTGAAGTCGAATAGAGACCAGACTTGGTGATATCGGGTGAAAGACTGAAGGAGCTCAACACCTACCCATTCCGGATAGGGAGCCTGTCGTTACTATTTGCTCATTAAGTAACTGTTTTATCATTTAATTGTATTTAACGAGGGAGTTATTCTAGAAAATAAATGTCATGTATTGTTAGCTATAAAATGAGCTCAACCTTCATGTTGGAAGGGCATTCCATTCTCATTACTGATATTTGCACTACTTCATTATAATCACAATTGTAAAAGCTCTCACAATTAGCTTGGATCCAAAACAAATCAGCTTAGGATCAGAACAAACTCGTCAAGTCATTTTCAATCAAGTTTATCACATTCTAGGCTAATTTGCTTGTTTGATATTTTCATTTGCTTATATATTATTAATTGTTTATTACTTTTTATTGTAAATCAATCAACATATTCTTAAAACTACTTACAAATTCAACTGCACATTTTTTAAGGCAAACAATCATATTAGATTATTTTTCTTTATTTTTTCATGGACGGAAGCGAGTTCTTTCAAACCCAATGGACGAATTCATAAAATGTACGATAAGTGCAAAAAATATAAAATTGGGCACATTAAATTTAATCCTAATTTTTTTAGTATTCACTCAAGAGGCACTTGGGGTCTGTCACTCCCCTCATTTTAAACGAAAAAGGGTGATTTATAAGAATGATTTTGGAAATGAGTTATTTTGAATTTTTGACCTCGTTTGCTCTATAGGTAACACTAGTTTCAAGTTTTATCTCATGGGCAACACTTTTGACCTGAAAATTTTGTCAATGGGACAAGCGGAAGATAAAAGTTCAAGATCACTCATTTTCAAATTATTGATGTAATTTCCTAAAAAGATAAGCCCTTAAGACATTCCAATGGAAGCCGTAATAGCATATTATTGTGAATTATCACAAACTTGATTGAAGGAGTTTCTTTTTAGGTATTTATGTCTAGCAATTAGGGCTGTTAGCGGTTCGGATACACCCGGTAATTATCCGAGAACCGGACCGGTAAACCCGGATCGATACTCGGACCGAAACCTTAACGGTCCGGATACGAGTACCAAAAATACCGGACCGACAGGAGGCCGTGTAACCCGATAAAATACCGTAACACCCCACGGTACCCCTCCAGCCCGGCCCAGCCCCTCCTGCCAGCTCTAATTAGTTGTAAATTGATCAAACTTTATATGGTCATAACTTTGCGCTCGGACGTCCGTTTTACCTAAATTATTTTTTGATTTCGTGTATTTTTTCGATACGGGGGTGGCCAAACTGCTTCATGATTCCGCCGATTTCTCCAAAAACGTCCATCTTGCCCCTCAATTTCACTTTTTCCCCAAATCGTTACGTTTTCCCCCTTTTCAAATCTAAATATCTCGCGATGTACAATTTATTTCAACGTAAAAATTTCGTGGCACCGCATCCGAGAATGTCAATTTCAGTATTGGAAATTCAATTTTTTTTAAAAAACAAAACAAAGCGGCGACCGGAAATTCTTACGGCCCGACCAGAACCGACCGATAAGGTTTCGATCCGGGACCGGATCTCGTTCCAGGACCGAAACCTTATCGGTCCGGGACCGGTCCGGACCGGTAAGCTTATCGGACCGATTCCGGTAAGTGGATACCCGGACCGGTCCGGACCGATAACAGCACTACTAGCAATTACCATTTCATGTCCCTATGTATTGCTGCTTTAGATGGTTACTGGTCTTTGGGCCTGAACATATTACGAATTCATTTGGGCCACTGTATAATAGATCCATTTGTTTTGGGTTGAGCATTCATGATACATACTTGACCAATTGAGTTCTGCTTATCCGAATGAGCCTTACTTGGGGTGCAACCAGAAATACACTACATACTAATTCAACAGGACAAATTAAATGGAATTTTTACACTGTCAAACCTTACGATATAGTAGCCGATAAATATATTTATTACAATTGATTATAAGAAATATACATATTCATCTATGTATATAGGATGACAAACAGAGCATAGTCATTTCAAGAATTCAAGTTGAATAGAAGAAAATGATTATCCAAATATCTCGTTCACATATCTTCATAGGCAGATCTATAGTGATTATTGTGAGTTCACGAACCTTTAAATTTTGACTATACCTTATTTATGCATTAAGAAATTTACTCTATCTATAGATATTTGATTGTGAATCCAGTAATTATGAATATTAACTTGAGGTCACGGCAAAATTCATAATTTCAAATCCTAAATCCACCTCTATTTGTTGAGTTTGCAACTCTTTATGCTGGTAAACAATTGAGCAATGCTAGCCACTTATTCTAAATTACCAAGGAAAGCCATTAAATGTATATGTAAAATATAACAAGAACAAGTTCTATTGTCCCAGCTGTTATGAGCAGCGCATTTCAGGAAGGCCAATAAACAATTCAGTCTCTACCTCCCAACTTTGTGTACTTTGGCTACAACTTCCCCTTTCTTTCAGTTGAGCTGGTGGTGTTGCTGCTACTGGTGCTGGTGCTAGTAGCATTGGCCTAAGCCCGCACTGGGTTGAGAAATGATTTTTCCAACGTGAAAATGAGAGCGTATACCAACTATTAGCACAATAAATCGTTCGATATAAAAAAACAATAGTTTGAATATAACTTACTCCCTCTGTTTCAATTTATGTAAACCTTTTCGGAGTACGAGGGTCAAAGTTTATAATTTTGACCTTAAATTTTGACATAGATTTTTCAAGTTTGTAAAAATAAAATTTATTTATTTAAAAATTACATTAAAAATAATATAAGTCATGATAATTTATAATTCAAATAAATTATAAAAAATGTAAGGAAAACGTTGTCAAAGAATCACCTCGTAGACTCCCAAATAGTAAATGGTTCACATAAATTGAAACAGATTGAGTATAAGATAATGAACATATATATGGTCTAGTGTTCATGTTTTCTTCTTCAAGAAACGCTTTTAGAGTCTTAATGACGACACTAAAGCGCACATTAAGTGTGGTGAAGCGCTCAACATGTTTTGAGTCTTGCTTCAGGGTTTAAGCGCGCCTGTGAACTCAGGGGAATTTCAGAAAAAACAATGGGTGATCTATGATTTAGTTAAAAATAGATTTGATACAGCGAATAAGGAATATCAAGCTAAGATTCATCCCAACTTTTTCCTTCGTTGCTTGTTTTAAATGAATTCAGACTTGTGTGTCACCCAAAAATTCAAAAGAAAGAAAAGGAATACATTATACAAGATTCAACTTTTGGTTGGAGCTGTTGAAATGAAATACGTGACATTTAAAAGTGGATGTTGGAATTTGGAAGAAAAAAAACCAACAAGGAATCAAACAAGTAAAGTAAGAAGGGCGGATGATAAAAGTAGCTATAACAAGTTTCTGGGAAAAGAAAAAAAGAGTTGATGGGAGAAAAAGAAATTAGTGCGGCCGTGGCGGATTATGGTAGGAGCGGAGGGGAGCTGTGGCCCCCTAAAAAACTCAAAAAATCAATTTTTTTATATATACTACTCACGATTTAAAAACCTTAAATCCCGTCACTTTCTCGGCGGCACCAGTGACTCACAAACTCACACTCGCAGCACGACTCCACTCTCTCACATCTATTTCTCTCCACTCGTCTCTCCTTAACTGCAGAAGATTTATTTATTTGGGTCTCTTTTTCTTCTACAAAACATAAAACTAGTATGCCTTGGATGCATAGTTGCAATTACAGGTTGTTTCCAATATACATTATATGGGTTTTAATGGGTAATTCTTGATATGAGTTCTTTTAAATCAGCAAAAGATTACAACTTTATGTTTGTTTTATCATATACGAGGTTATTTTGGGCTTATAGGAGTGGAATTAACAGATTAAGGCTTTAAAAGTCGAATTTCTGTGACTTAGTTCTGTTTTCAGATTTAGATGGTATCATTGATAATTGATTTATGTATTTTTTAGGAGTGGTACGATGGTCAAACTTAAAAAAATTAATGCATCTTTCAAGAGGAAAGCTTCCAACAAAGATGAAAATTGTATAGCTTCAACATCGACACTTGAAAAACATCATTACGATGATCAAACGGTTCAACTGAATGAGCAACCTTGCAAGATTCAAAAAGTCGTCATGGATGAAATTGATGTCAATTGTTTAGAACATGACCCCGGAAAGCGTCCCCAAATTTGAAAATATTCAGTGAATCGAACAGATGAAGTTCGAAGAGCTTATCTCAATTGGAGTCCCTATCAATGTTAAGTTGAAAAGTATCTCCTTAACAGAGATAAGTATCCAAGGCGATTTCAAGCATCTTGGTTCAAAATTTTCCCTACATGCCTAGAGTATTCACCGACTAATGATGTTGTTTATTGTTTGCTTTGTTACTTGTTTAGTAAAAAGACAAATGGGCATCCTGGAGCTGATGTCTTTACTAGAAAAGGATTTAAAGCATGGCAAAAGGTCAATGCTGGAAAGAGTTGTGCTTTCCTTAATCATATTGGTGAGAGTTTGTGTTCGTCTCATAATAATGCATTGAAATCTTCTCAAGATTTGTTCAATCAGTCTATGCACATCAGAAATGTCCTAACGTGCCGAGTTCCGACAAATTAGCAAAAATAAATTTGGTCTTAAGAGCTCTATTGATTCAACTAATTGGCTCACGTTTCAAACTTGTGCTTTTAGATGACATGACGAATCACTGAGATAAAAAAATAGAGGTAACTTTCTTGAAATGATCAAACTCTTAGCATCATACAATGATGAACTTGCAAAAATAGTGCTAGAGAATGCTCCATATAATTCAAAGTATACTTCTCATCTAATTCAAAAGGAAATCTTGCATATCATTTCTAGTAAAGTAAAAAGCTATATCCGAGAAGAGATTTGAGGATTCTAAATTTTGCATAATTGTTGATGAATAACGTGATGAATCTCTAAGGGAGAAAATGATTATTATTTTGAGGTTTGTTGATAAAAGGAGTTGTAAAGAAGAACGATTTTTTGATCTTGTGCATGTTAAGTACACTATGCATATCACTCTTAAAAAACAATTTGTGATGTTCTTTCTCGGTATCGTCTTGATGTTTCAAATATCTGTGGGCATGGATATGATGGTGCTAGTAATATGAGAGGAGAGTGGAATGGATTGCAAGCATTACTTCTCAAAGATTGTCCTTATGCTTATTACATACATTGTTTTGCACATATATTACAACTTGCTTCGGTTGCTGCTTCCAGGGAAGTTTTTCGTATTCATAAATATGCATGATGCAACTTGTGTGGTTCTTCAAAATATAAGAAAAAATGGATCAACTTACTCTCAACGAGGGAATGCTAGCATGCTTATAAGATTATGAATTCATTTGAGTTCATATTGATTTTGCACATTATGAAAGTGATTATGGGAATTACAGATTGTCTTTGTCAAGAGTTATAACAGAAATCTCAATATATACTTAATGTTATACATTTAGTCAGCACTACAAAAACATTAATTCAGAAGTTGAGAGATGAAGGATGGGGTCAATTATTGAAAAATGTGACATTATTTTGTGAACAACATGATATTGATTCTCCTGATTGTAATGATGTTTAATAGAGCGTCAAGGGCGTGCTCGTCATCAGAAGTATCACATCACAGTGGGTCAACATTTTAGAATGAAACTCTTTTGTGTTACAATTGATCAACAATTGCAGGAATTGAATCACAGGTTTAATGTGCAAACAATTGAGCTTTTGAGGCTAAGTAATAGTTTGGTTCCTAAAGATATTTACAAAAGCATTTGATATGAATGATATATGTGCTCTTGTAGGGAAAAAAAACCAGTGGATTTTAGTGAGCAAAAGAAAACAAAATTGAGATTTCAACTTCAACACTTTATTTTTGGTCGTTAGTTATCCAGAATTGAATAACTTGTCATTTATGTCTGAATTGTGTGAAGCTTTGGAAAAAACATGGAAGGTGAATACATATTACTTGATTGACCGGATAATCCGCCTTATCTTAACTCTTTCAGTTTCTACGGCTACTACAGAAAGATCATTTTCAGCAATAAAGATAATCAAGACAAGGTTGGGTAATAAGATGGAGGATGAATTTCTTGCTGACCATATGATGGTTTATATTGAAAAAGAGATAACTGAAAGTTTTAGCTCTGATTCAATTATTAATGAATTTCAAGTCTTTAAAAGAACGAAGGGCAACACTTTAATTCTAGGTACGTCTTTTCTTTTATATATTATATTTTTGTTGTGTTGATGTTATTTTGAATCTTTGATAAAATTATATTTTGTTCTTAAAAATTATTTCAATTATAATAATTTAGTTAGTAATTACCGCTCTCCTTAATATTTTGGGCAAGTTCCATCACTGAGGGCTGGAGTTGTAACTGTGTAATTAATGAAAATTGACAGAAGGAGAAAGTTATTATGCTATGTAAAGTTGACAATAATTGCCACAATTTTTATTTTTTTTAAATATATCCACAAATGAAATAGTTAAGAGGTTTTACGGCACTTCTCCCTTTATATTAATTATCAAATTATATACTTAAATTATCTATTGGTTGATGATGTCTTAACAATTAACATAATGCAATTAGTTGCTATTTCTTTCATATTTTTTTAAGTGTGGCTTATTTGAATATTCTCTCATCTTTCCCTCTAATGTAATGGCCTTTGCAGCCATTTCTTTTCAATTGTGATTCCCATTTCCTTTTCATGAGTACATGGTAAGGTGGACATTATAACAAATGTTTGATCCAATAGAACTTTGTGATCCGGCCCTTCACCGAATCCCGCGCATAGCGATAGCTTAGTGGACCAGATGTCCTTTTTTTTATCCTCATCAAGTAACTGTTGTTGCTCACTAGGTATAAGACTGGCCAGAAATTTGGACGGCATATTGATGAAAGTGTTGACATCGGAGAAGGGAAGCGCACACACTACACTGTGTTAATATATTTAAGCGTTGGTCCCAAATCTAAAACCAAAGTTGATAGATTCATTGTATGAGACCCTTGTTGGAGGGGAAACTGTCTTTTATGGTCCAAGAAATGCTTTGGTTGCCGAGGTACCATTTCTCTCCTTTTCTGAAATGTTTAAGAGTCCCACATCGGAAATGGAATGAGAACATTGACTCCTTATATGGACTTGGACAATACTCACCTTACAAGGTAGTTTTTGGGATTGAGTTAGGCCTTAGATCCATTCTTTACACACTCCCACTCTTTCTTCAATGTTCCCATTCCTGATCTCGCTTCACACATGTATTACTTATTTCAAATGTTTTGCTTCATATTTCAATTCCCTCAATAGAAGCCAAGTAATCAATTATGATTTTGTTGTGCTATATATCCTATTGTAAACTGCATATCCGGCATCAATTAGAGGATAATGACATGCTTTTCTTGTGTAAATATCCGATTTTGTTATGCTTTTTATACTCAACATTGTATAGGTACCTCCGACTGAAGGAATGGCTCTTGTTCACGTTCACGGGGATAAATGTATGTTGCATGAAGCTCGGAACGTCACTAAGGGCATCAAATATGTATTACGATCTGATGTTGTATTTGCTTGAACAAATGCCAAACCTAGATGAATCATCTACATTTTCTAAGCCTCCTCTCGAGTTTAATTAGTGAAAAACTCTCCGACTTGTTGTAATTCACCATCTTCTATTCCTAACTTCATTACTACTGCTGTATTCTGCCATAAATCTTGTCGCTTCGGGCATCACTCTGTAAAGAATTTAAGTTATACTTCTGTATCACACTGGAAATATCATTTGTCTTAAATACTGAATCTTTCACGAGTATGGACTGGTGATAAGATTACACACTCCAATCCGAGTGTAATATATTTACAAGCAAGAAAGGTATGATGTCTGATGTTTTTTTGCTTTTTTATTTTTACTTTTTGGAGGGTGTTGAGTTGGTTGCTTCTTCTGTATTTGGCACTGTTAATTATATAGCACAATTGATGTCTGTACTTTAATCTATTGAGATACTTCAGAAGAAGCTAATTATTTTAGGTGGAAGTGGAATACATTCATTTCTAGGGACTCCACATTACCATCTCAGCATCTACGAACTTGTAATATCTTTCAATTTGATTTGATGACAGAATATTTGAAAGAAATCTGTATGTGTACACCGAAATACAATTTAAAGGATAGATGATGAACAATGTGTAACAATTTGATGATATTATTTTTCCTTTGCTACCTCTTCATGTTACAAGGCATAATACATGGTAGATGGATATTAGTATATCATTAAGTCTCATAATTCAGAGAATTATTAACTAGCAAAAAAGACAAACAAGGATACACAAAACACACTCATTTTCAAACAAACTTTGCAGATAATTCGCAGGCTTCTCAGTTTACAACTCTGCAGTTGAGTCTAACTTCTCTGTTTTCAACAACACCAACATTTCCAAGATTGATCATTGAAGCAGCGAATTCCTTGAAGAACAAAGCTTGGTCATTGGCAAATGCTTTAACAACCCATCCAGTCTTGTAGTCATTCAGCAAACTCTGGTCTGATGCAAAAACACCTTTGCCTGAAATGATTTGCTTGTAATAGGTGTTGTCGAACACTGAGGAAGTTGAGTCCAAGAATTGTCCTGCATTGTGATCTGTGTTTGGTTTCGGGCATGTCTTCTTTAAGCTCTGTGCAAATACTGCATTTAAGGTCGGGTCAGTGTCGTGCACTGAGCTGAAGTTATGAAGCCTGCCTTCAAATGAAGAGCAGTGCGAAAACCCGAGTGTGTGTCCACCAGAGAGAGAAACCAAATCTTTCACTCCCAAACTTCTGTTGGCAAAGCTCTGAATGAGTTGGCTCGTGTTGAAGGATGGAGCTGGTAAGTTAATTGTCTCATTGGCCCTTGACACCCTTCCATCTTTTCTTCCTTTTAGTACGTTCCAATATGGACCTCCGGACTACAATATTGATCAAACATGAAGCATTAATGAGCTTATAAATGGACTTTAAGCTTTGGATTTATTTTTTATACACTAACATTATATAATTTTTTATATATAGAATACGTCGTAAGACTTCACTGAATATGTTGTTATTGTTGTAATGTGTAGTTTAACTGATTATTAGGGGCAGGGCTAGTAAGTGAGGAGTTTCAATTGGATTCCCTTGGTTGGAAAATGTACTGTGCGGATAGAATAAAAAGAATTGTTTTTGGTTAATATGTAAGTTACTGAACCCCTTGATATAAACAAATTAAAGTACTTCTTCCGTCTTAAATTATTTATCTTGATTATTAAAAATAGTTGTATAAAATAAAGTTCAAGACATAATTAATTATTTTTTTCCATTTTACCATTTATCATTAATGATGATTACATATAAATTGAGTAAACATTTAATGGAGAGAGATTATAACTTAGACATAAATAATAGTAAAGTAGGTAAAATACCCTTCTTAATTAATATTTTTGTTAAAGGCCGGGTAAACTAAAAAAAACGACAAATAATTTGAAACGGAGGGAGCATGTGGTAAGGGGGGGAGGGGGGGTTCAACTATGAAATTCTACTAGTAATACTTTCTAAATTCCCCTATATAAATTTCTGGCTTTGCTACACACATGTTATTTTGTTGTATCTTAGATTACCGAAGTGTAATAATTATTGACAATTATCAATTGTTATAGGCCATTATATCCTTTAAAAACAACTATTCATGATTAGTGCATATAAGTTAAAACTATTTAGTAGGGAGAATAGATTAATACCATAGCGACGACTTCTCTAGCTGCAATGGCAACTATGTCCGCACAAGAAACAGTTCGTGGGCAAGCTTTTTCGAGCTTAGTTTTGGCATCATCGAACACGTAGAATGCTCCAAGTGAGAGGTTGGGCGGACCATCTTTCTCAGCTTTGTTTCCTGGTGTTGAATCCAGTAAAACCGATGCATCACAGCCCTGTAAATCATTAACAAAACAGTTTCAGGTTCCATCATTATGCATACATAATGGCTTGCATTATGTGCACAATAAACACATATTTATGTATAGAGGGTGAAAACTAATAGAGTACTCTTATGAAACAATCATGGAAGAACATCCTGAGAATACGTGCAGGGACTTTAGGATCATAAATCGAAGCGTTGCGAATTGTTTGATAGATAATATCTTCAGCATAAGGACATGTTTCATCATAGTATTGAACTCCAAGAGTTGCGCTACACAGAGGGACTGTTAACAAAACAAGAAATACGATTGTAGAAAATGGAGCCATTAATCGACACTACACTTGAAGAATTAAGCTGATGAACTGAGATAATTAAGTAATTAATAATTGAAACTTAGAAGGAAGATGAGATGATAGTAATGCAACAGGATTGGGTATATATAGTTAGGAATGAGCAATAAACAAACAGAATTTTTCGAGTTTGGTGCATGGAGATTTAGTATGTACTTTCAAGTCACTCAATTAATAAAAGAGGAAAGCCATAGGAAATTTGAAGCATGCCTCTTATTTTGTGCTTTGAGACTAAGCATTTCCAGCGTTGCTTTTAAACTTGTACGATCAACAACATTACTAATAACTTCTCGAAGAATAGGTTTTTGGTAGTACAATTTTTTTTCTTTCAAAATATATATATTACGTACTGTTTTTATTTCACTTATCAAAAAAAATTAAAGAAGATATATAATTGTGTTTCTTTTAAGTCTCAGTTTCCCATCCCCACATCTATTAATGGCATGTATTGACATATTAAACGAGGCAAATTATACAAATGCTGGCGGATCTAGACAACAAAATCTGGTGGTGCAAACATACGAAGTAATAATATTTTGCGTAGCAAAAAAATTTTAATGGTGCAACAGCACCACCATACTTAACAGTTAACACTCCCTCCGCCAATGACCGAAAGTTGCATGCTTGTTAAGGATGAGACACGTAGAACTCATCTGATATTGCAATATGTTCTCCCTACATAATAACACCACGGTGAAGGCCATTGTTCAGACGTGAATTCAGAATTTTGATTTAGTGGGTTTAAAATAATTATAATCATATTAAATAATTTGTCTAAATCTATGTCTGTACATATATAAATAGTTCATGAGCTGAAATCTGTTATTGACGTGTTGTGGAATCAGGAGTGGCGCTAGAAAGTTAGGTACGATTGACCGAACCAAGTAGCTTTAGTCTAAATATTGTATTTGCATTACTAAAATATTCTTTAAATATGTACAAAAATTAAATTTAGAATTCAATCACTAACATATGCCGTTGCTAACTTAGCTAGAATTTAAAATTTATAATTTTAAATTTTAACTTCGCCTCGATTAGGATATAAACAAGGTAAATACATGTGTGTCGAGGGTTTTTCTTTACCCAAAAAACAACAAAAGTTGTTTAATCATAAGTTCAAGGTCAAATGAGAGATCAGTAAAGAGTGGAGACCACTCATTGTAATCCTAAGATGGAAGAGTAAGAAGCACATTAAGAGTTATGTACTGATGCCAAACAGAGGTTACATGGAGAACGTAACGTTAATCCACTGAGTAATATATATAGCGGCTGTTAATCTGTTTCTTTCAGGTTGGTCTAAAGCTTTAATAAGGCAAACAGTTGGTAAGGCAGCCAGAGGTATACACGTATGTACATAAAAGAAAGAAACTGCACTTGAAAGGTGGTACTCCTCCTGGATTCAAGGGGAAGAAAGTAGGAATAAATCCCCTATGGTTGGACTACTTTATGACAATAAAACATTTAATTTTCCAGTTTTTGGTATTTTGATCAAGTAGGCGTTTAGACATGATTTGTTGAGATCTCAATAAAACAAGATTAGTGTTTGAAGTTAAGTTGAAAATATTATTTGGAAATTGAACTTATGTTTGGACATGAAAATAAAGTCGAAGTTTTGTGAGTGAAAATCTTTAAAAAAAAACTTGAAAAACTCCTAAAATTTATTTTTTCTAGTTGAAATAATGGGTTAGTTTGATAAACAAACATTTACTAGAAATAATCTTCAAATATTATTTCAAAAAGAATCTGAATTTTGTACAATTTTACACTATCAGGTTAAGCTAATCTGTAACTGAAGGAAAATATACAACGTAGAACTCTAGTTTTCCCAAAATTCTCCATATTCGTTTCATTAGTCCATAACGTAATTACATGTTATAAATATGAACTACGCTATAAGATTCACAGTCTATGATCGTACATGTTATAAAAGTTGATGCATATTTCAAAAAAGATTTTGTTCTGCTCATGAATCTCAGACAGAATTAGAAGAGAATTTTTTGCCTTCTTATGTTGAAACTTGAAAGAAGGATCTGCTAGCTAGAATAGGGGGAAGAAGAATTACATTTAAACAAGACTTATTCTTGTTTAATATTATGTGATACACCTATTGACAAAGGCTTTCTCTTTTCTTCTTATTATTTTATTTATTTATTTATTTTTAGTTGACCAACACGTGGGTGTCCAAAACTAATTTCCAATATCTCCCAATTATTCAGGGTGGGTCAACTCACATTCTTATTATGTAACTTTCATACTATAATGAAACTAACAACCCCAAACACCGTTATTCATCTCATCAATTACTCGTCGATCAAAAAAATGAGTAAATTCAACTAATCTGACTAGACCATGTGATAAGTACATACTTCTGTAGTGCAAGTGTGATACATCTGTTAGGAATATATAGTATCTCGATAATGGAGCTTGGAGTAGATTAAAGTATGCAATACCCTAGATCATGTATCACATTCACATTTCAACATCTCTTTCGTAGAAATTTTGAGTTCATATTCTTGTATCAAAGAGAAACATAAAGGATCAACCAATGAACACATTTAATGTGATAATATTCAATGATCTTTCCCATCTTAAAAAAATCTCCAAATCTATTTGATATGCTTTTTTAGATATGTTCTGCCAAACCGAATCATTCATGATTTCGCGGTAACACCTTAAGATGGCAAACACAAAATTGAATCTCAAGAAATTGATCAAAGTCATGAGGGTACAAGGTGAAAATTACAGGGCTTCACACGATAACAAGTAGAGATTAAACTTATATCACTCTTATAGGTCATCCTATGTATACATGGTATGAAACATGTATCACAATATTGACTCCTTTCCTATGAAACGTATGTCTTTTATAAATTAAATAATGTGCAGATGATAGTTTACACAATGTATGTATAATTTTGAGTTCACAAATCTACTCAATTATTTTATTCATCAGTACTCACATCTGGCATTAAGAGCAGACTAATATATTTTAATCACATATGATTAAATATAAAAAAAAAATTATTATAAACTTCAAGATCGATATCTTTTATTATCACTTCTGACAATAATTAGTTTATAATTGTCTCATCTCTATCTGTCACCTAAACAATAAAGGTGATTGTATGTGTGAATAGGTCAATCATTTTGTTTGTTTCATACACTAACACTTGAAATTTTATGTTCTAAACATAAAACTATAGTATGCATATGAAACATCAACAATGAATAATCTAGGCATCAATTAACATTTACCTCAAAATACTATTTTTATGTGAACATGATCCGGAGAAATTAAGAAATATAAATACATAATTACTATGCAAATCTAATATATCATATCCTTCATAATCAACAAATACTATTGGTTTTGTGTCACGGCCCCTTTCAGGCCTCATGGTGACACCTATAATTCCCCACCGATAGTCGAACCACTTCCCAATTTATCAACATAATATAAATAAGAAAAATAGAAATAACAGAAATGCTTAGCAATTGTCTGACCACAAGATAGATAAAGAAAACAAATCCAAAATATAAACGTTACAATCCCAAAATCTAGTCTGTAATGCAAAAACGCTAAATTTGATAACAAGAATCTAATAAGTTTGATAGTGTCTCCCTAAACAACTAAATGACATAAGTAGTAAAGGGGGCATCCATGACATGCTGAATGAAGACATACTCACCCCGAATACAGAAAATTTTCCAACTAGTCAGCTACGTGGTCTTGAACTGATAGATGACTGTTGGAATCCAACACCGCCATTAACGCAACTACCAGTGCGAGAAGGAGATGTCGGTAATTTCCCGTTTAATGTTCTCAAGATGGTGTTCTTCAGTATTTGCAGAAATGGTACTCAAAAGAATGTGAGAAGATTAGAGAGACAGAGAGACAATCAGATCTTAACAATCATCTTCATTGACGAAGGTAAAGTTACAGAGAAGAGAGATTGACAGAAAAGGAGAAGAGATGACTTCCTCGAGAAGATTGGTGCTCTCTCTCTAGAATGTTCTGACTGAGCGTACATAACACAAGTAATGCCCTAATAATAATAGAGGGGTTGCTATACTGGGCTGGCCTTTATTGGGTTAGCTTTTACATTTGGGCCAGTCCTTTTAATGGACCAGTGAGAAATATCAGAGGACACATATACATATACATTGTATATATTGATTTATACATTAGTTTTAACAGCCTCCCTCAAGCTGAGTGCTCGAATATATCTAGCAAGCCTAGCTTGGAACAAAGATGTAGATGTTGTAATCTGGTTAGCCCTTTTGTAAGTATATATGTCGGCTGCTCTGTAGTATTGATATACTCTGTTTGAATCATTCCTTGTCGAATCTTCTCCCTAATAAAGTGAAGATCAATCTCAATGTGTTTAGTCCTTTCATGGAACACAGGATTGGCTGCCATCTGTATTGCTGACTTATTATGCGTGTACGCCATTCGGTCATTGGATGTTCACACCAATGTCTTTCAACAAGCCTAGAAGCCAAGTGATTTCAAAGAATGTTAGCGCAAGGCTTCTATATTCGCCTTCAAGCGAGAAATTGTGCTTTGTTTCTTTGATTTCCAGGAAATGAGAGTGTCTCCAAACTTGACTAAATAACCTGTAATAGACTTTCGTGTATGTGGACATGAAGCTCAATCTGCATCACAATAACTAGTTAATGTCTCTTGTTTATTACTAGATAATAGCACTCCTTGTCCTGGTTTACCTTTTACATATCTTACTATTCTGACTGCAGCTTCATAGTGTGACTTCTTTGGATTTTGTAGGAATTGACTAAGTGTTTGCACACTATAAGCAATATTTGGTCTAGTAAGTGTAAGGTATAGCAACTTACCAATTATCCTTTGGTATGAACTGATGTCTCCTACTGGATCATCAATAGTGACTGGTTTTCCTGCATTTGAACCCTGCTTCTCCATATAATCATCATATTCTTTTGTGGTAAGTTTCATATTAGAATCAGTGGGAGTGTTACTAGGTTTGGCAGCAGCTAGTCCTAATTCAGAAATAAGTTCTAAGGCATACTTCCTTTGATGCATAATGATCCCCTTGGTGGACCTAGCAAATTCTATTCCTAGAAAATACCTTAGTTCTCCTAGGTCTTTCATCTTAAAAATATTATGTAGAGACTGCTTAGTCTCCTTTATGAGCCTTATATTATTTCCTGTAATTAACATGTCATCCACATAGATAAGAATGATTATTATATCCTGATCACTTTGTTTTAAAAACAGTGAATGATCAAACTCAGACTGCCTAAACTGCATCTGAACCAGAGCCTCTGTAAGCTTGAAGTTCCACTGTCTTGGAGCTTGTTTGAGCCCATATAGAGACTTAGTTAGTCTACATACAAGGTTACTGCCTCCCTGGCTACTGAAGCCTTGGGGCAAAGACATGTAAATCTCATCAAATAGATCCCCTTGAAGAAAGGCATTATAAACATCCATTTGATGAATATACCATCCTCTGGAGGCAGCAATAGAAAGGATAGTTCTTATAGTTACCATCTTAACAACAGGAGAGAAGGTTTCTTGATAATCAATTCCTTCTTGTTGACTATAACCTTTTGCAACAAGTCTAGCTTTCAGTTTTTCTACTTCTCCAGTGTCCTTATATTTGATCTTGTAGATCCATTTACAGCCTATTGGTTGTTTGCCTTCTGGAAGTGTAACTATTTCCCATGTATGGTTTTCTTGTAAAGCATTTATTTCAGCTTTCATAGCCTCTACCCACCTAGGATCTTTTGAGGCTTCCATGTAACCTTTTGGTTCAGTCAGTTCTAAAAAAGAGGTTAAAAAGGCTTGATATGTAGGTTTTAAGCTATCATAAGAAATGTAATTAGTAATAGGGTAGAGTACATTGTTGGCATTGGTTGTGACAAAGTCTTTGAGCCATATAGGAGGTTGTTTGAGTCTGCTGGATTTTCTGATTGATTTGTCAGTAGTTTTTTCAGCAGGGTGACTAAGAGATTGTTCTTTATCAGAGTTCCCTTCTACTAAGTTATTTTCAGTGGAATTGCTATCCTCAATAGGTTCCATGTTAGTAATATCAATACAACCTCTTTTTGATATGTCAGTGCTCTTCTGTAGGATTTCCTGGGGTATATTTTGGTTCTCATTGTTATCAAGCAAATTCTGAAAGATAGAAGTCTCAGACACATTTTCTTTAAAAGGGTACTCTGTTTCTCTAAAAGTAACATCTCTACTAACAATGAGGGTCATGGATTGCAAGTCATACAGAATATACCCCTTTTGTGTGTCAGAATAACCCATCAGAGCACATTTTTTAACCTTAGACTGAAACTTATCAGTAACAGTTAAGTCATTAGCAAAGCACAAACATCCAATAGTTCTTATATGACTTAGGGATGGTTTCTTGTGATAGATACCCTCATAGGATGTAGTATGAGTAACAGAGGAGGGTAGCCTGTTAATCAAGTAGACTGCAGCCTGTACACACAGGCCCCAGAACTTTAAAAGAATATTAGCCTGCATTCTTATTGCCCTGGTTATTTCTAATATATGTCTGTGTTTTCTTTCTGCAACACCATTCTGTTGTGGTGTATAAACACAGCTTCTTTGGTGAATAATTCCTAAGTTCTGAAAAAGGTTGTTGCAGGTATCATTAACAAACTCTGTTCCATTATCAGTTCTAATTATTTTGACTATTTGATTAAACTGTGTAGATATGTATTTAAGAAAGTGCTTAATTACCACACATACTTCAGATTTAAGTCTGAGTAGATATATCCAGGTCATTCTAGTGTGATCATCAACAATAGTGAGAAAAAATCTCTTCCCATTATATGTTTCAATCTTATAGGGGCCCTATAAGTCCATGTGAATAATGTCAAAAGCTTTATTACTGTAAGTAGTGCTGTTGGGGAAGGGTAATCTACTATGTTTTGCACATGGGCACACATTACAAGTTTTTGTTGCCTTAGCAATTTCATCATTACTAGCATTGATCAGTTTACTAAGTACCTTACTAGAAGTATGGTCCAGCCTTCTATGCCACAGATTAATGTCTTCTTCTGTCACTGTTGTCTTTGTCTTAACTTGTACATTCAGGACTGTCTTCCTTGAGTCCTGTACATTATTGTCATGATTAGCTAACATATACAGCCCATCCTGGAGTCTACCAATCTCATTCACCTTCCCACTGTAGAGATCCTGAAATAGACAGAAGTCAGGGTAGAAGATAGCTTGTACATTTCAGCTCTTTTGTTAGTTGGGAAACAGACAATAGATTATATTTGAATTGAGGTAAAAAGAAAACATTTTCCAGTGTACTCCTGTTAGGGAGAGTACTGTTACCAGTGTGAGTAACTTGGGCAGATTGACCATTGGGTAAGAACACCCTCTTTGGTGTGACTGAATCAATTTTACCAGTAATTTTATCTAACATATTTAGATCAGATACCATATGATTTGTAGCACCTGTATCTATTATCCAATTTTTGTTAGTATTAAAAGCATGTAAGGCTTTGAGTTCTGGTATACCTGCCACATTTGCTGATGATTGATTACCTTGAGAGTTCTGAGATGCTCCTGTTTGTATCTGGTTATTGTTTAGCAATTTTACTATCTGCTCATACTGTGTCTTGGAAAATTTTGGTGCCCCTTCAACTTGCCAGTTAGTTTTAGGGTCTTCAGAAGAGGATTCTGGACCTCTGTTGTGGGCATTATGAGCAGCATATTCTTTTCTCTTTGACTTGAAGCCAGGAGGATATCCAACTAGTCTATAGCAGGATTCCTTTGTGTGGCCTCTCATCTTACATTCCTCACAGAATAGGTTATTCCTTTTTTATCTCTGGTTTCCAGTCTTAGAATACATAGCAGTAGTGGTTGGACCAGCTCCAAGAAGTCCTACAGACTTAGCAGAAATCCCTTTCTGATTTTCATCACTTACTATCATAGAGTAAGCTTTATTGACTGTTGGAAGAGGTGACATGAGTAGAATTTGGCTCCTAGCCTGCATGTAGCTTTCATTTAAGCCCATGAGAAATTGATACAGTTTCTGTCTCTGTAGGTAACTTGTAAAATCCCTAGATGTAGGACATCCACAATTTGGTGGTGGCACAATGGCTTGGTATTCTACCCAGAGATTCTTAAGTTTAGTGTAGTATTCTGCCACACTAGTATTCCCTTGTGAAAGGGTAGCAATTTCCCTATGTAGGTCATAGGTTCTAGATTCATCAACTTTGTCGAATCTTTCTTTTAAGTCTTCCCATATCTCATATGATGTTTCTGTATATAGTACCCCACACAATAAGCTGCTAGACACAGCATTCATTAGCCATGCCTGTACGACAGCATTGACTCTATCCCACTGGTCCCACCATTCCATCCCATATTGACTCTTAGTACAGTTCCCATTTACAAACCCTAATTTATTTATTCCAAGAAGAGCAATCCTCATCGACTTGCTCCAAACTGTGTAGTTTTCAGAGCCAAGTAACTGAAAGGATATTAAGGAAGAACCACTAACATCTGAGGCTTGTAAGAAGAGAGGGTGGTTGTGGTCAAGTATAGTGGAGTTGGAGGTACTACCAACAGTCTTTCTAGGTATAGGTACAGACAGTCCATCTTCGGATGAACTACTCTCAATAGGTGGATCTGTTACCATTGTTGTAATACAACCACTAATCACAACAGTTTTATCAAGATGTACACAAGTAAACAAGTAATATTGTGGAGTAAAAAAAAACTCCTCAGTAGACCAGAAGAAATTTCAAAACAATATTGTGAAGTAAAGAGCTTCTCAGTAGACAAGAATAGATTTCAAGATACCATAGATACCTCAGATCGATTTTCTCAGATCTTGACGATTAACTCAGATCTGATATTGTGACACATGCATATATCTTGGCTATTTACTCAGATCTTGACGATTTGCTCAGATCTGATATTGTGACGCATGCACAGCCGATAGAGATAGCCTGCTCTGATACCATGTTGGAATCCAACACCGCCATTAACGCAACTACCAGTGCGAGAAGGAGATGTCGGTAATTTCCCGTTTAATGTTCTCAAGATGGTGTTCTTTAGTATTTGCAGAAATGGTACTCAAAAGAATGCGAGAAGATTAGAGATACAGAGAGACAGTCAGATCTTAACAATCATCTTCATTGACGAAGGTAAAGTTACAGAGAAGAGAGATTGACAGAAGAGGAGAAGAGATGACTTTCTCGAGAAGATTGGTGCTCTCTCTCTAGAATGTTCTGACTGAGCGTACATAACACAAGTAATGCCCTAATAATAATAGAGGGGCTGCTATACTGGGCTGGCCTTTACATTTGGGCCAGTCCTTTTAATGGACCAGTGAGAAATATCAGAGGACACATATACATATACATTGTATATATTGATTTATACATTAGTTTTAACAATGACGTTTTGTCTGTATCCAAAAAGAATACAGCAAGTGTATAATGAGTATACAACGTACCCCCATAAGCATCATTGACTGACAATGACGAAAAATACGTAATAAAAATAAATATCAAGTTGACTCTCAAATATATCATATTCTAAACAGTTCAATGAATCAAGTCAACTTGTTCTCACATAAGAGTTCAAATAACCACAACTCATATATTAAGAAATTTAATCAACAAGATCCATTATACATAAGAGTTCAAATAACCACAACTCATACATTATTTCCAACTTCAAATTAACCAATTCAATACCATGATATATCGTTATTGATCACTAGGTATAATATTACAATCATAAAATCAATAAACAACTTTACCTCTAAGAAGGATGAAGTTATACTAAGATTAGAAGACCCAAAGAATTTGTGTCAGAGAAAAAATTATGTCCACACTCCAATTGTTTTAACATGAGACAACCAGTTGCCTTCTATTAAAAAGTAACTGCAACAAAAAAAAATCTGCATTGATGAAGACTAAAACCAAAATATATCTCAATGACTTTTGTTCTCAAAAAGTAATTAAAAAATTCACTGTTTTGTTTTCAAAATTGTTCTCCGTATTTGGTAGACTTAAGGAACAAATAGTAAACAACACAATTACATGTATTAATAGTCAAGAAGTAAAAACGGCGGATCAAAACCTTGATTTCAAAATTATTATTTTTCACATTTTCTAGTCGTAGGATGAAAGAATTTCTCCGTGGTATTTACTTCTTTACTATTAATACATGTAATTGTTTTGTTTACTTTTTGTTCCTCAAGTCTACCAAATACGGAGAACAATTTTGAAAACAAAACAGTGAATTTTTTAATTACATTTTTAGAACAAAAGTCAGAGATATATTAAAAAAAAATAGGCTCTGATACCACAAAGTTAGTTGTCGAGATAATTGTAGAGTATATCTCACGAGTTCATCCAAACACAACAATATTGGTTTAGACTCTATGTATGTACTACAAGGTCCACTAAAGAAGTCCAAGTAATGGAGTAGAACCCACTAAAGCAAATAATTTGTGGTAGAATTTTAAACCTTATAAAGTTAAATTTTAATGAAACGTCGAATATGATAACTTGTAAACAGAGTGACGTGAAGAGAGAAAAAGAGAAAAGAAGGCGTAAGAGCTTACCTGTTAAAAGTAAAGGTGACCAGTGGGACGGGCTTTGGGGGACGGGGGTGGGTCGAAACGGGCGGGACACGGGGGGATTAAGGGGACGGGAAGTGGTCCTGTCCCTCCCACATCCTGCTATCAGAGGGGATGGGATTTTGGGGGAAAGGAAGGGAGATTTGGGGCACTTTTTTATATTTAAACCTTAAATAATTGAACAAGATAGTGAAAAAACATCACAAGGCTAATTGCCTTTTATATTATTTAATAGAAATATGATTTTTTAAATACAATTTCAAAATTGCAACTTTGTTTCATAGTTCAAAAGTTGCAAATCACATAATAAAATTGACACTAAAAAATTACATATGCAACCATACTTTTCAAATTTTCTGACAATTTCTTGAGGATCTTCTGTTGGAATTGGAATTTGTAGGTCAAATTGTTCAGCGTCACTTTCTGCTCCCTCGGATAAAATTTCGTTGTAATTGTAGTGTCTCCTTCATTGGTCTCTGGTTGAACGCACATTCTACGCTCCGCTCTAATCCAATCTCTAAATAAAATTGCAATCTTCAAACTGTCTCTCCCGTCAATGAGTCTTTGTGCTCTCCTATTTGAAACCTTCCAGCAAAAAAAATGCTTTCAGAAACTGTAGATGACGCTTGAATATTCAACACATCTCGGGTCATATTTGATAGAGTCGGAAATGTCTTTTCATTCTCCCTCCAGTATTTCAGCAAGTCTTCACGTCCATTTTCATTAGCAATTTATTGGAACAGTACAACACCCTGCAAAACATAAATATCAAACTCGCTAATTTGTGAAGCACTTGAACCACTATACATTCTATTTCGAATGCCTTGAATAGTTGAATCAGAAACTACATGTTTTTATAAGGTTGAAGTCAAGTAGAAAAAGATGGTACAGAAGCCGGTTAATTATTTGCATTTTCTTGTTTGTAATACATATACATAATTTTACATTGTGTTTGTATGCTAGAGATAACATCTTCTTTAGTCGGTTCGTTAGTTAGTTCTGGTGGAAGTATTTCTAAGCATTCATAAATCGTTTCAATAAGGGCATTACAATCGTCTATTTTAATAGTAGGATTTAATACAACACCAATAAAATAAATAGTGGAAATAAGAAAAAATATTTTTTAAATTTTACAAATATTTTTTAATAGCTAGAGCGTAAGTTAGTTTTTTCATATATTCATTAAATAATAAAAATATTAGAGTTATGTAAAATAACATAGATGAAATAGTATGATAATAAATACCAGAAAATTTCTTAGTGACTAGAAAAAATTCTCTAAGAATACAATAAGTTCTAAAAATGTATCTCAATCATCATCTACAAGCATATTTGATGGATTTTGATTACGGGCGTTAAATAATAAAGTTAATAGGTCTTCTATACTCGTGAGCAACAACTAATTGTTCATACAAAGAATTTCACTTAATTGCAATTTTTTCTGGATTTTTCTATAAGATACTCCACAATCATGACAGATTTTTTTTACTCTTTGCGTCTTTGTATTTTATTATCTTTAAAAATAAAGTTGATAGCAAATTGTATTTTATCAAGGATGTCTTTAAAAAAAATGAGGTTATCCTTTACAACTAAGTTATAAATATGACATGCACATCTAACATGAAAAATATCGAGAAAAGATGGAGTACAATCGAGTTTTAAAATGTTTACATCATAATCATTAGAAGAAGCATTATCTAATATAATAGTCATAATTTTATCAGTAATTCCATAATATTCACTCATTTCATGAATATTTCTTAAAATAAAAACTCCAGTGTACCTTTCATCAATATATTTATATGCTAATATACATTTTTTGCATAGACCAGTTGTGATCTATCCAATGACATATAACAGTTAAATAATTATTACCATTAGTACTACGGCCTATGTTAGAAGTTATAGTCACTTTTCCATTAAAATCATACAATGCATAACGTAAATATTGTTGATATTCATGTGCAAATTTAAAAATCTCTTCTAACATTTGATTTAGGAAAACCGTTAAAAACATTATTATATGTTTTTCGAATGTAATGAATAAAAATATGAGAGGAATGAAATGAAAAAGACAAACCTTCCACAACAGCTAATTTTGCTAAATTTCCTCGATCTTTGTGCTTATCATATTTCAGACCTATAACTTCCCCCATCATCAGGTTAATTCGACCGTGTACTTGATCTAAGACATTATGTGAACCTTGTCCCGACTCAAAAGGCATTTGCACACCCCCTTTTTCAGTCAAGTATTGGTTATACCTTACTTTGTGAAAGTTTTTCACATGTCTCATTAAACCTCATGTCCCACCTTGATCTTTCCAGTTTTAAATTTATAAATTTCGCGATATTTTTACAAATAGCTAGTTGATTAGGAATATCCCTATCAAGAAAATCTCATGCATGTGATTTTAATTTTCGTTATTTTTGGCCTCTACTGCATTTAGGGGAATAAGAGGATTCGGTTTGATCGTGACTCGATGCGAGCACGAGGTGGAGTTCCACTAGTGTGTGTTATCTAAATTATCTTCTAAATCATAGTATGGTTTGGATGCAGAATATACCTCATGATCTAATGATATATTAATATTAACATTTAAAAGATCAGCTTCATCTACATGAGTGAAATTATCATAATTAGGATTACTAGAAGATGCACCCTTACCCATGTTACCCCTAATACCTCTACCAGAAAAACGTCCATCTCGTTCCATTATAATTATGAAAATAAATAATTAAAGTTAAAAAAAACGATAATTAAAATAAAGTAGCAATAATAATTTAAATAAAAGAAGAAATGAGTGTACCAAACGCTGACGTAACGTTGACGTGTAATTGAGGTTGAAACTTAAAACTTTGCACAATGATCCACAAGCTAGTTGTCAACTTTACTCTCAATTTTTGAACTTTGATAAAATTAATAAATAAAATATAATATTTAATGTGTAATTTAGACTTGTAGAGAGAGATTAAAGAAATTGTAGGAAGATTTGTGAGAAAAATGAGATATTTATAATTGAGAAATAAGATTAATATTTAAATATATTAATGTAGAAATTAAAAATAAATATTAAAGGGTAAGATGGTTTATGACGTGGGTGTGAGGCAAAATGGCCGTTGCCAACCATTTGTACTCTCAAGTCTCAAGGCTACTTTTTGTACCACCATTCTATAACTGTGTTCATCCAAGTGTTCACTTACAAATATTGTACTTTTATTTTTTTTTATACTGGTAAAGTTAGCGAACAGTTATAACTTTTTGTCTTTATATGATCATTTCCAGTCTGTGTGATACCAATAAATTATTGTCTTTTTGCAAAACCTCCTACACAACTGAAAGCTAAAGCTATTATAATTTTCAATTATTTTCACATTAACATGTCATTTAAATTATCTCATGCTTGTAATTATCGGGGACAATGTCCTTGAAGATGGTCTAAGACAAAACAGAAGCAGAGAGAAGGAATAAATGCATTCTCCATTTTTTTCAAACTGCTTGCAACAGGGGGTGTTGTTTTCTTTATAGTACTCTAAATAGAGAATCATGTTCTAGACATATTTATTAAGTACAACAATAGCTCCTAAACATTTGACATGATTTCTTTGATGAGGGAAAAGTTCCGAAGTCAAAACCCTTCACCTGCATCAGAAGCCCTTTGGTCAGGTGGGTTGTAAATCGAGGGATATGCATGAGTGGCAGCCCTGCAAGGGAGAGGACCAACGGGACACAAACTCAGATACATCCCTTGCAATATTTCAGCAAAGATTGTCACCGGATTTGAACTCGTGACGTCGGGGTGGTCGTACCTCGATCACTTTATCACTTACCAACTTGTCTGTGTCCCTGAGGGCTGACACGATTTCTGCTTGATGAATAGGAACGCACGTCTGTTGCACGTGTATTTCGAATTATATAATATATGGTTTTATAAATTAATATTAATACTATCAAAATAAAACAAATGCATTCTCCATTTCTTCAAACTGCTTGCAACAGGGCGTGTTTTTTTCTTTTTGAAGTATACTAAATAGAGAACCATGTTCTAGGCATATTAATTATTATATAGGATCGAGTAAAATATTTGCTAATTTTGGATTCAATTTAAAATACAATAATATATTTAAAAAGTAGTATTGATTTTGATTAAAATATTGAATTGTCCAAATTTAGGTACGTATTAGATACGATTGAGTAACAATAAGCATGTTTAAATCTAATTCAATCAATTTTAAAAATATAGGTGATGTAATAGGAGTCAACTATGATTGATTTTAATTGAAACGTTGAATTTCTTCAATTTAGCTAAGTATTATATAGGATTGAGCAACAATAAAACTTTTTTATTTAATTCAATCAATTTAAAACAAAATTCGACGTAACAAGTAGTCAATACCATGATTGACTTTAATTTAAATATTGAATTATCTCAATTAGCCAATGAGCAAGTTTAGATCTAATTCAATCAATTTAAATAAAAATAGTTGAAGTAACAAATAGTCAATAGTGTGGTTGACTTTAATTGAAACATTAAATTTCTTAAATTTAGCTAAGTATTATATAAGATTGAGTAAAATATTTGCTAAGTTTTGATTTCATTCAAGATAAAATGTATATAAAAATAGTCAACACTATGGTTGATTTTAATTGTAACATTGAATTATCTCAATTTAACTAATTATTAGATACGATTAAGTAACAATAAACATGTTCGAATCTACTTCAATCAATCTAAAAAATTATAGTGAATGTACACCAAGTAGTCAATACTATGATTGATTTTAATTGAATTGAATTACTTTCAATTTACCTAAGTATTATACATGCTAGAGCAAATGTTTGCTAAATTTTGATTTACTTCAATCTTTTATATATATATTAGTTAATACTATGATTTACATTAATTTAAATATTGAATTATCTCAATTAACTAAGTATCAGATATAATTGAATAACAATTAACAAGTTCTGATTTACTTCAATTAGTTTTCTTTTAAAAAGCAACGAATGTAACAAGTAGTCAACATTATATTTGACTTTGAATGAAGATTTAATTTAGAAAAAATAAAAATAGGTATTATATATGATTGAGGAACAATTAACCAATTTTTATTTAATTCAATTAATTATAAAAAGAATGACAAAAATAGATGAAACAAGCATTCAATATTATGATTGACTTTAATTAAAACATTGAATTACTTCAATATAGCTAAATATTATATCGAATTGAGTAAAAGTTTTTACTAAATTTTGATTCAATTCAATCATTTTTTTCTCATAAAATAAATGAAATTTCGTCAAAAAGTAGGCAAGTTTTGTATTTAATTTAGTTTTTTTTTCTATTTTTATAAGATATAGTGTACATTAATATGTAGTTTATATTGTAGACCGTATAACTAAATTAAATGTATGTGTATATGTATAAAAAATGAGAGGAAAAAATAAAAAATATTTATAAAATATCAATTTATAATCTCTAGGTGTTGGAAAAATAAAAATATAGTAAGCATACTAAGTATAAATAATCAATTATGAAGCCATTTTTCATTAAGGCTAAAATGTCAAGTTGTGCCAACTTAAATTGTGATAATAAAACACAAATAACTATCATCTCCACTTCCACGCAAACGTCAAAGCAAGGCAGCATACACCACGTCTCAACTCGACAAGAAGTGGTCCCCATATGACAACTAATCAAACAACACGTGTCAGGACGTGCCAACCTGGTCTCTCGTCCAAACGTCAAATGGGACCCCACAAAACCCAAAAAAGCAGCAGACCTAAAGACAAGTAGTCGTAGCCAGTGGACAACCACGCAGCCGCCTCGAATAGTGGGCTGGGGCCCGTTCTCCTAGAAGTGGGGCATCGGGTCCGGCCTATTCACATGACCTAAATATGTGGCCCACAAGCCACACCTATACTCTCATTTTTTTTGACCCAACCCACTAGCCGTAGATAGGGATCAGATGAGCCATTTGAATTGAAGTTAGATGAGCTGAGGTGGAGAGTGGAGTTAGAGCGATACGGGGAGTTAAGAAAGAGTCCATATTTTTATAAAAATAAAAAATATATAAAATAGAAATTTGAGATTGAGGTAGAGTGAGGTGAAGGGAATTGAGGGACTTAAGATAAATTTCATGATTTTAATATTTATTTTATAAAAATAACAAAAAATATGAAATAGAAATTTGAAGACGGTGTGGAGGTTGGGGATAGGTTGAGTTAGGGCGGCAGGGTGATGTAAGAAAAGATTTCAATTTTTGTATAAAAGGAAAAAAATATGAAATAGAAATTTGAGGATGAAGTAGAGATAGAGTGGGTAGGGCGGGAGGGGTACGTAAGAAAAAAAATCATATTTTTTATAAATTATTTATAAAAAAAAAATTAAAAATATGGTAGGGCGGGAGGGGGAGGTAGGTAAGAAAATTGAGGATAGGGTAGGATATGGGGTGTCGGGGGTAGGGGGAGGTAGGTAAGAAAATTGAGGATGGGATAGGGCATGGGGTGTCGGGGGTAGGGGGAGATAAGAAAAAAATTCATCTTTTTTTATAAAAGTAAAAAATATGAAATAGAAGACTATTGACTTACTTTGGCTAATGTAATAGATTGATTTGAGTTGTTAAGAAGAATGTGTTAAGTTGAACTAGCCCATTTAAAAGTATGTCAATGCCCAAATTCATTAAAATTTGGATGGATTGAACGGTCAATTGGATTTGAGTCCAATTTGTCACTCCTAACCATAGCTGACCCCACATTACAATATGTTTATTGACTACGGACGTCAATAGTAGTGTGCGATTGGTTTTAAAAAAAATGATATTATACTAATTTTTTGATTAATTTATAAATATAATTAAACTTGAATTTTTCAAAGCGTACCAATCATTTCGATTTCTCTTTGATAACGGTGTGATTCAATTAATTTTCGATAATTTATTTTAAAAATAACAACCTTTATAATAATATAAAAAGAAATTGTCTCAGACCTCTATCCTTTAACTTAACGTAATCCTTTTTGTTTTTCCAAAAAAAAATATTTAGCATAAAGTTATTAAAAACTATATAAATTAATGAAATAAAAATATAACTAACAACTGGAAGTTGGCAAGGCAGCACAGCATCAAATGGCAAATCAATAATAATCATACTTTACGTCATGAAATTATAGAAACTGCACTTATAATTTTACAACTATAAAGACCAAAAAATGAAATGTCATTATTTTATATAAAGAAAATTAATTAACGAAAAATGATAGTGTAATTATAAATAAAATATGGTTATATAGAAGGGAGAGTATAAGATTAATACCAATCCATCTTAAGTGGGCCCTACTTTCAACGTGCGTTACTCTAAAGTCACGTGCAATATTGAGGTAATCTAAGTGCACGGGGCAATGGCCCCATAACAAGCACCAAACTGAGCACTGCTACAAAGAAAGTCCGAAAAAGTAGAGAGATTTATTAGACATCTTTGATAGGGAGAAGATAATTTTCTGTCACGTCACATTAATAATCTGCTACATCATCAATTATTTTTATCTATTATATGAGATATTTTAAAAAATAATTTATTTTTTCTTTCCTCCATATCAATACATATATTCCACCATATATATTCATTTTATCCCATTTTTTATTTTGTATATAATATTATTGTTGTAATTCATATTATTATACATATAATAATAAAATTATAAATTACTTATATTCATTTAATTTTGACACTTATCAAATATTACTATAATACTAAAACACAACAATACATGATTTTATTAATGAAGATAAACTAATCGTACAATTTATCAAAAACACTAAAACATTGATAATATTAAAAATCACAAATTGAAAATTAATTTTCGATTGCTCCATCTCTAGAAAATATGCACGTTCTTGCAACATTAAATCTTAATGGTAACAATATTTCTGGTACTATACCACCTAATTTGATGAATTCTCCTATCAACATTTTGAATTTGAACAAGAACGCTATTGAAGGGTACATTATATATGACATTTAAAAATTGGACGACATATTTTAAGAATTTTGTGGACGTGAATATTGAAATTTTGTAGTTGGTTAGGAAATATACAATTTGGAGGAAGATTAAAATTTTGATTAGGATCCATATTTAAAAAATAACAAATACTTTGGAAGAAGATATAAATTTGAAGAAAATAGCTAAAATATTTTGGTGTCCAAATGAAGTAAAACCTAGTAATTTTTTATAGATCTTGAAAAATTTAAAAACTTGGGTGTTTTTTTTATTTTTAAATTCGGTTAAATTATTCGTCAAAAATAACAATTAAAATACTGATGGAAAATGAATTTCTGACCGTCAATCGCAGGCTGCCACATGGCATTGCAGGAGACATTGTCTCATGCACCTTCCACAGTATGAGACATTGTCTCTACGTGGCAATATTATCTCTTATATATTCAATAATTTCCAATTATTTTCACGTCAACATGTCTATTGATGTATGTAATTATGGGAGACAATGTCCCGGTCTTAAAGTGCTCCACACTACACAGCACAAAGAAATGGTCCCCCCGCTTAGTTTAGATTAAAAAAAAGGATTTAAAACAAACCCAAAACCATTAGCATAAAATTGCGTGCCCCAAAACTAACAAGTTGACATTCAAAATTGAGCAACCCATGTCATCACAGCAAAGCAACCAGATTCTAATCCCATTTGCTTTTTCAAGCTCAAGGAGTTTATGAGTATTTACAAGCAAAATGTTAAAGCTAAAAGACAGAGCTGTGAATTAGCCAAAAACTAGCACCTAATTAAAAACATCAAAAAGTTTTTTTTGAAACTACAACTAAAAGAGTGGATAATCAGAAACATGAAATAAAAGGCATAAAGCATCAAGAGTTCGAAAAAGAAGCTTTACCGGCCTTGAACACTAACCAATTCTCTAGCCCACTGAAAATGTATGATCATGATTTGGAGGATGAAGTTTGATCATTTTCACTAGAACCAGAACCAACCATAAACTGAAGCTCTCTTTTATCATAAATCTCCAATGAAAAATCCCTAAGAATCTGTGTACTAGTAGTAGTAGTACTTGTTGTAACACTAGTAGAACTCGAACTTGGAGCCATAGCTGACAATGAAGAACTCACTTGAACCTCACTAGCATAACCAATACCAGGTACATTAAATATTGGTGTAGCCCACAACTGTGGCCCAGCACCAATAGTTGTATAGAAAGTCGTCCCATTCCCAGAGCCCATTGGCCAAACTGGAACAACACCTTGTGGGACAATTGGTGCCACAGGTGCAAAATTAGATGGCTCATAAAACTCACTATTTGCAGCTCTTTTCCTTCTCTTAATAGAACTTTCTCCCTCATTATTACAAGTGGTTGGTATTTTCAGTGTTCCGTTAACTGACACAGCAATGGCCGGAACCGTACCTGTTCCTGTAGCTTCAATGATTGCTGGCTCTGATCGTTCCAATAACCACCTTATAGTCTCGCCATCAGATTTATGTCCTAATTCTCTTGTTAATTGGAAGATTCTAGCAGCACAAGCAGCAGGCATGCGTATTCTCCTGCCACGTCCTTCAACTTTAGTATGCCTGTCTTTTGATGATCTTTTTCCTGGCTGTTTTTGCAATTGCATACTTAATCCTTCCTTGTTTTCCTCTGGCTCTTCCTTTAATAACGGCACTATATCGATTGACGGTATTGGAGAAGGGCCCACCGCTGCAATGGTGTATTCTTGTGAATCGCCTAGTAACGGATCAACTGATAGTATTTTGGAGTTGTGAACCTCGTCATCGTCTTCCGGTTCAATGTTCTGGTTGTTGTTTTCATTACTGGCCATTTTTGCATAAATTAAAAGATAGCTGAAATCCAAACAAAAATAGGTTACAAATTAAAGAACAAATAAAGAAGATACAAAAAAATAAGAAGAAAAAAGAAATAGAGAGAGGATAACAAAGCAAACCTTAGGGAGAAGGGAGCCCCACTTGTAGTCTGAGTTCCATACAAGGAGAAGGAGGAAAGGGCCCCCTCTTGCCTAACCCTATAAAAGATCACAGGACCAAGAGTGATCGACGGCTCAGAATCTCTAGGAAAAGATTGGGGCCTCAGATCCTGACACGTCAGTGGACTTACTTAATGCCCAGTAGTTTTAATTCTGGATTTTGGTTGAATAAAAGAAATCAGGATTTTTGACCTTTGGTCAAACTCTTGGATGTGATGAGATATTTATCAAAATCACCTAAATCTAAGGCTGGCCAGTGGGCCGGGCCGACCCGACCCCGACACGACACCGGTTATAAAAAAAAAAAAGCGGGGCCGGCGGGGCAGTATATGGTCCCGCAGCCCGACCCGCCAGCCCCGATCCCGCCCGACCCCGCCCGCCCAAATCCCGATTCGACCGCTGCACAAAATAGCGTTGTCCAACTGGCCATTTTACATTTTGGCCGTTGGACAACGCCATTTTAGGCCTCACTCCCCAACCCCTACCCCTTTATATTCATTTTTAACCCCTATACATACCTCAGTCCTCTTCTTATTATTTCCACAACTCTTTCTACTCTCTCATCTCTCAATCAATCTCTACTTCTCTCTACAACATTGTCTACATATTCAATCTATTTATTAATTTGAGAATTGGGAGTGAAGTTAGTAACTAGCGAGGATTATCTATCGAGCAAAGTTTCAATTTTCAACCTCTCGATTACACGTCGACTATATGTCGACTATACGTCGGCGTTTGGTACATTCGTTCTCTCATTAAATTATTATTTTGTTTTTATTTCATTTAGCACATTTAATTTCATTATCTTTAACTATTTATTAGCATAATTAAAATGAAAGGACTAAGAGGCGTGTTGGGTAAGGGTAAGGGTCGCTTCTTAGTAGGGGTGGTAACAAGGGCAAGTGTACTTCTTCTAGTATTCTGCTCGATTATTCCTGACAAGATGATTTTATAGATCCGAAATGTTTCAAATACCATATGATCTTGACACAAATGATTATCCCGAAATTGAAGAAGATTTTAATTTAGATGACACTCTAGTTGATGATACACCTATTAATGAAGATGATGATGATACACCCACTAGTGAAATGCCTCCTATCCTCTACTATGAGGCGAGTCCCAAAACGACCATTAAAATCACCGTATGGAAATATTTTGACAGGGACGTAGCTAATCAAGTAGTGTATGTAAAACTTGTAAAAATGTTTATTCTTTTAAAATGGACAAGGTCATGGTGGGGACGGGGTTTAGGAAGACACCTGTGCAAAAACACAAAGCCTTGCATGCTCAATACATTTTTGAAAAAGAACGTGAGAAGTCGTCCTCTCAATCGACAAGGTTCACATACCGATACTCTCGTCTGGAGAAAGTCTGGTCAAATTAACCCTATGACGGGGAGTTGTAGGCCCTAAATACGATAAACATAAAGATAGGAAGACTAGCAAAATTAGTTCTTTGTGGAGGGTTTGCCTTTTCATTTCTGAATCTCCGGTTTTATTCATTATATTAGAGATATGTATAATCCTCGCTTATAAAGGTTTTCCTAGATCAACTGTTAAAAGAGATGTATTTAAATTTGCACATGAATATCAATGATATTTACGTTATGCATTATATCATTTAAATTGCAAAGTCGCTTTAACTTCCGATATAGTCGTAGTACTAACGCCATGATTATTTAACTAGAATTGTCATTGGATAGATTATAAATGGTCTATGCAAAACATATTTTAGCATATAGATATATAGATAGTAGGCACATGGTGAGTTTATTTCGAAAATATTTATTCATACGATTATTACGGAATAAGCGATAAAGTTATGAGTATTACATTAGATAACGATCTTCTAACAATTCGCTATTAGTATTTTAAGAAATGTTTTAACTCGTCTTTTCCAACACATTTTCATATCAAATGTGCGTGCCATATTTATAACTTAGTTGTAAAGGATGGTCTTTCACTTTTTCAAGATATTCTTGAAAAATACAATTTGCTATACACTTTATTTTTAAAAATAATAGAATTCAACAAAGAAAAGAATATAAAAAAACTTGCCACGATTGTGGACTATCTTACAGAAAAATTCCCGAAGAAGTACCAACTAGGTGGAATTCTTTATATGACCAACTAGTTGTTGCTTATGACTATAGAAAACCTATTACTTTATTTTTAACGCCCATAATCAAAATCCAAATGATATGATTGTGGAATCGATTGGGAGAAAATTAGAGAACTTATTGTATTTTTAGAAAATTTTCAACGAGCAACAAAAGAATTTTCTACTTTATATTATCCTACTATTTCAACTATGTTGTTTTATATAGCTATAATATTTTTACTTAAAGAATATATGGAAAAACTCGCTTATACTCAGTTTATTAAAAAAATGTTTATGAAATTAAAGAAATATTTTATTCCTATTCCCCCTATTTATATTATTGGTGCTGTATTAAACCCGACTATTAAAGTAGAGGGTTGTAAAAGTCTTATTGAAAATATATATAACTGTATGGACGTACTACCACCTCCAACTCCCAAAAATTTAAATGTTGAACCACCTATTGAACTAACGCTAGAAGAAGTGTTGAATAGCGTAGAAGATGAATGCAAAAAAGTATATCGGCATTACCACCAAGAACGTGATAGAAACCAACCGACTTTTGAATCATCTTCTTCAACACAACCTAAAAAAAGACAAGCAGTTTCTGTGGCTAGGCCTAATATTAATTCTATTGAAAGCCTCAGAAATAAAATGTGCGGTGGTAGCAGTGCTAACCAAATTAGTGAGTTCGATGTTTTTGTTTTGCAGGGTAATTTACCTTACCAAGCAGTTATCAATGAAGAAGGAAAGGAAGACTTGCTGAAATATTGGAGCCAGAATGAGAAGACATTTCCGACACTTTCAATGATGGCGAGATATTTTGAACATCTGGCGTCGTCGATCGCTTCGAAAGCGCTTTTTCAGCAGATTTCAAATAGAGAGCACGACACTCATTAGCGGGAGCGGCTTGGAGATGGCGTACTATTCAGAGATTGGATACGAGCGGAGCGAAGGAGGCGATCGACCAGAATTAACGAAGAAGATGGCGACAACTACAACGACATTTTATCTCAAGGCATGAGTAGCGACGTGGAACAATTTGATCAAAATATACCAATTCCAACCAAGAACCACGAAATTATAAAGAAATTAGAAAAATATTTTCAAATTGGTAATTTATTTCATTGCAATTTTTAAATTTTTCTATGTCTTTCACTCTTTTGCAATTTTTTCAACAACGATAATTACAATGTAATTTTGAATCTTGTATATTTGATATTTCATATTTCAATGAAATTAATAATATAAAAGGCACAAAAACAAATTTCTGGATGTTTTTTTACACTATTCTTGTCTTTGTTTAATTATTTAGTTTATAACTTTATACTTTATAGTTTATACTTTATAGTTTATAGTTTATACTTTATACTTTATAAATATATTATATATATGACTATATGAGTATAATACTATAATACTATAATTATAAATTATAATATTATAAGTCTATAATATTATAGTATATGTATATTACATTAATGTTACTTTGTTAGTACTTAGTAATTTACTAATTTATTATTTTTAATTTAGTGGAAAAAAAAAAAAAACCCATGACCCGTCGTCCGGCAGGCAGTCAGGCCGTCACTACCCAACGGATCGGGATCGGGACGGGACATGTATGGTCCCGCCGACCGACCACTCCCGGGCCGCGGCTCGACCCGCCCTTTCTCCGCCCGACTCCGCCACTTGAGCAGGCCGGTGGGCAGTCGACCGCCTAAATCTTGCGAAGAATTTATTTAAAATTTGCATTACGATTAGGGCCGGAAATTTCACTCAACCCGATAGATATCTGATCACCCGACCCGATTATATGGATAAAAATCCGACAAAACACTAATTTTAATCGGGTGACAGATCGGGTCGGATTCGGGTGGACATACATCCAACCCACCACCCGATCCATCCATCCATCCGTTTATAAATTAATTTTATATATATACATATCACTGGTTGTTATATATATATCACTGATTAATTATATATAAATTATTTCGGGAAATGAATGATCTGAATGCAAAAATAAATGGCGTTGGCCATCCCAATGTATATTTTACTATTGTAATGGTTATCCAAGGGTACACTTAGAAATATTGCTTATGAAATAAAAGAAATCAGAGGATCAAATAATGTAAAATGTCCACTGTAGCAATTGTGACACATTAGAAAACTCTGAAGAGAATAGATTGTTAACTGACTCATTCTTTGAGATGTTGTTGTTTTGTTAACTGATTCCCTTTGTTGCTTTGTTTATCCTTATGTGCATATGTATATGAAGGCTCTTTGATTATATATATTAATTTTTCCTTATTTTGATGTGATAGCGGATTGAATACTCTTTGATTAATTACGTATTAGATTAGAAATCAAAATTCATAATGTAAGATGATATTAATCTCCCTTAGGGAGTCTTCTCATTAATATCAAAGTATATATAGAGTACAATATTCATCCCTTATACAATAGGAACCCTAAGCCTTTACAAAAGAGGAATCCTAGTCTTACCATAATTATATTTATATAATATATGAAAATATTTTAATTATGGGTAGGGATACAATTGTTTCTATAATATACACGTTTACACACCCCCTCAGTCGGAGCGGGAGGAGGCCGAACGCTGAGACTGGATCTGAAGTCAAGAAATAATTGTCTGAGAAGTCCTTTGGTAAATATGGCTGCATACTGATAGGATGATGGAACATGTAACACTCTGACATGGCATAACGCAAATTTCTCACGAACGAAGTGTAGGTCTATCTCAATATGCTTGGTTCGCTGATGTTGAACCGGATAATGAGAAAGATAGATAGCACAAATGTTATCACAATACACAATAGATGTCTGACGCAAAGGACACTGAAGTTCTAACAGTAAATTTCTGAGCCAACAAATCTCAGCTACCACATTTGCAACGCTTCTGTACTCAGCCTCGGCACTGGATCGAGATAGGATAGCTTGTCGTTTGGCAGACCAATAAAATCATATTATCCCCTAAAAATACACAAAAGTCGGAGGTGGAGTGTCGCGTGTCCGGACACTCTACTCAATCTGCATCCGTATAAGAGAGCAACATGTTTCGTGCAGAGGGGTATATGTGCAAACCATAATCAAGTGTGCCCTTAATGTATCTGATGATACGCCAAGAAGCGATGAAATGAGACTTCTGCAGGCATGCATGAATAGGCATACCGCCGAGCGAGATAAGCAATGTCTGGTCTTGTGAATGTGAGATACTGAAGTGCACCTGCAAGACTCCTATACAGAGTAGGATCGAAAATTGGAGCACCATCCATAGCACTGAGCTTAGATTTCGAATCAACTGGAGTAGGTGAAACTTTGCAATTCGCCATCTTAGCCCTGTACACAATCTCCTTTGCATACTTACGCTGACACAAGAACATGTGGTTGGCAGACCTGGTAACTGATATCCCCAAAAAGTAACTCAGCTTTCTCAAATCAGTCATTGCAAATTCGGACTTAAGCAAGACAATAATCTCATTTTTCAATCCGTCGGAGGAGACAGTAAAAACGATATCATCCATGTAAAGTAATAAGTAAGCAGTACTACTACCTCGATGAAAAATAAAGAGAGTGATGTATCACTCTTGCTGCATACAAACTCAATCTACAAGATATACCTGACAAAGCGATCATACCACGCACGGGGGGCATGTTTCAGGCCATATAGTGACTTACGGAGACGACACACATAGTGAGGAACTGCTGGATGGGTGAACCCTAGCGGATGATGCATGTAGACTGTCTCTCTCAGATCCCCATGTAAGAATGTATTTTTCACAATCAAGTTGATGGATCGACCTGTTTGTCTATGACAATGCTAAAAAATGTGCGGATGATAGCCGGTTTGACAACCTGGCTGAAGGTCTCACCACAATCAATGCCCTCTTGCTGATTTGTGTCATTAGCCACAAGTCGTGTCTTATATCTCTCAAGATCTCCACTGTCTCTGAATTTGTGACGAAATAGCCATAGACAACGAATCACATTCACCCAATCAGGTCTAGGTACTAGATCCTATGTGTGTTGATTAGTTAAAGCATTGAATTCCTCAGACATAGTCGCATTCCATTTCGGGTCTTGTTTGGCCAATATAGGGTTCTTGGGAACTGGTGAAATGATTTGGGCAGACAAGTTAAATTGGACTTTGGGTTTGAAGATTTCATGCTTTGCATGAGTTTCCATTTGGTGCGTGGGGATAATGGGAGGCTCCAAGGCGGAGGGATATGTAGGATATGGAGAAGGAGGGGCTGACGCCGTAGGAGGCACCGCTGTGCTAGAAGGAGCCGTCGGCGGCGCCGTGGCGTAGTGATCAAGGGCCACGACACTGGATGACTGACAGACCTCTCTGAAGATTTGGCGTCGCGGCGGCTCAGCACTGGGCCGCGGCGCTGTCGACGGTGATGCAGAAACCTCTTCGCTGGAGTTTTGGTGCCGCGACGCTGACAATTGGCGCCGCGACGCTGACCTTTGGGGCCGCGGCGCTGACGCTGAAGAAGTGCTTGTTAAACGTATTTTGTATACGTTTTTTGAGTCATTTTTAGATAGTATTTTACTCGTTTTTATTGTGTTTAGTATAGTATTATGTTTTTTTTTTTTTTGAGTCACAGCGGTTCAAAAAGGCAAAATGACGAAAATGAACGAAGAATGGGTATAAAAGGATGAATCCAAGGCCGAAAAGGACAGAAATTGAAGACCCGGACGAAAGCGGTGTGACTGCGGCCGAACATCGAGAGAAGCCCACGAACTTTGGTATTCTGACGCCATCTGCGGTCGCGGCGCCAGACGGAATCGAGAATTCAAAGTTAATTTGGCCAGAAAAAGAAGGGTCCATCGGGCACGAAAATTGTAACATACTAAAAGCCCTAGGGGTTATTCTAGGCGAAAAAAAGGTCCTTCTAACACAACACAACACATGGCAAGGATTGAAAGCTACAATTGGAGACTTTAGTTCACACTACTTTTCTTTCTTTCTTTTTAATTCAGTTTATGTTTGGAATCGTATTAGTTCTTAGCGTGACTATAGCTAGGAGCTAAACACTTTATTAGGGCTTTCCTTTTGAATCGCTTGAAACTCTATTTCATGATTTAATGCATTAGTTGATTTATTTTTCACTTGATTAAGATTTATTCAATAATTGATATCAATGTTTGATAGTTAATTGATCACTAATTATCATAATCTATATGATTTCGAATCAAGAACCGAGAGGAAAGATTGGATATGCTGCAATTGAATAGACATAGGTTAAAATCGCGGACGAAAGTACTCTGATACTTATGTAGCATTATAGGTTACTGTTCTTAATCCTCCTATGTGGTAAATCCTATCATAGAAATATTGAAGGGTTCTGCACTGGGATTGAGCGATTATATATCCTAACCGGAATATAAGACAGTCTAGTTAACTTCTATCTTAACGTAGAAGAAGAAGTCATTCTAATTGCATTAAGGATTGAATAGAGTGGATAATTGAGGATTTTGGAAGCCCTAATTCCTTCATAACTGATTACAACTTCAATAGTTTTGTTAATTCTCGCAATTATTCTAGTAGTTAAACAAAAAAAACCCAACTCTCTTATCGATTGCTAAATAGATAACATAAAAAAAATGAACGGTAATTAGAAACCAGTCTCTGAGGACGATATTCGGTCTTATCAGACTATACTACTTGTGAACGATACGTACACTTGTGTGAACATTTGAAAATTAGCTAACAGTGCAATGCTCTAGTTGACTGAGGATGATGGGAGAGATGACAGGCTCGTCAAGAAAAAAGTAATCCTGTTTTTGGAACTTTTTAAGATTCAAAAACGGAAATGTGGTCTCGTCGAATGTAACGTGACGGGAGATGTGGATCTGACGAGTGGACAAGTCATAGCATATATAGCCCTCATGGTTCGGCGGAAAGCCTAGGTAGACATATGGAGTGAACCGAGGAGCTAGTTTATGAGGAGCAGTAGAAGCAAGGTTAGGATAGCATAGACAACCGAATATCCGAAGATGCTCAAAAGATGGGACTTTATGATAGACGATTTCGGTAGGATCATATTGTGAAGGGTGCTAATTAGGAGAATATTGAGAACGTATTCTGACATTTTAACAGCATAGACACGGAAGGACGGAGGTAGGAAGACATGAATCAATAGAGTGTGAATCATATTGTTAATGGTGCGGATGATTTTTTCATCTTTACCGTTTTGAGGAGAGGTGTGGGGGCAGGAGAAGCGAAAGACCATGTCATTATTAAAACAAAAACAGTGAAACATAGAGTTATTGAATTCACGACCATTATAGCACTGAAAAGATTTTATGCCTTTTTCAAACTATGTTTGAATAAATGTTCGAAACTCAAGAAATTTGACAAATACTTCTGATTTAAATTTGAGAGGATACAACAAAAAAAAGTGAGAAAAATCATCTAGTAAGATAAGATAGTATTTATGATCGAGAGAACTAGCAACAAGTGATGTGCATAAATCGGCATGTATAATATCAAAAGGTGCAAAAGTAACACTAGTAGATGATTTAAACGGAAGACGAGTATGTTTGTCTAAGGAACAAGAAACACAATTTTGGGCAAGCTTACCATTACAAGTAATGAAATTATTGTCTCTAAGAAAATTAAAAATTGGGGCTCCTGGATGACCAAGCCTATTATGCCAAGTTGAGGGAGAAATTGCCGCTAGAGAGACGGGAGAGCTAGATCTGACAGCGGAGGTGGGAGTGAATGGATGTTAGGCATATTTTATATACACTTTTTGAATCATTTTTAGTTAATATTTTTTTTATTTTCTTTGAAATTAGTGTCGTGTTAGGGTCGTTTTTCTTTCTTTTGAGTCACAGCGGTCCTAAATGGAGAAATGACAAAAAGAAGATGAAATGAGCTTAATTGATGTGTAATTGCATAATAAAAGGTCAATAAATGAAGTCTAAGAAGTCCCGGAAAGTATAGAAGAAATCAGACGAAGTCCGGACGAGAAAATGATGAAAAATCAAAAAATTGGAAAAATCACGCCACAGGCGCCGCAGCGCTAAATGTCCTGCGAGTTCTGATTTGGCTTCAGTAATTTCGGCGCCGTGGCGCCAGCCTGCAGGGCCACGACGCCGACGCGAGATTTCTGATTTTTTAGCCGAATTTCAGAGGGTTAAAAGGTTCGAAGCGCAAGTTTTCTCAAGTATAAAACCCTAAAACCCTGACCTAAAGGAGACATCTTGTACATAATTCTACATCACACTTTTGGAGAGAACTGGGAGGCTAGAAGATTGGAGACCACGTTCAAGTTATTTTCTTTTCTTTATTTCAATTCAGTTCATGTTGGATTTTGTATTAGTTCTTAGCATGTCTATGGCTAGGAGCTAAACTCTTAATTAGGGCTTTCCATTGAGTCGCTTGAAACTCGCTTTCATGAATTGATGCATTAGTTTGATTTCTTCTTCACTTGATTAAGATTTATTCAATATTGGTTTGAATGTTTGATAGTCAACTGATCACTAATTATCATAATTTATATGGTTTCGAATCAAGAACCGAGAGGAGAGAATTAGATATGTTGTAATTGAATAGACATAGGTTAAAATCGCGGACGAAAGTATCCCGATACTTGTGTAGCATTTTAGGTTATTATTCTTAATCCTCCTATTTGGTAAAACCTATTATAGAAATATATAAGGTTTCTGCATTGAGGTTGAGCGTTTATATATCCTAACCGGAATATAAGACAGACTAGTTAACCTGCTATCTTAATGTAGAAGAAGAAATCATTGTTATTGCAGTAAGTATTGAAAATAGTGGATGGTCGAGGATATTGAAAGCCCTAATTCCATCATAACTGATTTACATCACAACATATTTAGTTTAATTCTCGCAATTACTCTAGTAGTTTTAGACAAAAACCCAAATCAACTATCGTTAGCTAAATAGATAACATAGAGTAGATGTTCGGTAATTGAAAACCAGTCTCTGAGGATGATATTCGGTCTTACCAGACTATATTACTTGTAACGATACATACACTTGCGTGGGCATTTGGAAAATCGCTAATAAGTTTTTGGCGTCGTTGCCGGGGACTGACGTACTTTCAATATCGAATTATCTATTCTTATTTTTAATTTGATTTGTATATATTTGGTTATGTTATTTTATTTCTAATTTGGTTGCTCCAGGAACAAGTTTCTAACTTGTTATGCGAGCATCTTTTATCACTCTTTGTTGTTTTTCTTATTTTGTAGGTAAAGTTAGTAAAAAAAAAGGGCATGGACTACTACTACTATCAGGGGCAGTGGAATCGTCAACAACAGCCTGCCCCACAGGTTCCACGGGAATATCAAAATGAGTTGCATGCAGCCATACTCACGCTCACCAAGTGCCAGACTCATTTTATGGCTGAGACAAGGGTGTCCCTAAAAAATTTAGAGACACAAATAGGGCAGCTGATGGATATGGTGATCAATGTACCGCAAGAAAATCTGCCTAGCGACACATTTGTGGGAAGTGAAAAGCAGAGCGAGGAACCTGAACCACAACAAGCTGTTGAAAATAATGAGGAATTAAAAGAGATATTTGGTGTAGAGAAAGAAGATGTTAATGAGATCCAATTTTTCACCTTTTTGGATTCCTTGAAATTTCTTTTTCCTATACCCGTTGCAGAAAAGACACCACCAACTATCATAGCTGAGCCCCAACCAGAAAGTCCATACCCTCAAGGGCACCTCCAAAAGTTGAGAGATGTAGGGAGTTTCACTGATCCCTACATTATAGAGAGCCTTGAAGACAAGTCTGCCTTGTCTAAATGGGGGACAATCTTAAATATGAGGCCCTTGTTTGAAAAAAATGTTGTAGGTGAAGTGAGACCCACAACAATAAATATGTGAATTGTAAGTCGTTCGCAGAAGGATCCACTGGACACTAGTAAAGATTAATTGCGTCCGGCTAAAAGACGTTAAAGACAGCGCTACTTGAGAGGCAACCCAATGGTTTTAATTATGTTATTTAAATTCTTATTTTAGTTGTTTTATTTTGTCTTGAACAGTCTCACGGTCTTGATTTGTGTCTTATGTTTTGATGACAGGTGGGCTAGGGACTGACCCTGAGTGGAAAAGGATCAAAAGCGCTGAAACTTCAGAGAACCATATGATGTGCAATTTCAAGAATTTCCACCCAGACCTCTGTTATAACCGCTGTGTTGTGTCAGTAAGTTGCCCTTTATTTTTAGTCTTCACACATTGAGGACAATGTGTCGATGAATTTTGGGGGAGGGGGATCTTATTTTATTTTGTTGTTTGTTTTGAGCCATTTTGTTTGTTTCAGGTGTTTTGTGAGTCAATTTTTTTTTATGAATCATGTATGTTATAGTTACTAACGATATTGATTGGATAAAATGGGATAATGTAATGAAATTGAAAGCAAAAATTTGTGTGCTTAAGTTAGATATGCCAAAAATTCATGATATCTAATTATTTGAGATATTTATGCCTAGCCTATGTGTGTCAGTTATGGAAAGAAAAGTTGAAAATGTCTAGAAATTTGTTTGCTTGTTATTTGAGGCGAAATAGTTAAGATGTACATGTTTAGGGAAATGATTCAGAATTTATTTGTTAGCCCTTCTGACCACTCATTACCTATCCTGACATAAATTGTATCACTAGTCAGCCACTTTGAGCCTAAAATAAGATCTTTCTTTAACACCCTATGATTCTTTTGTTGTGCCATAACTGATATTTGAAAACTCTTGGGATGAAAAGTGTTGAAAAAGAAATAAAAGAGAGAATATAAATTTGATGTACCCCAATGAAAAATATGCAAAAATCTAAGTTTGGGGGTACTTTTTATTTGTAATGTGTCTCACTCTCTCAAAAGAAAAGAGGGGAAAATAGGTATGAGATTAAAAAGAAAGTCAAAAAGAAAGAAAAAAGGAGTTGAAAGGGTCCGAAGCGCAAGTTTTCTCAAGTATAAAACCCTGACCTAAAAGAGACATCTTGTACATAATTCTACATCACACTTTTGTAGAGAATTGGGAGGCTAGAAGATTGGAGACCACATTCAAGTTATTTTTTATTTCTTTTCTTTATTTCAATTCAGTTCATGTTGGAGTTTGTATTAGTTCTTAGCATGTCTATGGCTAAGAGCTAAACTCTTAATTAGGGCTTTCCATTGAGTCGCTTGAAACTCACTTTCATGAATTGATGCATTAGTTTGGTTTCTTCTTCACATGATTAAGATTTATTCAATATTTGTTTGAATGTTTGATAGTTAACTGATCACTAATTATCATAATTTATATGGTTTCGAATCAAAAACCGAGAGCAGAGATTTGAATATGCTGTAATTGAATAGACATAGGTTAAAATCGCGGACGAAAGTACCCCGATACTTGTGTAGCATTTTAGGTTATTGTTCTTAATCCTCCTATATGGTAAAACCTATCATAGAAATATAGAAGGTTTCTACATTGGGGTTGAGCGTTTATATATCCTAACCGAAATATAAGACAGACTAGTTAACCTGCTATCTTAACGTAGAAGAAGAAGTCATTGTTATTGCATTAAGGATTGAAAAGAGTGTATAGTCGAGGATATTAGAAGCCCTAATTCCATCATAACTGATTTACATCACATCATATTTAGTTTAATTCTCGCAATTACTCTAGTAGCTTTAGACAAAAACCCAAATCAACTATCGTTAGCCAAATAGATAACATAGAGTAGATGTTCGGTAACTGAAAATCAGTCTCTGAGGACGATATTCGGTCTTACCAGACTATATTACTTGTAACGATACATACACTTGCGTGAGCATTTGGAAAATCGCTAACAATGGATATAGATCCCCCGTGCTATTACATCTCATAAGAGGTGTCCCCGTATGAAAATCATTCACATTGAAATCAAAAGGGTCAAATCAACAGAGACAAAATTATTACGAGTGAATTTGCGGATAGAGATTAGATTCTTAATTACAAGTTGGGCATATAGGGTATTTTGAAGGGGGAGTGGATTAGGATGTGATGTGTATGATGTATCAAAACCCTTTACTGGAATGCGGTGACCACTACCAACTGTCACAAATTGAGGATGTTTTAAACCAAACAGCTTGGGAATATTACCTGCAGTCCTGGTGAGGTGAGAAGTGGCTCCGGAGTCCATGTACCAATTGTTGTCAGGTTGTTGCATGTTGAGACCGCCAAGGCCCGACCTAACTCGATGGGTGTCATCGCCGACGAGTGCTGAACCGCCGTACGAAGTGGGCTCGCCGCGGTATCGGGCTTACCGGCGCGAGCAGGCCCAACACACTCGCGGAGAATCGTGAAAGCGGTTACCGCATCGAATCGCGCGCACCGCCGCCAGATGGATATCGCTGAGGCGCCGCCACGAACCGACATTATGCGACCGCTGTTATCGCTTGTTCTGTTGTCTGCGACCCTTGCCACGACCACGATCTCCTCTGTCGCGACCCTTGCCACCCTTTCCACCGCGTCCCTGCTGCGGTTGAGTTTTCTGGCGGCGTTGGATCTTGAGGGCGCGTTTCGACAGCTAACACCTTCTGAGTGTGCTCATCCTGCTTAGCACGTCGAGTCTCTTCGAGCATCAACTGCGAGCGAGATTTGTTAAAATTGGGCAGTGGACCTGCCTGTTGAATCATGGTGACTAACGTATCATAGTCACCTTTGGGAAGACCTGCAATCAATTGCAACACCATCTTTGTGTTCGAGACAGGCGTGTCGACGTTGGAGAGTTGATCCGCCAGTAGTTTCAACCGCTCGCATTATTCACCACGCTTGGAGAAGTTTTCAAGGCGTGTATTGTTAAATTGTTCCTCCAAATACACCGCACGCGTGTGCTTGTTATATTGAAAGATTTCCTCCAAACGGTTCCATAAATCACGGGTTGTGGCACCAGATTTCATGATAGTAAGAAGAAGATCCTGAGAAATACTACCATAAATTCATTGTTTGACGCCGGCGTCTAGACGACGCCAAATAGACTCATCAACCTCCGGAGGGCGCGGAATAGTGTCGTCGATATGATCAAGCACATTATAGAGACATGCGTGATTACGAAACAGTTCAACTCAAGGAGAATACTGACTGTTTTCTTGATCAAGAAGAATAGGAATAGAGTTCTCGATATTGGTAACATTTAGGGCGGGATGAAAAGTGGATGACGACATGGTGGTGGAATTTGTGGAGGTGGATGCGTCAGAAGTAGTGGAAGAATCCTAAGTAACCATTTAGAGAAGAGAGGAAGAAAGAATAAAAATCAAGAATTTTGGGAGGAGAGGAGTGGTAGCGCGACGAGAAGCCTATGGGAGGCGCGGTGGTAGAGATTTTTTTTTAGGGTTTTTGTTTTAGGCTCTTGATACCATGTAAGATGATATTAATCTTCCTTGGGGAGTCTTCTCATTAATATCAAAATATATATATATATTACAATATTCATCTCTTATACAATAGGAATCCTAAGCCTATACAAAAGAGGAATCTCATTCTTACCATAATTATATTTACACAATATATGGAAATATTCTAATTATGGGTAGAGATACAATTGTTTCTATAATATACACGTTTACTCATAAATCCGCGAAGTACCCGATTGACCCGTGGATGATGGGTGGATCGGATATGGATGAAGAAAAAAAAGAGTGATGGATGGATGGTTGGCGGGTGGAGGCGGATTGAGTTCCCCGATCCACCTCTGATCCATTGCCAGTCCTAATTATGATTTATTTTTATTCAGCATCAAAACATATGATAAAATATTTTAAAAATATTTTTTAATTTAAATTTTGGAAATACTTCTACACGTGTTCTAAAACATCAATTGCTTAAATAAATTAATCACTTAAAACATGTTATCTTCTTTATTAAGGGGTGTTAACATACAAAAAAGAGTACACACGCGTACTCACGCATAAAACAATAGGAAGAGGCACTATGTAGTATTTAACTATTTATACATAAAACTAAATGACATATTTGAACCCTCTCAGGATCACTATTAACACCCCAAATTTCACTAAATATCTTACTTTTCATACCCATATACACCTCATTGTATACTCTTTTTTAAATATGTTTTTTTTTCTTAAATAAATTTTATGTATTTTTAAAATCTTTGTAAAGAGTCATAAAGTACGTAAACATTACGAATGATGTAGATTAAGATAAGATTCATAATCCAATTAAATAAAAGAGCGTAGTTTTTTCATGTAAAATAAAAATGTTATTAGTATAAGTATGTGTTTGACCAAGTTTTTACAATTGTTTCTCAATTCGATTTTTTTTTTTTTTGCCAAACACATACTTATTAAGAAGTAGAAACATTTTTATAAAAAGTCAACTAGTGTTTCTAAAATGGAATAAAAAGAGAAGCGCCAAAAAAATATTCCCATTAAATAATTATTTTTATGAATTCATTTATTATTTTCTTTTCACAAAATTTCTTTTAATCTAATATAATATTTCTTCTCAAAAATCCAAAACCTAATTTCTCTCCTCTCCTTCTCTTTGTCCGAGCAAAATGTAGTATCTGAGCCTCAAATTTTTTGGAATCAAACTTGGGATTTCTCGTGTAAGGAGGATTATTTTCCCCTTTGGAGTGATTGTGCAAAAGAGGTTGTGCTGATGACAATGTTTTACTCTTTGGGATAACAAAATCAGGCATTGAGGACAGTTCGACCCGTATCTTGGCAAATCCCAGGCTGGTTATTTTGCAGCCATGGCGCGGTTGCCTTCTCTTTGTCCGAGCAAAAATGTAGTTTCTGAGCCTCAAATTTCTGAACTGGGACCTCTTGTGCTTTGAAATATGTTAAAGTTTGCTCCAATTAGAATGATGTACACTCAGACCTCTCTATTTTAAAAATTATTTTAAAAGACCCGTATCTTGGCGGGGCGACCTCGGAACACAACCTGAGGTTCGCAGCCATGGCGATGTCTTCATTCTCTTGTCTTAGTCTAAAAAACACCTCATTTCGATCACCCAACAAGATTTTGTTTGTGTGTAAAAATGTGGGTCAAACAGAAAATTGTTTACATTTTAGAAATCTTATAATTATTGGTGGCACAAACAGTTAAAGCAGATTTTCAGAAACTACTTAAGAAAAAATTATTTTAAAAAAGTTTGGTCAAACATACCCTAAGGAACAAACTTGTCCTTATAAGGTTATTACATAAAATTAGAAAATATAGAGATTATATAGGAACTGGGAGAAGACTCAAATATGAAATATGTCACTGAACTATGAAATGACTCATATATGTCACTCGTAAAATGAAGGATTCCGATAATGTCATGTGGCAAAATCTAAAATTGTAATAGAATTATATCAGTGAGTAATGACATATATGACCCAAAATAGTGACGGTTATGATATTTTTAGTTCGACTATTAACTAGTGACATGATAAGTCTTTTTTGATAGTTTGATGATATATTTGATTTTTTACTTTAAAAAATTAACTCTCTGAATCGCCAAATAGACAGAAAGTAAGACAAATTTTGTTATAACATATCCTATGTAACTTTGTGTTAGTATCTGCATTATATATACCAAGGTTTCTTTTTCTGTACCCAAAAAAAAGTTTCTTTTTCAAGGGAATAGATACCATGACAGGACTTAAAAAAATGTATCAATTGCAAATGTGGCACAACTCTCTCTTTATAATGGCACAATATTCTCTCTCTCTTTCTGAGAAAGAAAATTACTGTTAATGTTTTGAAACTCGGACCGGACATCGAATCGGACGACCAACTGGGTCACTGGTTGGACCGATTCAAAAAACTGGTATCCACACATATATATATATATATATATATATATATATATATATATATTAAATGTTAAATACATATCTATATTCAATAGTATGAGATTGAAATTGTGCAGAGAAGCCTGTAACCTCCTCCATCAATGATTAAACTGTAAAAAAATATTGGATAAGAAAATTAATTAGAATATTAGTTTCAAATTGAAAGATATAAAAAGTGATAGTTGAATTGGAATAGCAAGTGCAATGCAATATGCATACTTTTTGTTGACGAAGAACCGCAGCATTCTTTCTTTCGAGTCTTGCATGCAGGTAAACCCCTCGATGACGCGCAAACCACGTTAGCCATGTAAACCACACTTGGCAAGCCCATGTGTGCTCAACCAAGAAGGTTTATGCGAGGATCGAACTCGCGACCTTGCGGTCGCTCTCTTCTTCAAGCTACTGCGGGTTGCAATATGCATACTTGATACTTATATGACTGGTTTCTTTTTATCAGTACCTACTTTAATAAAGGAATAGAAAAGTCACAAAAGTGACTGCTGATTTTCATTATGTATCTATTATAAATTTATAATTTGCATCAAATAGATGCATGTTTGCATGAATCTTATCTTGTATTTAATTAGTCAAATAAAATTAATTTACATTAAGTTATTCAATGCTAACACCTCTTCGTATTCTCTCCTTTTTTAAAACTATTAGATGTGCCAGAATATTAATTAGGGAGATGAAAAGGTAATAAATAAAAATCGGGTTTGTACGAGTTACCGAGTCACCGGTTCGTACCGAGTTGCGCCGAGTTTGATACCACCCGTTCCTACAATAAATTTGGACCGGTCTCGAGACCGATTCCCGATTAACCCTGTCCGACCGACCGATCCGGTCCGAGTTTTAAAACATTAATTACTGGGGAGGGCTTGTAAGAATTTTGGTAATTATATGTGGTTAGGCCTAAAACAAAGATGTAAGGCCTGTAGATAAGTTGAAGGCGAAGTGCGCACTGAGCCGATTTGAGGACCACTACTTTAAGCATAGCCAAAGTTCTTAAAGTCTTTTTTTAAGTTTAACCGTTACAAAATCAGGTCTCAGATATACGGACAGTGGCGGAGCCACGTGTTTTTTGGAAATTTTCGATCTAAACGACGTCGTTTTGGATGAAATAGTGCGTTTTAATTTTCTTCGATCAAATTTTTTTTTTGACTGCACAAAAACATATCGTACCACTAGAATTTGCTTGCTAGTTCTGTCACAGTATACGGGTGGCATAAGTTTGAACTTAGTGTGAAGTTAAGCTTTGTAGTACCCCTTTTGCTTTAGACATGTATGTTTCATAATGTTATAAAGTTTGAATTGTTAATGTCTGAAGTTTCGGGTATGTACCCGCAATAGATGCTAGCTATGCATAATTTATCTCAACAAACAATTAAATTTTGTTCTTGAGCATAATTCATCAAACTCAAATAATTGCATAGGCTAAACCTTTGAAGTTCCATTTGCACAATGTTGTTTCCACTCGCTTCATCAAAAGCTTCTAAATGAAGAAGCTTCACATCTAATAAGTCTTTCAATCTTTTCAGGAAATTTATTCTAAACCTAAGAGAGCATTTGAAATGACAGAGGCATAAGCTCTCAACAACATCAAAAATTGATAGAAGAAGAAGGAGAAGAAGGTCATAAACCACCTAGATTTGGCCCAACCTGCATTTGGATGTCCTTTAGACATAAACATAAAGTTCAAGATTATTTTAAAAAAATGGAAGTTATGCTGAGAATTGAGATTGTTAAATATATACTATGTAATTAGTATATATCCTTTTAATTTTGGGATTTTGGTATTATGCTCATGCGTTGGTTCTAACTTGATATATAGGTTGTACAAGTCTTGAGTGGAGCTAGGGTACCCAACGTCAAAATTATTATTTATGGGTATATAGTTCTTAACTTCTTAGTACGTCTATTTCTTTGTTTTTTTAATCCTCTTACTAAAAATTCTGGATACAAAACCCAACCCATATCCAGTGCAACCAGACGCATGGACAGACCTATTTTTGGCATTCTAATAACAAAGACAGAAGGAAAGAAAAGAGCAAGTAATCGATTTCATAAAATTGTGAGTGTAATTTCTGTTCCAAGGAAGAGAAGAGAATCGAGATTAAAAAACAATTGGCACCATTAAGAGGATATCATGTTCACTATTCAGTAGCTTCAACATCCAACAATATATGCCTTTGAATGACAAGCAACCACTGAAACTTGAAGAATACACCATTTTATGCAAGTTTTCAACACCCACTTTTCCGTCTTAAGAATTGTTCCGAGGCCATTCACAATCGTCCTGTAATTCAATTGCGTATTATAGCTTGTGTTTAAATTATATTTTCCGGGGATATGGATGGCAGAAGAGATGTCGGTCTGACAAGCCAGCTGAAATATTTACTCAGATAAGCTTGCTTGCCTAGCTGATTGCAGCTCTCACATTCTCGTGCTTCATCTGATAACAAAGAACTATCTGCAAGCATCAGTGGAACTTTCTTGAACTGGATGCGCTCCCTTGTAAACAAACATATTGGTATAACTTATAAGCCCTGTGGTTCATCAATTGTGCTTTCTTGAAGTGCAGCTGGTCTCTTGCAAACAAACATAGCAATATAAGTCTGTAACTCATGACGAGGTTGTTGAAGAACTCTAAAAGCGAGCTATACATTTTTCAGGGACGCAATTAAAGAGTTGGTTAATGGGGTGTCTGATAAAGATGCTGACTGGTGGAGCGTTGGGATACTTCTGTATGAGATGCTGACTGGTCAGCCACCATTCACGCATGCAAATAGAAAGAAGCTTCAGGAAAACATCATCAGCGAGAAAGTAAAACTTCTACCACGTCTGACCGGTGAAGCTCACTCCCTGCTCAAAGGATTGCTACAGAAGGACCCATCCAAAAGATTAGGCAGTGGACCAAGAGGAGGGGATGAAATCAAAAGTCACAAGTGGTTCCGGACAATCAATTGGAAGATATTAGATGACAGATAACTAGGGGTAAGGTTTGGCTTCTGATATCACGTAGAATAGTGTAATTTTTTTTGGTTGGAACTTCTCATTAATACAATATATATATATATAAATATATATATATATATGTAGGAATTTATTGGGTGTAAAACATACAAGTAAGGCACAGCGGAAGTTTAAAATTTTGAGTAAACTTACTTGCTCCAACAAACGTTTCTGGTATGATTATGCGATAATTCAAATCTGCAAAGACATAAAAGAAAAACTTACGCTTATGCTTTTAATACGATCTTTACTAAAAGGTGCACGCGATTGCTAATTCGTGCAAGCTCGCTTGATATATTCCTTTGCCCAGAAAAGCTAGAAATCTTGGCGAGAGGTTTGAGAGAATTTATTTCCTGAACTCTAAGTTCAGAAAGTGAAAAATGAGTTCTAATGAAATTATGGGTTAAGTGTCAAATATATAGTGGAGGAAACCCTAAACCAAATCGGATCGAGCTTGAGACGACCCGAATCAAATTGCGATGGACGATCGGTAGCCCATGTTATCGACTCCTTTATTTATTTTCTGCACGTTTTAGTTCTTATTAAATACAATATTTTATTTTAACTTAATTATTTAATTTTCATCAAATGAAAATTATCCCATAATTTATTATAAAATCTCTTGATTCAAAATCCGATATTTTTTATTCTCTCAATATACCCTTAGACCGAAAAAACAATCGACTTAGTGTGACCTTTGTGCCTTCACACATCCGACTGATCAAATCAAGGTTCACACGGAACTCACAGGCGGTACGGTGGCGGACCCAATATGTGAAATCGTTCTGAGACTCAAGTAAACAAACCTACATGTGAGATGATAAATTCCTTTCATTCGCGACACACCGATCAAGCTTAAGATTTGCCGTGTCTATCCAAATGACTTGATCATTTTATCTCATCTATATTAGTCGACAACTGGACCATATCCTAGATATGTCTCTTGCGTTCGCCAATGACTGGTCGACCTAACATCTCTAAGGTGAGTGTTCTCGAAACTCCAATCGAGGAATAAATCCTATTCTCGCTCAACTACCACCTTCAATCTACTTCGTAATGCACCCAATACAAGCGTCTCAACCTATAAGACATTTGAGCTTGGGACGGGATCAAAGTGCATTGCTCATAAACAAGTGATATTGACCTCAAGTCTAGGACTCTATCTCGCGTCGATAATACTCTGACATGTATAACAAATAGTTTATCGCCAGGGTATGCCAATACTCTCAAGAGTATCCATGTGTCCATCACTAGCAACTATTGCTAGCAGTAAGTGAGATATACTACATTTTCTAAGAATGTGATGCAGACCACATGTCGACTTATAACATATCATTGATATCCCATTTTCAATGATCATTACTATAAACGCACGGATCTTCCTTGCTTCTAACAAAGTCAAACGATTTGATTGCTTTGTCAAAACAAATGTTCCAACTCCTTGAGGCTTGCTTCATTCCATAAATGGACTTTTGTAGTTTGCATACTGCTTTGGGTTGAGTCTTAGATGTAAAACCCTCTGGTTGTATCATATACACCTCCTCAATTAGATTACCATTGAGGAAGACAGTTTTAACATCCATTTGCCAAATATGATAATCATAGTATGCAGCTATAGCAAGCAAAATCCGAATGGACTTAATCTTTGCAACAGGAGAAAAGGTTTCATCATAATCGACCCCAGGCCGTTGATTATAACCTTTAGCCACCAATCTTGCTTTATAAGTCCGTATTTTTCCATATCGTCAATCTTCTTGAAGACCCATTTGCATCCTATGGGTCTAACCCCTGTTGGCAAGTCAACCAAGTTCCATACTTGGTTTATGTACATAGAATCCATTTCGGATTTCATGGCTTCTTGCCATCTCTGTGAATCAATGTATAACATTGCTTCGTTGTAGGTAGTAGGCTCATCATCATCAGGAATATCTATCTCATTATCTGTTTCAACAAGGAGATTAAGTCTTTCAGGTGCACGATGAGTCCTAGTGGTCCTACGGAGTTGAACATTCTGCGTTTCAGTGTTTGCTGTATTTTGATTTTGAGAAGATGTTTGTGTGTTGGACAATCCACCACCTTGAGAACTTTCAGGAATATCATTTTGAATAGGATGATGCACAACTATAGTGTCATCTATCATTGGTTGTGCATGAGGGTCTTGCATTTCTGCAGTATCCCTCACAACACTCCCACTGGCTGAAGGGCGTACTCTAAGTACCCAATCATCATCAAATACTCCCACTGAATCCTTGTCTAGGTTATTTGACAAGGGATCATTCTCTACATTATTTTGTACTTCTTGAATTTCTTCAAGTTCTATCTTGTTGCAACTCTGTTCCTTGTAGACATAGTCTTCTTCAAGGAAAGTTGCATTTCTGGAAACAATTACGTTATGTTCCTCAGGAAGATAGAAGTAGTACCCTCTTGTTTCCTTAGGATACCCTACAAAATAATACTTCTCACTTTTAGATTCCAATTTGTCAGTGAGTGGTGCGCGGTAAGATGCACACACTTTAAACGCAAGTGCACGTTATCGTGACAAGTAGTATAGTCTTGATAAGACCGAATATCGTCCTCAAGGATTAGGGTTCAATTACCAACTATCTATTTTTTGGTATCTATTTGGTAAATTGATATTTAGATTTGTTGTTTTTAACTAAGGATTATAAAAACTATTTAACTAAAAGGGTTTACTTCAGTGATGATGAGAATAAGGCTTCCACGTCTCCTCACTATCCGCTTATGCTACTTATTAATGCAATAACTTATGGTCTTCTTCTTTTGGAGAAAGCAGGTTCACTAAATCGTTTTATACTCCGTTAGTTATATAAACACTCAACCCAGATTTCACCTTACACCTTTTGGTGATAAGGATAACTCTATAGGAGGATTAAGAACAAGAACCTAGTTAATCGTCACGCAATGCAAAATTAGGGTTTTAAGCCTCTCATTAACGCTACATAAATAATTGAGGTATTTTCATCCCCAATCCAAGAATGTCTACCCAACTTACAAAGATATTCACAATCCCCTTTGAATCGATTAGAAATCATATAGTGATAATTAGTTGTCAATTAATTACCAAGAATTCAACTCAAATATTGGATAGATCTCAACAAGAAGAAGAATAACCATAAGCATGCATTAAATTATAACATAAGTTTCTAGAGATTCAACATGGAAAACCCTATAGAGGAATTAGTTCCTAGCCATTGACATGACAAGAACTAATCCCATGTTCATCATACAAAAACTGAAATAAAGAAAAGTAAAAGGAAAGAAATTACTAAGTTTGAGTCTCCAAGCCAAGCATCCAAGGGTTGTGTTGTGAAATATTTACAAGATGGATTGGTGGGTGGATGGATGTAGAATTGTGAATGGTGGAATGGAGAATGAATAATTCTTCTAATGATGTAGAGTATTTATAGCCAAAGAATCCTTTTGGTGAAGGGTTAGGGATTTGTAGGAAAGGAAAAGTTATTAGAATCCTTTTAGGTAAGGGTTTTTTAAGGTAGGAAAAGTTATCCCTTTAGGATTCTGAAAACATGTCAAATTCGGCCCAGACTTCATAAATCCCGCGTCGCTGCGCGCAGATCAGACGCGCGGCCCGAAATTCAGCAACTCTCGGTTCTTTCAGCACTTTGGCCGCGGCCATGCTTCCAGCCGCGGTGGCGTTTTTGAGCGGATTACATTTCGTCGTCATTTTTCCGTCCGGACTTCGTCGGATCTCCTCTATAATTCTCGAAATTTCTTAGACTTCATTTCTTGGCCCTTTTTGTGTGCAATTCCATCTCATTTATGCTCATTTCATCTCCTTTTCGTCATTTCTCCATTTCTGACCGCTGTGACACAAAAGAAAGGAAAACGATCCTAATACTATACTAAACATAAATAAAATGAGTAAAATACTAACTAAAAGTGACTCAAAAAGTGTATATAAAATACACCGATCAAATACCCCCAAACTTAACATTTGCTCGCCCTCGAGCAAAGATAGAAAGAAAGAAATAAAGGACTCAAGAAAACGACAAATAAAAGACTCACTGACATTGATCACTTTTGCTGCATTGATGTTATCTAGAAAAACATGAAGGTTAGCAGAATAATATGCAGGAACATATAACATGAGATTTTTAGCACACTAAACACATTAAGCTAGATATTTCGCAAACTCATTTTTATCATGCTTAATGGAAGTCAACATACTGAATCATGCTTGTAAAATTCAAAAAAAAAATCTTATGGCATGTTTACTTGTTATTCTCCATTAATCCTGGATATGCATAAAAGAGATCTTCAGGACTTTTAAGGGTTGTAATGTAGGCTTAGGTATAGGTAGGTAAAAATAGGCATTTAGGCTCATTTCGTGTACCATAAGCTCTTTAGCTTTTCCAATTTTTCCCTTTTCTTTTGATTTTTTTCCTTCACTTCAAATCTATCTTTCCACTCTTTTGTTTTGGGAGAGTGAAGTGTATCATAATAACAGACACCCCCAAAACTTAGGCTTTTGCATATTTCTTATTATTCTTTTTATTGGGGTGCATCAAATTTGTTCACTCTTTTTGTCTTTTTTTTAACACAATGTATTCCACTATTTCATATTTTCACTTATGGTACAATTTGTGGGAATATAGGGTGTCAAAGAAGAAGTTTCGAATTTAGGCTCGATAAATTTGACTAGGGATATTTTTTAAAGTACGGGATAGAAAGGAATGGTAAGAATTGGCTATCAAAGAAATGTCTGAGTCATCTCCCTAACATGCATATCCTAACTATTTCGCCTCAAATAGCAAGAAATCATAACACATAAGTATTTATCATTTAACATGCATAACTTCAGCGAGACTCGAATAGGCAGTTACGTGAGTTTTGGCATATCTAACTTAGGTGTTTTGATAGTTGCTTCAATTACGTTACATTATTTCACCTTACTTCATTAGGTGTTTCTAGTAACTCTGAGATACATGATCTTTTGTGACAATTATGACTCGAAAGAAAAAATTATGACTCAAAATGACTCAAAATACACAAAATAATTCAACAAGACTCAAAACAATAAAACATCCCCCGAACTTAAATCACACATTGTCCCAATGTGTGCAAAGACGCAAAGAAAATAAAAGAAAAGGACAACTTATCGACACACACAATGGTCATAACGGAGTGCAGGAGGAAAAATTCGAATTTGCGGAAATATAGCTCTCTGAATTCCGTATGCGCACGAGATTTAGCGCGTGGCCGCTGCTAATCTTGTGGCCTGCAGGTTCGCGCCCGATTTTGTGCGCCGACACTGCTTTCCTTTTTTTAGCGTTTTGTTCCTTTTTCCTCGGTTTGACTTTCATCCACTGTCGTCCAACAACACAAAACAAGAACCACTAGACCGTGAGGCATTGAGACAAAATAAAATAAAATAAAGACAGAAATTAAAATAACATAATTAAAAATATTGGGTTGCCTCCCAATAAGCTTGTCTTTAACGTCTTTTAGCGGACGCAATTAACCTTTTCGAGTGCCCATTTGGATCCTTACGCGAACGCTTGCAATCGCAGAGTTATTGTTAGGTCTCAATTTCCCTACGACCATTTGTTCAACCAAGAACCTTACATATACAATTATCCCCCAGTAGGCTTGTCTTTTATGCTTTACATAATGTAGGAATCAGTGAACTTCTCTACATCTCTCAACTCTGGGGTACCTGATGGTATGGGCTTCCTAATGGGAATCACCGTGATAGCTAATGGTGTTTCTTCCGTAATAGGTGCGAGAAAAGAATTTCCACGAGAATCGAAGGTAAATAATTGGATCTGCAATATTTTCCTTTCTACACCAACTATCTCACCGCATTCTCAATAGTTGGGTGTGGTTCGAACTCCTCAATTTGTTGTTCCTGTTCAAAATCACCTCGATTTACGGGTTACGGCGCGCGACCCTGCTCTTTGGCGCGCGGCTCTCACTCTCTGCATGTCTCGGAATCTTGTGCGCGGCCATCGTCGGCGGCTGGCTGCTGCGAACTCTCTATCTCCCGATTCGGCATCCTTGGTCAATTGCACGACATTGTGTTTTCATTGCCTACCCAGTGCAGATTGCTCTTCTTGCGTTTATTTGTTGAATATGATCGCGAAGTTACGCTATTTGCGTTTCCAACTTCTTCATGGCCATTCTCGTTTCGTCTATGAACTGATTTTGGTACCTCGTGAGACTGAGTATAACTTCTCGTAATTCCTCCATCTCTTCCTCTATGGTTGGAGCTCGATCATATTGACAGTAGAAATCCATGTCTTAAGGATCCCTGAGATTAATCAAAACCAACAACGAATCACGACACACATGTTTTTTTTTTCAAAAGAAAATAAAATAATAATTTAAAGAAACAAAAATAAAAACCAAATTAGAAATTAAAAATAGATAAATTTGATATTGAACTATACTAATCCCGACAATGGCGCCAAAAACTTAGTGCGCGGTAAGATGCACACACTTTAAGCGCAAGTGCGTTATCGTGACAAGTAGTATAGTCTTGATAAGGCCAGAATATCGTCGCCGAGGATTAGGGTTCAATTACCAACTATCTATTTTTTGGTATCTATTTGGTAAATTGATATTTAGATTTGTTGTTTTTAACTAAGGATTATAAAAGCTATTTAACTAAAAGGGTTTACTTCAGTGATGATGAGAATAAGGCTTCCACGTCTCCTCACTATCCGCTTATGCTACTTATTAATGCAATAACTTGTAGTGTCTTCTTTTGGAAAGCGGGTTCACTAAATCATTTTATACTCCGTTAGGTTATATAAACACTCAACCCAGATGTGCACCTTACATACCTTTTGGTGATAAGGATAACTCTATAGGAGGATTAAAAACAAGAACCTAGTTAGCCGTCACGCACAATGCGCAAAATTAGGGTTTTAAGCCTCTCATTAACGCTTACATAAATAATTGAGGTATTTTCATCCCCAATCGAGAATGTCTACCCAACTTACAGCGTATTCACAATCCCCTTTGAATCGATTAGAAATCATATAGTGATAATTAGTTGTCAATTAATTACCAAGAATTCAACTCAAATATTGGATAGATCTCAATGAAGAAGAATAACCATAAGCGTCATTAAATTATAACATAAGTTTCTAGATATTCAACATGGAAAACCACATAGAAATTAGTTCTAGCCATTGACATGAGAACTAATCCTATGTTCATCATACAAAACGAAATAAAGAAAAGAAAAGGAAAGAAATTACTAAGTTTGAGTCTCAGCCAAGCGTCGAGGTTGTGTTGTGAAATATTTACAAGATGGATTGGTGGGTGGATGGATGTAGAATTGTGAATGGTGGAATGGAGAATGAATAATTCTTCTAATGATGTTGAGTATTTATAGCCAAAGAATCCTTTTGGTGAAGGGTTAGGGATTTGTAGGAAAGGAAAAGTTATTAGAATCCTTTTAGGTAAGGGTTTTTTAAGGTAGGAAAAGTTATCCCTTTATGTAGGAAAAGTTATCCCTTTAGGTAGGAAAAGTAATCCCTTTAGGATTCTGAAAACATGTCAAGTCGGCCCGGACTTCATAAATCCAGCGTCGGCGCGCTGTGACTGGCGCGGCAGCGCCGCGTTTGACGTTTTTGAGCGTCATTTTTTCGTCCGTCGTTTTCGTTGATCTCTATAATTCGAAAACTTCTTAGACATCATTTCTTGGCCCTTTTTGTGTGCAATTCCATCTCATTTATGCTCATTTCATCTCCTTTCGTCATTTCTCCATTTCACCAGTGACACAAAAGAAAGGAAAACGACCACTAATACTATACTAAACATAAATAAAATGAGTAAAATACTAACTAAAATTGACTCAAAAATGTATATAAAATACCCGTCGGTGAGCAACTTCTTTACATATGCGAGGCACCCTGTGGTCGCGTGTGTTTAAGTCTTTGACTTGCCATTCCATATCTCATATGGAGTTTTCTCAGTGACTTTGATGGAACTCTATTCAAAATGTAGATTGAGCTTTGCAATGCGTATCCCATAGGTATGTTGGTAAAGTGAGAAGCTCATCATGGATCTAACCATATCTAATAAGGTCGATTTCTCCTCTCGGAACACCATTCATTTGTGGCGTTAGGAGGTGTCCATTCTGAATGGACTCGTGAAGCTTCAAGTAATCTAGAAATTCTTTACTTAGGTACTCACCTCGCCGATCGATCGAAGAGTTTTAATACTTGTTTCAAGTTGCTTCTCTACTTGACTTGTACTCATGAATTTCTCAAAAGCTTGGACTTATGTTTCATAAGATACACGTACAAACCTTGAAATCGTCTGTAAAGTGATGAAATAAAGAAAGCCTCTTAGCTTGAGTTGAAAAGGCCCATACATCGGTATGGACTAACTCAAGCACCTCTTTGCTGCGATACTCCTTTCCCGAGAAAGTGATTTGGTTGTCATCTTTCCTCTTAAGCAAGATTCGCGATCACCATATGACTCAAGTCAAATGGTTCTAAGTAATCTAATTTCTCAATCTTGCTATCCTTGATTCATTGATGTGACCAAGTCTGCAATGCCATAAGTAAGTGGGATTTCTTTGATTACTTATTTTAGCTCTTTTGTTTTGTATATTGAAAATTTCATGGCTCTGATTTAGAACATCTGATCCATCCATGGCCACGAGCATTTCCACAAATAAAACCTTTATAAGATAAAACATAGTTTCCATTGGTAATATGTGAGAAAACCCTCAATGTCTAACATAGGGATAGAAATAATATTTCTCGTCAAAGGCGGACAAAATAACAATTATTAAGTTCTAAACAAAAGCACGAAGGTAAATCTAGTCTATAAGTTCCCACGCGTTACTGCATCAACTCTAGCTCCATTGCAACGCGTAGATCTACTTCCCGAGTCCAACCTTTCTGTCAATTAGCCCGCGCATTATTACAAATGTGAGCCCGCAGCGGTATCGATACCCAACGGTGAGAATTAGTTAAAGACATATTTATTTCAATAACAAACATACCTTGTCGGCGGGCGGCACTTGTGCCTTGTCTCCCGCAGGCATGCGATCCTTCCAATGTCCCTTTCTTACAATTGGCGGACATCAAGCCTATCTTGGCCTTCTTTGAACAACTCCTTTAGGTTTCATAGTTGTGGATTTGGCGGCCGCCTTACCGCCTTTCTGCATATTCTTACCGCCAGGTTTGAACTTGCTAGATGAGCCCGCGTGAAACCTGACTTTACCTTTGGAGGTGGGCGACTCGAATGTCTTCAACGTATTATGAAGTTCGGGGAGACTTGCTTTTCGTTCCATTCATGTTGTAATTCACAATGAAGTTCTCAAAGAAACCGGAAGCGAGTTCAAGATTAGATTAACAAAAACATTCACAGCGAACCGTTCGATCGAAGCCAACCTCTCAATTAATCGATCATCTTCAAAACATGTTGTGACACGACCGCCGTTTAGCTTACACTTAAAAGATCTCTCAGCGGTTCATACTCGTTATGCGAGGCGCGAGTCATAGAACTCTTGAGTGTTCTAGCGTCGTTGGGGCCCGTATTTTCATCTTTGTCTTTGTAACTCTGGAGTCATAGAAGATAACATAACACATTGTCTTTGACATCATCAAGATATTTCGATGATCGCTTTGTCAAGCGAGCATACTCTTGAGAATCTTCAGTGGATCGTAGGGGTGATGTATCAATACATACTCAATCTTTTCTAATCGCGATGCAAACGATTTCTTAACGATCGGGAAAATTGGCTCCATTCAACTTGCGTTTTCAACCAACATTTTAAGTGATAGATTCGACATTGTAGCTGAAGAAAAGATAAACTTGAAATCAATACTTTAATATAATTTCTATTGAACACATTCATTAACTAACTAACTAACATGGTCTTTAGTTTAATTAGCTCCCACTATTTTAACATACTCTTTTACCTCATAAAGAATACGGACTCATATCAAATACGGTCATAATGGGACAAGATCCAAACTCATGTTGTCTCGCGTTTCTTTGGTGATAACTTCAACAACACGATCTGGTAGGTCTAAACCAATTGCAAACAATTTGCAACTCTTGGTTGACCGAATGTTCTAAACAATTCGATCTGCGTCCTACCGTCCGACATTGGGGCGCGAGGCGACTAGCAAGTCAACCGTTATCATTTGCAATTATGTATCTAAGTGGGCTTAGCCATCAAGCAAACATTGGGGTGTAAATACTCACGAAGGTTTATCACTCTTCTGACATTTATACGTCTATGAAAAGTGCGAGTCTCGTAGACTTAGAGCAAATCTTTGGGACATAAATACTCGTCTAGAAAGGATTTTGCACCACAATCAATTATAACGGACGACGCGTTCATTTTAAATGAGAATTGTATTAAATTTGGGGATCATTTTAATTCGAGGTTATGACGAGATCAACTATTATATCATACATCATATGACATCCTATCATGCAATTTCTAAACACATTTAGATGGAAACCATCAAACCCAATAGGCGTGATATAAGATGGTTTTAATCATATCTTTGGTAGCGTCTGCCCGACAATTATAGCGGACTCTATTCTAATTATTTAAATGACAATCAATTAAACAATTAGGAGAAACAATTAATTTGTGCACACATTATCAAATAATATGCTAAATAACAATAATTGTGGGTTAATTAATTTTGTTTCAATTTAGGAAATATTTAAATTCAAAATTTATACTCAATTTTCAATTTTGAATTTTACGCTCATCCAACGATCCTTAACAATTGAAATTAAAATTTAATTTTGGGTATTTGCAATTTTGAACCTTAAAATATTCTGGATTTACCAGGACCAAATCGCTTTTAAAATTCTGATTGACCTGGGGTGAATCGATGATTTTAAAACTTTTAAAATTTGAGAAAATATCTCGAGGACTAATTTGTAATTTTGAACTTAAAATATTTTCAGATTTGTTAAAGGACCAATCTACAATTTAAAAACCCTAATTTTAATTGCAAAGGTCCTTTACTATTTCAAATTTTCAAAACCAATTCCAACTCCAAATCAAATTTGGGATTCGGATTCGGCGAAATTGGGAATTAAAACACGCTGGCGATGACACATCGGGACGAACTTCGGTGGTTTTCACCACCGATTTGGTAACCAGCGGTGGCGGAATGCGAGGCAGCCGTGAGTTCTAAAGCAGATTGGTGGTGCTCCTTTTCCGATCATCGTTGCGTGTAACACTATCACCATTAGATTCCTCGTCGAGACGAACACAATGGTATTATTACTTTCGATTTAAATGCTTTGTGGTGGCGGAAGCGATCCGCCGTCGGCGGTTTCGGCGACTTTTCGGCGTCTTCAACGCGTTCGCCACTCTCAACACCTTTATCGACCATCTTGAAGTGGATTTCGATAATAGTGGAGATGGTGTTAGTACACGTCGAATCAGAAATTTTGTCGGAACGCCATCGTTTCACGTCGTGAGCGATGCATGATCATCGTTCGTAGTGAGCGATCTGATTCTTGTTCCATTGTCGATTTTTTTTTTAAATTCCGAAAATCAGTTTTAAATCAAAACAATTAATTATCCTACATATCGTTATTAAAGATTACCGTATAATCATTAAACCAGCTTGGGCTCTGATACCACTGTAGGAATTTGTTGGGTGTAAAACATACAAGTAAGGCACATCGGAAGTTTAAAATTTTGAGTAAACTTACTTGCTCCAACAAACGTTTCTGGTATGATTATGCGATAATTCAAATCTGCAAAGACATAAAAGAAAAACTTACAGTTTATGCTTTTAATACAGTCTTTACTAAAAGGTGCGCACGCGATTGTCAATCCGGGTGCAAGCCTTGCTTCGGTATATTCTTTTGCCCAAGAAAGCTAGGAAATCTTGGCAGAGGTTTGAGAGAATTTATTTCCTGAACTCTAAGTTCAGAAAGTGAAAAATGAGTTCTAATGAAATTATGGGTTAAGTGCCAAATATATAGTGGAGGAAACCCTAAACCAAATCAGATTTGGATCAGGCTTCAAGACCTGACCCAAATCCAAATGCGATGGGCGATCAGTGGGCCCACCGTTATCTTGACTCCTTTATTTATTTTCTGCACGTTTTAGTTCTAATTAAATCCAAGATTTAATTTTAACTTAATTAATTAATTTTCATCAAATGAAAATTATCCCATAATTTATTATAAAATATCTTGATTCAAAATCCGATATTTTATATTCTCTCAATATACCCTTAGACCGAAAAAACAATCGACTTAGTGTGACCCTTTAGGCGCCCGCATTGACTGATCAAATCAAGGTTCACGGAACTCACCAGGCGGTAGCCGGTGGGACGATATGTGAAATGCGTTTACAAGACTCAAGTAAACAAACCTCTATGTGAGATGTTAAATTCCTTTCATTCGCGACACACTCGATCAAGCTTAAGATTTGCCAGTGTACATCCAAATGGCGATCATTTTATCTCATCTATATTAGTCGACAACTGGACCGTATCCAGATATGTCTCTTGCGTTGCCAATGACTTGGTCGACCTAACATCTACGAGAAGGTGAGTGTTCTCTCGAAACTCCAATCGAGGAATGAATCCTATTCTTCGCTCAACTACCACCTTCAATCTACTTGTGTGCACCCAATACAATGGCGTCTCAACCTATAAGGCATTTGAGCTTAGGACGGGATCAAAGTGCATTGCTCGTAAACAAGGTGATATTGACCTCAAGTCTAAGGACCTATCTCGCGTCGCGATAATACTATAGACATGAATAACAAATAGTTTATCGGCGGGGTATGCCAATACTCATAAGAGTATCCATGTGTCCATCACTAGCAACTATTGCTAGCGATGAAGTGAGATATACTACATTATCTAAGAATGTGATGCACTGGCGTGTCGACTTATAACATATCATTGATATCCCATTTTCAATGATCATTAGTCTAGCTATTTTAAGAACTACACTCTATCATTAATATCTCACTATTAATGTGACAATGTAAGTTCAAGGATGCATATTAATGAATAATATAAACAATCAAATAATAATTCAATAATTGCAAATGCCAAGTATATATTAATCTTATTAATAATATGAATGTGTTCAATCATGTGCTCCTAAATGATTATTTTTAGGACATATATACTTTCAATATATATATATATATATATATATATATATATATAGGTGTTTACAATTACAAAACCTAATTAAAGAAAGATTTCTAAACCTAATTGGAGAAAGATCTCTGAACCTAATTGAAGAAGAATTTTACTTTACATAATTACACTGGAATAATAATTGCAGAATATATGAAAAATATTTATACATTCTCTATCATGTGCAATCTTTATGACCATTAATTTACTCTGTGTGTTGTCGACAATAGTAGGCAAGAAATGCAGCAAATGAGGTGTTCTGCTATTAAGGCCCTCTTTCATCTTTTTGTTCCTGTTTCTTGCTGATATACTCCAAATAATTCAGTTAAGCAAAAAACATGATGGTGACTATCAAAGCTACAAAAAACTATGTAATTTCCAGAGTGTGAAATTTCTCATCTTGAATTTTTTGTATACTACAGTCTACATGTCCTCTCTGTGCTATTTGGTTTTACCATTGATGTAATCTTCCCCCATCCACTTACCTCGTATCGTTCTGCATCAAATGATGTGCCTGTGGGAATTTTAATGTTTTTTTTTTTTGGAAAATCTAGTATTCAAAAAGCCCTTCCCTGGAGTCTGCTAACGCGACATGCTTTGTGCACTGAGCTGACTTAAAAATTAAGGCAAAATCAAATCCAAGAGCCACGTAAGCAGGGGCGGAGCTACCCTTGACTGAGGGGTGTCAAGCGACACCCCTTCGCCAGAAAATTACATTGTATAGATCGGTGAAATTTTGGTTTTATAGGTATGTATACTAGTGTTGACACCCCTTGACACAACCTGATGGTTTGGTGCAGTGGTTTAAGGGGTTGCAAAACTTCCCTAAGGTTGTGAGTTCGAACCTTGGTAGCAATTCTATATAGATTGTAAACGTCACACCCCTTGATGTGAGGTCATTCTCCGTGCTAAGAGTCTTACATCAGGTATAGAATGAAAACATAGACTCTTTATATGGATTTGGACAATCATCACTCTACAAGTTAGCTTTTGGGGTTAAGTTAGACCCAATATCCATTATTTACCTGCTATCCGAGTCAGACTCATTTCAATTCTTTGTTCATCGATGTTGAACTCTCCTTATATGGACTTGGACAATCCTCACCCTACAAACTAGCTTTTAAGGTTGAGTTAGACCCAAGATCCATTCTTTACACCCCGGACCCTGCTAACGCGAGATGCTTTATGCACCGGGCTGTCCTTTTATGTCTTGCACAGAAAAATTAAATTAGTTCAGAAAGAATAAAACCAGATTGCTTGGCTAAAAGATGGATTGCAAGACAAATTAAATTAGTTCTGAAAGAATAAAACCAGATTTGCTTGGCTAAAAGATGGATTGCAAGACAAATTAAATTAGTTCTGAAAGAATAAAACCAGATTTGTTTGGCTAAAGATGGATGTGAAAAGCCAGACTGATGATAGGAAAGGTGATTATTTATCAAGTGATAAACATGGATGCTAGGTATGATATCCTAAAATAGCATCACGTCAAGGTTAGATTATGATAGCTGCATCATCTTTCTCAATTGGGCAGAGAAATTTTCCACCAAGTGTAGTTTATTATCCTCTCGATTTTCCATGGCTCAGTAACACACAAAATCTTGGGGTGGTACCACTATCTTTTCCATCGTCAACAGAATGAGTGTCTGATGGTATGACCAGTGAATTTGTTATCAAATGTACCTTTATGATGGTAGATTTATCTCACTGCATTTTCCATTAACACTAGCACTCAATGTTGTTTGAAACTGAAGGTTCTTTTATTAGGAACAATGGTGTATCAGCATTTGGTTGCATCTGCCCTTTTGAGGAGCTCTTGCTGAAGAGTGCTGTGACTGCGCTACATATGTCAGAATATGCTGCACGTTATTACTTTCGCGCTCATTTCTTGAAATATTGCACCAATTTTTCTTTGTGAAAATTATGACTTGTTAACCATGTTGTTTATAGAGAAGGGACTTTTGTGGAGCATAAATCTCTTAAATGCAACTAGATACTACAACGTTTATTAGTATTCTAATTATAGCTCTATATCTTGTCATCCACGAATATTCACAATATATATATAGGTCTATTCAATCGAAGCAAGGTGAAAAAAATGATAAAAAAGTGAATCCAAGTCCTGACTTTCGATATGTGCCTCTCTCCAAATGTTTGGACTGTCGTTCATTTTCTGGACAAATATCCAGCATTTATTTCCTTTTACATCGACAAAAACAAGTATCACACTACAAAGTCTTTGGCAGTAAAAGGTTAAACTTCAATGGTTTTCTGATACAGAGAGCTGTATCTCCACCGTTCTTTCTCCACAAAGTCTGCATCAAGAAACTGAGCTATAAATGTCCAAAGCCGGTAAACATCTTCAAAGTTGGCCAGAAAGCTAAGGGCAATGGTAACTACTGATATGCCAAGGTCAATTCTTTTAGATTTTTTGCTGTCTGCATCATCTTTTTCTTCACCCTTTTTTCTTTCTATAGTTCTCTGCTTCTCTTCCTCATACTTGTCTGGAAACCACATGTGTGACAGAAACCCATGGCTGAGAGAAATATTGTTCCGATCAGCAAGCTTCTGTATGAGAATTGGTTCCACCCTTTCTCCTTTCCAGTCGAACAGATTAAACGCCATAGCTGTTCCCCTTTCAAATTTTATCTTTGGTCCATAAATTTTGACCAGAGGAAAATGGTCCAACCTATTTGGATGCTGAAGTTTGAGGAGTGCACTAATAAGCCAATTGACTAGATACCTTCTTCTGTTACCAATTTGCATCAATCCCAATGAATCCACATGATCCAAGCATCTGCATTGAATCTCTGTGCTTCCCTTTTCTTCCACTTTAGTGTTACTGCCTTGTGCAATAATAGATTGATCTGATTCCTCTTTTCTCTTTTCCTGAACTGAATAAGAGCCAGATATATGCAGTTCATCCAGTTTGTTAACATAGTTGGTTTTTTGTTCAAGCTCCGTGCCACTACCTGATGAATCCAGTGAATTTAAGAGTTGTGTTGGTGGAACAAGACTTACAATGCCTGTACTAACCGAAGCTTCCAACATTGATACAACTGATTTCTTTACAAGGAGGCATGCGAACCCTGTAGGATTTTCACCAAAAACCTTGTAGAAAGAGCAAATAAGGAAGTCAGGATGGATGAGAGAAAGTCCAAAGCTATCCATATCCTTTGGTCCCAATGCACAAGCATCAAGCAACACATGCCAACCATTTTCCTGCGCCAAACTCATCCACTGATAAGAGTAACTAGCTCCAGTCACTCTTGACTGTAGGGGGAACACAAACAGCCCCTTGGATTTCTTTTTCCTCTTCTTCCGTATAATTAGCTTCCTGAGTTTTTCAGAGTTAATTCTTAGCCGCGGCCACTTGAATTCTGCTGATATTATGTTAGCCCCTCTTTTCTCTGATGTATTGACCATGGTCTCCAATGCTTCACTCTCATGGTCATAAACTGTAAGAAGCTTTCGACTAGTTTTGAAAGGGTAAGATTCAGCTATAAGCTTGAAAGCTGATGATCTATTAGCAGTAAAAACCATGGAATATTCATTTGAAGACATATTAAGAAAATTCATGATTTTTTTCTTGATACTGGATTCCAAATGTGATCCATTACCACCATGTAGTAGCTCCGATTTAAGATTCACAGACTTGCAAGATATTTCAAAGAAAGGATAATCACAACATTCATGAACCTGTAAGTAAGAGAAGAGACCAACGCCAATGTAATCCAGGCAGACATGGTTGGACACTGACAGATGATAGTATTCTTGATTCCGAATTTTGTCGACTTGGCGAGTTTCCAAGTATTTCGGATAGGTTTTGAGGAACTGAGCAAATGATTCTTGATATGAAGGAAGGGATTCATGGTTAGTGAAATGTGTATTTGGGAAGAAAGAGGAAGTTGTTGTGGCTGCAAAGCTATGACGGCAAGCTGAAGTTGTGCTTTTGATCTTTGGAAGAGGCTGTTGGTTCTGATGCTCAAGCAGTATAAGGAGAGGATTGGGGCAACAACCATGAATGGTTCCTACTTTCTCAGCCTCCATTTAGCTTCTTGATTTTTTCTAAACAGTTTGCTGAATTATCTTCATTGCTTTGTATTTGTTTGGTTGTTGCTGTCTATCAGTCAGCTTTCAATGCTTATATTTCAAGAAAATGACTTATAATTATTGTTCTTAAGCGCGTTTTGTTGAATGTGGGACCTTAGGTTATTATTACTATACATTTCTTCGAGCTACTGTATTTGACCTTTTCTCCACCCCCAAATAAAGAAATGTTGTTCTTTTTTGCCCTTTTCATACTCATTCTAGTCTTTGGCTTGCTTGCAATATCTGCTAAAGTTGACTCAACTTTAACAAATTAAAAAAAGAGAAATATATCTCACTCAATATTTTATAATCTATTTAAAAAGAGTGTCATTTTCCAAATTTAATAACTTTAAAAAAGAGAAATATAACAATTTTCTAACGGAAAAGACATATTTGTCCTCATACTTTAATGGAGGACAAATATGACACTTTTTCGAAAGTATGATGAAAAATATGACATTTCCCCCTTTTTGAAATCATAGAATTTAAAGGGTATTTTGGTAACATATATTTTATCTTTAGTTAAAGATCACAATGTTCAAATTTTTCTTATTTTTTAAAAATTCATACTCAGTCAAATAAATCAATATCAATATCAATCGTCAATATCAATATATATAAGAAAGCTAGGAATGGAGGATGTGATGTGACACGACTCTTTGGTCAGAAAAGTATTTATCTTTTTTCTCAATTTTTTGAAGTTTTCCTTCATTTTTTCAATGTTTTAATTTTAAAAAGTCATCTTCATAACTCATATCTCTTTATTTTTTATAATTTTTATTCTTAATTAATATTAATAATATTCATAACCCCCAAATCTTTCATGTTCATATCCTCAATTATTTAGTATACAAATTTATGACACCTTAAAGTCACACCAATTTCTATTCATATAAATTTGTTTTGAGTCATCTTGGTTATCGTCTATTTTTAGGGCATTTGCTTGGCGTGAATGAAAGAATTTTTTAGAGAATGATTTCAATTGTTATCTTTGCTTCTCTTTTTATTTGTTAGGAATCTAATTATGTTATTAGTATTCTCTAAAATATTCTTTATGTTTAGTTAATTTTATTATTTTATTTCTTTTCTTTCTTGACGAGGTTAATTTATTATGTTTTTAGGCCATGGTATTTTCAAAGTTGAAGCAGAAAAAAGAAGCCACGTATGTTGCTTAAAGAAGTACGTAGATATGCTTCTGTAGTCATGTGGATCAACGTTTAATAAGCTAATGATAGTATATGTGAGTAAAATTAATTTGTAATTTCGAAATACAGTTTAATTTATAGGAAAATTGTTTATTGAAACGTAAAATTGTAGTCTTCAAGTTTTTCATATTTTGTTGTTGATAAAAGTCATCAAGTCTTTCATATTTTCATAGATCTTTATTACCATCTATTAGGTTTTAACTCTTCGATCTTACTACTTGAAATTTGAAAATGCAAAAATGTTAGGATTACAAAGAGAAAAATATGTAATATGATTTATAACTTATGATATATTTTTAAATATTTAATTAACTAAATTATGTTTTAAAGAAGAATTATATATGCATAATTTAAGATAATTGTTAGATCAAGAATCTTTTAAAAATAGATAGAGTAAAATATTTGGATGAAAAAAGTAATTAAATCTAAAAAGTTATAATTTGGTGCCTATTTAAACCGCAATAAATATTTTAAAATGATTGGACAAGGAGGATGATAGAATTTTGATGTTCTGAGCTCTCTAAAATTTATAATGTTAGTTGTATAAAACATGTCAAGATTAAGATCATTGTTAATATTTCTTATCAATAATTTTCGAGAGACATTGGAAGACGTTTGTTGATGCACGTTATCATGTGATCCTTATGTACTAAAGAACGTGAAAGAAGAAGAAGATAATCAATTATAACCTAAATTATTTATGAAGTTATTTTTGAATGTTCAATATACACATAAATCACAAAAATATACGAAGACTTTAATTAAGAAAAAAATAACATAAAAGGTGGGAGATAGAAAAGGAAGATAATCAATTATAAGAAAAGTTATTTATGAAGTTATTTTTGGATATTTAATATGACACATAAATCATGAAAAATATATGTAAATTTTAGTTAAGAGAAAAAATAATTTTGGCATCCCCATAATGAATTAGTAGAAGGAGAAAGGAAATTCAATATTATTATTTTAAAGAAGAATAACAATAATTGTTGGTTTTTTCTAAGCCTGGCCAGTGGGCAGGGCCGATCTGATACCGGTCCCGTACCGGCCCTGTTTAAATTAAAAAAAAAAATTAGCGGGTTCGGGGCTCGAACCGGGACGGGACATGGTATGGTCACTTGGGCCGATCTGCTAGGACGACCCAGGCCCCGGTCTGCCCCGCCACTTGCCAAAAATAACAGCTGCAATAACGACCATTTTACATTTTTATGTCTTTTGCAATTTTTTCAACAACAGATACTCTGATGTTGTAATTCTGAAGCTTGTATATTTCAATGAAATAATTAATAATATAAGAGACACAAAAACAGCCTTGGGATGTTTTTTTTACACTCTTCTTGTCTTTGTTTAATTATTTAGTTTATAAATATATATGAGTATAATACTATAATAATATAATATGAGTATATGACTATCACTATATGACTATGTGTTACTTTGTTAGTAATTTAGTATTTTTAATTTAGTGGGAACATTAAAAAAATCGCTTGATCGATCCGTCAGGCAGGCCGATCGATCGCCATGGATCGGTATTGGGACGCGACACGGTATCATCCCGCTAGTACCGATCTCACTTTGGCGCGACCCGGGCTCAGCCTCTCTCCGTCAGGCCGAGTCGAGTCGCCTATCCGATCGGTGGGCGGCCCATTGCCACCCTAGTTTTTTCAGAGAAATTGAATAAATAAAGTAAAGAGATGAAAACGAAAGTTGGTAGGGGAGTCGAAAATAATGTTAGGCAAAGTATAAAAAAGGATAGAATTACATAAGAAAATTATTAAAATGAAAAACATTAAAGAAAAAAAGATAAGAAATAGAAGAGTAAATAATCAAGAAAATAATAAAAAGGAATAAAAGTAGATCAAAATTTGAAGAAGAGAATGTGAATATGATCAAAACTAAGGAGGGTCATTTGGTTGATATTAAATTTGTTGAACTGATTTTTTTTCATCTGATATCAACTTAAAAAATATAATAAAAACAACAATATTGTTATAATTAAAAAATAAAGAAAAGGTAAAGTTGATTGATAAGTCAATTTTGATATTTTTAATTAAAAAATTTAATAATAATTATTTAATAATATTTTAATTTTATTTAATAATCACGTAAAGTGCAGACAATTTCACTAGTTAACACAATAAAATGAAACGGAAGGAGTAATACAACATAACATTTTGTTTGGGCACATAGAACATAATGTTATAAGTTAGAGATAATCACCTAGAGGTGTCGTTCGACCTTCTAGTTAACCTAATCTGACTCAACTATTGCTTTATTACTTGATATAGCTTGGGGCTCCTTTGGTACGTCGCACTGGACTGTATAATTTTGTATGGATTGTACTGTATTGAATGGATTTGATTGTATTAATATATAATGAATGGTATTAAAGTATTAATATATAATGGACTGTATTTTTATTTTTTTTATTGTACAATCCAGGGGAGACCAGATGAGTCTCAAAATGGTAGTTGGAGTGTTGAAATAATGTAACCATCGGTCCGGTAACGTCACCGACAGTATTATTTTTATTGAGTGCGATTCACGTATTCTGACGTACCAAATGCCCTTGTTTTACTATTTTATGCGCCTGATCCCAATTTCGATTTTTTCTAACTCACATTCCCTCTAATACCAAACCAAATGCTTTGTTTCCAAATGCTTTGTTGAAAGGAAACTAAATGTGTATGCTGTATACCTGCGTTATTTCTTCATTAAGTTAATCAGTCCATAACTTTTACTATCAGTGTATGGGACACTGTGTATGAACCCCTATTTTACTCCTTACAGCTCCCTTTATACAATTTTTTTTGATAACTCAGGTCTCGGGGTGGTCTTAGTACTTACATATCGCTAGTACCTGCACTAGTACTGGTACTAGGCTCCTGGAGGCGATGAAACCCGTCCTTAGCCGCCACCGCCAGGTAAATCGCGGGATGTGCACCCCGCATTCAGTGTCTGATCGCTACCAACGGATCAATACTACAAGGTCTGACCCCCTAACATGACTTGTCTGGAGGGAATCAAACTCACACTGCAACATGCCCGCGCGGTTAATCTACCAGACTTTAATACGAAGCATATCTTGGAGAAACGTATCCATGAGAATCGAACTTGTGGCCTTAAGCGCAAATTTAACTAATAGTTGGCCATCGTCAGTGATTCCCTTTATACAATATTACCACTGTGTTTTGGGGGCTCTAGCTAATCATTATTTCTTTCCTTCTCTTTTAAGGTTAGAGTAAAGTCAGAAATTTGAATAAGAGGATTTGAAAAAAGATAAAATATCATGAAGATATGAACTTATATCATGGGATTCTAACAACTTTTATGTACACAATGTTTTCCCCTTTTGCACAAATCTTTCAACATTCGAGATTCAAATTGAATCCCCTTCACTAAAGGTAATTATTCAATACATGTGTTGGCAGGAGATATCAAAGTAATGAATTGTGAAGTTAGAAGAGAAGAGGCTCCACTATTGGGCGGCAACATGATGCATGGCTGGTCCAAAAGGTACTTAATGCTGACAAAAGCAGCTTGATGAGCAATTCTACCATGTTAAGTAATTCAACAATGGCCCCAATTTCCTCAAAGCATGCGTCCCCTCTAATTATTATTTGCAGTTGATGCTCCTACAAAGCCTCCTCTTTTTTTCTTTAGCTTTTTCCTTTTTCCCTATTTTACTTTTTGGACAGAGAAAAAAAAGGTCTAAAGTCGGATATCACCGTATTGCTGGCTCTTAGTTTGAGGCCATATAATCAAAATCCTTTTGCCATTACTTGTGGAATTTTAAAAATAATAATTTAATGTACATTTTCTTTAGGCAATTCCACTAGGCTTTTTAATGATATATTCTAATTATGGTAGGCTAGTTTTATTAATTTCTAAAAAAGCAAAAAAAAAACCAATGGGAAAGTACAAGTAAGGAGGACTATGTCTTACCATATTAATCCTATTGAGGGAAAGAAAACCTCTACACCAACAAACATGTAAAAAATATGAACTTAACGTAATCAAATAAAGTATGATCATCACAAAATTTAATGTACACTCATTTTAATATAAGGAGTTGAAGGAACTAAATATTATACTTAATTTATTAGAAAATGCCATCTGCTAATAATCCAAGTTTTGTCAATTTGTTGTGGTGTGTACATAAAGGGGATAAGTCCGTCAACAGTAATGCATAAGATTCGTCTAGATGAGGAGAGCAGACCATCCATCGAGGCACAAAGACGACTAAACCCAAACATGAAAGAGGTAGTCAGAAAGGAAATCCTGAAATGGCTCGATGCAGGAGTAATTTACCCTATATCGGCGGTAGCGTGGGTGAGTCGATAAGTGGTGCCCAAACAGGGTGAAATAACAGTGGTGACCAACGAAAGGAGCGAACTCATTCCTTCTAGAACGATTCTTGGATGGAGAATCTGCGTTGACTATCGCAGTTGAACAAGGCAACGAGAAAAGACCACTTCCGTTGCCGTTTCTAGATCAAATGTTGGATAGACTTGCGAGGCACAACTCTACTGTTTTTGGATGGGTACTCGGGGTATCACCGGTTGCAATAGCGCGGAAGATCGGGAAAGACAACATTCACTTCGCGCTTTGTACATTTGCATTCGAAGGATGTCATTCGGACTTTGCAATGCACTGCAACCTTTCGTAGGTGTATGATGGCAATTTTCTCGGACATGGTGGAGAGGACTATAGAGATCTTTATGGATGATTTTTGGTCTTTGGGCATCGTTCGATGAATGTTTGAGGCACTTAGAAGCGATGTTAAGCGGTGTGAAGAATCTAACCTTGTGCTAAAGCGGGAGAAGTGTCATTTCATGGTAATAGAAGGGATTGTCTGGGACACAAAATATCAAACCAAGGTATTGAGGTAGACAAAGCAAAGATTTGATGTCGAAAATCTCCCACCTCGATGCTCAACAAAGTCGAAGTTTCCTTGGGCATGCAGTTTACATAGAAGATTCATCAAGATTTTCAAAGGTTTCAAAACCTCTTTCCACATTGCTAATGACGGGGTTGCCTTCGACTTCAATAAGGAATGCTTATCCATTTCGACGCTCGAGAGAAGCATTTATTTCATAGTCATTGCACCAAGCGAGAGCTCCATTTGAACCGATGTGCGATCTGGCGATTATGCGATGGGAAGCGGTGCTTGGGCAGAGAATCGACAAGGTATTTAGATCCATTTACTATGCTAGTAAAACTCTAAATGACGCACAGTTAAATTACGCGACTACGGAAAAGGAATTACTAGCAATAGTATATGCATTTGAGAAATTCAGGCCATACCTGATTGGAAATAAGGTGATAGTATACACTGACCATTCTGCCATAAAGTACTTGATGACAAAGAAGGATGCAAAACCTCGCCTCATTCGATGGGTCTTGCTACTACAAGAATTCGACGTGGAAATTCGTGATAAGAAGGGGACAGAGAATTCAGTTGCAGACCAACATCAAGCGGAGAACACAGAGAACCAAAACACGAGGATGTGCGGATAAATGATCACTTTCGCACGAACAATGTTTTAGTAAGTGCAAATTTTAATTTACCTTGGTACGCTGATTTTGTGAATTTTCTTGCAGCTAAGGTAATACCCCCAGAATTGACAAGACAACAAGTGGAGAGGTTTTACTCCGAAGTAAAACACTATTATTGGGAGGAGCCTATGCTATACAAACATTGTGCCGATCAAGTCATCAGGCGATGTATACGGAGGAGGAGATCGCGAGTTCTCACTCGTTTGCACACCCTATCATGTGGTGGACACTTTGGGGCATCAAGAACATCGGCAGAGGTACTGCAAAGCGGGTTCTATTGGCCAACACTTTTTAAGGATGCCCATGCCTTTGTGAAGAGATGTGATAGTTGTCAAAGAACAGGGAACATTTCAAGACGAAACGAAATGTCTTCGCAAGGGATATTGGAAGTGGAACTATTTGATGTGTGGAGAATCGATTTCATGGGTCCATTCCCGCCGTCCTTTGGAAATCAATATATCCTTCTGACAGTGGACTATGTGTCCAAATGGGTAGAAGCAGTAGCCCTGGCAACGGCAAAGATCGTTCAAAGATTCATTCAAAAGAATATTTTCACAAGGTTCGGTACTCGAGGCGTCATCGATGTGAAGGAAGTCACTTTTGCAACAAGCAGCTGAATTCATTACTTTCCCGGTATGGAGTCTACCACCGCACCACAACTACCTACCACCCTCAAGCGAATGGGCAAGCAGAAGTGTCAAATAGGGAAGTGAAGAGCATACTGGAAAAGACGGTGAATGTCTCAAGAAAGGACTGGTCTATCAAACTGGATGACGCACTGTGGGCATACAGAACGGCATTCAAAACACCAATAGTAATGTCACCATATAAGTTAGTTTTTGGTAAGGCATGTCATTTGCCAGTAGAGTTGGAGCATAGAGCATATTGGGCAATGAGGAAGCTAAACATGGATGCCAAAGCAGCAGGGCAGAGGAGGTTACTACAGCTGAGCGAGTTGGATGAATTCAGGCATAACGCCTATGAGAATGCAAAGATCTACAAGGAACGAACGCAAGTATGGCACGATAAGAGGTTGATACCAAAAGACTTCAAAGAAGGACAACAAGTGCTTTTATTCAACTCAAGGTTAAAATTGTTTCCAGGCAAGTTGAAATCACGTTGGACAGGACCATACACGGTGGTAAGAGTATTCCCATATGGTGCAGTTGAAATAAAAGGGAGAGAGGGAGCCTCATTCAAGGTAAATGGACAGCGGCTAAAACCATATTTGATCAATGAAATGGAATATATGAACTTAGTAATCTCTCTCACCCTAGAATGATAAGGAACTTGCGTCCGGCTAAAAAATGTTAAAGACAGCGCTACTTGGGAGACAACCCAAGGTATTTCAATTTATTTACTTTAATGCAATTAATATTTACTTAGAACAGTCTCACGGAGGTAGTACTATGTGTTGTGATGACAGGTGCAAGGCCAAGAACTTAGAGGGCGAAAACTGAAGATAAGCCACGGATTCCCAGAAAATCGGCAGAGCGCCGCGGCGCCAAAAGATCAGAAGAAGTCCAGAAGTTTGAGCGTCGCGGCGCCCATTTGCAAGGCCGCGGCGCCACAGCGGAAAAATCTAAATTTATGGACAACGCCCTGTCCGACGGCCCTTTCTCCAAATCAAAAATCCTGAGCCCTTTCCTCCAACGGGATTCAATGCATTAACCACCGCCACTGCCACCATTTTAAACCAAGTCTGTAAGTGTCCTTTTCTTTTATTGTCTTTGAGTCTACACACATTGGGGACAATGTGTGATTTAAGTTTGGGGGGGTGTCTTATTTATCTTATTGTTATAGTAATGTTTGAGTCTTTTTGTTGTTTTTGTGTATTTTTGAGTCATAATTTTTTTCTTTTGAGTCATAATTGTCTGTCAAAGATCATGCATATTGTAGTTACTAGAAACACCTAGTGAAGTAAGGTGAAATAATGTAATGAAATTAAAAGCAACTATCTAAACACTTAGGTTAAATATGCCAAAAACTCATGAAATCTGTCTATTTGGAGTTTCTTGCTTGAATTGTGCATGATAAATGATTAAAACCTATGTGTTATGATTGCTTGATATTTGAGGCGAAATAGTTAGGATATGCATGTTAGGGAGATGACTCAGGCGTTTCTTTGTTAGCCAATTCTTACCACTCTTTTCTATCCCTGACATTTAAAATATCCCTAGTCAGCCCCATTGAGCCTAAAAATTGAACTTTTTCTTTGACACCCTATATTTCCATACTTGTGCCATAAGTAAACACGTGAAAAGGTTGGAATAGAATGTGTTAAAAAAGAGACAAAAAGAACAAACAAGATTGATGCACCCCAATTAAAAAGTAATAAGAAATAGGCAAAAGCCTAAGTTTGGGGGTGCTTGTTATTATAATACACTTCACGCTCTCAAAACAAAAGAGGGGAAATATAGATTTGAAGTGAAGAAAAGAAATAAAAAGAGAAGGGAAACATTGAAAAGCTAAAGAGCTTATGGTACACAAAATGAGCCTAAATGCCTATGTTTACCTACCCATGCCTAAGCCTACATTACAACCCTTAAAAGTCCTGAAGATCTCTTATATGCATATCCATGATTAGTGGAGAATAGCAAGTAAAAATGTCATAGGATTTTTGAAATTAACATGCATGATTCAGTATTTTGACTTCCATTAAGCATGATAAAAATGAGTTTGCGAAATATCGAGCTTAATGTGTTTAGAATGCTAAAATTTCATGCTATATGTTCCTGCATATTATTCTGCTAATTTTCATGTTTTTTCAAGTAACACCAATGCAGCAAAGTGATCAATGTCATTGAGTCCTTTATTATTATTTTTTCGTTTTCTTGAGTCTTTATTTCTTTCTTTTTATCTTTGCTCGAGGGCGAGCAAATGATAAGTTTGGGGGTATTTGATCGGTGTATTTTATATACACTTTTTGAGTCGTTTTTAGTGAGTCTTTTGTCCCTTTTTGTACAAATATGTGTCGTCTTAGGATAGATTTTCTTTCTTTTGAGTCAACTTGGTTAAAATGGCTCTTTGGCGGAAAAGGAGCGAAAAGAGGGCAAAAGTGGAGGTTCCAGAGCCTAAAATACGAGAAAGTGGCGAAACAGGCAGAGGTACCGTTGCAGCGCCGCGGTGCCTCCAGCCAACAGGGCCAGGCGCCCCGGCGCCCAATATCCAGAGGGTCGCAGAAGTTCCAGCGTCGTGGCGCCTCCAGACGGAAGAGTTGCAGAGCCGCGGCGCCTCATCATCAGTTCGAACTTGGCGCGGCTGACTCAGAAAAATCGGGGTTTTGACGATTTTTGGGCGAACTGAAGGAAAACCTTAAGAGGCGGTTTGAGGCTATAAAGAGAACCTGAAACTTTTAAGGGTTCTCTTTCTTGCAAAAACACAAGACTTCTTGGAGTTGAAGATTGGAGACCATTACTTAGTAATTTTCTTTTCTTTCTTTTACTTTATTTCAGTTTTTATGTTGGATATTGAATTAGTTCTTGTCATGTCAATGGCTAGGAACTAATTCCATTATAGGGCTTTCCATGTAAATTCACTTGAACCTTATGTTATGAATTGATGCATGTTTATGGTTGTTCTTCTTATTGTTGAGATTAACCCAATAGTTGCTTTGAATGCTTGGTAATTAATTGATCACTAATTATCATTATTTATATGATTTCTAATCAAACTTCGAAAGGAGGAGGTTGTGACTATGCTGTAAGTTGGGTAGACATATGTCGGATTGAGGATGAAAATACAGCAATTACTTGTGTAGCGTTAATAGGGGTTTAAATACCTAAATTCACGCGAGTTGCGTGACGATTAACAAAGTTTTTGTTCTTAATCCTCCTATAGAGTCATCCTTATCACCGAAAGGTAGAAAGGAGCGCTACTGGGGTTGAGTGTTTATATAGCCTTAACGGGAGTATAAAACGAATTAGTAAACCTGCTATCTCCAAAAGAAGAATAACCATAATTCATTGCATTAATAAGTAATATAAGCGCATAGTTGAAGCGACTTGGAAGCCCTATTTCCATCACTACTGAAGTAAACACATAGTTAATTAGTATTTATAATTGTTAGTTATAATCAACAAACTCAAATATCGATTACCAAATAGATAACAAAGGATAGATAATTGGTACTTGAACACTAATCCTTGAGGACGATATTCGGTCTTACCTAGACTATATTACTTGTCACGATAACGTGCACTTGCGTTAAAGTGTGTGCATTAAATCGCGCATCAGTCATTATATGCTTATATGTTGATGATATGCTAATCATGAAAACAAGTAAGGATGTAATTAACCAAACCAAGAAGATGTTGCATGCCGCTTTTGATATGAAAGATATGGGAATAGCGGATGTCATTCTTGGTATTGGAATTCTGATGGTTACAGACTAACCCAATCCCATTATATTGAGAAGGTCCTTAGAAAGTTTGGACACTATGACGATCGACCGATTGTTACACCATTTGATCCCGCTAGTCACCTTAAGAAGAATCAAGATGAAAGTGTGTCTTGATTGGAATATACACAAGTTCTTGAAAGCTTGATGTACATAATGAATTGTACACGACCGGACTTAGCATATACAGTGAGTCGACTTAGTCGATACTCACACAATCCAGGAAAGGATCATTGGTTTGCACTAATTAGGGTGCTTCGATATCTAAAGCATATAATGAAATATGGGTTGCATTATACAAAGTATCCTCCTATTTTAGAAGGATATTGTGATGCTAATTAGATTTTCAACCATTCGGAGAGTAAGTCTACAAGTGGTTATGTATTTAAACTTGGTGGAGCGGCGGTATCTTGGAAATCATCAAAGAAAAATGTGAATACACGATCGACTATGGAAACAGAGTTTGTAGCCTTGGACAAAGCTGCCGAAGAGGCAGAATTGCTCAAAAACTTCCTAGAAGGTATTCCTTTGTGGACAAAGTCTGTTACAGCCATTTGCATACATTGTGATAGTATGACTGCACTTACGAGGGCAAAGAACCAAATATACAATGACAATTGAGGCATATAAGGCGACGTCATAATATAATACGTAGCTTGCTAAAAATGGAATTATATCCATTGACTATGTAAAATCAAAGGACAATATAGCGGATCCTTTGACAAAAGGCCTTAATAGAGAGCAAGTCGTATTTACATCGAGGGGGATGAACTTAAAGCCAATACAATGAGTCATTACTTGGCGGAAACCTAACCTAGCAACATTGAAGATCCCATGGTCTAGGTTCAATATAATACTAGTTGGGAAGACTCAAGAGCATAAAATACACACATATGCTCATTCATATGGTGAACCACTGTATGTTAATCCGTTGATGATTTAGGGATGATGTTACACCCCGTAGTTCAGGTCATGCGTTTGAGTACGTACGAAAGGGGGTAAGACTTAAAATTTTCAAAGGATAGGTTGACGGATTATTCCGGGCGGTTTTTAGTCAACTTTGAGGCGGGTTATGACCCGGTACATTGAGAGTTCCTAAGTGTTTTAAAGGCCTAGGGCGTAGTTCGTTGAGTCTGGATTCCAACGCAACCAACCGTTCGTCGATAGGACGTCGGAGTAGAAAGTTATGAGAGTTACAAGTTCGGTCTGTGATCGGACAGAAATGCGTTTGGACCAAGCGGCGAGGGCGGCGCGGATGCGAGGGCGCGCGCCTAAAGTTCTGAAGGTCGCTGAAGTTGCAGCGCCGCGCCGAATAGCAGAGGCGCGCGAAGATCGAGAGAACTGCGGAGGTTTATTGTACGCGCCGAGCGAGATTTTAGGCGAAAAACTTAGAAAAGTCTGATTTTTGTTTTAAAAGAGACCATGGGAGGGTGACAAGTGTCCCCCCCCATCTGATTTTCTGTTGCATGCAATATATTGACCAAGACTTGGACATTTTCTATCTTTCATCTTCTCTCTCTCTCTCTCAAATTGCTCTCTCTAAAAACCCTTAGAAAAATCTGAATAGTTAAGAACCAAAAAGGAAGCTTGTAGCTAGCTTGTGGGCATTGTTGTGGTGGTGTTCTTGGCAAGGAAGCTAGCAATATTTGGAATAAGTTTGGGCTAAAACTTTAAGGTAATGATTCTTTCTTTAGATTTAGTTTTGCATGTTAAGAAGAAAGAACTTGTGGTAGTAAATAATGCTCTTAGAGTCATTCGTACTAGAAATGTGTTTTGAATATGAAAAATGGGTTAAGAAGAGTTTATGAGCATGTTGAAGCCTAAAAACTACCTTAGGATTGTTAAGTGAATTGTTGTAAACTTATGGGGCGAATTGGTATTTGGGTGTAATCCCTTTAAAATGTTGGATTGATTGAGCCTTACAATGTGGTGTTTTGATGGTAAATTCGGCCTTGAGAAAGGTGGCAAAGTGAGTAGAAACAAAGGAAATGCTGCCCAATTTTCTATAGAATTTTAGTGGCTTTGAGTTAGATTATTCTACATTGGAATTAGAGGTTAATGAACATATCATGGTTATTATAGGTTGAAATATTACTTGCGGTAGTTGAGCTTAGCAAGTGGATTGACAAAGAGGTATGTGGAGCTTTCTTATCTCTTGAGCATGAGTAGTTTGAACTATATAGTACGGTGAGCGTCGTGTTTTAAATGAAGTAAATCTATTTGTTGTACTTGACTTGTTTCACGAAAATGTCTAAGTTGGTTGGGTTAGAGAGCTAACCCACTTATTCCTAAGTAATGGTTTAACCTAAATAAGGTAGATAAGGATTTCGTGACATGAAGAAGTATTACGGAAATTGTGTGAGTTTGATTTGAAGTATAAGTCTCTTGGTTAATAAAAAGAACGAAATCTTTTGAAACATAAGGAGTTATAACGGCCTTATGGGAGGTTAGTTGTAACGGTCTTATGAAAGAGTATGAGCGTCTAAAGCTTTAAAGCGTAAAGTTAGTATAACGGCTTTATGGGAGTTAGTTATAATAACTTTATGAAAGGTTAAAGAGTTGGGTTTTCTTGAATAAGGTCATGAAAATGAGATTCATTTTGTATGTTAATGAAAGCCTAAAGAAGTTATGAGTTTATTGGGCGTGCGCGATGATGAAGGATTCCACCGTATGCTTCCATTGTTGATTATGAGTTTACTTGGAGCGTCTGATGATGAAGGATTCCGGGTATGCTTCCATTGTTGATTATGAGTTTACTTGGGCGTCTGCTTGATGATGAAGGATTCCACGGGTATGCTTCCATTGTTCGATTATGAGTTTACTTGGGCGTCTGCGATGATGAAGGATTCCACGGTATGCACCTGGACATCTTTACGATGAAGGATTCCGAGGCATGCGATATGAAGGGTAAGAGTATAAATGAGGGCAAGCCCAAGATCGTTATACCACCCTTGTGGTAAGAGTATGAATGAGGCAAGCCCAGATCGTCATACCACTGTTGAGTTTATTGGGCGTCGCGGTGATGAAGGATTCCACGGGTATGCTTCCATTGTTTTAGTATGAGCTTATTGGACGTCTGCGATGTGAAGGATTCCACGGGTATGCTTCCATTGTCTTAGTATGAGTTTATTGGGCGTGCGTCGGTGATGAAGGATTCCACGGGGATGCTTCCATGGTCTCTATATGAGTTTACTTGGGCGTGTTGATTATGAGCTTCCTATTTTCATGCGGTATAGTATATGACTGATTTTCTCATTGTTGGTAAGGTGCGGTGTTACGTAAACTGATTTTATACATGTCCCCGTTATTTTAGACTTATGAGGTATTTTGGTATTTTCTCGATTTCATACTTGGTACTGTTGTTGCGACCTCGCTTGAAGTGCGTTCATGCCGCAGTCGAGATCGTAGCTTCTGGTCGCACTATTAGGATCACCGTTCATTTTTAAAGCTCCATCCTCCGAGCTTTGTCTTTTGGTATGATTCACGAGGTTATTTACTTTTGTACAATCGGGGTATGGCGGGAGCACGTCACGCGATTATTCCTAAGTGCGTAGTCACGTTTGTGGTTTGGTGTAATGATAAGATGTCTTGTTTCACTTTCGGTTAAGTTATTTTATGAAAAGCGGCCTTATCGGCTTGCTAGTGATGTTCACCTTATCTGATTTTGTTTCATGTATGTTCATTGCTATTCTCGATGCATACGATGAGGTACCGGTGAGTACGATCGCGACCGGTGGTCGTGACAAAAGTGGTATCGAGCGATTAGTCCTCGGAAAGTGTCTACTGACCGTATCTAGTAGAGTCTTGATTATCGGTGTGTTGTGCACCACATCTATAATCGTGAAGCTGCGAGGATATTTAGGATGGGTTTCCATTCTTCTCACTCTGAGATCGTGCCTTAGAGGCATGTTATAAGTTGGACTCCTCAGCGTATTCTTTTATAGCGATGATGCCTCGCGTAAAGCAACGAGCCCGGAAGGCAAAGCGATTGAGAGCTGGCGGGGCCTTGAGGGCTACGAGGCCCGAGCCCGTCTTTGCCGGAGATGATGTTTGGCGGCGAGTTCCACGACGTCGCCCGGCCTCAGAGTTCGAGCGGCAACAGCGGCTCACGAGACCGCGGTACGAGCCTCCGTTCCACAGTAGGCGAGTATAAAGATTATGGGAAGCGGTCGGGTTGTTGACTAGCATTGTGGCGGCGATCTGCCGAGGCCGGTGCTAACCCTGGCCGTGATTTAAGGATTCGGGACTTTCTAAGTTGTGATCCACGAGTTCTATGGTTCGAGTGCGAGGAGGATCCTCGGGAGTTTATCAAACAAGTGCGGACTCTGCAGTGCTTAGGGCCTCGGAGGCGAGTCCGTTGTGTTAGCTTCTTACCGGTTATGCGATATTGCGTTGAATTGGTTTGAGTCGTGGTTGTTGTCAAAATGTGTGGGTGCTCCTCCAGCTGCTTGGGATGAGTTCACGGAAGCCTTCCTCGGTCACTTTTGCCTCGAGGCGAGGAGAGCCCGCTTGGATAGGTTTTGGCATTGAGACAGAATGGGAAGACCATCGGGAATACAATCTAGAGTTTGATTCATTGGCGGATATCGCCACTATTGTGGCAAACATGGCGGACCGAGTTCACCGTATGTGATGGGGTTAGATCGTTACATGATTCTGCGTATGCAGGGTGGCTCTTGGCCCGGTATGGATATTGCCGGGATGCAGCGTTTGCGAGGATTGAGGCGGGGAGAGTGAGGGGCGGCCAGTCGGCCCGAGGGCGGGGCAGCGAGGGTTTGAGGATAGCTTTGGGGTGGGCGGCCTCGGCGAGTTGGGTCTACATTCAGTGCCCTTCCGGTCTTCCGGCGGGTGGTTTTGGCCGTCGAGGATATTCGAGGGAAGTCGAGCTCGGGCGACAGTTCGCGGTATCCAAGATAGTATGCGGGGGCCACCTTTGCCTCGATGTGGTCATTGTGGTAGATCTCATTTTGGGAGTGTCGGACTAGATCGGCGACTTGTTACACTGCGGCCAGCAAGGCCATTTAGCGAAGATGTCAGGCGAAGTGGCCTTGGTGGGATGGCACAATCTATTGGATCGATTCGCGGGTTCTTCACTTTCAATGGCTAGCGGGATGTTCATACACCGGCGGGGCCGCGAGAGGTCGTGGTAGCGGTTCCCGATTTTAAGCGGTCCTTTGACGCTTATATGACGTCGTATACCTTTGACCGCTTTAGAGATTAGTATGCATGATAGGATTGTTGTATGATGGAATGCCATGAGTGGAGGATATTAGGGTTATGTATGTATGCTAGCGATGGGTTGGAAATGCGATAAGAGAATCCTTTTAGGCCTTGAAAAGAATTAAGATAGCGTTAGTGCACCGCAGGGGTCTGTTGTCTTGTGTGATAGTGATGAGTGGATATGTGTGTACGATATCTTAGGACCGTGTGTGGCATAATAAAGTTCCATTAGTGTAAAGTACGAGAGTACAGGGATATTAGATTGGCTCCAAAAGAACATTCGGGACGAATGTTTCTAAGGGAGAATGTTACACCGTAGTTCAGGTCATGCGTTTGAGTGCGTGCGAAGGGGTAAGACTTAAAATTTTCAAAGGATAGGTTGTGGATTATTAGGCGGTTTTAGTCAACTTTGAGGCGGGTTATGACCCGGTACATTGAGAGTTCCTAAGTGTTTTAAAGGCCTAGGCGTAGTTCGTTGAGTCTGGATTCCAACGCAACCAACCGTTAAATCGATAGGGCGTCGGGTAAAAGTTATGAGAGTTACAAGTTCGGTCGCGATCGGACAGAAATGCGTTTGGACCAAGCGGCAGGGCGGCGCCGGATCACGAACGCGCGCCTAAAGTTCTGAAGGGTCGCTGAAGTTGCAGCGCATGCGCCGATGCTGCAGTGGCGCGAAAGATCGAACTGCGGAGGTTTCAGCCATGGCCAAGCGGCGGATTTTTGGGCGGAAAAACTTAGAAAAGTCGATTTTTGTTTTAAAAGAGACCATGGGAGGGTGACAAGTGTCCCCATCTGATTTCTGTTGCATGCAATATATTGACCAAGACTTGGACATTTTCTATCTTTCATCTTCTCTCTCTCTCTCTCTCTCAAATTGCTCCCTTCTCTCTAAAACCCTTAGAAAAATCTGAATAGTTAAGAACCAAAAGGAAGCTTGTAGCTAGCTTGTGGGCATTGTTGTGGTGGTGTTCTTGGCAAGGAAGCTAGCAATATTTGGAATAAGTTTGGGCTAAAACTTTAAGGTAATGATTCTTTCTTTAGATTTAGTTTTGCATGTTAAGAAGAAAGAACTTGTGGTAGTAAATAATGCTCTTAGAGTCATTCGTACTAGAAATGTGTTTTGAATATGAAAAATGGGTTAAGAAGAGTTTATGAGCATGTTGAAGCCTAAAACTACCTTAGGATTGTTAAGTGAATTGTTGTAAACTTATGGGGCGAATTGGTATTTGGGTGTGTAATCCCTTTAAAATGTTGGATTGATTGAGCCTTACAATGTGGTGTTTTGATGGTAAATTCGGCCTTGAGAAAGGTGGCAAAGTGAGTAGAAACAAAGGAAATGCTGCCCAATTTTCTATAGAATTTTAGTGGCTTTGAGTTAGATTATTCTACATTGGAATTAGAGGTTAATGAACATATCATGGTTATTATAGGTTGAAATATTACTTGCGGTAGTTGAGCTTAGCAAGTGGATTGACCAAAGAGGTATGTGGAGCTTTCTTATCTCTTGAGCATGAGTAGTTTGAACTATATAGTACGGTGACGTCGTGTTTTAAATGAAGTAAATCTATTTGTTGTACTTGACTTGTTTCTGAAAATGTCTAAGTTGGTTGGGTTAGAGAGCTAACCCACTTATTCCTAAGTAATGGTTTAACCTAAATAAGGTAGATAAGGATTTCGTGACATGAAGAAGTATTACGAAATTGTGTGAGTTTGATTTGAAGTATAAGTCTCTTGGTTAATAAAAAGAACGAAATCTTTTGAAACATAAGGAGTTATAACGGCTTTATGGGAGGTTAGTTATGTGACCTTATGAAAGAGTATGAGCGTCTAAAGCTTTAAAGCATAAAGTTAGTATAACGGCTTTATGGGAGTTGGTTATAATAACTTTATGAAAGGTTAAAGAGTTGGGTTTTCTTGAATAAGGTCATGAAAATGAGATTCATTTGTATGTTAATGAAAGCCTAAAGAAGTTATGAGTTTATTGGACGTGCCGCCAGTGATGAAGGATTCCACGGGTATGCTTCCATTGTTCAGTTATGAGTTTACTTGGACGTACCGCCAGTGATGAAGGATTCCACGGGTATGCTTCCATTGTTCAGTTATGAGTTTACTTGGGCGTCGCGATGATGAAGGATTCCGGGTATGCTTCCATTGTTCGATTATGAGTTTACTTGGGCGTCGCCATGATGAAGGATTCCACGGTATGCACCTTGGACATCTTTACGATGAAGGATTCCAGGCATGCGATATGAAGGGTAAGAGTATAAATGAGGCAAGCCCAGATCGTTATACCACCTTCTTCAGGGTAAGAGTATGAATGAGGCAAGCCCAGATCGTCATACCACTGTTGAGTTTATTGGGCGTCGCCCGGTGATGAAGGATTCCACGGGTATGCTTCCATTGTTTTAGTATGAGCTTATTGGACGTACCGCCGCGGTGTGAAGGATTCCACGGGTATGCTTCCATTGTCTTAGTATGAGTTTATTGGGCGTCTGTCGGTGATGAAGGATTCCGGGTATGCTTCCATGGTCTCTATATGAGTTTACTTGGGCGTGTTGATTATGAGCTTCTATTTTCATGCGGTATAGTATATGACTGATTTTCTCATTGTTGGTAAGTACGGTGTTACGTAAACCGATTTTATACATGTCCCGATTATTTTAGACTTATGAGGTATTTTCGTATTTTCTCGATTTCACATACTTGGTACTGTTATCGACCTCGCCCGAAGTGCGTTAAATGCGCAGTCGAGATCGTAACTTCTTTGGTCCGCACTATTAGGATCACTGCTCATTTTTAAAGCTCCATCCTCGGAGCTTTGTCTTTTGGTATGATTCACGAGGTTATTTACTTTTATGCAATCGGGGTATGGCGGGGCCCGTCATACGATTGTTATTCTAAGTGCGTAGTCACGTTTGTGGTTTGGTGTAATGATAAGATGTCTTGTTTCACTTTCGGTTAAGTTATTTTATGAAAAGCGGCCTTATCGGCTTGCTAGTGATGTTCACCTTATCTGATTTTGTTTCACGTATGTTCATTTCGCTATTCTCGATCATACACGATAGGTACCCGGTAAGTACGATCGCGGCCGAGGGTCGGGTCGTGACAGATGAATATTATTCTTAATAATACTAAAGTCATTATGGTGGGATAGTACGGACTATTCTTGATTAGTATTACCTATATGAGATTGATGTGGGTCGCATCTATGATAACCGATATGGCTACGTTCTCTACAAAATCTCACGAAGAAAAAGTTGTTCACGATCGAAATGAACACAACCGTAAGAATTGAAATATGTTGTATGATGTGTGTGATACTTATTATTTCGATTTACTACAAAACGTGAATAGTTCAAGACATACGTTCACTATTTCACAAAGTAGATCTGATAAGTACTCACTACGAACGGTTCAAGTCCAAAGACACATTTTCCGATGTATGTCATATCTAGTTTTTCCGAAATAACGATAAGTTCCTCATTATCTTATTTTCTATCCAAATGTGGGGTATTGTTAGGTGTTTGAATAGAAAATATGAGGTATTGTTGGAACTTGTACAAGAAAGAAGAATAAGTAATACAACTATCAAAAATATTGGCCAAGCGACGCGGCGCCTAGGGAGAGGGTCGCGACGCCATATGTCCAGTGAACATGAAAGAATTACCGTGCTCAGCGCCAAAAGTCCAGAGAGCTCTGACAGTAATTAGCGCCGCGGTGCTAAGAGGAAGAGCCGCGACGTCGGGGCAAGCGCCGCTGCGCTGAGGACAAAGAGTCGCGGCGCTGTCCAACGGTAAAATTTCTGAAATGGTTCAAAAGTTGTATCTATTCACAACAGTCACAACCTTTGGTATGAAATGTTGCATATGTTCGAATATACTGCTTTATAAAGGTTGATGATCACTTGGTTGAAGACACACATGAGTCAATACATGAATTAATCTTATGAAACAATCAATATATGAATCATAAGATCTCATTGCTTCTTCTTCTTCTTCCTAAAGTTTATTTCTGAAAATCATAAAGTAAATTCGTCAGGGTCAAGTTCTTGTGCAAGACAGATAGTTGTATCATCTAGATAGACGTCCAGGAACTACAACACAAGTGAGGACAAATTTCTGTCTTCGGACACTGCAACACAGACCTCTATCTATCAAGTTAGTATTTGGTTTTTTCATTTACTGCATATTTTCTTTGTTAATTTTAATTTCAATTCAATAGTTATTTTATAATTGTTGTGTTTAATCGAAGATACTAGATTGATACTAACAAGCTTCTGTATATGTGATGATTCCGAGTATAATTAAATCGGTACTCAATATGTATCATAACCTATTTATACCAAATGGTGGGACAAACTTTAGAAACAAGAATTTTGTTCCGGTAGATAGTTTTGAAAGATTACAGAACGTCTAATTAAACTTTAACCTATATATATAAAAACTGCATTATAGGCATATCCCTAACTGTTAATCTACGTTTGGTATCTTTACCCGTAAAACAAGTGTCCATAGTACTTGTGCCAACAAACATAACCTAGTCATAGTGCAAGTTAAATGGACAATACAAACTACATTCCTTCTTGCAAGGATGATAATTTAAAGCCTGCACCAGCCAGATTATCAATTAATTAAAATTCAAAAGTAGAACTAGATAGCCTACTTGCTCATGATTTTGTTCAAATCAAAATGTCTGGTCTTCTCTTCAAGATTTTGTTCCAAATGATAGGTTTTTGAGGTTGGAAAGATATTTTTGATCTTGACAATTACACTTAAAGATGGAGTCCAGTTAAAGCTAGTTAGTATGATTTATGGGAACACGTATATAAAGAAAACAAAGAACTCAAATAGAAGAGACTGAGCTGAGGCGCTAAATAATAATTAAATCAATTCTTGCTGCAAAGAAGGAGACGTTTAATTAAGACAGGTACAACAATACCTTCAGCATCACAGTATTAAGTGCCGTCATGCTAGTTACATTAAGAAGTAACAGTAATGGGGCAACTCTCCTTTGGCATGTCAGCTCAAATATTTGGTCAAGCTGTATGGTGCCACCAAAAAAGCTGCATGCCAATAGAGTGTAGCCCTATCACTATTTCCCTTATAAAAGTTCAAAATTGTTTCAATCATTCACCAACTGATCTTCTTTCTCATTTTCCTGCTTCTTGGTTCATCACAAAAGAGCCCTTCCAAGCTTTTATACAGCATTCCTTCTTAGTTTAAGAGACGGTATAAACCTATGGAGAATCGGCATATCCTGCCATTAAATTTTATGCTGTGTGTCCTATAGATATATATCTTCTTGCGTTAGGGTTTCTCTTTCTTGCTCAATTAAAAAATATATTTTCATCAGATTCCTCCTATTGCCTTGTCCTCGAATTTAATTCGTAGGTGAGATGGCAGGAAAAAGTTGCTGAAAAAGGAGATGCTGCATGATTTTATGCCTTTGAAGTGTGTCATTTGACTCTTGAGATTAGGAAGGCAAAGACCTTCAAACAGCATATCCTTTGTCATATTCCTCTTCTTTTTTCCTTCAATTTAAATCTCTATAGTATATGTTTATAGGGCTCTCCTTTTACTTTTCATGTGGCTTTTTGATTTCCAGAATATCAGTCTTCCTGGTACATTTTTACATTTTAAGATTCCAACCCCTATAGAGGCCATGAATTTGTCGAGTTAATCTCGTATTATCAAAGTGTCGTCATTTGTTCCCGAACTAATAACAATATTGATAGAAATTAAGAGTCCACCAAACAGTATAGAGAACCAAATTCTCTATTTATTTCTTAAGTCAAAAGAGAAAGTAAATAACACACAATATTTACGTGAAAAACTTCTTGTTCAAGGGATTAAAATCACGATCTACTAAGTAGGATTTCCATCTTCATTAACTGAGCAACTTCAGATTACTACATATTTCAACCTACAAATTAAACTATTAATCCCTCACCCCTTACAATACCTCTATTGTCAGCCCTTTACAATAACTCTATTGCAAAGCAACAAACCTTGACTAACTCAAGCAAAGAATACAAAACAACAAAGGTTGAAATTTGTCCTATATGACACTTATTCAAAGTAGTGTAGGATTACAATAGAAAATAAAATGACAAAGACTCAACACAAACTAAAGGACTTAGACATCTTCAGTGTTGGGATCTGGTCCTTGAATTTGTAACAGCTTTGTTCTTGAGAGCACTTGGAGAACAGTGGCGGTTACACTTGTGAAAGTGTGATTTTAGGTTTTCAAGTGTGGTTTAAACCTTGTAACATGTTGTATATATATTGGGGAACATGTGTGAATAGATAGAGACAATTAAGCCCTTGGTTTGGCCACTAACGAGCTGCAGCTGTGTTGCTGTACTTCTGCTAGTGAACATTACAACTTTACAGTTGTAGCATTGACCGTACGACAGCTAAGAGAACGGATCACATACATGGTCTCCTTCTGGTTCCTTGAATATTTGACAAATCATCGAAACACAAGATAACATAACTTATCAATTTCCCCCTTTTTGATGATGACAACCCCAAAATTGATATTCTCCTTGAGAACTAGGTTCCCACTTGTTCTCCATGTGGATCAAACCTATCTTTCAAGCATAACAACATGTTAACAATGACAATCATCATTTACCCCCTTTAACTTCCTCCTCAAACCCAACATAACAATTTGCCCCTTCCCTTAATGTATTCCCCTTGAACCCATCATATCAATTTACCCATTCCCTTAACTTATTTTCCTCCTTTTGAAATAATTGAAAAGAGTAATAAAATTGGCACAAGAAAAAAGAAGTTCAGTAACATTAACTCATGTCACTTGGGCAACACAACATAAGCAAAAACATGAACAACAAGTTAGTATCATTGTATAAATCAGAGTAAGTGCCCATATTTGATTACAATAACAATAAACAATAACATACTCAGTGAAATCTCATAACGTAGGTCTGTGAGGATAGAGAGTATGCAGACCTTACCTCTACCTTGGTAGATAGAGCGGTTGTTTCCGAGAGACTCACGACTCAAGATAGATCATAAGCACAAGCCATGAAAAACCAAAGCAAGAGCAACGGTTAGGAAAAAATTAAAGTAGTATGAAAATTGATGGTATCAAAAGTGAATAAGCTATGATAACATTCTAAAAAAAGAAACAGTAACTAACGCATGTAAATAATATAAAAAAAGTATACTAAAGAACACATAGCAACAATAATAAAATGACAGGGGACTATAAAACAATACTACGCCTACTAGTATGATAGCATACAATAATAACACAAAAACTACCAGTTTGTAAACGTAAGTAGGACTGCGTTCAACTACCTACTATCCTAATGTGTGTCCTTCACAACCCCCTATCTAAGGTCATGTCCTCAGTTAGTTGCACCTGTGTCATATCCCGTCTAATCACCTCTCTCAATACTTCTTCGGCCTACCTCTACCCCTTATGAACCCGTCCATAGCCAACCTATCACACCTCCGCACTAGGGTATTTGTGTCTCTCACATGCCCAAACCATCTCAACCTCGCTTCTCGCATTTTATCCTCCACCGAGTCCATTCCCACTTGTGAAATCATCCGGAAAATAAATAAATAATAATATATAGTTGTGGTTGGGTTAATAAAAATATATATATATATATATATATAAGAAAACAAAGAATAAATTGCATGAGATAGAGTTAGTGTTAAAGTTGGATAAATAGATAGATAAAATGAAAATAAGAAAACAAAAAAAACAACAAAAGAAAAGAAAAAAAAAAGTGCATGCATCAAAGTGCGACAAAGTGCACGTCACACTCCACTCCTTCCCTCCCCTTTCATTTCCCTTCAATCTTTTGGTTTTTCACCTCCCATAGGTTATAGAAAACTCCTTCATTTATACATTGTATTTACACACAAACAAAGGACATAACATAAAGGTTAGAAAATCAGAAAAAAACAAGTGAACAAGAAGGAAAAAAATCAAGAAAATATCAAGGGAGGAAGGAGAACAATAAAATTAGGGAACACTAAGGAGCAAGGACCACTTGTAGCAACCGAACCACAATCTTTTTCACACTTACAAGGTGAGTTTTCTCACTCAGAAATTCTTGGTAACATCCTTTATTTTAAGTTCAATACATGTTAGAATAAGAATTGAGTGTTGAAAAGAAATATTGAACTTTTGATTGTTTAGACAACTAGTCGCGTCATGAACTTTACGAACTGTTCTCACTGAGTTATAATTGTTAGAATTTGATGAAATTCGGAAGAGTGGTACACCTCTATATTATGATCATATATAACCAAAAATGAGGTAAAATGGACATACGTTTTGAAAGTTATCATAGTTCAAAGTTTCTGCCTTAGATTTGACCGAAATTCGGAAAGACATAATTAAGGACTGTTTTTATTGAGTTTTACTTATTAGAATTATATGAAAATTTACATGGTTGTAAATATATCTGTTACGGACAGATATATATAAAGATTTATTATAACGGACTTACGAGTTGAGAGTTATTGTAGTTTGAAGTTGCTGCCTCGGATTCGTCGGAATCCAGAAGGGCAGGACGTTGAAACGTAAAACTGTACTAATCTGTGGGGAATATGAAAATTATTGCTAAATGAAAGTTCTAGATCTCTCTGTTGTGGATATTTGGAGACCTTACGGGGGTCTATCCGACTTACGTATTGAGAGTTATCGCTGTTTAAAGTTTCTGCCTCGGATCTATCGAGATCCAGGAAGGGCAGCGTATAAAAGGGTAAAACTGTACCAAATGGTACGGAATATGAAAGTATGGTTCACATGGAGACGTGTAGCTCTCTGTTCTCATCGTTTTGAGATTTTATGAGGCTTGAACGGGTTTACAGATTAGGAGTTATGACTATTCTAAGATTGGGTTATGTTTAATAAAAATTCTGCCGAAACCAATTTCATGTGGCTGTTTTGAGGATAAATTTGTGTTAGTTACCCAAGGTAGTTTTACATGAAATTTGGTATAGTGAAATATCCCCGTCTTACCTTAGTTTCCGCTTGAGAAACACCTTAGTTGGAGTTATGGTTAAAAAGTTATAATAGTTACAAGTATGAATGACAGAATGTTGAAAAAGAGAATATTATTTATTCGACCTTCTGAAAAATATGAAAAGTGAATACGTGTTCACATAAATATATAAATATATAATGGATCGGGTTGCACGCCGCAACAAAACGTAAAGTGAATACGCGTTCACAAATACGTAAACATAATGGATCGGCCGCGCGCGCAACAAAACGTAAAGTGAATATGTGTTCACAAATACGTAAATATAATGGATCGGGTTGCCGCAACAAAACGTAAAGTGAATACTAGTTCACAAATACCAAAACATAATGTATCGGTTTGCACGCCGCAACAAAGCGTAAAGTGAATATGTGTTCACAAATACGTAAATATAATGGATCGGGTTGCGCGCAACAAAACGTAAAGTGAATACGCGTTCACAAATACGTAAACATAATGGATCGGGTTGCGCGACAAAACGTAAAGTGAATACGTGTTCACAAATACGTAAATATAATGGATCGGGTTGCACGCCGCAACAAATATGAAAGATGAATACATGTTCACCTATATATAAATATGAAAAGTGAATACGCGTTCACAAAAATATAAATGTAATAAACATGTGGAAATGCAGGGGAATGTCTTAACGTATAATACGAGATAAAATGAAGTGTTAGTTAATCCGAGAATTTCCTATGAGGAGTTGTTGCATATTTAAAAATGTTGTAACTTTGATATGTTTTTGCAATATGCTTATTACGTTATAATGTGATTGCGCTTGGAATATTGTGGTGTTACTTTGAATTGCAGGGTAAGGTTCTCACTCAGCCCCAGATTGTAGGGCTGACTCTTTATTTAACATATTTCAGGAAAGCGTGATAGAGGAAAGGCTTCACGCCAAGGCTAGCGATCGTCCATGACCTCTTGTCATACCAAGTCCATTGCTTGGGCTTGGTATTCGTCGAGTTCGAGATGTCGGTTCGGTGTCTCGGGAAATGCGTGTGGAATGGTCTCCTTCCAACTTAGAATAATCTTTGTCGGTATGTCTAGGTAGAAACAATATTTGCGAGCATGGGCTCGCGTTATGTTTTAATAAAGTCATAAACATGATTTATTTATTGTTATTTTTATTAATAGCTCCGTATTTGAATATAAGTTCAAATTTCTAAATAAAGAGAATTAAATGGTGCTCCTGGTGAGAAATAATTGTCCAGGTGCCATCACGCCCTAAGTAAAGACTTAGGAAAATTTGGGGCGTGACAAGTTGGTATCAAAGCTAAACCAGGTTAGGAGATTCTAGGAAGTTTCTTAGAGTTGGGTGTTTGAACGGTTACTTATTGCGACGGTGTGCGCGCCACCTTAGTAATAAGTAAACAGAATAACATCCTAAAGTTTCACTTCTTTCATACTCTTCTCGTGCCTATCTTGAGTCTTTTCAAAGACTTGGTTCTCGTACTACCTCCTTCAAAGGATTGTGGAAGGGAGTGTACAACGATAAAATAATCTGATGTATTTGCACCGCAGGTAGAAAGGTAGTCGAGGTACCAGATAGACTATGGGGCAAATTTTGTGAGAAGAAGGGAACGTATCTATACAGGGAAGGACTACAAGTCTAACCCAATAGTATTTCTCGATGAGGTAGAAAACCTACTGTTTACACGAGGATGTGTGGAGACGCATGACGTCAATTTGGTAATCGCACGGTTAGTGGACGACACATGGGTGTGGTGGAGAAATTTTTGAAGAAATCATTTTCCGATGTCACCACCGATGACGTGGGGGGAGTTCAGAGCCACATTCAGTGAAAAATACATGCCTAACTCCCGAAGAGATGCGCTCAGACGGGAGTTTGAACAATTGAAGCAAGGTGACCGCAGTGTACAAGAATATGATACACAGTTCGTGAGGTTATCGGCATACAACACACATATCGTCCCTACAAAAATGGATAGAGTCAAGCGATTTGTAGAGGGTTTAAACCCGAACATAGCAGAGAAGGTGGTGGCGTTAGCCAACGATCGAACTTATCTTCAGATTGTCGATATGGCTTTGAGGGTAGAAGGTTTCGCTAAAGCAAAAAGAGAATATTCGCAGAAGAGATTTCGGACGTCAGGATCATTTAACCAGAGTCAAAATCAGAAGCAGGAGTTTAGTAAGGGATCTTCAGGACCGAACCAATCGTGGTCGATCTTATTTCAAGCCTAAGGGGCACAGTTGGTCTAATTACCAAGGTAGCAAGGACAAGGCCACCAACCCTAACACAGGAGGCGACAAACCGATTTGTAAGATTTGTCAAAGAAAACACACTGGAGAATGTCGGCTCTTAACGAAGACATGTTATAACTGTGGAGAGTCAGGCCACTATGCCAGGGATTGCAAGAAGAGGACCCAAACTCAATATATTCAGGGGAGGTCAGAAGCAACCACAGCTGCCTACAGGGGAAATCAGGGAAACCTACCCCGCCAGAGTCAGGGAGGTCAACAACCCAACAATTCCAATCGGCTCTACGCTTTGCCCCAGAGGAATGAGGCAGAAGCATCTAATGCGGTGGTCACATGTATTTTGCTAGTCTTGAGTATTCCTGCATTTGTATTATACGATCCCGGCTCTACATTTTCATATGTGTCAATGAGCTTTGCTAAGAATTTACATGTAGAACCTTCTTATTTAAGTGAACCTGTTGAGGTTATGACACCAGTAGGGGCCTCAATTTGGGCCTCTCGGGTGGTAAATAATTTCCCATTAGAAGTGAATGGCAGGGGAACAATGGTGAACCTAGTACTACTTGATATGGTAGACTTCGACGTCATTTTGGGTATGGATTGGTTGTCGGCATGTAATGCCATGTTAGATTGTCGGCGAAAGATAGTGAGATTAACTTTTCCCGGAGAACCAGAAGTTGTTATAAGGGGTAGGATTGTAATATCCTCAGGTCAGTTTATTTCCTACCTTGGGGCTCAAAAGTTATTGAGAAGTCACAGAGTGGAGTACGCATATCTGGCTAATATAGTGGATACCCAAAAAGAATCCCCAGCAGTGAATGATGTCCCTATTTGTTACACCCCATATTTACAGGACATGGTGTAAGAACGTACGTAAGAACTCACAGTGTTAAGATTTGAGACTTGTAAAAAATTTATCGGAATTATGAAATTTTCGGAAAACGTTTTGTTGTGACGAATGGGAGGGCGACACGTGTCACCCCCCCATAGAAATGCCTTGGACGATTTTTAGGCATGGCCAAGATGGTCATTGACCATAGTCTTGCAATGTAGAGAGCTTGACAATATTGACCAAGTCAATGACCCCACTTTAGTCTTGATATTTAGTAAGACTTCATCCTAGCCACCCAATTGTACACATCTTGACCCTCCATGTTCCTTTATTATACTACTAGTAGCAAGACCTTGTCCAACACTTAGAAAAATTTCCAAGAATTTGAAGACTCCACTTAGGGTGCTCTCGGGTTGGGTTCCACAAGAAAGAATTTTTTTTTGTTCCATGTCCAATAATCTCCCCACTTTAAACCAAGGTTCCTAAGTGTATTGTGAGTGTATCTCAATAGAAAAATCCCGGAAAAAGATAGTTTTCGGGTTAGTCGCAAAGTGAAAACCTAGTGACTTTTCTAGGTTTTGTTTGGAAGTTTGAAGGAAATTGGTTGGTGTTGTTCTAAGAGTCTCAAGTAGCGGATTGAAGTGTCTTGAAGAGACTCTAAGTTGCTAAGGAGCGATTTCGGATTGGAAGTTGGACTAAGAATCGTTGAGGTATAATCTTGTTCTTTGAAAGTGTTACAAGATTATTTATATTGTTGTTAGCTTTACTTGTTGCTAGCATGAAGTATATGTGTTGAAGTTTATATGGATTATGGATTGATTGTAGCCTTGGAAATCCGAAATGTAATGTAAGCCATGTTAAGTTGGATTACAATTTTAGTCGTTATTAGAATCGTCGCATGTTTTTGACTTGGAGATTATAGTAGTTATAATCGTTTGCGACTTGATATCATGTTAGGCTAATAACTTGGATTGAAATGGAAATTGGATAAGTATTGGTATTGTTGAACTCAAGGTGGTCGAATTTGTCTTGATAGTTTGTAGTAGTTGGTATTTATTTGTATTGGACTACCTTATAGATTGTTGTGAGCCAATTGAGGCTGTTTGGTTATTGTATTCGGCCTTGAAAAGGTGGCAAAGTGAGTAGAAACAAAGGAGGTCTTTGTCAGATTTTCCGTAGAATTTAGCGACTTAGCACCTAAAATATTCTATGTATGAAGTGAGAGGTTAATGGACGTATTGTGACCATTATAGGTTGAAGTACTAAGTATAGCGTATCCTACTTGGAGAGTGGAATAACTATCAAGATTGAAGTACTTTGGAGCATTTTGCTACTTGTCGACAATCGTCGCGAGGTATGTGAACCTCTTCCTTCCTTTGGCATGATTCTATGTATGGAATATACTTGTGGTATCATTTCATGTTTCCTTCTACTCTTAGAAGTTAAGAGGTAGTTGTGTGATTTACTCTATGTAGAACTTTTCCTATCCTTTGAGCATGACCAGTTGCACGTATGTAGTACGGTGAGCGTCTGAGACTATGACATTCTTTACTTGTTTTATGTAATGCCAAGTCGGGTGGGTTAAGAGATTAACTCACTTCTTTGAAAATAGTAAGGATGTCTTAAGTTGATTTTAAAGTTAGGGGACTTGAAGAGTTTTAAAGTATGTGATACTTGCTCCGTTTTAAACGTATAAGTCCCTTGGATAGGAAATTGTATTTTGGCTAAGGTATAAAGTAAATATAACGACTTTAGGGGGAGTTGGTTATATTTGCTTTATGGAAAGACAAATGACTTGATTTTAAGTGAAAAGGCAACTTGTTTTTAAGGCATCAATTGCCTAAGGTTTTATAATAAAAGGAGTCACTTGTTTTCTAAAGGTTAAGAGACAAATGGTATTTTTGAAAGTTAAGAGAATTGATTTGAAAGAATATAATACTTGGTTTCAAAAAGTAGAAGTCTCTTGATTATAAAAGGAACGTATTGGTCTAAACCATAAAGGGTTATAACGGCTTTATGGGAAGTTGGTTATAACGGCTTTATGGAAGGTTAAGAGAATGGTTTTCTCTAGTAAAGTAATCAAAGGAATAACTTGTGTTAAGGAAGGGCAAATTGTTTTAAAGGTACCAATTGCTTAAGGTTTTTAATAAAGAAGTCACTTGATTTGGAAGCCGGTAATTGTATTTCTAAAAGGTATTGTGACTTGTCTCGAAAGGTGGATAGGACTTGATACTACGGTTGTTAGTATCGGGGAAGTTTTATTCGGAAAGGAGTCTTTTGAAAATGATGGACGTACGTAGTACTTTGGCTTGTTAAATGAGAATTATTCTATTTGTGCCTTGATTAGTACTTTGGCTTGATTAATTGAGAATTAGTCTAAGTATGCCTTGATAAGTACTTTGGCTTGTTAAATGAGAATTATTCTATTTGTGCCTTGATTAGTACTTTGGCTTGATTAATTGAGAATTAGTCTAAGTATGCCTTGATAAGTACTTTGGCTTGTTAAATGAGAATTATTCTATTTGTGCCTTGATTAGTACTTTGGCTTGATTAATTGAGAATTAGTCTAAGTATGCCTTGATAAGTACTTTGGCTTGTTAAATGAGAATTATTCTATTTGTGCCTTGATTAGTACTTTGGCTTGATTAATTGAGAATTAGTCTAAGTATGCCTTGATAAGTACTTTGGCTTGTTAAATGAGAATTATTCAATGTGTGCCTTGATAAGTACTTTGGCTTGGTTAACTGAGAATTAGCCTATATGTCTTTGGTGATAGCCTTTGAGTGCAAGTATTATGTTTTAATACGTTGCGCGACTCTCGGTTGGAGAAGTTTGCGCTTGTTATAAGTACTTGGACGCGTCTGAAGCGGTGATGTGGATTCCACGGGTATGCTTAGATTATTTGTAGTACTTGGGTTAAATTCGGATTTTTATAGAAGACATGGTAGTGCTTCGCTTGTTTGACTAGGTCGAGATAGGGTAAGAGTATAAATGAGAGCAAGCCCAAGACGTTATACCACCTTCTCCGGGTAAGAGTATAAGTGAGGGTAAACCCCGAGACATTATACCACTGCTTGTTTTGTTGATGGTCGGTTGAGATAGGGTAAGAGTATAAATGAGCAAGCCCCAAGACGTTATACCACCTTCTCCAGGTAAGAGTATAAGTGAGGGTAGACCCCAAGATGCTATACCACCGCTTTACCACCTTCTCGGGTAAGAGTATAAGTGAGGTAGACCAAGACGCTATACCACCGTGGGAATTGGTGTTCATGTATGCTATGGGTGTATTATTATACCACTGGTATCGGCGATGATGTGGGATTCCACGCAGGCGGGATATATATATATGTATTGTGTATGTATGCAGAAGCGGTGAGGTGGGATGCCACGCGCGTCACGTGGTTATATTTTACACTAATAGTATCGACGGTGATGGGGATTTCACGGGCATGCTTTGATATTAGTGTGACTTGATCGCGTCAGTTGGGTAGGGTAGTATATGTGTCCCTCGTAATGGGTGGACTATGTTACGAAAGATAAGTAAGTTATATGGTAATGAACTTAATGATTCTTTTTCTAATAATGCGTAAGAATGTGGCTATAACTTTTATTGGGAATGGAAAGGATAATAAGGTACGATTAAGTTCATAAGTGGTAATGACACGGCGGGATCCGTATGTATCTTTATACTTGTCCTTGTCATTCTTTTGTCTGATTATGATTTGTTTATCACGTTATATTCTTCCATATTAAATTTTGTTATGCGGCCGCCGAAGTGCGTTCATGCCGCAGTTTAGGTACGATTGTGGATCCGCGAGCTTAGGATCGCGGTTCAAGAAGTGAGATAGCTCCGGTGTTCGGAGTTGTCACGTTTATGTTTATTGAAGTGCAGCGGGGCCTTGTCCCGCCACGTTGTTATGTCAAAACTCTTAGAGTGCAGTAGTCACATATTGTGGGTCGATTTGTAAAAGAAATGAAACCGCTTGGTTGTATTTATATATGTTCGGGAAGGTAGCCTATCGGCTAACTCGTTGTTTTACTTCCGATGTTTTATTTATAAGTTTCATGTATGTTCGCTGATTTTCTCTCGATGTTTACTGTAAGGGTGCCTGTGTAGGGCACGATCGCGATCGAGTCGTCGTGACACTATTGTTCGAAATTTTCCGGAGATTTTTCCTGAAGATCTTCCAGGTCTTCCTCCGGATCGAGAAGTGGAGTTTGCTATAGAGTTAATTCCGGGTACAAGACCCATTTCTATCCCTCCATAGCGAATGGCCCGGTGAATTGAGGAGTTAAAAGAACAATTGAAGGATCTTACGGATAAAGGCTTTATAAGGCCTAGTGTTTCCTTGGTGCACCGATCTGTTTGTGAAAAAGAAAGACGGATCGCTCCGAATGCATCGATTATCGGCACCAATAAGGTCACGATCAAGAACCGATACCCATTACCAAGAATCGATGATCTTTTTGACCAACTTCAGGGAGCTAGCTATTTTTCCAAGATTGATCTCCGTTCGGGATATCACCAGCTAAAAATAAATCCAGATGATATATCCAAAATGACCTTTAGAACGATCGGCCATTATGAGTTCTTCGCCATGTCTTTTGGGTTAACAATGCCCAAGCGACTTTTATGGATTTAATGAACAGAATCTTCAAACCATTCCTAGATTTGTTCGTGATTGTGTTCATAGATGATATCCTAATCTACGATAAGAGTGTTGAAGAACATGAAGAAGCGTCGAGGTAGTGCTTGAGTCTTGAAACAGAGAAACTATATGCTAAATTTTCAAAGTGTGAATTTTGGTTGGAAAATGTAGCCTTTTTGGGTCATGTTGTGTCGAGGGATGGAATTATGGTAGACCCAGAAGATAGAAGCGGTGGAACCGGTCAAAACCGACTCAAGCGGAGGTTAGAAGTTTCTTGGGTTTGGTGGGTATTATAGAAGATTCGTAAAGGTTTTTCTAGTCTTCTTTGCTCCTCGACCGGTTGACTCAAAAGCGGTTAAGTACCGATGGTGGAAGCATGTGAAACCGGTTTTGAAACTAAAGGAATTGTTGACTCTGCGCGATCCTAACCTTACCATCGGGACAAGAAGGGTTCACGATCTATTGCGATGCCTCAGAGTTGGGTTAAGATGTGTCTTGATGCGGTTTGGAAAGGTTATTGCGTATCATCTAGACAATTGAAGATACATGAGAAGAATTACCCAACTCATGACTTGGAATTAGCTGCGGTGGTGTTTGCCTTACGAATATGGAGACATTATTTGTATGGTGTGCGTGTGGACATATTTACGATCATAAGAGTTTGCGATACATAACCACGCAAGGATTTGAATCTCGGCAAAGAAGATGGTTAGAGTTGCTTAAGGATTATGACCTTAGTATTCTTTACCATCCAGGAAAGCTAACGTGGTGGTGACGCTCGATAGGATATCAATGGGCGCTTGGCTCATTTGGCAATACAAAGAGGTATTGTTCGGGAGGTACAAAGATTGGGAAACCTCGGGGTTAGCTTAAGCGAGATCGGTGAAGGTAGGGTGGTGGTACATGATACCTCGCGATGCGCCTTAGCCGTAAATAAAAGAAAGTCGGTTTGAGGATACGGAGTTTGTTGGATTTCGGAGAGGATCAACGAGAAAACCTTCACGATTTACATTGGGAGATAATGACGGAACCGCCCGGTATAAGGGTAGGTTATGTGTTCTAAGGTAAAGAATCTAAGGAGGAAGATCTTAGATGAGGTCACAACACAAGATATTCCATTCATCCGTGGTCAACAAAAATGTATCAGACCTCAAGGCAAATTCGGTGGGACGGGATGAAGAAGGGCGTTGCGGAGTTTGTCGGGAGGTGTCTTATATGTCGTGGTGAAAGTGAACATCAAAAACAGCGGATTACTTGAGGACATTGGGGTCCCTGGAAATGAGAGCGATTCATATGGATTTTGTATGGCGGTCACAGAAAACTCGAGAAGGGTATGATTATTTGGGTGATTGTTGATCGACTTACAAAGTCAGCCCATTTCTTACCGGTCAAGACTACGTATCGCGCACCACAAGACACACAGATTTATTTGAAGGAGATTGTGCGGTTACACGGATTCCTTACAAATTATTTGAGATAGGGTTCCCAGTTCACCTCACACTTTTGGCAAAGTTTCAGCAGGTCTCGGGACAAAAGTTAAGTTAAGCGACTTTCCACCGCAAACAGATGGGCAAGTGGCGAACAATCCAAACACTCGAGGACATGTTGCGATCTTGTGTGTTAGATTTTCAGAAGCTGGTTGGACCATCTATGTCTAATTGAGTTCGCCTACAACAATAGTTTTCACTCTAGCATACAAATGGCCCCGTTTGAAGCATTATATGGACGAAAATGTAGGTCTCCACTTGGATGGTTCGAGGTGGGTGAGACGCAACTGTTCGGACCTGAAGTCATTCAGGAAACAAATGATAAGGTACAGATGATTCGAGAGCGGATCAAAACAGCTCATAGTCGTCATAAGTCCTATGCGGATCATCGGAAAAAAGATCTTGAATTCCAAGAGGGGGAGAAAATATTTTTAAAAGTGTCCCCAATGAAGGGAGTGATGCGCTTTGGTAAGAAAGGGAAATTGAGCCCAAGGTTTATTGGGCCATATGAGATCTTGCGAAGAGTGGGGAATGTGGCTTACGAATTAACACTTCCACAAGAAGAGGCGGTGCATCCGGTATTTCATGTGTCAATTTTACGAAAATACTTGCGATCCAAGTCACGCTCATCCTTCCCGGAGATAATTCTTAATGAGAGCTTGATATGAAGAAGTTAGGTGGAAATACTTGATAGGAAGGTTAAACGCCTTAGGAATAAAGATATTGCTTAGTGAAGGTCCTATGGAGGAACCACTCCACCGGAAGCCACCAGGAAGCGGAGGAGGCGATGAAAGTCAAATATCCGTTCCTATTTGACTAAGGTAATAAAAAAAATGCATTACATAGTACTTCATATGTGTGTCATTTGCGTGTCTTTATGCATGTGTTACAACCTTACTCTCATTCGAGGACGAATGCTTCTTAAGGAAGGGAGAATGTGAAACCACAAATTTGTTACAATAACAATAAACATTATTGTGTCCATGTGATTATGTTATTATTGTGTCCATGTGATTATGTTATGACCTTATTCACATTCGAGGACGAATGTTGCTTAAGGAGGAGAGAATGTGAAATCATCCGGAAAAAAAATAAATAATAATATATAGTTGTGGTTGAGTTAATAAAAATATATATATATATAAGAAAACAAAGAATAAATTGCATGGGATAGAGTTAGTGTTAAAGTTGGATAAATAGATAGATAAAATGAAAATAAGAAAACAAAAAAAACAACAAAAGAAAAGAAAAGAAAAAAAAAAAAGTGCATGCAGCAAAGTGCAGCAAAGTGCACGTCCCACACTCCCACTCCTTCCCCTCCCCCCTTTTCATTTCCTTTTTCTTTTTCACCTCCCATAGGTTATATAAAACTCCTTCATTTATACATTGTATTTACACACAAACAAAGGACATAACATAAAGGTTAGAAAATCAGAAAAAAACAAGTGAACAAGAAGGAAAAAAATCAAGAAAATATCAAGGGAGGAAGGAGAACAATAAAATTAGGGAACACTAAGGAGCAAGGACCACTTGTAGCAACCGAACCACAATCTTTTTCACACTTACAAGGTGAGTTTTCTCACTCAGAAATTCTTGGTAACATCCTTTATTTTAAGTTCAATATATGTTAGAATAAGAATTGAGTGTTGAAAAGAAATATTGAACTTTTGATTGTTTAGACAACTAGTCGCGTCATAAACTTTACGAACTGTTCTCACTGAGTTATAATTGTTAGGATTTGATGAAATTCGGAAGAGTGGTACACCTCTATATTATGATCATATATAACCAAAAATGAGGTAAAATGGACATACGGTTTGAAAGTATCATAGTTCAAAGTTTCTGCCTTAGATTTGATCGAAATTCGGAAAGACATAATTAATGACTGTTTTTATTGAGTTTTACTTATTAGAATTATATGAAAATTTACATGGTTGTAAATATCTCTGTTACGGACAAATATATATAAATTTTTATTATAACGGACTTACGAGTTGAGAGTTATTGTAGTTTGAAGTTGCTGCCTCGGATTCGTCGGAATCCAGAAGGGCAGGACGTTGAAACGTAAAACTGTACTAATCTGTGGGGAATATGAAAATTGTTGCTAAATGAAAGTTCTAGATCTCTCTGTTTTGGATATTTTGAGACCTTACGGGGGTCTATCCGACTTACGGATTGAGAGTTATCGCTGTTTAAAGTTTCTGCCTCGGATCTATCGAGATCCAGGAAGGGCAGCGAATAAAAGGGTAAAACTGTACCAAATGGTACGGAATATGAAAGTATGGTTCACATGGAGACGTGTAGCTCTCTGTTCTCGTCGTTTTGAGATTTTATGGGGCTTGAACGGGTTTACAGATTAGGAGTTATGACTATTCTAAGATTGGGTTATGTTTAATAAAAATTCTGCCGAAACCAATTTCATGTGGCTGTTTTGAGGATAAATTTGTGTTAGTTACCCAAGGTAGTTTTAAATGAAATTTGGTATAGTGAAATATCCCCGTCTTACCTTAGTTTCCGCTTGAGAAACACCTTAGTTGGAGTTATGGTTAAAAAGTTATAATAGTTACAAGTATGAATGACAGAATGTTGAAAAAGAGAATATTATTTATTCGACCTTCTGAAAAATATGAAAAGTGAATACGTGTTCACATAAATATATAAATATATAATGGATCGGGTTGCACGCCGCAATAAAACGTAAAGTGAATACGCGTTCACAAATACGTAAACATAATGGATCGGGTTGCGCGCAACAAAACGTAAAGTTAATAGGTGTTCACAAATACTTAAATATAATGGATCGGGTTGCACGCCGCAACAAAACGTAAAGTGAATACGCGTTCACAAATACGTAAACATAATGGATCGGGTTGCACGCCGCAACAAAACGTAAAGTGAATATGTGTTCACAAATACGTAAATATAATGGATCGGGTTGCACGCCGCAACAAAACGTAAAGTGAATACGCGTTCACAAATACGTAAACATAATGGATCGGGTTGCACGCCGCAACAAAACGTATAGTGAATACGTGTTCACAAATACGTAAATATAATGGATCGGGTTGCACGCCGCAACAAATATGAAAGATGAATACATGTTCACCTATATATAAATATGAAAAGCGAATACGCGTTCACAAAAATATAAATGTAATAAACATGTGGAAATGCAGGGGAATGTCTTAACGTATAATACGAGATAAAATGAAGTGTTAGTTAATCCGAGAATTTCCTATGAGGAGTTGTTGCATATTTAAAAATGTTGTAACCTGATATGTTTTTGCAATATGCTTATTACGTTATAATGTGATTGCGCTTGGAATATTGTGGTGTTACTTTGAATTGCAGGGTAATGTTCTCACTCAGCCCCAGATGGTAGGGCTGACTCTTTATTTAACATGTTTCAGGAAAGCGTGATAGAGGAAAGGCTTCACGTCAAGGCTAGCGATCGTCCATGACCTCTTGTCATACCAAGTCCATTCTTGGGCTTGGTATTCGTCGAGTTCGAGATGTCGGTTCGGTGTCTCGAAATGCGTGTGGAATGGTCTCCCTTCCAACTTAGAATAATCTTTGTCAGTATGTCTAGGTAGAAACAATATTTGCACGAGCATGGGCTCGCGTTATGTTTTTAATAAAGTCATAAACAGATTTATTTATTGTTATTTTTATTAATAGCTCCGTATTTGAATATAAGTTCAAATTTCTAAATAAAGAGAATTAAATGGTGCTCCTGGTGAGAAATAATTGTCCAGGTGCCATCACGTCCTAAGTAAAGACTTAGGAAAATTTGGGGCGTGACACCACTCTATCTCGGATACCATTATTTCTAATTTTATCCCTCCTTGTATGTCCGCATATCCACCTCAGCATCCTCAACTCTGAAACTTTAATCTTTTGGATGTGCGCAGTCTTGACTGACCAACACTCCACCCCATACAATATAGTCGGTCTAACCATTATCCTATAAAACTTGCCTTTAAGTTTTGGTGGCACATTTTTGTCGCACAAGACTCTAGATGCGAGCCTCTATTTCATCCACCCCGCCCCAATACGATGCGTGGCATCATCATCAATTTCTCCATTTCTTTGGATAATAGACCCGATGCACTTGAAACTTCATTTCTTTGGAATGACCTAAGTACTAAGCCTCACCTCCACGTCTTTCTTAGGGTCGCTCCCGTTACTGAACTTGCACTCCAAGTATTTTATCTTGGTCCTACTCAACTTGAATCCTTTAGATTCCAGAGTCTGTCTTCAAACCTCCAACTTAACATTCACTCCGCTGCAAGTCTCATCAATCAGGACTATGTTGTCTGCGAATAACATACACATGGAGTAAGTGCCCATATTTAATTAATAATAATAAAACACATTAGTTCATACAACATAAGATATGATAATTAAATTTCCAAAAAGTACCAAAGTCATATAGAACATGTAGCAAAAAATACGGGATTTAAAAGAAAGTACATGGCTTAAAGAACTGGAAAGAAAGGACATGGGCTTAAAAATAGTGATGTTATTTAGCTAAATCTTGGAGGTGTTTATCCACTCTTTCACTACTAGTGCCCTGATCTTGGAGCATCACGAAGCTCATTAATTTTCTGCCGCAACTTCTCATTTTCAGCCATCAACTTCTCATTCTCAGCATTTGCAGTCTCCACAACACCACTAGAACTAGGTTCCTATGCCTTTTCAACCAGTTGAGCTTTGAGGAGAGTATTTTTATCCTTGATCCATTGAATATCAACAGTGAACTTCTCTTGGACCTCAATCAGAGTCAAGATACTAGAATTACAGCCAATCTCACCCTTCTTTGGCATGCATTCACACTCATCCGACGTTGTCGTGATGATCATATGCTTTTGAGTGCCCAAAATGACCTTCCTATTTTGACTTTGAAATACACAAAAACCTTTGTCATGAGGAAATCATATGGAAGAACATGCATGTGTTCTCTTGCATTAACAACCTTTATGATGTGCTCTATCATGAAAGTTGACAGACTAATGTGATTGAAGGTTGACAGTGCCTCAAGAAGGACCAGGCCCACGATGGAGGCAATAGATCGTCCTTCAGCTCTTGGAAGCAACACTTTGTTGACTAGTGCAAACAAGAGCTGATACTCTGGCTTAAGCTATTTCTTGAAGAGCCTTGCTCCAGTCACAAACATCTCATTCTTTACAATCATTTACATGAAGGCATCAGACGTCTTTCTAGCTAATGTCTTCATTCCATTAGTTGGGACACCTAGAATCTTACCAAGTTTCATTTCATCCAACTCAAAGTCTGTCTCATTCACTGATAGGACCAGAGTGTAGTCATAAATATAACATAGATTAGCATAGAATGCATCCACATCTGCTTCATAAACACTAGGTGCCAGTGGGACAAAGTGATGAGTCTACTTTTGGAACTTAACAATCTCAAACAGTTCTTTCATTCCAAACTTCTCAGAAATATCGATCACGTAAGAGTGTATTAATTCCAAACTTCTCAGAAATCTCAAACAGTTCTTTCATTCCAAACTTCTCAGAAATGCTTTGGTTCTTCGACCGGTTGTTGAATAAATCGAGGGAAGGCTGTTGGCGAAAAAAATAGGTTTAGATTTTGACTATGATATCACGTAAGAGTGTATTAATTTTCCTTAAGGAGTCTTCTTATTAATACAAATATATATATAGTGTGTACAATGTTGAATCCTAAATGAATAAAGATCCTATATTTTTACCATAATTATACACTACTATTGATTACAAAATATACAGTGAATATATCATAATATTCACTAATAAATATTATTGATAATTATCAAACAACTCAAACTAATCCTTACTCAGACAACTAAAGGTAACACAAGAACTAAAATTTATATTTACTAAGCAACACCTTCATATAACCTTCTGTGCTGATATTACTGAAACATGTTACTTGCCTTGTCAAAACCTCTACAAATGACTTCTTCTTCTCAAAGACTTGCGCATTTCTCTCAATGCTATGTGAGTCATATTTCTATCTCACAAGTTGGTGAACTCAAATCTCACACTTTTAAGTGCCCGTTTGGTTGGGCTTCTCAAATGGCCAAAAGTGTTTTTGGCTGAAAAAAATATTTTTGGCCCAAAAACACTTTTGGCCTCTACCGGGAGAAGTTTAAATTTTGGGCTTTTGTCTAGTAGAGGCAAAAGAACTTTTGTCTTTTTCCATTTTTAAGTCAAAAACACTTTTTTTATTGATAACCAAACACATAATAACTTTTTGATAAAAAACTCTACTCCTAAAAAGCTCTATTTCTAAAAATTCTTTTTAATAAACTGTACTAAATGGGCCCTAAGTATGAGTGCTAAATAGGAGGGTTGAATCAAATTCGGATGGGTTAAAACGGGTCACATTAATTATTGGGTCAATACATAATTTGCTTAAAATTTACTTGGGTAAAATGGGTTGTGTCAAGATTGATCAAACAAAATTATAACTCAAACCACCCAACATCTCCCCTCTTTAAACATTTAATAATATTTGCTTGGGTCATAATGGGTTGGACCATTTAATATTTTAATAATATTAATATCAATATTCTTCTATTGGATTTCAAACATATACTTTTTTAAAATATTTTTGCTTGTTTAGATTGGGTATATTTTGATCCGGCAGGTTACATTGTTTTGACTCGATTGATTGATGGATCATTTTGAATTCAACCCTTTGGGTCAACTAAATAAACGGATCATGACTCAACCCGTAGAAACACTGAATGGATTGGGTTTGATTTTATCACCCCTACTTTTAAGTTCACTAACTTATGTGATAAAAATAAGTCTCATACAATTAATATCAGTTGTGTAAAATATGAATAAAAAATTCAGATAATATCCCTCCTATGATGTAAAATAAAGAATCTAGTCTAGAAAAATAAGAGGAGAAATATATTTATAAATTTACAATAGAGGGGGAATATGATGTTCCACATTAAGTTGAAGGAGTAAACTAGAAAACAATAAAAGCAAACAACCCCAAACTAGCACCCCCTCGAAGGCCAAATTCTATGATGAAACCCTAATTTTAGCACCCACCCACAATATAAACGAAGAACAATCACATCCAATTGATTGATAGATTGTACAGTTTTGTCCAGCCATGGATGCTCAGAGAGCTTTATTGGATGAGCTAATGGGCTCAGGTATGACTTAACATGCGAATTTAAGCTTAGTTATCTTTGATTTGATTTACATAGTATAGTTTCTTGCTATGTTTATTCAAAAGAGTACCAATTTTTGAGTATGTAGCTCGGAATTTAACTGAAGACGAGAGGAGAGGGTACAAGGAAGTTAAATGGGACGACAAGGAAGTTTGCGCATACTACATGGTTCGATTTTGCCCTCACGATTTGTTCGTGAATACCAAAAGTGATTTAGGTCAGTTCCGAAACCCTACTCCTTGTATTTGGTTCACAAATAAACTGTTTTGGGGTCTTTGGAAAAAAAATTGTTTCTTTAAACACAGTGAACACCACGAGGTCTCAAGTTCAATTCTCAACTGAGATGAAAACTCTGTTCTAGCCTTGTTGTATAGAGTTACCGGGTACCTGTTGCTCTTGGTGGTGCCCTGGAATTAGTCGAGGTGTGCCCAAGCTGACTTGGACACCACAGTTACGAAGAAAAAAGAATCACGTATATGATATCTATGGTTCCAAAGAAATTGAATATCTGTCTGGGATAATTTTACTACCTATATTTTAGCTTGGAATGGCATCTTAGAAACTACTCCTGATTGTTTTTGACTTGTTGTTTTCTATAGGACCCTGCACTAAAATTCATGAAGCAAAGTTGAAGGAAAGGTAAGATTGAATCTTCCCTCTCTGGGACTTGCAGTGTTTGTTTAATTTTTGGGCTCAAACTGATATAAATTTCAGGCCTAAATGCAGAAAATTAGTTACTTTTCCTTGTAACACTTCCTTCCTCAACCAAATTAAAAACAACATTGATATACTGTTATGCGTTATCTGCCAACGCAACTTGTGAGGTTTCAACCTCTACTTTTTCTATGCCAAGCACTTGATGAAATGGTTATTGAGATTTATATCTTAAAATAACTTAATTCGGTCAAACAAGTTCATCAAGACACTATGAATGACAAAAAGTTACTCCGTGTATCCCACTTTTATATGGTACTATCATTATTTTGAGAGTCAAATAGTCTTTTGCTTGACTACTACTTATTTTCCGACATGTTCAAAATATTTTGTGATTTATATTTCTTTTTATTAAGCTTCTAAATATGTAAGTTTTGTTTCAAATAGAATAATCGTAATTTATGAACTCATCACTAAAAAGAAGATTGTTTGACCCTATTACTCCAAATCTTATCGTTGTTTTTATTACGAAAGAGTAGTTTTTATAACTAAGTGTCTAAACAGGATGGAGGATGAAAGAAAAGTTGAAAGCTTGAACTTCAAGTGGTGGGTACTCCTAGCACCTTCAAACTTTTTAAGAAGAGCTATGTAGCACGGACACGCGAGAGGTGTCCGATAGGACACGGACACGGACACGCGGAAACGACAATTTTGAAAAATAGGGGACACGGCAGGGACACGGCTATAAAAATAAATTAAAAAATATTTTTAATAAAATACTAAAATTAATATTTTTAAAGCTTCACATTCATAAATAAATTATAAAATTTAATTCAAATTTGTTATATACCAAAATACCAAATTAAATATGTAGCAAATTAAAAAGAAACATTCATAACAAATTAACAATCAATCAAAATATTCAATACATAATTCATAAGACCATAGTCCATAAACTAATACATAAGTATGTCCAAGACCCAAATTCAAATAAATATAAAACATGATTTTGTCTCTAACAAATATCCATACATGAGTTTGGCTCTGGTACATCGTCTCTCTCTTTGTCCGGGTCTTCTGAATGCAATAGTCTTTCTTCTAACTCAGACTCGTCAAGAGACAATTCAGCAAACTCAAGAACGCCTGTATCCTCCAAAGATCCAAAAGTATCCCCACCAACATCCCAAAATTTAGTTTTACCCTCTCTATATTGGGAGGAACTCCTAGATAACAAACGGAGATTGTTGTGGACAAAGACTAGATCTTCAAAGACGCTTTGGAGTTAACTTATTCCTTTCACCGAGTGAATAAAAGAATAAGTACTCCATTTCGCTCATGACAAGAAGAAGAAGCGGTGTCAAGCACTTTAAAAGTCAACCCTTGAAGTAGGGACAAGCGGCACCATAATTAGCCCAATTGCAAGGATCCGGTGTACTACTCGTTGAAATGCACTAATATCATCAAAGGGCCAATTTTAAGAAAATTTACCAAACTCATCTGTAACCTTTACGTAATCATCGGCATTTGGAAATAGCAAGCGAAAACAATTCTTTCTTTCCGTAGAGAGTTCATTATCCCTATGAGGAGGATTTCTTGTTGGGTCTTCTTGAAGCCATTCATCACTATAGAACCTTCAAAAATAAATAATAATTTTGTCAAGTATTAGAATTTATCAATCTAAATTCTCAAACTCAAATTAAAATAAAAAAGTGCATAAGTAAAATAATAAAGAAATATAATACCTTGGATTTAGGGAGTGAGATAAACAATGAAGAGGGGTGTTGTTCTTACCCCAACGAGCTAGGAGAATTTGGTTGACCACATCAAAGAATCTTGATTGCTCATCTACATTATTACCTTCATGTTTATAAATTGCAATCTTAACTTTTTCAATCATGGTGTCCCACATCTCATACACCAAGTGGAGACCAGGTTTATCCGTGTCACAATATCTAATCATATCATGAATGGGAGCGGTAAACTCAAGAATATAAGCCACCTTCGTGTCCCACCAATCTTCATTTAACACCAATTCTCTTACATACCTTGCTTTGGTTTGGTCATCTTCCGTATGAAGTCCATTGTTCACTTGTGACCATTGCCACCAAAGCACGCCTAATAAGCTTCATTCTCCAAGCATAATAATCATAAAGCAAAAGCGAGCGAGTGTTGGCAATGTAAAGCAACTTAAGAGCACTAAAGCGATTGTAAATTGCCAACCTCATGAATGATTCATGATAAAATTCTTTATTTGCAAAACATCTTCATGGACATCCATGATCCAAGAGCACTCAACATATGTTTGTTGATTCTTTTCCACATTCTTTGGTTCACAAATATTTTTTAAAGCAAGATTAAGAGTGTACAACACACGTGGAGTCCAATAAATATGTGGTACATACCTTCAATTAGTTCTCCTGCACTTTGCAATTTTTAGCATTATCTGTTATAACTTGGACCACATTCGATGGCCCACTTCATCAATTACCTCTTTCATCAACCTAGAGATAAAAATTTATCCTTCTTCTCACCCTCACAATTCATGATTTAATAAACATAGGACCCTTGTTAGAAACAACCATAAAATTGATCAAAGGTCTCCTTTGGGGATCACTCCACCCATCGATCCAATACTAACTCCATTTCCTGTCAAGATTTTCTAATTGGGTGCAACAACGTATCAACATGATTTTTTCTTGTTGAAGAAGGGTAGTTCTCAATTTATTATATCCGGAGCTACATAACCACTCAAATTATGATTTCTTTGCAAAGGTAAATGCACTCATAAAGTAGGGATTTCTTGCGAGATTAAAAGGTAATCCACGTAAAAACATCCTTGCAATTTCACAATCTAGTTGAGCCACAGCTTGCGTGTCAAAAGCTTTATCTACGATGTTTGCATTACCTTTTCTTTTTTAAAAGGTTAGCAAATTCGATGAAATACTATCAGTTGGGAGGATTGATCGGAAGGAAGTGAAACTTTTGATCGCCGCTAAAGCTTTTTGTCTATCAAATTCTTCCTCCTCTTTTTCATTTTTCCTATCGACTTGACACTTTTTTACAACCAGCGATGCCTTTTCCAGTAATGTTCATCAAGTGTGCTTTTACCCTAGTATATGTTCCTTGTTTTTGTAATCCACAAAAATCACATGTAAACGAGTAATTACCTCCTCCGCTACTACGTTTTTCAAGTCTAGTTACATATTTCCATAAAGGACGATCCTCGATGTCATCACATGAAGATGAAGATATCGATGGCACACTAGCACTACCACTACCGCTACCACTTTGGTAAATATTAGAAGCCATAATAAGAACCTGAAAAATACAATACATAATATACAAGTTTACTTATAAAATTAAAAAAATTAAAATATTAATTATTAAAGAATAAAGACTTAAATTCCATACCTGGGATTTTCAGAAATCAGAATCGCCGGAAACTTAAGAGAGTCGCCGTGATCGCGAGTTCGACCAGCGATCGCGAGCTCGCGACTCCGTCGCGGCCTTGATCCAGCAGTCGCAGGCTCCCGTCGCAGCGCAGTCGCAGTCGCAGCAGTCGAAGGGGCCAGCACAACAGTCGATTTTCTGATTGAAGATTCTAGGGTTTTTTTAATTTTTAGGCTTTTTACACTTTTTTGTAATAGCCGTGTCCCGTACGTGTCCGAACCGTGTCCCGTACGTGTCCGAGCCGTGTCCGAGCAAATTTTTTTTTTTTGGCTGGGCCCACGCGGACACGTCCCGGACACGTTTCCGAGCCGTGTCCGCCGCGTGTCGTGTCCCATGCAGTGTCCGACACGGACACCTCACCCTAAATGAGGTGTCCGTGCTTCATAGAAGAAGAGTAGTTGAGGAAATGTAAGGATAGTTGGTGGCTGAGTGCTACTTATCCCAAGTTTCGTAGAATACTTGACTGTGATTTTAGTTCTTTTCAGTTGACTGCCTTGTCTTGAAATTTTCTTCAAGTTGGAATTTTTTTATTTATGAAGGTATTTCTTGCCTGTTTGGCTAAGCTTCTGGGAAGCCAACTTTTTTTAATTATAAAAAATGCTTATTTTAGAGAGTTGAGGTGCTTGGCCAAACTTTTAGGGAAAAAAATAAGCGTTGGAGTAATAGCTGAATTTGTTTTTCAGTAGTTGAAAAACTCGAGAAGTACTTTTAGAAAGCTTGGTCAAGCACATATTGCTGCTCTAATGTTGGTGAAAATGTTATTCAAATTGATACTCTCCAAAATTACTTTTTTGAAATGTAATTGTGAAGTACTTTTCAAAATAAGCAGATTTTGGAAGTTTGATCAAACAAGTTATTCATTAGAAAGACACCAAGGAGATGCAAATAACAAAAAAAAAAGTACAAAATTGTTAGCCCCTTCACAATATCAATCTAATACCAGGGAATTAACAAAATCCAAAAAGTGGTCAATCATAATTATAAGGGTATCTTAGTCCAACTAATAAAGTTACACAAACATGTAGAATGGTTTGGATTTGAGATTCCATCAAAACATATCCGATTCCTTTTAATCCACAAACACCAAGAAATGACTGCAGGGATCATCACCCAGATTTTCTTGACGGTCTTGTCAACTTTCTGTTGGTTCCAGCTTGTATATACCTCTCCAAGTTGAAACTTTTGAACTACAGTTCAGCCAGATGGTTCTAAGATGCTTGGAGCTTGATATTCTTCATTTTTCTCAGTATGTTTCATATGGCTGGTGAATCCACTGTCAACGACTGTCTGCCTGAAATTCGTAGAAACTATGTTCATTTCTTAGATGATTGGTTGTCAATTTGTGATCCAACGTTTAATGGATATGGCCGTTATATAATATCTTGATTCAGAATAAATAATGAGAAGTTATACTGTTACTTTCTTTAAAAGGATTGCAAGTTCTCAGAGTTTAACTTAATGAAGCTGCAAATTATGTAAAGCAAACAAGACGTTATTTTCCACCCTGGGGCTACTGGGAAATTGATTAAAAAAACTTGTGGTAATTAACATAAGCAAAGTTTAGCTTCTTTTACACCTAGTTTCAGCTTAGTAGTTCTTTTGCATGGTAAGATGATCATACCATAAGTTTTAAATTAGCATTTCAATTACCATAGTCTGTCAGTTATGTTGGAATTGTCGTAGTTGCATGACAGTAGACATACTTGAGCTGGAGAGAGTGACAAGGAAGCCTTAAAACTAGTTTCTTTAGTAGGAAACAGAGAGCAGCAGTTGGAATTCTGTAGGTGTTGAAAAGCTTCCTAATAGAGCTTGAACCCTTCCACGCCCATTAGTCAGCACACCTGAAGAGGTGTTTTAAATCTGTAAAATTATGCGTGATAGTACCATGAAAAGGTCAAAAACCAGTGCAAACTGCTAATAGGATTTTTTTTTGAGATTCAAATTGCTGTAGGATTATATGAGTTCTGTACGACTATAAATGAGCAGCATCCTTTAGGTTCCAACGACTATAAATGAGCAGCATCCTTTAGGTTCCAATGGTCTTTTTGTTTGGAAAGGTAATAGTTTCCTTTTGGTTCCAATGTAGTGTCAAGCTCAATGGCTTCCATGTTTTTCTCTCTGTATCATGGACAATCAGCAGATCAATATTTTGTTATTTTATGCTACAGCTTTGAAGCTGCATGATTTGACTGCTGAGTCATAGTGAAGTATAACCTTGACGTTTTTCTTTGCCGCAAGGGAAGTTGGTAGATTTTGATCACTGGTTTCCTTTATGATGGAAGTACCACCTTATACCAACTATGGTTAGTTGGTACTTCTTAAATTTTTATCTGTTAAATCATTTACTGGTGTATTAGTCATCCCTGTTTGTACGAAGATCTTCTAGTGCTTTAGCTTGAGTGATTTTACCTGCCTCTCCAAAAGTCGCTTATCTCACTCTTTTGTGCATGCAAGATTATTGTGCATTAAGCATTCTCATTTATGCGCCACTATATTTCATTGTTCTGAAAGTTTTTTTGTTTTCTTCTTCAGTTTTGAGAATTCTCCAAGACGCGATTCTTATGTTCACAAGTTTGAAGCAGAACTAGCCCATTACTGTGAGAAGTTGGTAGGTCATTGACTGACCAGTTTCAGAACTCTGTTTCAACGTGTTCTCTGAATAAATATCCCATATACTTAATTTGTTGTCATCATAGGTGATGGACTTGGATAAGAAAGTTAGGCGTGGTCGAGAACGCCTTGCTCAGGAGGTTGAAATTCCCGCACCTCCTCCAATATCAGCAGAAAAATCTGAGCAATTATCTGTCTTGGAGGAGAAGATTAGAAACTTGCTAGAACAAGTGGAGTCTCTTGGTGAAGCTGGGAAAGTTGATGAAGCTGAAGCTCTCATGAGAAAGGTTTGGCTGATATCCCTGCCTTCTAATTCATTTTTGTCTTGAATTTTGCAATATCATGGTGGAGTCTTATGACAGTATTCGGACTTCTTGATATTCATGTAGGTGGAAATGCTAAACGTTGAAAAGATGGCCTTGACTCAGCAATCCCAGCAGAATAGTGCAGTAATGATTGCACAAGAGAAAAAGATGGCGTTGTGCGAGACATGTGGTTCCTTTCTTGTCGCAAATGATGCTGCAGAGAGGACTCAGTCTCACGTCACTGGTAAGCAGCATATTGGCTATGGGATGGTTCGAGATTTCTTATCCGAGTACAAGGTATTTCTCACCAGATTTTCCTTCTCTCTTTTAAGAAGCATGTTGGCTATGGCTATGCAAACCTTATTTTTCTGCCTTTAGTTACAAATGATATTCTACACAATGGACTGTAATGTTGCTTCCAGGTTGCTAAAGAGAAGGCAAGGGAAGAGGAAAGGTTAGCCAGGGAGAAAGAAGCAGAAGAAAGGAAAAAGCTGAGGGAGAAAGAATATGACAGCAGACGACGAAGAAGTGTCTCATCTGACAGGGACAAGCACAAAGATCGAGATTATGACAGGGAACGGGATCGCCACCGAGGAAGAGATCGTGCCCTTGACAAGAATGGCAGAGGAAACCGTGATTTCGAAAGGGGGTCAGATTGGAAACATGGGACTTCCAGAAATGGGAGAAACAGAAGCAGGGAGAGACGTGATAGAAGCAGGTCACACTCTCCTATTAGACATGGTTCCAAGAGGTCCAGGAGTCCAGTTCGGAAGTATTAGAGGATTATAAAATGTAGATGTCTGAACTTTGAAAATTGAAAAGGTAGACTTTTATAACTCACCAATTTCATGAATGTATGCTTTTGAGTCCTAAGTGTCATTGTCATCATGTGTGAAACTGTTTTTGTTCTCACAGCTCTTTTGTGACTATGTCATCTCCCTATCATCAATATAATTAGAGAAGAAAGGGTTGAGGTAGGTATAACTTCATTGTCGTAGCTCTTTAAAGATATATTTTGGTTTAACGTTCTCAGAGGTTCTGATCCCCGCTCATCTGGGGTCACCTATTCTCGTGAAGTTAAAAAAACAGATTCATTAGTTATTCATGGATAATGCTGCTAGAGGAAGATCCTGCATGGTTTTTCCTTAAGTGAGGTAACAAATTTATTAATTGCGGATTGCGGAATGACTTGCTGGCCATCGTTGGTTTAGTTCCTTTATATATTGGTCATTCAGATGATAAACACAGAATCTTTTTCATTTGGTTATTCAGATGGCTCAGAGCAATTTAGTGCTAATTGTTATTGCATATTTGGATGTGAGCTCATCAAAATGAAAGATTCCATGTAATTTGTCTATCATCCGAGCTCAAATAGGTAACCTCTGTTCTGACTTACTTACCATCCCTCTACCTTCTTGTGTGTGGAGCTAAATTCATGCAGGCAGCATTGTGGGCATAAGGCAGCTAATGATTCTAATGTGCAATCGACAACTGATCATTGAATAGGTAATAATTGCGAACATTAAACAAGCCCTTATATGTCCACTTGGGTTGGTACGTGCAGGCTTCATATATAGGTATCTATTACTTCCTCAGACATTTCCTCTTGATGGATACATTAAAAGTTCCCTCTTCCTGCAATTTATTTCACTGCAAGGGGATGGAATCTTCAGCTCAGACTAAGTTTTAGAAATGTCTGCGGGTGAAATAATGGAAACAGTGTCTAGACTAGATTTGCCAAGGCCTGTGCTGAGCAAAGACACGGTGTGGTGATTATAACTGTGGCCAGCCATTGAAGAACATTTTGCAAACTCTCTTTTGGGGAGTAAAAAGTTAAAAAAATCTACTTCCACTATAATGAACAGATGATATAGATAATGGCTTTTCAGCATCTCCTAGGGGGAGTCCTTCAAAAAGAATAACCGAGATCAAGCATGAAGTTGAGCATCATGTTCCTCCATTCCGCAGAGAACATGTATTTGCAAAATTGTTGGTGTTCTGAGGAGTTTTGGGTTAGAAAACATTTTATGGGAGGATTTTAGAGAACACAAAGTTCACTTAAATCTTCCAGTGCAATTCCCAAGGTTTATTTTATCATTATTTTTGTTCATTTTTTCTTGAATGTCAGTTAAACAACTATTTTATCACTAACATCTGGTCATTACGGCTAGTAATAGAATTAATAAAGTTCCAAGGACACTGAGTTTGTCTAACATAATCATGTGGAAGGTTTTGGAGCTTGATTTTACAAGATCTAAAACCCTACGACAGGCATAAGATGTATCCCCCAAAAGTTGCAACAGCGTGGGCAAAATCATCATTCTGACACAGTGGGATCAAAGTATGCACACAAATTTTTGCACGGTGAACGTCGTAAGATTACATCATTGCTCTCCTTGATTGTCTCGTCCAATACTATCATATATTAGCTCAGAATTTTTAGGCAAACTCATACTTACATTTAGGTTTTACCCAGTTTTACAGAGCAAATCATGGTGTTTCCTCTTCCCTTGAACTTTGACCTCGCTAGAACATCTAATAAACCTGTCGAAAAGAATACGCTTTATGCAGGTTTCCAACATTTGTCAAGTGTCTCAACATAACATTGGTTTTATACCTCTTTTCTGAAATCCTCTATTGGGTTGTTTTAAAATTTGAGTTCAATTGTAAAACGTTAATCAACAAGTGGTTCCATGCAGCGATTGTAGTTTATTTATCAACAGTACACTGAGCCCGTTTGGCTTAACTAAATTTAAGTATTAACCAAAAATCATGAGTAGGTTACTTCTAACTTACGACTCTTTAGCTTAGAGACATTTTTAGTTTGATCAAATATTTTATTATTTTATCTATAATGTCTAATATCTTTCACATAAAAATAATTCTAACTCTGTCTTCACATATATTTGCCATTCCTCGTTTCTTTTATAATGATACTTTAAATTCATAATTTTTTGTAAGCTTTTTCACAAAAGAGTATGAATACAAGTATGAGTAAAATACAGAGTTCGATGTGTTTGATAAAGAATTTAACACTTGTTTTTCTTTATATATATATATATTTATTGTGACCAACTCTTGAAAAATGATGTTTGAATGGATCAAATGAATGTTAGTTTGTGTGAAAGATAGATTATACTAATATTTCTTAACAATGGTGGTTAACAATATTTAATAGAATGAGATTTTTGTAGGGAACTTGATTTTATTAAATGTCATATTTATAGGGATGACACATATTTGCTGGGTATTTTAATCAATCCAATATTCATCTAACCTGGTTTAATTGTATACAATGGAATTGTGTAGTGTAGAAAGAATATGTTATTCATTGGAATATATTATGATTACATAAGTACGAGTATGTTTTTTTTTTCTCTTAAGAAAATTGTTTTGTGAGATGGAGCTCCATAATCAATGGAAAGGGATAATATTTATTTTAGAAAAAAGCCCACATGAAAAGAAAATTAAAAAATTTCAGAATCTTTTGTTTGTTTGTTGACATAGCTTGAACTAAACACTGTGTCGTATTATATTGTATCATGTTGTATTATATTCCACTATATTATTTTAATGAATATATCGTTTTTTTGTTTTCTGTCATTACATAATGTCATAAAGCATTTGGAGGACGAACATACAAGAAAAATAGGAAATGGGATATAGTTGCTATAAAAAAAGGGCAGCGGGTGCACTAAGCTCCCGCTATGCGTGAAGTCTGGAAAAAGGCCGGATCACAAGAGTCTATTATACACATTTTTATCATATAATTGCTATAAAAAAGTATGATAAAGGATATAATAGGATTATTTAGATAATAAGCAAAGACAAAATGAAAAATATATATTAAGGTAACGATGTGATCACACTAAATCGGTCGTTACATAAAATAATTTTTTTGTCATTATATAACAATAAATTTAATGATATAATATAATAAAATTTAAGTAACAGTCAAAACAAACATTATATTTAAACTAGCAACTCTATAATATACAATATGTAACAACCATCCAAACAAGCTGTAAAAAAATAAAAATTGAGCAGTTAATACTTCATGGGTTGTTGGGTTCAGCTCAGAAAGTAATACAGAGAGTCATCAAGCAATCCTAATCAGCTATCTCAGTTCTTGAATTTTCCATTTCACATAAAATTCCAACTACCTATGCTTTTCTCATTCGCCAACTCACAGGATATCTATGTAGATTACATTTTGAACAGAGGTATTGATCCTAACCATTCTTTATTGAATTCCATGATCATTTGTTATTGTAGTTAGGGTAAACTAGGGGAAGCTAAGTTGCTTTTTGATAGACTTGTGGATATGAAGTTGACGCCTTGTCGTAGCGCGTGTAATGAGCTTATTAAGGGATTTTGTAGCCAAGATAGAATCTTGGATGGGTTTGATGTTTTTGTGGATGCTACCAATGCTGAGGTATTACCGGTTTTGGTTGTTATAACAAGTTAGTGGATGGTTTGTGCTATCGCGGGTATTTAGACGATGCTATTGCTGTGTTGTGTGATAGAGAAGTAATGCCGACTGTTCATTTGTTTAAAACGTTGGTTTTTTCGTTATGTAAGAGGGGTAGAGTGGAGGAAGCGCAATTGTTGAGCATGGAAATGGAGTCTTATGATTTTGTTCTGGATAAAGTCATGTACGCGAGTCTCATTAACGGGCATTCCAAGAACCAGAAAATGAAAACGGCTATGATGGTATTTCTCAGAATGCTCAAGTTTGGTTGTGAACCGGATAAGTATACTTACGACACGCTGATAAATGGGTTTTTAAACTTGGGCATGTTCGACAAGGTTTGGGTGCTTACTGCTTCATCAGCAGATGGTTGAATTTGGATTGGAGCTTGATGCGGTAAGTTACAAATCATGATTGGCAAGTATTGTAAGCACCATAAAGTTGATTGTGCATTGGCGCTGTTTAATAGCATGATTCAGTGCAATATTGCTCCCAGCATTCACTCTTATACTGCCTTAATCTCTGCACTTTATAAAGAAAATCGGTTAGCAGAAGTAGACGACTTATACAATAAGATGTCATTCGTTCGTCGGGGAATCCCTATGTTCACTCCCATCAGGGGAATTTGCCTTGATTTCTATTCTATTACGTACAAGTGGGCCAGCCAGGCAATGGATTGGTTCCTGACCATGTTGTGTTTTTTTACCTTGATCAGCAATCATCCAAGAGGGTCAGAGATTAGTCTAGCATGCATATTTTTGCGGGCAATCGCCAAACCTTACCATATTGAAGCAATAAACAGAAAGCTCAAGTCTTTATCTTTTAGTTTCATATAATTCTTAAAATTGTCTGCTGAAATCCCCCAAAATCTTGTAATTATATCCTTTTTGGCTTGGATATATACATAGTATGGGTCCTTGCCAAACCCCTATCACTATAAATTAGTATAGCTTGGGTCGTGTTTGTTAAGAAAATAAAAGGACCGAGCTGATGTGGTAGTTATTAATCAGTTTCTACATCAATTCTCACTGCAAAAGGAAGGAGAAAATCAATAGACATCAGGCGGTATTGAGAGCCAAAGTGAGTTTAAGTTTAAGCAGAGACAGTAACAGGACAGCTCTCCTTTGGCATGTCAGCTCAAATATTTGATCAAGTGAATTGGAGTCACTATACATATATTACTTCATGCCAATAGAGAGTAGCCCTATTACTATTTAGCTATTATCATTCACCAACTCTCTTGTTTGCTCGTTTTTCTGCTTCTGGTTCTTCACTATAGAGCCCTTCCACGCTTTTATAGAGTATTCCTTCTCAGTATAAGAGATGGAATAATCAACTGGAGAATCGGCATATCCTGTGATTTTTTTTTGTGCTGTGGCCTGTGGATATCTTCTTGCATTAGGGTATTGCTTTTTCTAGGGTCACAAAATGAGGTAACTTTCTTTATCCTTTAGAAACATTTTCATCAGATTCTTTCAGAAAAAAGTTACTGAAAGGAGATGCTGCGTGATTTTATGCCTTTGAATTGTGTCATTTGACTAGGGCGGGCCCCCGAAAAATGAAAAATTTTAAGGGTCTATTTTTTCATTTTTTATTAAGTAGTATTAACCATAATTTATTGTAAAAGACCCATAATTCGCAGGTCTTAGCCCAATCAAAGTAAAGTGATTCAGTTCCAGTGGCACACATGTGGAGACCCAAATTCAGATTTCAAATCAAACCTATTAGGCCTAGACACTTTCTAGAAAAAAATTATATTTACTTATATTAAGGACCACTTTTACAAATTAGAACAATACCCCCAAAATGTTTTAGACGGCCTTCGTTTGACTCTTGAGACTAAGGAGTCAAGGACCTTTAAACAGCATATCCTTTCATCATATTCCTTATTTTTGTCTTCCTTTTATTTTTTTCAATTTACATTTCTATGTTACGTTTCTCGGATTTGATTTTTTGCTTTTCATGTGGCTTTTCGGTTTTCCGAATTACAGTACTACTGCTTCCTTTGTCTGAGTTGGACATAATAAAAGTTCGAAGGTTCTTGCTGAATTCTCTCATATTACTCAATTATGTTGTCTTTTGTTCTTATTGAAGATAAACAGTTGCTACAGCATATATCAACACAGAGTCCAGTTCTGGAAGTTATATAAGAAAACAAGCACTAGTTGATAAAATTTCTTTTCGAGAGACAAAACAATTACTAATTTACTTCTCAGTCGGAAAATGACGACACTTTGAGAGAGTGGAATCAGAAAATTTACGTCTCAGTCGGAAAATAAAAAAGCCACGTGAAAGCAAAAACGAATCAACTATGTATGACGAAGGATATTCTGTAAAAGAGTCAAGCTACACACTTCATAGCAACAAGATCATGCAGCATCTCCACCTTTCAACAACTTTTTCTGCATTTCACCTACAAATTAAATTCATGGACAAGTCAATAGGGGGGAGTCTGATGATGTTAAATTTATGAATCAAATGTAGATTTGGATAGAAAACAGAGAAGGAAAATGAATAACGTGGGAGAGAAGAGAGGGAGGAGATAGAGATATTTTTGGGGCTCAAAAATGAGATTCTGGATCTATTTTCTGTTAAGTGGAAATACAAATACAATGCCACATTTATAGTAAACTAGCTAAAGTAAAACTAGTCTATCAACTAATTAACAACTTAACAACCAATCAACTAATAACTACTACTTAATTGACTTGTATACTATCCAATATCTCAACATCCCCTCAAGCTAGGCACTGAAAACAGAGGTTTCAGTCCTAGCTTGGAAGCAATACTAGACAGCACCAGTAGTCGTATGAACAACAGCTGGTGTAGCAGAAGTTTGCCTTCTTTATCCTTTCAGCCGTGACATAGGCAGGATGAAAAGGTGTAGAAATCAACACATGGAGATCAGGAATGTGTTCCTCAAGCTCACAATCTGGTCCTTCTTTGTTAGGAGTGACTATGTACTGATGACCTTTAGATTCTAACCATTCACGTATCCCCAATGCATTTTCTCTAATGTAACAACAACAATATTTCCAGCAGAAAAGTAATTTGCCACTGAACCACCATTATAACCAGAAACCATGGGCAAAGCAGAAGAACAATTCGAGATGGCATAATAGGATCCACACTTGGATAAATCCCAGCAGCAGTAGCTTCAGCAAAACAACTGCAGTACTAACATTTTCAAGCAGGAGCTTCAACTCCCACAACAACAACGAAGAACCCTTCGTGCTCTAGTCACACTCGGACTAAAGAATCCCTCGATTCTTCTATATCAAGCTCAACGAAGAACCCCGCGTTCTCTAGTCACACTTGGACTAGAGAATCCCTCGATCCCTATGCAAAAACGATGGCAAGAACCCATCGTTCTCTAGTTTCACCCGGACTAGAGAATCCCTCGATTCTCCCTATGCAAGTTTTATAATAAGCTCGGATGTGCAGTGGAGTCTCCCTCAATTTCTAATCCAATTCCGGCTAGAAATTCCTCGATTCTCCTATCCTGAGCTAAACATATGAAAACTGGGATATACAATGTAATTCCCCTGCATTGCACTTTCATATTCATTACACAGAAACAATCATCTTCCTTCGTTGCTCCTTCCTAATCTGCCACTTCTGATTTCCAGCAAATTGCAGCAGAAATTGGCTCAGATGGCAACTGCATGAATCCCTCGATTTCTTGATAGAAATTCCCTCGATCAATGTGTCCTTTTCCGACACCGGAAGTACTCCTTCCAGTCTCCAAAACCGGCCTTGAGCCATCACTTGGCTCGCTGTAACCTTTAATCGATACCTCTGAAGTAGCCAATTCCGTATAGTAATTCTCAACACAGATCTCTCATCTCCAATTACTAATCAATTCCAAACAAACACAAACTTCCTTCTCCAAAATTCACCAGACTAAAGCACTGAACTGTAGTATTAACTGCTCAAACATGCAAAAACTGGTAACCATACAGACCCTAAAAACAACAATCAACACTCAAATTCAAGTTTCTCTATATATATATCAGTAATTTTTCTTTTGTATATGCGTGTGTATCTATCTTCAAAGAGGATAGAGGGAGGGAGAGAGAAGCAATGTTACCAACACCTTCGCAACCAAATCAATCAAAGAAGCAAAAAATGATGCACAATGCCTACGATTCCTTGGAACTCCTTAACAATTGTCCTACAAAAATCGATACGACCGAATCCTACGGTTCAAATTTACTCATTTCTTGTTCTAATGGATCACTTCGTGTATACGGTCCAGAATCTTCTGTTTCCAGTCAATCTCCAATGTCCGATTATCATTCCCAAAACCTAGGGCTTCAACAACAACGCTATGTACTTGAACGAACTGTAAATGTATTTTCTAGAAGACAAATGCTTGCTATGAAAGTACTTGTATCTGCTTTGATGAAGATATCACAGCAGAATACATCGATCTATGAGAACACCAAAAAAATTGATGAAAAAATAGCTTGAAAATGGAATTGTATGAATGATAATCACCAGATCAGATAGGATCTAGGCTTTGATACCATGTTAAATTTATGAATCAAATGTAGATTTGGATAGAAAACAGAGAAGGAAAATGAATAACGTGGGAGAGAAGAGAGGGAGGAGAGAGATATTTTTGGGGCTAAAAAATGAGCTTCTGGATTTATTTTCTGTTAAGTGGAAATACAAATACAATGCCACATTTATATTAAAACTAGCTAAAGTAAAATTAGTCTATCAACTAATTAACAACTTAACAACCAATCAACTAATAACTACTACTTAATTGACGTGTATACTATCCTATATCTCAACAGATGAAACTATTTATTTTTTGAAGGAGCTTTCACAAAATGAAATGGTAAAGGGATACGAAAGTTTCCAATTTTCTGACCCTAGAAAAAATAAGAAGATATATCCTCAGACCATACAACATAAAAAAGCCAGGATATGCCGATTCTCCTGTGGTTTATTCTCTCTTAAACTGAGAATGAATGCTCTATATAAAGCACCGAAGAGCTCTGTTGTGATATGAGCAGGAAAAACTGAGAAATAAGAGTTGATGAATGGTAGTAACAATCTTGAATTTATAAGGGAAACAGTGATAGGGCTACTCTCCATTGGCATGCAGTTTATATTTCAACTGACATGCCAAAGGAGAGCTGCCTTGTTACTGTCTCTGCTTAATGTAACTCTGATGCAAAAAAGCTGTTGAACCCGCTGTTTACATACTCTATCCGCCACTGGTGAGTCACTATGTTCTTCTTCTCTAGTAGCTGAACTAAATTTCCAGCAGAGGTGGCATGATGTAGTACTGGTTGCTACTATCTGTTGACAGCGACGTAGATTGCAAGAAGACATATTTTGTAGAGTCCTACATCTGCATTCTGAATAATTTTTTCCACATCTGGTATATTAATTTTCCAGGAAAGGTTCTGGATGGTGTAATTGGTGATGTATAAATCCTTGAAAAGAATATCAGAGGGGGCTTAGCCTGACCTCTTAATTACAACACAGATTGACAGAGCATCGCCAGTCTTGACAAATATTGGATAGGAGGAAGTCACTATACAAGTCTTCAACCAGAAAGGACAATTGTTCCTTGAACAATATGTGAGTCGCAGTTAAAAGCGTTTCATTTGACATCTTTTGTTATTAGAAATAGAAATCTCGGAGAAGTAGGCAATTATTCCAAACGATGGCTTTTAAAGTTTGGCAAGCGTCGACTCGACGACTTTGTTTATGATACTTTCGGCTTAGCACTCAAGACATCAAGAGCTTGGAATGCTTCAAAAGGGCGTGAAAATTAAGTTTCAAGCAAGCAAAATCACTTAGACGTTACTTTCGTGGAGCCATTTCACGGAATAGCTAGTCGTTTAGGTTAATCAATTAACAACAATAATAACCACTTGAAGATAACCAATATAATTTCTACAAAGTGAACATTGTTCGTTGAATATGTAATGAGAAATTATAAAAACTAGGGCTTAAGAACAAAACCCAGAACAATGCTACAGATCATTGCACTGCTCACAACCGAATTTGCTATATTGAGTTATGTTTTGAGATATCAGTGACTAGATCTGCAGACTATATGTTTTTGTGTCAGCGCAAGTATGTAGAGGAGATAGTACACAGGACTAAAATGACGAACTGCAAGAAAATGTCCACTCCGGTTGACTCTAAATCAAAGCTTAGTGCAGTTGATGGTAATCCAGTGGCGGATCTCACCTTTTACAGGAGTCTTGCAGGTGATCTACAGTATCTTACTTTCACTAGGCCTATATTGCTAACGCTGCTCAACAGGTGTTCTTATTCATGCATGCCCCTAGGGAGCCTCATTTTAGGGCACACTTGATTATGAATTGCATCTATACTCCTCATCACCGACCAGGTTGTTATCATATACGCATGCTGATTGGGCAGACTGTCCGGACACACGACGCTCCACCTCCGGCTACTGTGTGTTCTTAGGGGATAATCTCATTTCTTGATCTGTCAAGAGGCAAGTCACATTATCCCGTTTCAGTGCAAAAACATAATATAGAGATGTTGCAAATGTTGTTGCTGAGATATGCTCGCTCCAAAACCTTCTTTTGGAGCTTTAGTGCTCCTTGCATAAGGTGTATTTGGTATATTGTGATAACATATCCGTCGTATATTTATCTCATAATCCGGTTCACCATCACCGAACCAAGCACATTGAGATGGATATACACTTTGTTCATGAGAAGGTTGCTATCGATCATGTTAAGGTGTTGCATGTGCCTTCTTCGTATCAGTATGTAGATATCTTCACGAAAGGACTTCCTAGACAGCTATTCTTCGACTTCAGATCCAGTCTCAGCGTCCGGCCTCCTCCCGCTCCGACTGAGGGGGGTGTATTAGCGTATATTATTAAATATACTCCATATATTTTGTAATATTTAGTGTTGTATAATTATGGTAGAAATAAGATCCTTATTGGATTATGATTCCACAATGTACACACTATATATATTTGTATTAATGAGAAAGACTCTCCGAGGGAAATTAATACTGAATCCATAATTATCTTAACAACGAACTTTCGCGTATAGTATTAAGCAAAGGCAGTAACATGGCAGCTCTCTTTTGGCGTGTCAGCTGAAATATGTAATGACATGACAATAGAGAGTAGTCCTATCACTATTTCCCTTATTATCATTCACCCAACTCGTGTTTCTCATTTTTCTGCTTCTGGTCATCACAACAGAGCCTTTCAAGCTTTTATAGAGCATTTCTTCTTAGTTTAAGAGACGGAATAAACTTTTGGAGAATCGGCATATCCTTTGATTTTAATGTTGTGGCATGTGTTGCTTTTTCTTGGAAGTCATTAAATGCGGGTAACTTTCTTATCCCTTTACATATACATTTCGTGACAGTTCCTTTAATACATGTTCAATAGATTCCCAATTACTGTGTCCATGAATTTGTTGGTGAAATACAGAAAAAAAGTTGCTTAAAGCTGGAGATGCTGCATGACTTTGCCTATGAAATGTGTGTGCCACTTGACACTTGAGAGTTATAACTAAGGAGGTAAAACACCTTCAGACAACATATCCTTTGTCATATTCCCCATTCCTCTTCCTTTGTTCCATCTACTTCATTTTTCTATGGTTTAATTTTCTTTTTGCCTTTTATGCGGCTATTCGATTTCCAAAATGCCAATTATCTTGCTTATGCTCGCAAACTTTTAAGATTCCAAATCTTTCGGATGCCAGAAAATCAAGAATATTGCTTCCTTTGGCTTACTTGGATCGCACATTATAGAAGTTCCATGTCGATTTTTGTTGAGTTCTCTCATAAGTATTGCTTGTAAAAGTTATGAAACCATAGTGATTCTAATAATGTATGTAAGGGTACTTATACGTATAGGTTATATGTAGTAATAGGCCACCCTTGTAGTAATAGGTAATCCTAAACATGGAAGGTAAGTAATACAATTAATATTCCTAGAATATCTGAAAATATGTACATTCCTTTAATAAAATATATTCCTCATTAACCCCCCGCAAGTTGAGCTGGGGAGACAAACACGGTCAACTTGTCTCGAAGTTCCTGAAAGCCAGCTTTAAGTATTGGCTTTGTTAATGCATCAGCAATCTATTCACGGGAGTAGATATATCGTACCTTAAAAATCCGTTGTCGAACCAAGTCTCACACAAGATGGATGTCATTCTCCATGTGCTTGGTACGAGTGTGAAGTACGGGATTTGGTGAGATACGTGGCACTAAGGTTGTCACACCAAAGAATCGGCGAACTAGAGATAGAAGGGCCAATTTCTGAGAGCAGATTACTAATCCATAGTAGTTCAGAGGTGGCAGCCACAAGGGAGCAATACTCAGCATAATATACTCTTCTGACAAACACTTTAACTCCTCTGTAGAATATTGTATGAAATCAATATATAACCACAAGAATTCTACAATATACAATAGCTAATGTACCATTTTCGAGTTTCACAGGCTATAAAAAAGGGCAGTCCGGTGCACTAAACTCTCGCTATGCGCGAGATCCGGAGAAGGACTGGACCATAAGGGTCTATTGTAATGCAACCTTACCCTGCATTTTTGCAAGAGATTATTTTCACGGCTTGAATCTGTGACCTCCTGACTATGACTTTATAAATTCTTGTTGTTTTATTCATCCATCTAACTTAGCGTGATTATTGCAAATGGAAAAAGTATCTTAGATTACACAATTGTTAATTGATGAAATTACAGTACATAACATCTTCGCAGCGATCAAGTTACTGATTAAGATATTGTGTGTATTTGACTATTGATCAAATTATGGCAAGAAAAAAAAATGATTTTCTCCAAATACATGTAAACAAACTTGATTGATTATTAAAGATTTCACTTATAAGGTTGTGATATTAATTATAATACTTGCTAATATTTTTATTTTTCTTTATTCATTGACTAGTTCTTATATAACATCCAGACTTGGACAGAGATTGTTCAGCTTCATTAAACTTGAATGTCTTAAGAAGTAAAGACGGTTTTTGCATTGTGGCTCGCACGCAAATTTGCTAAATTAACACACTACCATATGTGTACAAAGGTGCAAAAAGATTTTAAGCTGCACATAGATAGTTAATGAATTCGGATTAGCGTGCAAACTGGAATAATGACGACACTTTTGAGTAATCTGAGAGAATGAAATCTGAAAAATTTACTAGCCTAATTAAGTGAGAAGAAAAGCCACATGAAAGTAAAAACGAATCCGAAATAGAAATGTAGATGGAAAAAAGAAGAGGAATGAAGAATATGATGAAGGATATGCTATAAAAGAGTCAAGTGACACGTTTCATAGGCACAAAATCACGCAAGCATCTCCGATATTAATCTTCCTTAGAAAGTCTTCTCATTAATATCAAAGTATATATAGAGTACAATATTTATCTCTTATACAATAAGAATCTTAAGCCTATACAAAAGAAAAATCCTAATCTTACCATAATTATATTTACACAATATATGAAAATATTTTAATTATGGGTAGAGATACAATTGTTTCTATAATATACATGTTTACACACCCCCTTAGTCGGAGCGGAGTAGGTCGGACGCTGAGACTGGATCTGAAGTCAAGAAATAACTGTCTGGGAAGTTCTTTGGTAAATATGTCTACATACTGAAAGGATGATGGAACATGTAACACTTTGACATGGCCTAGCGCAACTTTCTCACGAACGAAGTGTAGGTCTATCTCAATATGCTTGGTTCGCTGATGTTGAACCGAATTATGAGAAAGATAGATGGCAGAGATGTTATCACAATACAAAATAGATGCCTGACGCAAAGGACACTGAAGTTCTAACAGTAAATTTCTGAGCCAACAAATCTCAGCTACCACATTTCCAACGCCTCTGTACTCAGCCACAACACTGGATCGAGATAGGGTAGTCTGTCACTTGGCATACTTGCTCTGGGTGATGAAGATTCCATCTTCATTTTTTGATTTATCTGCAAGCCTAAGAAAAAGTTAATTCTCCTATCATGCTCATCTCAAATGTGGAGGACATAGCTTCGATAAATGTCTCAAGGTGGGACTGTGAAGTCGAACAAAAAACTATGTCAACTACATAGATTTGAGCAATGATCATATCTACTCCGTGATGTTTTATAAACAATGTACAATCTGCTTCACCACGTTTAAAACCAAATTCAAGAAGAAACTGAGTTAAACGACCATACCATGCTCGAGGTGCTTGTTTCAATCCATATAAAGCCTTTTTGAGCTTGTATACAAACTGAGGATGGTGAGGATCTTCAAATCCTTTTGGTTGTTCAACATAGACTTCTTTGTCAAGGTAGCCATTCAAGAAGACACCATTAACATCCACCTGATGGAGAGTGATCTTCAAACAACAAGCTACAACAAGTAACAACCTAATCTACTCAATTCTGGCCACATGAGCAAATGTTTCATCATAGTCGATTCCTTCGACCTGCGTGTATCCTTGAGAAACTAGTCTATCCTTGTTTCTTACCACAGTTCCAGATTCATCTGTCTTGTTTTTAAAGATCCATTTAGTTCCAATAACATTAGTATCATTTGGACGGGGAATTAGATCCCAGACTTCATTTTTCGTGAACTGCTCAATTTTTTATTGCATAGCTTGTATCCAACAATTGTCCTTGAGTGCCTCTCCAACATTCTTTGGTTCTAGAGTAGATACATAATAGAAAAGACTTACCTTTTAATATATGGTAAACATACACACATATCTGACCATATCTCTGTAATTCCGAGGCTCTTTCCTTCTTGTTCTTAAACCTTCAAACACTTCTCCTATCATTTGACCTGTAGAATGTTTCTTTCTAATCCTGGATGAGGGATCCCTGCATACTGGGTCTTGCAATTCAGCATTTGATTCCTCATCTGCACCTTCTGTGTTCTCGGGTTCAAACTCAGGTGTTGCTTCAGATGTCGTGACATTTGGGGCAACATCTGAATCTTATGCATTCTGCTCATTCTCCACTGTAGTCACAACGTTATTTTCAGGCATTTTTCCTGCAAGATCAGCACAATCATCGAAATAACGTTAACAGACTCTTGTACAGTTTTAGTTCTAAGATTATACACACGGTAAGCATGACTATTTGTTGAATAGCCGACAAAAACACCTTTGTCACTTTTGGAGTCAAACTTGGCTAGTTTTTCTCTATCATTCAAGATGTAACACACACACCCAAAGACATAAAAGTAACGCAGATTTGGTTTCTTTCCATTTAAAAGCTCGTAGGGTGTCATTTTAGTACCAGACCTAAGATAGACTCTATTTGTTATGTGACTTGTAATATTCAAGGCTTCAGCCCAAAAACATTTTGACAATTTCTTAGAACTCAGCATGACTCTAGCCATCTCTTGTAAAGTCTTATTCTTCATTTTTGCCACACCATTCTGCTGGGAAGTTTTGGGAGCAGAAAATTTATGGAAAATACCCCTTTTCTCACAAAATGTTGAGAACATATTATTCTCAAATTCCTTTCCATGATCTGACCTAATTCGAAAAATGGAAGAATGATACAGATTCTTTATCCAAGAGTGCAACACTTTGAACATGCCAAAAGTTTGAGACTTTTCTTTCAAAAAGAATATCCAAGAGTACCTGGAAAAGTCATCTACAATCACATAAGAATACCTCATGCCTCCTAGGCTATCTACCTCAATTGGACCCATAAGATCCATGTGCAAAAGCTGAAAACATTGAGACGTACCTGAATGTTGTCCATCACTTTGGGCAACATTATGAGAGACACGGGTTTGCTTACCTTTTAGACAATCTTCACAAACCACTGTTTTATCTTTAGGACTTAGTTTAGGGATGCCTCTTACTGCCTAATAAGAAATTAATCTTTCAAGGTTACGATAGTTGACATGACCTAATTTTTTATGCCACAAAGTTGTGTTATTTGTCCTAACATTATTGCATATCTGTAACGCCCCATTTTCGACCGGAGCCGGAAACGGGATTACCGCTACGCATATGGTTGGATTCCTGGAATGCATTTTAAAGGAGTCGCCACCTAATTATTATAGTGAATTAGGACACTAAAAAATGTAGCATAAAATACTACAAATGATCTCCATTTTAAAGGTCTGCGAAAGCTATGCGAGATTCTAGGTAAGGGTTCTTTATTATCCTAAAGGGAAGGGGTTAGGCACCCTAAAGGATCCGCTAACTTGCGGTTGTCCGTTCAAACTTAGGTTAATTATTGTGCTAAATATATCATGCAATTCTAAGGGTATTCTAATTATTAAACTAATCAAAAGATATTTAAACTAGGCATGCAAATATTTAAAATAAATATATACTTAACAAGATAGTAATAAAAGTAAATAAACATAAAAGATGTAATGAAGATAAATTAACAACATTTTGCTTTTATTTCATTTTTATGCGAATTATTTAACTTTGGGGTGCGCCTCCGGGTACCTGCAAAAGACACTTAGTAGAAGAGTTAGTAAATGATAAATAAATTACCAAACAAACAACAATATATGTATATATATAGATATATATGTAAAATATATTGTAAAAGATATATTTTTATATAGTGTGGGCTCACTAGTGTTATGCCAAGAATACTAAGACATGAGAAGCCAATATCGCTACTTGTGGCCGACTCGCCTCCGGTGAACGATACTATGCATTCTCGTCCAATCTTTTCACTTTCCTCTCGCCCACATATTCCGTCTTGCTTACCACAGAGGCCTCGGATCGACGGATAAATCCTTCTTGGCCAAAGTGTAGTATCATATTCAAAATCGAAGAAATACCAAGTGTAGTAACTTGTTCAAAATCGATAAATAAATTAAGCCAAATAGCCTAAAATTAATGCGAAAACAATGAGCAATGGACAACATGCCGAACGATGGCGGTTCGCGGAAATGCGGCATTCGCGGAGCATGGGAAGTCGTGAAAGCAGTCAACAGATTTTCAACGTCGCCGAGTCTTAAAACTCGGCCATAATACTAAAATGGTGCAAAATCAGCCCAACAAAAAGCGAAGCAAGCGAACATAGCCGGAGTTTGCAAAACTCGCCAAATACCAAAACTCCGTAAATCAGTCCGACAACCAACAATGAACCGAAAATTAAACCAGCGGGTCGCCGGGGTTTAAAATTCGCGAGATACAAAATTTCCAAATCACCAACCAAACCACAATATGTATAATAGCAACGAAGAGAAACAAATCAATGTCGCCGGAGTTCAAACTCCGGCAAGTTTCAACAACACAAAAGATAACAGGCAGCGGTGGCGTCACTTCAACGGCGAGGTCGCCGGAGCGACGCCACCGCAGTGGTGAGATTCGTCGGTGAGCAGCGGCGATGTAGTGTGCGCTGCATGTGTGTATATGGAGGGTTCGCCGGAGCTGTGGGGGTGGCAGAGGTGTTTTCGCCGGTCGTTCAGGGAGAGGGCAGGGGTGCGAGTGGGGGTATGTTTAAAGGGGGTTCGCCGGAGTTTTTTAGAACTCCGTGAAGGCGGCGGAGCGGCAAGGGCGCGAAGGGCAACTGGTTCTCCCTTCTAAAAATGAAAACCAGTGAAATGTCTCTTCTAAAAACAAAACCAAAATGAACGTTGAAATTTGCCGCCTTAAGGAAAAAAAAAAAACGTTGGGGGGCTGCTCCTTAAAGGAAAAAAAAAACGTTGGGGGCTGCTCCTCTAAAAAACAAAACCAAAATGAAGCGTTGAAGCCGCCTAAAGGAAAAAAAACGTTGAAAGCTCCTTAAAGGAAAAAAAAACGTTGGGGGCTGCTCCTCCCTTTATTTTTTTTGTGTTGCTGCTCTTTATTCTGTGCTGCTGCCTTTATTTTGTGCTGCCCTTTAAAATCCAATGGAAACAAAAGTGGGCTCCCCCTTTTATTTGTTATCTCTCGTGCTGAAATTGTGTAGGCTCCCTAAAAAAAAAAACGTTGTGCTGCCCCTTTTTTGTACGTTGGCTCTTCCCCTCCCTTTTTTTTTTTGGTTTTTGAAATGGGCCCCTCCTTTTTGAACGTTGTGCTGCCCCTATTTTTGTGCTGGTCGATCTGTGGGCTGCCCCCCTCTTTTAATAAGGGGGGTAAGGTGTTTAGGGGGGGAATGAAAAGTGGTTTGAAATTTAAAAATGAGGGGGAAATAAAGAGGGGGGTGTTTGGATGAAAATAAAAATGGTGTTGGATTGGAATGATTCGGATTGGGTTCCGTACTGGACTGGTTTGAAAAAATGCAACGCGGGTTAATTATTTAAAGAAAAATTATTTAAAAAGATGCAAAATTAAAATGCAAATGCCGACGCAAAAATGCAATATTTAAGGCATGTTTAATGTCTGATTAAAATTAAAGCAGGACGTCAATTAATTATTTAAAGAGATGCAAAAATATTATTATAATAGAAATATAATATTAACAAAAACATAATGCTTAAATAAAAATAAAAAGATGCAATGTCATTTTGTGAATAAATAAACATAGAATATTATGTAAAATCTGCAAAAATAACGATTAAAATGCGGTGTGCTAAAATACTTAAAATCGCACGAAATATACAAAAAATGGGTCAAAATTGACTGTCAACAATATCTCTTGTTCTCCAACAAGATAGCAATTGTCGCCTGTCCTTGTACCTGTCATTACACATTGGTTAGCTTCATTTGTAACTATACAAGCATACTTATTAAATTTAACCTCTAGATCGTCATCACACAATTGACTTCTGCTGACTAGGTTATCCATTAATCCATCAACATGTAAGACATTCTTCAAGGTTGGAACTCCTGGAACATTTAAGGTTCATTTTCCTTTGATTTTACTTTTGCTTCCACCGACATAAGTAACCTTTTCCCCCACTGAGTGTCTCGTAGTTTCTTAGGCAGTCTTTTGTCCCTATCATGTGACGAGAGCACCCACTGTCAAAGTACCATGAACCTGAAATGTTAGTCCTTAAAGCAGTGATAGCAACATTACATCGCACATTCATTTTAGGAATCCAAACTCTCTTTAAACCTTTTCTGTTACTGGGCTTAGGAATGTTGCTTCGAGTGCTGTCCGGAAGGGTGGACAGTTGTCTTGGCAACATTTTGCTCCTAGATTTTTCCAGTTTAGAATAATAAGGTTTTAAGTGACCAGACTTGTTACAGTGATGGCACAAAAACTTCCTTTCTTTTACAAAGCATATTTTCTCGTTTTTATCAAACAAATTGGAGCATATAGCATTAAGAGAGTTCTTGTAACCAAAACATGCATGTGATGATTGACCAATATTCAATATTTCATCCAGTTTGGAGGTACCTGTGTTTAGCTTACGGAAAGTTGCTTCGGCGAGATCCAACTTTGCACTAATCTTACCAAATTCAAGATTCTTTTTGGTAAGTGTAACCTCTAAGCGGGTTATTGTGCCTTTTAAATCTGCATTCTCATGAGTTAAAGATTTTAACTTTGAGTCAAGTTGTTTCGATTCTAGGATTAAGTCTTTACAAAGTTTTTACAAATCCTTAATCATGTCATCCTTGGGATCAACTTGATCGTCAAAGCTAGTCTCACTACAAGAAATAACACTAGTAAAGCAATTAACATCAGAATAATTAAAATATTCATACCTTGAAGATGTTTATGGGCCTGCAGATGTCGTCGCAGATGTTGACGCAAATGTGGTGACATTTGGGACAACACTGTCGATGACATTTTCATCGTCTGAGAGTGACTGTTCGTAAACAGTGGCCAGCATTACTTGTGACTCATTATACATTCATTTGCATAATGACCCCATCTTAAACATGCATAACACTGCACAGATTCGAGTTGCCTGGGATCAAATTTGGTACGATCTGAGTTGGCTCTCCTTAGTTGATATTTTCTTTGTACTATAGGAAGAAGGTTAGTGAATTTTTGATTGAAGTCTTGGTTTTGGTGCTCTTTGGATTTAAATTTATTTCTATCATTGTTGAACTTCCTTACCATCGAAATATATTTTCGAGTAAGGAGGACAATATTTGCACCATCACCAATTTCTTCAAGATTTTCATCTTCATCATCGACGTGACTCTCTAAGGATTTTGCTTGAAGTGCTATATCTTTGTTTTTATAAAATGTCCTTTGATATTCTATATTCATCTCATAAGTTTTGAGAATACTCATTAAAGTATGAAGGTCCACTGTAGCAAGATTGTGAGCTTCTTCAATCGCACATATCTTTATATTGAACTTTTTAGGAAGAGAACGAAATGCCTTTTCCACAAGTTGATTGTTGGTCAGAGGAGATCCAAGAACTTGACATTCATTAGAAATATCGATCAACTTTTCAAAATAAGTTTTGATTTCCTCCGTGTCTTCCATCCTTAAACGTTCATATGTCGATACTGACTTCCAGGAGACATCATAGATATAAGTTCCTGCTCCTCTTTCTTCACTTCGGGGACTTTTGCTCATGAGCATGCGGAGCTTCGTTCGTTGAACACTTGAGCTACCTTCACAATGGGTTTGCAAAATATCCCAAGCTTCCTTGCCTGTATAGCAATTTTTCACACTTCATTCGGCCTCAGGCTTAGGAAGTATGTCACCTTCCTCATCTGGTGGCAGCATGGGGACAATATATACATTGGTAATATATCTTCATGCTCTAATATCAATGGATTTGATATGAGAGCATGGACGAATTTTCCAATAGTCATAATTTGATCCATCTAAAATAGGAAGTCTACCAATTGTTGGATTAGCCGGATCCATAGTTCAAGTAAAAGGATCTAGCACTTATTATGTTATGTGTCGGCTCTGATACCACTTGTTGGGTCCCGGAGATTATACTATGGAATAATCAAACACAACCAGTAAGTAAAATTGCTTGCTACTGAAACAATTTTCAAATGTCGTTAACAATGTCGTCTGGCAGAACTGACGACACTTTGATAAAAACAGAAAAACCTTTGAAGAGTTAAATTGAAGCGGAAATAATAAATACACAAAGGTTTAGTTTACATATGTTATATATTAATACAACCTATGATGGTCAATGACCAAAGTTATTGTATATATGTATATATGTATATATACAATTGTATAAATTTCTTCTCTTACAATATTACAATAGAATACAAAAGGAATTAAAAAGGTTAAGTCGCAGATGACTTATGCCTGAAAAACCTATCTAAATAGAAGTGCACAACATCTCATTACAATTGCTTCAATGAAAGAACAAATCTAGAATCTAAGTAGCAAGTATAATGTTGGACAGAATGTCGTCACAAACTCAGGCAACACAGTTGATCCAGTATTATATTGTGATATCTTTGAGAGCTCTCTCTTGATCTTTTTCTCTTGGAATTTTTGGATATCGATTCACTTTTCTGCCCTCTCTATTTATAGTAGAGAGTCGTCCTAGAAAAGCTCATCTATTGGTTGTATAGGTTGAGCTAAAACAGGGCACGTGAGGTAGTAGCTTGAGGAGTGAAATTTTCAACAACTTTGACTCGTCCTTCTCTTGATCTCCAAGCTTTGACTCTTTCTCCCACGTTTTTATTCTGCTCCAAAGTTCCTTGTCAAGTCAAAATTACCGTCGTGGTAAAAATCTCACGAGATAAGCTTCAGTCCGTGAAGAAGGGAAAAACTTTTATCAGTTGGTCCGAATGTCAAAGACATTTGTTCCAACATTTTGATTTTTAATTTAGTACTGAAAATGCTATGTTAGGAAAAATGTCATAACATAAAACCCAACATTAACATGATAAACCAAAAGCAGCAAAATGAGGGGGGAAAAGAGACTTGGGTGAATGATAATAAGGATAACAGTATTAGGGCTACTCTCTAGTGGCATGCAGGTATATATGTAAAGTGAGTACACCACTAATTTGTCATATATTTGAGCTGACATGAGAGCTGTCCCGTTACCGTCTCTGCTTAATCCTACAAAAACTTTGTTTCTCAATACCACGTCATGTACTGAGTAGCACTTGTGTAGTTAAACAATTCTGGAAATGTTGTTTTGCTTTCTACGCTAGAGTTTATGGTCTTGAAAATGTGTAGCTACATGCATACTGAGTTGATTGTAGGGGTTGAAGTGCTAGAATTCATCCCTTTAGATATTGAGTTGTAACCTTAAACCTCTCTTGTTGTAGTGATCGTTTTGATGCAAATCTTGCACGTTGTAGGTCGTGGTTTTTACTCTCTTGAGGAAGGAGGTTTTCCACGTGAACTCATTTCTGTTCTTTACTTTTACTGCTTAGTGTAATTGTGTTAGCTGATTCTATCATTGAAGAACATGGTTCTTCAATAAATTCCCCCCACTCGTGTATAAGTGACCTTTAAAATAACAAGCTTACACTTGCGCACATTGCAGCTGACAATATAGTACTCCCTTAGTTTCTGTTTATGTGATATTATGTTTTTATTAGTTCATTCTTAATAAAATGACATAATTTTATATTAAGAAATAATTTAACTTTGAACATCTCATTTTATCTTGAATATAATTAGAAACTTTTATAGCCACATGCATGTTTAAAATCACAAATTTCAAAAAGTTTTGAAGACATAATTAAATAGATAAAATTGTGTTCTTCCTACTAGATTAAGCTTCCATATTTAAGATGGTCACACACTCTTAGATATTGTATTAGAGCAGAAAGAGAATCTGCGTTCAAGTCTCACCCTCAACCATTGTCAAATTTTTTATTTTACATGTGCTTGGCTTAGGAAAAAAGAATCTAAGTCTCACACGTGACGGGCAGTTGGGATCTAAGGCGGAGGAAAAGATAATGCAGATGTAGGACTAGACTATACATACAAAATATGATGTCTTGCAATCAGCATTGTAGTTGACAGAGAGTAGCAACGAGTACATTGTGCCACCCAATTACTGGAAAATTTTGTTTTAGCTATTACAAAAAAAGAACATACTGACTCATAAGTAAGGTATATGCTTAAATTGTATAGTAGTTTAGAGATATGATGAGAGTTAAAATCCTGCACCAGCTAGAATTTCACCTAAAACTAGATAATGCTTGTACTCAAATTGACATCTATAGTCCGAGTAGCTAACTCGTTGCGGTTGTATACTTCTTGATAGTTAGAGCCTGACGCGAAGAGTCCTTGTTCCAACTGACTGGTTTGGTCAATTTTGAAGTAGGAAGATCGCTGTCCTTGATAATTACCCCTGAACGTGGAGTCCAATTACCGTTATGATTTACGAGAACACGAATAAAGAAAACCGAGAATTCAAGTAGAATAGACAGAGCTGATGTGGTAAATAATTGGTTCTTACATCAATTCTTGCCGCAAAAAGGAAGGAGAAATTAAAACCAACTATGTAACAATACCTTCTGCATCACAGTATCAAGGGCCGACATGGGTCGTTACACTAAGCAGAAGAAGTAACAGGGCAACTCTCCTTTGTCATGTCAGCTCAAGTTGTGACGAATTAGTGGTCACTAAAGATATATAACTTCATGCCAATAGAGAATAACCTTATCGCTTCTTAGCTTATTAACATTCTTCTTTCTCATATTTCAGCTTTAGCTTCTGCTTCAGCTTCTGCTTCTGCTTCAGCTTCTGCTTCTGCTTCTGCTTCATCACTACAGACTTTGTGTTAGGATATTAAGCAGAGACAATAGCAGGGCAGCTCTCCTTTGGCGTGTCAGTTGAAATATATATAACTGCATGCCAATAGAGAGTAGCCCTATCACTGTTTCCCTTATAAATTCAAGATTGTTACTATCACTCACCAACTCTCTTCTTTCTCATATTTCTGCTTCTTGGTTCATCACAACAGAGCCCTTTCAAGCTTTTTATAGAGCATTCCTTCTGATCAGTTTATTAAGAGATGGAATAAACCCCCGGAGAATCGGCATATCCTGCCATTTTTATGTTGTGTGGCCTGTGGTCAGAAAATGGGAAACTTTCTTATCCCTTTACCATTTCATTTTATGAAATTTTCATCAGATTCCCCCTATATTGCCTTGTCCATGAATTTAATTTTTCAGAATCATCATATTCTCTCATATTTTACACAAAAGTGTCGTCGTTTATTCCCATTTGCATATGTTACGGTAATAATTTAGCAAATTTGAGTGCGACCCGCAATACAAAAATAGTCTTTACCTCTTATGGCATTCAAGTTTAATGAAGCTGAACGATTTCTAGTCCAAGTCTGGATGATATATAAGAATACATGCATATACTCAGATTGATAATACAAAATCTCTTCTCAAGAAAATTAATTCCATCCAAGTTTATTTTCCATCATCAAGTTTCTCACGCAAAATTGTGGCCCCATATAGCTGTGTCACACTTTTATACTATAAGACCCAGGCGAGAGCCAAGGGGTTCAATTGACTCCAACGAAAATAGGAAAAATGAGTTTTTTGTTACATAACAAGTGAAGAGATAAGTCCTCTCATTTCCATTAGGGCGGATGTATTTTCCATTTTAACGGCGGCGGAGTTTGTAATGAATGTTTTTATTAGTACTTGAAATAAGCTTTATTCTTCTTGTCATATCTATTTTTTCTACCTTTATAATTCGCTCTGGTGTCTTTCTCTGTTTTGTTCCTTTCTCGGCAAGCTTGAGAGTTTCTTAATGTAATCTCCCTGGGTACGGTTTCGTTTTCTCTGACAATATGGAAGATTATAGTGCAATAATAACAAAGCGGTTCAGAAATTGTAGTGTGATGTTCTAGTATTTTCTTGAATTCTTTGCAGCCCGCTAGTCATGATAAGACCATCCTATTTTCTTGTACCAGAAAGTTTGTCACTTAAACCTCTGACCCCATATACCTACATCACATTTATATTTATATCTATATCTATATCAATATTATTTAAAGTGGGAAAACTCCTAAATTGAAAAATTGAATCACATGAATATCCTTCCGAATAATTAATCTAAATATCCTACTTATAAATTAATTAAATTGTGTCAACTAGTATACAATAGATAAAAGCCACCTGTTTCCAGCAGTTGATAAGAAAAAGTAGTCGAGCCGACACTTAAAAAGAGCCAAACTATAAAAGCCACTATTTGGAATAGTTTTCTGCTTGTCCGAGATTTCTATTTCTAAAATGAAACGCTTTTTGACGGCCACTCACATATTGTTCAAGGAACAATTACTAGTCCTTTCTGGTTGAAACTTGATTCTGTTGTTCATATATTCAGATGTACACAAATTTGTGTTCTTGATGGCATTCATAGTTTGGAGAAGCAAATAGAGACATCAGTATAGTATACTAAAAGGACGAAGGAGTTCTCATGAATGTCTACCATATTATGTCTGGGCAGTGGTGACGTGAGACAATTTGATTGTTCAGTTTTGTACGTTTAGACGATAACCAATCATCTTAATTTCGGCAAGCAAATCATCATACGATAATTCACATTTATCATGCATAAAATTTATTCTTATTTCATTATTAGTAAATTAATAGAAAATGATGTACTTCATAACTCACATACAAGTGTGACACTAGTGTCAGAAAACTAGTTTCAATTTATTTGTCTTATATTATTTTTAGTCTGTTTCAAGAAGGAGGTTGCTCCTGTTTTTTTCTTCTTAAATGACAGGAGTATTACATAATTAAATGTGATAATGTTTTATAACTGTCACGTAGGTATATTGGTTAGAACATTTGGCGCTGGTGGAAGAAGCTAGAATGGTCAATTGGTAATTGTCTGTCCCTCGAAAAGAACTATTTTATAAATTTGCATCGTTTTCTTATATAACATCCAGAATAGGACTTTGTATTGATATACACTGCTACTTAAAATGTCTTAAGAGTAAACATGCCCAACTTGAAAGTATATGTATGTCCTAAAGACAATCTATATTAGGACACAATGTACTTTATACACATTTGTATTTATGGCATTTGCATTTGTTGAATTATTAATTGATTGTTTATAATATTCTATAAATGCATCCCTAGAGGTTACGTGTTTATTAATTATGTGAGAATTAATGTTATAATGTAACTCTTAAATTACCTCGACTAATGATCATCGAAATTGAGATATCGATGATATGCGATACGTTGACATGTGGTCTGCATCATATCATTAGGGAATGTAGTATGTCTCACTTGCTACGAGTTATGACAACTCGTGATGGACACATGAATACTTGTTGAAGTATTGGTATGCCCTGTTGATGTACTGTTTTGTTATATGTCTATAATGTCATCGGCGTGTGAGAGATAAAAGTCCTTAGACTTGAGGTCAATATGTTTACGGAGTAATGTACTTTGATCCCGTCGTAAGCTCAAATGCCTTATAGGCTGAGACGCGGCTTATTTTGGGTGCATTATGAAGTAGATTAAGGTCGTATGTGAGCCAAGAAATGATTCATTCCTTGAATTTATATTCGAGTGAACACTCAGGTACTCATATAGTATTAGGTTGACTAAGTCATTGGTCAATGCAATGGGCATGTCTATGATATGGTCCTGTTGTCAACTAATATAGATGAGTTATAATAATCAAGTCATTTGGATAGACACTTGATAGATCCTAAGCTTGATTGAGTGTGTCAAGAATGAAATGATTTTATCTTCTCACATATAGGTTCAGTTCACATATTTTGTGTAGCTAAACTTTACATATTGGGTTCGTCTTCCGGCGCAGTCTAGGAGTTCCGTGAAGATCCTAATGTAATTAGTGACGATATGTAAAGGCCTGAAGGGTAACACTAAATCAAATATTCCGTCGATTGAAAGATGTAATTAGAAGCAGATTATACCTATATGTTCGGTTGATGACGGAGACATTAAAATGGGAAAAGACTAAAAATAGGACAGGACCGCGGTGCCAAGAACACCGGGCAGAACCGCGGTGCCTCCTTAGTGGGACCGCGGTGCACATGCAGGTTCGACGATCGAATTTTTGCGATGCGATTTTCTGCTGGGCCCAGCCCACGAAAACCCTAAGCCTCTGTTTTGTAATTATAAATAGAGGGCTTACCTCCCATTCCAAATACACCTAAACCTAAGAGAGGTAAATCTCTTTTAAAGCTCTGTCAGAATCCCTAGCATTCCTGACTTAACAAATTACATCATAGTTCTCCTAGAACTTACAAATCGAGGGACGTTTGCGTGTGCACCCTCAGACTACACAAACCATCCAGAATCAACTGCTTGGCTGATTGTCTCAAAATGTAAGTCTTCTATCGAAATATTACATTTACTATATGCTTTGTATTTTCATTACTTATCATACTGCAGTTCGATCGTCATCGGGTTTGAAACATAAATTTTCAAATTTCGCTATGTATACGAACCCGACGTAAACACCTACAACTGACGACACACTTGAGTAATATGAGAGAATTCAACTGAGAGAAAAGAAGCAGTACTCTTGATTTCCTGGCCTCTAAAAGAGTTGGAATCTTATAAATTCAAAAACATAAGCAAGAATGGAATTCAGGAAATCGAAAAGCCGCATGAAAAGCAAAGATCGTACCCGAAAAACATAACATAGATATACAAATTGAAAAAAAGTAAGAGGAAAATAAGGAATATGACAAAGGATATGCTGTTTGAAGGTCCTTGACTCCTAGTCTCAAGAGTCAAATAGCATACCTCAAAGGCATTAAATCATGCAGCATCTCCTTTCTCTAACTTCTTTTCTGAGGGAACCTGATGATTTATTTTTTTTCAAAAGAGCTTTCATGAAATGTAATTGTAAAGAATAATAAAATTGACCCTACAAAAAGCAACCCATAATGCAAGAAGATATAACAGCACAAAAAATCACAGGATATGCCGATCTCTCCAGGGGTTTATACCGTCTCTTAAACTGAGAAAGAGTGCTCTATAAAAGCTTGGGAGGCTTTGATTGAAAGTATATGTATGTTCTAGAGACAATCTGTATTAGGACACAATGTACTTTATATAAATTCATATTTATATTAATGATGATTAATATTATGGCAATTTACATTTGTTGAATTATTAATTGATTGTTTATAATATTCTATAAATGCATCCGTAGAGGTTACGTGTTTATTAATGATGTGAGAATTAATGTTATAACGTAATTTTTAAATTACCTCGACTAATTATCATCATAATTGGGATATCGATGATATGCGATACGTCGACATGTGGTTTGCATCATATCCTTAGGGGATGTAGTATGTCTCACTTGCTACGAGTTATGACAACTCGTGATGGACACATGGATACTTGTTGAAGTATTTGTATGCCCTGCTGATGTACTGTTTTGTTATATGTCTATAATGTCATCGGTGTGTGGGATATAAAAGTCCTTAGGCTTGAGGTCAATATCATCTTGTTTACGGAGTAATGTACTTTGATCATGTCCTAAGCTTAAATGTCTTATATGTTGAGACGCGACTTGTTTTGGGTGCATTACGAAGTAGATTAAAGGTGATATGTGAGCCAAGAAATGATTCACTCATTGAATTTATATTCGAGTGAACACTCAGGTACTCATATGAATGAAATGATTTTATCTTCCCCCATAAAGGTTCAGTTCACAGATTTCATGTAACTAGACTTCACATATTGAGTTCGTCTTCAGGCGCAATCAAGGAGTTCCGTGTAGACTGTTGACAGTCAATTTTGACCCGTTTTTTGTATATTTCGTGCAATTTTAAGTATTTTAGCACACCACATTTTAATCGTTATTTTGCATATTTTTACATAATATTCTATGTTTATTTATTCACAAAATGACATTGCATCTTTTTTATTTTTATTTAAGCATTATGTTTTTGTTAATATTATGTTTATAATAATATTTTGCATCTCTTTAAATAATTAATTGACATCCCGCTTTAATTTTAATTAGACATTAAACATTTGTCTAAATATTGTATTTTATTATTATTGCATCGGTATTTACATTTTTTATAATTTTGAATCTTGTTAATTAATTTTTCTTTTAAATAATTAACCTGCTTTGCATTGTCAAACCAGTCCAGTACGGAACCCAATCCGAATCATTCCAACCTAACACCATTTTTTTTATTTCATCCAAACACCCCCTTTTATTTCCCCCCCATTTTTAAATTTCAAATACCACTTTCATTCCCCCCCCAAACATTATCCCCCCCCCTTATTAAAAAGGAGGGTGCAACCCATAAAGCAACGGACAGGGGCAGCCCACACAGGTATCATCAGTCGCATAACATAGCCCATTTTTTCATTTCAGAAAAAAAGAAGAGCCTCTCTCCTTCCTCTCTTGCCGCCGCCCTTCGCCGGAGTGTTTGGAACTCCGGCGAACTCCCACACCCCTTTTAAACACCCCTCCACACACACACACACTTCCACGTGCACCCCTGCCCTCTCCCTCTCCCGTCATCGCCCAACCCAGCCGGCGAACCCACTGTTCCGGCGAATACCTTCAGCCGCGAACCTCATCACTGCTACATCAAACACCACGGCGGCGTTGCTCCGGCGTTAGCCGTGGTAGTGACGCCGCCATTTTCCTTTTGTGCTACTCAAAATAGCCGGAGTCTGAAACTCCGGCGACGTTGGTTTTTCGACGTTCTGTTGGATCTGCTGCGTACTGTGTTGTTGGGACCGATTTTTATTTATTTTAGTAATTTGGCCGGAGTTAAAAACTCTGGCGAACTGGTTCGGTGATATTGTGGAGTTTGTCGGCTTATGTTTGTTTGTTGGGCTGATTCGACCTCATTTTGGTTTAATGGCCGGAGTTTGAACTCTGGACATCGTTACATCATTTGGTTGCGTTTTTATTCGATATTGTTGCTTCACCGTGTTCTTTGCCGCATTTTCTGTTTGATATTCTTCTGCATCGCTCGCTGCATTCTTATGTTTGGTATTGTTGCTTATTATGTCACTGTCTGCGCATTCATTTTGGGCTATGTTGCGTACTGTTTCGCTGTGTTGCTACTGTTTTTGGGTATTCCACAGTGATTTGGACGATTTTGCCCTGTTACTATTTCATTAATCGATTTAGAACATGATACTACACTTGGTATTTTCTTGATTTTTGAACAAGTTACTACACTTGGTATTTTCTCGATTTTGAACTTGATACTACATCGCCTACGGCGATTTATCCGTCGATCCGAGGCCCCCGTGGTAGCGAGACGGAATATGTGGGCGAGGAGGAAAGTGAAAAGATTAGACGAGAATGCATAGTATCGTTCACCGAGGCGAGTCGACCGCCGTAGCGATATTGGCTTCTCATGTCTTAGTATCCTTGTCATAACACTAGCTGAGCCCACACTATATAAAATATATCTTTTACAATATCTTTTACATATATATATATATATATATATATATACATTGTGTTTGTTTGGTAATTTATTTATTATTTACTAACTCTTCTACTAAGTGTCTTTGCAAATTTATATGCACCCAAAGTTAAACATTCACATAAAATAAAATAAAAGCGAAATATCGCTAAATTCTATTCATTTCATCTTTTTTATGATTATTTGCTTTCATTACTATCTCTTTAAATATATATCTATTTTAAATATTTGCATGCCTAGTTTAAATATATATTATTTTTTTTGTTAGTTTAATAATTAGAACACCTTTAGAATTGTAGATTGCATGTTAGCACAATAATTTTAAAACCTAAGTTTGAACGGACAACCGCAAGTTAGCGGATCCTTTAGGATGTCTAACCCCTTCCCTTTAGGATAATAAAGAACCCTTACCTAGAATCTCACATAGCTTTCGCAGACCTTTAAATGGAGATCATTCGTAGTATTTTATGCTACATTTTTAGTGTCCTAATTCACTATAATAATTAGGTGGCGACTCCTTAAAATACATTTAGGAATCAACCATGTAGCAGTAATCCTGTTTCCGACTCCGGTTGAAATGGGGTGTTACATAGACCCTAATGATATTGGTGTCAGTATGTGAAGGCCTGAAGGGTAACACTAAGTCAATTGTTCCGTCGATTCAAAGGATGTAATCAGAGATTTAATCAATTAATGTTCGGTTGATGATCGAGACATTAAAATAAAATAGAAACAAAGCAAAAATGGAGCAAGGGTCGCGGCCCAAGTGAGCCAGGGACGCGGCGCCTCAGCGCCACTTACTTAAGGGTTGCGGTGCCTCACGTCCAGTGGGTCCGAGTTGACCCAAATTTGCCTCGTTTTCTGGGCCTGTCCCACGAGGGAAACCATAGCTGATTTATTCAGCTATATATACAGGGTTTAGCCTCATATTTTAGAGACCATCTTTTCATAAAATTAAACTCTACTGAAACTTTGCCGGATTTCCTAGCTTTCCAAAAGAGAGTTACATCACAATCTCTAACTTGCGAATCGAGGGACGATTGCGTGCGCACCCTCAGGACACACAATCCAAGATTGAAGATTTGGAAGCTGCTCTAATTGTAAGTGTTCCCATCGACGCATTACAATTCTTATATGTTTTATATTGTTGTAATCATCCTACAGTTCTGCCGAAGTCGGGTTTGAAACTTAAATTTTCAAATTCCGCTACGTGTACGAACTCGACAAACCACCTACAGTGGTATCAGAGGCAAGGCTATTTTGTGTGATTACAACAATGAATATTAATGATAATATGAGTTAGGATTTGTCTAGATCTAAATTTTGTCTTTTAAAAGTTTTTTAAAACCTTAAAATCTCAAGAAAGCATAATATTTGTCTCTGTAACTGTTGAACAATGATGTAATCGAGGAAGTTATTCCAATCTAATTCTACTGAGTCGACGTGCGAAACCGATTCGATTTTGAACATGGTGCACCGAGACGAAGAACGAGAAGGGATTGGATAATGGTCGATGAACGTGTTGTTTGATAATGAAAGGGAACAAGAATGAATCTGAAGATCTGACCCTGAACTAGTTTTAGGGCTTCAGATTCTGATTTAGCGTTTCTCGGGTCGAGACGCCGCGGCTCCACGATGGAGCGCCGCGGCGCCTCCTAGGGTTTGACGGCGGAGCCGCGACTCTTGTCCCGAGGGCTGCGACTCTAATTCAATTTTGTTCGATTCATCACATCGTCGAGCGCCACGGCTCCAACTCGAGGTCATACACGCGTAATTTAAAAAAAAAGTTATTTTAAATTATGGGATCAGAAACTGAAGTTTTAAATATTCAGATTCTGATCCTAATATTTTAAATATTCTCAGGAAGATTAAAACTTTTAATTAGACAGATTTGGTCCTTTCGGGCAATTCTGTAATTAAGTAAAGTTTCGGAAAATGAAATTTTGAAATCTAGAAATTGCAAACAGGTCCCTGAAACCTGAAAGTATTTTATGAGAGTTAAAATTGTATTTTCTGAATTTTTAGGGCTCAAAATTAAAACTGTAAATTCATGAGGGACTAAACTATAAATTTTGAAAAGTTTACAGAATTTCAGAAAATCAGAATTTTAAATCAGAAATTATTTAGGGACTGTTTGGCATAGACATAGAGTTTAGACAAATAGACCCATGATTATCATTAATGATATATTATTTATAATATACAAATGTGCTAAGTGATTGAATGTGATGCATTTAAATTATTAGCATAGCGTCCGCAATTATTGTCTGGGTAGGCGACGCCCAGTAATTGTTTAATTTTAAATGACCGTATAAATGTCTGGGTAGACGGCGCCCAGTATGTGATTAAAACCATCTTTTATCATGCTTATTGGGTTTGATGGTTTCTCATCTAATTGTGTTTAGAAATTGCATGATAGGATGTCATATGATGTATGACTTGATTGTTGATCTTTAATGAATCCCCGAAAACTAAAATGTTCCCCAAATATTAAATACATGTCTAATTATAACGCGTCGTCCATTATAATTATTAGGGTGCTAAGTCCTTTTCGGCGATAAAGGTATTTATGCCAAAGCATTTGCTCTAAGTCTAAGAGGACCGAGACCCTTTCATAAATATGTTAAAATGAAAGTAGATAATAAAATTTTGTAGGTATTTACACGAAAGTGTTTTAAATTTACTTAGGCATTTAAACGCAATCGTGTAATGGGGTTGACTTATTTAAATGAATCTTGACGCCAAAGTGTCGGACTAGTCTAAAGACGTAAGATTAAAATGAAAGATATTTAATCAAACCAAGAGTTGTAGAGTTGCTTTACAATTGGTTGAGGACCTACCAAAGTGTGCTATTGAAATTATCAGTCAAAGCAAACGCGGATATAACATATGTTTGGATCTTGACCCATTATGACCTTGATATTGATTTAGGTCCGTATTCTACCATGGGGTCGTAGAAGTATGAAAAATAGTGAAAGCTAATTAAACAAAAGGTCATGTTAAATTAGTCTATTATGAATGTGTATAAATTAGGAGAATGAATGTTGATTGCATTTTCCTGAGTCTATCTATATCTTCAAAAAAAAAACTTCAAAATGTTGAACCTATCGTTGAAATGAACAAACTCACCAGACCGAACTATCTAGACTGGCTAAGGAAATTTAAGAATTGTCCTAAAAGCAAGAAAAGATAAAATACTTATTGGACAAAGTATTCCCCACAGTGCCCGTTGATGATTCTACAAAATATGTCACATTTGATAAGGTAGCCCGCCATAAGAACCTAGATGACGCCACTTTAGCACGATGCGTCATGTTGTCTTCCATGTCAGTGAAACTACAGAGACAACATGAGAACATGGTCCCTAACGAGATGCTCGAACATTTGAAGAATATCTATGACTCTCAGTTCCAAACTTTGAAATTGAGGTGTTAATAGAACTCTTCAAGTGCAAGCTAAATGAAGGGAGTCAAGTGTCTCAGCATGTGTTGAAGATGATAAGGCTGATAGAAAGGCTGACCTCGATTGGCATAAGGCTGCGGAGTAACGTCGCTTCCACCCTCTGCCAGAACTGCATGACATGTTAAAAAAAACTTTGAATCTTCAATTTCCAAGAGCAAAGTTGTGCTCATGATGAACTTCTCTTGCCGGACCAAGCCGAAAGGTAAGGAATGGCAGAAGAAGAAGGGCAAGGCAGTCACTGCGCCCTCAACTATGAAGCCTAAGGGAGGTGTGAAGAAGAAAAGGTGATTCCGGCCAAGGTTGTATGCCTAACTGTAATAGGAAGGGCATTGGAAGAAAGGACTGCATTGCACTGGGAGGAAGAGCACAAGATGCTTCTACCTCTAGTGGATAAGGTATGTACATCATTGAAATTAAAGTACAAAATAAAAGAGCTAAGTTAAATAAAAGAAATTCTACCTACCTATGGCATTGCAGACTTGGTCATATCAATCAAACAAGGATAGAACGGTTGAGGAAATTAAATTACCTCGAACCATTTGACTTACAATCTTATGGTAACTGTGAATCCTGTTTGAAAGGTAAGATGACCATTAAACCTCTTTCTGGAAAGGGGATCTGTGCCAATGAGGTGCTTGAATTGGTACATACGGACGTATGTGGACCATTTCGGACTCAAGCTAGAGAAGGTTTCTCGTACTTCATCACTTTTACAGATGACTTATCAAGGTTTGGATATGTGTATCTTATGAGACACAAATCTGAGGTTTTTGAGAAGTTTAAGGAGTTTAAGTGTGAAGTTGAGAAACAACTCTCATAGAGTATCAAGACTCTCCGATCTGATTGTGGGGGTGAATACTTAAGAAAAGAATTTCTTGACTACTTAAAGCTTCATGGAGTTCATTTCGAATGAACACCTCCTGGAACACTACAGATGAATGGTGTTGCCGAGAGAAGAAACCGAACCTTGCTTGACATGTTTTGTTCCATGATGAGCTTTTCAGCTCTTCCTACATACCTTTGGGGATACACTATTTTGACCTCAATATATGTTCTAAACAGAGTTCCTTCTAAATCAGTTGAAAAGACACCATATGAAGTATGGTGTGGCAAGAAGTCATCTCTTAAACACATGAGGCCCTGAGAGTGTCTTGCATATGTAAAGAAGTTGATCACTGATAAGTTAGAATCTAAAAGTAAGAAATGTTACTTTGTTGGGTATCCAAAGGAAACTAAGGGATACTATTTCTATCTTCCTGGAGAACATAACATATTTGTTTCAAGAAACTCAACTTTCCTTGAAGATGAATATGTCTACAAGGATGAGAGTTGCACGGAGATAGAACTTGAAGAAATTCAAGAACAAGGTGACAAAGAGGTAGAATCCTTGCCCTATGATGAAGGCAAGAATTCAGTGGGAGATGTTGGCGAATATTGGGTATTTATGGTACCCCCTTCGGCCAGTGGGAGCAAGATCTTCCGGCACAGACTTGGGAGCAAGTGCACCAGTTGCATTTCCTCCTATTCATGAAAGACATGAAAATGATATTCCTAAAAGCTCTAATGTTGGTGGTTCGACCAGCACACAAGAACCTACTCATAGTCAGAACATACCTGTAAGTGAACTGCAAGACAATCAACTCAACAGGTCTACTAGATCTTATCATCCTCCGGAAAGACTAAATCTGCTTGTAGAAACACAAAATGAGCTAGATATTCCAGATGATGACGAGCCTAGAACCTATAACGAAGCAATGCTAGACATTGATTCAAAGAGATGGTAAGAAGCCTTAAAATCCGAAATGGGATTTATGTATATCAATCAAGTGTGGAACTTGATTGATTTGTCAAATGGGGTTAAACCCATAGGATGCAAATGAGTCTTCAAGAAGAAGATTCATGCATCTGGCAAGGTTCAGACTTATAAAGATAGACTAGTGGCTAAAGGTTTTACTCAGCGTCCTAGAGTGGATTATGATGAAACCTTTTTATCGGTGGCTAAGATAAAGTCTATTCGGATTTTGCTTACGATAGCTGCACATTATGATTATGACATTTGGCAGGTAGACGTCAAAACTGCATTTTTCAATAGTAATCTAATTGAGGAAGTATATATGAATCAACCCGAGTGTTTTTCATGTGAGTCCAGACCAAATGCTGTGTGCAGGCTACAGAAGTCCATTTATGGACTTAAGCAAGCCTCTAGGAGTTGGAACATTTGCTTTGACAATGCTATCAAATCTTTTGATTTTGCCAGAAGCAAAGATTATCCTTGTGTTTATTCCAAATGCAAGAATGAGAGTATTGTCTTCATTGTTATATATGTTGATGACTTATTGATAATGAGAGATAATAAGACCCTCATGCAGTCAGTTAAGGATTGGTTGTCCAAGACCTTCATGATGAAGGATTTAGGTGAAGGCTGCTACATTCTGGGAATTAGGATCTATAGAGATAGACCTAATAGATTGTTGGGGCTGTCACAGTCGGTCTACATAGACAAAGTGCTGAGACGTTTTTCAATAGTGAATTCCAAGAAAGGCGGTCTTCCGATGGGTCAAGGTATCAAGTTATCAAAGAAGAGCTGCCCTTCTAATGTTATTGAACTTGAGCGCATGAAAAGGATCCAGTATGCTTCGGCTATAGGATCAATCATGTATGCCATGACTTGTACTTGGTCAGATGTGGCCTTTGCACTTAGTATGACTTGCAAGTTTCAGAAGAATCCTAGCAAGGAACACTGGAAAGCAGTCAAGAGTATTCTCAAGTACCTTAGGAGTACTAAAGATTACTTCTTAGTCTATGGTGGAGTTGATGAGCTGGTTGTCACTGGGTATACCGATGCTAGTTTTCAGACATATGTTGATGATTTCAAATCTCAGTCTGGTTACACTTTCAATTTCAACGGAGGAGCAGTGAGTTGGAAAAGTTCCAAACAGGCTACTAATGTAGACTCGACTACTGAAGCGGAGTACATTGCTGGATCGGAAACTGCTAAGGAAGCTGTCGCGATTTCTGAGTTTCTGAAGAAACTAGGGGTTGTTCCGAGTGCCAGTTGTCCAATAACTATTTATTGTGACAACACTGGTGCGATTGCACAAACAAATGAACCAAGATCAACAAACAGAAACAAGTATGTACCAAGGAAGTATCACATCCTGAGAGAGATGGTGGAAGCTGAAGATATCAAGATAGATTATATTCCCACAGACAATAATCTAGCAGACCCGTTTACTAAATCATTAAGCTTGGTGAAGCATAATGATCATTTTGAGAACATGAGTATTAGATACGTTGGTGATTGGCTCTAGGCCAAGTGGGAGATTGAAAGTATATGTATGTCCTAGAGACAATATATATTAGGACACAATGTACTTTATACAAATTCATATTTATATTAATGATGATTAATATTATGGCAATTTGCATTTGTTGAATTATTAATTGATTGTTTATAATATTCTATAAATGCATCCCTAGAGGTTACGTGTTATTAATGATGTGAGAATTAATGTTATAACGTAATCGCTACGACCCGACCGGCCGCGATCGTACTTACCGGTACCTTCGAGTATATGTCGAGAATAGCAATGAACATACATAACACATAACTTATAAAAAGGGTAAACATCCCTGGTCAGCCGATAAGGCTGCCTTCCATAAAACATACTTAAACAAAGTATAGTAGTACAACTGGTTCTTATAGCCCAAAACATATATGTGACCACATACCTCTAAAGATAACAACTGTGGCGGGACAGGGCCCCGCCATACCCCTGAATGTACAAAATACCTATAGCATCAGGGAATGTCCGTACCAATAAACAAGCTTCCGAAGGAATGGAGCTTCTGACACCGGAATAGCGATCCTAAGAACGAGGATCCTCAATCTGCTTACCCTTACCTGCGGCATGAACGCAGCCCCCGAGGAAGGGGGTCAGTACACAATATGTACCAAGTATGTAAAGCTGGAAAATACTGTAATAATGATATCATAAGTCTAAAAGTAAGCTGGGGTTATAGAAGAAAATCAAAATACCTTTTACTGTGCCTTACTAACAATGAGAGTGACAAGTATATATAATACTGCATAAAATAGGGGCCTTAGGATCAAAACAGGGTACCTCGCCCGTAGTATCAATAAGCACCCCTACTCCTGGGACTATTTCACCCGCATAGGTCCGGTGGACCCGCATGAGGTATTCCTCGCATAGTCAGACTACCGCGTGAGACTATTTCACCCGCATAAGCTCATAAGGACTCGCATGAGGTATTCCTCGCATCATGGGTAGCAAATCCACTAACAGGTGGTATAACGATCTGGGACTTACCCTCGGATATACTCTTACCCCGGATGGTATAACGATCTGGGACTTTCCTCGGATATACTCTTACACCAAGCGGTGGTATAACGATCTTGGGCTTGCCTCGTAAATACTTTTACACCGAAGGTGGTATGACGATCTGGGCTTGCCTCGCACATACTCTTACCCTGGAGAAGGTGGTATAACGATCTTGGGGCTTGCCCCTCAGATATACTCTTACCCTAGCTCAAACTGTCATCATATCATAATCATAAATAAGTTAAGAAAACTTATAACTTCTTATTAGTCTTGTTCATATACCCTCTCATTTTAGTTTACTTAAGGCACTTAATCATATCTTTAATAAAAGAAAATCGGGAATTTAACCCAAGTACTACATACTTCAACTCTTTTAAAAGTGACTCTTCTTTATACATAAAAACCCTTAGGCAATTGATGCCTTAAAACCAATTTGCCTCTTCATATACTTATCTTACTTTTAGAGTAAATCTCTTCTCATTAACCTTTTCATGAAGCTAATAAACCAACTTCCCATAAAGTTGTTATATTAACTCTACACTTTAGTAAAATCATACTTTTCCCCTAACTAAGGGACTTATACATTCTTAAAACGAAACAAGTCATTATATACTTAAAACAAGTAAGAATACCAAATCTTGCACGTCTACGGTACTACATAGTTTCATCTATTCATGCTCAAGAGATAGGAAAGCTTCACATACCTTGTTGGTCAATCCACTTGCTAAGTCCAAACTACCGCAAGTAATATGTCAACCTAAAATAACCATGGTACGTTTATTAACCTCTAATTCCAATGTAGAATAATCTAAACTCAAAGCCACTAAATTCTATGGAAAATTGGGCAGCATTTCCTTTGTTTCTACATACTTTGCCACCTTTCACAAGACCGAATTTATCATCCAAACGCCACATTTAAGGCTCAACAATCCAACATTTCAAAGGGGATTACACACCTAAACTTGGGTGTGTAAAATTCTGCCCCAAAAGGTACAACAATTCACTTAGCAATTCTAAGGTAGTTTTTAGGCTACAACATGCTCATAATATCTTCTTAACCAATTCCTTCACATTCAAACCATAGTTCTTACATGCAATGAGTCTAAGAGCATTATTTACTACCATAAGTTCTTCCTTCTTAACATGCAACACTAAAAACTACTTCTAAAGGAAGAAATGTTACCTTAAAGTTTTAGCCAAACTTATTCCAAATATTTTGCTAGCTTCCTTACCAAGAACACCACCACAATAACACCAACAAGCTAGCCACAAGCTTCCTTCTTTCTTTTACTTTTTCAGATTTTTCTTTAGGCTTGAATTTCTCTTGAAATTTTAGAGAGAAGTGGGAGCTTAAGCTTTAGAGAGAGAGAGAAATTGGAAGATGACCAAGTCTTCAAGACTTGGTCAATATATTGTATGCAAGAAATCAGATGGGGGACACTGGTCACCCTCCCAAGGTCTTTTAAAAGAAAAATCAGACTTTTCTAAGTTTTTCCGCCCAAAATCCACGGCTGAAACCCCGCAACCTCTCGAACTTTCGCGCCGCGACCGCTGTCACGCGCCTTGGCGCTGCAACTTCAGCGACCCTCGATTTCGGCGCCGCCCTCGCATCCGCGCCGCTCGTCGCTTTGTCCGAAACACATTCTGTCCCGATTGCGACCAACTTGAAATTCTCATAACTTTCTACTCCGACGTCCTATCGATGAACGGTTGGTTGCGTTGGAATCTAGACTCAACGAACTACGCCCTAGGCCTTTGAAACACTTAGGAACTCTCAATGTACCGGGTCATAACCCGCCTTAAATTTGACTAAAACCCGTCCGGAATAATCCGTCAACCTATCATTTGAAAATTTTAAGTCTTACATGCTTTCGTACGCTCTCATACGTAGGGTCAGAACTACGGGGTATAACAGTAACTCTTAAATTACCTCGACTAATGATCATCGAAATTGGGATTTCGATGATATGCGATACGTCGACATGTGATCTGCATCATATCCTTAGGGGATGTAGTATGTCTCACTTGCTACGAGTTATGGCAACTCGTGATGGACACATGAGTACTTGTTGAAGTATTGATATGCCCTGCTGATGTACTGTTTTGTTATATGTCTATAATGTCATCATTGTGTGGGATATAAAAGTCCTTAGACTTGAGGTCAATATCATCTTATTTACGGAGTAATGTACTTTGATCCTGTACTAAGATCAAATGTCTTATAGGTTGAGACGCAGCTTGTTTTTGGTGCATTATGAAGTAGATTAAAGGTGATATGTGAGCAAAAAAAGGATTCATTCCTTGAATTTATATTCGAGTGAACACTCAGTTACTCATATGGTATTAGGTTGACTAAGTCATTGACCAATGAAATGGATATGTCTATGATTTGGTCCTGTTGTCAACTAATATAGATGAATTATAACAATTAAGCCATTTGGATAAACACTTGACAGATCCTAAGCTTGATTGAGTGTATTATGAATGAAATGATTTTATCTTCCCGCATAAAGGTTCAGTTCACAAGTTTCGTGTAACTAGACTTCACATATTGAGTTCGTCTTTCGGCGCAGTCTAGGAGTTCCGTGTAGACCCTAATGATATTGGTGTCAGTATGTGAAGGCCTGAAGGGTAACACTAAGTCAATTGTTCCGTCGATTCAATGGATGTAATCAGAGATTCAATCAATTTGTTACACCCCGTAGTTCAGGTCATGCGTATGAGAGCATACGAAAGGGAGTAAGATTTAATTTTTTTCGAAAGAATAGGTTGACGGATTATTTCGGACGGGTTTTAGTCAACTTTGAGGCGGGTTATGACCCGGTGCATTGAGAGTTCCTAAGTGTTTCAAAGGCATAGGGCGTAGTTCGTTGAGTCTAGTTTCCAACACAACCAACTGTTCATCGATAGGACATCGGAGTAGGAAGTTATGGGAGTTATAAGTTCAGTGTGCAGACGGACAGAAATGCGTTTCAGGCAAAGGCAACGGGGCCGCGGCGCCGGATGCAGAGCCGTGGCGCCGGAAGTAGTGAGGGGTCGCTGAAGTTGCAGCGCCGCGGCTCAGCAGCGAGGGCGCGCGCCCGGAGTCAGAGAGGGCTGCGGAGGTTCGCCAGCCGCGCAGAAGGCGGGATTTTTGGGCGGAAAAACTTAGGAAAGTCTGATTTCTCTTTTAAAAAGGCCATGGGAGGGTGAAAAGTGTCCCCCCCATCTGATTTTTCTTGCATGCCTTATATTGATCAAGTTTTGAAGACTTGGTCATCTTTCAAACATCTCTCTCTCTCTAAATTAGCTCCTCATTCTCTCTACATTTCCAAGAGAAATTCTAGCCTAAAGAAAAATCTGAAAAGTTAAGAACAAGAAGGAAGTTTGTGGCTAGCTTGTTGGTGTTGTTGTGGTGGTATTCTTGGCAAGAAAGCTAGCAAAACATTTGGGATAAATTTGGCTAAAACTTTAAGGTAACATTTCTTCCTTTAGAATTAGTTTCTAATGTTGCATGTTAAGAAGAAAGAACTTGTGGTAGTGAATAATGCACTTAGAGTCCTTGCATGTAAGAAATGTGGTTTGGATATGAAGGATTGGTTAAGAAAAGATATTATGAGCATGTTGTAGCCTAAAAACTACTTTAGAATTGTTAAGTGTATTGTTGTACCAAATGGGGCAGAATTTTACACACCCAAGTTTGGAGGTGTAATCCCCTTTAAAATGTTGGATTGTTGAGCCTTAAATGAGGTGTTTGGATGATAAATTCGGCCTTGAAAAAGGTGGCAAAGTGAGTAGAAACAAAGGAAATGCTGCCTAATTTTCCATAGAATTTAGTGGCTTTGAACTTGGATTGTTCTACTTTGAGATTAAAGGTTAACAAACGTATCATGATTATTATAGGTTGAAATATTACTTGCGGTAGTTGAGCTTAGCAAGTGGATTGACCAAAGAGGTATGTGGAGCTTTCCTATCTCTTGAGCATGAGTAGTTGTATCTATGTAGTACGGTAGACGTACAAGATTTGATATCTTTCACTTGTTTTAAGTATGTGATACTTGTTTCATCTTAAAAGTATAAAACCCTTGGATTTAGGGAAAATGTATTTGACTAATGTATAAAGCGAATATAATGACTTTATGGGAAGTTGATTATATTAGCTTTATGGAAGGTTAACGAAAGGAGATTTACTCTAAGTAAAGTAAGCACGGAAAAATGTTTTGAGTTGGGAAAAGGGTAAACTGATTTTGAGGCATTGATTGCCTAAGGTTTTAAAGGAAATGAAGTCACTTGATTTAGAAGCCTACTATATTTCTAAAAGGAAATGTGACTTGTTTTGAAAGGAAATCTTAACTTGATGCTATGGTGACTAGTATCTTGGAATTTTTGTATAAAAGAGTTATTTCTTAAAGGGTTAGAAGTACATGGTACTTGGGTTGAATTCCCGGATTTTCTATTAAAAGACATGTTAGTGCCTTGGGTATACTAAAATGAGAGGATATATTGATAATATTAATAAGAAGTTAGGGGATTTCTTAACTTGCTTATGTTATGATAAGCCGGTAGTGCTTATGTTATGTATGATAGGCCGGTAGTGTTTATGTTATGTATGATAGGCCGGTAGTGCTTATGTTATGTATGATAGCCGGTTGTGCTAGGTGATATGTTAAATGCAGGTAGACCCCGGGTTATTCTTGTTATTTCCTTTTGACATACTGACACGATGGATGGTCCACGGGTATGCGTTCATTAGGATGGTTCACTGCTTATTCTTGTTAATTCCTGTTGGCATACTGACACGTTGGGTGGCCCACGGGTATGCGGATTCTTGTTATTTCCTTTAGACATACTGACACGATGGATGGTTCACGGGTATGCGTCCATTAGGATGGTTCACGGGTATGCGTCCATTAGGATGGTTTACTACTTATGCCATGGATTTGCTACCCATGATGCGAGTGCGGCGCTTGTACTCATGCGGATCCGGTCCACAGGATTCATGTGAGTGAAATAGTCCCATGCGAGTACGGCGATGGTACTCATGCGGGTCCACAGGATCCATGCGGGTGAAATAGTCCTATGCGGGTGAAATAGTCCCATGCGGGTGAAATAGTCCCATGCGAGGCGGATGGCCTTATGCGGATCCACAGGATCCATGCGGGTGAAACAGTCCCAGGAGTAGGATTGCTTAATGATACTACTGGCGATAGATCTTGTTTTGATCATGAGCCTCCTATTTTTATGCAGTATTATACTTATTGTAAAATCCGGAAAAAAAATAAAATAATATATAGTTGTGGTTGGGTTAATATATATATATATATATATATATATATATATATAGAAGAAAACAAAGAATAAATTGCATGGGATAGAGTTAGTGTTAAAGTTGGATAAAATAGATAGATAAAATGAAAATAAGAAAACAAAAACAAAAAAACAAAAAAAAAGAAACAAAAGAAAAAAAAAATGAAGATGCATGCAGATAGGAATATGCACGTCCTTCCTTTACCCTTCCCCCCCTTTTCATTTCCCTTCAATCTTTTGGTTTTTCACCTCCCATAAGTTATAGAAAACTCCTTCATTTATACATTGTATTTACACACAAACAAATGACATAACATAAAGGTTAGAAAATCAGAAAAAAACAAGTGAACAAGAAGGAAAAAAATCAAGAAAATATCAAGGGAGGAAGGAGAACAAGAAAATTAGGGAACACTAAGGAGCAAGGACCACTTGTAGCAACCGAACCACAATCTTTTTCACACTTACAAGGTGAGTTTTCTCACTCAGAAATTCTTGGTAACATCCTTTATTTTTAGTTCAATACATGTTAGAATAAGAATTGAGTGTTGAAAAGAAATATTGAACTTTTGATTGTTTAGACAACTAGTTGCGTCATGAACTTTACGAACTGTTCTCACTGAGTTATAATTGTTAGAATTTGATGAAATTCGGAGGAGTGGTACACCTCTCTAATATGATCATATAGAACCAAAAATGAGGTAAAATGGATGTACGGTTTGAAAGTTATCATAGTTCAAAGTTCCTGCCTTAGATTTGGTCGAAATTCGGAAAGGCATAATTACGGACTGTTTTTGTTGAGTTTTACTTATTAGAATTATATGAAAATTTACATGGTTGTAAATCTCTCTGTTACGGATAGATATATATAAAGATTTATTAAAACGGACTTACGAGTTGAGAGTTATTGTAGTTTGAAGTTGCTGCCTCGGATTCGTCGGAATCCAGAAGGGCAGGACGTTGAAACGTAAAACTGTACTAATATGTGGGGAATATGAAAATTGTTGCTAAATGAAAGTTTTATATCTCTTTGTTGTGGACATTTTGAGACCTTACGGGGGTCTATACGACTTACGGATTGAGAGTTATCGCTGTTTAAAGTTTCTGCCTCGGATCTATTGAGATCCAGGAAGGGAAGCGAATAAAAGTGTAAAACTGTACCAAATGGTACAGAATATGAAAGAATGGTTCACATAGAGACGTGTAGCTCTCTGTTCTCGTCGTTTTGAGAATTTATGGGGATTGAACGGGTTTACAGATTAGGAGTTATGACTATTATAAGATTGGGTGCTGTTTAATAAAAATTCTGCCGAAACAAATTCCATTTGGCTGTTTTGAGGATAAATTTGTGTTAGTTACCCAAAGTAGTTTTAAATGAAATTTGGTACAGTGAAAGATCCCCGTCTTACCTTAGTTTCCGCTTGAGAAACACCTTAGTTGGAGTTATGGTTAAAAAGTTATAATCGTTACAAGTATGAATGATAGAATGTTAGAAAAGAGAATAATATTTATTTGATCTTCTGAAAAATATGAAAAGTGAATACGTGTTCACATAAATATATAAATATATAATGGATCGGGTTGCACGCCGCAACAAAACGTAAAGTGAATACGCGTTCACAAATACGTAAACATAATGGATCGGGTTGCGCGCGCAACAAAAGCGTAAAGTGAATATGTGTTCACAAATACGTAAATATAATGGATCGGGTTGCGCGCAACAAAACGTAAAGTGAATACGCGCGTTCACAAATACGTAAATATAATGGGTGGGTTGCGCGCAACAAAGCGTAAAGTGAATACGCGTTCACAAATACGTAAACATAATGGATCGGGTTGCACGCCGCAACAAAAGCGTAAAGTGAATACGCCGTTCACAAATACGTAAATATAATGGATCGGGTTGCGCCGCAACAAAAGCGTAAAGTGAATACACGTTCACAAATACGTAAACATAATGGATCGGGTTGCGCGCAACAAAAGCGTAAAGTGAATACGTGTTCACAAATACGTAAATATAATGGATCGGGTTGCACGCAACAAATATGAAAGATGAATACATGTTCACCTATATATAAATATGAAAAGTGAATACGCGTTCACAAATATATAAATGTAATAAACATGTGGAAATGCGGGGAATGTCTTAACGATAATACGAGATAAACCGAAGTGTTAGTTAAGCGAGAATTTCCTATGAGGAGTTGTTGCATATTTAAAAATGTTGTAACCTGATATGTTTTTGCAATATGCTTATTACGTTATAATGTGATTGCACTTGGAATATTGTGGTGTTACTTTGAATTGCAGGGTAAGGTTCTCACTCAGCCCCAGATGGTAGGGCTGACTCTTTATTTAACATGTTTCAGGAAAGCGTGATAGAGGAAAGGCTCCACGCCAAGGCTAGCGATCGTCCATGACCTCTTGTCATACCAAGTCCATTGCTTGGGCTTGGTACTCGTCGAGTTCGAATGTCGGTTCGGTGTCTCGAAATGCCCGTGTGGAATGGTCTCCCTTCCAACTTAGAATAATATTTGTCAGTATGTCTATGTAGAAACTATAATTGCACGAGTATGGGCTCGCGTTATATTTTCAATAAAGTCATAAACAAATTTCTTTATTGTTATTTTTATTAATAGCTCCGTATTTGAATATAAGTTTAAATTTCTAAATAAAGAGAATTAAATGGTGCTCCTGGTGGAAAATAATTGTCCAGGTGCCATCACGCCCTAAGTAAAGACTTAGGAAAATTTGGGGCGTGACAAGTTGGTATCAAAGCTAAACCAGGTTAGGAGATTCTAGGAAGTTTCTTCGAGTTGAGTGTTTGAACGGTTACTTATTGCGACGGTGTGCGCGCCACCTTAGTAATAAGTAAACGGAATAACATCCTAAAGTTTCACTTCTTTCATACTCTTCTCGTGCCTATCTTGAGTCTTTTCAAAGACTTGGTTCTCGTACTACCTCCTTCAAAGGATTGTGGAAGGGAGTGTACAACGATAAAATAACCAGATCATTGCTGGCCGAAAAGGTAGGAGAGGTACCGAGATAGACTATGGGAAAATTTTGTGAGAAGAAGGAACATATCTATACAGAAAGGACTACAAGTCTAACCCAATAGTATTTCTCGATGAGGTAGAAAACCTCTGTTTACACGAGGATGTGTGGAGACGCATGACGTCAATTTGGTGTCCTTGCGGTTAGTGGGCGACACGGGTGTGGTGGAGAAATTTTAGAAGAAATCATTTTCCAATGTCACCACCGATGACGTGGGGGGGAGTTCAGAGCTGCATTCATTGAAAAGTACATGCCTAACACCCGAAAAGATGCGCTCAGGCGTGAGTTTGAACAATTGAAACAAGAAGACCGCAATGTGAAAGAATATAATACCTAATTCATGCGATCTTCATCATACAACGTGCATATTATTCCTACGAAAGGGAGAAGGTCAAAAGATTTGTGAGGGTTTAAACCCGAACTTGGTAGAGAAGGTGGTGGCGTTAGCCAACGATCGAACTTATCTTCAGATTGTCGATATGGCTTTGAGGGTAGAAGGTTTCGCTAAAGCAAAAAGAGAATATTCGCAGAAGAGATTTCGGACGTCAGGATCGTTTAACCAGAGTCAAAATCAGAAGCAGGAGTTTAGTAAGGGATCTTCAGGACCGAACCAATCTGTGGGTCAGTCTTATTTCAAGCCTAAGGGGCACAGTTGGTCTAATTACCAAGGTAGCAAGGACAAGGGCACCAACCCTAACACAGGAGGCGACAAACCGGTTTGTAAGATTTGTCAAAGAAAACACACTGGAGAATGTCGGCTCTTAACGAAGACATGTTATAACTGTGGAGAGTCAGGCCACTATGCCAGGGATTGCAAGAAGAGGACCCAAACTCAATATATTCAGGGGAGGTCAGAAGCAACCACAGCTGCCTACAGGGGAAATCAGGGAAACCAACCCAACAATTCTAATCGGCTCTACGCTTTGCCCCAGAGGAATGAGGCAGAAGCATCTAATGCGGTGGTCACAGGTATTTTGCTAGTCTCGAGTATTCCTGCATTTGTATTATACGATCCCGGCTCTACATTTTCATATGTGTCAATGAGCTTTGCTAAGAATTTACATGTAGAACCTTCTTATTTAAGTGAACCTGTTGAGGTTATGACACCAGTAGGGGCCTCAATTTGGGCCTCTCGGGTGGTAAATAATTTTCCTTTAGAAGTGAATGGCAGGGGAACAAGGGTGAACCTAGTACTACTTGATATGGTAGACTTCGACGTCATTTTGGGTATGGATTGGTTGTCGGCATGTTATGCCATGTTAGATTGTCGACGAAAGATAGTGAGATTAACTTTTCGGAGAACCGTAAGTTGTTATAAGGGTAGGGTTGGAATATCCCAGTCGGTTTATTTCCTACCTTGGGGCTCAAAAGTTATTGAGAAGTCACGAGTGGAGTATGCATATCCGCTAATATAGTGGATACCCAAAAAGAATCCCGATGGAACGATGTTCTATTGTTCAAATTTTCCGAGGTTTTTCTGAAGATCTTCCATGCCTTCCTCCTGATAGAAGTGGAGTTTGCCATAGAGTTAATTCCGGGTACAAGACCTATTTCTATTCCTCCATATCGAATGGCCCCAGCTGAATTGAGGGAGTTAAAAGAACAATTGAAGGATCTTCTGGATAAAGGCTTTATAAGGCCTAGTGTTTCCCCTTGGGGTGCACCAGTCCTGTTTGTGAAAAAGAAAGACGGATCGCTCCGAATGTGCATCGATTATCGGCAGCTCAATAAGGTCACGATCAAGAATCGATACCCATTACCAAGAATCGATGATCTTTTTGACCAACTTCAGGGAGCTAGCTATTTTTCCAAGATTGATCTCCGTTCGGGATATCATCAGCTGAAAATAAATCCAGATGATATATCCAAAACAGCCTTTAGAACCCGATACAGCCATTATGAGTTCTTGGTCATGTCTTTTGGGTTAACCAATGCCCCAGCGGCTTTTATGGATTTAATGAACAGAATCTTCAAACCATTCCTAGATTTGTTCGTGATTGTGTTCATAGATGATATCCTAATTTCTGAAGAGTGTTGAAGAACATGAAGAGCATCCGAGTGTAGTCTTCAAGTCTTGAAACAGAGAAACTATATGCTAACTTTTCAAAGTGTGAATTTTGGTTGGAAAAGGTAGCCTTTTTGGGCCATGTTGTGTCAAGGGATGGAATTATGGTAGACCCCGTAAGATAGAAGCGAAGAAAGCGGCCAAACCGACCACTCCGACAGAGGTTAGAAGTTTCTTGGATTTGGCTGGGTATTATAGAAGATTCGTAAAAGGTTTTTCTAGTCTTGTTGCTCCTTTGACCCGGTTGACTCAAAAAGCGGTTAAGTACCAGTGGTCAGAAGCATGTGAAGCAAGTTTTCAGAAACTAAAGGAATTGTTGACTACTGCACCAGTCCTAACCTTACCATCGGGACAAGAATGGTTCACAGTCTATTGCGATGCCTCTAGAGTTGGGTTAGGATGTGTCTTGATGCAGTTCGGAAATGTTATTGCGTATGCATCTAGACAATTGAAGATACATGAGAGGAATTACCCAACTCATGACTTGGAATTAACTGCGGTGGTGTTTGCCTTACGAATATGGAGACATTATTTGTATGGTGTGCATGTGGACATATTTACATATCATAAGAGTTTGCAGTACATAACCACGCAGAAGGACTTGAATCTCCGACAAAGAAGATGGTTATAGTTGCTTAAGGATTATGACCTTAGTATTCTTTACCATCCTGGGAAAGCCAACGTGGTGGTACGCGCTCGATGAGAGATCAATGGGCAACTTGGCCCATTTGGCAATACAAAAGAGGGGTATTGTTCGGGAGGTACAAAGATTGGGAAACCTCGGGGTTAGCTTAACTGAGATCGGTGAAGGTAGGGTGGTGGTACATGATACCTCGCAGTCTGCCTTAGCTTCAGAAATAAAAGAAAGTCAGTTTGAGGATACGGAGTTTGTTGGATTTCGGGAGAGGATCCAACAAGGAAAACCTTCACAGTTTACATTGGGAGATAATGACGGAACCCTTCGGTATAAGGGTAGGTTATGTGTTCCTACGGTAAAGGATCTAAGGAGGAAAATCTTAGTTGAGGGTCACAACACAAGATATTCCATTCATCCAGGTCAACAAAAATGTATCAGGACCTCAAGGCAAATTACTGGTGGGACGGAATGAAGAAAGATGTTGCGAAGTTTGTCGGAAGGTGTTTTACATGCCAATAGGTGAAAGTTGAACATCAAAAACCTGGTGAACTACTTTAGGACATCGGTGTCCCCATGTGGAAATGGGAGGCGATTCATATGGATTTTGTAACTGGTCTACCGAAAACTCGAGAAGGGTATGATTCTATTTGGGTGATTGTTGATCGGCTTACAAAGTCAGCCCATTTCTTACCGGTCAAGACTACGTATCGCGCACCACGATGCGCGCATTTATTTGAAGGAGATTGTGCGGTTACACGATTCCTTTACAAATTATTTCAGATAGGGTTCCCGCTTCACCTCACACTTTTGGCAAAGTTTCCAGCAGGTCTCGACAAAAGTTAAGTTAAGCACAATTTCCACCGCAAACAGATGGGCAAGTCGAGCGAACAATTCAAACACTTGAGGACATGTTGCGATCTTGTGTGTTAGATTTTCGAAGGCTGGTTGGACCATCTATGTCTAATTGAGTTCGCCACAACAATAGTTTTCACTCTAGCATACAAATGGCCCGTTTGAAGCATTATATGGGACGAAAATGTAGGTCTCCACTGATGGTTCGAGGTGGGTGAGACACAACTGTTCGGACTGAAGTCATTCAAGAAACAAATGATAAGGTACAGATGATTCGAGCGGATCAAAACAACTCATAGTCGCCATAAGTCCTATGCGGATCATCGGAAAGAGATCTTGAATTCAAGAGGAGAAAGTATTTTTAAAAGTGTCCCCAATGAAGGAGTGATGCGCTTTGGTAAGAAAGGAAATTGAGCCCAAAGTTTATTGGGCCATATGAGATCTTGCGAAGAGTGGGAATGTGGCTTACGAATTAGCACTTCCACAAGAGTCGAAGCGGCATCCGTATTTCATGTGTCAATGTTACGAAAATACTTGCACGATCCAAGTCACGTCATCCTTCCTTCCCGTGAGATAATTCTTAATGAGGAGCTTCAATATGAAGAAGTTCGGTGGAAATACTTGATAGGAAGGTTAAGCGCCTTAGAAATAAAGATATTGCTTAGTGAAGGTCCTATGGAGGAACCACTCCACCGAGGAAGCCACAGGAAGCGGAAGAGGCGATGAAAGTCAAATATCCGTCCTATTTGACTAAGTTAATAAAAAAAAATGCATTACATAGTACTTCATATGTGTGTCATTTGCGTGTCTTTATGCATGTGTTACAACCTTATTCTCATTCGAGGACGAATGATTCTTAAGGAAGGGAGAATGTGAAGCCCCAAATTTGTTACAATAACAATAAACATTATTGGGTCTATGTGATTATGTTACGACCTTATTCACATTCGAGGACGAATGTTGCTTAAGGAGGAGAGAATGTAAAATCCGGAAAAAAAAATAATAATATATAGTTGTGGTTGGGTTAATAAATATATATATATACACACATATATATATATATATATAGAAGAAAACAAAGAATAAATTGCATGGGATAGAGTTAGTGTTAAAGTTGGATAAAATAGATAGATAAAATGAAAATAAGAAAACAAAAACAAAAAAACAAAAAAAAAGAAACAAAAGAAAAAAAAAATGAAGATGCATGCAGATAGGAATATGCACGTCCTTCCTTTACCCTTCCCCCCCTTTTCATTTCCCTTCATCTTTTGGTTTTTCACTCCATAAGTTATAGAAAACTCCTTCATTTATACATTGTATTTACACACAAACAAATGACATAACATAAAGGTTAGAAAATCATAAAAAAACAAGTGAACAAGAAGGAAAAAAATCAAGAAAATATCAAGGGAGGAAGGAGAACAAGAAAATTAGGGAACACTAAGGAGCAAGGACCACTTGTAGCAACCGAACCACAATCTTTTTCACACTTACAAGGTGAGTTTTCTCACTCAGAAATTCTTGGTAACATCCTTTATTTTTAGTTCAGTACATGTTAGAATAAGAATTGAGTGTTGAAAAGAAATATTGAACTTTTGATTGTTTAGACAACTAGTTGCGTCATGAACTTTACGAACTGTTCTCACTGAGTTATAATTGTTAGAATTTGATGAAATTCGGAGGAGTGGTACACCTCTCTAATATGATTATATAGAACCAAAAATGAGGTAAAATGGATGTACGGTTTGAAAGTTATCATAGTTCAAAGTTCCTGCCTTAGATTTGGTCGAAATTCGGAAAGGCATAATTACGGACTGTTTTTGTTGAGTTTTACTTATTAGAATTATATGAAAATTTACATGGTTGTAAATCTCTCTGTTACGGACATATATATATAAAGATTTATTAAAACGGACTTACGAGTTGAGAGTTATTGTAGTTTGAAGTTGCTGCCTCGGATTCGTCAGAATCCAGAAGGGCAGGACGTTGAAACGTAAAACTGTACTAATCTGTGGGGAATATGAAAATTGTTGCTAAATGAAAGTTTTATATCTCTTTGTTGTGGACATTTTGAGACCTTACGGGGGTCTATACGACTTACGGATTGAGAGTTATCGCTGTTTAAAGTTTCTGCCTCGGATCTATCGAGATCCAGGAAGGGCAGCGAATAAAAGTGTAAAACTGTACCAAATGGTACAGAATATGAAAGAATGGTTCACATAGAGACGTGTAGCTCTCTGTTCTCGTCGTTTTGAGAATTTATGGGGATTGAACGGGTTTACAGATTAGGAGTTATGACTATTATAAGATTGGGTGTTGTTTAATAAAAATTCTGCCGAAACAAATTCCATGTGGCTGTTTTGAGGATAAATTTGTGTTAGTTACCCAAAGTAGTTTTAAATGAAATTTGGTACAGTGAAAGATCCCCGTCTTACCTTAGTTTTCGCTTGAGAAACACCTTAGTTGGAGTTATGGTTAAAAAGTTATAATCGTTACAAGTATGAATGATAGAATGTTAGAAAAGAGAATAGTATTTATTTGATCTTCTGAAAAATATGAAAAGTGAATACGTGTTCACATAAATATATAAATATATTATGGATCGGGTTGCGCGCAACAAAACGTAAAGTGAATACGCGTTCACAAATACGTAAACATAATGGATCGGGTTGCGCCGCAACAAAACGTAAAGTGAATATGTGTTCACAAATACGTAAATATAATGGATCGGGTTGCGCGCAACAAAACGTAAAGTGAATACGCGTTCACAAATACGTAAATATAATGGGTCGGGTTGCGCGCAACAAAACGTAAAGTGAATACGCGTTCACAAATACGTAAACATAATGGATCGGGTTGCACGCGCAACAAAACGTAAAGTGAATACGCGTTCACAAATACGTAAATATAATGGATCGGGTTGCGCGCAACAAAACGTAAAGTGAATACACGTTCACAAATACGTAAACATAATGGATCGGATTGCACGCGCAACAAAACGTAAAGTGAATACGTGTTCACAAATACGTAAATATAATGGATCGGGTTGCCGCAACAAATATGAAAGATGAATACATGTTCACCTATATATAAATATGAAAAGTGAATACGCGTTCACAAATATATAAATGTAATAAACATGTGGAAATGCAGGGGAATGTCTTAACGTATAATACGAGATAAACCGAAGTGTTAGTTAAACCGAGAATTTCCTATGAGGAGTTGTTGCATATTTAAAAATGTTGTAACCTGATATGTTTTTGCAATATGCTTATTACGTTATAATGTGATTGCACTTGGAATATTGTGGTGTTACTTTGAATTGCAGGGTAAGGTTCTCCTCGGCCCGGATGGTAGAGTGACTCTTTATTTAACATGTTTGAAAGCGTGATAGAGGAAAGGCTCACGCCAAGGCTAGCGATCGTCCATGACCTCTTGTCATACCAAGTCCATTGCTTCGGGCTTGGTACTCGTCAGATTCAGAATGTCAGTTCCAGTGTCTCGGGAAATGCCCGTGTGGAATGGTCTCCCTTCCAACTTAGAATAATATTTGTCAGTATGTCTATGTAGAAACTATAATTGCACGAGTATGGGCTCACGTTATATTTTCAATAAAGTCATAAACAAATTTCTTTATTGTTATTTTTATTAATAGCTCCGTATTTGAATATAAGTTTAAATTTCTAAATAAAGAGAATTAAATGGTGCTCCTGGTGGAAAATAATTGTCCAGGTGCCATCACGCCCTAAGTAAAGACTTAGGAAAATTTGGGGCGTGACACTTATACTTGTTACTCTCATTGTTAGTAAGGCACAATGCAACATAATTTGATTTTTATCTATAACTTCAGTGTATTTTGGACTTATGATATTACTACAGTATTTTCCAGTTTTACATACTTGGTACGTTGTGTCGACCCTTCCTGGGGTTGCGTTAAATCTTGCAGGTAAGGGAAAACAGGTGGTAGATCCTCATTCCTAGGATCTTTTACTCAGGTGTCAGGAGCTCTATTTCTTCGGAGGCTCGACTTTTGGTATGGTTCTCCCTGGGGTTGTTGATGTTTTGTATATTCAGGGGCATGACGGGGCCCTGTCCCGTCATAGTGTTACTCCTTCTTAGAGGCCTGTAGTCTTGTCATAACTTGGTTTGTTTAAGGATGTAACTGTTCGGTCTTATGTACTTTTGGGGTAGCCATTTTGGGCTAGACTATTGTATATCTTTATGGTTGTTTATTGTGAGTTTATATTCCGCTGGTTTTCTCTGATGTTGTGTCACAAGGGTGCCCGGGTTAAGGCACCGGTCACGGATCCGGGGTCGGGTCGTGACAAAAGTGGTATCAGAGCAGTTAATCCTCGGAAAGGGTCTATAGGCCGTATCTAGTAGAGTCTTGATTATCGGTGTGTTGTGCACCACATCTATAGCCAGGAGGCTACAGGATATTTAGGATTGGTTTCCATTCTTCTCACTCTGAGATCGTGCGATAGAGCTGTGTTGTTAGGGTCGTCTCTCCCTAACGAGTTATGTTGATTGCAGCTACGAGAAATGCAGCAGTGACCCAGGAAGGATTATGTAGATTGTGTATCCAGGTTGGTAATATTTGTAGTATAGTTGGTATTATGACGTACGACTATACGGATTTATGTATAAGGGTCATAAATGGGCTACCTAGAATGATTTTAGATTACCAGGAATTAGTAAGGGCTAATTAGATACCGGGAAGGTATGAAACGGTTTAATAAACTCTCATCAAGGTTTTACGTACTAATTTGAAATAATTAGGAGATGATGAGTTGTCTGAGAAGGTAATAGACCCTTAAGAAGTTTAATTAAGGGACCTAATGGGAGACTATGGTTGTAAATTAAGCTACGTGGTATTCTTAAGGGGATAGTACAGATGAGATCCGGGTGGAGTAAGTGATGGGAGTGTTGTAAGATTTAGTATCATGAACGAGGGATATTGACACTATGAACATGTGATAGAATCAATTGGTAATTCTGAGCGGGCAACACATTTAGGCCATGAACGGGAGTAAGTGGTAATGGTTCATATCTTGGGTTCGTTTTCTGTTTGACTTATGAGGAATGATTAAGCGTGTGTGATATCTTAGGGTCACAAGTGACATAGTAAAGTTCCATTAGTGTAAAGTACGAGGAAGTACCGAGGAATATTAGATTGGCTCCAAAAGAACATTCGGGGACGAATGTTTCTAAGGGGGGGAGAATGTTACACCCCGTAGTTCAGGTCATGCGTATGAGAGCATACGAAAGGGAGTAAGATTTAAATTTTTTCGAAAGAATAGGTTGACGGATTGTTTCGGACGGGTTTTAGTCAACTTTGAGGCGGGTTATGACCCGGTGCATTGAGAGTTCCTAAGTGTTTCAAAGGCCTAGGGCTTAGTTCGTTGAGTCTAGTTTCCAACGCAACCAACCGTTCATCGATAGGACATCGGAGTAGGAAGTTATGGGAGTTACAATTTCAGTGTGCAGACGGACAGAAATGCGTTTGAGCAAAACAGCAGGCGGCGCGGATGCAGGCAGCGAGCGGAAGTATGCGAGGTCGCTGAAGTTGCAACGCCGCGGCGCCAGGACAACAGGGCCGCAGCGCCGGAAGTTCAGAGAGGCTGCGGATGTTTCAGCGCCGCGGCGGGATTTTTGGGCGGAAAAACTTAGGAAAGTCTGATTTCTCTTTTAAAAAGGCCATGGGAGGGTGAAAAGTGTCCCCCCCCATCTGATTTTTCTTGCATGCCTTATATTGATCAAGTTTTGAAGACTTGGTCATCTTTCAAACATCTCTCTCTCTCTAAATTAGCTCCTCATTCTCTCTACATTTCCAAGAGAAATTCTAGCCTTAAGAAAAATCTGAAAAGTTAAGAACAAGAAGGAAGTTTGTGGCTAGCTTGTTGGTGTTGTTGTGGTGGTATTCTTGGCAAGAAAGCTAGCAAAACATTTGGGATAAATTTGGCTAAAACTTTAAGGTAACATTTCTTCCTTTAGAATTAGTTTCTAATGTTGCATGTTAAGAAGAAAGAACTTGTGGTAGTGAATAATGCACTTAGAGTCCTTGCATGTAAGAAATGTGGTTTGGATATGAAGGATTGGTTAAGAAAAGATATTATGAGCATGTTGTAGCCTAAAAACTACTTTAGAATTGTTAAGTGTATTGTTGTACCAAATGGGGCAGAATTTTACACACCCAAGTTTGGAGGTGTAATCCCCTTTAAAATGTTGGATTGTTGAGCCTTAAATGGGGTGTTTGGATGATAAATTCGGCCTTGAAAAAGGTGGCAAAGTGAGTAGAAACAAAGGAAATGCTGCCCAATTTTCCATAGAATTTAGTGGCTTTGAACTTGGATTGTTCTACTTTGAGATTAAAGGTTAACAAACGTATCATGATTATTATAGGTTGAAATATTACTTGCGGTAGTTGAGCTTAGCAAGTGGATTGACCAAAGAGGTATGTGGAGCTTTCCTATCTCTTGAGCATGAGTAGTTGTATCTATGTAGTACGGTAGACGTACAAGATTTGATATCTTTCACTTGTTTTAAGTATGTGATACTTGTTTCATCTTAAAAGTATAAAACCCTTGGATTTAGGGAAAAATGTATTTGACTAATGTATAAAGCGAATATAATGACTTTATGGGAAGTTGATTATATTAGCTTTATGGAAGGTTAACGAAAGGAGATTTACTCTAAGTAAAGTAAGCACGGAAAAATGTTTTGAGTTGGGAAAAGGGTAAACTGATTTTGAGGTATGATTGCCTAAGGTTTTAAAGGAAATGAAGTCACTTGATTTAGAAGCCTACTATATTTCTAAAAGGAAATGTGACTTGTTTTGAAAGGAAATCTTAACTTGATGCTATGGTGACTAGTATCTTGGAATTTTTGTATAAAAGAGTTATTTCTTAAAGGGTTAGAAGTACATGGTACTTGGGTTGAATTCCCGGATTTTCTATTAAAAGACATGTTAGTGCCTTGGGTATACTAAAATGAGAGGATATATTGATAATGTTAATAAGAAGTTAGGGGATTTCTTAACTTGCTTATGTTATGATAAGCCGGTAGTGCTTATGTTATGTATGATAAGCCGGTAGTGCTTATGTTATGTATGATAGACCGGTAGTGCTTATGTTATGTATGATAGCCGGTTGTGCTAGGTGATATGTTCGTACGGGGTAGACCCCGGGTTATTCTTGTTATTTCCTTTTGACATACTGACACGATGTATGGTCCACGGGTATGCGTTCATCAGGATGGTTCACTGCTTATTCTTGTTAATTCCTGTTGGCATACTGACACGTTGGGTGGCCCACGGGTATGCGGATTCTTGTTATTTCCTTTGGACATATTGACACGATGGATGGTCCACGGGTATGCGTCTATTAGGATGGTTTACTACTTATGCCATGGATTTGCTACCCATGATACGAGTGCGGCGCTTGTACTCATGCGGATCCGGTCCACAGGATCCATGCGGGTGAAATAGTCTCATGCGAGTACGGCGATGGTACTCATGCGGGTCCACAGGATCCATGCGGGTGAAATAGTCCCATGCGGGTGAAATAGTCCCATGCGAGGCGGATGGCCTTATGCGGATCCACAGGATTCATGCGGGTGAAACAGTCCCAGGAGTAGGATTGCTTAATGATACTACGGGCGAGAGATCATGTTTTGATCATGAGCCTCCTATTTTTATACAGTATTATACTTATACTTGTTACTCTCATTGTTAGTAAGACACAGTGCAGCATAATTTGATTTTTATCTATAACTTCAGTGTATTTTGGACTTATGATATTACTACAGTATTTTCCAGTTTTACATATTTGGTACGTTGTGTACTGCCCCCCTTCCTCGGGGGCTGCGTTCATGCCGCAGGTAAGGGAAAGCAGGTGGTAGATCCTCATTCCTAGGATCTTTTACTCAGGTGTCAGGAGCTCCATTTCTTCGGAGGCTCGACTTTTGGTATGGTTCTCCCTGGGGTTGTTGATGTTTTGTACATTCAGGGGCATGACGGGGCCCTGTCCCGTCATAGTGTTACTCCTTCTTAGAGGCCTGTAGTCTTGTCATAACTTGGTTTGTTTAAGGATGTAACTGTTCGGTCTTATGTACTTTTGGGGTAGCCATTTTGGGCTAGACTATTGTATATCTTTATGGTTGTTTATTGTGAGTTTATATTCCGCTGGTTTTCTCTGATGTTGTGTCACAAGGGTGCCCGGGTTAAGGCACCGGTCACGGATCCGAGGTCGGGTCGTGACACAATTAATGTTCGGTTGATGATCGAGACATTAAAATAAAATATAAACAAAACAGAAATGGAGCAAGGGTCGCGGTGCCACTTACTTAAGGGCCGCGGTGCCTCACGTCCAGTGGGTCCGAGTTGACCCAAATCTGCCTCATTTTCTGGGCCTGGCCCACGAGGGAAACCCTAGCTGATTTATTCAGCTATATATACAGGGTTTAGCCTCATATTTTAGAGACCATCTTTTCATAAGATTAAACTCTACTGAAACTCACGGATTTCTAGCTTTCCGAAGAGAGTTACATCACGATCTCGACTTGCGAATCGAGGGACGATTGCGTGCGCACCCTCAGGACACACAATCCAAGATTGAAGATTTGGAAGCTGCTCTAACTGTAAGTGTTCTCATCGACGCATTACAGTTCTTATATGTTTTACATTGTTGTAATCATCCTACAATTCTGCTGAAGTCGGATTTGAAACATAAATTTTCAAATTCCGTTGCGTGTACGAACCCGAAAAATCACCTACATTGATGTGATGAAGCAGAAGCAGAAAAATGAGGGAAAAGAGTTGGTATATGACAATAAGGGAAATAGTGATAGGGATACTCTATATTGGCATGCAGTTATATTATCTTTAGTGACTTCACTTCACTAATTTCATATATTTCAGCTGACATGTCAAAAGAGAGTTGCCCTATTACTGTCTCTGCTTTATCCTAATACAAGCAGCCACTCTTAATGTCACGTGATATCTAGAAGGTACTGTTCTTAAACGTCTACAAAGATTTTCCTCTTTCCTTTTGTGGCAAACATGGAAACCAATTAATTACCACATCAAAATTGATAAACTGGCCACTACTATGTGTCGACTACAATGTAGATCTCAAGAAGGTATGCCTATAAATATAAACCTACACTGCATAATTCTATTAGATTCAAGTTGTAGATGACTATCTAGTTTTCCTTGACAATAGAGTAGTCGATATGCTGGCCAGTTCAGGCTTACTTGAATTATGTACCTAATGTATTAATTATTTGTAGTGAGTCGTTGTGTTATATGTACCTAACGTACTAATTTCAATTATTTGTCTCCACATGTAGCGGCGACTCCAATCCTCATCCAAGAAGTCCAACTGAAGTTGCACATAACTTCAGTTTATTATTCGTCACGGTCTTTGTCAGCATGTCTGTTGGATTCCGACTTTGTGGAATCTTCTCAAGCACTAATACTCCATCTTCCAAAGTTGATCTGATAAAATGGTATCAAAGTTATATGTGCTTCGTGCGAGCATGGTAGACCGAGTTATTTTCCAAATGAATGGCACTATGGCTATAACAGTATAACACACTCCCCTCGTGGTCCTGATCCAATTCCCGTAGAAAAGATTATAGCCACATCATCTCCTTCGTGGCCTGCCACGGAAACGTACTCAACCTCACAGCTAGAGAGAGCTACTCTCTTCTGCAACTTTGAAACTCATCAAATCGCATTACCTCTGAAGGTGTAAACATACCCGTATGTGCCCTTTCTGTTATCAACATCACCACCATTGTCAGCCTCAACATATCCCTGCAATCATGTCTCTGACTTTCGGAAATACAAAGCTGAACTTGAGCTGCCCTTCAGATACTTGTAAATCCACTTCACAGCCTCCCAGTGTTGCTTTTCCGGATTGCTCATAAACCTGCTAACAACTCCCACTGCATGTGCAATGTCTAGCCTCGTACATACCAATCGTGTACATAAGACTGCCAATAGCATAGACATAGGGTACCTTGTCCATATGCTCATTGTCGTCCTCGGTCATATGCGACTGATCCTTTGACAAACGAAAATGTCCAGCCAAGAGAGTACTGACTGACTAGGAATCATCCATGTTGAACCTCTTAAGAACCTTTTTCACATATTCTTCTTGTGAGAGCTTGAGGCCCTCCTTACTTCTTCTGATGATTCTCATCCCAAGGATTTGCTTTGCGGCTCCTGGATCATTCATTGCAAATTCTTGTGACAGCTTCTTCTTCAGCCTATTAATCTCATGTAGGTATGATCCTACGATCAACATGTCATCAACATAAATGAGTAGTATCATGTAGGAGTCTTCAAATCTCGTGAAGTGATCTGCTTCGCACCTTAGGAATTTGACTTTCTTCATAAAGCTGTCAAACTTCTTATACAACTGTCTTGGAGCCTGTTTCAGTCTGTACATGCTCTTTTGAAGCTTGCACACCGGCTTCTCTTTTCCTTTGACCTTAAATCCCTCAGGTTGTTTTATGTAGATTTCCTCTTCTAAGTCACCGTGAAGAAAATCAGTTTTCACGTCCATCTGTTGAAGTTGCAAGTCTTCTTTTGCTACCACCCGAAGAACAGTTTTGATTGTCACCAACTTGACTATGGGAGAGAAGATCTTTGTGTAGTCTACGCCTTCTTTTTGTTGTAATCCCTTCATAACCGGCCTTGCTTTATAGCGCTTACTTCCATCGTGTTCTTCCTTTATTTGGTAGACCCATTTGTTCTGCAATGTCCTCTTCTCCTCTGGTAACTTAGCTAACTCCCATGTATAATTTGACAACAGTGAGGCCATCTCATCTTTCATTTCCAGCTCCTACTTGATCAATTCATCAACTTGTGTCGCTTCTTCGTAACATCCCGGCTCCCTTCTGTCAGTAAGTAGAATGTAGTTGAGAGATGGACAGAACCCGTGAGCGTATTTTGTATAATTTTTGAGTCATTTTAGTTAGTATTTTACTCGTTTTGTTGTGTTTAGTATAGTATTAGGTTTATTTTTATTTCTTTTGAGTCACAACAGTTCAAAAAGGCAAAATGGCGAAAAGGAACGAAAAATTGACATAAAAGGAGAAATCCAAGGCCGAAAAGGACAGAAATTGAAGACACGGATGAAAGTCAGGCAGCGCCGCGGCGCCGGTCAGTAGGCCCGCTGCGCCGGAACATCAGAGAAGCCACAAAACTTTGGGTGCCACGGCGCCAGTATGCAGGGCCGCGGCGCCGGTACGGAAATTGAGAATCCGAGGATAATTTGTCCAGGGGCAGAAGGGTCTATAGGGCACAAAAATTACAACATACAAAAGGCCCTAGGGATTATTCTATGAGAAGGAGTCCATTCTATCACACAACACAACTCAGGGCAGATTTGAAGCTACAATTGGAGACTTTAGTTCACAGTATTTTTCTTTCTTTTCTTTGCAATTCAGTTTATGTTGGTATTTGTATTAGTTCTTAGCATGTCTATGACTATGAGCTAAACACTTTATTAGGGTTTTCCTTATGAATCGCTTGAAACTCTTATTCATGAATTAATGCAGTAGTTTGATTTCTTCTTCACTTGATTAAGATTTATCCGTGACTAGCTATCCTTATTTTCCTCCCAGGATGGTTAGGAATATGGGTGCGGGAGGCTGAGGGACGACCACAATGAGAACGCGTTTTTATATAGGATCAAACAGCTTTTGTTCGATTCTCTATTTGGCCCGCTTCAAACAAAATGAGAAAAAAGGGTCTGGTCAATATCATAGGTTAAAATCGCGGACGAAAGTACCCCGATACTTGTGTAGCATTATAGGTTACTGTTCTTAATCCTTCTATGTGGTAAATCCTATCATAGAAATATAGAAGGATTCTGCACTGGGGTTGAGTGATTATATATCATAACCGGAATATAAGACAGTCTAGTTAACCGCTATCTTAACGTAGAAGAAGAAGTCAGGCTAGTCACATTAATGATTGAATAGAGTGGATAGTCGAGAATTTTGGAAGCCCTAATACCTTCATAACTGATTACAACTTCAATAGTTTAGTTAATTCTTGCAATTATTCTAATAGTTAAACAAAAACCCAACTCAATTATCGATTGCCAAATAGATAACATAAAATAGATGAACGGTAATTAGAAACCAGTCTCTGTGGACGATAAATTCGGTCTTACAGACTATATTACTTGTGAACGATACGTACACTTGCGTGAGCAATTGGACAACGTCCCTAGCAAGTTTTTGCAATACCCTCAAACTTAACATTTGTTCGCCCTTGAGCAAAGATCAAAACAAAAACAAAGAACATAAAATAAAAGACTCAAAGACTCAACTCACGCAGCTCAACAGGGTTACTTAGAAAAGCATGAACATCAGTTGGGATAATATGTTGGAACATACATAGCATGAACTTAGCAATCTAGAATTTCAAGTCAGATATTTCGCAATTGAGCCTAAATGCCTATCACTCCCTTTTTTTTTTGTATCATTTTCAATTCATACATATCACTGCCCTTTTTTCTTTCTTTTTGAGAGCATGAAACACATTCACATAGGCACCCCCAAACTTAAGTTTTTACATCTTTTTCATTGGGGTGCATCAATTTTTCACTCTCTTTTCGTATTTCTTTTTCACTCTTTTTCATATCTATTTTCAATTACTGCTTATGACACACGAGCGAATCATGGAGTGTCAAAGAATATTTTGGGCTCAAAGGGGCTGAATAGGGATACAATTTACTGCATGTTAGGTAATGAAATGTAAGAAGGGCTAACAAAGAAATGTCTGAATCATCTCCCTAAACATGTATGTCTTAACTATTTCGCCTCAAATAACAAGCAACCAGACTCATCGACATTTTTCATAATTGACAACACATATGCTCAGCACAATTATCCCAATTAATTAGATGTCATGAGTTTTTGGCATATCTAACTTAAGCACACAGATTTTAGCTTCTAATTTCATTATATTATCCCACTTAATTCACTAGGCGTTTCCAGCAACTAAAGCATGTATGATCATAAAAAAAAATTGACTCATGTAGACACAGTAAAAGACACAAAAAACTCAATCAAAATGACTCAAAAATAGAAACACAAAAATAAAATAAGTACCCCCCCCCCAAACTTAAACGACACATTGTCCTAAATGTGTAACGACTCAAATTTTTTAAAAGGGACGACTTACAGACAATAACGGTTTTAAATGATGGTGGTGGCGGCGGATACTGCATTGACCACTGGTTGAACCTGGTGCTCAAATCATTGACGCGCTGGCTCAGGTCCTAATGCCCTTGAATCATCTGTTGCTGATTTAAAAGCATCTGTTCATGGTTTCGCAGCATCTGTTGTTAATTTAGGAGCATCTGCTCCATGATTGGCACTGGAGGCTCCAAAACTAAGAGAGGCTGGTGGCTGCTTTCGTCGGGCTCATGCTGTGTGGCTGCTTCTGGCTCCTCTTGCTCCATTGCGGATGCGTCTGCTTCTTGATTTTGTCTCCTCTCCGCTGGGTTTGCAGGGTTAGGGTATGAATGTACCAGATTGTATGTTATCGGTGGCAGAGTCTTCTCAAGAATGTCTGTGGTGAATGTTAGGACTCTATGCCTAGCACATAATGCTGTGATGAATGAACCATGTCCCAAACCGCCAGTAGTAGTCAATCTGCTGGTTTCCCCAATACTCTGCACTATCTCCATTCCAATATAAATAGTCAGGCCCCTCATGATGCCAAAAATGAGCTTGATTATGTCTGCTGTTACATTGGTGAAATGAGTTGACAGAATCAAGCGAGCACTCACAAAATATAGCCAAGCCTTGGCTACTCTATTGAATTGGCACCGGAAAAGTCCTCTGCTCCCGCTGCGGAAATAACGAAACTACGCTCCTGGGTAGCATAGGGCCTCAGCAATTACATCCCATGATATGTGGTTGACATTCCTTGACCAGGTTCTGAAATGGTTTAGATGGTGGCCCTGGTCCCCAACATCAGCTGTCCCAAAAATAGCATTCACTCTTTCGGCACTAACGGGTACATAACACCCTCTTACAAAGTATCTCCCATTGCTTTGTTCTGGGTAGTTGGTGTAGAATTCTCTCACAGGTCTGACATTCTGTTGTGGAATAACATCATGGTCGACGAACCTTTCCCAACTATTGGCTTCAATCGTGGCTCTAATGGGCTCATAAACGTCATCATCATCGAGTGGGTCGACCTGATAGTCCATTCATCGCTCTTGTATTACTGCTCTACCACTTATCCTATTGTACCTATCCTATGCATCCCTGTTGGTGAATCGGGTCACATCGTGATCTGGGACTAATGAAGATGAGGTGGTTCGTGCCGTTCATTTCCTTGAAGTCATTATGAAGGTTGTTGAGAGAATTTCAGCAGCGTTTCCTTTGTTTCTTTGAGGTTTCCCAATAACTTTCACTCCACACCGCAACAATAACCAACCACAATTCAACACAACAACAATACACCAATGATTACACCACAATACCCCCAGTCCACATACATCGAACCAAACAGCAACATCAACAGTAACACACAGCACACAACACACAACCCCCAATGACACAACACAAAATACCAAAATAGCCCGTACACTACCCAATTCTTGAAGCTACTTTCACAACTAACCAAGAAATTTTCAATAGAATTGATGAAGATTACCTTTTTAAAAAGTTTTTCTTCACAAATCTCTTGACCCAAGTGAAGGAGTGGTGGAGGTGAAAGATGTGAGAGTTTTTAATGGGGGTTGTTGTAGGGATTTTTGGATAATTTGGTGGAGTTTGTGGAAGATTTTTGGGTGAAAGGGAGAGGATTTTCGGAAGTTTTTAGAGGGAGGAAGGATTTGTGTTTGTGTGGGAGAGGAATTGGGGGATTTAGGGCTTTAAATTCTGAAATCCCGTCCCGGCGCCGCGGCCCTGCAGATTGGCGCCGTGGCGCCCAAATTCCTGCGACCCGCTGGACTTTCGGCGCCGCGACGCTGCATCGATTTTCTTCCTTTCGTGTTTTTTCGTGGTTCATGTCCAATACTTTCACCTATCATCACAACACCACAAAAATACCAAAAGTGAGACTGTTCTAACAAAACTAAATTGCATAATTTAAACCTTGGGTTGCCTCCCAAGTAGCGTTGTCTTTAACATCTTGTAGCCGGACGCACGTTCCTTATCAAATCATTGGGGTAAATTAACCCCACAACCTATCCACTTAAAAATCATTTTCCTCTTCCTCACTCTATTTTTCTTTTTCACATCATTGGGTTCAGTAAGATTTACCTGTTTGTCAGCTTTCATGTCATGAACTTTTGTTACAGCTTTCAAACTATCCTGTGGGCTCACAGCTGTAGGAATGATCTCCATAATTTTGGTATGTTCTTGCTGAACTGCTGTGTCAGTTGTGCTTACTGTGAAGCACTTGTTGCTGGCCTGGGACTCAATGGTGGATTTGAATACCTTGAATACCATCTCTTCTTCCTGAACCCGTAGTCTCAATTCTCCATTCTCCACATCGATTAGGGCTCTACCCGTTGTAAGGAATGGTCTCCCCAAAATGATGGGTATTTCATCATCTTCCTCCATGTCAAGAATGAGGAAGTCACAAGCACATCTTTCACTATGCCTCTGGGGTGCACCACGGTTCGGTCAGCCAGCTGCAGATTAACTGTGGTTGGTTTGGCTTCCCCCAAATCCAATCTCTTGAACACAGATAGAGGCATGAGATTGATACTAGCCCCTAGGTCACAAAGTGCCCTATTGCATGTTACTTTGTCAATAGTGCAGGTCAGGGTGAAACTTCCTGGATCTTTCAACTTAGGAGGAAATTTCTTTTGTAAAATGGCGTTGCACTCCTCTGTCAACGCTATTGTCTCATAATCCGCCAACCTTCTCTTTTTCCCAAGTATCTCCTTCATGAATTTGAAGTATGCAGGCATTTGTTCTAACGCCTCAATGAAGGGGATATTGATGTGAAGCTTCTTAAATACCTCCAAGAACTTGGAGAACTGCTTGTCTATGGCCTTCTTTTGGAGCCTCTGAGGGTAAGAGATTTTATCAGTGTATTCCCTCAAAGGTGCTGGTGGAGCTTTCTCAACTGTAGGGTGGTCCTCAGTGACCCCCTTCTTTCCTTCCTCAATTGTTTTCTCTCCATCTTTCGCATGAACCACTGCTGGTTGGGGAGCAACCTGCTCCAACTGCTTTCCACTTCTTAACAACATTGTCTGACACTGCTCTCTTGGACTGACCTCTGTATTGCTTGGGAGAGTACCCGGCTGCCTGTTGGTTACCATCTTAGCCAATTTTCCAACCTGCATTTCCAGGTTCCTGAGAGAGGACCTGATTTCAGATATGAACTGATTCTGCGAATTGGTGAGTGTAAGCAATGCATCCCTCAGCTCATCAGGCTTCTCCTGTTGTGTAGGTGGTCTAAATCTTTGAGATGAGGTAGCTTTGATTCTGCTTCTTTGGTTATGGTAATTACTCTGATACGGTTGTTGCTGGGCCTGGTCGTTCCTCCACGAAAAGTTAGGGTGATTTCTCCACCCTGGATTGTATGTGTTGGAATTATAAGGCCGCTAAAAGTTCCCAACTTCCTGAACCTGCTCCATGGGCACATTATTAGGATTCACCACTGTGCATCTGTCAAAAGAGTGTGGGCCCCCGCAAATCTCACAATTCACAGGCATCTGGACTGCATTCACAAACATAGTGTTCTGCTGCAGTTGCTTTGTCAAGAGGGCCACCTGCGCATTCAGGGCAGTGATGACATCTAATTCATGTATGCCCATAGTCTTCCTGCTATTCACTGACCTGTCATCTGCCCCTTGATGATTGTTGGCAGCCATGTCTTCCAGTAACTCATGTGTCTCATTGGCACTCTTTCTCATGAACGTTCCCCCTGCTGCAGCATCAATTATGGTACGAGTAGTACCACTCAACCCATTATAAAAAATGTAGACCAACATCCACTTCTCTACGCCATGATGGGGGCATTTTCTTTGTAATCCTTAAATCGCTCCCATGCATCATACATCGACTCTCCATCTACCTGATATAAATTGTTCAACTCTCCCCTTAACTTTGCTGCCTTTGAATGAGGGAAGAACTTTGCAAGAAACTTTTGGGCTAGGTCCTGCCATGTGGTGACGGAGTTGGCAGGTAGTGAGTTCAACCAACTCTTGGCTCTGTCCCTAAGTGAGAACGGAGAGAGCCTCAGTCTAATGGCATCGTCAGTAACGTCATTGTACTTGAAAGTGGCACACAGCTCCAGAAAGTTGGCAATGTGCATGTGGGGGTCTTCTGATGGAAATCCCCCAAACTGTATTGTGTTCTGGACCATGCTCAGGATGGCTGGCTTGATCTCAAAATTGTTTGCCCCTATTGTTGGGAGCCTGATGCATGTCTGTGCACCAGTAACCGTGGGCAGAACATAATCTCCCAAGCTTCTTTCTGATGGTACCGGTATTGGCTCATCTACATGTTCAGGAACCTCGTTGTTTGCCCCATTCTGATTCGGTGGTTGGTTGTCCATGGTCACTGAATCAACTATCCTTTTATTTCGCATGTTTTGCTTGCACATTTTCTCAATTTCAGGGTTGAAGGGAACAAGTGTATCTGCTCCTCTCCTTCTTCGCATACACTAAATCCCTGAAAAAGACCAAAATCAACAAATAAATCAAGGCAACAGGGTTCTAACAGTAAAAAATAAATAAAAATAATGTCAAAGTAGGAATAAAAATAGATGGTTCGATATTAGAAGTACGCCAGTCCCCGACAACAGCGCCAAAAACTTATTAAGGACGTTGTCCAATTGCTCACGCAAGTGTACATATCGTTCACAAGTAATATAGTCTGTAAGACGGAGTTTATTGTCCACAGAGACTGGTTTCTAATTACCGTTCATCTATTTTATGTTATCTATTTGTCAATTGATAATTGAGTTGGGTTTTTGTTTAAAATTGCAAGAATTAACTAAACTATTGAAGTTGTAATCAGTTATGAAGGAATTAGGGCTTCCAAAATCCTCGACTATCCACTCTATTCAATCATTAATGCGACTAGACTGACTTCTTCTTCTACGTTAAGATAACGGTTAACTAGACTGTCTTATATTCCGGTTAGGATATATAATCACTCAACCCCAGTGCAGAACCCTTCTATATTTCTATGATAGGATTTATCACATAGGAGGATTAAGAACAGTAACCTATAATGCTACACAAGTATCGGGGTACTTTCGTCCGCGATTTTAACCTATGTCTATTCAATTGCAGCACATCCAAATCTCTCCTCTCGGTTCTTGATTCGAAATCATATAGATTATGATAATTAGTTATCAATTAACTATCAAACATTCATACCAATTATTGAATAAATCTTAATCAAGTGAAGAAGAAATCAAACTACTGCATTAATTCATGAATAAGAGTTTCAAGCGATTCATAAGGAAAGCCCTAATAAAGTGTTTAGCTCCTAGCCATAGACATGCTAAGAACTAATACAAATACCAACATAAAATGAATTGTAAAGAAAATAAAGAAAAATATTGTGAACTAAAGTCTCCAATTGTAGCTTCAAATCTGCCCTGAGTTGTGTTGTGTGATAGAATGGACTCTTTCTCATAGAATAATCCCTAGGGCCTTTTGTATGTTGCAATTTTTGTGCCCTATGGACCCTTCTGCCCCTGGCCAAATTATCCCCGGATTCTCGATTTTCGTACTGGCGCCGCGGCCCTGCATACTGGCACCGTGGAGCCTAAAGATTTATGGCTTCTCTGATGTTCGTGGCCATGCTAATTTCTTTGCGTCATGCGTGTTGCGACTTTCATCCGGGTCTTCAATTTCTGTCATTTTCGGCCTTGGATTTCTCCTTTTATTCCCATTTTTCGTTCCTTTTCGTCATTTTAACTTTTTGAACCGATGTGACTCAAAAGAAAGAAAAACAAACCTAATAATATACTAAACACAACAAAACGAGTAAAATACTAACTAAAAATGACTCAAAAAGCGTATACAAAATACGCTTAACAACGTCCACTGATTTGTTTTAGAATCAACATTTTCATCAACCTCGCCATCACTGGCTTGTCAACCTTCTTCTAGTGCTGCATGTGTCGCAGTAGTACCTTATTATAGCTCGGGTGCCGAGAAGTCTCTCAAATCAACTGTTTTTTATTCATTGTTCTTAGATTCTGAACTCTCCCATAACTTGTCCTTGTACAACACTTGTTCATTGAAGATGATGTCCCTGCTTCGGATGATCTTCCGATTTTGTTCATCCTAGAATCGTTAACCAAACTCGGTGTCACCATAGCCAATAAAAAACACTTCTTAGAGTTCGAATCAAGTTTACTTCTAGTAATAACATCACTATGAACATAGGATAAACAATCACACACTTTCAGAAAAGAATGGTTTACCTTTTTTCCAACTCTTCTGGAATTTTGAAACCCAAAGGAACAAACGATCCTATGTTAATCAAGAAGGATGCGGTATTGATTGCATCTGCCCAGAATGGCTTGGGAAATTCATCATGTATTCTCATGCTCCGTGCACTCTCTTTTAATGTTCGATTCATTATTTTCGCTATTTCATTTTGTTGGGGCGTTTCAGGAATAGTCTTCACCATATTGATCTTATTATCAACACAATATCGTTTGAAGTCACCATCAATGTATTCTCCACCGTTGTCGGACCTCAGACTCTTCAATTTGAGGTTTGTCTCATTCTCAACCATGTCTTTCCACCTTTTGAAGACAATGAATACATCATATTTATTTTTCATAAAATAGACACATAGCTTTCTGGTTGAATCATCAACAAAGGTCACGTAGTAATGTGATCCTCTAAGTGAGGGGACAATAGTAGGTCCCCACACGTCAGTGTGCACTAATTCAAGCTTCTCAGCTTTCAATTCTCTACATGCACTTGAAAAACTTACTCACTTCTATTTTCCGATAATGCAGCTCTCACACATATATGATCCACCGACTTCAGCTCTGGAATCATACCGTTAGTCACCAGAAGATTCATCCCTTTCTCGCTCATATGACCCAGCCTGCAATGACATAACTCTATCTTCTTTGTGTTGTCAATAACATCAAATGTATCACGGCAGCTCATCGTCATATAAAGAGTACCAGTTACTCTATAAGAAAAACGCTCTAGCTTCTCTCTAGTTTCGCTCACTAAAATCGACCAAGGCTTAACAAAGTTACATGAGTGAATCTTTTGGCTTGGATTTATCCAAGTGTTTTGTTAATATTCTTATATTAAAGGTGGAGAATACACTTTCGCGTTGGATTTCACGGAAAATTCTTCTTGTTCACGAGAGTTGTGGTTGTATTTTGGCTAAGTTGAAGACTTGAAGCTCACGGGTTTCTTTGGGATTTTTCCTCTCACTCTCCATGTTCATTTATGAGAGGTTTACTATATATGTTAAACTTTTAAGGTTCTTGGAGGAATAGCATTTATTAAAGCTTTTAAGCCTCAACCACCGGCGCGAAGGGTCCTTACACTTCTCTCCTCATTGATATATATATCTCTCGGGCCTCAAACTTACAAGTAGAAGTTATCACCCCCCCCCCCTTGGGGTGGAGAAAATCCATTTGTTACCATCATATTGAGACACAACAACATCGGAAGCTCAATAACTTCCATCGGAGCTCAACAACTTCAAGAATCTGGAAGCAAAGGAAAACTCACATCCGGGTGATTTCTTCACATTTTCCTTCCTCTTTACGATTGTTTAGATTAAGGTTTAAGTGTTGGTATCTCTGGATTTGTGCTCCTTGGTGTTCTCTCTTCCGTTTTCTTATTTGGTGATGCTAAGATTTTACTCCCACTTGTTCTTGCGATTCCTGTTCTTCATCCCTTACGGGTGTTTTACGAAGGTTTCCATACGTTGAACCAACTCACATGTGATTGATTTGATGGTGTAACACTGGTTTTAGGCTTGCCTCATTTTAGATTTGTCCCTATTCGTCCGTATTCTTGAGTTTCTTAATAGCGCACCTTTTAAAAATTATTGAGTTTACGAGTGGTTACGGGAGATTCTTTGGGTGGATCTTTCCTCTATTAGTGTTATTTTGGTGCTTATAGACCTTGTATTTTCTTGGTAGTTCACTGGTTCTTTCTCTCTTGTTCGCCTCTACTCAAAAACTCCCCCTATCACTTGGTCGGGTGGATGGTTCCTCATAATCCTCGATGGAGGGTCTCTTCTCACTTGATCATTCAGCTCAGTAACAGACTCCTCCTCGACATCATCATATGTGTTCTCTCTTTGAGGTTCAGATGTGTCCTCTGATGTTGGGACAACATATGTTGCTTCAGTGAGTTGCGTCTCTTCAACTGCAACAACGATGTTGTTTTCTGAAGATCTACCAGATATATCCAGCAGGTCATCAAAATAACATTTACAAACTCCTGGATGGTCTTTTCCCGAAGGTTGTATATTCGGTAAGCATGGTTATTCTGAGAGTAGCCGACGAATATCCCCTTGTCGCTCTTAGAGCCAAATTTAGTCAGTTTATCCCTGTCATTAAGAATATAGCACACACACCCAAAAATATGGAGTACATTAGAGAAGGTTTCTTTCCATTTAACAGTTCATAGGGTGTCATCTTGGTTCCTGGCCTTAGATAGACTTTATTACTTATGTGACATGTTGTGTTCAAGGCTTCTGTCCAAAACCTTTTTGTTAACTATTTAGAACTCAACATTACTCTTGTCATTTTCTGTAAAGTTATGTTCTTTCTCTCGGCAACCCCATTTTGTTGAGGTGTTTTTGGTGCCGAAAATTCATGGAATATGCATTTCTTTTCACAGAATTTTACAAAGGTTTGATTTTCAAATTCCTTTCCATGATCAGATCTTATTTTGAAAATTGAAGAACAAAACAGATTCCTAATTCTAGAGTAAAGTGTTTTAAACATCTCAAAGGTTTGTGATTTTTCCTTTAAAAAATATGTCCAAGTAAATCTGGAAAAATCATCAACAATCACATAAGAGTATCTCATTCCTCCTAGACTATCTACCTCAATTGGACCCATAAGATCCATATGCAATAATTGGAAATAATGAGACGTGCCTGAATGTTGTCCGTCATGTTGGACAATATTGTGAGAGACTCGGGTCTTCTTTCCCTTCAAACAATATTCACACAGTGTTTTATCTTTTGAATCCAGTCTGGGAATGCCTTTGACAGCTTCAAACGAGATCAGCTTCTCCAAGGTGTCGTAATTGACATGTCCCAACTTCTGGTGCCTGATGCGCGATTTATGCACACACTAAACGCAAGTGCACGTGTCGTGACAAGTAATATAGTCTAGAAGACCGGGTTATCGTCCTCAGGGATTAGTGTCTAATTATCAACCTCTATTCTGTAGTATCTATTTGGTAACCGATAATTTGATGAATTGTTTATAGCTATGATTATAGATGCTAACTAATTTACTTTACTTTACTTCAGATATGGTGGAAATAGGGCTTCCAAATCTCCTCAACTATCCGCTCGCTTTACTCATTAATGCAAATAATTATGGTTCTTCTTCTATTTTGAGATAGCAGGTTAACTAAGCTGTTTTATACTCCCGTTAAGGTAATATAAACACTCAACCCCAACGTAGAACCCTTCTATCTTTCGATGACAAGATTGACTACAAAGGAGGATTAAGAGCAATAACCTATTAAGCTACACAAGTATCGGGGTACTTTCGTCCACGATTTAAACCTATGTTTATTAAACTATAGCATATTCACAATCTCCCCTTTCGGATTTCGATTAGAAATCATATAAGTTATGATAATTAGTGATCAATTAATTACCAAGCAATCAAAACAAATATTGAATAAATCTCAACAATAATAAGAAGAAACTAAAACATGCATTAATTCAAAAGAACGATGTTCAAGCGATTTGACATGGAAAGCCCTAAATTAAATTAGTTCCTAGACATAGACATGCCAAAAACTAAAATAATATCCAACATACACAAAAAAGAAATAAAATAAAGAACAAGAAATTACTTAAAAGTAAGTCTCCAATCTTGATCTTCAAGTTGTGATGAATTGTCAAGTGTGGAACCCTTCAAAATCTGACCTAAAGGTCCTTTTTATATCACCAAAAACGTCCAAAAACTTTTCCTTCTTGGCCTTGGCCCATTCCTATTCGGATTTGACAATTTTCCCGCCTTGGCGCCACGGCGCCGAAACTTCTACGGCTCTCTGCTCTTTGGGCGCCGTGGCGCTCTGCTGCTGCTAGTTGGTGGCGCCGTGACGCCGCTCTGTTTCTCGCCCGAGTTGCCACTTTTTCAGCTTTTGGAGCTCTGGAACCTCTGTTTCTGCCCTCTTTTCGCCCCTTCTTGCCAATGTGCCACTTTAAACCATTGTGACTCAAAAGAAACAAAATATATCCTAACACGACACATATTTGTACAAAAATGGGCAAAAGACTAACTAAAAATGACTCAAAAGGGGTATATAAAATACAGCGATCAAACACTCCCAAACTTAACACTTGCTCGCCCTCGAGCAAAGATAAAAAATATAAACAAAGACAAGAAAGAAAAGAAAATAAAATGACTCAAAGACATTGATCAAGTTGCTGCATCATTGTTACTTAGAAAAGCATGAAGGTTAGTAGAATAATATGCAGGAACATATATCATGAATTTTTAGCATTCTAAACACATCAAGTAAGATATTTCGCAAATTCAATTTAATCATGCTCAATGGAAGTAAGAATACCTAACTATGCATGTCAATTTCAAAATCCTATGACCTGTTCATTTGTTATTCTCCACTAATCATGGATACACACATTAGAGATCATCATGGCTTTTCAGGGTTGTAATGTAGGCTTAGGCAGGGGTAGGTAAAAATAGGCATTTAGGCTCAATTTACGTACCATAAGCTCTTTTGCTTTCGATTCTTCCCTTTTCTTTTGATTTTCTTTTTAACCTCATACTTATATTTCTCCTCTTTTATTTTGACAGAATGAGGTGTATTATGAATAGCAGACACCCCTAAACTTAGGCTTTTGCCTATTTATTATTATTTTTCATTGGGGTGCATCAAAATTCTTCACTCTCTTTTGTTTTTTTCCAACACTTTATATTCCAATCATCTCAACTTTTTTACTTATGACACAAATATGGAACTATAGGGTGTCAAAGAAAGGTCATATTTTTGGCTCAATGGGGCTGACTAGGGATACAATTGTGATGTCATGGATATGCAATGAATGGTAAGAAAGGGCTAACAAAGAAATGTCTGAGTCATCTCCCTAACATGCATATCCTAACTATTTCGCCTCAAATAGCAAGCAAGCAGACACATAGGTTTAATCACTAAACAATGCATAAATCAAGCAAAATACCCCAAATAGTTTGATTTCATGAATTTTTGGCATATCTAACGTAAGTGTTCAGATGGTTGCTTCTAATTCCATTACATTATTCAACTTTATCTCACTAGGCGTTTCAAGTAACTACAACATGCATGATCATAATAAAAAAAAAGACTTAAATAAACATAAAAAATAACACAAAAAGACTCAAAAAACATATCAAAAATAACTAAGAACTCCCCCCCCCCCCAACTTAAATCACACATTGTTCCTAATATGTGCAAGACTAAAAAATAAAAGAAAAACGGGACAACTTACAAACTTGGTTTAAAATGGTGGCGGTGGCGGTGGCGGCGGATAATGCATGGACCACTGGTTAAACAAGGAACTCATCTCATCAAATCTCAGGTTCAACTGTTGTTGCTCTTGCCATATTTCTTGCTATCCTTGCCTCAGGTCCTGTTGACCTTGTATCATTGTGTCAAAACTCTGCATCATCCTCTGCTGGTTTACGAGAAACTGCTCCATCATAGGCACCAGAGGTTCCATTCGAGGCTTGGCGGCTCTTTACTGCCTCATCTTTGAGCCTCTGTCTCAGGCTCATCATCATCCATGGCAGCCTCTGCTGTTGTTCTTCTTCGGTCTTGGTGCTAGTCTTTGGTCTCCTTCTTGCCTTCTTTGGAGGAACTGTTACGGAAGGCATGCACTATCCCATATGACACAGGAGGTTGACCCTTCTCATATGTATCAGTAGCTAGGGTTGGGACTCCATATCTAGAACATAAACTGCAAATAAGTGATTCATGTCCCAACCCACCTGTAGTGACCAACCTACTGGTTTCTCCAATGTTCTGCAATATCTCCTTCCCAACATCAATCGTCTTCTCTTTCATAATTACATATATCATTTTTATTCCATCTGATGGCACTCTGGTGAAGTGCGTCGATGGAATCAGGCGGGCACTGATGAAATATAGTCAACCCTTGTCTGTTTTATTGAACTGACATCTGCTCCGTCCTCTTGATCCATTTCGTGCAATATCATACTCAGCCCCAGGGTAGCATTATGTGTTTGCGACGATATCCCAATCGATGTTGTTGGCATCTCTAGACCATGTTCTGAAATAGTTTCGACCATCGCCTCTCTCTTCAACATCGGTTGTTCTTAATAGCTCATTCACCACCTCAGTCGTCACAGGCACATAATTTCTTCTCACAAATCATCTAACATTTACCCTTTCCGGAAAGTTAGCATAAAATTCTTTCACCATTACGGTGTTCTGTGGTACTATTCTCTCCGGATTAACAAATCTCTTCCACCCCATGACCTCTATCATTGCCCGAATAGGCTCATAGACATCTCCATCCTCAAATGACTCCCTTTGGTACTCCATTCCTCGCTCAGGGATCAAGGGTCTAGTACTAAGTTTGTAATATCTGTCTTCTGCTTTTTGACTGACAAACCTAGTAGCGTTATATCAGGAACTGAGGCGGATGTGGAAGCTCTTTTTCTCGCGGACATTTTGAAAAATTTCAGAAGATTTCTTCCGCTTCAAGAGATTACCCAAAGAACTTTCAATCACACCAATCAACACACAGCGAAATCAGCAAACTACAACACCATTCACCCCCCAAACTTCACTCAAAGCACCGGTACAACACCCCACGATCACTACGTATAATCTTACCGCAAAATTTTCACACCAAACTTCAACACACCCCACATTATCCATCAATAAAGCACATCCTCAAACTTATGAATTACCTCATCTGATTGCTTTGAAAATTTCACGAAAAGTGCTGAAAGTTACCTTGGACGGTGTTCTTCAAAATTTTCTTGTTCCTAGTGATGGATTGAGGCAATGGAATGAGGGTTGTTGTTTGTGATGGTTAAGGGTGCAAGGAATTTAAGTACTTTGGTTGTGATTGAGTTTAGTTTGTGGAAGATTTTGAGTAAAGGAGGTTGATTTCGTGGGTTTTGGAGAGAGGAAGGGTTTTGGGTTTTTGATTTGGAGAGGGGAAATCGGATTAGTGCTCCTTTAAATTTCAGCTTTTTCCGCCGCGGATCCACGACCCTGATATAGGCGCCGCGACGCCCAAACATCTGCGACCCTCTGAACTTCCGGCGCTGTGGCGCTCTGATTTGGCGCCACGGCGCCCAAACTTCAGAGACTTTCTGGACTTTCGGCGTCGCGGCCCTGCAACCGGCGCCGTAGCGCCCAATTTCCTGTGCCTTTATGCATTCTCGGCGCCGTGGCGCCGAGCCGATTTCCTCATATCTTCACGTTTTTCGTCCTCCACTTTCTAGCCCTGTACCTGTCATCACAACATGTAAACAATACCTTCCGTAAGACTGTTCTAACTAAAACTAAATTGCATAAATTTTTAAAAACATTGGGTTGCCTCCCAAGTAGCGTTGTCTTTAACGTCTTTTAGCCGGACGTAGGTTCCTTATCAAGAGGCATGGGGTAAATTAACCCCACAGCCTACCCATTTCATAATCATTTTTCTCTTCCGCCGTCTGTTTTTCTTTTTCTCCCTTTTCTCAAGAGAAGGTTTAGCGTTGCTCACCTGTACTGGCGAACTGATTTCCCTTGCTTTGGCCTGTTCTGGCTCAACTGATGTGTTAACGGTGCTGACTGCAAAACATTTGCTTATGACCGGGGGTTCAACGGTGTGTTTAAACACCTTGAACACCATCTCTTCTTCCTCAACTCTGAGTTTCAGCTCGCCTTTTTCCATATCAATCAAGGCTCTCTCAGTTGTCAAGAATGGTCTTCCCAAGATGATAGGGATTTCATCATCTTCCTCCATATCAAGGATGAGGAAGTCTGCAGGAAAGAAAGAATTTCCCACCTTAACCAATACATCTTCAATTATTCCCCTGGGATGCACCACTGTCCTATCCGCCAACTGCAAGCTCACAGTGGTTGGTTTGGCTTCACCCAACCCCAACCTCTTGAAAATGGACAAGGGCATGAGATTTATGCTGGACCCCAAAATCACACAGGGCCATGTTACATGTCACTCTGCCAATTGTGCAAGGCAATGTGAAGCTCTCTGGATCCTTAAGCTTGGGGGGCAGTTTCTTCTGCAATATGGCACTGCATTCCTCTGTCAATGCCACTGTCTCATACTCAGCTAGCTTCTTCTTCCCAATAATTTCCTTCATAAATTTGAAATAAGTAGGCATTTGCTCCAACGCCTCAATGAAAAGGATGTTAATGTGCAGCTTTCTAAATACCTCCAAGAACTTGGAGAATTGCTTATCAACTGCTTTCCTTTGCAACCTCTGAGGGTAAGGAATCTTCTCTGTGTATTCCCTCACTGGAACTGTTGGAGCCTTCTCTAAAACAGGGCGGCCCTCAGTAACCCCCTCATTCTCTGCCTCTACTCTCTGTTCTACCACGGGGTGTAGCCGTTTCTAGCTTCACTTCTCACCGCACTTGACATCGCTCTGGGATTCATCCCTGTATTACTAGGAAGAGTGCCCTGTGGCCTGTTGTTTGCCATCTTTGCTAGCTGTCCCACCTGCGTCTCCAAGTTCTTGATAGAAGATTTTGTCTCTGCCATGAACTGAGTTTGTAAATTCGTAAGTGTCAACAAAGCTGCTCGCAATTCGTCTGCTTTTTCTTATGGAGCAGGTGTACTGAACTGTTGGGATGGTGAGGTCTGGTTAAATGGTTGCTGATTTTGGTATTGGCCTCGGAACTGGTTCTGTTGCCCTTTATCACCCTTCCATGAAAAGTTAGGGTAATTTCTCCACCCTGGATTGTAAGTATTTGAGTAGGGGTTGTTCTGGGGCCTAGGGTAATTCCCCACTGCCTGACATTCTGTTTGCTCAATAGGGATGTTGTTGGGGTCTGCTGATAGGCACCTATCAAAGGTATGAGGACCCCCACACATATCACAACTTAATGGCATCTGAAATGCATTCACTGACACTGTGTTCTGCTGCAGTTGCTTGGTCAAGAGAGCCACCTGTGCGTTTAACACTGTGATGGCATCGATCTCATGAACTCCTATCGCTCTCCTTACACTTACCCCTCTATCATCTGTCACATGGTTATTGGTGGCCATGTCTTCTAGCAAATCATGGGCCTCATGTGCTGTCTTCTTCATGAAGGTTCTACATGCAGCTGCGTCAATGATGGTTCTTGTGGTCCCGCTTAGCCCATTGTAGAAAATATGGACCAAATTCCACAACTCAATGCTATGATGTGGACACTTTCTTTGTATATCTTTAAATCTCTCCCAAGCCTCATAGAGTGACTCTCCATCAGCCTGGTAAAAATTGTTCAGCTCTCCTCTCAGCTTAGCGGCTTTGGACGGTGGAAAGAACTTTGCCAAGAACTTCTGTGCCAACTCCTGCCATGTGAATATAGAATCTGTAGGCAAGGAATTCAACCAAACTTTTGCTCTATCCTTGAGTGAGAAGGGAAAGAGCCTCAATCGGATGACGTCGTCGGTAAAGCCATTATACTTGAAAGTTGCGCATAGCTCCAAGAAATTTGCTATGTGCATATGAGGATCTACAGATGGCAACCCTCCGAATTGAACTGTATTATGCACCATACTCAGGATCGCAGACTTGATTTTGAAATTATTTGCTCCTATTGCAGGGAGCCTGATGCAAGTCTGTGCTCCATTCACCCTCAGCTTGGACCTGGACCCTTTCTTCCACATCCATTGGTAACCTCTGGGGCATCCTCTGGTTAGGTTGGTGATCACCTAACCCTTCGTTCATCTCATTGTTATTATGCAAGCCTCCCATTGCTATTAAGGCCAAGATTCGTTTGTTTCTCCGGTTCTGCTTGCAAGTCTTTTCAATCTCCGGGTTGAAGGGAGCAAGTGTGTCTGCTCCTCTTCTCCTTCGCATAAACTAGATGCCTGCAACAGATCAAAATCAACAAACGCATCACGACGCACGATTTCACGCCCGGGTTGCCAATTTTTCAGCTTTTTGAGCTCTGGAACCTCTGTTTCTGCCCTCTTTTCGCTCCTTCTCGCCAATGTGCCACTTTAAACCATTGTGACTCAAAAGAAAGAAAATCTATCCTAACACGACACATATTTGTACAAAAATGGGCAAAAGACTAACTAAAAATGACTCAAAAGGTGTATATAAAATACACCGATCAGTGCCAAAGTGTCAAGACACCTACCTTTGTGGAGTTGCAAAACTCTTCTCTGCCTACTAGATAGCAGTTATCTCCGGTTCGGGTTCCTGACATGACACACTTGTTTGTAGAATCCGTAAGTTTGCATCCAAGTTTGTTGAATTTCACCTCTAGATCGTCATCACATAGTTGCCTTATGCTAAGGAGATTAGCAACTTAACTTTCTACATGAAGCACATTCTTCAAGGCTGGTACATTTGGAACATTAAGAATTCTTCTACCAATAATCTTACTCTTACTTCCTCATCCAAAAGTCACGTACCCTCCATTGAATGTTCCATACTCCTTCAAGAGACTTTTGGTACCTGTCGTATGACGTGAGAAGCCATTATCGAAGTACCAAGAACCTGTAATGTTGGTACGCAAGACAGTTATGCACACATTACATTTTAGATTCAGTTTGGGTACCCACTACTTTTCAAACCTTTTCTTCCTTCTGCTTTCAGGCTTGTTGCTTTGAATGTTGTCAGTGATGTTGGGCAACATTGGTGACAACACTTTAGGCAATAGGCTGAGTGCAGAATTTGAAGTTTGTAGCAATAGGGCATAAGATATCCTGACTTTTTAAAGAAGCTACATACAAACTTCGATCCAATCATAGTTCTCTGAGAGTTACTAGCATTTTCTTTGACAAATTTTATCCTCTCAGATTGACTATGGATCCTGGAAGTATTGGTTTTCCTAGGAGATTGGTAACCAAGCCCAGTCCTTGTGGGATTGCTGAAGTTCAGTATTGCATCCAGTTTGGAGGTTCCCATGTTGAGCATTTGAAACGTGGTCTCAGTTGTATTCAATCGTGCACCAATCTTACCAAGCTCTAAATTCTTCTTGGTAAGTGTCACCTCTAATCGGTTGATTGTGCCTTTCAAATTGTTATTCTCAAGAGCCAATGATTTTGTTTTTGAGTCTAGTTGCTCAGATTTAGTGATTAAGGTTTTACAAAGATTTTGTAATTCATTTATCGTTTCGTCTTTGGAGTCAACTAGATCCCAATCTGCAGCCTCAGTTGAAGAAATAAATCCACTAAAACAATTTACATCAGAATAATAAAAGTATACATACCTCTCTGAGGGTGCATGCATTCCAGATGTGGAATCCGATGTTGTTTCTGATGTTGTCGCAACATCGTCGTCAACATCTTTATTGTCAGACATTGAGTGTTCAAACATGGCTGCAAGAATTTCCTGTGGTTGTTCTTCTTCTTAATCTTCTTTTTCTTCTTCTTCATTTTCATCATCACTGATGGTTACCCACATAACTTTACCAATTTTCCTAAGGGTGTCATTAGCGTAGTGTCCCCAACCCGAGCATGCATGACACTGCACTCCCTCGAGTTGTTTGGGATTGTAATTGGTACTGTCGGAGTTGCATTTCCTCAGTGGATTGCAATTTCTCTGCTCAAAAGGTGACCTAATTGGTTGCTTATTGAAGAGAGGGTTCTGATGCTTATTATAATTGGCTTTATTGCGATCAGTGTTGATCTTCCTCACCATTGAATTGAATCGACGAGTGAGTAAGGCAACAGTAGCATCACTCTCTAGTTCCTCCAGGTTTTCTTCCTCGTTTTCCAATTCAGATTTCGAGGTTTGTCCTTGGAGTGCCAAAGTCTTGTCTTTATATAGATCTCTTTGGCTCTTCATGTTCATCTCATATGTTTGAAAGATGCTCATTAAAGAGTGAATATCCATAGTAGCAAGATTATGAGCCTCTTCAATAGCACAAATCTTAGTATTGAATCTTTCATGAAGAGATCTGAGAGCTTTATCCACAAGTTGTGTGTTGGTTAAAGGAGACGCAAGCACTTGACACTGATTAGCAATGTCAATCAACTTTTCAAAATAGGATTTTATGTCGTCAGACTCTTCCATCCTTAAGCGTTCGTATTGACTCAAGATCATGTGAAATTTTGTACGACGAACACTTGAGGTTCCCTCACAATTGGTTTGTAAGGTTTCCCAGGCATCCTTGGCCGTTGTGCAATTCTGGAACACTTGAGGTTCCCTCACAATGGGTTTGTAAGGTTTCCCAAGTATCCTTGCCGTTGTGCAATTCTGGATAAGCTTGAACATATAGATGTCTACTCATCCAAATATCGCATTTAGAGCCTTTCATTAAAGCTTGCAGTGTTGATTTCTTCCTGGGTCCATTCAGACTCGGGTTAGTGAGTACATCACTATCCTCGTCTGTTGGGTACTTGGGAATTCATAGCCTTCGGAAATTGATTTCCATGCTCGAACATCAATGGATTTGATGTGCGAACGTAGTCGAATTTTTCAGTAGGCGTAGTTAGATCCGTCAAGTATTGAAAGTCTACCAACGTTTTGTAAAGCTGAGTCCATAGCCATAATATTCAGAATCAAACACTTATTGTATCAAGTACAGATTCTGATACCACTTGTTGGGTCCCGGGGCTACGGATTAGTAAAACGCGTAAGATTCAAATCGCAAAAAAACTAGAACAACAAAAACAGTCATTGAATGTTCTTCAATGTTGAGTCAACATCTGAGGCAATATTGTTATAAAAGAGTATAAACCTTTGTAGAGTAAATGCAGCGGAAAAAGTAAAGAGACACAAGATTTATATTTTCAAGGGTATATATAAATATATCCCTTGATGGTCGATGACCAAAAGAATTGTATAAATTATATACAATTACAAATGAATTTCTTTTTACAAATTGAGCGTTATAAACGAGAAAGAAATTACAAACAAAAATGAAGTCGCAGATAATTTCGCCTAAAGTTACAAAGTCTAAAAGATAAAAGACAACATCTTCATTACAATCGCTTGGACAATAAGCTTAATCTAGAATAAAGATAGCAATTGTAATGTGGGGCTAGATGTTGTTAAAACAACATTAGGCTAGGTGTGTTGATCCAGTTTTCTAAGGTAAAATCCGAGAACTCTCTTGGAAGTTCTTCTTCTACAAATCTGGATCATCGATACACTGAAGTTCCCCTCTATTTATAGTGTGGAACTTCCCTTGAAATCCTCATTGATTGTTGCGGAGGTTGAGCAAAAGATGGCAGCAGCTTGGACCGAGTCTTCCTCCTGAAAATCCTCAACGATCTGGACTTGGTCATACGCTGCTTTCTCTCCACGCTTTGACTGCATCTTTCACCACGTTTTAAACACATCAATCTTGTAAGCTTGCCTAGGTCATTTTTTACTCACAGTAACACAAGCTGTTTTGGCCGGAAGAATAGGCAAAATCATTACTGAGATATTGTCAGGAATGTTGTCACAATATCGCAGGCAACATCCTGAAGATGTTGTCCTGAGCTTTCGCAGATGTTGTCACAACATCCTATCCAACATCAACAACCACCTTAATTTTGAAATTGGTAGTTCTGTGACAATCTTAATATGATTTTATTTGCTACTGTTATGAAATTACCCAATATTAGTTCCGTTACACAATCTAAAAGTTGTTTATCTTATGTCTAATGACAGAATAATAATCAAAATAAACAGAATCTAAAAGAAAAATGACAGATTAATAATCAAAATAAACAGAATCTAAAAGAAAAATGAAGAAATCATGATGAAATTGAATGAGATATATTACTTTTTCTTGTTTTTCCACATCTTTTAATTTCATGACGTGTCGTGATTTTCCTTTCACTAATTTACTGTATTTTCCTTATTCATTCATATTGAGCTAAACATAAAATCATTAAATAATTAACGTATGTGTGTCATTCAGGGCCGTAGTCCCTGGGGCAGTAGGTGGCGCAATCGCACCGGGCCCTGGCTGACGGGGCTTCCGTCCCATAATTTTTCTTTTTCTTTTTTCTTTTTCTTTTTTCTTTATATATTTCAAATATTAAGATATGTATTAAAAATATATCTAATCTTATCTGTGAGATTTGTAGCTTAGCGATTGAGGGGCCCTTTCAAAAGTTATTCTCTAGTGAGAGGTCGCGTGTTCGGATTCAATGACAGCGCATCAAAGACTTTTTTTTATAAAACACAAAAAACAGGTTATCCTCCCTCTTTAAATAAATTTAGGCTCAAGTTACAAGTCTGTGGCTCAACTGCCCCCCTCCGGCTCCCTCCCTCTTTAAAACACCACAAATACAATCCAAAAAAAAAACCGTCAATTATTGTAGAAATCTCAACTTCCAAGTTAAATTTTTTTGGTAAGTTATTGTTTTGAGAATTATTTTTCTTTAATTCACCATTAACATGGATTGATTGCATCAATGTTTATTTCATTTTGCTTAGGATTTCAAATTTGTCAAATCTAAATATTATATTTAATTTAGGGTTATCAATATTATATTAAATTAATTATGTTTAGATTTAGATTTTACATTACTTTTATTGGTAATGTATGCAATGGATGACTTGTATTTTACATGATTACATTAAATTTGGTTTGTCTTTTTGTTTCAATATGAGAATTACAAATGACTCCTACCCAAAAATATCCTGGACATGAAAAATGTAAAAAAAAAAAAAAAAAAAAAAAAAAAAGAGTTCATCCAGTATCAAAGAGGGGCATTGGATAGATTTGTTCAAACATTCTTTGATTATGAAATATTGTTTGATGACTTTGAAGATAAAATGCAAGGAGATCAATTTTCTATGTCTAATGTAATTATAACTTTTCTTATAAATCTTTAATGTAATCACATTAAGGTATCTCTTTCGTAGCATTATAATTTATTGTACTGAAATTAAAAATATTGAATCGAATATAGTGTTTACTATACATTTATTTGATGTTTTGATAAATAATTTTTTTAATATTAATTAATTAATTAATTTTAATTTTTCATATGAATAAAAAATGATCTTTTTTTATTTCTCGCACCGAGACCTTAAAAATATAGAAAATCACAAAGGATATCATAAGATAGCTTAATTTTATCATATCATATGCTGTATGATTGAATGAAAACAGAAGTGAAACAAATTAAAAAACTGAGTAAAGGATTTAGCTGTTCTAACTTCTAAGAAACGAAAAGGGTATATCAGAAAAAGCAAAACATATACTCCTAATATATACTTATCTAGTCAAATTACAAGAGCTTTTTAACCTCTATAGCTCAACTCCACCATCTTTACATCTTTATTCTTATCATTCATTTACAAACAAAAAAAAGACTGATAAATTGCTTGCTTGTACAAAGAGCATGCCCGAAGAATTAATTCCCAAGAGAAAAATCTCCGCAAACAGAGTACTCTGCTGCAGGATTAAGGGAATAAAATCTTGATTGAACGTCCATATCTTTCAAACATTGATGTGTCACCGGTTAGATACTATGAGATAATCATGGAATCTCAACTGGTATACCTCACTGCACCGGTGCCAATAGTTATCTATGATCTGTTCATAGGAACAATCTTGATGACTAGTCCTGGAAAAACATCATCAGGGTCATGAATATGTGGATTCCTCTCAATAATATAAGGGTCACCACACTTATCACTAATCGTATGTAACGTTTCACCTTCTCCGACCACATATATTTCATCACACGGCCGGTTAAGGAAGTGGTTCCCTTTCATCACTGCTCCATCTGTTGAATAATTATCATCTTTCACTGAGATAATTAAAAGCATACCTAATATAACCATAGCACAGTACAAAGAAGCTACATCTGCTATGGCTAGTAATTGTGATTTTGTGGATTTTCTTGATACCAGAACGAACGCCATATTAATTACTTAGGTTTGAGAGAAAGAGAGGGAAAAGGATGATGTTCTTTTTTATTAAGTTTAGAAGGGATTTATATATAGAGGTGGAGTTGACTGCTATTTTCAGTCGTGTTTGATGGTTAATGGTTTGGGCAGTTGAATTCAAAGTCATCAACTATATATTTGATCCTTTATTTGGTGTACTTATGAAATGTTTGACTAATTAAACGCGCCTTCTTTATGAGGGGTTTAATTTGATTGGAGTAAAATATTTAGTGATAGAATTAGGTTAATTTATGTTGGAAATTTTGTGTGTGAATAGGGGTGGAAGAGATAGACAAAGTAACGATATCAACGTTTGCTGGGTCGAGTGATGACACTCTCTCTTTAAGGTAAAATTATCTCATATATATTGATTTACGGGTAGTTGGTAATAGTCTCCCAAGATAAAACAGCAATAACTTTCACAAGTACAAGTCAATACTTGTGAATCCTTAGAAGAAGTAAGAATTCAAGATTGCTAGAAGAAGAATAAGAGGCTCTTAAATGATTTCCAGATTTTGGATCTGTTTTTGGATGATTTCAAATGATATTTGAGACCTCTATTTATAGGTGCAAAGTGGTCATTCACATGTCATGTGAATGCACTAATTGGGGTCACATAGAACTCATCAAAGGTTGTCTTGATCATGCCAAGAGTTGGTTGATTTATAGCTTTGAAATGAGTTCACATTTCAGAATAATCCTTTGATTTTCGGATTCACTGTATGTATAGCGTCACGGGCCTAATCTGGTGGCGCTGCGGCGCCAAGTAGATAGTAACCAACCGAACTCACTGGACGACCAGCGCTGCGACCCTGTCCGGGGAATCATGATTTCATTTGTGCGAAGTAGCTTCATTTTCCTTTTTATGAAAGAATGTTTCAAAGAATATAGCATTCCTTGATTCTAGAATTGTACCCCCGTGAATATCCAGTACATTCGACTTATGTACTATAAAGCGATAAGCACTACTGTTATTTGCGTATCCAATGAATATGAAATCTACAGTCTTAGGTCATATCTTGACCTGTTTTGATTTAGGTACCTCTACCTTAGCCAAACAGTCTCATACTCTTAAGTATTTGTAAGAGTTTCCATTTCATAGTTCGTATGGAGTTTTCTCCTTGCATTTGTGGGGGACTCTATTAAGAATAATGTTAGCAGTAAGAACTGTCTCTTCCCACGTGTTTTGTGCAAGATCGGAATTGAGAAGCAGGGAGTTCATCATTTCCTTTAGCGTACGGTTCTTGCGTTCGACAATACCGTTTGATTGAGGAGAATATGGTGCAGTTGTTTGATGAATAATGTCGGAATGGGCACAATATTCCTCAAATGGAGCTACATACTCTCCCCCTCTATCGCTACGAATTGCTTTTAACTTGTAGGCTCAATTGATTTTCAACATCAGTTTTATAGTGTTTAAATGCATCAAACGCTTCGTCTTTACTTTTAAGTAAGTAAAGGTAACAATACCTTGTGATATCATCGATAAAGGTCACAAAGTACTTGTTCCCCCTCTAGTTTGAGCGAACTTCAAATCACAGATTTCGGTGTGAATGAGTTCGAGAGGAGCTGTAACTCGTTCCACTGAACGGAAAGACAATTTGGTAAGTTTTGCGTCTACACATACCTCACATTTAGATTGAGGGTTTATAGCGTCAGATGGCAACAACTCCAACTTTATTAATCGTTGAATTGATTGGTAGTTTACATGTCCTAAGCTATGATGCCATAGATTGGACGACTCAAGCAAGTAAAAAGAAGCATTTGCATTTTCATTAATAGTGCGGATTACATACATGACATTTAACTTAAAGAGTCCTTCACAGGCGAATCCTCTACCTACAAAGATGTCATTCTTACTGATTACAAATTTGTTGGATTCGAACACTAGTCGAAACCCAACATGCACTAGCAATGTTTCTGAGATCAGATTTTTCCGGATGTCTGAAACATGCATCACATTCTTCAGCTTGAAATCCTTTCTGGAAGTCATCTTGAGCACCACTATGCTTTCTCCTAACACATCGGAAGAAGCATTGTTGCCCATATAGAGCTTCTTGTAGTGTAGGTGGAGAAAGTATTCCTTTTGGAGCATATATGACAAGTAGCACCCGTATCTAACCACCATTGCTTGGGGTTCTCCACCAAATTTGCTTCCAACACCACGGATGAGAAGCCATCATCATATCATTGAGATATTTGTCTTCAATGACGTTGGCCTTGGCTTTCTTCTTGCCTTTCTCCTTAGCCTTCTCTTGTTGCTCGCGCTTAAGTTGACGGCAGCCTTTAATCATGTGGTCAGCCTTGCAACAGTGATAGTAATGACAATTTCCTTTGAACTTTTCGACTGCCTGACTCTTACCATCTTTTAGAAACTTTCGCTTCTTACTAAGATTGCCTTTGAGTTCAACCAAATTCGTCTTAACCTCGACGGGTTGTTTGACTTTAGATAAGGTCTTCTTGTTATCCTCGTGAATGTAGAGCTTGATAACAAGTTAATCAAAAGTCATCTCTTTATATTTGAGCTTGAGATAGCTCATGAAAATAATAGAAAACGATATTCAATGATTATGCATACTAATCTAGAAAAATCAATCTGATGTACTCTTATTTCAAATTAGGTGTTATATATCGCTTCTCGATAATTAATTTAATTAATTTCAAAGTTAAAATAAATTAAATCAACAAAATATTTTATAATTAACGTTTAGATATTCAAAAAGAAATATTATAAGTTACAATCTTTTATGTTAATTTGATAAAAAAAAATATTAATCAAATTCACATAATCTAACTCTCTAAAACTAAAATATAACGACTAATTTAAATAGGAGGGAGTAGTTACTTGAGAGATACAAATGGTTGACCTAATATTTTTATGGGAAGGTGGCAATTAATTAGGTGTCCAACTCCGACCATTTGTTTGGTGCGGTAAAATAATTAAGTGCGGGGAATACTGTAGTTTTTGCGAATTGGACGCGTGGCGCATACCTGAGATTTTGGTTCAAGTTTAGATGAGTCATACGTTGTCCACACACCTGCCATGCCATGTTTGATTTCTACACGTCTTATCCAAATAAAGAAACTGTCACGTCCTTTTGTTCCTATAATACACGGCAAAGGAGTTTGTATGGAGTATAGACCAAGATATGACCAGGAGGTTGTCCAAGCCCACACGAACCCTTAAGTAAGTGGTGTGATTTACACAAATATGACTTTTTTTTCTATGGTTTAAATTTTAACCTCGTTAAAAATGAAATCTTTAAATACACAGCCGGTAAAATTTGATATATTTTTTTAATCAGTATACATAAATTATATATTAATTATATATAATTATACACATATTATATATATATAAATTAAATATATATAATACATTTATCGACTATTTTTAGTTTAAATTATTGGGTGGACAACTATTTAGGTTAATTCTTCTTAAAACATTATGAGAAAAATAATATTTTTGCTACAATCGGGAGCAAAATGCTAGAGGTTGTTGAGATATATAGTTTGTTAAAATTGTTAGTTGTTAAGAAGTAGTTAAGAAGTAGTTAACACTAGTTAAATTTGCAGCTTTAGTTAAGTTAGTTCCAGTTTATAAATATGACTACTTACTACTTTGTAATCAGTTTTTACTTCAAGCAAAATCATTAATAAGAAAATATCTCAGAAGCTCAATTAAGAGCCCCAAAAATATCTCACTATCTTTCTCTCCTCCCTCACTTCTCCATTTACAGAGCTTCGACTGAAGCTTCTCTTTACGCTGATCATATGTGCTCGACTGCTCCTGCAAACTTAACATGGTATCAGCGCGGGATAGATTCGAGAGGCGCGATGAGACAATTGCGGCATAACTATGATAACGTTTTGAAGAAACTGAAAATATCATAATCGCGATTTTCTGAAAATCAGAATCGCAAAGCAATCGATTCGACTCGAAGTGTGTTTTGGTCGAGATCAAAGGAGTTGATAGAACATATTGAGGTGGAAATCATAAGCAATTGAAAACTTGAAAATTGAAATCGTGATTGCGATTTTCTTCGAAAAATCAGAGAATCGAAGGAATCGAAATCGGAGAAACTGACATTGTTGTGAATGGATCGAGATTAAGCGATTAATTCAAATCGATTCAAATCGAATTGAGAGATCGAGGAATCGAAGGAGTTTCTTCTGGAAAAAATCAAAATTGCGAAGGAATCAAGATTTCTTCTGAAAAATCAAAATTGTGAAGGAGTCGAGGAATCGAAATCGACAGAGTATTGAGGTAATCTCTGTAGGATATAGATCGATTCTGTTGCGAGTGACACAGAATTGACAGAGAATCGAAGATCGATTCATCCTATTTGATTAACTGCTTTTGATTATCGCATTTGTCGATATAGTCGTATGGAGATGTTATCATTTTCTGCGGATACACTCCGTCTTTGGCTATCGTTGCGACGTCGCATATCGCCGAGAATAATCGAGTTGATGAAAATTCAACTTCATTTTTGTATTGGTTATGTGTTGGTGAATCAATTTTGTGACGTTGAGATGAATCTGTATCGTTTCGTCGTTTCTGTGTTGGTTTCTACATTGTGTTGGTGAAATCCACAAGATGTTCTGGTGCCTTCGAGACTGCAATTGTGAAGAATCTAAGGTGTATGTGGAACAATTAGGTCAACAGAGATTGTTGATGTTTTTAATGGGACTTAATGAGATATTTTCTCATGTGAGAAGTGATATACTGTTGAGAACAGATGAACCAAACTTAAATCAGACTTATTCTATTATGGTGCAAGAAGAAATCCAAAGGAAGTTTGGGTTGTATATTTGAATAAAGACACTTTGACTCTACTAGCAGGTAGAGGACAACAATTTATAGGAGGAGAAAATTTTAAAGAAAAAAACCCAGTACAGTACAATCAAACATGAACAGTTCGTGAAGAATGTGACTATAAAGGTCATTTGACAAAAGAAATAAAGGTCATTTGACATAAGAATGTTATAGGACATTGGGTTATCTTGCTGTTTTTAAGACGATAGATTGATTGAAGGATCGAGGAATTCTGAGCGACAAATAGACTGAGAACTGAGGGATGCTTCGTCAGAGACAATATGGATTGAGTTGAAGCTCGATTCAAAGAGTTATTCACAAGTCGATCAAGTGTTAGATTGTCTGTTTTTATGTGTAGCTCAGGATAGGAGAATCGAGGGATTTTTTCTAGCCGAAATTGGACTAGAAATTGAGGGAGACTCCGTTGCATATTCGAGCTTATTATGATAGCTTGCGTGATGAGAATCGAGAGATTCTCTAGTCCAAGAGAGACTAGAGAACGAGGGGTTCTTGCCGCTTATTGAAATAGCTTGCGTGATGAGAATCGATGGATTCTCTAGTCCAAGCGAGACTAGAGAACGAGGGGTTCTTGCCGTCATTTTTACATAAGGAGAATCGAAAGATTCTCTAGTCCGAGTGAGACTAGAGAACGAGGGGTTCTTCGTTATTACTGTTGGCAAAATGAATCCAGTGGTTATTCTGTGGAATTAAGAACTGAAACTGAGAGATTCAACTTGTAAATGTTGCACCTGATGTTGTCGATGTTGCGACTGGTGCTGCTATTATTGTTGATGTTGGTACTGCAGTTGTGTTGCTTCTCACTACTATTATTGTTGATGTTTCATCTGCTGTTTCTAGTGTTGAAGCAACAAACCATCGTATTTCTCCGCCGCACGATCGCTTTTTGCCGCCGCTACGCGCCGTGCAACCGCTGGCCGCTGCTGAGTATTGGTATGTCAGACTTCACATATGTGGATAATGTTGCCCATGAGCTGCAGACTCCTTCCTTAGATATGGTCCAATATGGATATGGACAACTGAGCAACAAATACAACACTTGACTGGTGTTGGTGTTGATCGAGCTGTTGCAGCTGTCATTGTTGCTACTACACCGGAATATATTGGTGTGGACTGAAATTGTTGCCGAGAATACTGATTTTGCTGACAAGCTTGTTGTGGCTGCCATTCGTGCTTCTGCTGATGTTAATGATGATGCTAGTTATTTCCAAGCTAGAACTGGGAAAAAAACTCTGTTTTCAGTGCCTAGTTTGAGGGGGGGTGTTGAGATATATAGTTGGTTAAAGTTATTAGTTGTTAAGAAGTAGTTAACACTAGTTAAATTTGCATCTTTAGTTAAGTTAGTTCTAGTTTATAAATAGGACTACTTACTACTTGGTAATCAGTTTTTACTTCAAGCAAAATCATTAATAAGAAAATATCTCAGAAGCTCAATTAAGAGCCCCAAAAATATCTCACTCTCTTTCTCTCCTCCCTCACTTTTCCATTTACAGAGCTTCGACTGAATCTTCTCTTTGCGTTGATCATCTGTGCTCGACTGCTCCTGCAAACTTAACAGAGGCACCAAGAAATTTGTCTTAATAACAAGTTATACTGATTGTCAGAATTTCTGATAAGATCTTGGTGAGTGGTTGATGCGCGATTTATGCACACACTAAACGCAAGTGCACGTATCGTGACAAGTAATATAGTCTAGGTAAAACCGAATATCGTCCTCAGGGACTGGTTTTCAAGTACCGATTATCTATGCTTTAGTTTCTATTTGGTTAACGTTAATTGAGTTGGAATTCTAAACTAATAATGCAGGAAATAAATTAATTATGAAAATACTTTGATTTAAATCAGTTATGATTGAGAATTAGGGCTTCCAAGATCATCAACTATCCATTCTATTCAATCCTTAATACAATAAGACTAACTTCTTCTTCTACGTTAAGATAGCAGGTTAACTAGACCGTTTTATACTCCTGTTAAGGTAATATAAACACTCAACCCCAATGGAGAACCCTTTTATCTTTCGATGACAAGATTGACTACAAATGAGGATTAAGAGCAATAACCTATTAAGCTACACAAGTATCGGAGTACTTTCGTCCACGATTTAAACCTATGTTTATTCAACTATAGCATATTCACAATCTCCCCTTTCAGATTTCGATTAGAACTCATATAAGTGATGATAACTAGTGATCAATTAATTATCAAGCAATCAAAGCAATTATTGAATAAATCTTAAGCAAGTGAAGAAGAAATTAAACTATTATATTAATTCATGAATAGAGTTTCAAGTGAATCACAAGGAAATCCCTAATAAAGTAATTAGCTCCTAGCCATAGTCACGCTAAGAACTAATATAATCTCCATACATGAACTGAAATAAACAAAGCAAAAGAAAGAAAAGAAAAATACTCAAGAACAAGTCTCCAAGCCTTCTAGCATCCAAGGATTGTGTTGTGGTAGAATGATGGATGGAGAATGGAATTTGTCAAGTGTGGATGAAATGAATTCTTCTAATGATATAGAGACTATTTATAGCCCAAGAATCCTTTAGGTAAAGGGTTAGGGATTATGTAGGTAGGAAAAGTTATGAAATCTTTTAGGTAAAGGGTTAAGGAAAAGTTATGGAATCCTTTAGGTAAAGGGTTAAGAAATATGTAGGTAGGAAAAGTTATCCCTTTTGGAGTCTGAAAACGTGTCAAATTTGGCCCAAAGCTCAGAAATCAGTCGGCGCTGCGGGTCTCGCATCGGCGCCACTAAGACCGTGAAACCTGCAAATAAATCATCTTTTCGAACATTCAGCACGCGGCCGAGGCGTTTTTCGGACGGATTTTCGTTTTGTCGTCCTTTTTTCGTCCGGACTTCGTCGGATCTCTCTATACTTCCCGTGATTTCTAGACTTGATTATCGCCCTTTGTGTGCAATTTCATCTCAATTAAGCTCATTTTCTTCTTTTCGCCATTTCTCCATTTCGATCGTTGTGACTATACTGCCAACCGTCCGGCCGACTTGACCGACCGTAGTTTAACCGTCCGACCGTAGGGCATACGGGTCAGGTTGGTTGCCCCAACCCGCACGTTATTAAAAATCCGGTAAGGCCCGGATCGGTTAGGCCCGATAACGAAAAACCGGTTCCATTACCGGTTAACCGGACCGACGACCAGAATAAAAAAATAAATTGCCCAACGGCCATTTCGACTGGGCTTGGCAAGTGGGCAGGGGTATGGCCAACGGTCATTTCGACCGTTGGCACCATTTTATTTTATTTTTTTTTGTTTTTTGTTTTGTTTACTTATTTATTTTAATTCCATTTTTACCCTTTAAAAATCTATAAATTCTCTACATTTTCTTCATTTTTATCACACAACATTTCTCTCAATTTTCTTATTCTCATACTCTCTTAATCATCTTTATTATCAATTTTCAAGTTATTAATATTATTAGTTTTCAAATTCAAAGTAGCAAGACGCAAGACTTCGAGCTTCGAGTTTCTATTGAATTCTGAATCCCGAAGTTTGGTACACTCGTTTCATTCTCTAATTATTTTATTAAATTGTCATATTTATTTGTTGATTATTTAAATATTTTATAATGTCTTTACTATGGAATTGCGTCGGATCGCGCCAGTAAATCTAGTTCAAGGGTAAAAATCAGGTTCTTCATCATCTAATCAAAATATAGATTATGATAAAATGCAAGAAGATTTTGGAATAGAAGATAATGAATGTGATAACGTTCAATTAGATAATATTGTTGAACTGGAAGAACAAGAACCTCCTACACCTACTAGTGTTCCTTCTGTCAATGTTGGTACTGCTAGTGGTAGTCGTAGTCGTAGACCTCCTTTACTGTAACCCGAGCAAGAAAAAAGGAGTAAAGTGTGACTCTTTTATGATAAAGTTGTGGGTACTGATAGAGTTAAATGTAATATTTGTGGGAGAACTTATAAACATAAGACAGAGGGTGGTGACGGGGGGCCGAGCACTATAACTAGACATATAAAATTCGATCATACGGCACAATGGAATGCTGTCGCTGATTTAGAACCCGGTCAACAACAACTTAATCCATTAACTGGGGGGTTGGCTAAGTACGATCCAAAAAAAGATCGCATTGAATTAGCAAAAATGATTGTCGGAGGTTGTTTGCCTTTTTCTTTTGCTTCTTCTTCATATTTAATTACATATATTCAAAGAGTATATAATCCTTTTTTTAAAGGTGTTCCTCGTAGTACTACTAGAGCCGATATTTTTAGACTTCATAATGATTATGTTATTTTCTTGCAATATTTGTTTGCTAACCTTCCATGCCATGTTAGTTTTACTTGGACATATCGACACGCATTGAACTTATGATTATTTAACAATTACTTGTCATTGGATTGATGAAAATTTTAGAATGGAAAACGTATTATTGCTTTTGCGTATGACGAGGATCAAAGTCATATCGAAAATATATAAGCGAAACTATTTGTTTTATGCCCAAAAATATAATCTTTATAATAAAATACTTTGTGTATCATTCGATAATGCATCTAATAATACTGATGTAGATTTTTAAAAGCGAAGTACAACCACCACTTACGATATATTTCATGTTCGTTGTGCTTGTCATATTTATAATTTAATTGTTAAAAGTGGTCTTGATTTATTTTCACCAAATAAAACTTGTCAAAAGAGTCATTGAGTTATTCAGTAATAATAGGAAAAATAGAATTATAGAATTTAAAGAAAAATGTAAACAATTTAATTTGAGACCTAAATTCATGCCAGAAGAGATTATTACACTGGAATTATACTTATTTATTTTTAAAAGAATGTTATAAGTATAAAGACCCATAACACATGTTGCAAATGCGCATTGTAAGAACGTGATGTATATGTTAACCACGAACATTGGAAATCAATTGGTGAACTTTTAAAATTTTTACGTAAATTTTACATCGCAATCGTTGAATTTTCGTGATCTTATTACCCAACAGATTTGTAATGCTTTAGCTCATATAATGAAATTTCCTATTTACTTTATGGTTTAAAATCAAATGTGAAATATACAGATGCAAGCATGATTATGTTTGAAAAGTTTAAAAATATTTTTTCCTATTCCCGATGTTTATTGTATTAGTGCGATCTTAAATCTTTCTATTAAAAAAGTAGATTGTCATAATTTAATATTTAGTTTATATACTTATATGGAAATAGGTCAAACAGAAACTCCATCTTCATTTGATTGCATAAATAAACTTGATACTAATTTAACTACATTATATGAATATTATGCTACATTACATGATAACACCAACTCGCTACTAATATTCCTTCTAGTTCGGTTACGTGTCTATACCTGCAGGATTCAATGATGATGACGATGAAGAAGAATCTTTAGACATATGGAGCACTTTTACAACACAATCAACCACAAGCCGATCTTGCGATGAGATGCAATTTTATTTGCAAAAGCCAGCGGAGCCGAAGAAAATTTTTGACCCTTTACAATGGTGGCGGGATAACAAAGGCAATTTCCTGTACTTGCGATGGCGGGATGTTCTTAATGTGTCGATCTCAACGGTGGCTTCGAAAGTGCATTTAGCCAAGCACGAGATCAAATATGAGACCACGCCACTCGTTGGGTGGAAACACATTAGAAGTGTTAGTGCGCAGGGATTTGATCGGTCGAGAGAAGAAATCAAGGATGTGGAGACGTTAATTCTCGGAAGATGAAGAAATAGGCAATATTTTGGAAGGCGGGAGGCGGAGGCGGATGGAATTAATACTCGGTTAGAGGCTATGTAGCATAACCAATTCAATCAACCTATAGATTACGAAGAACTTGCAAAAATGATGCATAATATGTAAATAAAATTATTATTACTTCATTATATACTCTTATTAACGTTATGAAAGTTCAAAAGTTTACATCTTATCATTAATTTTAATTTTACTATCTATTTAGTTGTTAATCTGTTATTACTTATAAGTTATATGACTTATATCTACTAATCTAATAAATTAATAAAAGTATAATTACAAATTTACAATATAAAGTTATAAAGTATAAAGTTATAAACTATAAAATAAAAAGTTAACTTTAAAGTTTCAATTTTAATATATACAACTAAATTATATATTATATTATTATATTACATATTTAAATTGAATTTAGTTTATATTATAGAAAATAATTACTAGAAATAAAAAAAAAAAAATAGAAACCGACCGGTTGGACCGGTTCGACCTTAACCGCACTGCCAACACGGAATCCGATGAACGGACCGTCCGAATCGGAGCAAGTTAAACCCTGAGGGCTACCGTCGGACCGGTCGGCAGTTAGCCACCTTTAGTTGTGACACAAAAGAAAGGAAAACGACCCTAATACTATACTAAACATAAACAAAATGAGTAAAATACTAACTAAAAATGACTCAAAATGTGTATATAAAATACACCGATCAGTGGTGATCATCAAAATATGTGGTGTAGAAATTCATCAGTACAACGTGTTATGGTGACACCAGGATTTGACCACAAATCCTAACGGATCACCAGGAATTTTTCAATATTTTCGGCTAAATTCTGGTGATTCGTCAGAATTTATTGTCAAAATTCTGATTACCGTAACTTGTAGTGTAGAAATTTCAATTGCACGCGTTGCTTCGAAGTTAATCCAAATTGTTCACATTAACTCCAAATGATTCCAAATTTGATATCAGCATTCTAATACCAATCCCAATAACCATCAATTGTTAGATTCAATTGAAACATTAAAAAAACCAACAAACTCACTTTGTTTTCTTCTACAAACAACAAGCTCAATAAAACTCGATAATGATGTTTTTCAATTCTTAATCACGAATAAGCAATTAATTTTCAGTTTTTAGCGCTCGTATGAAATACATGGAGGATAAGAAGGATGAGTATCCTTAAGAGTGACACCTCATGTAAATTTTGATTTATGCAAATGTCCCCCTTTTGGTCACCATTTAGGCTTTTTCCTATTTTAAAAAGTTTTGTAAGAATGGTCCTTCAAAAATTACGCTTCTGGATAACATTAGACTCGGGTTTAATGTTTGCTCGTATATAGTTTAACTTTATAGATAAAATATTAGATTGTTGTCTAACGTTTGTATTGACTTATAAAAAAAATTACTGTAACATAATATGTTTTCGTAAAATTTTCAGTTTGCTAAAAATGAATCTTTAGCCTCTAATCTGAAAGGTTCATATATTGCAAAAGAAATAAAAAGAGAATTATTTATTAAATAATTATCTCAAAAAAGGCCGATGGACGGAAATTTCACCAATAAGTTAATTAAGAGTAAATCTAAAAGCGTTAAAATGGGGAGTTTAAATTTTGTGCACCGTCAATATATAATATTTTTTACACTAGGTAAATGAAAAGATAATCATGGTAACTTTATAACTAAAATTTATTCATGGACTAAATAAAGTAACATGAGAAGTCTAGATATATCGTCCCAGAATTAGTTTAAGACAACTTATAAGATAGTTTAGCGGTAATTGTATGGGGGGAATTCATATAAGACAGTTGTATGAATTATAGCGTGATGTGTGGAACATGGTGCTGAGTCAAGTCCAGAGCAGCCTAAGACACTACCAATTAAATATGAGCGGTATTGGGAGTGTCATATGTATGCTAATACTGGTGACTCAGATTGTCAGGAGAACCGTTTGGATCGCAACAGACAGCCGTTACTAAACCGGTTGTATATCTTTCAACCAAGAATTGATGACATTTATTGAGATATCGATTGTCCAATTATTACAGCATTCATTCTCTTGCATTAATGAGAGCATATTTCATGAGGTGTATACCCGTGTAGCACATGTATAAATAGGACATCCATTGTAAGTAAATCATATTCAAGTTTACAATACACTTGCTCACATTCTCTCGATTCTTGTGCTTGCATACGAGTGGTCATATCTTTGCCCAGAAGTTGTCACAAGGCTCAGACTAATTACTATTTTCTTATTATTGTTTATTTACAGTATATTTTACCTAAAATTATTATCAGATTTGTCACTTGAGATCCACGTGTCTTTGACCACGTATACATATTAAACTGCACCATTTTACGGGTAAATAGTTTGGCGCCCATCATGAGACCTGGACAATTGTGGTGTCACAAGTAACGCCTCTACTAACCTAATTTTCTCTTTAAGTCTTGTTTTTGTTCAGAATAAACAAATGACATGAGTATGAAGCAATCACAACATCGTGGACAACACAAGCAATGCCCCACTCAGACCAGATGATTTTCCAATAAGAATCACGATACTAGGGGACCTAATGTTTGCAGACGGAGGCACTTTCAGAGGCGGACAGACTCCGCATGAGGATGTTCCTAGTGACGAAATATCTAAAAAAGCCATACAGAGGGCGCATAAAATATTTAGATATCAATAAAAAAATTAATAAAATAGAAAATATTTTTATTTCTTAATTTTATCCGAATTGAAGTAGGATAAACATTTGTTGATATAATTTTTTATTTTAAACTTAAAATGAAAAGGGCTCAACAATAACTTCATCGATGATATCCTAAAAATATTTTGTGATTTGAAGCAATGTAATAAATTTTCATGTTTTATAATATTATGATTGTTGTATCTTAACTTTAAATTCAAGGATTATATCAACAAATGTGTATCCTACTTCAATTCGAGAATGATTAAGAAATAAAAATATTTCTTATTTTTATTAGGAAAATGACATTTTTTATCCAACTAAATAATAATATGGACATTATTTTTAATTTCAGATAGTTTAAGGACATTTTTAAACCAAATTATAACGGGGACATTTTTGTTCAATTTCACATAGTTTAAAAATATTTTTTACCCTTTTTCCTATAAAGTATCTTTTTCAGGGAGGCTCATCAATTATCAAATGAGGTCAAGTGCAGAGGAATTGGAAAGGAAATTGAGTTTTTATGTGAATTGTGGTATAGAGAACACTCTTTATGTTGTCACTGACATCAAGTATATAGGGAAGACTTATGTTCTCACTGCCTTAACGGCCAACAATCTTTTCTGCAGTCACTAGCCCAAATCTGAAGTGTAAAAATTGAAAGAATTAATTTCTTGATTATTCTTATTAATGAAAGATATATATATATATATATATAGGAGAATCATATTTCTACTTTACATCTAAAACTCTATTTTATATGAAGAATAATTACACTTATGGTAGTATTACAATTCTAATTATGGTACAAGACTAATATGAGAGAATATAACAAATATACTAAAATATACAAAGTGGACCACGGACGGACGGGCCTTGGCCCATTCTCTAACACACACTCGCAGTCATAGCAGGCGGTCTTCGTACGTTGAGACTGTCTCTAAAATCTTCAAAAATGACCGAGGGAAGACCCTTTGTAAAGATGTCTGCAATCTGATATCTGGAAGGGACATGACAGACGTGTACTTGTCCTTTAGCTACCTTCTCTCGAACAAAGTGAATATCCATCTCTATGTGTTTAGTGCGCTGGTGCTGAACTGGATTACCAGAAAAGTAGATGACATTTATATTATCACAATACACTAAAGTAGCTTTCTCAATAGGACAATGAAGCTCTAAAAGTAGATTTCGTAACCAACATGACTCAGAAACAACATTGGCTACCCCTCGATACTCGGCCTCTGCACTTGAACGTGAAAGCGTGGATTGACGTTTGGCAGACCATGAGACCAAGTTATTACCTAAAAACATGCAATAGCCAGACGTAGACCGTCTGGTGTCAGGACAACCACCCCAATCAGCATCTGTATAGGAGACTAGTGTAGACGTCGACGAAGGATACAAATGCAAGCCATACTCAAGTGTTCCCTGAATGTACCTAGGATGCGTTTGAGCGCATTCATATGTTCAACTCTGGGATCATGCATAAACAAACACACATGTTGTACGACATATGTAATATCAGGTCGCATGAACGTCAGATACTGAAGGGCGCTTGCAAGACTACGATAGCGGGTCGGATCCTCATAGGGAGAGCCAGCTGCAACACCCAACTTGGGTTTAGTATCAACTGGAGTAGAAGTGGACTTACAGGATGACATCTCAGCCTCTCAATGATCTATGTTGTATACTTCCTATGTGATAAGAACAATCCACCTGCATGATGAGTTACAACAATCTCCAAAAAGTAACTCAATGGGCCCAAGTCCTTCATGGCAAACTTAGAACTGAGCATTGTCATAATAAGTCATGGAAGATCCCTGACGGTATATGAATAACGAGTTATCTGACCTGCTGTGAGAGAAACTCATAGTCGAAACATAGTTAGCAAACCTCTTATATCAACCCCGTGGAGACTGCTTAAGCCCATACAAGAACTTTCTCAATAAACAGACATGATTAAGATATCTAGTATTCCTAAACCCCAAGGACTGATGCATATACATTGTCTCATGAAGATCGCAATGTAGGAAAATATTCTCCACATTTATCTGATGATTGGATCATGATTTCGAAAGAGCCAAGCTGAGTGATGCGCGACTTATACACACGCTAAACGCAAGTGCACGTATCGTGACAAGTAATATAATCTAGAAGACCGAGTTATCGTCCTCAGGGATTAGTGTCCAATACCAACCTCTATTCTGTAGTATCTATTTGGTCACCGATAATTTGATGATTTGTTTATAGCTATGATTATAGATGCTAACTAAATTACTTTACTTTACTTCAGATATGGTGAAAATAGGGCTTCCAAATCTCTTCGACTATCCGCTCGTTTTACTCGTTAATGCAAATAATTAAGGTTCTTCTTCTATTTTGAGATAGCAGGTTAACTAAGCCATTTTATACTCCTGTTAAGGTAATATAAACACTCAACCCCAATGTAGAACCCATTTATCTTTCAATGACAAGATTGACTACAAAGGAGGATTAAGAGCAATAACCTATTAAGCTACACAAGTATCGGGGTACTTTCGTCCACGATTTAAACCTATATTTATTCAACTATAGCATATTCACAATCTCCCCTTTCGGATATCGATTAGAAATCATATAAGTTATGATAATTAGTGATCAATTAATTACCAAACAATCAAAATAATTATTGAAGAAACCAAAACATGCATTAATTCATAAGAACGAGGTTCAAGCGATTCGACATGGAAAACCCTAAATTAAGTTAGTTCCTAGCCATAGACATGCCAAGAACTAAAATAATATCCAACATATACTAGAAAGAAATAAAGTAAAGAACAAGAAATTACTCAAAAATAAGTCTCCAATCTTGATCTAATGTTGTGATGAATGGTAAGGTGTGGAACTCCCTCAAATCTGACATAAAAGGTCCTTTTATATCACCCAAAACGTGCAAAACCTTTTCCTTCTTGGCCTTGGCCCAATCCTATTCGGATTTGTCAATTTTCCCGCGTCGGCGCCGCGGCCCTGCAACCGGCGCCGCGGCGCCGAAACTTCTGCGGCTCTCTGCTTCTTGGGCGCCGTGGCTCTGCTGCTGCTGGTTGGTTGGCGCCGCCCTGTTTCTCGCCCGGGTTGCCAACTTTTTAGCTTTTTGAGCTCTGGAACCTCTGTTTCTGCTCTCTTTTCGCTCCTTCTCACCAATGTGCCACTTTAAACCATTGTGACTCAAAAGAAAGAAAATCTATCCTAACACGACACATATTTGTACAAAAATGGGCTAAAGACTAATTAAAAATGACTCAAAAGGTGTATATAAAATACACCGATCAAACACCCCCAAACTTAACCTTTGCTCGCCCTCGAGTAAAGATCAAAAATAGAAATAAAGACACGAAAGAAAAGAAAATAAAATGACGCAAAGACATTGATCAATTTGCTGCATCATTGTTACTTAAAAAAGCATGAAGGTTAGTAGAATAATATGCAGGAACATATAGCATGGATTTTTAGCATTCTAAACACATCAAGTCAGATATTTCGCAAATTCAATTTAATCATGCTCAATGGAAGTAAGAATACCTAACTATGCATGTTAATTTCAAAATCCTATGGCCTGTTCACTTGCTATTCTCCACTAATCATGGATACACACATTAGAAATCTTCAGGGCTTTTCAGGGTTGTAATGTAGGCTTAGGCAGGGGTAGGTAAAAATAGCCTTTTAGGCTCAATCTTACGTGTCATAAGCTCTTTTGCTTTCGATTCTTCCCTTTTCTTTTGATTTTCTTTTTAACCTCATACCTATCTTTCCCCTCTTTTGTTTTGAGATAATAAGGTGTCTGATGAATAGTAGGCACCCCCAAACTTAGGCTTTTGTCTATTTATGATTACTTTTCATTGGGGTGCATCAAAATTGTTCACTCTCTTTTTATCTCTTTTTCAACACTTTATATTTCAAACAACTCAATTCTTCCACTTATGACACAAGTATGAAATTATAGGGTGTCAAAGAAAGATCTTATTTTTAGGCTCAAAGGGGCTGACTAGGGATACAATTTTAATGTCAGGGATATGTAAAAAAAATGGTAAGAAAGGGCTACCAAAAAAATGCCTGAGTCATCTCACTAACATGCATATCCTAACTATTTCGCCTCAAATAGTAAGCAAGCAGACACATAGATTTAATTACTAACAATGCATAAATCAAGCAAGATACCCCAAATAGTTTGACTTCATGAATTTTTGGCATATCTAACCTAAGTATTCAGATGGTTGCTTCTAATTCTATTATATTATTCAAATTTACTTCACTAGGCGTTTCAAGTAACTACAACATGCATGATCATAAAAAAAAACTAGACTCAAATAAACATAGAAAATAACACAAAAAGACTCAAAAACACATCAAAAATAACTAAGAACTCTCCCCCAACCTTAAATCACACATTGTCCATAATGTGTGCAAGACTCAAAAATAAAAGAAAAATGGGACAACTTACAAACTTGGTTTAAAATGATGGCGGTGGCGGCGGATAATGCATGGCAGATAACGTCAGAAATTCCGTCAGAATGGAAGAGGGAAATCGTCTCTAGGGCTCTTATTTTTCAGATTTTTCGTCGCGGCGCCGCGGCCCTGAGATCGGTGCCGTGGCGCCCAAACATCTGCGACCCTCTGAACTTCAGGCGATGTGGCGCTCTGATTTGGCGCCGCGGCGCCAAACTTCCTGCGACTTTCTGTATTCTCGGCACCGTGGCCCTCTGCTGGGCGCCGTGGCGCCGAGCCGATTTCCTCATCTCTCACATTTTTTGTCCTCCACTTTTTAGCCATGTACCTGTCATCACAACATGTAAACAATACCTTCCGTTAAACTGTTCTAACTAAAACTAAATTGCATAAATTTAAAAACCTTGGGTTGCCTCCCAAGTAGCGCTGTCTTTAACGTCTTTTAGTCGGACGCAGGTTCCCTATTAATTTTGGAATGAGATGGGTCACTAGGCTCATGTATTCTATTTCATTGATCAAATAGGGTTTCAACCTCTGTCTATTTACCTTGAAAGGGGCTCCTTCTCTCCCTCTCACTTCAACTGCACCATAGGGGAATGCTCTTACAATAGTGTACTGTCCTGACCAACGCGATTTGAGCTTGCCTGGGAACAGCCTCAACCTTGAGTTGAATAAAAGCACTTGTTGTCCTGCTTGGAAGTCTTTTGGGATCAACATCTTATCATGCCATACTTTGGTTCGTTCCTTGTAGATCATTGCATTCTCATAGGCATTGTGTCTGAATTCATCCAACTCGCTCAGCTGTAACAACCTCTTCTGCCCTGCTGCATTGGCATCCATATTCAGCTTCCTCATTGCCCAATAAGCCTTGTGTTCCAAATCTACTGGAATATGACATGCTTTACCAAAAACTAACTTATATGGTGACATTCCAATGAGGGTTTTGAAAGCTGTTATGTATGACTATAGTGCGTCATCCAATTTGATAGACCAATCCTTCCTTGAGCCATCCACCATCTTTTCCAATATGCTCTTCACTCGCTTGAAACTTCGCGCCCATTCGCCAAGGGTGATAGGGCAATGTGGTGCGATGGTAGACTCCATATCGGAAAGCGGGTATCAAGTCGCTTGTTGTAAAGTGGCTTCCTTCATCATCGATGATGGCCCTGCAGAGTACCAAACCTTGTGAATATATTCTTTGGAGGAACCTTTGGCGATCTTCTTGTCATTTTCTTTAGTGGCTACCGCTTCTACCCATTTGGACACATAGTCCACTGCAAGAAGAATGTACTGATTCCCAAAAGACGACGGGAAGGGACCCATGAAGTCGATCCCCCATACATCAAATAGTTCCACCTCCAAGATCACATTCGAGGGCATTTCATTTCGTCTCGATATGTTCCATGTTCTTTGACAACGATCACAACTCTTCACAAAGATGTGGACATCCTTGAAGAGGGTTGGCCAATAGAACCCACTTTGTAGTACCTTCGCAGCTGTTCTTGATGCCCCAAAATGTCCACCACATTGTAAGGTGTGACAATGGGTGAGAATCTGGTGCATCTCATCTTCTGGTATACATCGCCTGATGACTTGGTCGGTGCAATGCTTGTATAACATTGGCTCCTCCCAATAGTAGTGTTTTACTTCAGAGTAGAACCTCTTCACTTGTTGTCTTGTCAATCCTGGGGGTACTACCTTAGCTGCGAGAAAATTAACAAAATCAGTGTACCAAGGTAACTTAAAGACAACACTTACTTGAAACAATTGCTCATCTGGGAAGTGATCATTTATCTGCACATCCTTGATGTTCTGGCTCTCTATGTTTTCAAGCCTCGACAAGTGGTCAGCAGCTGGGTTCTCTGTCTCCTTCTTGTCACGGAACTCCATGTGAAATTCTTGTAATAGCAGAACCCATCAGATAAGGTGAGGTTTTGCATCCTTCTTTATCATCAAGTACTTTATGACAGAGTGGTCAGTGTATACTATCACCTAATTCCCAATTAAGTATGGCCTGAATTTCTCGAATGCATATACTATTGCTAGCAATTCTTTTTTGTAGTGGCATAATTCAATTGTGCATCATTAAGAGTTTTACTAGCATAGTAAATGGATCTGAATACCTTATCGACCCTCTGCCCAAGCACTGCTCCCACTGCATAATCACTTGCATCACACATAAGTTCAAATGGGAGCTCCCAGTTTGGTGCAATGACTATGAGTGCTGAGATAAGCCTCTCCTTGAGTGTCTGAAAAGCGGTCATGTATTCCTTATTGAATTCAAAGCAACCCCAGTCATTAGCAAGGTGGAAAGAGGTTTTGAAACTGTCACACCCCGAACCCCGGGCCCGTGACTGGTGCCCTACCTGGGCACCCTTCTGCCTTAACAACTAAGTAAAACTGCGGAATTTAAATAACACCTCTTTCTTTTTTTTTAAAACCAACATACGTAAATTACAGAGCCATACGGCCGCCATAATATATATAAACAAAAGACACTACACCGTATACGAGTCCAATCCCACATATGAATACAAACTCTAAGAGTTATATCAATCGTGATGACAAGGCCCCGCACCCATAATCAGCACAAAAGCTCATCTTGAAAGACTTATACCAAAAAGATAAACTCCCGAATCAAGGAGCTATCCAAAACTACGAGCGGTCCTACACTGCCGATCACCAAATCACAGACCTAAACTCATGGCGATGAACGCACTTCAAGGAGGTCGACGAAGAATGTACCAAGTATGTGAAACGATGCATCGTAATGAAATCATAACGATCTAAGCAAACAGAGACATGTATGATAGCAAACCTACAAGACACAACAACACATAAGCTATAACAAGTCGTGACGATGCCCTCAAGTCATTTCTAAAAATATAACCATGGGTCTCACGCCCATAATATCAATCATGCCCGTGGAATCCTTCCTCACTGCCGGCAGTCCCTGATATAGTATAACACCAATAGGCATACATGAACACCAAGTCCCACCTGTGTCCTAAAACTGCATTTGCCCAAAGAGAAAACGAGCGGTGGTAAAGCGGGGTATAATGTCTTGGGGTTTACCTCACTTATACTTCTACTCGGAGAAAGTGGTAAAGCATCTTGGGGGTTTACCCCTCACTTATACTCTTACCCTATCTCAACCGACCATCAAACAAAACAAGCAGGGGGTATAATGTCTTAGGGGTTTACCCCTCACTTATACTCTTACCCTGGAGAAGGTGGTATAGCATCTTGGGGGTTTACCCCTCACTCATACTCTTACCCTATCTCAATCGGCCGTCAAACATAACATAAGCACTACCATGTCTTCTATAAAAAAAAATCGGGAATTTAACCCAAGTACTACAAATAACGGAAGCATACCCGTGGAATCCCACATCACTGTCGGTACGTCCAAGTAACTTACAACAAGACAGCCGGCCCTCCAACCGAGAGTCGCGGCAACATAATAAAACATAATACTTGCACTCAAAGGCTATCACCAGCACATATAGGCAATTTTCCATTAATCAAGCCAAAGTACTTATCAAAGCACACTTAGACTAATTCTCAATTAATCAAGCCAAGATACTTATCAAGGCACACATAGAATAATTCTCAATTAATCAAGCCAAAGTACTTATCAAGGCACACTTAGACTAATTCTCAATTAATCAAGCCAAAGTACTTATCAAGGCACACATAGAATAATTCTCAATTAATCAAGCCAAAGTACTTATCAAGGCACACTTAGACTAATTCTCAATTAATCAAGCCAAAGTACTTATCAAGGCACACATAGAATAATTCTCAATTAACTAAGCCAAAGTACTACGTACGTACATTCTTTTCAAAAGACTCATTTTTATGCAATACCCCAAGATACTAACACCCGTAGTATCAAGGTGTGTCTATTTTTCAAAGTAAGTTACTACACTTTAGAAAACTCATTTAAAAGCTTGAAATCAAGTAACTTCAAATTTTCACAATCAAGGCAACTCATGCCCATTAATCAAAATAGACAACTTTCTAAACCTTCCATAAAGCCGTTATAACCAACTTCCCATAAAGTCGTTATAACCCTTTATGGTTTTTAGACAATTTCATTCCTTTTATAACCAAGAGACTTATACATTTAAAACCAAGTATCACATACTTACAAAACAAGTTCTTAACTTTCAAAAATGTTTCAAGTCTCTTAATATTTAGAAACCAAGTTTCTTCTCTTAAATCATGTCATTTATCCTCTTTTAAAACAATTAAGTAAATCACTCCTTTGACTCCCCTAAAGTCATTATAATGACCTTTAGGTTTTGGAGCTAAGGCACTAGCCAAAAGATTTGGAAACCACTTCCTTTTCAAGACTCTATGTACTTTAAGTAGAATACTTTCACTTTTAAGAATCCAACTTCACTAAGGAAATGGATTATACAACTTACAATTTAAACATCAAAGTACAATCAATGGAAGTACATAGAACAAATTCTACTTTAGGAAATCCAAATACAACCAAGGCATGGATCATTTAAGGAGTAGAACGTACTTTCTTTATCTTAAAGAATCATGCTGTAAGAGAGATAGTTCACATACCTTTCGCTAAATCCACAAGCTAAGCCGAATACGCCGTACGTAGAAGTGTCAACCTATAATGGTCACAACAAGACTATCAACTTCTAGTCTCTAATGTAGAATAATACTAAGTGTACGGTCTCTAATTCTACGGAAAATCGGGCAGCACTTCCTTTGTTTCTACTCACTTTGCCACCTTTTTCAAGGCCGAATACAATAACCAACACGCCACATTTAAGGCTCAAAACAACAACCAAACCAAAGGGGATTACACGTCTTACAATACGTGTAAAATTCCGCCCCACAATTCATACCAAGTAGATTAATACTCACTAGCCATTATCGGCCAACTACATAACCAACAATTCAAAGTCTTTTCCAATCTTTTCCAATTCCAAGTTCTAAGGTCTAACATGTTATATAGTCATAAACAACTTCAACAACTACTATTTCCTTCTTTATACAACATGCGACGACTTAAACAAATAATCGACTTGAATTGAAATCTTAAGGCTAAACATGCTAGTTTTTCGGATTAGGTTCCAATAGCCAATAAACTTATCCAACTACATAATATATAACTCATGCTTGCTAATATCCATAGCTAAAACAATAAGTAAACTTAATTGCTAAAACGACAAAATTTATACATTTCCAAGCCCTTAAAAATTCCAAGATTCAAAGTCGCGCCTTAGCAATTCTTAGCTCCTTTCCTTATGTTCCAATCCGCTCCAAGCACTCCTTAGAAGCCTATGAAGAACACATCTTCAAGTTCCAACTTCAAAGTTGAAGAACTTCTTAAGTTTCCGCCTTGCGACTAATACGAAAACTCCGTTTTTCCAAAATCTTTCTATTGAGATATGCTTACAATACCCTTAGGGACATTGGGTTAAAGTCTTGTGAACAAAGGATCAAAACTATAAATGTGTGGCTTGGATGGGTTTCACTAGGATCAAGCCCATGTGGACAAGTTGACAAGTCAACAATGTCATGCTAGCAAGACTAATCTTCCAAGGTGGTCAATGACCATATTACCCTCACTTAAATTCGTCCAAGACCAAGTGTGGGGGTGCCACGTGTCGCCATCTCATTTGTCCATAAAATTCCGTAACCCTCGTGGGCCCCACAAAAACGTAAAATTCCTCGGGTGGGCCCCACGTGACCAAATCCGTAAAAATAAATTTCCATAAAGTTAATAAGTTCCCTACTCTCCAAATAATACATTTTGAGAATCCAATTCTCAACAACGAACATTTTTCCTTTCCGACATCCGAAAGATTTTCCGCCGGAAAAACAATTCTTCCTTCCGTACTAATTTCCAAGTCTTGTTTCCTTTCGTACATTCTCTTTTACATGTCCTGGACTTACGAGGTGTAACATTCTTCCCCCCTTAGAAACATTCGTCCCCGAATGTTCTTAGTCGGTTGTCAAGCTATACACACTCCGGCACAATCTCTAGACTATGCCTATCGATCAAAACTGCACCAGACCAACGATGCCACACATGGCCACCACAAAACATACGTAAACATATCAATGGACCTTTCGTCCGCGACCCCTTCTCACAAAACTCGAAGGTTACAGCCTTATCACAAACAAGATCTTTAGAGGTTACTTTCTTCCCTTACTTGTCATACTTCCTCGTACTTTCAAACTTATCTAGTACACGTATAAAATCTCAAATATTATTTCTGTTCTCCAATCCTTGGAGTTACTAACCAGACTTGGCCATATTGTTACTTACTTTCCCGTTAGGGCTCTTCTCGGTCCTTACGACCAGATTCCGGTGGAACGCGTCCACCAACTCGTACAACGATTAACCCAACTTGGGCCTGGCATCCTCGTGACCCTATCACATAGCGGGACCACTACCAACTGACATCACCCCATTCCATACTATCGGCTGACCCGAAATGAGTCCACAACCCGACTCATCGTCACACTTAACTTCTCATTCCTAGTCTGAAATAAATTTATCTCTTATCTCAAGGTACTTCTCACCCTATCCTCCCATTCACTAGAGGTTCACACATAAGCCAAAATATTTCTATCAGACATCCTTCCCATCGGTCTCACATCACATTTGGCATTACTACTGTGAACTCTACACAACTATAGTCTCGCCACTTATCATTCTTGTCAACATTCTTAACTTTTCACTTTACTAATCAAAGTATCCCTACCTCTGGGTACTATCACTTACAATCGCTAGCAATAAAGGGAAAATATATACGCTAGGCAAAATCAACCTATCAATGCACGCCCGATTCAAAAGAATCGGTATACCAGAACCGTGCGATGTCGCCTCCGATCCCGCCCAAGAGTCACGCCACCTCTGCGGTTCAAGGACCGCCAGAACTATAAACTCCACTCGACTCTACCACGGTGGCTAACATCTCAACACCGCTCGGGAACGCATACCGTGGAGGAAAGGGAATCACCCATCGCCTCATAGCCGAGCCACCTCACCGGTGCTCTTCTAAAAGGACATACCCTCCGAATATGGCCCGGACGGCCACAACAAAAACAACCACCTGTGCCATAACGGCATTTGCCCGAATGACGCTTACCACATCTGATACATTGAGGAATAGGTGGCCTCGACCGAGAAAGTCCTCTGCTCCTCAGAGAACCTCGACCCCTGGAGCTTGGACCGGCTCCTAAATACCTGGTGGGGTCCAATATCCCACCTGTGAACTGCGGGGGTATGTACTGGGTAGGCTGGGACGAACATCTCACTCGCTGCTGAGGCTGCTCGTCCAAAAATTTATCGGAATAACCAACCGGCCTAGCCCTCTTACGCTGATCTCCGTGGCCGCCTCTACCTCGTACACTGTTTGTACCGCCGAATAACCTCTCGCTGATGAAACTGTAGCACCGCTATCTTGGTCAATAACATAATGGCTTCCTTCATGACCCTAAAGTCTTCTTTACCGAGAAACCGAGGCTCGTGCCGGGCCTCAAAACTCGCGCAAGAACTTGCCGATCGCGAACAACATCCAGATACCACAGGCATAAGCCCTATCAACTCTCTCGAGTCCGACTAGTAGCTCTCGCTACTCCTTTGCCCTTCAAGGCGTTGCTCCTCGAGGCATAATCAGAACACAACAATACGTCGAGAAGAATTATCTTACTAACACTCTATGGCACGATCTAGAGTGAGAAGAATAGAAACCAACTCCTAAATGTCCTGTAGCCTCCTGTTTATGGGTGGCGCGCAACACACCGATAATCAAGACTCTACTAGACACGGTATGTAGACATTCCGAGGCCCGATCGCTCGATACCACTGTCACACCCCGAACCCTGTCCGTGATCGTGCCGCACTGGGCACCCTTCTGCCTTAACAACTAAGTAAAACTGCGGAATTTAAATAACACCTCTTTTTTTTTTTTTTTAAAACCAACATACGTGCAACGGCAGAGCCGACATGGCTGCCATAATATATATAAACAAAAGACACTACACTGTACATGAGTCCAATCCCACATATGAATACGCACTCTAAGAGTTATATCAATCGCGGACGACAAGGCCCCGCTGCATCCATAATCGCATAAAAGCTGCATCTTGAAAGACTTATACCAAAAAGATAAACTCCCGAACTGAAGGAGCTATCCAAAAACTCTGAGCAGGGTCCTGTTGACAGTCAAATTTGACCCGTTTTTTGTATATTTCGTGCAATTTTAAGTATTTTAGCACACCGCACTTTAATCGTTATTTTGCATATTTTTACATAATATTCTATGTTTATTTCTTCACAAAAATGGCATTGCATCTTTTATTTTTAAATTAAGCATTATGTCGTTGTTAATATTATGTTTATATTATTATTACACAATCATTTATTTCAATAATATTTGCATCTTTTTAAATAATTAATTGGCACCGCGTTTTTACTTTTAATCAGGCGTTAAACATTTCTTAAATATTGTGTTTTAGTATTATTGCTTCAGCATTTGCATTTTAATAATCTTGCATCTTTTAAATAATTTTCTTTTAAATAATTAACCCGCATTGCATTTTTCAAACCAGTCCAGTGCAGTCCAAGACACAATTTGAATCAGTCCAATTCAACACTATTTTTTAATTTCATCCAACACCCTTTTTAATTTTTCCCAAACATCAAACCAAGTCCCATCATATCTTTTATCATTTTCAACACACTACCCATACTTTTCTTACCTTTTGCAGCACACTAAGCCCATCCCCTATTCCCCACCCTATCTCTCTCACCTATTAAAATCATCAGCCCACCCCACTCTCTTGACACACCCTCAGTCGCACAAAAAACCCCAGCACCTTTGACCCCCCCCTCAACCCTCGTCTCTCTCTCTCAACCCTAGCTCACCTTCCCTTCTCCCGCCGTCGCTAGCTCCGGTGAGACCACCATCCCGTCGACACCCATCCACCACCGGAGCTCTGAGCTCCAGCAACCCCACCAGCACTCTCTCAAATCTCACACACAAACACCACCGTCGAACCCCCGCTCCTCGCCGCCTCTAATCTCGCTGGCCGAGCACCACCACCACTGTGGCGGCGTCGCTCGGCGATAGCCAAGGAAGTGATGCCGCCTATTTCCCCGTTAGTTCGGTTTATATCTTGTTCGGTATGTTGTTGATTGTGGATCGATTTCCTTTTCCGTAATCGGCGAGTCTTTAAAATCCGGCGACCTCCATTGCTTTGTATTTTTATATATAACTGCTGTTTATTTTTATTGTTGGGCTGATTTCTGAAGTTTTGATATTTGGCCGGAGTTTGCAAAACTCCGGCGATGTTCGTCGGTATGCTTTGTCTTGTGGGACTGATTCTCGCGATTTTGAACTTGGCCGGAGTTTGTGCATTCTGGTGATGCTAATAGTTTGTTGCGCTTCTCTTGTTGGTTATTTTGCTACTGTTATCGTGGGTATTTTTGGCGACTGCTGTGATGTTGCCATTGCGTCGCTACTGATTTGCTATTTTATGAGACTGATTTTGGGATTTGGTTATCTGGCCGGAGTTTTCGCAACTCCTGCGATTCTGTCGGGCTATTTTGGACTGGTTTTGCCTATTTTGGATGTGGGGCTGATTTTAACTTGCTGATATAAAAAGAGACATGGTGCGGTTCTGAAATTTCCTGCAAGTTATTTGTTGCTTGTTCATCACTGTGCGGATATATATTTTTAGATTATTTTGACATTTTTGACTGATTCTATTGGTTGCTGGAACTCGGTCGAGGTCATGTTAAATATGGTGTTGTTGAATTTTGTATTGGGTATGTACTGATTTTGAACAAGATGCTACACTTGTTTGACCGATGAAAAAGTTATCCGTCGATTTTTGAGGCCTCCACAGTTGCAAAGACGGAAAATAAAATAAATGAAGCTTTCTGGGCAAGGATGATTTCTTCCACTTACACCGGATAACCAACATGCGCCGGCGAATTCTCGCACCGCACTTGTTTAGCCATCCCCACTTTACATTTTTTATATCTGAGCCCTCCGTGTTTAAAACTATTACTGTTTTGGCGCGGATTTGAAGGTTTTATTTATTTTATCGCTTTTAACAATATTGGCTGATGAAGGAATCTCCGTCTGATTTCCAAGGCCTCCTCTGTGCAAAAGATGAATTTATTTATTTTTTGCCTTTACTTATTAATTCTTGTCATTGCTTTAAAATTATTTATTCTACTACTAATACTTTTACTAAGTGTTTATGCAGGTATCCGGAGATCATCTTGTGCAACTAGCCTAAAAAGGGCTAAAAGATGTCCCGGAGTTTTATTTTTATGTCGCATTTAATTTTAGTTTTATTATTCTGTATTGCACTTTATTTTAATTATAAATTATGAAAAATACTTAGAATAGGTAGAATAAAAAAGGGCAATAAATAATTAACCTAGGTTTGAACGAACAACCGCAAGTTAGCGGATCTTAAAGGATGCCTAACCCCTTTCCTTTAGGATAATAAAGAACCCTGACTCAGAATCTCACTAATTTCGCAGACCATTAAATGGAGGTCAATTGCAGTATTTTTATTGCAATAAATCAAGTGTCCTAATTCACTTAAATAATTAGGTGTCGACTCCTAAAAAACAGCATTAATTGCTCCATCCAGGGGAACCGCGCCAAAGAGCAACGTTGCGGATACCGCCTGCACTTCGGACCAGGGTCGGCAAGCGACATGGCGACTCATTGGGATATCGAGTTCTTGATCATAGCAAACCATGTTAATTAAATATTGCACTTTATTTTGCTTTTATATTTGTTGTAAATATTTTATATTGTTTGGTTTTATTTTGTAATTAACTACTTTAATTGCTACATTATTTTATTGCTTTCCTTAAATTGTCATTCCGCTCATATTTCCTCCATTCTGGAAAATTAACACTATCACACACTACACGCGAGGTGCGCTTGGTGCATCAGCAAAATTCTTTCTTCAAAACTCAAATTTAGGAGAGTTGGTAATAGACGCGGAGAATCCGGTCCAACCGGTGGCCGCGTAGCCTTCTCACTCGAGTTGTCCGCTCGGGAACCTTGCGTCTAGTAAGCCAAATCTTAGAAAACTTAGGATAGAGCTATACCACCCTTTTATATTAAGTCATGCATACATAAACCTTAGGTTGGTTAATCCTTGGTATTAACACCACAATTAGAAATCCACCAAAATTTGTCGACGGGTTTCATAACCCAACGACCCGTTAGCATACTATGTGTAGCGTGACAATGATAGACGGATCCAAGCCTGGTCATGACACGTCGAAATTGGGAAAAGTGCACCGTCATTTGGTCGTCATTTCCAACAAAACATTACAGTTTAACGGCTTGGACTTATTTATCATAATCCCGCATATTTGGCGTTTAGGCTCACCTCTGGCATAAGGGAGGTCCCAAGCATATTAGGGTACGCGCTTGATTTGCATGCTTTTTGTTTATTATTTTTTGTCGCTAGCAACTCTGTACATATTATTTAATTCAATAATTGCTCTTTTGCGATTCCGGGCTCGAGCATTTGCATTTTTGCACTTTTTGCTCTCACAGTGCAATCAGGACTTCTACTGTGTAAATCACTCTTGAATAGCGTGACTTGGACTTTGTGAAGCATCAACCACCACTCCGGTCGAACCAATCAGGGGAGTCTTTGACTATATTGTCACACTTTTGCATTTTTATTATTTTGGTCATTTTCCTACTCACCTATTTTTTATATTTTTTGCAGGAAGGTCGTCCTCGCAAACAACCGAGGGCGGTCGGAAAAAAAAAGCGTTAGTTATGTTGATTAAAAGAAGTCAGTCTATACCATATTCAATGAGACATCGCTCTCAGTTCTTTTAAACTTTGTATTTTTATTCATATTCGCAAATTCAATTGATATGTATAGCGATAATTACATAGTTCTTGCATATCATGCATTTTACAGCATAATTATTCCGAACTACGCGTGTCTGATTCTCACCACACGGTGTGATACGTAGGCAACTCTTTTTGGGTTCGACACCACAAAAAAAAAAAATCTCACTCATGCATCTCATTCATCATGTTCTCGGGCATTCATTTTTCGTTACAGTCATTTTTACTTTGCACTCGTCCACAGTGGACAATCATTTTCTTTTGCATAGCTTTACATTGTTATCCTTTCATTGATAAATTCTTTTCAAGCATACATTTTATTACATATTTGAATGAACTACGCACTTTGATTCCTTCACGGGATACGTGGCGGCTATTCTTCGGTACCCTTTATTCAAAAAGTAAATATATATATATATATATATATATATATATATATATATATATATATATATATTTTGTTCATAAATACAAAAAAAAATGTTATTCAAAAATACAAAAACATTTTTTAAGTATTATTGTTTGACTTTGTTGATACCAACACAATTAGGGTTGTGCATAAAAAAAAAGTGATAATCAGTATGGTTTGACTTTGTGGCAAACCATAGATTCTTTTGGTACCTCTTATTCATATCCGTAGATGACATTGTCTTGCATGTTTCCAAGATAAGAATGAAACCGACCTCATCGTTTCATATGCATTGTGTGGTGAGTTATTTGAATAAGTTCAATTGCATTGCATTGTGATCTAGAACTTGGCCTGAATGTTTGTTGAGGCGAAATCCTGAGTAACACTCAGTGTAGGAAAAGATCGTAGGCTTTCTTTGACCCGTTTGAGCCTTTTTAGCCTACCAAATAACATTATCCCTAGTACACCCCTTTGAGCCTAAAACCTATTTTTTTTACAACCGCATATTACACCTATACCCTTTCTGAGTGCGTACGCACTATCTCTCTCTTGGCCCGACCTCCTCGAGCGCTTTAGTAATGTGCAAGTGGCTGACAAAACCCTGCGTTGAAGTTTGCAAAGACAAAAATTGTCAAAGTCTCAAAAAGAAAATAAAATAAAAGCAGAGACGATTTCACACAAAGCCTGTACTGAAAGACTTATACCAAAAAGATAAACTCCCGAACTGAAGGAGCTATCCAAAAACTCTGAGCAGGGTCCTACACCTGCCGATCACCAAATCTAGCATTACCTAAACTGCGGCATGAGCGCAGCCAAGAGGTCGATCTGAAGAATGTACCAAGTATGTGAAAGCGATGAAATCGTAATGAAATCATAACGATCTAAGCAAAGCAGAGACATGTATGATAGCAACCTACGATGCAACACATAAGCGATCATAACAAGTCGTGGGGCGCGTACCTCAAGTCATTTCTAAAAATATAACCATGGGTCTCACGCCCATAATATCAATCATGCCGTGGAATCCTTCCTCACCGGCGATCCACGATATAGTATAACACCAATAGGCATACATGAACACCAAGTCCCACTGTGTCCTAAAAGCATGCACGGCCCCGGCGGAAAAGCGGCGGTGGTAAGCGAGTATAATGTCTTGGGGTTTACCTCACTTATACTCTTACCCCGGAGAAAGTGGTAAAACATCTTGGGGTTTACCCACTTATACTCTTACCCTATCTCACCGACCATCAAACAAAACAAGCAGGGGGTATAATGTCTTGGGGGTTTACCCCTCACTTATACTCTTACCCTGGAGAAGGTGGTATAGCATCTTGGGGTTTACCCCTCACTCATACTCTTACCCTATCTCAACCGGCCGTCAAACATAACATAAGCACTACCATGTCTTCTATAAAAAAATCAGGAATTTAACCAGTACTACAAATAACGGAAGCATACCCGTGGAATCCCACATCACCGCTTGCGTCAAGTAACTTACAAGACAAGACGCCCTCCAACCGAGAGTCGCGGCAACATAATAAAACATAATACTTGCACTCAAAGGCTATCACCAGCACATATAGGCAATTTTCCATTAATCAAGCCAAAGTACTTATCAAAGCACACTTAGACTAATTCTCAATTAATCAAGCCAAAGTACTTATCAAGGCACACATAGAATAATTCTCAATTAATCAAGCCAAAGTACTTATCAAGGCACACTTAGACTAATTCTCAATTAATCAAGCCAAAGTACTTATCAAGGCACACATAGAATAATTCTCAATTAACTAAGCCAAAGTACTACGTACGTACATTCTTTTCAAAAGACTCATTTTTATGCAATACCCCAAGATACTAACACCCGTAGTATCAAGGTGTGTCTATTTTTCAAAGTAAGTTACTACACTTTAGAAAACTCATTTCAAAGCTTGAAATCAAGTAACTTCAAATTTTCACAATCAAGGCAACTCATGCCCATTAATCAAAATAGACAACTTTCTAAACCTTCCATAAAGCCGTTATAACCAACTTCCCATAAAGCCGTTATAACCCTTTATGGTTTTTAGACAATTTCATTCCTTTTATAACCAAGAGACTTATACATTTAAAACCAAGTATCACATACTTACAAAACAAGTTCTTAACTTTCAAAAATGTTTCAAGTCTCTTAATATTTAGAAACCAAGTTTCTTCTCTTAAATCATGTCATTTCTCCTCTTTTAAAACAATTAAGTAAATCACTCATTTGACTCCCCTAAAGTCATTATAATGACCTTTAGGTTTTGGAACTAAGGCACTAGCCAAAAGATTTGGAAACCACTTCCTTTTCAAGACTCTATGTACTTTAAGTAGAATACTTTCACTTTTAAGAATCCAACTTCACTAAGGCAATGGATTATACAACTTACAATTTAAACATCAAAGTACAATCAATGGAAGTACATAGAACAAATTCTACTTTAGGAAATCCAAATACAACCAAGGCATGGATCATTTAAGGAGTAGAACGTACTTTCTTTATCTTAAGGAATCATGCTAGAAGAGAGATAGTTCACATACCTTTCTGGCTAAATCCACAAGCTGCCGAATACGCACGTGTGAAGTGTCAACCTATAATGGTCACAACAAGACTATCAACTTCTAGTCTCTAATGTAGAATAATACTAAGTGTACGGTCTCTAATTCTACGGAAAATCGGGCAGCACTTCCTTTGTTTCTACTCACTTTGCCACATTTTTCAAGGCCGAATACAATAACCAACACGCCACATTTAAGGCTCAAAACAACAACCAAACCAAAGGGGATTACACGTCTTACAATACGTGTAAAATTCCGCCCCACAATTCATACCAAGTAGAATACTCACTAGTCATTCTCGGCCAACTACATAACCAACAATTCAAAGTCTTTTCCAATCTTTTCCAATTCCAAGTTCTAAGGTCTAACATGTTATATAGTCATAAACAACTTCAACAACTACTATTTCCTTCTTTATACAACATGCGACGACTTAAACAAATAATCGACTTGAATTGAAATCTTAAGGCTAAACATGCTAGTTTTTCGGATTAGGGTTCCAATAGCCAATAAACTTATCCAACTACATAATATATAACTCATGCTTGCTAATATCCATAGCTACAACAATAAGTAAACTTAATTGCTAAAACGACAAAATTTATACCTTTCCAAGCCCTTAAAAATTCCAAGATTCAAAGTCGCGCCTTAGCAATTCTTAGCTCCTTTCCTTATGTTCCAATCTGCTCCAAGAAATCCTTAGAAGCCTTGCAAGAACACATCTTCAAGTTCCAACTTCAAAGTTGAAGAACTTCTTAAGTTTCCGCCTTGCGACTAATACGAAAACTCCATTTTTCCGAAATCTTTCTATTGAGATATGCTTACAATACCCTTAGGGACATTGGGTTAAAGTCTTGTGAACAAAGGATCAAAACTACAAATGTGTGGCTTGGATGGGTTTCACTAGGATCAAGCACATGTGGACAAGTTGACAAGTCAACAATGTCATGCTAGCAAGACTAATCTTCCAAGGTGGTCAATGACCATATTAACCTCACTTAAATTCGTCCAAGACCAAGTGTGGGGGTGCCACATGTCGCCCTCTCATTTGTCCATAAAATTCCGTAACCCTCGTGGGCCCCACAAAAACGTAAAATTCCTCGGGTGGGCCCCACGTGACCAAATCCGTAAAAATAAATTTCCATAAAGTTAATAAGTTCCCTACTCTCCAAATAATACATTTTGAGAATCCAATTCTCAACAACGAACATTTTTCCTTTCCGACGTCCGGAAGATTTTCCGCCGGAAAAACAATTCTTCCTTCCGTACTAATTTCCAAGTCTTGTTTCCTTTCGTACATTCTCTTTTACATGTCCTGGACTTATGGGGTGTAACAGAAACTTTTGATAAGTCCTTGATGAATCTTCTATAAAAACCGGCATGCCCAATGAAACTTCTGACCCCTTTTGTTGATACTGGAGGTGGTAGATTTTCGATTACTGAAATCTTTGCTTTGTCCACCTCAATACCTTGGTTGGATATTTTGTGCCCAAGGACAATACCCTCTTTTACCATGAAGTGACACTTCTCCCAATTCAGCATAAGGTTGGACTCTTCACACCGTTTAAACACTGCTTCCAAGTGCCTCAAACACTCGTCGAACGAGGACCCAAAGACCGAGAAATCATCCATGAAAATTTCTATAGTCCTCTCCACCATATCTGAGAAAATTGCCATCATACACCTCTGAAAGGTCGCAGGTGCATTGCAAAGCCCAAATGACATCCTTCTGAATGCAAACGTACCAAAGGGGAAGGTGAATGTTGTCTTTTCCTGATATTCTGGTGCTATGGCAATCTAATGATACCCTGAGTAACCATCCAAAAATAGTAGTAATTGTGCCCTAAAGTATATCCAACATCTGATCTAGAAATGGCAACGGGAAGTGGTCTTTTTTCTGGTTCCCTTGTTCAACTTGCGATAGTCAATGCAAATTCTCCACCCAATAACTGTTCTAGATGGAATGAGCTCATTCCTTTCGTTGGTCACTACTGTCATACCACCCTTTTTGGGCACCACTTGCACCGGACTCACACATGCGCTGTCAGAGATAGGATAAATTACCCCAACATCAAGCCATTTCAAGATTTCTTTTCTGACTACCTCTTTCATGTTTGGATTCAGTCTCTTCTGTGCCTCAATGGAGGGTCTGCTCTCCTCATCTAGACGGATCTTATGCATCACTGTTGACGGACTTATCCCCCTTATGTATGTTAATGTCCACCCAATGACACGCTTGTGAGCCCTCAGTACTCTCAGCAGCTTCTCAACCTCTACTGTGGATAGATGACATGAGATGATCACTGGTAAGGATTGATTCTCACCTAGATATCGGTACTGCAAATGGTCTGGTAGAGTCTTCAACTCTAACTTTGGGGCTTTTTCTGTGGATGGTACTGATCTCTCTGGCATCTGCCCAAGCTCTTCATATCTCTTCTTATCACACTGCTCATAAGAATTCATCCAATTTGCATACTCCATCAGATTCGGGTCATTGCCACTATTATCATCCCATCGTTTCAGCACTTCTTCAAGCGCATCAACATTTTTGAACCCATTTTTCGACACTGCTTCTTCGATCACATCAATGGCGAAGCAGTTGTCACTTGCCTCTGGGAAGGTTGCTGCTCGAAAAACATTGAAAATCACCTCTTCTTCTTCCACACGAAGTCTCAACTCACCTTTTCGAACATCAATGAGTGCACGTCACGTGGCTAGGAAGATGCATCAAGGATAATGGGGATCGTGTCATTATCTCTCATGTCTAAGATGATGAAATCAGCGGGAAAATGAACTTGTCCACCTTAACCAACACATCCTCGATGACTCCTCTAGGGTGGACGATGGAGCGGTCAGCTAGCTGCAAAGTGATGTTTGTAGGTCTGGCTTCTCTCATTCCAAGTTTGCAAAACACCAGATAGGGCATCAAATTTATACCTGCCCTCAGATCACACAACGCCTTCTGACACTCAAACTTTTCTATAGTGCATGGGATGGTGAAACTCCCCGGATCTTTCAACTTCTGAGGTAGCTTTCTCTGTAGGATGACACTGCATTCTTCAGTCAACACCATTGTTTCGTAGTCATCTATCCTCATCTTTTTGTTGAGAATCTCCTTCATGAACTTTACATAACTCGGCATATGCTCTAGTGCCTCAGCAAACGGGATGTTGAGTTGCAATTGTTTGAGAACTTTCAGGAATTTAGAGAACTGTTTGTCAAGAGAACTTGTTTTTAGCCTCTGGGGGTACGGTATCTTCACCTGGGGTGTGTCCACAACTGCTCCCAAAACCATTGTACCTTCTGAGCCCTGGGCGCCGCGACCCTGAGATTCGGCGCCGTGGCGCCCAAACTTCTGCAATGTCTCAGGATTATAGGCGTCGTGGCGCTGCTCAGTGGCGCCGTGGCGCTGCAACTTCTGCGAAAAGTCTAGGCCCTTTTTTCTGGACACGGTGGTGGTGAGTTTGCTTCCACTGGTTCTCCATTTCTCAGTTCAATCGCCTGGCATTGCTCTTTTATATTCTCTCCAATATGTTCAGGGTGATTCCCTTGTATTCTGTTGCTTAGCATGCCCGCTAGTTGTCCTATTTGCGTTTCCAAATTCTTTAGGGACACTCTCGTCTCATCCATGAACTGATTTTGGTGCCTAGTTAGCCTGAGTATGGTTGTTCGTATCCCATCCTGCTCTTCCTGTGGGGCATGGGGATTACATTGCTGTTGATAGTTCTGTAACCCTTGATAGTGGTAATCCATGTTTGCAGGGTCCCTGGGATAAATCAAAACCAACAAACGGATCATGGCGCACGGTTCCACCAATACAAAAATAATAAAAAGAAAAAATAAAAACCAAATTAGAGATTAAGAATAGATAGAATGATATCGAACTACGCCAATCCCCGACAACGGCGCCAAAAACTTGATGCGCTACTTATACACACGCTAAACGCAAGTGCACGTATCGTGACAAGTAATATAGTCTAGAAGACCGAGTTATCGTCCTCAGGGATTAGTGTCCAATTACCAACCTCTATTCTGTAGTATCTATTTGGTAACCGATAATTTGATGATTTGTTTATAGCTATGATTATAGATGCTAACTAAATTACTTTACTTTACTTCAGATATCGTGAAAATAGGGCTTTCATATCTACTCGACTATCCGCTCACTTTACTCGTTAATGCAAATAATTAAGGTTCTTCTTCTATTTTGAGATAGTAGGTTAACTAAGCCGTTTTATACTCCTGTTAATGTAATATAAATACTCAACCCCAATGTAGAACCCTTCTATCTTTCGATGACAAGATTGACTACAAAGGAGGATTAAGAGCAATAACCTATTAAGCTACACAAGTATCGGGGTACTTTCGTCCACGATTTAAACCTATGTTTATTCAACTATAGCATATTCACAATCTCCCCTTTCGAATTTCGATTAGAAATCATATAAGTTATGATAATTAGTGATCAATTAATTACCAAGCAATCAAAACAATTATTGAATAAATCTCAACAATAATAAGAAGAAACCAAAACATGCATTAATTCATAAGAACGAGGTTCAAGCGATTCGACATGGAAAACCTAAATTAAGTTAGTTTCTAGCCATAGACATGCCAAAAACTAAAATAATATCCAACATATAGTAGAAAGAAATAAAGTAAAGAACAAGAAATTACTCAAAAAAATAAGTCTCCAATCTTGATCTAATGTTGTGATGAATGGTAAGGTGTGGAACTCCCTCAAATCTGACCTAAAAGGTCCTTTTATATCACCCAAAACGTGCAAAACCTTTTCCTTCTTGGCCTTGGCCCAATCCTATTCGGATCTGTCAATTTTCTCGCGTCGACGCCAGCGGCCACCTGGCCAGCGCCGTGGCGAAACTTCTCTGCTTCTTGGCGCCATGGCCACATTTCTCGCCGGGTTGTCAACTTTTTAGCTTTTTGAGCTCTGGAACCTCTGTTTCTGCTCTCTTTTCGCTCCTTCTCACCAATGTGCCACTTTAAACCATTATGACTCAAAAGAAAGAAAATATATCATAACACGACACATATTTGTACAAAAATGGGCAAAAGACTAACTAAAAATGACTCAAAAGGTGTATATAAAATACACCGATCACTGAGCACAGTACGAATAGTCGCCGGCTTGGCCACCGGGCTAAAAGTCTCACCACAATCCACACCAACATGCTGAGTCTTACCATCACCTACAGGACGAGTCATATGCCTTGCAAACGAACCATCAGAATTCTCTTTATGAGCAAAAATCCACATAGACCGAATTATATTAACACCAGATGGACGGGGCACCAACTCCCACGTCTTATTATCAATAAGAACATTATATTCATCGGTCATGACAATTTTCCAATTACGGTCATTTAGGGCAGACACAGGATTACAGTGTAAGGGTGATTTAAGAACATTAGAATTCAAATTAAAATGTCTTTTTGGTTTAAAATATCCTTTTGACTGCGAGTGATTGGACCATGACTCTTGGTTGAATTTTGAGAATTTTCGAATCGTCTGGCGCGCCGAGGCGGATGAACCGCAGAGTTCTCACGAAGTTTTACGCCGCGCCTCGGCACATGGCTGACGACGTATTTTCTGAAAAATGACGGAGAACATAGGGGGAGATAACATCATCCAAAAAATTATAAGAACTCGCCACGAGTTTTTCTACTTTAGAAAATGAAAATTGAGACTCATCAAATAGAACATGACGACTAATGATAATTCGTTTAGAGGACAAATCAAAGCATTTATAACCACGGTGATTTGATGGATAACCCAAAAACACACATGGGGTAGAACGTGCCTGAAGTTTGTTGATTGTAGTGGATGGAAACAATGGATAACATAAGCATCCAAAGACCCTAAGATGAGAATGCGAGGAGTCTTATTGTATAAAACTTGAAGAGGGGAAGAATATGTCAAACCTTTATAGGGAAGAATATTAAGTAGATCGGTAGCCATTTGTAGCGCATGATGTCAATCCCTTGATTATTCTTATTAATGAAAGACATATATATACAAGTTACAATAGGAGAATCTTATTCGTACTTTACATCTAAAATTCTATTCTATATGAAGAATAACTTTACACTTATGATAGTATTACAATCCTAATTATGGTACAAAACTAATATGGAAGAATATAATAAATATATCAAAAACGGATGGGCCTTGGCCCATTCTCTAACAAAAATGATAGGAGTAATTTTTAGTCACATTTGAAAATTTTAAGCACTTTCATAAACTATATAACCACTCAATTAACAACCTGACAAGACAACTCACAACCATTACCGTTGCAAGACAATTTTTTCTTCACCTGCATTACTGTATCATGTCCGCCTCCACTATTTCAGACTTTAATTAATGCATGTCCTCCCCGTACTCGTTAATATTGACAACGTGCAAAATAGAAATATCAAATAACTAGTCCTCATTCCCAGTTACCCCATTAATTTTGTATATCGATTAGTTATACCATGATGTGTTTGTTGAAAATTTAACTGCGTAAGATTGAGTTTCTCTCATCTTTAGTGATTTAAACACATGGGGTCCACATGTCAGAAATATCGTTTCTTCGCACATACCTAATTTATTAAATGAGTAGATGATATAAGTGTCAAGTATAATCAAATTTCGTTAAAAATGAAAGAGATTGGTACACAAAGTAAGGTGTTTTGAGACATGAATAGATTGATTGTTTTGGCCAAATAAACAAATTTCCCACATAGGTAGAAGATGGAAGGATTGAACACTATATAAACTCAAGTTTTGAATGAGACTTCGAGACCCCAAGGGGTAACCCATATGTTAAGAAGAGGGAGGACCTAGGTGAACTTGGGTTTGGGGCTAAGGCCCACACGGGTGCCGCCGCCGCCGCCGCCCGTCGGGCTGGGCTCAGGCGAGCCGCGGGATGTGGGTTGTGGGTTGTCTTCTAGAATTTTCTTTTTGATCCCTAAAATGTTTTTTATTTACATTTTGGACCTGAAAGTTTCAAAGATAATCAAATGTTGCAACTAATCTGATTTTAACAGTCAGAAACGTCCTCATCTTTCCTATAAATTAAACCCTTCTGTTCAATTCTAAAATACGAGTTTAATAGAGGAAAGCACACGGAAAACAGAAATACTCTCCTCTCATCAACAATATGTTATATATATTTTTCTTCGTCAGAATCAACCTTATTTGCTTTGTATTGTTGATTATTCTTGTTTTATCTTGGGAGACTATTGTCCAATACCGTAAAAGCATTTATACGGGACAATTTCGACTCAGCTTTTGTTCTGTTTAACCACACTATTAATACCTACGGTATTAACCTAGATAAAGAGAGCGCATAGAAGCCTTTGTAAAATGATAAGACGTTGAAATAGAATTTCAACATTTCCATGAGATCTAAAATAAAGAAGAAAGAAAAAAACGAGTTAGAAGCAAGAAGTATATATATACGTATCAGGATTGGGCTTACATTTCTGATTATGCTCCACTTTATTTCTATACATATAGAGAGCAATTATTCAACATATATTTGTTAAGGAAGATGAGAGGAAAAAAAATGTTCCATTAAAGGTACTATCTCAATGACTTAAAGGAACAATCTTGATGACAAGTCCTGGAAATACATCATCAGGATCATGAATATGTGGATTCCTCTCAACAATATAAGGATCACCACACTTGTCACTAATCGTATGTAACGTTTCTCCTTCTCCGACCACATAAATTTCGTCGCACGGTCGATGAGACATCGACATCTGATTTCCTCTTCTAGAATCCCAATTTCTAAGGTTATTTTCCCTAACAGAACTCATTAACACAAGTGCCATGAGGCTAATTGCACATAACCATGAAGCTACATCAGCTATGAGTATTGAAGCTTTTATTTTGGATCTGTCTTTATTGGATATAGACGCCACCATATTGAGAAGAAGCGAAGAAGATGATGATTTGATATTGTGTATAAAGATGGTGAAGATATTAGTATTTATATGGATACTGAGGGAGAGTTTTTGTGTGGGTTTTAGGTTGATGAAGACTTTTGAAATATTGGTTTTGAATTAGGCAAGTTAGAGTGTTGAATTACAATTTGGCGTGTACTTATTTTATGCGAGACCGTTGTAATTTCGTTATACTTTATAATAACTTGATATTCAGTTTGACATATAAAAAGCTTTTTAATATAATGGTCCTCCTTGGATGTATGGTGCCTTCAAATAAGTATATGTTAGCAATATATCTGGCTGCTAACTAGTAAACCATGGCGACATTTCAATTTCAATTAATAAAATTATGTTATTATAATGTATAAATACATCATGATTCTAATTGATTCCTTTCTGATAACTATTGAGTACTGACTAAATACATAAAGGAATTTAAATAAGTGATCTAGCACTTAATAAAAAATGAGTTCCTTAATTAAGTTGTTTAGGAACAATTTTCACTAGTATTTTTCTCGCAACTAACCTATCATCACTCAGCAACTTGGACAGGTTACCACCAAATACATAACTATGATAATATACCACAAAACCTCACGTTGAATAAACAATTACAAAGAGAAAATATCAAATGATAACAATTAAATTTTAGTGAAGATAAAAAATATTACTCCCTCCATCTCATTTTAATAGCTGTTTTAACTTTTTCTAATTCATTAAAAAATAATAAATATAAGATATAATTGATTAAGTTACCCCTATTTATTACCTCTTGCGTCCATTTTTACTTGTCCATATTTCATTTGGCACACCTTAAGAAGCAATAAATAAAAGGGTAATTTTACTTTATAACCCCTAATATTATAAGTCATCTCACTCATAGAATAAATTGAAAATAATTAGAGTACTACTTGATAATGAGTGTAAAATAGGAAAAATGATAAATTATCTCTTGATTTTTTAAATTGGACAAGTAAAAATGAACATTTATTTTTTATTATAGTGAACAAATAAAAATGAACAAAGGGAGTAGGATTTTTTTTTAGAATTGAGGAGTATTTAAAAGATTACTTATTCAGGGGTCGTTTGGTAGAATGTAGTAGATAAAATAATGCATGTATTAGCTTTGTGTATTATTAATACTTTATTTGGTATCCTTTTTCAACCTATGTATAACATCTTATTTGGTATGATTTTATGCATAACTAATACTTAACAAACTATAATATTAGCAATACAATGAGTTTTAATGCATGCATAAACATGGTTAAAGACGCAATAATTGGAAACAATTATCAACTTTAGTTAGTCTTGAAATTTTAAAGTGACAATTATTTTGGGAGAATTTTTCTGAGCTAAAGCAACTGTTAATTTTAGAATAGAGGGTAGGTGATTGATAGAGTTATCCGGTACATGTGTTGGTGAGAGATGATTTGAATACCACCATCATTAATAAAAACTAGGAGTACTAAAATGGTAAGTGACGTGAAGGAAAGGTTACCTTCCACAGTAGACCAATTCTTCAAAGCATTAGCCATCAGAATCAACAATTAACCAAACCTAAAACCTAAAATCCAAGTCAATAAAGAGTGCTAGTTGTTATAGGATTGTGAATATTCATCAATGGGATAAAATTTTCACTTTCTTCTACAAGTGTGTTTTGGCCGTTTGCACTTGGCGTGCTAAGAGATATTTCCACCATCACCTTCTTGACCTTGTCAATCCCTTTAATTTGTGCGCTCTTCTTTTGACTTGATAACAATTTGACTTTTTCTGGATAATTTATGTAAGAACATATTTATTAATATTGGTACTTCAGCAATTAACATGGAAATTAACAAGTGTGTTTGAAAGAATTAATCATTTATTATTCTTATTGATGAAAGACATATATATACAAGTTATAATAGGAAAATCTTTTTCCTATTTTACGTCTAAATTCCTATTTTATATTGAGATTAACTATACATTTATGGTAATATTACACTACTAATTAAGGTACAAGACTAGTCTAATATATACCAAATATACACTAAATCCTTGTCTCGGTTGGCCACTGCTTTACCCGTGATGGGCTGGCCCATTCTCGTCTTTGGACATGAATATATACGCTAGTGTATATCATGTATATTTAACAGTGTTATTTATTCCAAATTTTGCGCACCATGTACTTTATTGATTAACAAATACCAATCATTCTTGAACAATTTCTTCGTTGGGATGGGGTCCTCTAGAGCACAAAAAATATTTTCTGCAGATAGCATAAAAGTATGTTGAAATTTTTCTGACTATGGGTGTGTTTGGTACAAATGGAAAATGTTTTTAAATTTTTGGTCAAAATTTTTTGAAAACTTTTTTTTTAGAAAAACAAGTTCGGACTTTCCTAATAAAAGTAAGAAAACAAGTCTTACAAAGACATCCAATTAACTACTCCACCACCACCCAACCACTTCCAAACCACCCACCCCACCAAACCCTAATCACTATCACCACCCTATGCACCCCATCCCAAAAAGATTTATTTTTAATTTTTTGATTTTCTACGCCACTCCCCCCCTCCGCGTTGCAAAAGGTAATATATTTGAAAAGGATAAAAAGTAGCACAAAATTCAGTATCTCTACAACTATGAGGATTTACAAAGAAAATGTCATACAACAATAGGGTGTACTAACCCTCAAGCAGTGCCCATTGAAATCATAACCATCAAGCCCACGAATAGTACTAGCAGCATTGCAAGCCTATTCACTGTTAATTTTTGTAGCAAAATGATGTCAAAGGGCTTATATTCAATGAAGTTTATATTAATTAGCTAGTTCAACTAAAACTCAACAGAAGAATGACAAGGGGATCTTGGAAAAAAAATCAAATCATAAGTACTATCATAACATACTACAATTACACAATACACACTTTTGTTTCACAGTCAAATAAATTGGGCATATGCATTGGTAAATGACATCCAACTAAACTATGACGCAAAATGGATTATATATGTACCTTGTAAAAATAAAGTTATACAACACATTTTTAAGTTTCAGAGCCAAATAAACCGAGAGTACGCATTGGTAAATGACATCCAACTATGAAGCAAAATGGATTATACGTGTACGTTGTAAAACAAAGTGTTATTTTGATTAACAAACTGTTTATTGCGAAGTCGACTCACTAAAATTGAATTTACATGGGTTATGGGCCCATAAATAGTCATATAATAGAAGATATACTCCCAAATGTTGGGCTAAAATTCTGTCCAGAATTCTGCCTACCTTTTCCAGGTTTCGATAAACTTAACTTCTTCGATTCTTTTAGCCCCGAACTCTTACGAAACATACTTAACACTTATTTAAACCTCTTAACCTTGTGGAGGGATCTCAACCTCACCAAGCTTACGTAATTTATCCTACGACGGAAACGACGCATAAAGTACGAGGTGTAACGGCCATGTACCTTGGGCCAGTTTGATGCTATATGGGTCACTGTGGATAGATTAACCAAATCTGCAAATTTCATTCTAGTCTAGGATTTACATTTGTGAGATAGTTTGATTTTATGGGGTGCCTAAATTATCATTTCTGATTGGGTACACAGTTTACTTCTCACTTTGGTGGTTTATGCAGAAGGATTTGGGTACTAGAGTGGAGCTTAGTACAGCCTTTCACCCTCGTATTAATGGCCAGTTCGAGCGGACTATTCAGATTCTCGAGGATATGTTGCGAGCCTGTGTGATTGACTTTGGTGGTCACTGGGACTAATTTCTACCTTGGCAGAATTTTCGTACAACAACAGTTACCATTTGAGTATTGAAATGACACCATTTGATGTTTTGTATGGTAGGAGGTGTCGTTCTTCAGTAGGGTGGTTTGATAATTTTGAGGTTTGACCTTGGGGTACTGACCTTTTGAGAGATTCATTAGATAAGGTTAAGTTAATATAGGATTGGCTTCTTACATCCCAGAGCAAACATAAAAGCTATGTAGATCGAAAGGTTCACCCTTTGGATTTTATGGTTGAAGAGCGAGTTTTGCAGAAGGTTTTACCCATAAAGGGTGTGATGAGATTTTAGAAGAAGATCAAGCTTAGCCCGAGCTTTATTGATCTATTTGAGATGGTGGACAGAGTTGGTAATGTAGCCTATGAGTTGACTTTGCCTCCTGGATTATCAAGTGTGCATCATGTGTTTCATGTGTCGATGCTAAAGAAGTATGTTGTTGATGGTTCTCATGTAATTAGATGAGATTCGGTGATGCTTGATCAGAACATAGCCTAGTGGAGGGGCATGTAACTATTTTAGACAGACAAATAAGAAAGTTGAGGTCCAAAGAGATAACATCTGTGAAAGTTTAGTGGAAAAATTGTCTGATAGAGGAAGCTACTTGGGAGTCTGAGTTTGATATGAGGGCTAACTACCACCAAGCTATTTGATAATCCAGGTATTTTCTTATCTTTACCGTTCAAGGACGAATGTTTATTTAAGTGGTATCTGATGTAATGATTAAAAAGGTCATTTTTCTTGTTTTTCTTTGAAATCCCTACATTGCCCTTTTTTGATTATTTATTGTTTGTTTGTGACTTACGGGGATGGGTGACTTGGTTTATGAGGTGATCGGGTAGGTTTCGGACTCTTTTAAGTAAGTTGGGAAAATGTTAAGTTAAGAGAATATAGGATTTTGACTCATAGTTGATTTTTGGGTAGACGTGCTTTTTTCATAGTTTCATCAGTTCCATTAGCTTTGGATCGATGATTATGACTTAGTCGAGCCTTTGGTTTGATTCACGAGGCAGTAGGGTGTGTTTTAAGGGCTTGGTTGTGAATATGTGAAATTAGAACTTAAGAGTTCACTTTAGTCAAACCCAAGCCTTAGAGACCTTTTTCGAGAATTTCGAGTGCGCAAACAGGTTTAGAATATATTTTACGATATAAATGCATTTTTAATTTGTATCTGAGAGGTCCCGAGAGTATTTTGGATGTTTGACGGTGAGTTTGGTATGATTTGGTTGTTGCTTGTTTCTGGTGTTCGGACCAGCAACACTTGGTCCAGTTCTATGGGTCCGCCTCTACGAAGATTTGGCTTGCACATGCGAGACTTGCCTCGAGTGGTGTTTCCACATATGTGGATGACTCGCCTCTGCGGATATTCCTTCTGCTCCAACGGTTATTTAGCATAGTAAGTGACCTCGCCTCAACGGATGGGTTGCCCGCCGAAGTGAGTCCGCGCCAATAAAATCGATCTCGCTAAATCGGGATCACTGTTCAGAAATAGTATTCAATGACCTAGATATTTTTATTTCCTAAATATTCTTCTTTGGGATTGGAGCTCAAGCGGTAGGATTTTCCTTGGGATTTTCAAGAGATTTCATCAATAGAGGCATATTTCCATCCTTTGATTATAGTTTAATCTTTTAAGTTTATTAGCTCAGTGTAATCTTTTAATTTGAGAAGTTATGGTTTAGTTTCACAATTAGAGAATAATAGACTTTATTATTAGGAGTAATTATACTTATTATTAAAGTAGAGAAATGGGAAAAGAAAAGTCCGAAAATACCATTTGAAAAGGAAAACGACTGCCAATTGGATTTGGAAGTAGAGGCATTAAATACGGATTCCAAATTAGTATAAATGAAGTCCAATCTATTTTAATCAACTTTAAATTATTTATTTCAAATTATAAAATGAATATTAATTTGTAAATAATTATAGTTGAAGTTTAAAAATATTGTAGCTGTACACTAAAAGCAAATTTAAAACCGTTTGGATTAGGTAATAAGCATCAAAACACTTCAGGTGCTGAAGTTGAATTTATAAATACAAAGTTATAATTCGGATAAATGTGTTGAAACTGATAATTATCATTTTACATTAAATGACTAAATATTTTACAGTACTTTTACTCGAAAAAGGAAGATGTTGTTGGAAATATTTATTAAACGTGAAATAAAGTTAATCCTATTTAATTATGAATCGAATAATTGGGGTCCCGCACGTCGGAAACGTTGTTTCCACACACGTGCACAAATAGTGCCAAGAATCATAATTTCCTTAAATGGAAGAGATATTGGTACGTAGACGAATTGTTTAAGACGTAAGGTAATAGACGGTTATTGGCTAAATGACGTTGGTTTCACGTTGGTAAATGAAGAAAGAAGTGTACAAAGTGTGACTGTCGAAAGGAGTCGGAAAAAGGACCGCGACGCCGGAAATCCATCTCGGCGCCGCGGTGCCAACACCTCAGAGCTGCGGCGCCGGCGACGCTCGGAACTCTCTGAAGTTCCGGCACTGCGGCTTCAACCTGAAGGGCCGCGGCGCTGCGACAATTTCAGAACGTTGGAAGCGAATTAAAGGTGATTTTTGGCCTGACTTTGAAGTATTAGCTCTCCATTATGTTGCTCATGAATTCAGCCATTATTTGGCTGAATTGTAGCTCCACAATCAAGTCTAATTCATGGCAATTCAAGGTCATTACTTGGTATGTGGAAGGTCATCTTCAAACACTATAAAATGAGGTCTTTGGCTCATTTGCAATACACTAGACATTACACACTTGACAATTTTCTGAAAATTTGTTCTTCCTCTCTTGCAATCAAACACTCAAAGATTTTTCTTCCTATTGTGAACTATTGAGTCTCCTTTGCTCATTAGTTTGATTGTTGTTTTATCTTGAGAGATAAGTTGCTATACCACCGTTAAAGAAATATACTGGGCAATATTATCTTAAGGATAGATTGAAACTTCAATCGACTCAGCATGCCTATTTCTTTATTTTCAGAATTATTATTTACTAGTTGTTGTTGTTGCTTTCCTATTTCCTTGTAATTTTATATTTATATCCAACAAGCTTAAGATAATATTCACTGCTTTCAACAACAACAATGTTAGCTGAAGATCAAATCAACGCTGGAAATTCGAACACCACTCAAGACAATTTCAATGCCTTCAACTCCACTGCTTTTGGCACTACTGATGCCAATCCCACTACTCAAGGCAATACCACTGCCTCTAATACCACTGGTTTTGGTACCACGAGTGCTAACAATGCTGCTCAAGGCGTTCCAAACATCTTTGCTCCCGCTCTTCAACTCCGGCTGGCTTTCACCATGAACGTCCTGAGAAGTTCATGGGTGCACACTTCAAATATGGCAGCAAAAAATGTTGTTTTTCCTGACGGTTATGGGAATGTCATGTTTCCTAACCGAAGACCCTACACAAGTTGGAGAAGACAAGGACCCTCAGCCAAATTATCTGGCGGAAAGGGCCAAGGTATCCATGTCGTTGACGACATGAAGTTGGTTTGTGATGCATGGAAACATAGTGATTTCATGTGCATGAACTACATTATGAATAGTTTGTCGGATCCACTCTACACGGTATACTATACCGTTGAAACTGCCAAGAAGTTGTGGGAAAACTACAAAAGAAATACAACACCCAAGATGCGGGTAGTAAGAAGTTCATCATTGGCAAATTTCTGAAATTTTAAATGGTGGATAACAAGAGTGTGTCAACCCAAGTCCAGTAATTCCAAATGATTCTTCATCACCTAGACTTGGAAGGATTGAAGCCCAACGAGCAATTATTGGTTGGGGCATTAATCGAAAAATTGCCTCCTTCGTGGACCGAGTTTATAAACTACTTAAAACTCAAAACGAAGGAAATGACCTTAGACGAACTTATTGTCAAACTCCAGATTGAAGAGGACAATAAGAAGGTCATGCCAAAGGGGAGATTACCCGCTGAGGCTAAGGTAATCTGACGGAGGTCAAAGGGAACCCAAGCAAGAAGCGGAAGTTCCAGAAAGTCGACCAGTCCCAAACTACTGAAAAGTTTAAGGGAACTTGCAACTATTGTGGTAAAGTTGGTCACATGGCCAAAGACTACCGCAAGCAAAAATATGATAAGGAAAAAGGCAAACATCGTCGAAGACACACTTTTAGACGATATGATTGAAGAATTCTCAGCTGTTGTGCTAGAGTTCAACCTCGTTGAGAATCCAACACAATGATTGCTGGATACAGGTGCTACCCACCATATTTGTTCCAACAAATATGCCTTTTCCACGTATACACCAGTTACATATAAGAAATTTTTCATGGGCAACAATTCTTCTTCCAATGTGCTAGGGGTAGGAAAGATAGTCCTCAAGATGACGTCCGGAAAAGAGCTGACTCTAAAGGAAGTGATGCATGTCCCGAAAATTCGAAGGAATTTAATTTCTGGACCTGTGTTGGTCAATGTTGATTTTAGGCTAGTATCCGAGGCTAACAAGTTTGTAATCATGAAAAATTAAACTTGTGTAGGTAAGGGCTTCGTCTGTGAAGGTCTCTTTAAAGTTAATGCTACTCATGTAATGCCTTCTACTTAAGGATATTCGCCTGTGAAGGCTCCTTAGGGCAAACACTGCACCTCCAATGTTTTCTTTAATATCAATAAAACTGAGCCTTCCTTTTACCTGTTTGTGTCTTCTAATTTATGACACCATAGATTAGACGTGTTAACTATCAATCTATACCAAGATTGGTAAAGTTGGAATCATTGTTGTCTATCGACATAAGCCCTCAACATAAGTGTGAGGTGGGCATAGAGGCAAAGACTCTCTAAAAGGTCCCCTTAGATCCGTCGAAAGGGAAACCGCTCCTCTAGAACTCACACATATCAACATATGTGTTTTGAAGATTCACTCAAGATATAGGGGGAACAAGCTTTGTGACTTTCTTAGATGATGGCACAAGGTTGTGCTACCTTTACTTACTTAAAAGTAAAGACGAAGTTTCTAAAGCATCTAAGCGCCACAAAATAGAAGTTGAGAACCAACTATGCCAATGGGTCTATAGACTAGCTCAAAGCTGGACATCCATATGTATGTGCGTAACTATCACCGTCTCACGGGGTCTTGAAATACATCAAGATAGTTGTCAAGACAACTTTCCTGAATGGTGATTTGGAAGAAAAAATATATATGGATCAACCCGAAGGGTATGTGGTTCCAGGACAAGAGACAAAAGTGTGTCGGCTTGTCAAATTGTTGTACGGGCTAAAACAGGCCCCTAAACAATGGAACGAGAAATTTGATAGTACCCTACTATCAAAAGGGTTCACCATTAATAAATGTGACAAATGTGTTTACATGAAAGGAAATGTCGATTCGTTCGTCATAATATGTCTTTATGTAGATGACTTGTTGATCACAGGTAACAGTCCTAGGACAATCCTAGAGACTAAGAACATGTTAAAATAATGTTTCGACATGAAAAATATGGGTGTCACATATATTTTTTTAGGGATCAAGATCTCTAAGAAACTAACGGATTGGTCTCGTCTCAATCTCACTACATCAAGGATGTGCTAAAGAAATTTGAAGATGTTCGACAGTTCACCGGTAACGACACCATTGGATAAAAGTCAAAAGATTAACAAACATCTTGGTGTGCACGTACGCCAGGAGCAATACGCATAGGTTATTGGGAGTCTGATGTATATCACAAATTGTACTCGACCTAATATCGCGTATGAAGTCAATAAATTGGCAAGAATCATCCGTAAGATGAATGGATTTATGGTTTCTTTGAAGATGTTTCATGTTGGGATAAACCCGTGACTTCTGTAATGATCCACTGAGATAGTCAGTCGGCTCAAGGAAGGGCACGGAGTTTTATTTACAACGGCAAGTCTCGTCATATTTGACGGAGACATGAGTCCGTTAGACAACTGATCACCCCGGGTGTTATTTCCATTGATTACGTAAAATCTAAGGAAAACACAGCAGATCCTTTGACGAAGGGAATACCCATAGATCAGATGAACTGTATGTCTAGGGGAATGGGCTTAAACTCAATCAATAAGAATCAATATAGTGGACACCCAACCTTATAGACTGGAGATCCCAGGGATAAGGTTCAATGGGAAAACAAAACTGTAAAGGTTCAGTTGAGCACTTCGGATAATGATTTCTTCTTAAGAAACATAATCCAAGGTCATTCCCGTGATAGACAAAAAGTGTTACTTGTAGAGGGGTAAATGATAAGTTTCCAAACCTTTAATGATCTTCAATAATTGAAGTTAGGTTGGGAAAACTTTTAATGGTTCTTAATGCTCGTGCAGCGGGGTATTATAGGATACCTTATAGGAGACAACCTATTTAAGTGCGAGGACAGACCGCCTCAAATGAACACACTTAAGAATCCAAGTGTGTCCACGGCCCACGACGGACAGAACATACAAGAAAGATAGAGTAAGGAAAGATGTTGTGTTGATACCATTGTCTTGGTAGATACTAAACACTGACGGTTCAATACATCACGTTCACCGCGCAGTAAATATGTCCGATGATATTCTACTATGGAAGGTTCAAGGCTACGACTACCTCTCCAGATGCAACGTCGATCCGCCCGATGATTGCTAGAAAGGCACCATGTCGTGCGTCAAAATCTCTTCCAAGAGGGGATTGTTGGAAATATTTATTAAACAGTGAAATAAAGTTAATCCTATTTAATTATGAATCGAACAATTGGGGCCCCGCACGTCGGAAATATTATTTCCACACACGTGCACAAATAGTGCCAAGAATCATAATTTCCTTAAATGAAAGAGATATTGGTACGTATAAGAATTGTTTGAGACGTAAGGTAATAGACGGTTATTGGTCAAATGACGTTGGTTTCACGTTGGTAAATGAAGGAAGAAGTGTACAAAGTGTATTTATCGAAGCAGTCGGAAAAAGGACGCGACAGGAAATCCATCTCGGCACGCACGCGGCAGGCTGCGAGACGCGGCGCCGGAACTCTCTGAAGTTCTAGCGCTGCGGCGCTACTGTGTGCGCCACTGCGGCCGTTCGAGCGTTGGAAGCGAATTAAAGGTGATTTTGGGCTGACTTTGGAGTATTTACTCTCCATTATGTTGCTCATGAATTCAGCCATTATTTGGCTGAATTGTAACTCCACAATCAAGTCTAATCATGGCAATTCAAGGCCATTACTTGGTATGTGGAAGTTCATCTTCCAACACTATAAAATGAGGCATTTGACTCATTTGCAATACACTAGACATTACACACTTAACAATTTTCTGAAAAATTGTTCTTCCTCTCTTGCAATCAAACACTCAAAGATTTTTCTTCCTACTGTGAACTCTTGAGTCTCCTTTGCTCTTTAGTTTGATTGGTGTTTTATCTTGGGAGATAAGTTGTCATACCACCGTTAAAGGAATATACGGGGCAATATTATCTTAAGGATATATTGAGACTTCAATCGACTCAGCAAGTCCATTTCTTTATTTTCAGAATTATTATTTACTTGTTATTGTTGTTGCTTTCCCATTTCCTTATAATTTTATATTTATATCCAGCAGATGTAGGCTAAAAAATCAAAAGTCGGGGGTGATCAACTTATGTGTTTTGCTTATAAACACTTTTGATATTTGCCAAATACATAAAAATCTAAAAAGTGTTTATAAGCAAATTTTGGCCAACGTATAAGCACTTATCCAACTGAATTTTAACTTGATAAAAAAGTGGTGAACCCTGGATCCGGACTTGTTCATTCATAGATGATAATATAACTTATTGATTTTATTTTGTGTCTCGCACGTAACTTTTAAGAAGAAAAAGAAAAAGATGGAAAATAAAACAGTATACTGGGGGTTCAAAAGACAATAGCATAGATTTTAAAAGTATATAACAATATCTCGAATAATTATCATAAAATGTGTGATTAATTCTAACCGAAAATTTGTTGATTTGATAAAAAATATAGAGATAATAAAGACACTATTCTTTTAACTAGTCCCTACCATGTATGTTTTACTATCGCAATTACTCTAAGTTACTTATGTTGGAAATATTTATTAAACGTGAAATAAAGTAAATCTTATTAATTATGAATCGAACAGTTGGAGCCCCGCACGTAGGAAATCTTGTTTCCACACACGTGCACACGTAGTGCCAAGGATCAAAATTTCCTTAATGGAAGAGATATTGGTACATATACGAATTGTTTGAGACGTAAGGTAATAGACGGTTATTGGCCAAATGACGAATGATTTCACGTTGGTAAATGAAGGAAGAAGTGTATAATGTGTAAAGATGAAGTGAATCAGAAATCATCACGAAACCGAGAAGGGTCGCGGCTCCTCCATGTAAGGGACGCGGCGCTTGAAGGGTCGCGGCGCCTCCCCGAAGGGCCGCAACTCTAATTGACGTTTCAATTTCAGTAACTCGCTGGAATTGAAGGGCCGCGACTCTAATTGACATTCGGTTCGGTGAGTTCTTTGGAATTGAAGAGCGCGACTCGACTGTTTCAATCCGTTGGAGGTGAATTAAAAACTGATTCTTGGGCTGACTTTGAAGTATTTACTCTCCATTATTTTGCTCATGAATTCAGCCATTACTTGGCTGAATTGTAACTCCAAATTCAAGGCATTAACATGGCATTCATGGCCATTACTTAGCCATTTTGGAGGGTCATCATCTACACACTATAAAATTAGACACAAGACTCATTTGGAATAACACTTGACACTTAACACTTAAACAATTCTCTGAAAATTGTCTTCCTCTCTAGCAATCAAAATACACTCAAAGATCTTTCTTATCAAGCGAACACTTGAGTCATTTTTCTCACTTGTTTGATTGATGTTTTATCTTGAGAGATAAATTGTTAACACAACCGTTGAAAAGACATACGCAGGCAATATTATCTTAAGGAAAGATTGAAACTTCAATCGACTCAACAAGACCTTTTACTTATTTAATTTCCAGATTTATTATTTACTTGTTGTTGTTGTTGTTATTTTTTCGTTCTACACATTAATACTCACAAGCTTAAGATAATATTTTGCTATTTCAACGACAACATGACTGGACAAGATCAAATCAATGCTGGAAATTCGAACACCACTCAAGGCAATCCTAATGCTTTCAACTCCACTGGTTTTGGCACTACTAGTGTCAATCCTACCACTCAAGGTAACACCATTGTTTTTGGCACCACAAGTGCTAACACTGCTACTCAAGGCGTTCCAAACGTCTTTGGTCCTGCACAAGGAAACACCGCTGCTTCAAATCCGGTTGGTTTTCACCATGAACGTCCTGAAAAGTTCATGGGTACTCACATTAAGCGATGGCAGCAAAAGATGTTGTTTTTCTTGACGGTTATGGGAATATCACGTTTTCTAACTGAAGACCCTCCACAAGTTGGGAAGACACGTACCCTCAGCCAAATGAAATGGTGGGAGGGGGCAAAGGTATCCATGTCATTAACGGCATGAAGATGGTTCAAGATGCATGAAATCATAGTGACTTCATGTGCAGTAACTATATTCTGAATAGTTTGTCCGATCCTTTGTACACGGTATATTGCACCGTTGTGACAGCCAAGGAATTGTGGGGGAAAATGCAAAATAAATACAACACCCAAGATGCGAAGTGCCAAAAAGTTTGTTGATGCGCGTTAAGATGCACACACTTAAACGCAAGTGCACGTTATCGTATCAAGTAGTATAGTCTTAGATAAGACCGAATATCGTCCTCTAGGATTAGGGTTCAAGTACCAATTATCTATTTTCTAGTATCTATTTGGTGGATTAATGATTGATTGGTTGTTTATGACTAAGAATTATAAAAGCTATTTAGAGTATAAAGATTTACTTCAGGAGTGATGAGAATAGGGCTTCTATGTATCCTCACTATCCGCTTATGCTACTTACTAATGCATTACTTATGGTATTCTTCTTTGGAGAAAGCAGTTTACTGAAATTGTTTTATACTCCGTTAGGTTATATAAACACTCAACCCCAGTATCGTTCCTTACCTACCTTTCGGTGATAAGGGTAACTTTATAGGAGGATTAAGAACAAAAACCTAGTTGACCGTCACGCACAATGCGCAAAATTAGGGTTGTTAAGCCTCTCATCAACGCTACATAAATAATTGAGGTATTTTCATCCCCAATACAAGAATGTCTACCCAACTTACAGCATATTCACAATCCCCCCTTTTCAGAATCTGATTAGAAATCATATAGTGATAATTAGTTGTCAATTAATTACCAAGAATTCAACTCAATTATTGGATAGATCTCACAATAAGAACAATAACCATAAGCATGCATTAATTTATAACATAAGTTTCAAGCAATTCAACATAGAAAGCCCTATAAGAGAATTAGTTCCTAGCCATTGACATGACAAGAACTAATTCCATGTTCATCATACAAAACTGAAATAAAGTAAAAGAAAGAAAAGAAAATTACTAAGAATGAGTCTCCAAGCCAAGCATCCAAGGGTTGTGTTGTGGAATATTTACAAGGTGGATTGGTGGAAGGATGGATGTAGAATGGTGAATGGTAGAATGGAGAATGAATAATTCTTCTAATGATGTATAGTATTTATAGCCAAAGAATCCTTTTGGTGAAGGGTTAGGGATTTGTAGGAAAGGAAAAGTTGTTAGAATCCTTTTAGGTAAGGGTTTTAAGGTAGGAAAAGTTATCCCTTTAGGTAGGAAAAGTTATCCCTTTAGGATTCTGAAAACATGTCACCCGCCAAAGACTTCATAATTCGCTTACGCCATGCCAGATCAGCGCGCTGAAATTCAACAACTCTCGGGACTTTCAGCACTTTGGGCGCCATGCTCTTCTTGGCCAAGCGGCGCGGTGACATTTTTCTCGCGACTCGCTGCCTTTTTCTCGTTCGGACTTCGTCTGATTTTCTCTATAATTCCCGGAACTTCTTAGACTTTATTTCTTGGCCCTTTTTGTGCGCAATTCCATCTCTTTTATGCTCATTTCATCTCCTTTTCGTCATTTCTCCATTTTTGACCGCTGTGACACAAAAGAAAGGAAAACGACCCTAATACTATACTAAACATAAATAAAATGAGTAAAATACTAACTAAAAATGACTCAAAAAGTGTATATAAAATACACCGATCATTTGTCATTGGGAAATTTTTGAAATTTCAAATGGTGGACAATAAAATTGTATCATCCCAAGTCCATGAAGGATGGCCAGTCCCACACAACTGAAAAGTTGAAGGGAACATGCAACTATTCTGGTAAAGTTGGTCATATGGCCAAAGACTGCCGCAAGAAAAAGTATGACAATGCCAAAGGAAAAGATAAGGTAAACGCCGTCGAGGACACACTCTTAGACGATATGATTGAAGAGTTCTCAGCCGTTGTGCTAGAGGCCAACCTCGTTGAGAATCCAACGCAATGGTTGCTAGACACAGGTGCTACACGCCACATATGTTCCAACAAAGATGTCTTCTCCACATATACACCAGTCACAGATAAGAAGTTGTTCATGGGCAACAATTCTTCTTCCGAGGTACTGGGGGTAGGAAAGGTAATCCTCAAGATGTTGGCCGGAAAAGATCTGACTCTAAAAGAAGTGATGCATGTCCCGGAAATTAGAAGAAATTTAATCTTCGGACCCGTGTTGATCAATGTTGGTTTTAGGCTAGTATTCGAGGCTAACAAATTTGTAATCACGAAAAATGGAACTTTTGTAGGTAGAGGCTTCGTCTGTAAATACCTCTTTAAAGTTAATGCTAAACCTGTAATGCCTTCTACTTAGAGAGAGGCTTCGCCTGTGAAGAACTCCTTAGGAGAATAATGCACTTGCAATACCTTTCTTTTAACTATTAATAAAACTGAGTCTTCCTTACATGTTGGAATCTTCTAATTTATTGCACCATAGATTAGATGTGTTAACTATCAATTTATACTGAAATTGGTAAAGTTGGAATCATTATCTTCTATCAACATAAACCGTCAACATAAGTATGAGGTAGGCATAGAGGCAAAGAATCTCCAAAAAGCTCCCCTTAGATCCATCTAAATGGAAACCGCTCTTCTAGGACTCACACATGTATCAACATATGTGTCTTGAAGTTCGCTCAAGCTAGAGTGAGAACAAGTACTTTGTGACTTTTGATGGCACAAGATTGTGCTACCTTTACTTACTTAAAAGTAAAGACGAAGCTTCTAAAACATCTAAGCGCCACAAACCAAAGGTTGAGAACCAACAATGCCAATGGGTCTATAGACAAGTATAAATCTAAGACATTCATACGTATGTTCATAACTATCGCCGTCTTGCGGGATCTTGAAATACATCAAATGAATGTCAAGATAGCCTTCCTAAATGATGATTTGGAAGTAGAAATATACATAGACCAACCCAAGGGGTATGTGGTTCCAAAATAAGAGACAAAAATTATCGGCTTGTCAAAACATAGTACGAACTGAAATAAGCCCTAAACTATGCCACTAGAAATTAGATAGTACTGTACTATTAGAAAATTTCGCCATTAACGGGTGTAACAAGTGTGTTTACATGAAAGGAATCTCGTAATGATATGTCTCTATGAAGACAACTTGTTAATCACTGAAAACTGGAAAGCGTTGATTTCTGAAACTCACGCTAAAGTTCGGGATAGAAGACATGAGATGTCTAAATGTACTAGAGGGGTACATCAGTACAAACTGGATATCCGATAGCAAAGACATCAAGCCCATCAGTGGATACAATCTTACAATTGGTGGTGGAGCTGTGTCTTGGAAATCCTCTAGGAAAACCCTTATTCCCCGATCCACGAGGGAGTCGTAATTTATCACTTTGGACAAAGTGGGAGAAGAAGCTGAATGACTTCATGGTTTCTTAAAGGATGTCCCATGTTGGGATAAACCCGTGTCTTCTGTAATGATCCACTGCGACAGTCAGTCGGCTCTAGGAAGGGCACGAAGTTCAATATACAACGGTAAGTCTCGTCATATTCGACGGAGACATGAGTCTGTTAGGCAGTTGATCACCTCAGGTATTATTTTCATTGATTACATAAAAATTTAAGGAAAATATCGCAGATTCCTTGACGAATGGAATACAAAGATCAGTTGTTCTGTCTGTCTATGGGAATGGGCTTAAAATCCAAACAATAAGAACCGATATAGTGGACACCCAACCTTACAGACTGGAGATCACATGAATAAGGTTCAATGGGAAAACTAAACTGTAAAGGTTCCGTGAGCGCTTTGGTGGAAGCAAGAGCACTTCGGATAATGTGTTTTTCTTAAGAAACATAATCCAAAGGTCGTTCCCGTGATAGACAAAAAGTGCTACCTGTAAGAGGGGTAAAAGGATAAGTTTCCAAACCTTTAATGATCCTCAAAAGTTGAGGTTAGGTTGGTGAAATTTTTAATGGTTCCTAACGCCAGGTAATGGTATTACAGGATACCTTGTAGGAGACCACCTATCTAAGTGCGAGGACAGGCCGCCTCAAATGAACGCACTTAAGAATCCAAGGGTGTCCACGTCCCACGATGGACAAAACACTAGAAAGATTGAGTAGGAAAGGTGTTGTGTTGGTACCATTGTCTTGGCATGTTGACAGTCAATTTTGACCCGTTTTTCGTATATTTGTTTCAATTTTATGTGTTTTAGGACACCGCATTTTAATCAATATTATTGGCATTTTTATATATTTTTTACCTAATATTCTATGTTGTTTTATTTTGTTTGCAAATTGGCATCACGTTTTTACTTTTAATTAGACATTAAATATTGTATTTTATTATTATTGCGCAATCATTTTATTTTAATAATTTTTGCATCTCTTTAAATACTTAATTGACATCCCGTTTTACTTTAATTAGACATTAAATATTTGTTAAATATTGTATGTTATTATTATTGCATCGGCATTTGCATTTTAATAATTTTGCATCTTTTTAAATAATTTTTCTTTTAAATAATTAATCCATTTTGCATTTTTGTCAAATCAGTCAAGTCCTCCAAAAACCGAAGCCCAACCCAATGCCCAAAAAATGAGACCTAATACATCTTTCATCTTTTTTCCCCCAAAAACCAAACCCAAACCCTAAACCTAAATACCCACTATAAATAAAAATATTCCCCCTCTTTTCATTTTCAACAACAAAAACAGACCCAGCCGCACTCTTCATCTTGTTCATTTTTGTTCTCCCAAACATTCATCAGCCGCAACACCCCTGATATACTCACCCTTCCCTCATCTTTTCCACACACACAAACCACCAACACCTCAAACCTCACCCTTTCCCTTTGTCCTCTCTGTCGACCACTACCCAGACCCGTCACCCCCATTCCCAGCGAACCCGTCACAACCCGGGACCCAACGAACCCACTGCTCCTGACCCTCCTCTTTGCACTGTTCCCGTCACCACTCCACTGTTTCGTCGACCACCACCAGGCGGCGTTCGCCGTGGATGTGACCTCCATTACTCCTTTGTGGTTAACTGGGTTTGGTTTCGGTATGGAATGATCTTTTATATTTTTTGTATTATTTTTGAAATGGTTCTGTTTTGTTGATTTTATTATGGGACTGCTTTATTGTTTGGATTAGATATCTGGCCGGAGTTTTCACAACTCCGGCGAACTTTGTCGGCTTATTTTCGGGCCCGATTTTCTATCTGGCCGGAGTTTAAAACTCCGACGATAACCTGTATTTTTCGGCGATCTTTTTGGTTTGTTCTTTGGTATTTGGCCGCGGTGATCTTGTTTTTCAGCGAACTCGATGTTGTCTCCACTGATTTTTGGACCATTTTGTTGTTATGTTGCTGCTGTAATGTTGCATTATCGCGCTGCTGTTATACCTTCCGTGTTGCCTATTTTGTTATTACTGATTTTCTGATTTCGTTCCTCCGGCGAGTTCTGGAATTCCGTTGGATGTTGGGTTTATTTCTTGAGATCTGTGTCACTATAATGTTGTCTACTGTTTTGTTGTGTTTGGGCTAATTTTTTGACGATTTTGCCCTTTTGTTCATGTTATTAAACTGATTTTGAATAAGATACTTCACATTGACCAATGAAAAAGTTATCCGTCGATTTTTTAGGCCTCCACAGTTGCAAAGACGGAAAATAAAATAAAATGAAGCTTTCTGGGCGTTGATGATTTCTTCTACTTACACAGGATAACCAACATGCGCTGGCGGGATGAATTTTCGCAGCCGGACTTGTTTAGGATGTCCCACTTTATTTTATATATCTGAGTCCTCCGTGTTTAAAACTATTACTATTTTGGCGCGGATCTGAAAGTTTTATTTATTTTATTGTTTCTAACAATATTGGTCGATGAAGGAATCTCCGTCTGATTTCCAAGGCCTCCCCTGTACAAAAGACGGATTTATTTTTGGCTTTACTTATTAATTCTTGTCATTGCTTTAAAATTATTTATTCTATTACTAACATTTTTACTAAGTGTTTATGCAGGTACCCGGAGATCATCTTGTGCAGAAGGCCTAAAAAGGGCTATAAGATGTCCCGGAGTTTTATTCGATTTTAGCTTTATTATTCTGTATTGCATTCCATTGTAATTGTAAATTATGAAAACTGTTTAAAATATGTAGAATAAAAAGGCAATAAATAATTAACCTAGGTTTGAACGGATAACCGCAAGTTAGCGGATCTTAAAGGATGTCTAACCCCTTCCCTTTAGGATAATAAAGAACCCTGATCCAGAATCACATTAATTTCACAGATCATTAAATGGAGATTAATTGCAGTATTTTTATTGCAATAAATCAAGTGTCTTAATTCACTTAACTAATTAGGTGGCGACTCCTCAAAATCAGCATTATTGCTCCATCCAGGGAACCGCGCCAAAGAGCAACGTTGCGGATACCGTTCAGACCCCGAGGTCAAAAACGGGCGCGACAGCATGACGACTCCACTGGGAATATCAGGTTCTTGATCATAGCAAACCCAGGTTAATTAAATATCGCGCTTTATTTTACTTTTATATTTGTTGTAAATGTTTTATATTGTTTGCTTTTATTTTGTAATTAACTACTTTATTTGCTACATTCTTTTACTGTTTTCCTTAAATTGTCATTCCGCTCATATTTCCTCTATTCTGGAAAATTGACACTATCACACACTATACGCGAGGTGTGCTGGCACACTCGCAAATTTCTTTCAAATACCAAAATATAGGCGAGTTGGCAAAGGCGCAGAAGCATCCGGTGGCCGCGTAGTCTTCTCACTCGAGTAGTCCGCTCGGAAACCATTGTGTCTAGTAAGCCAAATTTTAGAAAATTTAAGATAGAGCTATACCACCCTCTTTATTTTAGGTCATGCATGCATACACCCTAGGTGGGTCGATCCTTGGTATCGGCTCCACGATTAGGAAATACATCAAATTGTCGTTAGGTTTCATAACCCGACGACCAATAAGCATATGTGTGTAGCGTGATGATGATAGACGGATCCAAGCCTTATCATGACACACCGAAATTGGAAAAAGTGCACCATCATTTGGTCGCCATTTCCAACGAAATATTGCAGTTTAATGGCTTGGACCTATTTATCATAATCTCGCATATCTGGTGTTTAAGCCCACCTATGGCATAAGGGAGGTCTCAAGCATGTTAGGGCGCGCGCTTGATTTGCATGCTTTTTGTTTACTATTGTTTGTCACTAGCAACTATGTACATATTATTTAAAACAATAATTACCGTTTTAAACTCTGTACATATCATGTCATGTGCTTATAACTTCGGGCACGTGCATTTGTATTTTTTGCACTTTTGATGTCACACTGCAATCAGGACCTATACTGAATAAATTGTTCTTGAACATCACGACTTGGACCTTGCGAAGCATCAACCTTTACTCCGGTCGAACCAATCAGGGGAGTCTTTGACTATATTGTCACACCTCTGCATTTTTATTATTTTGTCATTTTCCTACTCATCTATTTCTCATATTTTTGCAGGAAGGTCGTCCTCGCAAACAGCCGAGGGCGGTCGGAAAAAGAAAAAACAATCATCACAAGAATGAGCGGGAATTATGTTGACTAATAGAAGTCAGTTTATATCAGATTCAATGAGACATCGCTCTCAGTTCTTCTATATTTTGTATCTTTATACATATTTGCAAATTCAATTGATATGTCTAGTGTTGATTACATAATTTTTTATCATGCATTTTACAGCATAATCATTCCGAACTACGCGTGTCTGATTCTCACCACACGATGTGATACGTAGGCAATCCATCTTGGGTTCGGCACCACCAAAATAATAAAAAAATAAAAAAATAAATAAAGAGCGCATTTGACTCACTCATTCGTCTCATTCATCATATAACGAACTGTCATTTTGCATTGCATTCATTCTGTCATGAACATTCATTTTATTACATTCATTATATCATGGACAATCATGATTTCATTGCATTCATCCTACCGGAGACAGTTAGTGTCACGACTCGACCGGTCGCGATCGTGCCCTACCCGGGCACCCTGCCTCGTATACATCGAGAATAGCAATGAACATACACAATTTACAACATTTAGACAATAATAACACAGGCTAGCCGATAAGGCCGTCTTCCATAAAATAAGCATAATCCAAGAAAATCAGATAACTCGGTTCTTTCAAACCACAACACGTGACTACGCACTTCAGAATAACAACAAGTGGACAGTGGTCCGCCATACCCCGAATGTACATAAATCTACAACATCGTGGAAAAATCAGACTAAAAAGACAAGCCTCCGAGAAATGGAGCTCGACGCCCGATAAGTGATCCTAAGTATGAGGATCCACCACCGCTACCCCTACCGCGTGAACGCGGCCGAGAAGGGGTCGCAGACACAATATGTACTAAGTATGTAAAACTGGAAAAATACTGTAATTACATCATAGGTTTAAAACAAAGCCGGAGACATGTATGATAATCAAATTACAGTATATTGTGCCTTACTAACAATGAGAGTAAATAGTAGGATACTTACAATATAAAATAGGAAGCTCACGATCAAAGCAGGACCACCCGCCCGCATTATCATTAAGCAATCCTACTCCTGGGACTATTTCACCCGCATAGGTCGCGTGGACCCGCATGAGGTATTCCTCGCATGGGACTATTTCACCCGCATAAGCCCTTACGGACTCGCATGAGGTATTCCTCGTGATAGGTCAGATCCGCCCGCATGGGACTATTTCACCCGCATAAGCCCTTACGGACTCGCATGAGGTATTCCTCGCATCGTGGGTAGCAAATCCACGAAATATGTAAATGCCACAAACCCGGGGAATGACCCCGTAATGAATAATATACCACTAGCACAAAACCGGCTATCATACAATATATAAGCAAGTTAAGAATCCCCCTAACTTCTTATTATTCTTGTTCACATACATTCTCATTTTAGTTTACTTAAGGCACTAACATGTCTTTTATAAAGATCCGGGAATTTAACCCAAAGTACTACATACTTCCACTCTTTTAAAAATGACTCTCTTTCATATAAAACTTCCAAGATACTATTAACCGTAGTATCAAGTCAAAATTAATTTCAAGACAAGTCACAATACCTTTAGAAATAAAGTTAGGTTTCTAAATCAAGTGACTCCTTTTCTTATAAAACCTTAGGCAATTGATGCCTTAAAATCAAATTGCCTATTCATTACCATCAAGTCATTTATCTTTCCATAAAGCAAATATAACCAACTCCCCATAAAGTCGTTATATTCACTTTATACTTTAGCCAAATACAATTTCCTATCCAAGGGACTTATACGTTTAAAACGGAACAAGTATCACATACTTTAAAACTCTTCAAGTCTCTTAACTTTAATAAAACTTAAGACATCCTTAATACTTTCAAAGAAGCGAGTTAATCTCCTAACTCACCCGATTTGACCATTCATAAAAATAGTAAAGGATATCAAGATCTTGTACGTCTACCGTACTATATACGTGTAACTAGTCATGCTCAAAAGATAGGAAAAGTTCTACATACCTCTTCGGATCAAACCACTTGCCAAGTACAATGTCCCGCCCGTAGTATGTCAACCTATAATATCCACAATATGTCTATTAACGCCTTACTTCAAACGTAGGATATTACAAGTGTAAAGTCTCTAAATTCTACGGAAAATCGGACAACACCTCCTTTGTTTCAACTTACTTTGCCACATTTTTCAAGGCCGAATACAATAACCAAACACGCCACATTTAAGGCCCAATCAATGCAATCAACAATAGGGGATTACACGCCTACTAGACGTGTAAAATTCCGCCCCACAATAAATATCAAACTAACACAACTACTAGTCCAATTTCGGCCATATAGAGTACAACAATACCGATTCTTATCCAATTTCCATTTCAATCCAAATCGTTAGCATAACATGATATCAAGTCGCAATCGATTATACTACTATAATCTTCAAGTAAGTAACATGCGACGATTCTAGTAAGCGACCAAATTGTAATCCAACTTCACATGGCTTACATTACATTTCGGATTTTTAAGGCTACAAGCAATCCATAATACTTATAAACTTCAACATATCAACTTCATGCTAGCAACATGTAAAGATAACAACAAACGATATATATATATATGATCTTGTAACACTTTTAAGAGACAAGATTATACCTTAACGAATCTTAATCCAACTCCAAGTCCGAAGTCGCTCCTTAACAACTTAGAGCCTCTTCAAGACACTTCAATCCGCTAGTTGAGACCCTTAGAACAACACCAACAAATTTCCTTCAAACTTCCAAACAAAACCTAGAAAGCAACTAGGTTTTCACTCATGACTAATACGAAAACTATCTTTTTTCGAGATTTTTCTATTGAGATACACTTACAATACACTCAAGAACCTTGGTTTAAAGTGGGGAGCTTAATGAACAAGAAACAAATTTTTTTCTTTTTCTTAGAGAGTGAACCCGAGAGCTAGTAGCTCTTGCTCTTCAAATTTCTTGAAAATTTTCTAAGTGTTGGACTCACTCTTGCTACTACTAGTATTATATAGCACAATGGAGGGTCAAGATGCAACCAAATGGGTGGCTTGGATGAGGTCTTACTAAATATCAAGACTTTGTGGACCCTTTGACTTAGTCAAAATTCTCAAGCTCACTACTTGCAAGACTTTCCATCTAAGACTATGGTCAATGACCATTTTGGCCATGACATTTTCGTCCAAGGCAACAATAAGGGGGGGTGACACGTGTCGCCCTCCCATTCGCCACAATATTCGTTTTCCGACAATTTCATAATTCCGATAAATTTTTACAAGCCTCAAATCTTAACACTTGTGAGTTTTTACGTACGTTCTTAAAACATGTCCTGTTAAAATACGGGGTGTAACAGTTAGTTTACTTTGCATTCATCCTATCATAGACATTCATTTGTTATTTTACACACTTTTTACTTTGCATTCGTCCCATAATGGACAATCATTTATTTTGCACATTTTTACTCTTACTATCCTTTCATGCATGAATTCATTTTTAAGCATACATTTTTATAACATATCTCAATGAACTACGCGCACCTGATTCCCTCGGCGGCATACGTAGGCAGCCCTATTCCGGTTCGGTACTATTTATTCAAAAAATATAAAAAAAAAATTATTCAAAAATATAAAAAAAATGTTATTCAAAAATACAAAAACATTTTTAAGTATTATTTTTTGACTTTGTTGATACCAACACAGTTAGGAGTGTGCATAGAAAAAAAAAAATCAGTATGAGTTGACTTTGTGATAAATCATAGATTCTTTTGGTACCTCTTATTCACACCCGTAAATGACATTGTCTTGCATGTTTTCAAGATAAGAATGAAGTCAACCTCATTTTTTCATATGCATTGTGTGGTGAGTTTTTTTAAAAAGGTCAATTGCATTGCGCTGTGATCTAGAACTTGACCGGAATGTTTGTTGAGGCGAAATTCTGAGTAACACTCGGTATAGGAAATGATCGTAGGCTTTCTTTGGCCCGTTTGAGTCTTTTCAGCCTACCAAATAACATTATCCCTAGTACACCCCTTTGAGCCTAAAAACCTATTCTTTTGACAACCGCATATTACACCTATACAGTTTCTGAGTGCATACGCACTATCCCTCTCTTGGCCCGACCTCCTTGAGCGCCTTAGAAATGTGCAAGTGGCTGACAAAATTCTGCATTGAAATTTGCAAAGACAAAAATGATCAAAGTCTCAAAAGGGAAAAGAAAAAAACAAAGGACGATTTCACAAAAAGAAGAAATCAAAAGCCTCGACATTATAAAAAAACTGAATAAAATGAGAGAATAACTCTGGAAAAAGGGGGCTCCAAACGGAAGATTCAAAAGAAGTCGGTACAGAAAAACTGAGACAAAACGAAAGCAAGTCAGCATTAAAACGCACAAATATCAAGCACGGACGTAGTCCAACTCTCGAGGAATGATTAGTCACTTTTACCCAAATGATATTCATTCCTTTCTCCAAACCTACATTACAAGCCCGTGACAAGCCCTACATGACCTTATACTGAGGGTTCTCACATTAGTGGATACTTACATGACGGCCAAACCTATGGTATCACAATTGCATGCATTGAACATTTTTCTGAGTGTGAGTGTGTTTCTCTAAACGTCCCAAAATTTAAAATACTGGAATATATGTATGGACGGGACTTTCTTTCAGTGAGGGAATTTGAAACGTGAGATTACGTGTAGTTCGAAACCTTGGCTGCAAGCAAGTGTGTTGACACTCAGGTATGTCTGAGGTACTATCTGAAGCTGTGTGAATTACACCGGAGTCAATCTCGGTTATACTGAAAGAAATAAACGAAAATCCTTATGCACAATACTAATTATTGGTATCAACTGAAGTCAGAACGTAATGTTGTCTTCCACTTTTTTAAAAAAAAAAACAAAATGCATATTATATAAAATTCTTATTTTTTGCATCACGAACTACGTCTTGACCTGATTCCCTCAGCGGGATACGTAGGCGGCCACATTGGCTTCAGTTTCATTTTTTGAAAATTGTACAATCATTTTTTGCATCATGAACTACGTCTTGACCTGATTCCCTCAGCGGGATACGTAGGTGGTCACATTGGCTTCGGTTTCATTTTTTGAAAATTGTACAATCATTTTTGCATCATGAACTACGTCTTGACCTGATTCCCTCTGCGGGATACGTAGGCAGCCACATTGGCTTCGTCCTCACATCATTTTAAAATTTTAAAAATCTTTATTTTTTGCATCACGAACTACGCTCTGACCTGATTCCCTCTGCGGGATATGTAGGCAGCCACATCGGCTTCGGTCACACCATTAGAAATATTTCTTTCTTGTTTTGCACATGACTCGATTTTATCCATTGGAGAGTTTAGCATCCTCGTATATTTTGCATCCATGACTACCTACACATGACTGGAGCATATTTTGAGGGTTGCATTCTCATCTACTCAATTGTACATTGTCCATATCCTCGCATTAACTTTTCATTCATGATAAAAACAATTGCTTACCTGATCGCCTTGATAGCGTCAAGACTCAATCTTACCCAGTTGAAAGTTCAACATCTTCATTTACCAGAAACTGGGACATTTTAAGGATTCACTACAAGAAAATGGCAATAGACAGGAAAAAAGCAGGTCAACTAGGTCTTCAGTTTAAACCAATCTGAGAATGCAAGCGTCAAGAGCCAAAGCTACAAAGTCGACTCTAATCAACCACTACTTTCCTAAAACTCACTAGTTTTCTTTGAGTGCAAAATCTTCATATCAGCAAAGACGGGAGCACAACAATAAGCCCATGCGGGTTACAAACACACACCGTCTATGCAATGACGCTATCTCAACCCAGACGGGTCACAAAGCAGGTACGCCTATAAACCGATGTCATTTCATTTAAGTCTATGCAACGGCTTCATACATGTTTCGTTTATGCAACGACAAACATCTGCATTGCATATATGCAACCGACGTCATTTCATCTAAGCCTATGCAACGGCTTCATACATGTTTCGTCCATGCAACGACGAGCATATGCATCACGTCTATGCAACGACGTCATTTCATGTAAGCCTATGTAACGACTCCATCTATGTTTCGTCTATGCAACGACGAACATCTGCATCGCGTCTATGCAACGACGACATTTCATGTAAGCCTATGCAACGACTTCATCTATATTTTGTCTATGCAATGACAAACATCTGCATCGTCTATACAACGACGATATTTCATTTAAGCCTATGCAACGGCTTCATCTATGTTTCGTCTATGCAACGACGAGCATCTGCATCGCGTCTATGCAACGACGCCCTTTCATCTAAGCCTATGCAACGACTTCATACATATTTCGTCTATGCAACGACGAACATCTACATCGCGTCTATGCAACGACGTTATTTCATCTAAGCCTATGCAACGGCTTCATCTATGTTTCGTCTATGCAACGACGAGCATCTGCATCGCGTCTATGCAATGACGTCATTTGCAACAGATTCATCTATGTTTCGTCTATGTAATGACAAACATCTGCATCGCGTCTATGAAACGGCGACATTTCATTTAAGCTGTTACACCCCGTAGTTCAGGTCATGCGCATGAGGGCGTACGAAAGGGAGTAAGACTTAAAATTTTCAAAGGATAGGTTGACGGATTATTCCGGGCGGTTTTTAGTCAACTTTGAGGCGGGTTATGACCCGGTACATTGAGAGTTCTTAAGTGTTTTAAAGGCCTAGGGCGTAGTTCGTTGAGTCTGGATTCCAACGCAACCAACCGTTCGTCGATAGGACGACGGAGTAGAAAGTTATGAGGGTTACAAGTTCGCGCGCAATGGACAGAAATGTTCAGCCGCGGCGCGGCTGTGGCGCGCGGATGCAGTGGCCGCGCGCCTAAAGTTCTGGCGGTCGCTGAAGCAGTACGCGCGCGCCGAATAGCAGGGCCGCGCGCCAAAGATCGAGAGATCATGAGGTTAGGCTGGCGCGGCGCGTGGCCGCGCGCCGGCGGGATTTTTGGGCGGAAAAACTTAGAAAAGTCTGATTTTTGTTTTAAAAGAGACCATGGGAGGGTGACAAGTGTCCCCCCCCATCTGATTTTCTGTTGCATGCAATATATTGACCAAGACTTGGACATTTTCTATCTTTCATCTTCTCTCTCTCTCTCTCAAATTGCTCCCCCTTCTCTCTAAAAACCCTTAGAAAAATCTGAATAGTTAAGAACCAAAAAGGAAGCTTGTAGCTAGCTTGTTGGCATTGTTGTGGTGATGTTCTTGGCAAGGAAGCTAGCAATACTTGGAATAAGTTTTGGCTAAAACTTTAAGGTAATGATTCTTCCTTTAGATTTAGTTTATAGTGTTGCATGTTAAGAAGAAAGAACTTGTGGTAGTAAATAATGCTCTTAGAGTCATTGCATGCTAGAAATGTGGTTTGGTTATGAAGAATGGGTTAAGAAGAGTTTATGAGCATGTTGTAGCCTAAAAACTACCCTAGAATTGTTAAGTGAATTATTGTAAACTTATGGGACAGAATTTTGGGTGTGTAATCCCCTTTAAATTGTTGGATTGATTGAGCCTTACAATGTGGTGTCTTGATGGTAAATTCGGCCTTGAGAAAGGTGGCAAAGTGAGTAGAAACAAAGGAAATGCTGCCCAATTTTCCATAGAATTTAGTGGCTTTGAGTTTAGATTATTCTACATTGAAATTAGAGGTTAATAAACGTATCATGGTTATTTTAGGTTGACATATTACTCATGTAGTTGGACTTAGCAAGTGGATTGACTGAAGAGGTATGTGAAGCTTTCCTATCTTTGAGCATGAGTATTTGTATCTATGTAGTACGGTAGACGTACAAGATTTAGTATTTTTACTTGTTTAAGTATAAACCAAGACTTGTTTGTTTTAAGAAGTATAAGTCCCTTGGTTAAGGGAAAAGTATGATTTTACAAAAGTATAGAGTACTTGGTGTGAAAGTAATTGAGTATTGAATTATTCTAAAGATAAGAGGCTTGAAGTATTTTTAAAAATTGTATGAATTTGTTTGAAGTATAAGCCTCTTGGATAGTAAAAGAACGAAATGGTTCATAAGGAGTTATAACGGCTTTATGGGAAGTTAGTTATAACGGCCTTATGAATGGATAAGGATGTCGTAAATTTCTAAAGCATAAAGTTAGTATAACGGCTTTATGGGAAGTTGGTTATAATAACTTTATGGAAGGTTATGAAAGTTGTCTATTTTGATTAATGAGCATAAGTTGTCTAGATTGTGAAAAATTGAAGTTACTTGGTTTCAAGCTTTGAAATGAGTTTTCTAAAGGTGTAGTAACTTACGTTGAAAAAATAGACGCTCCTTGATACTACGGGTGTTAGTATCTTGGATTTTGCATAAAAAGGAATCTCTTGGGAAGGATGTGCGTACGTAGTACTTTGGCTTGTTAAAAGAGAATTATTCTGTTTGTGCCTTGATAGTGTTTTGGGCTTGTTCAATTGAGAATTATTCTATGTGTGCCTTGATAAGTACTTTGGCTTGCTTAAATAAGAATTCTCTTGGTTTATGTGAAAAGAAGGCATGGTAATTGTCTTGGTTTATGTAAAGGCATGGTATTGAAATTCGAATTAAAAGCATGTAGTTATGAGTTACTTGGACGTACCGCCAGTGATGAAGGATTCCACGTATGCTTCCATTGTTCGCCATGAGTCTATTTGGGCGCATCGGTGATGGAGGATTCCACTGTATGCGCCACGATGAGGGTTCGCTTCGCTGATGATTTTGTTCCATGGATTAGCTCTCCACGAGGTTCATCACGCAGGTGGATCTAGTAGTTAGCCCTCGCATTGCCCGGCCGAGACGTGATGCAGTGGATCTGGTAGTTGGCTGCATTTGCCCGGCCGTGTTAGGCGAAGTGGTGTGATGCAGGTGGATCTGGTGGTTAGCCTACGATTTGTTGCCGCGGCGATGACGCAGGTGGATCCGCAGAGGCTATCGCACTTGCCCCGGCCACCGTGATCTGTATTAGTATTGTTGCACGGGTGGATCCGTAGCCGCTTTCGTGCGCCTGGCCATTGACTGACGCAGGTGGATCCGTAGCTATGTTTTCAGATTGCCTCATACGGTTCTTATGATGCAAGGTGGGATCTAGTATTCATATGTACTCTTAGTGTTGTTATATCATGATCACGGCAGCGGAGGAAGGAATTCCACGCACGATTGATATTATGGGCACGAGACCTATGGTTATATTTGAGTGATGACTTAGAGGCGAGTCCCCGACTGACATGGTCACGTATATGTCAGGTACCGTAGTTTGGCTATCATACATGTCTCCCGCTTTATATATATGCTATTATGAATTCATTACGATTTTCGGGCCACATACTTGGTACTTGTCAGACCGACCTCCTTCGGGCCGCGTCACGCCGCAGTCGAGATATCGTAGCTTGGCGATCCGCACTTAGGATCACTGCTCATTTCTTGAAAAGCTCCATCTCTCCCGAGGCTTTGTCTTTTGGTATGATTCCCGAGGTTATAGACTTTGTACATTCAGGGGTATGGCGGGCCCCGTCCGCCACGCTTGTTAATCCTGAGGTCCGTAGTCACGTTTGTGGTTTGGGCTGTAAGAATAAAGTTGTACTGCTTTCACCATCGGTTAAGTTATTTTATGAAAGGCGCCTTATCATTGCTAGTGATGTTTACCTTATACAGATTTGTTTTATGTATGTTCCGCTGCTATTCTCTGACATATACCTGACAGGGTACCCCGGAAGGGTACTAGTCGCGGCCCCGGGGTCGGGTCGTGACATAAGCCTATACAACGACTTCATCTATGTTTCGTCTATGCAAGGACGAGCATATGCATCGCTTCTATGCAATGACGCCCTTTCATCTAAGTCTATGCAACATCTTCATCTATATTTCGTCTATGCAATGACGAGCATCTGCATCGCGTCTGTGCAACGACGTCATTTCATGTAAGCCTATGCAACGGCTTTATTTATGTTTCGTCTATGAAACGACGAGCATATGCATCACGTCTATGCAACGACGCCCTTTCATCTAAGCCTATGCAACGGCTTCATCTATGTTTCGTCTATGCAACGAGCATCTGCATCGCGTCTATGCAACGACGTCATTTCATGTAAGCCTATGCAACAGCTTCATCTATGTTTCGTCTATGCAACGACGAGCATCTGCATCGCGTCTATACAACGACGTCATTTCATGTAAGCCTATGCAACAACTTCATCCATGTTTCGTCTGCGCAACGACGAGCATCTGCATCGCGTCTATGCAACGACGCCATTACATGTGAGCCTATGCAACAGCTTCATCTATGTTTCGTCTATGCAACGACGTCTTTTCATGTGAGCCTATGCAACGACGAACATCTGCATCGCGTCTATGCAACGACGTCATTTCATTTAAGCATATGCAACTGCTTCATCTATATTTCGTCTATGCAAAGACGAACATCTGCATCGCGTCTATGCAACGACGACATTTCATTTAAGCCTATGCAACGACTTAATCTATGTTTCGTCTATGCAACGACGAATATCCGCATCGCTTTTATGCAACGACGCCCTTTCATCTAAGTCTATGCAACAGCTTCATCTATGTTTCGTCTATGCAACGACGAGCATCTGCATCGCGTTTGTGCAACGACGTTATTTCATCTAAGCCTATGCAACGGCTTCATCTATGTTTCGTCTATGCAACGACGATCATCTGCATCGCGTCTATGCAATGACGTCATTTCATGTAAGCCTATGCAACTGCTTCATCTATGTTTCGTCTATGCAATAACAAACATTTGCATCGCGTCTATGCAACGACGACATTTCATTTAAGCCTATGCAACAGCTTCATCTATGTTTCGTCTATGCAAGGACGAGCATCTGCATTGTTTCTATGCAACGACGCCCTTTCATCTAAGTCTATGCAACAGCTTCATCTATGTTTCGTCTATGCAACGACGAGCATCTGATCGCAGATGCAACGACGCCATTTCATGTGTTTCATGCAACGACTTTATCTATGTTTCGTCTATGCAACGACGAGCATATGCATCGCGTCTATGCAACGACTCCCTTTCATCTAAGCCTATGCAACGGCTTCATCTATGTTTCGTCTATGTAATGAGCATCTGCATCGCGTCTATGCAACGACGTCATTTCATGTAAGCCTATGCAACGACTTCATCTATGTTTCGTCTATGCAACGACGAGCATCTGCATCGCGTCTATATAACGACGTCATTTCATGTAAGTCTATGCAACGGTTTCATCCATGTTTCGTCTGCGCAACGACGAGCATTTGCATCGCGTCTATGCAACGACGCTATTACATGTGAGTCTATGCAACAGCTTCATCTATGTTTCGTCTATGCAACGACGTCTTTTCATGTGAGCCTATGCAACGACGAACATCTGCATCGCGTTTATGCAACGACACCATTTCATTTAAGCCTATGCAACGGCTTCATCTATGTTTCGTCTATGCAACGACGAACATCTGCATCGCATCTATGCAACGACGTCATTTCATTTAAGCCTATGCAACTGCTTCATCTATATTTCGTCTATGCAACGACGAACATCTGCATCGCGTCTATGCAACGACGTCATTTCATTTAAGCCTATGCAACGACTTAATTATGTTTCGTCTATGCAACGACTAACATCTGCATTGCGTCCGAAAACGACGCCATCTTCGTCCGGAAACGACGAATATCTGCATTTGCGTCCGAAAACGACGCCATCTTTGTTCAGAAACGACGAACAACTGCATTTGTGTCCATAAACGACGCCATCTTCGTCCAGAAACGACGAACATCTGCACTACATCCAGAAACGACGCCATCTTCATTGTCTTTGCATTTTGACCTCGGGAACAAACACCCTAGAGGCATTTCAGAGATCAAACATCCTGTCTTTTCAAAGATCCCATCGCATCAGAACCCAAAGGTCATCAAGATTCGACACTGGGACATATTTTTGAATCGGTATTCGTCCGTCCATAATTTTAGCATCGCAGCAACCCAGTGTCCTCATAATTCGACACTGGGATATTTTTAAATCTGCGTCAGCTTTGCTTTTTATTTTCGTATCACAACGATCCAGTGTCATCATAATTTGACACTGGGACAATTTTGAGTCTGCATAAGCCCCACTTTTGAGTTCTAGTTTATAAAACAGAACAAATTGGCTACAAGTCAACATCTTTGTCCGAAGACTCTTCCATCATCTCCGTACAAAGAGGGACATGCTGTTGACAGTCAATTTTGACCCATTTTTCGTATATTTGTTGCAATTTTATGTGTTTTAGGACACCGCATTTTAATCAATATTTTTGGCATTTTTATATATTTTTTACCTAATATTCTATATTGTTTTTTTTTTTGCAAATTGGCATCACGTTTTTACTTTAAATTAGACATTAAATATTGTATTTTATTATTATTGCGCAATCATTTTATTTTAATAATTTTTGCATCTCTTTAAATACTTAATTGACATCCCGTTTTACTTTAATTAGACATTAAACATTTGTTAAATATTGTATTTTATTATTATTGCATCGGCATTTGCATTTTAATAATTTTGCATCTTTTTAAATAATCTTTCTTTTAAATAATTAATTCGTTTTGCATTTTTGTCAAATCAGTCCAGTCCGCCAAAAACCGAAGCCCAACCCAATGCCAAAAAAATGAGATCCAATACACCTTTCATTTTTTTCCCCCCAAAACCCAAACCCTAAACTTAAATACCCACTATAAATAAAATTATTCCCCCTCTTTTCATTTTCAACAACAAAAAAAGACCCAGTCGCACTCTTCATCTTGTTCATTTTTGTTCTCCCAAACATTCATCAGCCGCAACACCCCTGATATACTCACCCTTCCCTCATCTTTTCCATACACACAAACCACCAACACCTCAAACCTCACCCTTTCCCTTTGTCCTCTCTGTCGACCACTACCTGCACTCCGCCACCCCATTCCCAAATAACCTCCGCGAACACGATCGCTCGAACCAAATAACCCACAACTCGTGACCCATCGAACCCACTGCTCCCGACCTCCTCTTGCAATCGCTCCCGCCACCACTCCATCGCTGGCCGACCACCACCAGCGGCGTTAAATCGTGGATGTGACCGCCATTACTCTTTTGTGGTTAACTGGGTTTGATTTCGGTATGGAATGATCTTTTACATTTTTTGTATTATTTTTGAAATGGATCTGTTTTGTTGATTTTATTATCGGACTGCTTTATTGTTTGCGATTTGATATCTGGCCGGAGTTTTCACAACTCCGGCGAACTTTGTCGGCTTATTTTCGGGCCCGATTTTCTATCTGGCCGGAGTTTAAAACTCCGACGATACCCTGTATTTTCCGGCGACCTTGTTGGTTTGTTCTTTGGTATTTGGCCGCGGTGATCTTGTTTTTCAGCGAACTCGATGTTGTTTCCACTGATTTTTGGACCATTTTGTTGTTATGTTGCTGCTGTGATGTTGCATTATCGCGCTGCTGTGATGTTGTATTATCGCGCTGCTGTTATACCTTCCGTGTTGCCTGTTTGTTGTTACTGATTTTCAAATTTCGTTCCTCCGGAGAGTTCTGGAATTCCGTTGGATGTTGGTGCATTTCTTGAGCTGTGTCACTATAATGTTTTCTATTGTTTTGTTGTGTTTGGGCTAATTTTTGACGATTTTGCCCTTTTGTTCATGTTATTAAACTGATTTTGAATAAGATACTTCACATTGGCCAATGAAAAAAGTTATCCGTCGTTTTTTTAGGCCTCCACAGTTGCAAAGACGGAAAATAAAATAAAATGAAGCTTTCTGGGATGATTTCTTCTACTTACACAGGATAACCAACATGCGCTGGCGGGGCGAATTTGCGCACCCGGACTTGTTTAGCATGTCCCACTTTATTTTATATATCTGAGCTCTCCGTGTTTAAAACTATTACTATTTTGGCTCGGATCTGAAAGTTTTATTTATTTTATTGTTTCTAACAATATTGGTCGATAAAGGAATCTCCGTCTGATTTCCAAGGCCTCCCCTGTACAAAAGACGGATTTATTTTTGGCTTTACTTATTAATTCTTGTCATTGCTTTAAAATTATTTATTCTATTACTAATACTTTTACTAAGTGTTTATGCAGGTACCCGGAGATCATCTTGTGCAGAAGGCCTAAAAAGGGCTATAAGATGTCCCAGAGTTTTATTCGATTTTAGCTTTATTATTCTGTATTGCATTCCATTGTAATTGTAAATTATGAAAACTGTTTAAAATATGTAGAATAAAAAGGCAATAAATAATTAACCTAGGTTTGAACGGATAACCGCAAGTTAGCGGATCTTAAAGGATGTCTAACCCCTTCCCTTTAGGATAATAAAGAACCCTGATCCAGAATCTCATTAATTTCGCAGACCATTAAATGGAGATTAATTGCAGTATTTTTATTGCAATAAATCAAGTGTCCTAATTCACTTAACTAATTAGGTGGTGACTCCTCAAAATCAGCATTATTGCTTCATCCAGGGAACCGCGTCAAAGAGCAACGTTGCAGATACCGTTCAGACCTCGAGGTCAAAAATGGGCGCGACATGACATATACTAAACATTGACGGTTCAAGAAATCACGTTCACCGCGCAGTAAATATGTCCGATGGTATTCTACTATGGAAGGTTCAAAGCTCCGGCTACCTCTCCGGATGCAACATCGTTCCGCCAAGTGATTTCTAGAAATGCACTACGCTACAGCATCAAAATCTCTTCCAAGAGGATTGTTGGAAATATTTATTAAACGTGAAATAAAGTAAATCCTATTAATTATGAATCGAACAATTGGGGCTCGCACGTAGAAACCTTGTTTCCACACATCGCAGACACGTAGTACCAATGATCAAAATTTCCTTAATGAAATAGATATCGCACGTGATACGAATTGTTTGAGACGTAAGGTAATAGGCGGTTATCGCCAAATGACGAATGATTTCACGTTGGTAAATGAAGGAAGGTGTATAATGTGTAAAGATGATGAATCGTAAATCACTACGAACCGGTATGGTCGCGGATCCTCCATGTAGCGGTCGCGCTTTAATCGACGCTGCAATTTCGAACTCATCGAATCGGGCGGCCGCGACTTAATTGACGCTCCAGCCCGGTGAGTTACTGGAATTGCGGTCGCGCTTCCTCGATCGCTTCAATCCGTTGGAGTGAATTAAAAGCGATTCTTGGTGACTTTGGAGTATTTACTCTCCATTATTTTTTCATGAATTCGACCATTACTGGTCAATCAGAATCTCCAAATTCAAGGCATTAACATGACATTCATGGCCATTACTTAGCCATTTGGAGGATCATCATCTACACACTATAAAATGAGACACAAGACTCATTTGGAATAACACTTCACACTAACAATTCTCTGAAAATTGTCTTCCTCTCTAGCAATCAAAATACACTCAAAGATCTTTCTTATCAAGCGAACACTTGAGTCATTTTTCTCACTTGTTTGATTGATGTTTTATCTTGAGAGATAAATTGTTAACACAACCGTTGAAAAGACATACGCAGGCAATATTATCTTAAGGAAAGATTGAAACTTCAATCGACCAGCAAGACCTTTTACTTATTTAATTTTCAGATTTATTATTTACTTGTTATTGTTGTTATTTTTCCGTTCTACACATTAATACTCACAAGTTATATGAATAAAATGGACAAGGGAAACTTCGATAAATAAACTATTGAGAAGACTTGGTAGATTGAACCATGAGAACTTTCTCCTCTTTGAAGAATATGCCAATACTCAATAGTGTCTACATGGACTGACGTTAATACTATTGATTATGTGATTAAAGTTGACATGATAAGTCAGTATAAAATTAGTCTACGAAATATAACTTGCACAATTCGTTCAAGTTCAAGTGGGTTAATGATCCGTCTTTATCTAACTTAGTCTATTTGACCGGTCCAATTTAGTTCATTTAAAAGTTATGTTTTTGGCTAAATATGTAGTCCAATTGACCTATTGGAGAGACGTTGTCAAAATATTTTTTTATTTTTTTATTTGATAATAATAAATAAAAATAGTTTATGAGACAATTAAATAAATTATATGAAAACAAACAAACAATAACTAAAAATTTAGTAAGAGACGAGTTTTGGGCCATAACTCATTATTTAGTCGACCTTGACCAAGTCCATCACAACCAAGTAATATTTTGGGTGGGTTAATCAGACTAGGCATTCAAGGATGACTCAAAACCTGCACTTGTTTTTTTTTCTAATTTAGATTACGGTCTCTTTCTCTAGGAAGATGCCTGAATTACAATGTCTAAAAGTGAAACGTATAAAATTAATCTTAACAAACTACAATCAGCATTAAACACTATTTTGCTGCTGCCGTTGATTGGTATTACAAGAATATAGCTTAGGGCTGAACTTGGACCACATACAGATTTGGGAATTTCTCTTTAATTCATATTTTTGCTGTTACGGCAATGAACTGGAAGGAAAATGGCAAAGTTGGAGACGGGAAAGTGAAACTGATCATTTGCACAACAGGAATTAGAAAAAAATGGCTAAGTTGGAGGAGTTATCAGACAATCACAAAACATGTCTATTTAGAGGACCGTTAATAGAAGTCTCCTTACAGAAGCAACCTTGAGGTCACTATTAAATAAGAATGATTGGTTCTCTGTGCACAGAAACATAGTTCACCGCCAACAGTTGTGCATACAAGAGTTAACTTATTCAAGGTACACAACACTTCTGAGCTCCATCCATAACTCGTGAAAAACAATACAGGACAGACCAGAAATGTCCTCCAGGGATTTACACGAATATATCATGATTTTGAGTACAAACCAGACTAGGAAAAAATATGCCTGGATCCCATCATGAGCACACTCAATAGTTAAAAGCAACAATGGCAAGGCTCTAAGCTATGCTACTAGGTCGTGACCTGGAGTACTACCTCTGAGAATCAAAACTGGTACTTCTTTATCTTATTATATGCTCCTTGCTTGGTACATCTTCTCATCTGGAGAAGAAAAATAAGATAATTGCTGGCCAGCGACAAGGAAATATTATCACTGTAAAATGCAGCAACCCTCTCAAGACGTACTACTGCTGGATTCAGTTGACCACTTCCAGACTCTAACTTGACCTGATTCATCACCAGTAAAAAATAAACCAGCAGGACCGATCTCGATTCGACGGACGCCCTCTTTAGAGAATATCTTCCCCCTCTCGGAAAAGCTAACCACAGAAGAAGTAATGGTGTTAAACGATTTATTCAATAACAAGAACCAACTATCAGTTCCAACAACATAGAGACTGAGTGTGAAGCTTACGATGGCAAATCATAGACGCGAGTCGTGTTGTCGTTGCAAGAGCAGAGCAATACAGGCTTTGCCATCATGCATGCCACAGAGAGCAAGCAAACCCTGAAGATAAGACAACATTGTTAAATGACAGAGAGCTCCAAAAAGGAAAGAACTCTCATTGTCTGTCAAAAAAAAAATATGCATCTAACAAAACATCATTGGAGTTTGACATACAAAGAAATCAAGCCTCATTTTTTCTGCTCTATATGCAATTTATTCAAATCACCAAAGCACTAGAGAAAACTTGAATATAATAGTTTAGAGTTTCAAAATTGTCAACAAATATTCCGTCCGCCCAGACGTATAATATGATGTTAGATTATGGGATCAAACTCAAAATAGTGTAAATTGCTGGCTGATATCGAGCACCGACTTGCTATTTTTTCAGATATGAAGATAGATAACCAGAAATAATATATATAAAATGTTCTAGAAATCAAACATTTCTCAAAATTAAAAAGATATTAAAAGTTTTTCAGAAATGAAAATAGATAACAAGAAATAATAAATAAAAAGGTACTAGAAATCAAATATTTCTCAAAATTTCAAAAACTTGTAATAAAAGAAAATGTTATTTGATCACCAGAATAAGCATAGTGCGATACATTAGAGGACCTTTTTTTATAAGTAATATTAGAGGACTTTCTAATTTCCTACCAATTCATTTGTTATTTTATTTTTGGATATTTTTATCACTTAATGCTTTAATGTAAAACAAACTGTTGAAATAGTTAATATTACAACACAACTACTACACCTCAACCAAAGAAAGTTGGAAAATATTACACATGGTAAGGGGAAAACAACAATATCATGATATATTTTCTTCACGTGATAATTTTTAACAACCAACAAGAGATAAGAAAAGAATAAAATAGTCTAGTTTATTATTTTGCTAATCTCTTTTTTCATAATTAATTTTATTCACATAACTAGAGCAACAAGAAGATACAAATTTAAGACAAAAGATCCACTTGATTTGATTCCTCAAGTATGTATAAACTAGAAACTCTAGCACTGCCACTATATCACTGATGGGTCGTTTGGTTGTGGTATTGGAGCAATTAATCCCAGCATTTAATCTTGCATAAGATAGTGTAGTATTTGATTGGCTGCTTAACAAACCAAAAAGTGTTGCATAACTAATGCGGTGTTTTCTTTGCGGTATTAAATAATACCGTATGTGGAATTAGAGGAAAAATGCGAGGATAAAAAGTTGTACATACTAGCCAAGACGAGGGAGAGGAGGACCCATGAGTTGGATCACGTGAGGTGCGACCAAGGACGAGGACGGCAAAGTATCGGTGGAGGACGCTCTTATTAGACGGAGGTGGCAGTCTTACTTCCATAGACTCTTGAACGAAGAAGGAGATTAAGACATTGTGATAGGAGACCTGGAGCAATCAGGAAGGTATCAGGATTTTAAATATTGTAGAAGTATTAAGGTTGAGGAGGTCAAGGGTGTTGTTCGCAGGATGCACAGTGGACGAGCGACCGGGCCTAATGAGATCTCAATTGAATTTTGGAAGAGCGCAGGCAGGGCAGATTTGGAGTGGCTGACTAAATTGTTTAATGTCATTTTTAAGACGGCAAGAATGTCTGAAGAATGTAGGTGGAGTACGATGATTCCTTTGTACAAGAACAAAGGTGACATCCAGAGTTGCAATAACTATAGAGGTATCGTAATGGTTTGAGAAAGGGTCGTGGAGATGAGGGTGAGAAGAGACGTGTCTATTTCTGAGAACCAGTTTGGATTCATGCTGGGGCGTTCGACTACAGAAGTCATTCATCTTATTAGAAGGTTGGTGGAGCAGTATAGGAAGAGGAAGAGAGACCTACATATGGTTTTCATCAACCTCGAGAAGGCATACGACAAAGTCCCTAGGGAGGTTCTATGGAGATGTTTGGAGGTTAGAGGTGTACCTGTGGCGTACACTAGGATGATCAAGGATATGTATGATGGAGCCAAGTAGGAGGATACTCGAAGCACTTTCCGGTGATGATGGGGTTGCACCAGAGATCAGCTATAAGCCCATTCCTATTTGCTTTGGTGATGGATGGGCTAACGCGACAAATTCAAGGAGAGGTGCCATGGTATGTGTTATTCGCACACGAAGCAGTCTCACATACCCGTTCCTCTTGATGAGTATATGTAACCTCCAAGTTCCCACTCTCGTTAGCAGCCCAGACCTATAAAAACAAGCGCAATCAAATCAACACATGATTGGTTAATCTTCAGAGGGCTGAATTTCAAGAAAAAGAACAAACATAAACCTTTATCGTTTTGTCCAGTGAACATGATAAAAGAAACTGATCCCAGCATACAACAGACATAACAACACTTGTATGATCGGTCAGGATCTGTAGACACTGCAAAGTTTCAAGGTTCCATACCTGAAAACAATAGCAACAGTAAGAACAAAAAGGTAGCAACTGCAAAGTTTTTGTCAAAATGCAGAACTCTGGATTCCTAGATTTCTCTACTCATAAAGAGGAAATAGAAAAACATAAGATGACGAGAGAATCCACATCGCACTCCGACCAACTTACTCTTATTGAATTGTCCATGGAACCAGAATATAGTCTATTAGCTCCAACGACCAGTGATACCACATGATGGGTGTGTCCTGTCAATGCTGTGATTGGATCAAAATTGTTGGTGCTCCCATTATATTTCCATGCCAATATCCCATCCTGCAGTACCTCCCAGTTAATTTACAGACTAAGCTACAAGCTTGTATAGAAATGCACTTATGTTTCATTTTCCTTTATTTAGTAAACATATAACTAACCATACACATTTACCTCTGTACCAGCGAGGAGCATATCATTGCCAACGACAAGAGCATAGACTTGTCCAACTGGCCCATTAAGACTGAGGTCAGTTCCTGTTTGAGTATTCCATGCCTGCAAAGTTATCAGACACATCTGTGAAGAAAGAAATGGAATTTTCACTATATTGAGTGTTGTACATATTTGTAAATAGATATGCATGTCTACCCAAGGTGCAGAGAGAGGTATGAACTGCTAGTAAAGAAAGCAGGATGATAAAATAATTGTGTTTGACAGCTCACCTTGACAAGATTAGTTATACCCACAAACATCCATGTCCCTTCACTCAGCATACAGCCTACTTCACCATCAAAATTGGCAACCCCTGCACACTACAACAGGAGGAAACCACAGCATAAGAATTCATTCATGATCCTCCAAAGCTAGAAACTACAGTCTCTTCATCAAAAAGGCTAGAAACTACAGTCTCATAAAGAGAATAGATCATCATATCCAGTGGACATAGTTTGGCAAGAAACTACTTGACTACCCTTCAGATGGAAATCTGGAAGAATGTTTATCACATAGACAAGATATATTCAACTTCAAAAATTACTTTTTTCCTTTTCTGGGTAGCTTAGAGTTTCACACCTTGTTTTCGTACAACTTGTCTAACTGAATCAATTTTTTCTTTCCTTTTTACTTCTTTCAGTAAGGCAGAAGCTTCATATTTTATGATCTTAATAGCCTGGAGAAAGAATTCTCCTTATTTAGTGGATGGTGTATGCTATTAAGATCTCATGCAACAAAAAGATAACATTACTGTTCTAGGGAAAAGTGATTAGCAACCGAGCTGAGCAAGTGACATTATTTCTTAGATTTTTCTCGTGAAGTTTTATACAATATCGGGATTTCAAGCAAAGAAGACAAGAATTTCCAAATCCAATATTGAAAGTGAAAAGTATGAGGATAACCTGCCCAGACTAGCAATCCCACACTCGTACTGTCTTGTCCGTACTCCCCGAATAAAGCTTATCCGAGTCTGATGGCAAAGCAATCCCTGTAACAACCTGTGTCAATACCCATTTTAATTAACAACAACAGTGTTCCAACCCAATACAAGAATGAACATTCAGATATAAAAAGACCTTAACGGGAAATCTTCAAAAATATATAGCCCAACATAAAATACTATGCCACGTAGCCCAATATACAATATTATAAAACAACAACATTTGCATTAGGTTAGGCTATCTACATCACACCCCTTGGGGTGCGGTCCTTCACCTGACCTGCTAACGCGGGATGCTTTGTGCAATGGGCTGCCTTTTTTTACAACAACAACATACCCAGTGTAGTGTAATCCCACAAGATGGGTCTGGGGAGAGTAGGGTGTATGCAGACCATACCCCAACCTCGTTGAGGTACAGAGGTTGTTTCCAAAAGAAACTCAGCTCAAGTAATACATATCAAAGCAGTTTTAAAAAGACCCAGCAGTATACAGTATTATACAACATTATACCTGGGGGAACACATTATACATAATGGGCTAAACCGGGTAACAAACTCAAAATACGGGCTACATGGCATAAATATTTTCTCCCATTAGACATAAGCGTAATTTTCCCCCACGTAGCCCACTATACACTACTCCCCCGTTCCATAATAAGTGATTTTTCAAGCTTTTCAAAAAAAAATCAAAATAAGTGATTTTTAGAATTTCAAGAAGACTTTGGGCAGATTCTTCCAAGATTACCCTTATTTAAATGGTCAAGATTCATTAACTACCAAAGTAGTAAAAATTGATTAGGGATAAGTTAGTAAAAACACTCCTAATTGAGCAATTTCTTAAGGGATGTGCATGAGGCTAAAACTCACTTATTATGGTACGGAGGGTGTATTATACATGGGGGAAAAGCATTATACATAACGTATAAAAGTATACCTTTTGGTGGCCTTCAAGTTGGGTCAACAATGTGAAGCAATCCCCAGTAGTCCAAGAATGTAAATACGTACAAGTGTTAGCATATGTACAATTCCCTTTTACCCAATAATTACATATTTTCTCCGTCTTCCTCACAACTGCACCAACAGTTCTCCCCCATGTCGGATTCCTACGCAATCCTCTAGTATTATCATCGGACGACGACGACGAAGACATCACATGTGGCGGTGCAGGTAATTCTCTATGTAAAAAAGGACATGGAAATCTGTTACATCTTCCAGCCCTCCAATGATAACAAACTTTTGGCTGTTTATTGTCTCCTTGTTGTTGTGAAGGACCTAACCGATTGAACACGCGTTTGCTTCCATCCATTTCCATTAAACTTCTGGAATCTTCAATGGACAACTGACAAAATCAAATAATTATTAGGGTTTTGATGAATTGGGAACCCTAATTTTGGAGTTAAAGGGGGGAAGAAGAATGGAGATCCCCAATTTGTTATTGTATACTAGTTGGAATTTTTTTAAATTTGTAATTAAAAAGTTTTCTATAAACCCATCATTAATTTTCATTTAGATAATGATAAAATTATTTTTTCTAATAGCATAGGAAATATTTTAAATTTTTTTTATTAAAAAATAAGCATTTGCTAATATAATTCTTGGTTTTAAAGCTAAGATACAATAATCATAATGCCATAAATACAAAAAAACTATTAAGTTACTTCAAAATTCAAATCATAAAATAGCTTTAAAATATCATCGATGGAGTTATTATTGATATTTTCATTTTAACTTTAAAAACTGTAAATAAGATAACACCCCAAAAGATTGGGCTCACCAAATCGGCTTATATTGAAGATCCTAATAAGCATATGTGTTGTCCTGTAAATCGTTACCTGCATCGCGAGATGCAGGTCCCGGGTAAAAAGGAACGTCAACACATTTAAATTGTAATGGTATGTAAAGCAACTGAAAGAAATAATTGTAAACGTGATGCTCGAAAAGGGCAACCCAATAAATAAATATGCAATAAATACTTAAATTATATCTGATAACTGAAATGAACTAGAGAAGTGAAGTTATGAGTTCTTCATGTTTTGCATCTTAAATGCATGTTTATATGCATTTATATATGTGGGGTCTTGACCAATTAATAAATGCACAAACTATGGCCTTGGTTAAGTAGGTGTGTCAGTCTATGACATTAGCCTCGCATATGTATACATGAGAATGTATCCTTGATCAATTACATATGTTCATTAATTATTGTTAAGGAACTGAGATTACTGGAATAATGAACATTACTGAACTTATTATGAGACCTGAAATCTTAAGTGTTTTGTAAACATGCTAAGTTTCTAGACTGAGACTAATGTGTATCAAACACGAGTCTATATAGATTACGTTCTGAGTTCACAACATTCGAAATGAAGATCATGAACGAATTACGAAATACGATATCTAAAGAATATAAGTTTTGCAACTATTCACGAAACTAAGACATGACTATGTTCTGAGACAATTCATAATCATCAATAAAGAATGTGGCGTATGGAGAATCATCAACATTCCCAAATATAGAGAGTTAGACTCACATACCTTAGCTTCTTGCTCCTGAGCGTAATACAACGTTCATCACCTTCCTCAACGACAATCTATAGCAATATATAACAAAGGGAACCAATGTAGCACTATTACTTATGCTTTAGCCACATGCATTTTATCAAATACTAAATGGGAATAAAGCTTTATATATATATCTCTCTCTCTCTCTCTCTCTCTTTCTCTCCCTCTCTCTCCCCCTATTACTCATGCTTTAGTCACATGCATTTTATCAAATACTAAATGGGAATAAAGCTTTATCTCTCTCTCTCTCTCTCTCTCTCTCTCTCCTCTCTCTCCCTCTCTCTATATATCTCTCTCTCTCTCTCTCTCTCTCTCCCACTATTACTACTGCTATAGTCACTTTATTTTTATCAAATACTAAATGACAATATATATTTATCTCTCTCTCTCTCTCTCTCTCTCTCTCTCTCCCTCTCTCCCCTATTACTCATGCTTTAGTCACATGCATTTTATCAAATACTAAATGGAAATAAAGCTTTATATCTCTCTCTCTCTCTCTCCCTCTCTCTCTCTCTCTCTCTCTCTCACCCTCTCTCTCTCTCTCCCCCTCCCCCTCTCACTCTCTCTCCCTCTCTCTCCCTCTCCCTCCCTCTCTCTCGCTCTCTCTCTCTCTCTCTCTCGCTCCTTCTCTCCCCCTATCTCTCCCTCTCTCTCCCTCTCTCGCCCTCTCTCGCCCTCTCTCTCTCTCTCTCTACAATCTCCAATATGTATAATTAACAACATTATTCATCACCCATATGATTATAACAATTCTAAATCAATAATCCAAAACTCTACCATAGTCCATTTGATTCTCTTTATCAAGTTCATCAACTAATATCTCAAGAAACTATGGTTTATATCATTAATCCAATGCTTTGATTAATTAATATCTAGGAATGATACCTTTTTTATGTTCAACTTGCTTGAATTTGAATACTAGGGCTTTCTCTCCGACGGATAAGACTCAATCAATATCTAGGAATTTTGAAGTGTTAAATCATTTTAGTAAGGAATTAGGGACTTGAATTCATCCTAAACTAATCATAGAACTTACCTTGGAGGATTTTTTAGGCTTGGAACTTGTTCTCTCTACCTCTAAGGTAATTTTTTAGCTTTAGAGAGTTAGGAAAATAAATCTTAGGCTTAAATATAACTTAAAACGCAAAGTATGAAAAATTAGACTAAACATCTAGATACATGTGTTGGGCCCGTGTCGTACATGCAGTGTGCGGACCTCTGCATACCAAATTTCAGAGCGTTGATTTTTTTCTTTGGACCTGCGATGCGTGGCCAACGTGCATGGGCCCTGCGTGCGACGCGTGGCTAACGCGGTTGGTCTATCTCCTTCAGTGTTCTTGTAACATATATAACTCTTTGTACAGAGCTCTGTTTGGCCTGGTCCTTATATAGATAGAAAGGTATTTCAGCGTACTACAACTTTCATTAAAAAAGCTTTTCCACATTCTTAATTAATCAAAGGGTCATGGTCGCTTGAAGTAGGCCTGTCGACCACTTTCGTAAAACGTGAAACCTTCTAAATTTCGATTTATTTCCTTAGAACGAGTCAAACATTAGTATGGATACCTGAGATATTACGTTATCTCCCTATTGGAATCATTCGTACTCAAATGACGGTTCTTGTTATGGCTAACGCTAGATCATAACCTCTACTAACGGAAATGTGCGGGTACTGAACTACCGCGAACACATGATACTGAAATTAAATGAACGATGAACTAAATAGGTACTAAACTGGATAAGTAATGCACTGAAAGAAAACTGAACCGACTGAATAATAAAAATATGCACCTTATAATATAAGACTTGAATGAAAAGGTTAGTTACCTTCAACATTTTTTTCTTGCTCTTTATAGAGGTAGGAATACTTGGACTTCATGTCCTTTTCGTCTTCCCATGTAGTTTACAACTTCCCGATTTCTCCATAGCACTTTTATTGAAGCAATTTTCTTAGCTCTCAAGTTGTGAACCTGACGATTAAGAATAGCCACTAGAATCTCCTCATAAGACATGATGTCCTTAACTCCTGTGATTTTTGTGGAAACAACCAGAGACAGACAAGATCCCCTATGAACATCTTCAACATAGAGATGTGAAACAAATCAGCCAACTCTTATGGTAGCTATAATTCATAATCCACTTGTCCGATCCTTCATAGGATCTTATACGATCGAATATAAATGGGGTTGAACTTCCCCTTCTTTCTAAGTCTCATAACTCCTTTCATAGGCGTAACTTTCAAGAACACTCAATCATCAACTTAAAATTCTAAATCTTTACGACGTACGTATGAATAGGACTTCTGGCGGCTCTGAGTCATTTCCAAACACTTCTGAATTAACTTGACTTTCTTCACAGCTTGGTGGACCAAATCTAGTCCTAATAATTCTACTTTACCAACTTCAAGCTATCCAATTGGTGATCTACACAGCTCATACAATCGAGGTCAGAAAAAAATTCATGTTGCTTCTTATGGTTTGATTTTGTTGTTGCTTTTTTGAAGTTTTCATATGGTTTTGCTGTTGTATTTTTTTTTATATAAACACACCAGAAGCCCTAAAGTCACGCTCAAAATTAAAAAAATGAAACTCTCAATTTATGTCAGTCGGATTGTGTTTAATAGACATACTTGGAGTCGAGTTCAGGGGTTCAATAGGAACAAGGCTTAGTTGAGGTGTCAAAATAGAAAAATCGGACAAGTTTGAGGGTCCGCATATGTATTAAGCCTTCTTTGATCGTTAGGAGACATTTCAGATTTCAATCTTTACTACCGAGACCTTGACATCTACCTATATATAGAGGTCGAGACCTCTATTGTTGATACACACAAAAAAAAAAAATCTTCTTCTTCATCAAAGTTATTTTTCCTTCTTCTGTTCCTGGGCAAATTACTTTGTGCAAACTCCAAACTTTCAGACACTAGTGCAAGTGTTTAGAGGTGTTGTGGAACCTTGGGGAGCGACTGAGCTAAATGATTTACATCGAAGCCGGTCCAAAATCGATTTCAAGACAGTGATTTGCCACGTGCAACAGTGATTCGATAAGTTTTTTTCTCTTATTCTTGATCAATATTGTTCCGAATTTTACTAACACACTCTTCAAAATTCTATCAAATAAAAAAGACTACCTTTTTTTTCCTATGAGAAAAACCCAAATCAGAAAATCCATTTTTACTCTACATTTTCAACTTTCTAGTTCTATTTCATCAATTGTGACACCCAAATCATGTTCTTGCATTTATCGACACAGGATAACACCTGCTCGTTACCGCTAATAAATCCTTTCTCACCTATTTGGAGTGTATTCCCTCTATATGTATCTGAGATCTGAATGTGTTTGCCAGTGTATTTATCGATTTATGGCGGAAATTCATAGTTTATTCTCCTTTTTGTATTTGAGATTCGAGTGTATTTTATTTCTTATATCTCCAAATTTGAATATATTTGAGTGTATTCGTCATTTTTTTAGTATAAATATAAGGTATATGTATTTGGTTAATTGCATTTTTGAGCAAACTAGATGTATTTGACTGTATGCGTTGTTTGAATAATTTATATATATGTATTTGACTCACTGTATTTTAAAACTGTCTATTAAATACACACGAATACATGCGAAACTGTGCATTTGAATACACGTAAAATAGCTATAACATAGCTACAAAATATAATTAAGAAAAAAATAACTATTACTAATTAGAAGCCTAAAAACTATAGCTATTTATTAGGTTACCAATTTTGTTATTGGTCGAGTTAACAAAAAATGAATCCTTTCTTATCTTCTTTCCCGAGAGGGAAAGAGAAAGAGGGTCTTATGGAGGGAGGGGGGGAGGGAAAAGGCTTGGGCCTACCTATCCCGATAGGACCCCATAAAAGGAAGGGGATTTCCCTTCTACTTTCTCTTATTCAACCACATTTTTTCGTAAAGAAAGTTTTGCCTGTACGAAATTCATCTCGTGCACTAGCTCTTTTAAGAAGATGCCAAGAGGAATCGGGTTCGGGTGAGCAATGAATCCACTCGCGTGAGCAATCTTTCTAAAGCAAGAAGCAAGCAAGAAAATGGCTGCAGCAAGAAAACGACTCTTCTTCGGAAAGAGGAGTTGCTTGCCTTACCACACCAACCACCAACGCGCTGCGGGGTGTAGGTATACCACTTACGAGAAAGAACCCCAAGTCAGTAAAGTAGTTAACCAAACACAAGTAACAAGTTCGCTATAGGGAGACGTGCTTCGGTCTTTCCATCGATAGAAGCAGTTGGATCTACACTTGGACAGCTTCATCGAGACTTCACATACGTAGATTGCCATGTTTATATCCGAACGAAAACCTCTTTCTCTTCTTTCTTTAGTGTCTTCGTCTCGCCTGATGACGCTGGCTCAATCGTAGGTTCGATACATATGATCAAGTTTTAGCAGGAGGTCACGAGTCTGTTTATAGTCGCGACTGTTGTCATAGTCAACAAGGTTGAAACTTATTGTTTCAGTTGCCCAAGTTCGGCCTACTTTTCTCTTTCTTTCCAGTGGCGGCGAGGGAGGGAGAAGTATTCACGCAGTTGCCTCCCTCTCTCCGCCCTATAACTGAAAAAAAGGAGCACGGCGAAAAGCCAACCTTCTTTTTTTTTATTCGTTTGACGAGGGAAGACCTTAAGTACTGAATTAATGAAATTACACCTATATCGCGAAAAAGAGCTGCTCTAGCTTTAGCGCGCACCCTTTCTCCTACTACAACATTCCTTTCTATTGCGCCTAAAATCTCTATTTCTGCTAATATTTCACGTGTTTCTATTTCAAAGCATCGTTAAGAGCTTAAGTAATACCTGGGGGCTTCTAGGGAGTAGTCAAGATAAGATGTTGCGTATATTATAAACAGTCGAGTTCAAACGGCTTCCACTCCTCTCCTTCCTTACAATCAAGCGAGTGATGTTCTGTCAGAGAAGAACTAATAGAATAGATGAATCGGCTGCAAGTCTTTTAGCCACAGACTTGTTAGAGGAAGGGAGTTTACTTGCTTACTTGTTAGAGGAAGAGAGTTTACTTGCTTACTTGTTAGAGTATTGCACCCTTCGTTCTTTTTCTTTTTAGCCAAAGAAAAAAAAAGATATCTAATTTTTTTTACTTGAAATTGAATACAGATTTATTGCTTTCTTATACAAAGCACGTCTTTGATCATGAAAACCAATTATTTTTTACTTTCTTTTTGAAATTTTGATGTTGCTTGAAGTTAGAGTTGTGTTTGGTTATAATTTTTGTAAAAAATATTTGATTGTTTGAATGTACGTAAAAATAGAATTTTAGGTATTTTTCAAATTTCAAATATAATTTCAAGTTATATTTAAAAATTTCGTGATCAAACGTTGATTTTTAAATAAAATTAAAAAAATTCAAAAAAAGTAAAAAATTCTCATGGCCAAACAAATTATAAATTTAATCCAAATTAAAAAACCACCTCACTATTCCCTCATTCAGTTCATAATTTTTTTTCTCTCTCAGCAAAATGACTATACTCTTATGTTAATTTATGTGATGCAATTGTTTTAATCCGTTCAAAAGAGAATTATATCTTTTTAAATTTAGGAATAGTTAATTTTACGCTTCATATTTTACTTAAGAAAAGTTTTTATAATAACACAAATATTCTGACATATTTAAAGTTATACGTTTAAAAAATCTTATAACTATTCAAATGTTATAATCAGTCGAACTCAATAGATTTGATTAAAACTTTGCATTTGTTTTAAAAATTCATTGAATATGTATTTCTATAAATTATTAATTTAGAACTCAATAACTTTAAAAAATTAGCACCAGAACTCATAAACTTTAAATTTTAGCTCCGTCTATAATTATGTATATTCAAAATTATCTAATTTTATAAAGCTTCTTTTCTTTGAACTCCATATATTTAAAAAACTGATGATGTCACTTTTAAAGTAGGAAGAAGGTATCTACATTATTGTGTTACATGTACAAGTACAACAACGGGCAAATGGGTATAAAAACAATCATAATTGAATACAATCCAACCTTTAAAATTCAAAAAGCAAAGGAACCCAACCATACAACAAAGCACCAAAATAAAAATATTAAAACACAGCACAACGCAAAAGACTCCGCGTACACAAATCATCAAATATACCACAATTTGTGTGTGTAGGGGTTGGGGTTGGGTTTAAGGCTTTAAGCTTACAACTTTGAAGGCGACCACTCCACAGGTTGTCTGTCCACAAACAAACTCCAACCCACTTTCTAGTTTGTCATTTTGGCTTACCCCTTTTTCTTATATGTGTTTTTTTAGCTTTGATTTGTATAAAGTTTGAGTCTTTTTATGTATTTCAAGAAAATTATGGATCTGGGTATTTTTCTTTTTTCCAGGTTAGTTTGAATTTGTTTCTAGTTGCCATCTTTGTGTGTTTTCTGCTATTGGGTGTTTGTTAGTTTGTTATTGGCTAGTTTGCTTTAGTTGTGAAAAATGTGTAGAGATACAGTATGGTTTTCTTGAAATTTTATCTGTTTCTTTTATGGTTTGTTGTTTTTGTTGTTTTAACTATTGATAGTTGTAGACTTATAGTATCTCTCTTGAGCCGATGATCTTTCAGAAACAACCCCTCTACCTTTCAGGTAGGGCGTACACCCCACCCTCCCAGGGTCCCACTTGTGGGACTACACTGGGTATGTTGGTGTTGTTAGGATCTGTTCAAAGATATGCTTAGCTGAATTTTGTTTGTTACTGTGGTTTTTTCTGAAAGTTGTTAGTATTATATGAAGAGTAAGAACTACTATTTCTAGTGTGTGAACTTGAATTTGTGTACGTTGTTTGACTTGTCAGATCCAGCTGATTTTACAAGGATGGAAAGAGTTTGCAGCTTAGAGTTTGATCTTCTATTGTGATGAGGTTATAAGTAGTTGAATGCCTTATGTAGACTCAAGACTTCACAATCTGGTTGTTGGAAGCTTCTTTTTGTATGTTGACCAAATTGATATGGTCTAATCTTATGTGAACTAAAATCAATTACTTTGACTTGGAACAATTTGCTTTCCTACTTGTTGGAAAGGGTATCAGTATTTTCAAGATTGGACAAACAAAAGTTGAGATCTTTATTGGCTTATCGGGTTTGATTCTCGTATGGCTGTTGCCAAGAGCAGCAGCAACACTGAATCATCACTTTATTCATGTAGTTGCTATAAAGTTGCAAACTTGAGTGAGACCATTTTGGATGCGAATCATACTGCTAATCTGCAAGATCGTTACGTTCTTGGAGAACAGCTGGGGTGGGGGCAGTTTGGGATAATCAGGACGTGCTCCGACAAGTTCACTGGGGAGGTGTTGGCCTGCAAATCGATCGCTAAAAATAGGTTGGTGACTCAGGAGGATGTGCGAAGTGTCAAGCTTGAAATTGAAATAATGACCAGGCTTTCTGGTCACCCAAACGTCGTAGATCTCAAGGCAGTTTATGAGGAAGAAGATTATGTACATCTAGTAATGGAGCTTTGTGCTGGGGGAGAACTTTTCCATCAGCTGGAGAGGCATGGTAGATTTTCTGAGACTGAGGCCAGGGTTCTCTTCCATAACCTAATGGAAGTAGTGATGTACTGTCATCATAAAGGCATTGTACACAGAGATCTTAAGCCAGAGAACATTCTCTTGGCTACTAAGGGTTCTTCTTCTCCGATAAAATTAGCCGATTTTGGTCTTGCAACCTACATCAAGCCAGGTAATTTCTCTTTTCCTCTAGAGAACCTAATGTGCAACACTATTATACCTATTCTTGAAATATTTAGTAGGGTTCAGCCATAGATCCCAAATATTTTTTACCTCATTTGGAATTTATGAAGTTGGAGTTGAAGATGTAATTGTGTTTGCTTATACTTTCTGCAAAGGAGAGAAGAGAGCACCTTATTTGGAATTTATGAATATGGAGTTGGAAAACAGGTTTGGAGCACTTCTCCAAATTTGGAATCCAACTCCAAGTTGGATTTGGAAATTTATAACCATAACACTGATTTTGAAATAAAGTGAAACATTATTCCGGGAAAAAAGTGAATAATTCTCACGGCCAAACGGCTCCGGATGCATTATCAACTTTCTTGATCCAGGTCAAAGTTTGCATGGTACTGTTGGCAGCCCATTTTATATAGCTCCCGAGGTCCTGGCAGGAGGTTATAATCAAGCAGCTGATATTTGGAGCGCTGGTGTTATTCTTTACATTCTTCTAAGTGGAATACCACCATTTTGGGGGAAGACAAAGTCAAAGATCTTTGATGCTGTCAGGGCTGCTGATTTGCGGTTTCCTTCTGATCTCTGGGATACAATTTCATCTTCAGCTAAAGAGTTGATTGAAGGAATGCTATGTACAGATCCTTCTCAGAGGCTTACAACTCAGCAAATTCTAGGTAGGTTATCAATGCAAGATACAATATCAAACTCAGTATACCTGTTACGTAGATAGAACTGATGAATAATCTTGATAAGAAAATAGAACTGACGAATGATGTTTGATGCATCAAGAGAAAGAAAATATATTTGTGTTGGACATAAGTAATTGGTTTTATAGGATAGAAAGATCAAGCACATCAGCTTGTGAATATAGAATGAACCCACTAAGAGTAGAAGTTCACTCTTGAACTGTGAAAACCAGAATATCTTGAATTCATTAGAAATGTTACTGCATCAGATCCGTAAATTTATGGACTTATTATCTTATATTCGTCTCAAAATCTTTCTAATTACTGCATCATATATCATATTTTGATACCACGCCCTGTGTGTGCTGTGTGCTATCAACCTGCCTCTCAAGATGATAGATCTTCCAAATTCCTCAGTCAATGGATTGAATTTTTCTTATGAAGCTGCAATCTAACTTAGGAAGATCCAATTCCTGAACTGATTTTCTCTGATTGAGATAGATTTTTCAGTTCTTAAAGGTTTTTTATTTTATCTAAGTAGTGAAGCAGTTGAGGATGTATCAGTTGGGAAGCTTACTTCTTTGTCTAAAATCAAACTTTATGATTTCAACTTAACAGATCATGATTGGGTACGGGATAGCTCACTGCATTTCAATGAGCCATGCCTTAAATTGCATTCAGATGAAGGATCCTGCTGCCCTTCGCTTATGGTTCGGAATCAGGATATCAGTTTTGGCACAGGTTCTGCCGTTTTGATTGATTCCCAATCGCCAAAATTCACGTGCCGATCATCATTTTCTACTTTACTAACAGAACAATCAACAACTACTTCCTATGAATCCGCTGTATTCTCTTTTAGTAGTACTGGTGGATCCAATGGCCGTGACTTTGCTTCACCTGTTCTAACACTGCCAAGTTTTACATTCTTCGGTTCGAGTTTAGTTGTTGATCAAGGGAGTTATGAAGTTACATCTGTTAGAGCACCTGATGTAGATTTACTTCATACAGGTAATTTTACAGTTTTTCTTTTTAATTTCATCTTAAAAAGTTAACCGCTATATCCAAAATTACATGGCCGTCTGGAGTCCGAGGCATTAAAACCTATTTTACTTGTGTCACAGATGCCAGTGTGGGAAAGGTGTTTATGTTGTCAAACTCTCCTGTAGGCTTTGAGCAAGTGGTAAGAGATAAGACATCAGAAGTTAGAAAGAGTGGATCAAATGGATCTAGAACCATAGGCATCCAGAGCAGGAGGAACCATACAATTGATCTTGGTGAATTTGAACAGATTGATATTGTGGTGACTGAATCAGTTATCCGATGGGCATCGTGCACGTGTCTTCCTACTGCCACATCACTCAGGTCTTCTCTTGTCTGTTGACAGTGTAGGATGACTTTATGGCTCAACTTTCCAGTAGCTTGTACTGAGAAAAAGTGTCATTAACCAGTATGTTCACTTAATGAGGTCATGTAACATGTTAGATTCATGAGCTTGTGGACTAAACCCTCAAGCTTATTCACAACTCACAAGTTTGATTTTGGTAATGTCGTATGATGTTCTTGAGTTACAAAGCTTTTGTCCATCGTTAATGTGAAGGGTAGTGTTAATTGCTTATGAGGCTTTTCCACGTGTAGAATGTTCATAGTTCTTGATATTCGACGAGTTTGCGTGGCCATCTGGCATCTATGTAGCATCTCACTTGCCTTATGCGGATGTTTGACATACATTTTAACTCAATGCATTAGCTTGTTACTCAATTTTCTAGGTTACTATTACCATTCTTGATACAGAGAGCTATCCGTTGTTGTAGGCCAACTTAACCTAATAGTGTAAAAATTCTTTTACAAAATCGGTCCATATAACATAAACTCTATTTTTAAAGTTTTGATGTGGCTTGTGTTGTACTCTCAGTTACTTCAAAAACACAGTTAGTCCTTTCCTGTGATTGCCAAAAGAGCCGACTTTTGAGTTGTTTGGATGTGTTGTTTTTGCCTCTCAAGTAATATAGTATCATAAGTTATCCATTGTGCAACCATGTGGTAGACAAAATGATGGGCTATTTCCGCGTTGACATGTCCCAAACTATTAATTAAACTATACCTTAATGGGACTTGGAGGAGTGGTCTTGTTCCCACCCCACATGGCCATGTGAGAATCAAATATTGGTGCAAACAAATACAATCAATTAGGCCTGGACATTGACAATAATAAAGGGTGGTGGAGGGACCATCAAACTAAGGATTTTTTATTTCATAAGCGACAAAATGCACTATCATAATTTGTCTTGTTTATGCTTTCCACGACAATATGATTTTTTTGGCTGTCCTTGTAGGTACGCTTTCTTGTACAGTTTTGTTTCAAAGTAAAAATGATACCAGTAGCCACTTTTAGGCCTGCTATACATAATATAGCCAGCATTTGTAAAGAAGTTGAAAGATAATCACAACTTAAAATTGTGTTAGAGATCTGTAAAATAGGCTTGTTGAAAGATAATCACAATTAATTTGGTTTGGTATTTAAAAAACTCAAACCAACTCGGTCCATGTACATCTCTAAGTATAGTCCAGACAACAAGGAAGGTAACCCGGTTTTTGAGTAATTCTTATGACGATCAGACTTTAACATTTGATTGAGACAATAAAAAATTAACATTTGGATATAATTTGAAATATGATGATGTGAAGTAGAAGTTTTGTTTGAACATGCAATTTGAATTTTTTAAGTTATATTTTTTCTTGTAGACATAAAATTCCACAAGTTGTGAAAACCATCAAAACTTTCTCAATTGTTATACGATCTTACCAAATGAGCAAGTCATAGTTCATGACAAAATTAATACGCTTACTAGAATGCGTTTCTAAAAAATACAACATCAATTGATCAAACTTTAGTTCAATAAAATGAAAAATTGAACATGAGTTGTAGTGTAACTACTTTTTAATATAATCTTCCACATGGTCAGTAATAGTATATTTGTTTTAAATATACTACCAACATGTAGATCTTTTAATATTTGATATAAATGGTTGGTAAACATGATTGGTAAATATATCTACCAATTTTTTTTTTTTAGAAAATATAAACTTATGGGTCAACTTTTATATTTAAAAAATTTTAAATCATGATTTGAAATCCCAAATCATCCATTATTGATAATTTGAGATTATCATCTCATGAGATGAAATCTTGAGATAAATCGAATGTGGAAACGCCTACTAAAACATTTGAACTATAAATAACTATAATGTTCATTTACAGACTTTTTTATATGTTTAGCTTTAATGCCATATTGTTATTATGCAATATTATCTACTTTAAGTCTTATAATTAAGAGTAAGTCCACGATTATCAGTAGTGAAAATCTTATTAACAATTTGTTAAACTTTGACTTTCTATTAATATGAGAATCTCAAATAATAAACACATATCAAATGAATACTCGAATTTAATCAGACACGATTCTGTAAATTCATCGATCAAGATCTGACAAAAGAATTTTGTAAGTTCCCAAAAATATGCAATTTTCTAATATATTTAACAACTACCTTTCAGATATATTGATATCACAAACGAAAAAGAAACAAATATCCAATTTTTAATATTAATATCCCTAAAATGCATGGTTGCAAATTGCAATCATGCATAGGACCCGACACTTTGCCCACCTTGTGATGATAAGGTCCAACTCGTGGACACAAATTGGCTTTGTGTACTCCAACTTGAGGTTCACATAAAAGGAACAAACCTTCTAACTTTATACTTTCTTAACTAAAATTCTCACTTCAAAGCACGACATTAACAACATGGGGACTCAAATTTACTCACCAACTCCTCAATTCTCATGCCAAGTTCCCATAACAAAATCAAGACATGTATCTTCATGTTCCTCACTTCAGTTAAAACCCAGAATCAGCGTCATAAGTTCTCAGCAAGAGCCACAGTCTACAGGTGTTGTTACTGAAACGCCAATTCCAAGAACTAGTACATACAATGTGGACTTCAAGACTTTTGATGCTTGCAAACTTGGTATTTCAAGATATCCAGATTTTGTGTATAATGCCAAAGGGGGTACAGGTACTGGAACTGGCAAAAGAATCGAGTCTAGCGACGAAATTTCTGTTGATTTTGACTTGGAAAAGTTGTACATTCCTCCATTAACATCTGCAACAGCTAAGTTCTTGGGATTGCCATTGCCTCCTTTTCTAAAAATTGCTGTTGAACCCGAGCTCCTTAGAGGATATGTCAGCCAAGAAACTGGAAAGGTACATTACTTACCCCTTACTTAATTGTCCTCAACAGAAACATATGAATTCATCAAGAAGATGACAAAAAGAGAAACTGAGTTTCAAGATTATACCTTTTATAGGTTAATCTGGAGTTCAAGGCCAAGTTCTGGTTTTCAGTTGGAACGATCTATAGAGCGCCACCACTGCTTGTGGATACATTATTAACGTCAGAAGAAATGAAGGGAAAAATTCGAGAAGGAAGAGGGGAGAGGCTAAATGAAGAAGGAAGGTGCAAACTTGTTGGGGTGGCAACAGTTGAACCGATTGACGACTTGTTTATGAATACATTCCTTAGCCTTCCAACAGAATGTCTTGCAAATATGAATGCCATACTCTTATTTACCAGTACCTAGACACTTTGCTAACTGACAGTTTATGTCAGATGACATTGTATAACTCTCAAACATTAATATAGAAAGAAAGGCCAGGAGATTGCATACTTGAAGTTACCTCTCATTTGAAGTTATAGAACATTCAATATTGGATTTCGTAATACAGAATCTGGACATGAATGCCTACTGATACAGGATTTACATTATACTGCAATTATACCAATTTTTACATCTTTGTTAATAGTATGTAAACTTTGTATGCTTTGCTGTGTTCCAAAATAAAAAGGAAGGACTTGTCCATCTGTTTCTTCCTGCTATATCCATCCGTCCTCCAGCCTTTCAACATTTGATCCCTAATAATTGCCCCCTCAGTGCACAATATCATGCTGCTGCGGGGAAAGAAGTCAGGATCAGAATGTTAGCGTGTGGTTGAACATAGTTGACCAAACTATTAAAGCAAGATGACCAATTTAAAATACAATAACTCACATGTTCTGCCTCTGAGATTTTTCAGATAAACTAGCAAAAACAAAGTGCTATACATTATTCAAATGCGAGCCTCTGAGTGTCGACCAGAGAAGCATATTGATCCTTCCTCTCCAACAACTCTAAGTGTGTTCCCAACTCTGCAATCTTTCCATCAGAACAAAGAGCAATTTGATATGCATTCTGAACTGTGCTCAATCTGTGAGCAATTACTAAAGTTGTCCGTCCCGTCATCAGATGGTCCAGGGCTTCTTGGACGAGACGCTCACTTACCGTGTCTAAAGCACTAGTGGCCTACAGAAAAACATAGAAAGCAAGGGCACATTCATCAAACATATATATAGTATCATAATCGAAGGCAAATCCAAAATTTGAATTTTATGCCTTCCCATTTGATTTACAGGGTCCAAAATCTATTTTTATATTTGGTGGAACCTTTAATACATATACATGGTTTGAACCAAAGCTGTTGGGTTCAGACGAATCTGTAACTAATGCACTAGGTCCAGTCCCGATCACAATATCATCTAATACCTAGGAATTTGTCATTCATACTTTTACTGTTCTGAGTTGAGCTGGATGGGTGTAATTCTATGACGTAAATAATTATCACGCTCTTCCTAGAGCAGACTGGGAAATTTGCTTGTAATGCTACAAGCAATGAAAAGTTTAAATCTGGCTATGTAATTCCGGCTTAAACCAGAATTTACAAAGAGAGAAGATACTAAGATCACCCACAGGATTGTACCGCAGAGCATACATTGTGATAGTCAATGGACAGAGAGGGAGCAAAGGGGGTTAAAGATTACCTCATCAAGAATCAAAATAGGGGCATTCTTCAGTAGAGCCCTTGCAATAGCAATTCGCTGAAAATGGAAAGATGGCATAATCAATAGAACTCCTCAAACTCGTGAAGAGAAAAAAATGTAAAGCTCTGATAAGTGCATGCATAAAAGCACAGCAATGTAATACCTGCCTCTGTCCACCACTCAACAAACCACCACGTTCACCAACCAATGTGTCATAACCCTGTCAGTTTCTCGAGAGATAATTAACCAGATATAGGAGTAAATATTAAAAAGATGGATGAAAGAAGCAGCATTTCAGAAATGACAAACCTGTGGCATTGAAATTATGAACTCGTGAGCATTGGCAGCCTTGGCTGCCTTTATCACGTCATCCTTGGATACATATTCATCAGGGAGAGCATAAGCAATATTTTCTCCAACCGATACAGAGAAAAGAACTGGTTCCTACAAGCGAGATTTTATGCATGTCAGGAACAAATAGAAAGTGATTGCAAGGCTCAGGACAATCACTGACACCATCCAGAATTTGATTTAAAGTCAAATCTTCAGTGAAGAAAACCTCACGATGACCGTGAGAGTAGTGTCTTATTGCTTAAACGGTGAGTGTTGGAGAGAAAAGAGCAATACATACTTGATTCACTATAGAGACAACCCGTGCCCACTCGCTCTTATCAAATGTTCGTAAATCTTCTCCTGCAACAGTTATGCGACCTCGAGTTGGCTGCAAGGTCAGGTTATTGGCTGATATATTTACCTTTATACCTTCCTAGAAGGACCACCAAACTTGTATTCAGGAATATTCAAATAGATAATCGAAAGTAAACCTCATAGAAACGTGCTAATAGTTGTACTATTGTACTTTTCCCTGCACCACTTGGTCCCACCAGAGCTGTGACAGTTCCACATTTTAGGTTTAAACTAAGACCACGAAGGATTTCCACATCAGGCCTCACTGGATACGAGAAATCCACATCTGCATACATAAATATGAAAAGCATATTATTAATTAACAAATGGTGCATTTTCCATTACTTTTTCCCACCATGTCTTCTTCAGAATATGGAAAGTGCCAGATTCTGAAACAATAGATGAACAGACAAGAATATCATCTGTTTCACCTAAACAAAAGAAGTCTTCATAAGCAAGACATTTTACTGAAAAGAGACTAGAAAATCTCCTTGATAAAAAGTTACAGAAAGATCCACCATATAGATTTACCTGTCTAACAAGGAACTAAATCCATTAATCAAATTTGTTATCTATACCCTGTGTATCGACTTATCAATATAAATACTATACCACTTTTTCCAGTATTGTACAAGCAGCACAAAATAAACAGATATGGCAAAAGAGCATACCTTCAAGACAGATATCACCAGTCTCTGCCAGGTTTCGCACACTGCTATCAAATTTTAATGTAGACATGTATCTTGTTTTGGTAGATTGCTTCTTCTCATTAGAACCACTCTCCAAGTATAATTCTAAAGTCTCATCGTGAACCTTCTTTTGTTTCATGTCTTTCTCTAGAGAATATGCAAGCGCTTCATCAATTTCAGAATCGGATAAAACAGAGTTAATTCTCTCAGTTGCAGAAAAAGCTGCACGAAGGTCTCCAAAGGTATTTACGAGGCCTTGAACCTATAATGCACAATCTGTTAAGTAGATGATGGAAGATAAAAAAAGGGGGGGGGGGGAACTGAGCAACCGCACCAAGAGTTACTCACTGCGAAAGTTAATGTAAATGTATATCCGATAAATGAAGCCACAATTCCCAGTGATAATTCACCCTGCATAGGATATAATTTGAATAATCAGTTAATATGCAAATAAAGTCAAATCCTTAGAGGAAGAGAGTCCAGATATAAATTTACTATTGTATGGAAAAAATGTGACGCCAGATGTAATACTCAAAACTTGAAAACAAATTAGATCTTAAGATGGATAAACACTTGAAGATATAAATATCCATTACTTTGCTTAAAGTACTTACTGCCTTTACTTTGCTTCCACCAAGACAATATAAAGCCATCAAGGAGATATAAACTGCCACTCTAGTCACCGACTCATTGAAGGATTTGAAGGTTCCAAGCTTTATGCCACTACTCTCATATTCGAGTACCTGTCACACATATACTCAAGCATCTCTAGAACAGCAACTATGACAATTCTAGTACTTACTGATTCTAAGGAATCAAATAGCCTCTATGTTACCTGACGAGCAAATACCGACATCTGACGCTTCTCTCCACTAAATGACCTCACCTGCAGAAGAGGTCAGTGCAGTCGTATTCATTACCACCAAAGAAGCATAAGGGCATCAGGAAAATCTGAAATTTAGTGAAGTTACAGATGTTAAGGTAAAATCTGAATGGGCTATAGATCATGAACTTACAGTGCGAATGGCAGAAAATGATTCAGTCACAGAATCAGCTATTGATGCTTGGATCAGTCCATGAGCTTTGAAGACATTTACAGTTGACCTTTTGTACAGAGCTAATAAGTTCATAAACATTAGGAAGACGCACAGACAACTCAAACAGAATACCAGACAAATTATCTTCTTTCTGCATTTTATTTTCGACTTTTTACTTGCTACCAATAAACCATATATGATGTGGTATTTCTTTTCTTTTGTGTATACCAAGATAGATACCATCTTGAGCAATATAACTAATCACCACATATAGTCAATACAATCAAGCTAAAGTGACAATAGTAGAATTTATTAATTTCATTAGTTAAATTATATAAGTTAAGCTGAAGAATATATTACTGTTTTATTATGATTACAAATATTAAGTGCACACTGAGAAACTGTGAATTTAACAAAGGTATTAGCCATATCTATAACTTGTTAGAGTGCACGGAAAAGCCAGTAATAACAGAAATAAAATATTTACCGACTAAAATAGACACGGCGAGCATGAGTACGCCCAGAATTGGTGCAAGTTGGGGAGATAGAGCAAACAATAAGGATAATGTTCCAACCACCTGCATGAAAAAGAAAATCCAGCTATTTGAAAGATCATGATGCAAGGTACTCACAGAGAAAAAGCAGAAGGTGTGGATGGGAGGAAGGAGAAAGAAAATTAATGGACAATGCATTTGAGCGTCATTAAGGGAAAGCCGGGAGCTGAAAATTTGCGAGTCAAGAAATATGCAATTGATGCCTCACTGCATTACACATTTCCAAGATAAATCAGCAAAGAGTAGTGTGTCTAAATAAGGGATTTTAAGAACCAAAAAAATTCGGAAACGGAACATTGGGAAATTTTTACCCAAGAAAAAGAACACTGGAATTGTTCTAAGTGATCCAATGTTAGACTCACTTCGCAATCAAAGAGAAAGAGAACAGATTCAAAATAAATATAAAGCTCACTTTTGTTTAGTGAGAGAAGCTTGCCTCTGATAGTGCCCTAAAACCACGATCCCGTGAAGTATTCTCACTGACAATATTTTTGAGCGAACCCAGATCAGATGTTATTAGAGCTGTTAATTCACCAACCTACAACAGAAAACTAAATGAATTAATAGGTAGGCATAGGAAGAGCAGTAAACAGAGACACCAAACGTATGAGTCTTAAGTAGACAGCCAAGAGCAAGACCAAGTATACATTGAGTAGTCCACACAGGTCATAATATCATTTGCTCAGGGTTATATGATCTCTCTTATAGCTGAAAAACCTAACTCGAAGTTGCAAAACCACAGTGCTCACAGACTGCCTCAGAAATTATACATTTTTTAGAAGCTTTAAGCAAAACTCCAACAGGAAACCTTCTAGCTGCAGTATACTAGTAATAACATAAGAAATTCTGGTTCTTCGCAAAAAAGATTGTACAAAATCATGAAGTCTTCCTTTGTTTTTTCCTTGTTTTCTAGTCTGAAGAAGGTTATTCAGCAACTGGATTATTTGTGTATATTTGAAATGAAAAATACAGAAAGAAGTACATATAACACTCAAACAGACAATAAAACAAAGACTATTAGAACCACAGGTGTAAGAATTTTTCCAGATCAAAAAGGCACTTTGCTTCCTAAATAGTAGAAGAGTCTTCCTTGAAATAAAACTCGGAAATTGTACAGCAGCATGTCTGAAAGGTAGTTCTCTCAAAAGCTGCAAGTATCTAGACCAAGATGGCCAAAATGAAGGGACCTAAGAAGCAAGCAATTTTAACCAGCACATCCTTAGACCTTAGTACAAAAAAAAGTAAAATCTATTTGGAATTCACACAAGCACGCAAGGACATGTACGACCTTGTATGATGGAAATGATAGCACAACAAATGAAGTATCATACCTTGTAACGGTCAAAAAAGTCAACCTGCAAAGAGAAAGAAAGGCAAAGCGTTAAAAAGGATGTGCGAACTGCGAAATAAATTTGCAAGAGGAAATCTTGGAAAACACTTCCAAAGCAGTAGCCAAAAAGCAATACATGTGTTTCTGTACGTCATTAACTATTTCATAAATCAGTTGATTGATCTCTCTGTATAGGAAAATTAGTTGATTGATCTTTCCATTGCTACAATAAATCTCGGCAAACATTTCCAAAGCAGTTGAAGTGAAAAAGTAACATATGTCTTTTGGTGCGTAAATAACTATTTTGTAAATCAGTTGATTGATCTTCCCCATTAAAAAAATCATAAGCAGTGATTCTTAACAAGGTTAGCAGAAAGCTACAATTACCAAGGAATCATGAGAAATAAAGTAATTAAAAGATGTGATGCCTTAAATCCATGAGAGTAGTATGATACCAATTCTAAATTGTCCTAGTCACAAAAGCATCTTTAGGTTCGAATGGTGATAACTAATGACCTTAGCATTCCAAGTTTTTTTAAAACTGGTAAATTTGAAAAACATGATAAAAGATTGACTTGGCTAATAGGTCCAAGTTTAAGATGTCACTTATTAACTATCATCTTAAAAACCAATATACATAAGTTAAAATTTGGACAGCTACCTAATCTGATTTTAGCGTTCACCTTTTGAATCAGTACTCTCTGAAAAATTTGAGCCCTTAAGCTGGACATAACCTTCTCCCAAATGGAATTCATGTTCACCACATAGATAATTGTAAAAATTGGCTCCAGTGCATATAAAAGTCCCACTTTACTGAGCAGTTCCAACAGAGGCTCTGGTCTTGTTCCAATAAGTACCTCAAAAAATCTACCTGCAATGATAATCTCAGGCAATAGTCAGGCCTATGTAGTATCAGTTTTACATTTATTAAACATCAAGTATATATTTATTCTAACTTCTGTGGTTCCATATGAAATTGTATCGATATCAGGATTTTAACTAGTTTTTGACCTAGTGCCACCACTCTATCAAAGTGTCTTTTCACTTGTGCTGAAATTTCACCTATAATCTTGCCTAAATGGGTGATAGCATCTTGAACTACAAAGATAATTGACATAATTACTTTTTTTTCTCTGCTCCAAGGGGTGGAAAGGGGCTGGCAGATTTTTCATCTGCTTGATTTTCTGCAAAATATAAGTAACACACCCAGCATTTCAACCAAGTAAGCAGACAGAAAGGAAATTGGCAAATCAAATCCAAAAATTGGCTGTGACTGGTCAAATAACTTTAACATGACATCTAAAACTTGCACCTTTCCTGCAAAAAAAAAAACAATATACTCCCGGATATTTTGTTTCAAATTTTGGCTGGAATAGTTGTATCATTTACATATGCAACTGCCCTGTAGTATTGACCACCCCATTTCCAAACCAAACAATGAATACGTGAACTCTTTTGTACTCAACCTTGTCATTCTAAGAATTTAAGTGAACCAAACATACTTAAAACTTCTCCATACATCCCTATTATCTCTAGCATTAGCATGTTTAAGAGAGAAATACCCATCATCTTAAAATGCTGCCTAAGCTACTCCACACGTTGACAACTTGTCTTGGATGAACTATATTCAATAGAAACTGATTTTTGCATACTCATATAAAAGTATTCCACATACTCACTCCTAAGATGTTTGATAAAAATTGTACACAGATCTTTAATTCTCTGATGCTAATTGCTTTAGACATATGGCTAGATGTTAACCATCGCTATTATTCATTAACTGTATCTTTAACCACTAACAAGCAATAGCGGTCCAGAAATTCTAACAAGGGGATTAAGAAAATGCTGGAATGCAACATTTACCACTTGTCAAGGGGATTCAACAATGTATAGGTATACAAAAAGAGTTTTACTCTATTTACGAAGTAAACTGATTTAACGAAGGGAATTCAATTGAACGTCCTCCCCAATAGGCAGCTCCGCCACTGCTAACAAGCACAAAAAGCAAACATTTCCACTATCTTGCAGGCACTAAAAATATATATTTTTAGACTGAATACTGAAATTTGACATGAAAAATAAGATTTGCATTGCCATCTGACTGCCTTAAAACCTGAAATATATATACTAAGAAATACATTCTTTCTAGAAAAAATGAGAATGATCCCACTTTCTTTCCTCCTAATTACTGAAAATCAACACTCTTTTATAAAAAAAAGGGAAAAGGGAAAAGGGAAAAGGGCATATTTGCCCTCAAACTTAAGGAATAGGGACATATTTGCCCTCCGTCAAAGTTTGAGGACAAATATACCCTTCCCGTTATTAAACTTGTAGAATTTGCCCAAAATTAACAGAAATGCCACGTGGGAGACACATCAGCAGGTGAGACCCACATCACCTCCTCCATTGCTTCTTCTCCCTCGGCTGAAGCTTCAACAAGCAACAATGGTGAAATTCGATTTAAGAGGAATTGAGACACGGGGTTGGTTGCAAAATGTAGCTAAGACCAAGGCGAACTCAGGGACACCACCACAGTCATCGACGTTACCTGAGTTGGCCGGAAAACACACTCAAAGTTTCGGGTTTTCCGATTTGGTGGACCCACGGTTTTGTGAAGAACTGACAGTGGTGGGTGGGTATAAAATGACGGGTATAGGACGGCGAATCTAATGGTGCAAGCCCCGACCGTCGATTGTAGCCTCGGTGGCCGGAAAATCGACTTCGGCAGCAAAAACCCTAAACGCTGCAGTCGATTTTCCGGCCACCGGGGCTACAATCGACGGTCGTGGTTGGGTCCAGTAGCTTCGCCGTCCTCTTATCGACGTTCTACACCAACTCACAACCATCAATTCGTCTCAGATCAGTCGGTCGACCAAATCAAATTTTCTGACGGCATTTTTCCGGTCACCAGTTGCGTCGAGGACAGTGGGTGGTACCACTGTGTTCGTCTCAACATTCTCTACAACCTACACTTAATCCCCAAGTTCGAATTTCAGTTTTGGGATTTTCCGGCGACTCACCGGCGGCGATGGCAGCGGCGCCGCCGCCTGACCACCTGCAGCCCACCTGATGTGTCTCCCACGTGGCGTCCACGTGGCATTTCTGTTAATTTTGGTCAAATTCTACAAGTTTAATAACGGGAAGGGTATATTTATCCTCAAACTTTGACGGAGGACAAATATGCCCCTTTTCCCTAAAAAAAAGTAATAAATAAAAACCTAAACTTATATGACATTCTTTTCCAATTTGAGACGTTACACAATATCTGATACTGTTCCAATTTTATCAACTTTCACCCATTAAGCTATTCAAATTTGGCAGTGTTTTTCTACAATATCATTGATATTATCTAAGTACCGTTGTACAAAAGTAAACACTATAGTAATTTTACAATATCATTGACATCATTGTCTATGTTTGACTTGACAATAAACAAAATAGAGTAATACCTACTTATTATAAGTTATCTAATGAATCAAAATTAATTAAAACATTAATAATAAGGGTAAAATAGATAAAGAATTATACATTATCCCTTAGTTTTCTAAAATTGTCCACATCAGATATGAAATAAGAATATAGACTCTTTATATAGATTTGGACAATCCTCACCCTAAAAGCTAGCTTTTGAGGTTATTAGACCTAAGATCCATTCTTCACATGATATCAGAGTCAGACTCATTTCAATTCTTTATTCACCAATGTTTGGCCCCAAATTATATTATGCACGCTCATGCTAACAAGGTTTGGGCGTGCGACGAGTGTTAAGAGTCTCACATATGGAATGAGAACATAACTCGATTTGGACACTCCCCAGCCTGAACGCTAGCTTTTTGGTTGAGTTAGGCAGATCCATTCTTTACAAAAATAAGTAAAGCATTGATAATAAGTGAACTTGACCCCTATACTAAAAATAGATGTCTACTTTTACTTGTCCAATTTGGAAAACCAAAAGATAATTTATACCTATTTTACCCTTTTTCAAACATTAGATAGACTTATAATAATAATAATAATTAGGGGTGGTGTGATAAGTGAAACATAAACATAGAGGGATTTGTAAAAATGCATACCGGAAAGCAAAGGCATGGTGAGAGTACAAGTTGTACAGCCAATAAGAGTAAGAACAGAAGCAAGGAGCCTCAACTTGTGGCGAGAAACAAGTTTCCATAAAAAGGTCCAATTTATTACTTCAATTGGCTGAATTGACACTAAAGTTTTATCTTCTTCAAATTTCGGATCGTTTTCTGATACAATAGCATCAAAAGCAGGGCCAGTAATATAAGCTGAAGATATAACGGACCGTTTCAGTTTCCGGCAACTAAATACTTGTGTTGATGAGATGGAGAACTGAGGAGGTTCATTGAAATGGTGGAGTAACGTCCGTTTGTTGCAACGGCGTTGTGTAGTGATTGGACTGAAGGGGAGACGGAAGATGTTGGGTATAGTAGCCATGTATTTTTGAAATTTGAGATATTTTTAGATTTATACATAGGAGAAGAGGAAAGACACTTGGCTGGTACAGAAGTTTACACGTGACGAACACCATGTAGTCAACACCAGGTCAACTAAGTTCATTTCGAATTCACCAAACCAAAGTTTGTTAGCTCCAACCCGAAGCAAGCTATTCGATTATTTTTTTATTTTTTTTATTTTTTGATAATCCAGGTCTCGGGTGATCTTGCACTATATCACTAAGACTGCAGATAAGACAGCCCTGATGCGATTAACTTCTTCAACACCCCATCACCAGGTAAATGTGGGTGGAGGGGTATGTGTGGGTATGATGGTAAGGAAAAAATCATTTTTTTTATAAAAGTAAAAAATATATAAAATATAAATTTGTGATTGGGGTAGGGGTAGGGGTTGGGGTAGGTAAGATAAAATTTCATATTTATATTTTTTTTTTATAAAAATAACAAAAAATATGAAATAGAAATTTGAGAATAGGATGAGGTGGGGTGGGAGGGGTAGGTGGGGTTATGGCTATAGGGGAAAAATACCATATATTTTTTATAAAAGTAAAAAAAAATATGAAATAAAAATTTAGGGATGGGGTGGAGGGGTAGGTGTGGGTAGGGCGGGGAGGTAAGAAAAAAATTCATTTTTTTTTTATAAATTGTTTATAAAAAAAATAAAAAAATAGAAATTTAAGAATGTGGTAGGGCGAGGAGGTAGGACGGGAGGTGGGAGTGGGTAAGAAATTTGAGAATGAGGTAGGACATGAGTTAGAGTGGGCAGGGGTAGGAGGAGGAGGTTAGAATTTTTTTTATATTTTAATTTTTTTTTTATAAAAGTAAAAAAATATGAAATAGAAGACTTTGATGAACAATATAATAGTAGATGAGTTACTTTGAGTTAATGTAATAGATTGATTTGAGCTGTTCGAGATGAATGAGTTAAGTTGGAGATAGTCCAAACTTAGTCCATTTAGTAATATGTCAATGTTCAAATTCATTAAAATCTCGGCGGGTATGAGATTGGTTACAATTTGACACCGGTGTATACCAATGCCCACCCCAATTCTGGAGGGCAAACACATAAAGATAGCCCACGTGTCTTATCGTGAATGGCCATGTCCTATTCGTAACACACGAGTCTCTCACCCCTCAACCAAATCTCTCTCTTGGTTGTTCATCGATTCCACATGCTTATACTCAAATCAATTCATGCCTTCATCATTCTATCAATCTCTCAAATATATTATTGAAAGTCAATCAGTCAACTCACTATACAAATTAAGTTTCACTAAATTTCTTCCCCTTTTCACTTTTCTTCGCCACGAGTTCGATGAAACGGTGTCGTTTTCTTCTCTTCCTTATTGCGGTTTCCTCTATTTTAGGACTCCTTCATGCTAGTGCCGGCGATGCCGATCCGATTTACAGGTAACCTAAGCTTTAATCATATTTACTATTCTGACCTCAATTAAGGATATATCGTATTCGTTTTTAGTTCTAGCTAATTTGTGGTGAATAATGTAACTTATCATAAGTGTTCCTTTACTGAGATTTAGCTGTTGCCACTACTCGATTTACAGTTAGGATTAACGCAAGCAATTGAATGCTAGTATTTGCGTGTTCATTCGTATATATCGGGATCATTTTCAGTTCTAGCTAATTTGTGTGGTGAATAATGTAACTTATAAGTGCTCCTTTTGTTTTTTTGGGGATTTAGCGGTTGATATTGCTCGATTTACAGTTAGAATTTGCGGAAGCATTCGAATGCTTGAATTTGCGTGTTCATTCATATATTTTCTGATGTTTCTGTTCACTTTGATTTCTGGAATCAACTGATGAGCCTTTGTCTTAGTAGTGGTGATTGCCCTAAATTACTTGATTTAGTGTGAGCTTGGACATACAGATGCAAGATGAAAAGACATTTTCTGTTGTCTATTGAGGTTAAAAGTAGTACTAATTTGCAAGAGATGAGAAAATTTAGCTCTATCTAGTGGCGTGAAGCTACACGTTGTTGGTTATACATTGCAAGTTTTCATGTTCCTCCCCGGAATGAAATGACGTAGGTTTCTCTATATCTTCCTAAGCTGTGGTGGATTGGAGTTACTCGATATCTATACCCAGGGGCGAATCTAGGATATCTAGAACATGTGTGCACTAAAAAAGTGGAGAAAAAATGTATTTAGTGGGATTCGATCTTTGTTCCTTGGGTTAATTAACTCAACATTCAACAAAGTGCACTATTCATCCCTTTTGGAGCATGGGTGCCATCAAATAATATTAGATCAATTCTAGAAAATATGTATATAAAATATCTAGTTTTGCCGAGCGACCATGGGTTCACGTGGCCCGTATTTTAGGCTTAAATTCGCCCTTGTGTATACCGATGTTGGAGGGATGTGGGTACTCGGTATAATAGTTGTGCTGCGTGTAAGGTGATCCAGACACCACCATTGTGAAAAAAGACGTGAATAGACTTGTATTTATCGTCTAACTACTTGGAACAAGTAGAGCTTTTGTTGATAAAAACGGTATATTATACTCCTCCATTGGTTCATGGGGAGACTTAATTGTGGATTAAAACATTGTTATGATTTATTAAACAACCTGTTACTATTAAAAAGAGGTATTGATCTTTAATGAATAATGATTGTTCGTAACTTTTCAACCATATTGGGCTTTCTAAAATCCTTAGATCCGCTATATTTGACCTTTCGATTTAATTTCTGACTACTAAATCATACAAGTGAGTGTTAGAATTCTAATTTTACTATTGGATATATCTGTCAGTGTCGAAGGGGAGTCTTGGAGTAACTGGTAAAGTTGTTGTCATGACCAGGAGGTCACGGGTTCAAGCCGTGGAAACAACCTCTTGCAGAAATGCGAGGTAAGACTGCGTACAATATACCCTTGTGGTCCGGCCCTTCCTCGGACCCCGCGCATAGCGGGAGCTTAGTGCACTGGGCTGCCCCTCTTTATGTCCGTCAGTGTTCTTCTTTGTGTTCCTTAGATTATAAATTTCTCAAAGCTGAACTAACTGTAGATGTGCCACTAGATGATATTCCCTTTTAGATGGATGCATGAGTTTATTGAAAACTAATGCATCTTGGCCTAAAAGTTTTCTCGTAGTATGTTACTCGCTAGTTTGGCATGATCGAACTTATATAGGCTCACCCTCAGTGTTAACTTTAGCTTTGTTGACTTGATTATTTATGAAGTAAATTAGATAGCCAAACAGCTAAAAAATTGCACAAAAATTTCACCTCATTTCGGTTAGTTCAGCTTTTGTAAAGATCTGGATTACTTTTGCATCTATTTGGTTGGATTTAATAATTTAGAGAGTCCTATAATTGCATTTTATCGAAGTTCTTATCTGATGGATGATGTATATTGAAATTTTGCAAAAAAAAAGAGAAATTATAGAGAGAATTGATGCCTATGAGTTGCTTTAGGCTGTCTGTATTTATTAATTACTGGAGGCATTATTATGTCCTCTGGAACTATGGTTGGTGATCTCCACTCCTAATGACTGCTGCACTGAGGATACCTACTTGATGCCCCTTCCCTTCTCCTCCATCTCCACATGGAGAAAGACGGTATTATCTGGCATCGGGAATGGTCCAAAAGTCTAGAGTAAACTATAAATAGATATTGCATCCAACACTTCTAAATTTTCGTTGGATTGAGTACAGCTAAAGAATTGCAACATTCAACTGCCAAAGGTCTATATAATCCTGTTAACTGCTGCGTCTTGCTTCTGTGCCGAGACATGAATTGATGCAAATCATTGCTTTCTACTTCTAAGATCTTCTTTGGTTCATGTAAGTTTACCAATTGTAACATACTGTCAAAATCCCAAAGAACCAGGCTACTGTCTGTTATGCTGTTAAGTGGGACCAAATTAAAGTAAAGGAAGCCCCAATTGGTCAAAGCTCATGTGTGGTCCCAAAATTAGTGAAGAAATGAAACTCCATATATTCTTTGACAGAAAGTGAGTTTGGATCTGGTAGGCTCTCGTTGGACGTGGAACACAATAAAGAACTATTAAAGTCTATATACTCTCGAGACATATATACGTGTAACCATATTTTCTCTATTTCCGAATCATCTTGTTCTATAAATTTTCAAATGGGAAAAATGAAATACATGAAAGTACTGCATGTGTATACACTTTAGAAACTGTAATCCTCTAGCCTGCTTTGATCTATGTCCCAATCTACCTTCTGGTGTCTTAGGCTGGCTTTCACTAATTTGCATGTTATATGGGCTGAATCTCAAAATAAATTCAAGTATCTGTTGTTAATCGACAACACTTCCCTTTTGATGATGTGTTCACTTCATTCCCTTTGATCTTTGAAATTGCTGGTTTTACAGAGCTTGTGTTGATCAGTGTGAGAAGACTGGATGCGTGGGGGACAAATGCTCTCAACATTGTAATTTTACTTCTGGAGCGAGTTCCATTGATGGCCCATGGTATCTGCAGGAACCACTTTATCTGAGATGGAAACAATGGGACTGCCTTAGTGATTGTCGTTACCACTGCATGCTTTCCAGAGAGGAAGAACGGAAGAAAGTTGGTCTTAAGCCTGTCAAATATCATGGAAAATGGCCTTTTCAGCGTGTCAATGGAATCCAGGTTCTTCACACTATTGAGTTAGCATTTCCTCCTTATTAAGAAATTCTAGGCTGTATTGGTTAGTATCCTAAACTAAGTCTTTCATGGCCAGGAACCTGTTTCTGTAGCTCTTTCCGCTCTTAACCTTGCTGTACAATTCCATGGATGGGTATCCTTTTTCATTTTGGTGAATTACAAGCTGCCCTTTAGTCCAGACAGAAAGCCGTATTATGAATACACCGGCTTGTGGCATATTTATGCTATTTTTTCAATGAACTCCTGGTTCTGGAGTGCTGTTTTCCATAGTAGGTGAGATATTGCTTAATTCTCTTCTGCCTTTCTTTCAAAAGAGATATCTGATTAGAATTGCTGCATTTTATGTAAAGCATTTTGTGTAAATCAAGTATCTTGGAACTGTCTTCTGAAGATATATAGTTTCTCCTTCTTGGTTATTGACTTCTCATCAATATATCATTACTGGCTATTGTATGAAGTCTTTTCACTGTTAACAAGCTTTGTCTGGTATGGTCATGGATAATTGTGTTAACATTTTGAAATTTTCAGATATGTCCTGGGATGCATATTCTTTATCAGAACTTTCAAATGTCAATTTCTCAAATTTCTGTGGGTTTGTGCCATAGAGATCATATGAGCACCACACTGCTGAAATTATATTTTGGTGTCTGAGAAGTCAGGACAATTTATGTTCTCTAGCTGCTCCTTATGAGTGGAATTGTTAGCGGCATAGTGGGCAGCAGTGTTTGGTGTACATAAAACTAGTTGCTTGCAATTGTTCAGTTCTCTAACTGTTTAATTCTGGGTGTTTGTTTGAGCCCATTACCTCTTTAGTAATTGTGATGAAAAGTTAGACTAGCTTCTTATTACAGTAAAACAATCTCAAATTATTGCATGGTTTACTGTGATAAAAAGCTAGTCTAACTTTTCAGCACAATTACTAAAGAAGTTATGGCCTCACCATTTCTTCTGGGCCAACACCTGTACAAATAATTATGTTTGGTTGTGATTATGTTCTAGCTTGTTAAAATGCGACAACAACAACAATAACACCCTCAATCTTCTAAAAAAACAACAATTACGCCTCAATCCCAAGCTAGTTGAGGTCGACTCCTCGTCATCATAAATGCTTCGTTTGGGCCCATAATATTTCAATACTCTGCACAGAAGGGTTTTCTAACACTAGGAGTTCTCTAATATACTCTAGTGGTTATAGATCATATATAATAAGGGTCTTTTAATAAGCATTAGTTGTCTAGTTAGTATCACCTATACAGGTTTCCAACTTCCATTTTTTTTATCTTTTGCATCTGCCCGGATTCCGAGATATTCTAAATCTTTTGAGATAACTTCTGTCCATGCGATTTTAGGTCTACCTCATCCTCTTTTAACACCTTTAATCATCATGTTTTCACTTTGAAGAACCGGTGCATCTGGAGGCCTACGTAACACATAGCCGAACCACATCAAGCCAATTCTCTCATTTTATCCTCTCTGTTACTTGCACCTTCCAACGTATGTGATTGTTTCTATTCTTAACCAATCTTGTATTACTACTGCACATCATCTTAACATTTGGCTCTTTGTGGCACTCGTCTTATAGATATGTTAGGTTTTGGAGGCCCTCCATTCACTCCCATACAACATTCTTGGTCTTACAGTCATTTTATAAAACTTGCCTTTCACTTTAGTAGGTATCTTCCTATCATATAACACTCTTGTTACACTTCTCAATTTCAACCATCCCACTTTAATTCTATACGTAACATTTTCATCCTTCATTCCATTCTCCTGGAACAATGAGCCTAGATATCTAAACTGTCTACATTTAGGTATCTCAATCCCATTTAATCTCACCTCAACTTCACTCCTATCTTGCTGGTTAAACTTGCAGTGCATGTATTCTATCTTACTCCTACTTATCCTATATATCTTACTTGCTAAAGTGCTTCTCCATAGCTCGAGCTCTGATTGAATCCTCACTATTTTCATCTATTAACACAATACCGTTTGCAGTACCTCATCCTGTATACTGTTTGTTAGCTAATCCATAATGAGGATAAATAGGTACACGCTTAGGGCAGAGCCCTGTTGCAAACCCATGGTAATGGGGAACTCATGTGCGTCTCTTACCACTGTTCTCACACTTGTGACAGCTCTTTCATACATATCCTTGATGACATTTATATATTTGACATGATTTCTCTTCTTTCTAGCTTGTTAAAATGTTGGAAGTGTTCAAGTTATATATTATTTCTCATTAGACAGATATGTGTATTAAGTTTGACACCTCCATCAAATTATTAAGCCACAGATACATCTCTTCCCTTACTTTTTCACGTGGATCAAAATTTATATGATCTTAGTGGGGATTTAAGTAGTGTAGTTTTTGCTTATTACATGACAGCCTCATTCCACCTTCCGAGCAAAGCAAAATTTTTTGCTCTCTTATCAAGTTTTTAAAAATCTCGTCTTTCTGATAATTGCTCTAGCAACTTTACTTCGATTTTTGGCGACTGTCCAGTGACACCATGCTTATTTCCGGTGACTATTTCAGCAGTACCATGCTTCTTCTTCGGCGACCATTACAGAGGCACTGCGTCTATTTATGGTCACTGTCATGGCAGCATAACACCTTTTTCCAATGAGCATTTTAATGGCACCCCTTCTTTTTGGCTAGTTTTTTGGCGACTCATCCAGTTATGATTCTAACCATTGTTCTGAACTTTCCAGCAACATCCTAGCAACCTGAACTTTCCTATAAGATCCCAGCGGTTACTTTGCTCTTATGTGTTGTCAAACTAAGTAAAGTTGGTTTTCCAATTAAATTTGACGGGGTCGTTAAGATATAAGAAGTTTTAAGTTCTTAAGTCCATTACTGCCCATAAGTTATTTGACACTTCTAAATAGGAAATCCCTGAGGGCCAGTGGCGCACGTGGTGTATAATGGATCCACCTCTACCCTTCTCCACTTAAATACGCTACTATCGTGTTTGCAGACACATTACACCCTGCAGACCAAAGCCTTGGGGGTACTTGTAAATAGGAGTACCTTGTATTCATCAAATTATCAAGTCATCAACACATCATCTGTTCCCTTATTTTCTCAAATAGCTTACGGTTTCTCATTTGTGAATTTACATGTGCGGATGTTTTGCAATTATTTGTAGAGACGTAGACTGGACTGAGAAGCTAGACTATTCGTCTGCAGTTGCATTGTTGGGATTTTCTCTCATCCTGGCTGTATTGCGAGTCTTTAATGTGAGAGACGAGGCAGCAAGAGTAATGGTTTCTGCTCCCATTGTTGCATTTGTGACAACCCACATCTTGTATCTGAACTGTTACCAGCTTGACTATGGTATGCCCACTTCCACCATTACTTTATATAGGATATTGCATGATCGTGATTAAGTGTGCCTTGTACAATCTCCTGCTAATTGATAATAACACAACCAATAAGTTTGCAGTATATACAAAATTAGTTTGTAACATCAACACCATTGGTTTCCTTAACGTGTTCTATTTTATCTCCTTTATCTTTCTCTCATCTGAATTTTTAACTTTGTATTATTTCTCAATGATCAGTAGCATCACATATTTGAAACATTTTGGTTCTATTTTCTGTTCATATAATTATGGGATCAAAGCGATCCTAATAACACAAATATTAACTACTCCATATGCAACAATAAACTTAATGAATACACTAATTACCATAAACTTGTTACATTATGTGACCTTAGATCTGTTAAAATATTTGGAACATTATGAGGTCTAGTTATGAGTTCATGTATTGTACCTTTAAAATCTAGAATTGTAGGTTCTATAATTTAAGGGGCTCGTGAATTGTTCGTTGACAACAGAAACTGTGATGGAAAGATAAGTAATACGTCAACAATAAAATAATGATGAGAAAATGCAGGGACTATTGGAGTAATTTGTGTGTGAACTGTAGAAAAGAAATATGTTACAGATGGTTGAATTTCTTCTGACTTCCGATTTTAATTGTTGATACTTGCCTTGTGTCACTTTTTTGAAGTAACAATGATGTTTGATTGTTGTGGCTCTTTGGACTTTATGAATGTGTCGTTGTGTTGTGGAGTAGGAAAGCTGATGTTGCTTGATCATATTGCAGGATTAAACATGAAAGTCTGTCTGGCTATGGGAATGCTGCAGCTTTCCTTGTGGGCCGTCTGGGCAGGGGCTACTCGCCATCCATCACGCTGGAAATTATGGGTTGTGGTGATTGGTGGAGGTCTCGCTTCACTCCTTGAGATATATGACTTTCCTCCCTATATGGGATTTGTGGATGCCCATGCTCTATGGCATGCCACCACCATTCCTCTGACCTACTTGTGGTGGAGCTTTGTGCGGGATGATAGTGAATTCAGGACAACAACTCTCATCAAGAAAGCAAAGTAGATTGTAAGAATCATGTGCTTCTAATTGCTAATTGTGTATGAAATCATTGTTTTTTCAGGTATTTGTTAGTTGTCAGTAAGCTGTCCTTTTTTCTCGCAATGTGCATTTCTTGGAGATGCCCAGTCATGCAAGTTTCTCTATTTCCAGCTTCAGTAGGTCTAGGTCGGGTTCGTTAACATTTGTCACATTTGTAATAGCATCTGAAACTCTGTTGTTACTTTTTTGTGATGTTGTGGCTTGAACTATACTTGAGCTAGGCCGCAAGATCAATTCATTTTAAGCTCCTTGATTTGAATTACGTATAAGGTGTGTTTCCATATTTTTCATGGTGTTCTGGGAATCATGTTTCCATATTGTGAAATACTAGTACTATTCTTTGCTATATGATTTCAGGTCAACCCCCCGTAAGGTGAAATGATTTTAGGTCAGGTCCAGATCCATGCTATTATGATTTAGTGATGGTTTTTGTTGGGTCCCGTGGGCTACGGATTCGTAAAACGTAAGATTAAAAGTCGCAAAACTACGAACAACAAAAACAGTCACTGAATGTTGCCTTCAATGTTGGGTCAACATTGTTGTAAAACAGAATAAACCTTGTTAGAGTAAATGCAGCGGAAAAGTAAAAGAACACAAGATTTATATTTTCAAGGGTATATTTAAATATATCCCTTGATGGTCGATGATCAAAAGAATTGTATAAATTATATACAATTACAAAGAATTTCTTTTTACAAATTGAGCGTTACAAACGAAAAAGAAATTACATACAAATATGAAGTCGCAGGTGATTTTACCTAAAGTTACAAAATCTAAAAGATAAAAGACAACATCTTCATTACAATCAATTGAACAATAAACTTAATCTAGAATAGGAATAACGATTGCAATGTGGGACAAAATGTTGTTAAAACAACTTTAGGCTTAAAAGGTTGATCCAGTTTCTAAGGTAAAATCTGAGAGCTCTCTTGGAAGTTCTTCTTCTCTATATCTGAATATCGATACTTGTGAAGCTCTCCTCTATTTATAGTGTTGAGCTTCCCTTGAAATCCTCACTGATGGTTGCAGAGGTTGAGCAAAAGATGACAGCAGCTTGGGCCGAGTCTTCCTCCTAAAAATCCTCAACGACCTGGACTTGGTCTTCGCTGCTTTCTCTTCACGTTTTGACCTGGTCTTTCACCACGTTTTAAACACAACAATCTGGTAAGCTTGTCTAGGTCATTTTTACTCACAGTAACTTCAACTGCTTAGGCCGGAAAAATAGGCAAAACAGTTACATAGATGTTGACAGAAATGTTGTCGCAACATCGCAGGCAACATCCTGAAAATGTTGTCATGTGCTTTCGCAGATGTTGTCACAACATCCTATCCAACATCAACAATCTCCCCCTTTTTGCCTCTCTTCACAAAACTCCATACGATGCTAAAATGACCAGGATATTGAATCTAGATATAGTCCTCGATAATCTAGGAGACAGTAAGATCAATGTCGTGCTCCCCCTTAACCTGCAGTTATAAGATTTCAAGTAATGTGGTATCGATGTTATGGTTAGTTAGGAGTTATGCTATGTCCGTCGTGACTTACTTTCAGCAGATGCGAGCATAGTTAGTCTACAACCATAACACTAATCCACATTAGGCAAACACACACACACACACACACATATATATACACACACACACATATATATATATATATATATATATATATATATATACACACACACACACACACACATATATATATATATATATATATATATATATATATATATATATATAATAAGCACAAAGATATATCTGCCAAAACCATACCTACATATCCCATAATTAATTATTACAAACCAAAAAAATTATATCCAAATGTCAGTTAAAAGATCAAAAAACACCAAACCATTAACCAAATGATTGTTTACATAGAAGAGATCGAGCATCATCAATATACTATCACCACCATCTTCATCTCTTCTCCCCCTGCTTGCTTGACTCTGCACCATCTCCCCCTTTCTGTTTGCTCCTTCCCTCAGCAACTGCATCAGTACTCTCTCCCCCCCTTTTGTGAAGAAAGCATGTCCTCATAGTAGCTTTTTGCACGCACAAGATCTAGAATCTGTCGATCAAGTTCAGCAATGTGCTTCCTTAGCCATTCCTTGGACATAGGGACAGTACACTCGATATTGCCAGGAATGTTGGTAACATCCTGTGTTGGTGTAGTGGCAACATGCTGCGATGTTTTGGTGTCCCAGTTTTCTTTCTTCCAGGGCAAGTCTATGACTCTGTCCCTGCTATTCACTACTGCTCTTTGTACTGGATAAGCATATAGGGGCTTACTCAGTTTTTCTCCTTTCGAAGTCTTGAAGTTTTGGTTCAGCAGTATTTGAAAAATGAGAGATGGGTATGGAAGAGCAGAGTTAGATTGTCTTTCAGCCAAGTTTGTGACATGGTTGAAAATCAGCGTTCCAAGGTCAACTATGTAGTTTCTTCCTAACTTGTACAGTAGGGTTGCTTGGTCAAGGGTAACAACAGTTTAATTCACGGAGGGCAACCAATTGTATATGGCAATTCTATGCAAGGTTGCAAACAATGTTGTGAGCCTCAACACTGGACTGCGAGGAGCCCAAGTGGTGATCAAATTTCCAGTGAGGTATTTGATCATTTCATTCAATTCTTTAGCAGTGGGAGTAACTTCTGGGGTTCTAACAACATTAGGGATCCCTAGTGTGGTATTTATGATGTCAGGGATAAAATTATACACCTTGTTGTAAAGATACACTCTCCCAAATTTCTTTGAGGTTGTATCTCTTACTAGATGAGTCAGATTGACATAAAACACCCTAACAACTTTCTCACAGTAAGAATTCTTTCCAGTTACAAAACTCAGAACCCTACGACTACTAAGAAAGTCAATCAAACCATATTCTGAAAATGAAGATTCATCTATCACCTTTTCACTTATGATGCCTCTATTCTTGAACCAGTTCCAATTATTTGAGAACGTTTTACTATGGAACAAAAGAAAGTAAGACATTACCTCAGAATATGATTCAGATTCTGGTTTTTCTTGTTCTGGTGATGTAGCTTCCGGTGTTGCCTCGGATGTTGGGGCAACATAGTCAGGATCAACTTCTTTTTCTTTTGTTGCCTTCGATGTTGAGGCAACATTTGAGCTTAGGTTCCAGTATGTTCTTCGCACTCTCTTGGGCATGAAGTTCCTTAGAGGAGTGTCGTCTGACATTTCCTCATCTTCTTCCTTTTCGGCTTCGGTTGGAGTGGTTGGAGAGGTTGGAGTGGCGGCTGAAGCTGTCGAAATTTTGGGTATATTGAAGTCTGAATCAGTGCTAGTGGAAGTTGTGGACTCAACAGGGAAATTCGACTCTTCAACAGGGAAAGTCGATTCTTCCCTGGTCCTTTTGGCAGTTTGCTCTTCACTGAATCTGCTTTCAAAAATCCTTTTCGACCTTCTCGTCGGCATTGTTGACTGTGATTCTCTTAACGCAAGGTTTGTCAAATCAGATGTTGTATCAACATCTATTGGGTTCTCCGAATCTCCAGGGTAACACACATTTAATGACTCATCGGAACCCAGAAAATCAGGGCTACACTTGCGTCTTCCTCAGAAGGTTTTTCTTCATTGATGGCTTTGTAATATTTATACATTTTGTGGATGTTTGGTGGACTTGTTGACATAGGAGAATACTCTTTTGATTTGAAAGATTGGAAAGATTTGGGGGATATGGACATGAGAGAGGGTTTTGAAGAGTTGGGCGAATTTGAAAAGTTTTGAAAAACTGGCGGTGATGTTTTGGCTCCCATTTGATGGTTCGACTTGGTGGATGACTGATGTGACTAGACAGACGCAATAATGGAGATTTTAATCAAGGCAATCTTCAATTGACACACAAACTCTTTTCCTTAAATTTATGTAGTGAAAAATATTTGAACTCTACACATACCCAAAACAAATGTTTTTACATGATACAAGACATTTAAAAAATTTAAAAGAAACATTCCTTCTTATTTTTTGGATTTTCGTTATTCACAGAGACTTGTTACAAATTAAAACCCTGAATAAGATAAGGTAAACAAGATCGACCAATGTACTGGAACACGATGTTGCGAGTGATGTTGTCAACATTACAAAGTTCAACTAGCATTTTGAGACTTCAAGGATTTTCTGATTTGGCAAAAGGATTTTCGTATATGTTCTCTATGAGACTGATCGCAGGACGAATGTGACATTTTACCATTGTCCTTAATCAACTTAGTTGAACACATATGGATAAAAAAAAATATTAAGGAATTTTCAACCTTCTTGAAGCACATGATACTTCTATAGAATAGGAACGATACCAACTTTAGAGCTTTGCTCTTTTTGGATAAAACCAAATCTTTAGTTGAGGCTTAACCTTCTTATGATACTCCCTTTTTATGATATGCATCATCGTAGAGAACGGTATCACCTTCAAACCTTGTCCTTGTGAAGTCAAGCTTGATTCCTTTGAAAAAATTGACATTACTTGTAATTCATATCCTGTACGCTGACTCAAATGGTAAATGTTACCCAGAATGTTAGGTCAACATTTTGGACAACATCTACCTTGCCTGTCTTATTTTCAGAGAAAACAAAGACCAAGAGATTTCTTCAAGCTAGAAAATCTCTCATGATCTAAGGGTTTGGTAAAAATATCAGCTAGTTGCGAAAGAGTATCAACATGTTCGATTTGAACTAGCTGTTTTTCCACTAAGTCTCTTAAAAAATGATGCCTTATGTCAATGTATTTTGTACGTGAATGCTGAACATGATTTTTGAAAATATTAGTAGCACTCAGATTATTACAATACAAAATCATAGAGTTATTAGATATGACATAGTCATCAAGCATATGTCGTAACCAAATCAGTTGAGCACAACAACTTCTGGCTGCCACATATTCAGATTCGGCAGTCGAAACTGACACGCAATTTTGTTTACGACTGTACCATGAAACTAGATTGTTGCCAAGATAAAAACAACCACCACTAGTGCTTTTTCTATCGTCGACATCACCGGCCCAATCTGAGTCACTATACCCTATTAGATTAGGATTAGTGTCTCTAGAGTACCAAATTCTCAAGTCACTTGTACCGGTAATATATCGTATGATACATTTCACGGCATTACGATGAGATACCTTGGGACTGGCTTGGAACCTGGCGCAAACACACACACTAAACATGATATCTGGGCGACTGACAGTAAGGTATAAAAGACTCCCTATCATCGATCGGTACAATGTTGGGTCAACATCTTGTCCAACATCGTCTTAACAAACCTGTTGCGTAAAGCCCATTGGAGTCTTCATGTGTTTAGCGTTTTCCAGACCAAACTTTCTAACAAGATTCTTGGCATACTTGCTCTGGGATACAAAGATCCCCTTTTCAACCTGTTTAATCTGCAAGCCTAAAAAAATGTTAGTTCTCCAATCATGCTCATTTCAAATGTTGTCAACATAACTTCGACAAATGACTTCAAGAGGGATTCTTTAGTCGACCCAAAGACAATGTCATCAACATAGATTTGAGCTATGTTTACATCTACTCCGTGTCTCTTTATGAATAAAGTTCTGTCAGCTTCTCCACAGATAAAACCAAAATCAATAAGAAAGTTAGTCAAACAACCATACCATGCACGTGGTGCCTGTTTTAACCCATACAAAGCTTTCTTGAGCTTGTATACATGTTGTGGATGGTGAGGATCTTCGAATCCTTTTGGTTGTTTAACGTATACTTCCTTGTCCAAGTATCCATTAAGAAAGACACCTTTAATGTCCATTTGGTGCAAGGTAATTTTCAAGTAACAAGCAATGGCAAGAAGCAATCTTATTGATTCAAGTCTAGCTACAAGTGCAAAGGTCTCGTCGTAGTCGATACCTTCAACTTGTGTATATTCTTGAGCAACAAGTCGAGCTTTGTTCCTCACAATCTGCCCTAACTCATCTGATTTGTTTTTGTATATCCACATAGTCCCAATAACATTAATGTTGTTGGGTCGTGGTACCAAATCCCAAACCTCATTTCGGGTAAACTGCTCCAGCTCATCTTGCATAGCTTGTATCCAAAAATTATCTTTCAATGCTTCCCCAATATTCTTAGGTTCCAATGTAGATGTAAGACAAGAAAGACTAACCTGTTGGTATATGGTGGACATGCACACATACCTTACCATCTCTCGGTAATTGACTGGTTCTTTCTTTTTTGTTCGCCTCTGCTAAAAAACTCCCTCTATCACTAGGTCGGGTGGATGGTTCCTCCTAATCCTCGATGGAGGGTCTCTTTTTACTTGATCATTCAGCTCCGTAGCAGACTCATCCTCGACATCTTCCTCGGTGTTCTCTTCTTGAGGTTCAGATGTGACTTCTGGTGTTGGGTCAACATTTGGGTCAACATCTGATGTTTCAGTGATTTTCTCTCTTCTATTGCAACCACAATGTTATTTTCTGAGGATCTTCCAGATATGTCCAATAGACCATCAAAAATCACATTGACAGACTCCTGAATAGTCTTTGTTCGAAGGTTGTATATCCGGTAAGCATGACTATTCTGAGATTAGCCGACAAATATCCCCTTGTCGCTCTTGGAGTCGAACTTGGCCAGTTTATCCCTGTCATTAAGAATATAGCACACACACCCAAAGACATGGAAATACCTCACTGTAGGTTTCTTTCCATTTAACAGTTCATAGGGCGCCATTTTGGTCCCTGGCCGAAAGTAGACTCTATTACTTATGTGACATGCTGTGTTCAATGCTTCAGCCCAAAACCTCTTTGATAATTGCTTAGAACTCAACATTACTCTTGTCATTTCTTGTAAAGTTCTGTTCTTTCTCTCGACAACCCCATTTTTTTGAGGTGTTTTTGGTGCCGAAAATTCATGGAATATTCCTTTCTTTTCACAAAATTTTACAAAGGCCTGATTTTCAAATTCCTTTTCATGATCAGATCTTATTCTGAAAATTGAAGAACAAAACAAATTCCTAATTCTAGAGTAAAAAGTTTAAACATCTCAAAGGTTGTGATTTTTCCTTTAAAAAATATATCCAAGTAAATCTGGAAAAATCATCAACTATCACATAAGAATATCTCATTCCTCCTAGGCTATCTACCTCAATTGGACCCATAAGATCCATATGCAATAATTGGAAACAATGAGACGTACCTGAATGTTGTCCGTCATGTTGGACAACATTGTGAGTGACTCGGGTCTGCTTTCCCTTCAAACAATCCTCACACATTGTTTTATCTTTTGTATCCAGTCTGGGAATGCCTTTTACAGCTACAAACGAGATCAGTTTCTCCAAGGTGTCGTAGTTGACATGTCCCAACTTCTGGTGCCAAAGTCTTAAGTCACCTACCTTTGCGGAGTTGCAAACCTCTTCTCTACCTACTAAATAGCAATTATCTACGGTTCGGGTTCCTAACATGACACACTTGTTTGCAGAATCTGTAACTTTGCATCCAAATTTATTGAATTTCACCTCTAGATCGTCATCACATAGTTGGCTTATGCTAAGGAGATTAACAACTAAACCTTCTACATGAAACACATTCTTCAAGGCTGGTACATTCGGAACATTTAGAGCTCCTCTACCAATAATCTTACTCTTACTTCCTCCTCCAAAGGTTACATACCCTCCATTGAATGTTTCACTCCTTCAAGAGACTTCTAGTACCTGTCATATGACGTGAGCAACCACTATCGAAATACCAAGAACCTGTAATGTTAGTACGCAAGTCAGTTATGCATACATTACATTTTAGATTTAGTTTGGGTACCCACTCCTTCTTAAACCTTGTCTTTCTTTCGCTTCCAGACTTGTTACTTTGAATGTTGTCAGTGATGTTGGGCAACATTGGTGACAAAACTTTAGGCAATAGGCTGAGAGCAGAATTTTGAAGCTTGTAGCAGTAAGGCATGATATGTCCTGAATTTTTACAGAAGTTACATACAAACTTCGATCCAATCATAGTGCTCTGAGAGTTACAAGCACTTTCTTTGACGAATTTTATCCTCTCAGTTGGACTATAGATCCTGGAAGTATTGGTTTTCTTGGAGAATGATAACCAAGCCAGTCCTTGTGGTATTGATGAAGTTCAAAATTTCATCCAATTTGGAGGTTCCCATGTTTAGCCTTTGAAATGTGGTCTCAGCTGTATACAGTCGTGCACGAATCTTACCAAGCTCAAGATCCTTCTTGGTAAGAGTCACCTCTAATCGATTGATTGTGCCTTTCAAATTGCAGTTCTCAAGAGCCAATGATTTTGCTTTTGAGTCTAGTTGCTCAGATGTAGTGATTAAGGCTTTACAAAAATTTTGTAGTTCCTTTATCGTTTCGTCTTTCGAGTCAACTAGATCCAAATCAGCAGCCTCAGTTGAAGAAATAAATCCACTAAAACAATTTACATCAGAATAATTAAAGTAGACATACCTCTCTGATGATGCAGACATTTCCGATGTGGCCTCCGATGTTGTTTCAGATGTTGGGTCAACATCGTCAACAAAATCTTCATCGTCGGACAGTGAAGTGTTCAAACATGGCTGCAAGCATCGCCTATGGTTGTTGTTCTTCTCGATCTTCTTCTTCCTCTTCATTCTCAGCATCACTGAGGGTTACCCACATGACCTTACCAATTTTTCTAAGGGCGTTTGCACACTCATTAGCAAAGTGTCCCCAATCCGAGCATGCATGACATTGCACTTTCTCTAGTTGTGTGGGATTGTAATTGGTTCCGTCGGAGTTGGATTTCCTCAGTGGAAAACAGTTACTTTGCTCAGAAGTTGATCTATTATGATGCTTATTGAAGATAGGGTTTTGATGCTTGTTATATTTTGCTTTGTTACGGTCAGTGTTGACCTTTCTCACCATAGAATTGAATCTACATGTGAGTAAGGCAACAGTTGCATCACTCCCCAGTTCCTCCAGGTTTTCTTCCTCGTTTTCTATTTCAGATTCGGAGGTTTGTCCTTGGAGTGCCAAAGTCTTGTCTTTATATAGATCTATTTGGCTCTTCATGTTCATCTCATATGTTTGAAAGATGCTCATTAAAGCGTGAAGATCCATAATAGCAAGATTATGAGCCTCTTCAATAGCACAAATCTTAGTATTAAATCTTTCAGGAAGAGATCTGAGAGCTTTATCCACAAGTTGTGTGTTGGTTAATGGAGACCCAAGCACTTGACACTGATTAGCAATGTCAATCAACTTTTCAAAATAGAATTTTATGTCGTCAGACTCCTCCATCCTCAAGCGCTCGTATTGACTCAAGATCATGCGAAGCTTTGTACGTCGAACACTCGAGGTTCCCTCACAATGGGTTTGTAAGGTTTCCCAAGCATCCTTGGCTGTTGTACAATTCTGGATAAGCTTGAACACATAGATATCTACCCATCCAAATATCGCATTTTAGGGCCTTTTCGTTAAAGCTTGCCGAGTTGATTTCTTCCTGGGTCCATTCAGACTCGGGTTTAGTGAGAACATCACCATCTCATCTGATGGGTACTTGGGGATTACATAGCCTTCGGATACAGATCCGTCAAGTATTGGAAGTCTACCAACGTTTTGTGCAGCTGAGTCCATAGCCGTAATAATCAGAATCAAACACTTATTGTATCAAGTGCAGACTCTGATACCACTTGTTGGGTCCCGTGGGCTACAGATTCGTAAAACGTAAGATTAAAAGTCGCAAAACTACGAACAACAAAAACAGTCACTGGATGTTGCCTTCAATGTTGGGTCAAGATCTGAGGCAACATTGTAAGAAAACATAATAAAACAGAATAAACCTTGTTAGAGTAAATGCAGCGAAAAAGTAAAAGAACACAAGGTTTATATTTTCAAGGGTATATATAAATATATCCCTTGATGGTCGATGACCAAAAGAATGGTATAAATTATATACAATTACAAAGAATTTCTTTTTACAAATTGAGCGTTACAAACGAAAAATAAATTACATGCAAAAATGAAGTCGCAGATGACTTCACCTAAAGTTACAAAATCTAAAAGATAAAAGACAACATCTTCATTACAATCACTTGAACAATAAGCTTAATCTAGAATAGGAATAGCGATTGCAACGTGGGACAAGATGTTGTTAAAACAACTTTAGGCTTAAAAGGTTGATCCAGTTTTCTAAGGTAAAATCCGAGAGCTCTCTTGGAAGTTCTTCTTCTCTAGATCTGGATATCGATACTTGTGAAGCTCTCCTCTATTTATAGTGTTGAGCTTCCCTTGAAATCCTCACTGATGGTTGCGGAGGTTGAGCAAAAGATGGCAGCAGCTTGGACCGAGTCTTTCTCCTAAAAATCCTCAACGGTCTGGACTTGGTCTTCGCTACTTTCTCTCCACGTTTTGACTTGGTCTTTCACCACATTTTAAACACAACAATCTGGTAAGCTTGCCTAGGTCATTTTTACTCGCAGTAACTTCAACTGCTTAGGCCGGAAGAATAGGCAAAACAGTACATCGATGTTGGCAGAAATGTTGTCGCAACATCGCAGGCAACATCCTGAAAATGTTGTCCTGTGCTTTCGCAGATATTGTCACAACATCCTATCCAACATCAACAGTTTTCATGTATTTCAAATTCGTAAAGCAGATTCTGCAATATTTACCATCTATATTCCTAAAACCTGATTTTTTATACTTATTTTTGTTGGTAGTAGTTATATTTGTCATTTGTAGCAGCAAGTCGCACATGCAAAGGTGAAAATATGTCCTTTTGAGGCGTTGCCTTGCATCGTTGTACATGGGTGTTTGCACGAAGGGATACCTTTTTGCTGCTATTACATATTGTATAATTTTGATATTTGTGCCAAAATGGCTTTTTGAAGTTAAATGAGAAAATTCAGACTAAAATTCCTGTAGTGACGGTAAAGGGACGTTGATAACTGCGGCATACAAGTCATGTGAAATTGTATCGTCCGTGCTATATTAAACCTAGTTGTAGGGATGACAAATGGGATGGGGCAGGCAGAGGGCAGGATGATACCGGTCAAAATACATTTTTAGAAAATTCAAAATAGGGTATAGGGCAATGTTTTCCAAGTGCAAATATAAATAAAAGCGTAAATTCGGAATTACACAACAATATTATTCCTGGCAGCTTGTTTAGTTGCTTTATCTACCTCTTCCACTTCATTTATTAAGTATTACTACTATTAATTTGTTCTATAAGAAAAAAAGAACTGCATTGATATCTCTTTATCATAAAATCTACTTGTAATTATAAATATTTATGAATGCATAAAAGATATAACTAGTACAGTAGTATATGGAAATTAATATTTAATGAGATGAAAAATCTTCATCTTTTATTCTCTGTTTGGTGTCTACGAGACAACTCGATCTCTTCAATTGCTAATTAAATATTATTAATGAATCCTGAGAAATCACATTACTAACAAGATGGAGATTTAAAATAAAACTCAGAATGTTATTCCTGCTAAGTCGCGCATGTCCGCTAATCTTTATTTGAGAGAAGAATTAAGCTTATAGTTCGTCATTATGCAATGGAAAAAAAATCTAGGATTTACTTACACAAAATATAAACTCAATTCATTAATTACTTGATATTAAAAAATTATAAAAATAAATCGACTGTTCATCTAATTTTAAAAAAAAATCAAAAGAAGTTAATTAAATAAATACCAAACTGAAAGTGAAAAATTAGAAGAGGAAAAATGAAACAATAACATAAACGGGACAGGGCGGGACAAGGCTTAATGGGGCGGGCACGACAGGACAATTTAAAAAAAAATGCTAAATAGGGCAGGGCAGGATGAGTCAAAATCTTAACAGATCAAGGCTTGTCCTGCTCTGCCCCGCCCTAACCTGCCCCATTACCACCCTACCTAGTTGTCTTGTTAGATTACTCTGATTGTCATAAATTCAATGCTACATAAAACAAAGAAGAAGAAAATCATAGAACTTTAGCCTGCAAGTCATGACAAATCAAAATGACTTCATACTATATTCAACTAGTTGACTTGTTAGATTAATCACAAACAATATCAGATTGTTGTGATTTCAAAGTTACAAACAAAGAAGAAGAAATTAATACATTTCATAATTATAGCGAGCAACTCATGACAACTTGGCACGACTTCCTAACTGGTTGTCCTGTTGGATAATTAATCATAAATCATACCGAGTCATCATGATTTTAAAACTACAAAAATAGAAATACTTGACATGCAAGCTATGCCAAATCAGTATCTGACCTCATGCTATATATTTAACCTAGTTGACCTATTGGTCTGAATTTCTCATAAATCATATCGGATCATCATAATTTTGAAGGTACAAATAAAGTATGCTCGACGTAAGTCATGCCAAGTAATAATAGGTATGATTTCATGCTATATTCAACATAGTTATCTTGTTGGATTACTCAATCACAAATTATACTCGGCATGATTTCAAAGCCACACATAAAGAAGGGGAAAATGTTTCTCCAATTATTACCACTGAAGTATTTAAAGAACTATTTGCTCAAATATCATAAATAAAAGGGAAAAGGACACTACCTAGTCATTAGGAATTTATTAGGCCTATGTTTGGGCTTAATACCGCGATATGATTTTTCGGCCAAATTATTCCCAGACGCTAGCCCAGCAGTTCATTCACTACAAAAAAAATATCAGTTTCTCCACTAAAGGTTCACTACAAAAAGATCAAACTTCTTGTGATGACACTAAAGGTCGACGAAAAAAATTCATATTGAACCTCAAAAAATATCAAAAATATATGTATAATATGTGTATAATTAGTAATTATACGTTGATTATACATTTATTAAGCAGACATTATACAACAATGATATTTTCTAAACACATACTGTAGGAATACATATTACATACAACAATGATACAATTCTATACATGTGATAAATTTTCTATACAACAATGATACAATTTTTATACATATGCTAAAATTAGTTGAAAAAAGACAAAAAATAAAACAATTTTAAAAGGCTAAAAAATATCTTTTAAGCTTCTTGGGTCATCCGGTTCAATAGTTTGGGCCGGATGACCATTTGTGTCTTTTTTCCTAAATAAAATAGAATTATTTAAAGGATTATATTCTTAGGTAGCTAGGGCAACTTCTTGGTTGTACATAGGAATGATAAATGAGATGATCAGATCGGTTATGGATAGACTGAAAATGGATTAAATAAAAATTTATAAAATATTCGACGCACACATATATAACATGTATAAAAAATGGATTAACCGACAAATAATATGAATATAGCTTCGGAAATAGTCAAGTGAGAATACAAATTAAAAGTCAAAAAAAGTTTAAACTCTTAAAAAGTACGAACTCATGAAACATAACAAGCAGATAAACGAGTATTGAAATTTTTTTGGATATCCATTTTCTTATTATCCATATGAATATCCAATACTTAGTAGATAATATAAATACTATTCAAATTTGATCCATTTTTAAAAATCAGATATACAACTTATGTCTAATGAGTCAGATTAGACGATTACTTATTTTTTAATCATTTTGTCAGGAGTTCAGAACTTAAATAACCCAAAAAAATAAAGAATTGAACCAAAATACCCCCAAAACAAATTGTCATATTAATACCTTTTGCGCAGGAAATTACTGCGCAAAAGGACTTAACCGTAACGGCAGTGGTATTAACATAACGAGGCCATCCGTTTCTTCCCCGATAGTCCCCCACTTCAATTTAAAAATTTTTAACCGCCATTAACCCCAAAAAACTGAGGCCCCACCTTTAAATTTTGTCATTTTTGTGTTAATTTTTAATTCGAAAGTCAATATTCTCTGTATATTCAAGTCAAGAAACAAGTTTTGAAGCTTGAATTTTGAAATAAAGCGCCGTAGAACTCGATTTCAAAACTAAAAACAACCTTTAATCTAGGTATTTTACTATGAACTTTCTAATTATATTGTTAAATACATTATAATCCTAAGCATGATTAATATTTCTGTCACGAGTCGTGATGCCACCTACCCTATTCCCCCGAGTAGGCGAACCATATTCTCAATAACAAGTTAAATCAGCGGAAATAAAATAAAGAAAAGAAGTTATAAAATCTTAAATACTTAATTCCCCAAAATCTGGTCAAAACGGGTACAAGAGCACTAACAAGTCTGGGAAAAAAACAAAAAGGTAGAAGTCTGAAAGAGTGCCCAAAGGCTACATAATGTCTGTCAATAACCAACGAAAAATGAAAATAATAAGAAGCCCTTCAGGGGCCACAGACGATCAAGTAGCTCACCCTGAATGACTAGAAAACGTCCACCACGCGAATCAGCCACGGGGCATAGAACTGAAACCTGGATCGTACTCTGCTGTCAACAAAAGTGCAACAAGAGTAGTATCAGTACAACACTAGTACCGATAAGTATCATAGGCCGACGGTGATTAGATAACGCATGGAGAGTTGAAACTAACAAGTAGCACATAGAACAAGCAGACATGGTTACGTGTCCTATGCAAGTCAAAATATAAGCAATTATGAAATCAACCAAGACAGATATAATTTCACCAACTGAGCAGTTAAAACTAAGAGTAGATGGAAGCAATGCAATACAATAGTCACGTCTCCCTCACTCCACTCTCGTACACACATGCTAAAGGCAATGCCTTGAATCCATGACCCATAGGGGACCCGCGAAGTCCATGTACCACTTGTGCTCTCCGGCTAGAACCTCGGAGGCTATCAATCACTCGCAATCTCCGACAAAGACCTCGTAGTTGCTCAATCATTCTCAATCTCCGAAAGAAACCTCGGAGTTTATCAATCACTCTCAATCTCTGGTAGAAACCTCGGAGTTTATCAATCACTCTCAATCTACGGCAGAAACCTCGGAGTTCATCAATATCATCACAACAATAATATAAAAAGTATGACAGACATGATATCAGTCTCAACACGTATCACAAATATATAATCGACAAATACAAGTCATATCAGGTGATGACCACAGAAAATAGCACATATGGCGACAAGCCCACATAACAACTGATGAAACAAACGTAAATGTAATTTATCTCCACTTCATGTCCGGAGGCCTATCATGCTATCCCTGTCACTTCCTACAACTACATACGATTCTCTAATCAGAGTCTAACTCAAGTAAACCGTAACCTACCTCAATGTCGAGCGGGTGCCACGAACAATCAAGCCAATGCCTTCCCCTTACGTAGAGCCTCTGAACGCTTAAAATCTAGAAAATATGCGAACACGTTATAATACGAATCTAAGGACACCCACCTTACTATATTATTAACAATATTTTTACCATTTCAATTGTATGACTAAACCCCTACACATATACAAATATTAGCATAACTTTCCATAATTTTTTGTAAAACAAGACAAAATTTTGAACAGTCATATCTTTCAAATCATAAGTCGGATTTATCTTCGTAAGATCTCAAATTGACGGGAACAGAGAGATCTACAACTTTTATTCAAAACATACTTTTATATTCCTTACGGATTTGTACAGTTTTCACGTTTATATGCTGCTGTAATCATTATAATTATTTGAGAATTCTACTTCTACAATGATCATGAAAGAACATGCTTTATTTCTAATTTGCATTACGGAACCAGTAGCTTAGAAACCCAGGCCCATTAACACTTCCTCCATTTGTCATTATTAACCAATAATTATATCATCATAACCCCATTATTAACCCATCACCTTCATAATCGTTACTAACATCATCTCTATTATGATCATTATCACTTAAACATTAGCATATAGGAATTCATATAATTTTAAATGATCATACCTGATGCGCCTAAACTTCTGCTCCACGAAAATTCCTCTAGTTGTTGCCTTCTCTAGCTACTAGGGTCTTTTCCTTTTCTTTCTTTTTCTCCCCCTTGCTGCTGCGTTTCTTTTCCTTTTAGTTCCTAGGGTTTCCTCTTCTTCTTTTTTTCCTTTTTCTTTTGGATTTTCTTTGTGCTGCAACGTTTCCCCCCTATCTAATAGGTTTTTCTCTTTTTCTTTTTGTTGCATGCTGCTTTGTTTCCCCTCCCCTTTTCCTTTTTATTTTCTTGCCCTACCAAAGGGTAGTGGGCTTGGCCCACTTACTTATTTAATTAAAATTCTGCACCATATCATCCATTAAAAACATATACTAAATATCCTATAGTCCCATACCCTTTTCATAGTTTTAAAGTGCTAAACGACCAAACGGGTCATTACATTATATACCAATCAAACAATCGCTCGTCCTCGAGCGACAAGGGTATGGGTGGAGGAAAGGGGTACATGAAATGTCGAATAACTGAGGATATCTATTTCGCATATCCTCCTCGGTCTTCCAAGTGGCCTTCTCAACCGGACGGTGCTTCCACTGCACCTTGACTGACGCAATTCACTTGGACCTCAACTTCCTCACTTGCCTATCCAATATTGCTACCGACTCTTCCTCAAAGGACATATCCTGATCAAATAATACTGAATCCCACCTAATGATATAAGACCCATATGAATGGTACTTCTTCAACATGGAAACATGAAATACCGGGTGAACACCTGCCAAAACCGGTGGCAAAGCTAACTCGTACGCCACCTCGTCAACACGACGAAGAATCTCAAAAGGGCCAATAAACCTAGGGCTCAACTTGCCCGTCTTCCCGAACCGCATCACACCCTTCATTGGTGAAACCTTCGACAAAATTCGCTCGCCAATCATGAACTCCAAATCAAGAATTTTGATTCTCATAACTCTTTTGCCTACTATGAGTTGTTAGAAGCCTATCCTACCTCAATTTTGCATTGTCCAAAGAATTTTCTCAACCAGCCTGCACTCTAGTTCTAACCTCGAACCAAAAATCAAAGAACGACATCTCCTACCATATAATACATCAAATGGTGTCATCTCATTGCTCGAATAGTAACCATCATCGTAAGAAAATTATGCCAAAGGCAAAAACTGATCCTAATGAACGCCGAAGTCAATCATACGAGCCCACCACATGTCCTCAATAATCTGAATTATCCGTACGAACTAGCAATCTGTCTAAGGGTGAAATGACATGTAAACTCCATTTGAGTTGTAAGTAGTCTAATCCTAAACAACAGGAGTTGACTTCGCCAAACAATACACAGTGACCCAAGTAGCACCAATTTTTCTCAAAGTCCATGGTAATCCTATCAGAAGTCCATAGCAATTTGCTTAATCACTTAATTCGCCTAATCTTCCTTTTACTCTCAATAGTCTGATTCTCCCTGATTTGATACTCCACTTGAAATACTTGAATTTTTATTATAACTATAACTCTGAACGCAATTGGTTGATTCCATAATTTTTATTGAAGTCTCCATAACATTTTAGCCCAAGCTACAACCCGTTGTCAAACATGTAGCCGTAAGGTACTCTAATTCTACTCGTCTTTCTTGCACACTTTCCAAAGTCATCTTTAGTACTAGGAATCACATAGAAATCATGTTTTCACCACCACAATTCTAAATCATGACTTCATATGATCAGAAAAGTATTTGTGTCTGTACTAAGCCAATTGTACAAATTTCAAATCTATATAGTTTCGTTTCGATGGGCTGGAACTATCGAGTCAACACTCATCGTCTAATTTCTCTTAATCTTTCAAATAACATACTATGCTTATCATCCTAGTGATCATCTTGCCATGCCAAACCTGTACAAATCAACTGATCACTTCAAAGAATCCAAATATCACTAATAGTAGATTCAACCCGATGCAATTGTACAATCCTCCAAATATCACCAATAGTAGATTCAACCCGATGTAAAATGTACAATTCTCCAAATATCACTAATAGTCACCCCAGCTAATTCCATATCTTTATAAAATAAGTAGTAAGTCTTCCATAAGTCTGTGTTGATCCATCTCATCCACTTTATCATGAATACACAATCTGGTGTTGTCACTCTAGTCTTCAAAACTAAAATTTTCCCAAGTCTTCAATCAATCGAGTACCGATGAACTATACCTTATGGTTTTAAATCTTCAGGTTTGTCAACTCGCACTATTCATCCAAATACGACAAACTTCATCGAATCTAATTACATCAAACTCTCCTCCTATTACTTTCACTAAACTCGTTCATCCCATTGAAAACTTCAACATAAGGCATATGGTCTCGTACACGACTTTTCAAAGCCATAAAATTCTTAATGCAACACCTTATTACGCATTTAGTAATTCCAAAAATATCAAATCTTGCTATCTATGTGCCTTACCGCACACAAATATTCTTAAGTCATTCATATTTGAAGTACTCAACCATACTATCTATCCATTACTTCAACATAGTCTACTGCCACCGACATAGCCTTACCTTAAAATTATGACTTCAACTTTCCTACCTCCTCATCAATTCTTCAATTGCAAAGTCTCGTTGGCACTTGCCATACGCTAAGTCAAATCATCCATAGTATTCCTTCTTCAATCATAGTTATCACCTTTACACCCTATTAGAATTATATAATATAATGCCACCCTAATCCATACATGATTGAGTGGTCACACCTTTTAAATCAAAATCCTCTAAAACTGATAGTATGATACCTTTTATCTTAATTTCCCAGTTTTCATATTTCATTCAAAATCACTTTTTTCATCATCCACCAAAAATCACTAAAATTCAATCATGAGATGGAAAAAAAAATCATAAATTTTGTAAAATATCTAAGTCAATCATGGAAGTAGTACTAAACCACAACCATGAATATCTGAATATTTTTCTTGCCGCACTCGAACCTGAAAACTGAGCACTCCTCTAAGTCTAATGCATCACTTATACAATATCAACACTTCTTCTCCAATTTAGGTGCAACAACTGATAACTCTTTGAGTAACTAAATTCAAACTACTCATCCATCGCTATAGTCAATTCTATTAGTCGATCACTGATTCCCCAGAATCCTATGGCGTAGTCAAATTTACCATTCAATTCATGTTCCTTTAGTAACGACTTCATACACAGAGTAGTATCACAAAATTAACATGCTCATAGTTCAAAATGACTTTTTCGTATAACCTTACCCAAGATATCAAGTGAACCTGCAAAAATGATCTTTACTAGTAGACTACACCCCACTATTCCCACAAGATTCAATCATCCATAGTAAATTTTTACCAGATGAGCACATCCACCCCTGGTGTACCATAGAACCACGGGGGAGATACCAATATGAATAATCTTGCACGAAAAGAATGAACCAGATACTAATCAGATTGAACTAGCACGAAAGGAGAAAAGAAGTGGAGTGTTTTCTAAATGCCCTATAGCCTCTCGAGGATGGGTACGGACGTCTACGTACCAATCCTCAAGACTACTAGACATTGCTCTTGTACTCATTAGACCGATTAACCTAGAAGCTTTGATACCAACTTTGTCACGACCCAAGTCACGAGTCGTGATGGCACCTACCCTATTCCCCCGAGTAGGCAAACCATATTCTCAATAACAAGTTAAATCAGCGAAAATAAAATAAAGAAAAGAAGTTATAAAATCTTAAATACTTAATTTCCCAAAATCTTGTCAAAACGGATACAAGAGCACTAACAAGTCTGAAAAAAAACAAAAAGGTAGAAGTCTGAAAGAGTGCCCAAAGGCTACATATTGTCTGTCAATAATCAACGAAAAATGAAAATAATAAGAAGCCCTTCAGGGGCCACTAACGACCAAGTAGTCCACCCTGAATGACTAGAAGAAGTCCACCTCGCGAATCAGCCACGGGCGTAGCGAACTGGATCGTGATTCGATCAACAAAAGTGCAGCAAGAGTAGTATCAGTACAACACTAGTACCGGTAAGCATCATAGGCCGACAGTGATTAGATAACGCATGGAGAGTTGAAACTAACAAGTAGTACATAGAACAAACAGGCATGGTTACGTGTCCAATGCAAGTCAAAATATAAGCAATTATGAAATCAACCAAGACATATATAATTTCACCAACTGAGCAGTTAAAACTAAGAGTAGATGGAAGCAATGCAATACAATAGTCACCTCTCCCTCACTCCACTCTCGTACACACATGCTAAGGGCAATGCCTAGAAGCATGACCCATGGGGGACCCGCGAAGTCCATGTACCACTCGTGCTCTCCGGCTAGAACCTCGGAGGCTATCAATCACTCACAATCTTCGATAAAGACCTCGGAGTTGCTCAATCACTCTTAATATCCGGCAGAAACCTCGGAGTTTATCAATCACTCTCAATCTCCGACAGAAATCTCGGAGTTCATCAATATCATCACAACAATAATATAAAAAGTATGACAGGTATGATATCAGTCTCAACACGTATCACAAATATATAATCGACAAGTACAAGTCATATCAGGTGATGATCACAGAAAATAGCACATATGGCGACAAGCCCACATAACAGCTGACGAAACCAACGTAAATATAATTTATCTCCACTTCATGCCCGGAGGCCTATCATGCTATCCCTGTCACTTCCTAAAACTACATACGATTCTCTAATCAGAGTCTAACTCAAGTAAACCGTAACCTACCTCAATGCCGAGCGGGTGCCACGAACAATCAAGCCAATGCCTTCCCCTTGCGTAGAGCCCCTGAACACTTAAAATCTAGAAAATATGTGAACTATGTTATAATACGAATCTAAGGACACCAACATTTTTGCTATATTTATATTAACAATATTTTTACCATTTCAATTGTATGACTAAACTCCTACACATATAAAAATATTAGCATAACTTTCCATAATTGTTTTGTAAAACAAGGCAGAACTTTGAACAGTCATATCTTCCAAATCATAAGTCAGATTTATCTTCGTAAGATATCAAACTGACGGGAATAGAGTAATATACAACTTTCATTCAGCCTATATTTTCACATTCCTTACGAATTTGTACAGTTTTTACGTTTTATATGATATGTCGCCTGAGTTTCGATAAAACGAGCCAGAAACTTTAAACAGTCATAACTTTTGAACCATAAGTCGTATTTATCTCCGTAAGATCTCAAAATGACGGGAACAAGAGATATCTACAACTTTTGTTTAGCACATACTTTTATATTCCTTACGAATTTGTACAGTTTTCACGTTTAATATGCTGTTGTAATCATTATAATTATTTGAGAATTCTACTTCTACAATGATCATGAAAGAACATGCTTTATTTCTAATTTGCATTACGAAACCAGTAGCTTAGAAACCCAGACCCATTAACACTTTCTCCATTTGTCATTATTAACCAATAATTATATCATCATAACCCCATTATTAATCCACCACCTTCATAATCGTTACTAACATCATCTCTATTATGATCATTATACTTAAACATTAGCATATAGAAATTCATATAATTTTAAATGATCATACCTGATGCCCCTAAACTTCTGCTCCACGAAAATTCCTCTAGTTGTTGCCTTCTCTGGCTATTAGGGTCTTTTCCTTTTCTTTCTTTTTCTCCCCCTTGCTGCTGCGTTTCTTTTCCTTTTTCTTTTGGCTTTTCTTTGTGTTGCAACGTTTTTCCCCCTATTTAATAGGTTTTTCTCTTTTTCTTTTTGCTGCATGCTGCTTTGTTTTCCCTCCCCTTTTCCTTTTTATTTTCTTGCCCTACCAAAGGGTAGTGGGCTTGATTCACTTACTTATTTAATTAAAATTCTGCACCATATCATCCATTATAAACATATACTAAATATTCTATAGTCTCATACCCTTTTCATAGTTTTAAAGTGCTAAACGATCAAATGGTCGTTACAATTTCATAGTGTCGAATTTTGAAAAAGTTGTGGTTTTTGTAATTATTTTTTGCGCAATAGGGGCAGTCCGCCCACTGCCCACCCAACCCGATTTTTTCATTTTTTATTTTTTATTTGTTAATTATTTGATTAGAAAAAATATAGTAATCTCCTAATTATTAATTATTTATTAATTGTTTGATTATAAAAAAATATAGTAATCTCCTAATTGTTAATTATTTATTAATAAACTTGTTTATTCCATGTTAATTATTAATGTGCCAATTAGTTATCTAATTTTATGTTTAATTCTTAATTTATTATTAATTAGTTAATATAATTTTCCTTCTATCCCATTAGTGACTTTGCTTGTGCTTATGCCTTGTCTTGAGCCGAAGTTCTCTCGGAAACAATCGTTCTACCTACCAAGGTAGAGGTAAGGTCTGCGTACATTCTACCCTCCCCAGACCCCACGTTGTGAGATTTCACTGAGTATGTTGTTGTTGTTGTTAATATAATTTTCCGTTAAATGAATTAGTTTGTCATTAGTTTAGGATTGAACATCATTAGTTTAGGATTAAAAATATTATTAATATAATTTTCATTGATGGTAGTTAGTATAATAATTAAATATCAATTATTAATTAGTAATAGTTAATCCTTAGTTTAGGAATGAACATCATTAGTTTTGGATTAAAAATATCATTAATATAATTTTTTTGAGTGTAATTAGTATAATAATTAATTAATAATAGTTAATCCTTAGTTTTGAATTAAACATCATTAGTTTAGGTTTAAAAATATCATTAATATAATTTTTGTTGATTGTCGTTAGTAGAATAATTAATTAGTAATAGTTAATCCTTAGTTTAAAATTGAACATCATTAGTTTAAGATTAATGTAATGACCGGTTTGATCGTTTAACACTTTTAGACATAACATTCATAAAATATCCTTTCCGGAGCAATTCGGTGAGTATCAGAGAAGATGAAATCAAAAGTTATTAAGTTAAAGAAAATGAAAATCCTGAACTATTTCTTTAACTATAGTTATTTAATTGATGGATGATCACTGTAGCCGTCCAAATACATCAGGTGAGCATTGAGCAGAGCAAGATATATATGCATTTGAGACCTTTTATCACGTGAGGAAACAAGTAATTTTCAATAAGTCTACCAAAAGTTGAATATGGATACTTCAATAAAATATTACTAATTGTCTTGGATAGAGATTTGTGAGAAAACCTAAATTATTAGCTTGCAACACCAAAGGAATTACTATTGCATTGAAATCAATACAGTGAAAAGAGCAATCATGCAAAAAAATATCTAAGCGGAACATTGGCGGTCTCACTGTAACGAAGGAATCATGAAAGATTCACCATTATAGATTCACTCTATGGGCTGTGAGTAAATTAATTTTTGTAATAGAATTTTCGATTTTGTCGTTGTGGGCACAGGTCACTTTGTGGGTTTCATTTTCAATTTCTATTTAGAAGTATATCAATATGGGTGTTCTTGAAATTGTTTTATAACATATAATGTGTATTTCATAGACTTTGACCGTTCTGAGGCTCTCCAAAAAGAAAAGGTGTTGGTTTGAGGTTCGTGGCACCCATTTGGCTTTCAAGGTAGGTTACGACTTATTTGAGTTAGACTTTGATTAGAGAGTCGTATATATGTCGTAGAAATTGACGAGGATAGCATGATAGACCTTCGGGTATGGAGGCGGTGATAAATTTCACTGGTTTGGTATGTATGCTGTTTACGTAGGCTTGTCGCCATATATGTTATATTCTGTGATTATCGTTTGTCTGTTTTTCTGTCACATATTAGCTCACTCATATCATGAAAGGGAAGAGTAATATTGAATAATTGGAATGTGGATAGTAACATAACTTGTACTTGTTGATTACTTGTTGATAATAATGTTGAGGTTGATATCATGAAAGCATGCTTTACTTATTACTCTGATGTGGTCATGATGGTGAGGTGAGTGATTGAGATACTCTGAGGTCTTTGCCGGAGATTGAGAGTGACAAAGATACTCCGAGATTTCTGCTAGAGATAAAAATGATGAGATACTCTGAGGTCTTTGTCGGAGATTGAGAGTGACAGAGATACTCTGAGGTTTCTGCCGGAGATGAAAATGATTGATGCTTCTGAGGTTTTTCCGGAGAGCTAAGTGATACATGGACTTCGCGGCCCCCCATGAGTCATAACTTTGAGACTTTGTCCTTAGCATGTGTGTACGATAGTGGAGCGAGAGAGGTGACTGTTGCATTACGTTGCACTCATCCATTCTTATATTCTCAATTGTTCTGTTGGTGACTTATCTTTGGTTGATTACATGATTCCCTTAATATGGACGTGTTTATGATACATGATCTTACTTGTTTGCTGCATGTGCTACTTGTTAGTTTCTACTTCTTATTGCGTTATCTAATCTTAATCGACCTATGATACTTACCAGTACTAGTGTTGTACTGATACTACTCTTGTTGCACTTTTTATTGAGTCAGACTACGATCCCGATTCCAGCTCTACGTCCCGTGGCTGATATGTGAGGGTGACATCTTTGGTCATTCAGGGTCAGCTACTTGGTCATCTGTGGCCCCTGAAATGACCCTCCTTATTTACTTATGTATTTTTTTCTTCAGATAGTATGTAGCCTTCGGGCAGTTCAGACTTATATTTCTTTTTATATTAGAGCTCTTGTACGTTTTTTACCAGATCTTTCGGGATGTTTGGATATTCAGTTATGATAGTATTTAAGACTTGTTAACTTATCTTACTTAATTTTCTCTTATTTAACTTGATATTTTTAAATGTTGGGTTGTTGTTCTCCTACCCGGGGTATAGTGTAGGTGCCACCACGACCTACAATTTTGGTCGTGACAATTAAAAATATTATTAATATATTTTTTGTTGATTGTAGTTAGTATAATAATTAAATATCAATTATTAATTAGTAATAGTTAATCGTTAGTTTAGGATTGAACAACATAATTATTCTAATTCACAAATTTAGAAAATTAATATAATTTCCGGATAAAGAATTAGTTAGTTAGTTAGTATAATTTTTCGATAAAGGATTACATAATCAATATTACAGGTTAATGAATAATTTAAACATTCTTAATACAGATATGTCACCTCCATGGATCCCAACCTTCATCCGGAGCCATCGATAGATCAACACTTAGTCTACAAGATAATCATAGGTTCGAACTATTATGGACTGGAGATATACATATGAGTACGTTGCTCCATCCCCGTAGGGTGGAACACGCGTGAAATCATTTACAGGCTCGGCCCCCACATCATCGCATCTTAGAGATACTGTATCGGGGCATTATCTACCGTTGCGTCGCTGTTGGGCGGGTACAACATGATCAGGCACTTGTGGCGGTATGGTTAAGCGATGGCAATCGGAGACGTACACCTTTCATCTCCGTACTGGTGATGCCACTATCACGCTTCAATATATGGATGTCATGTTTGGACTACGAGTAGATGGACTCCCATTATACACTGAGGATGTTCAACAGAAGCCGAAATTACGACAGGAGCTAACTAGGCTCATCGGATACGCGCCTCAACCCAGTGATATCCATGGACATGATCGGATGTTGATGTCTTCCCTCTGTGCTCACTTTGGCACATCCTATTGTAGACAACACAGATCAGGAGATTGTGGATTGTCATGCCAATCTATATTTACTAATCATATTCGGGTGCATCATGTTCCCGAACACATCGGGTTTCTATGTGAGCTTAAAGTATTTATTATTTATCATCGATATGGACCGATTGGGAGATTATAAATGGGGCGGTGCTGTTCTGGCTTACCTTTGTATCAATGTCTATGTCGAGCGTCTATGGGTGATATGAGTAATGTCGGTGGATTTCACGTGCTCCTCCAGTTAATATATTTAAGTGTGTGTAATTTTATTCTTTAAAGCTTTTTAAATGATGACTAATAAACATTTTTTTAATGACCCTAAACCCTAAACCCTAAACCCTAAACCCTAAACCGCCTTTTATGCCCGTAGCTGCACATCCTCAACCTGACTTCATTGATGATGAAATGTCATACGCGCGGAGATGGACGGGTGGCATATCCCGAGATGTGGATACGCACAATAATATTCTTCCGTTCAAGGATCAGCTTGATCATATGACGGATGACAGGGTAAAATTATTTGATTTTACTATTTTTGTCTTTATTGTTTACTAATTTGGGGTCTTTTTTTTACAAGTTTGTATATGAAGGCCGTATGTTCAGTTTTTGGATCAGTTGTTAGCGTTTTGCAGGGTTGGTGAGCCCATGTAGATGTTGCGGTGTCCGTTGACACACATGAATATCATTGAGAATCATGCCCTCCACCGCGTCTTACGATAGTTTGCGCATGTACAGAATATACCTGACTAGGTTGATTGGGAGCACCACTACTATACGCGGGACAAGCGTTTGATCGCCACTACTACATACCAGGCCTTTATGCACACCCAACTTAATCGTTTGGCTCATAGGCTGTAGAGCACAACGGTGATCGAATATACGACTCCGATCCAGGTTTACATGGAGTGGTATCGAAAGATCACACACAACTTGATTAGTAACCCCAATAGACGTGATCTAGATGGTTGAGGATACACAACACTCGCGAGATAGTATGAGGTATTGGTAATTTTTCCGCACTTAAACTTAATTAATTATCTTAATTATTATGTTAAAAAGTTATTCAATTATTAATATTTGCAAATAAATGCAGCTACAGACCGTACAACTGATGTGCTAGTTGGGAGTAAAATATATAGCTATTCTTGAGACAGTGAAATTTGCTTTCCAGATCATTAAGGTAGACGAGTCGGGTATCCAACGGGTACAACAGGTGGGACGTATGCATGAGTGTGTTCCATAGGACCTGTATCAGGTAACATATGGTCATGATTGTGGATGTGATGGTGATATAAGCAGTGGTGGCAGAAGATGGGGGAGGGGGGGGGGTAGAGAAGATGATGGCCGAAGGGATAGAGCAGAAGACCATGACGAGTATGCTCCCGATCATACTCCAGCCCAGCAACACCCATCGACTTTAGATGTCCCGTCGACTTCTGCTCGCCTGTCGATATCTTACCGATCATCGACACCTCTATATACACCAACACAATTATTTTCAGATGTACTTGGGTCTTCATCCCAGCAGATCCAGAATGCTACGTCGATCTACGTGATGACATAGATTGGATTCATATGACACATCAATGCCTGCGCATCAGCCAATTCGTGATCTACAGGGTGAGCAGCCAGTTCATGATCTACACGGTGAGCATCTAGTTCGTGATCCACAGGCGGCAAGGAGACGGAGTACGACTTCTCATTCATGGACTTCGATGATTTTCTTAGGCAGGGGTAGGTGTTTAAAATACTTATTTACTGATTATTTCATATTTTTTCATATATTATGATTCATTGACATCTCCAGATCCAGTTCCAACTTCGGCTCCGACTCCAGCTTCATCTCTAGCTCCAACTATTCAGAATCCCATTTATGATACTACTTCGGGTCCTACACCAGACCCCTCCCAGGAGCCCGTTTAAGCTCCAGCTTCAGGTCCAGCCATTCAGGATCCCATTTGTGATACTACTTTGGACCCTACACCAGACCCCTCTCAGGAGCCCGCTTACGAGCCCTCTCAGAGCCCTTCGACACGCAGGTTTGGTAATTTACCAAAAGTTAATATATTAAATATAAATTAAAATTAATACTAATTATTTATATATTATTTCAGGTTCATCCTTCTGCGCTTGTGGTCCCATATCCTGATGAAATTCTGACCGTACAATTCGCACGTAATTCTAAGAATAAACACATTATGGTCAAGAGCGCAAGGAAGGGAGGATGATCATGACTTAGAGCATCCTATTATTAAGAAGAGAAAATGGGACATATATGATAGTGAGGGTGGCGGGGTGGTGTGGATCGTATGAGCCTTAGGCCTAAGGTTACTCTAAAGCCTACCACATGTGGGACCCATTAGAGATTGTGTATATGTAATTAAGTTGTACAATTTAAGTTAATATTATATTTTTTGCGTATTATTTTCTTAATGATAATTAGTTATCTTAGTCTTTATTATCGTTTATTACTAACTCGTGCGACATCTTAAATTAATAATGAAAAAATCTCGACATATTCAAAATAAAGTAATGTCATGACTAAAGTCACTAAACAATAAAACGTTTAAAGCAAAACCCTAAGAAGTAAAACACTAAACCTAATGATAACAAGTTTCCAAATAAAATTACTTCTGGCATTATACAACCCCTAAAATGACGTTCCGAACGTTTAGATATTCTTGATTTGTTGAGCCTACACTAATGTTCGTATAAAAAATATCAGGTTCTATATAAAATATTGACATTTCGGAGTCTTGAGATATGACTAATCTTTGGTTAAAGTATGAAAAACGTAAATTTCAAACCTTTGAAATTATACAAAGTATAGGAAAAATTAAAATACCCCTATTGTGCAGTAATTTACTGCACAATAGTACTTAATCGAGCCGTTATAATTAAGTCCTATTGCGGAGAAAATTCTTCACAAAAGATTAATATATGACAATTTTTTTGATATATTTTGATTCACTTCGTGAGCACTTCTTTCATTCAAATACAATGGCTTAGCTTGAAAATAACATAGCTAATTTTTTTTTCACTTGCCAACAAATTATTAGATGACCATGCTGGCATATATAGGAGTACGTACTACGTGCTACTACTAATAACTACGTACTGTACATGTTTCTTTTTGTGCTTATAAATATCTAGACTGTCTCTAAATTACAATACTTGCCTACATCCGTACCATCCAAATATTTAGTACGAAACTAGGAATATCTCCTAATTTAAGGAGCCTCACTTTGATCTATCATTCCGACTGCATATACATAAACTGTCAAAGAAGTATTCCCCCGTTTCAATTTATGTGACATCATTTAACTTGACAAGAAATTTAAGAAAAAAGGAAGACTTTAGAAATGTATGATTCAAAACAAGTTTTATATAAATGTATGGTTGTAAATCATCTCATAAAATCAAATTATTTCTAAATATAGAAAGATGACATTCTTTTTGGGATAGACTAAAAAGGAAATTATGCCACATAAATTGGGACAGAGAAAATACTAAAAACCAGAGTTATTTATATAGAATAGCTCCATAAAGACATGTCAGCATCAGATTCCGCATAATCTTTGACTTCTAAACATTGCGGTGGAGGTAGAATCAATCCTTCGGCCATTCCCGCAAGTAATCCCGGCAGGTAGAAGGGAGCTTCCTTATCCATAAAGAACTTACTCTCTAGCGTTTCAAAAGTACCACCAGATTCTCCTGAAACTCTTTCTGATTCTAATGGTTGGAAAGCTTCAGCAGCCTTAGCGGCCGCCTTCTGAATATCCTTGGTGTTTAAGATGTTGAAAATTATAATGCAAAGAATGAAAAACATTATTGTCATGTACGAATACATTCTGAGATAACGAACAACCAAATACATCCTCTTGAAATAATGGACAGCCAAGTACATCCCCTTGAAATTATGGTTATCCAAATACATCTTCTTGAAATAATGAACAATCAAGGTTCATTACTCAGATTCTATTGTCCAACATTTTAAACGTATTCATCCAAATACATCTTCTTGAAATAATGAATAATCAAGGTTCATTATTCAGATTCAATGGTCCAATACATCAAATGTATCCGATCTTGACCTCTAGTTATGGAACTGAGCGATTGGGCTAAACGGTTTGCACCACAGTCGATCTGAAATCACTTTCAATGCAGTAACTTGTCACGACACAATTTTGATTCGATAAGTTATTTTCTTGTTTTACTTGTTCTTGATCAATATTGTTCTAGTTTTTTCCTACAATTTGAAAGCGATTTTTACAATATTGATCAGTATATTTGAACAAAACGCTTCTATTTAGGGGTTAGGAAAAAAACGCACTAGGAAAACAGAGATTTTGGAAGTGTTGGAAGAAAAGGAAAAAAGGAATATAAGAAGTGTATAAGTTGTATAAGTTTGTGTATAGTTGTTGTTTTTTGATTCTCGGATATAAGTTGTGTATAATGGGCTTCAACTTATAGAAGCCCATTACTGATATCCACCCATTTGTAATAGTGTATTAAATAGGGTTCCTAGGGTTTATTCGAGTGTGAGTGGACAATAACAAGAAAAGGGGATCTGCTCTTCTCTGCCTCTTCTTCATCGTCATCATCTTCTTCATTCCTTTCTCTTCTTCAGATCTGTATACCTAGACCATACTAAGCCTTTTATGGTGTATGGGTCAATTTCTTCTTATCTTCTGGCATATCTTGATTCTCTCTAATGTATGTAAACAGTTCATCTCTTAATAATATCGACGAAGATTCATTGTGAGAATTTCTTGAGTGTATTACCAGCAATTACAAGTTTCCATATGATATCAAAGCTACGATCGACGGTTCAAAACAATCGCACCACTGGTATCTTCTAACCCCGAAACCTTATTACTGTTCTTTGTATACTACGGGTGTCTGGACCTCAAGAATCTGAAATTCATCAAGACTGAGTTCTGATTCTGACCTTTATAAAGAATCATCAAGAAGCACAAAACTGTCAAAATGAGTACTGATTCGATTTCTGAAGACAACTCCCCACACACAGCCCTTCCTGAGGGCAACCTATTTCCCAGTTCTTCCAAACAACCAGTTCCGAGAGAGAGTGCAAGAATTTCCTCCGTCACCACAGTTTTCGACCATAACTATCCCCTCTATCTCCAAGACACTGATGTGAGTGAAGCCTCATTGATATCCTTTCAACTCTTAGGAACTGATAACTATACAGTATGGAGCAAATCCATGAAAATAACATTGCTTGGAAGAAATAAATTGAGCTTTGTGAATGGAAGATGTGTCAAGAATCAGTATGAGATGGAACTATGGGACCAATGGGACAGGGTCAATGTTGTTGTTCAAGCATGGCTGATGAATACAGTGTCTAGCAGTCTATTAAGTGGGGGTACTGTATGCAGAATTTGCCCTTGAAGTATGGGAAGATTTGAGGGAGAGGTTCGACAAGATAGATGAATCAAGAACCTATGATTTGCATAGGGAAATTGCCACTCTAACACAAGGAAATAGTAGTGTTGCTGAATAATTTACCAAACTAAAGACTCTCTGGGTAGAGTTTCAGGCCTTGGTTCCACCCCTCAACTGTGCATGCCCCACATCTAAAGACTTCACGGAGTATCTACAAAGGCAAAAATTGTATCAGTTTCTCATGGGCCTGAATGAAAGCTATATGCAGGCTAGATCACATATTCTACTCATGACACAACTTATACACTTCTTATGATTATGATTATGAGTGATGAAAATCAGAAGGGGATAAGTGCAAAATCTGCCGGTCTACTTGGTGTTGGGCCTAACAGTATGGGACAAAATGGCATCTCTGGATCAACAGGCTTGTACTCTAATACAGGAACTACAGATAAGCCTCAATTCAAAAGAAATACCAATTTATTTTGTGAAGTATGCAAAATGAGGGGACATACAAAGGAATATTGTTATAGAGTGGTTGGTTACCCTCCAGGCTTCAGGTCGAAAAGGAAGGAGCATGCGGTTAACAATGTTTGTGCTGAGGGGGCTGAACATGTTGGTAACACTCAGGGGATTGCACCTGGAAAGGCTGGAAATAATTGGCAAGTTGGAGGAGCACCAATGTTCTCTAAGAATCAATATGAACAGATCCTGAAGCTGCTAAATCAGAACAAAGGTCAGACCACTACTACCCAGAATGCTAACCCTCAGGGTGACAACTCTTTAGCAAACACTGCAGGTATGACTAAACTCAAAGCATTACAAGTGATTAATATGGTCAAGAAATGGATAATAAATACATGTGCCACAAATCATATGGTCTCTAATTTAGATATGCTAGACAAAGTAACTAAGCTAGGTGAGAATACTGTAACCACTAAGAATGAACATCTGCCGAATGGTGAAACTGTTAAGGTCACTCACATTGGTACAAGTAACCTATCTACAAGAAGCACACTTAGTAATGTTTTCTACTTGCCTCAATTTAAATACAATCTCTTGTCTGTATCTCAGCTCACAAGAGAATTAAAATATGCAGCTATCTTTTATCCTGATTTCTGTCTGTTTCAGGATCTTTACAGTGGGAGGGTGAAGGAGATTGGTAAACTCCAGGATGGCCTCTATATGCTAGTCAATCATTCAAGGACCATACAGGATACAAGGAAGTTAGGACTAAATGTACAAGCTAAAGAGATTTCAGAAAATGACATTAAACTGCGGCATAGAAGGTTTGGCCACACTTCTAGCAAAATACTAAGTCAACTGATTACTACTAGTGCTGATAGTATAGCTAAAACAATAAAGACTTGTAATGTGTGCCCTTGTGCAAAGCAATATAGACCCCATTTTTCAAATAGCAATACTTGCAGTAGCTTTAGATTTGATATGGTACATATGGATGTATGGGGTCCCTACAAAGTGGAAACACATAATGGAAAGAAATACTTCTTAACTACAGTGGATGACTACTCTAGAATGACTTGGATTTACTTGCTGAGATTGAAATCAGAAACTTGTGTGGTTATTAATCAATTCCTTAGTTATGTGTCTACACAATTTAACCAAACTGTTAAGGTGGTTAGAACTGACAATGGCACTTAATTTGTTAATGAAATATGTAGTAGCCTGTTTCAGAGGTTAGGAATTATTCATTAGAGATCCTGTGCCTACACACCACAGCAAAATGGTGTGGCTGAAAGAAAACATAGGCACATACTAGAGGTGACTAGAGCCATAAGACTTCAAGCTAATATTCCTATTAAGTTCTGGGGTCTATGTGTGCAGGCAGATGTTTATTTGATAAATATAATGTCATCTTCCATTACTGGGAAGACTCCTTATGAAGGTATATATAAGCAGAAACCCTCCATAGGGCATAACAGGACTGTAGGCTGCTTGTGCTTTGCTAATGACCTGACCATCACATATAAGTTACAATCTAGAGTTAGATGCTGTGTATTAATGGGTTTTTCAGAAACTCAAAAGGACTATATTCTATATGACATAAACTCTAAAGTGTTTCTTGTTAGTAGAGATGTTAAGTTCAGGAAAACTGAGTACCCTTTTAAGAATAATATAGATACTGTACCAGTTTTTCAGGATCTACAGAACAACACCAGCCTGTTTCAACCTGATGTTATACCACAACATATTATCCAGAAAAAACCAGTTGAACCACAAAATGAACTAACAAACACTAATACCATTCCTAATTCTGTTGAGACCCCTAGCTATACTGATAATAATACAAGTAACACTGACAATAATACAAACAATTATGAGGACCAACAACAACCGGATAATACAATAAGTGTCAGAAAGTCTAGCAGGACCAGACAACCACCTGTTGACACCCAATTTTGTCCCATCTTTACTGAACATTTCATTTAGATCGTCCTGTTATCTCCAATTAATTTTACTATGCTTCTCAGTCTTGAAAATCGTCGAAAAATAAGTAGTTTTAATATTCTTCACTAATTATCGCATAATTTTACAATATCGAGTATTACATTTTTTTTAATAATTAAAATATAAGCAAAATAATTTTAATATCTCGTCGTCAGTATTGATGATCGATTTTCTCTTAATATGTTCTTCAATTACTAAATTAATCATTTTTTATGAATATTATATTCAAAATTAAATACATATATTAAATCTTTTGTATCGTGTTTTATGCGTGTGCATTTTTAAATTAATTATGTTGAAGGAAGCATATTTTAATTAATTGGAAGATTTGGACTAATTATCTATTAATCTCCCAATAATAAAACACCTAATTTTCTACCCAATTCTCATTTCCTAAATTAAATAACCCCCAGCCCAACTGATAATCAGCAGCCCATACCCCCATATTTTCCCAACGAAATCAGTCCACATATCTTGAACCCACAGCCCATCACCTTCTATTTCCCTTCTTCATCCCCAACATACCCCTAAAAAAAAATCTCTGAAGAACCCTACCCTCCCCATCAACGAACCACCAGTCCGCCGCCACATCTCCCCTTTGCCCGCCGGACAAACCATACCACTACCGCCATCCCATCACATAAACCAAACCCATCACCTGCAGTCCCGTCTCCATTTTTCTGAATCGTTCTGAACCATGAGAGTTCGTTTTAACCACTGAATCGAGGAATGCATGAAGGTCTGGCGGTTTGCTGGACCTTCCTCTGTTCGATTCAATGGATAAAACACAATTTAAGGTCGTTCGAGGTTTAATCCAGAGGAACAAATCCTTTTCTTTGCCCCAACGTCTCTACCCTTCCAATCGTTCTGAAAAAAAGGTTAACTTCAGACCCCATTCGATCTTTTTTCAGTCACTGTGTCCCGTCACTTTTGATTCCTATTCTTTGAATTTGAATTTCGAATTATGGCTGTTGGAACCCTCAAATCCCAACTATAAATACAACCCTTTTGGGTTGTGTAAAGGGATCGATTTTTTTTCTTTGTAAGGGTAAGAACCAGAAAAATCAGTCTTTGCTTTAAGAGGAATTGAAAAATCAAGAAAGAAAGCCTTTTTCACTCTCAAATTCTGAATCCGAAAATCTGGGTCTCATTTCAAAATTAAGACAAAACTCATAAATTGATTACTTTCAAGGAGTTCAGAAAATCAGAAATAGATACTCCTAGAAAACAGATCTCAAAATCCCTTTTTTTTATTCCTAGTATTGATTCAAAAATTCAAAAACACTAAGTCTTTCTTCGCTTTAGTCGCACACACACATATACTCTCGGAGCGGAATCGACGAACCGAGACAAAGCCTCGGTTCGCTGCCAGGAGAAGGTAACCTCAAATTTCTTTTAGTTATCTTTCACTTTCTATGATGTTTTATACGTTCTTATTGCTATTTGAATACTGATAGTTTGTCGTGTTTGATATCTAAGCATGTTAGTCTGTGTAGTTTGGAAACACGGTTGTTGAGTGAATGTTCTTGTTTATAAGGATTACCTTTGTTTAATTAATTTTAAACGGAATGATCGTTGTTGGTGGTTGTTAACTTATCTGGCTTGATTATTGATACTTGAATATGGTATGTAATAAACTAAGTCTTAGCAGGTGTAAATGGATTAAGTTTGTTGGTTATCGACATTGGTTAATTGTTTGTATCTAAGTATATTATGTTTACTTCACATTTAGAGTTATACGATGGATGTAATATCGTAGTGATATTTGAGTAAAGATCCTGATATACAACTCGGATACGATTATATGCTAGCGAGGAAACCTGTTAGACTGGCGTGGTTTGTCTGTGTTGTTACATGTAAACATTGTGAAGGAACATCTATGGATATTATTGGATGGCTTGAGACCAAGATATAATAGGAATAAATCAATAAACCTGTTTGAATGTGTGAGGTCTACTAGTAAGCATTTAGATGATTAACCTCAAGATATGTGCTTATTTTGTGTAGTTTGAGTCAGGTGTTTGACCCCCTAGTTTACATAGTTGATTTGAATGACCTGTCATATTTCATGAACATATAGTAATTAAGTATGGACCTTTAAATGAGCTGGTTGTTTGTATAATGGTTTTTTTTTTTTTTTTGAAACACATGTTTAGTCTGGACATATGTAAAAGTGTTGAATGTATCAGTCAATCCATATTTCAGGCTAAAATGTTATTTTGAGGTTTGATGCTTGCTTTGTTTGTTTTATTGACTCAGGGAGTTGAAACTTAGTAAAACATGTTGCCTTAGGACCACCCAATGGCTTAAATGGATACTGTTAAACCAGTATTTGAAAAAAGGATAACTTAGGAGGTCATCTAGTGTTATATGGGTCTCCCATTTAAATGTCCATTTTTGTCTGAATTTTTTTTAGTTTGGGCTATTTCCAGCTGCTGGACTTTAAGCTTTAATCACTAAATGTGTTGGGCTCTTCTTTAACTTATGCATAATATGTGTGTACTATATGTGTTATAAATACTTTGTATCAGTCCCTATATGTCCAAGTATATGAATATGAGCTCACTTTCTTCATGAATATGAATGCCTGTCAATCGGGCTTATCGTCTCATTTCTTTTACAAAAATCTGAAGTTTACCCCTTTTGGACATGTGGTCATGTGGATATCTCCGCCTGCTGCATGGATTGGTCTGTTGTTCTAAATCCTAATAATTACAATGCATGGACTGGGCTTCTTCTCCTAAATTCTAATAATTGTTATGTTTGGGCCTACCGCATATATGGCCAATTAAGTTTCCTTTGGTAAATCTGATGTTTATTTTGAGCATGTTTCACACCCCTTTCCTGATTAGTTGTACCGAGGCCAATGCCTGGGTTAGATAGTATTTTGGGCTCACTGTTTGGATTTATCATTTTTGTTTGGACTAATATAATAACAATTAAAATCATATAGACAGTTGAATACTTGATTATTCGTTTATTTATTATTGACAAGGTTTGGAATATATACTAATCCTTTTCCTTTCTTTTATTTTACATGAAATGCATCGGGAGTAACGAAGAGTCTCGTTATGAGACTCGTCATGGCTATCATCAATTGAAGACCCACACCTATATTCCTTGCATTCTCCTACTCGAGATTTCTAAACAAACGGGCATGGATGACAATGTCATCTGTCCTGAGTCGCTCTTTACTATTATTCCTTAATTCCGCCATTTACTTTTGCTATAATTTAATTTATTGCACTTCTATAATTTGTTTAGAATAGGTAAACTTAGAATTAATAACTTGAAAAAGGGTGGTTCTAAAAATCAGAAACCCAACGCTAGATTATTTTAGGCTCGTTATACACGTCTAAGCTTTCAAAACAATTTGGTCACCCTTTTTATTTGTATGATTAATCATAGGAAAAAAATAAGGTTTTACTTTTACCTAATTTGCTAAAAAAATAAAACTTTCATAAAAAATCATCTCTTGGTATTATAAATAAAATTGTTTTCTCTTTACTTTCAATTGCCAAAACATAAGTATTTTACAAATAAAATAAACATATTTTTTACCTATACATGTATTTTTATAAACAAGTCTTACAACTCTTTTATGTTGTCAAGAATGCGTCTTTTATTATTAAAAACTTGCAACGTCTTTTATTTAACATTTATAAAAGTATGCATTTATTAGTACAATAATTTTAAAACCTAAGTTTGAACGGATAACCGCAAGTTAGCGGATCCTTTTGGGTGCCTAACCCCTTCCCTTTAGGATAATAAAGAACCCTTACCTAGAATCTCACATAATTTCACAGACCTTTAAAAATGGAGATCATTTGTAGTATTTTATGCTACATTTTCAGTGTCCTAATTCACTATAATAATTAGGTGGCGACTCCTTTAAATACACATTTAGGAATCCAACCATGCAGCAGTAATCCCGTTTCCGACTCCGGTTGAAAATAGGGTGTCACAGCATGGCGACTCCACTGGGGAATTTAGGTTCTTAACCATAACAAACATAGGTTAATTACTGTGCTTTATTTTTCTTATCTGCTTAAAATTGCTTCTTCTGTGTTTTACATTCATTTGCTTTTATGTTTTGTCTAACTTATTCTACTTTACATATAAATATTTGCATATTGCTATTTGTTACCGCTTTCCTTAAACTGACATTCCGCTCATATTTCTTTCATTCTGAAAAATTCACACTATCACACACTCACACGCTGGTGTGCTTCGCGCATCCGCAAATTTCTTTCAAAATATCCAAATTTTAGGAGAGTTGGCGCCTGCGCGGAGTTAGATCGGTTCGTCTGATCAGCCGCGTAGCCTTCTCACTCGAGTTGTCCGCTCGGGAACCTTGCGTCTAGTAAAGCCAAATCTTAGCAACTCAGGATAGAGCTATCCCACCCTTTATTTTAGGGCATGCATGCATTTACCTTAGGTGGGTCGGTCCTTGGCATCGACACCACAATTAGGAAGACACCAAACTTGTCGACGGGTTTCTCAACCCAACGACCAACCAGCATATTATGTGTAGCGTGACAATGATAGACAAATCCAAGCCTAATCATGACATGCTGAAATTGGGAAAAGTGCACCGTCATTTGGTCGCCATTTCCAACAAAGGCATTACAGTTGGACGGCTTGGACAAATCCATCATAACCTCGCATATCTGACGTTTAGGCCTACCTCTGGCATAAAGAGGTCCCAAACATGTTAGAACACGCACTTGATTTGCAATTTGCTTATTAGTAAATATTGCCTGCAACTTTTTGCATATTATACTAACTTGGTTTGCTTCATTTGTTAGAAGATTATTTTTGCCTAGCTTTTCCCCAAAAGGTTGATTCGCGTTGACTGGTAGAAGCACAATCATCCAATAAATGACTAATCCAGAGGCACCAGAACGAAACAACTTAGGACTCATCCCCGTTCCTGTAGAGGATGCAGAGGCGTTGGAAAGGAAAAACAGCAATGATCAACACCTCGCCAAACTATTGCAGCAAATGGAAATCATGCAAGCCGAAATAGAAAGGCTCCGAAATATCACAAACCTGTCTATTAATGCACCACTCCCAGAGCAAGGGACAAATGCAATCGTGTCACAAGCCCTTGAGCCTCCACTTCCCCAAAGGTCCCCGCAAATGCCGCAACATACCAGCTCACACCAAAATGTCACTCGCCCGGTCAATTTGCAAGCCGACCTCCAAAATAATCCGTTTACTACATACATATCTCAACCTCCACCTACTTATATCTTCCCACTCAGTCCAAATTGCCAAGCCACCCAATACGAGCAGAGGACACGCATCACTAGTCCTAACAAACAATATGGGGGATTAGCACATCCGACCGAAAGCCAACCATTTATTATGCATGCATCCTCCCAAGAGACATATCAATACAAGGAAGTGGAGCGGCAGACTCGAGCTAGAGCTGATGAAAATATAGCAAAAGAAATACGTAGCTTGAAAGAGGCATTCAAAAGCATTCAAATGAACAAGGGGGAGGAATGTTTGGAATATGAAAACTTATGTATGCACCCCGATGTTGAATTACCTATGGGATACAAGGTGCCCAAATTTGACATGTTCGATGGAAAGGGGAATCCTCGAGCTCATCTAAGGTCATATTGCGATAAATTGATTGGAGTTGGTAAAAATCAAGCAATCATCATGAAGCTATTCATCAGGAGTCTAACCGTGGCGCTGGATCGTACATGCCAAGACCCTCGAAAATGGGACGGTTGGAATGCCATGGCACAAGATTTCATGGATAGATTCAGATTCAACACTGACACCGTACTGGACAGATTTTATCTTATGAAACTTGAAAAGAAATCTACAGAAACATTCAGGGAATACGCCCTGAGGTGGCGGTCGGAAGCAGCAAAGGTCCAACCTCCAATGGCAGAGAGCGAAATGACCACCTTGTTCGTGCAATCGTTAAAAGACGCGACGTATTATGAAAAGATGATCAGTGTAATTGGGCGAAGTTTTGCAGAAGTCGTAAGAATGGGCGACTTCGTGGAAGAAGGCATTAAAACAGGCAGGGGTTACAGGTCCAAGCCAGTTCGAACGCACAAGCATCAAGAGTCAAAACTACAAAGTCAATGCGAATCAACCACCCCCCCTCAAACTCACAAATTTTCTTTGAGCGCAGTTTCTTCATATTAGCAGAAGCAGCAGAAGCACACATACATCAACAATCAAATCCCGCAACAAAGTCTAGCGCGTCACCGGACCTGAGTCAAATCATGCAGTCATGCGAGCGCACAAACGCACAACGAAGACATCATGACAATCCATATGGTTCACAAAAATGCATTACAACAACATCTCATCATTCACATCATCTGACATATCAGGGACGACATCCCGCCCATAGAATTACACCTCTCATATATATTTATCATTTCGTTTAAACAGGTATGCACTAATTTTTCTCAAGCTTAGCTTGCAGGAGCATTTATTCTACAGGAACAGCTATCAATGACATCCTTTATTACGTCTATTCAACGACGTTCATCTTATTACGTCCACACAACGGCGTCCTCCTATTTTCGGCTATCAATGACATCATTTATTACGTCTATTCAACAACGTTCATCTTATTACGTCCACACAACGACGTCCTCCTATTACGTCTATCCAACGACGTTATTTCTTATTACGTCCACACAACGACGTCCTCCTATTACGGCTATCAATGACATCCTTTATTACGTCTATTCAACGATGTTCATCTTATTGCGTCCATACAACGGCGTTTCTCTTATTACGTCTATTCAACGACGTTCATCTTATTACGTCCACATAATGACGTCCTCTTATTCCGTCTATCAACGACGTCTTCTTATTATGGCTGCACAACGACGTTAGCTCAATTACGTCTATCAACAACGCCATCTTATTTTCGCTTATACAACGGCCTTATCTGTATTTCGTCTAAACAACGACGACCCATATATCGCGTCCACTCAGCGACACAATCTTATTTCGTCTATGCAACGACGACCTCTGCATCTCGTCCACAGACACGCGTCATCTTATTGCACCTGAGCACCGGTGTCATCTTCATCACAATATGGCCATAAGACGACGCTATCATCACATTTTTTGCAGGATAACATTTCCTACTCACAGTTACATTGCTTTTAAAATTATGCATCATCATTTTGCCTTAACAGTTATGCACCAACCGTTTGCTTAAGTCTTAGTCTCTGAGGCGAGCGGCAAGTCCAAACGACGCCACGTCCAAACGACGCCAAGTCCGAAACGACGCCAAGTCGAAAGCGACACCGCGTCAAACGACGGCGTCGATTCCGAAACCGACTCCGAGTCCGAAAACGACTCCACGTCCGAAAACGACGCCACGTCCGAAAACGACGCCAAGTCCGAAAACGACGCCACGTCCGAAAACGACGCCAAGTCCGAAAACGACGCCACGTCCGAAAATGACGCCACGTCAAAAGCGGCCAAGTCAAAGCGACGCCAGTCAAAAGCGACGCGTCCAAAACGGCGCTAAGTCGAAAACGACACGCGTCGAAACGACGGCGTCCAAAATGACTCGGTCAAATGACTCGCGTCAAAACGACGCGCCGTCAAAAGCGACGCCCGAAAACGACGCCACGTCAAAAGCGGCCAGTCAAAACGACGCCACGCGTCCGAAACGACGCCACGTCCAAACGACGCCAAGTCAAAACGACGCCACGTCCGAAAACGACGCCACGTCCAAAACGGCGTCGAGTCGGCGACTCAGTCGGAACGACTCGCGTCCAAAACGACGTCAAGTCCGAAAACGACGCCACGTCCGAAAACGATGCCACGTCCGAAAACGACGCCAAGTCCAAAAACGACGCCACGTCCGAAACGACGCCAAGTCCTAAAATGACGCCACGTCCAAAACGGCAGCGTCAAAGATATCACATCTACGCAAGGACACTTTCTCTACTCTAAAAAAAATGCATTCTTGTTCATGTTTTATTACTCTGTCTTAGCAGTTATGCACTAACTCTTTCTTGAGCTTTAGTCTACAGGGGCAGTTGGAATAAGGACAACATATCCGCATTCACTGTCGCAACGCGTCGGTGCAAAGGCGAAATCACAGCATTTGCAGCAGGCATCGCATTTTTCGCAAGATAGCATTTTCTACTCGCACAGTTACATTGCTTATAAATTCATGCGTTATCATTTGCCTTAACAGTTATGCACTAACCGTTTGTTTAAGTCTTAGCATACAGGAACAGGAGCACAACGTGGAACTACCTCTTACGGCGAACCGAAGCAATTTGTACCTCGAATGTCGATCCGCTCTCCTCCAGCATCCTGCAACGCCAATGACCCCAGTGTCATCATAATTCGACACTGGGACAAATTTTAAATCTGCTCCCGCTTTGGTTTTAATTTTCTAGCGTCACAGAACCCAGTGTCATCATAATTCGACACTGGGACAAAATTTTGAATCAGCATCCGCCCTGCTTTAATTTTTCAGCATCACAGCAACCCATTGTCATCATAATTCGACACTGGGATAAAATTTTGAATCTACGTCTGTCCGCCTTAAATTTTTCAGCATCACCATGGTAGCCCAGCGTCGTCATAACTCGACACTGGGACAAAATTTTGAATTTTTGCGTCAGCCTCGTCTTAATCGCCCAACATTTTTAATTCTAAGGATCGAGACTAAATTGGCTTTAAGTCAACGTCTTTGTCCGAAGATTCTTACATCATCTCCATACAAAGAGGGACAAGCTGTTGACACCCAATTTTGTCCCATCTTTACTGAACATTTCATTTAGATCGTCCTTTTATCTCCAATTAATTTTACTATGCTTCTCAGTCTTGAAAATCGTCGAAAAATAAGTAGTTTTAATATTCTTCACTAATTATCGCATAATTTTACAATATCGAGTATTACATTTTTTTTAATAATTAAAATATAAGCAAAATAATTTTAATATCTCGTCGTCAGTATTGATGATCGATTTTCTCTTAATATGTTCTTCAATTACTAAATTAATAATTTTTTATGAATATTATATTCAAAATTAAATACATATATTAAATCTTTTGTATCGTGTTTTATGCGTGTGCATTTTTAAATTAATTATGTTGAAGGAAGCATATTTTAATTAATTGGAAGATTTGGACTAATTATCTATTAATCTCCCAATAATAAAACACCTAATTTTCTACCCAATTCTCATTTCCTAAATTAAATAACCCCCAGCCCAACTGATAATCAGCAGCCCATACCCCCATATTTTCCCAACGAAATCAGTCCACATATCTTGAACCCACAGCCCATCACCTTCTATTTCCCTTCTTCATCCCCAACATACCCCTAAAAAAAAATCTCTGAAGAACCCTACCCTCCCCATCAACGAACCACCAGTCCGCCGCCACATCTCCCATTTACCCGCCGGACAAACCATACCACTACCGCCATCCCATCACATAAACCAAACCCATCACCTGCAGTCCCGTCTCCATTTTTCTGAATCGTTCTGAACTATGAGAGTTCGTTTTAACCACTGAATCGAGGAATGCATGAAGGCGTCCGCGGTTTCTTTGGACCTTCCTCTCTTCGATTCAATGGATAAAACACAATTTAAGGTCGTTCGAGGTTTAATCCAGAGGAACAAATCCTTTTCTTTGCCCCAACGTCTCTACCCTTCCAATCGTTCTGAAAAAAAGGTTAACTTGGACCATTCGATCTTTGATCCAACGTGTCCGTCACTTTTGATTCCTATTCTTTGAATTTGGATTTCGAATTATGGCTGTTGGAACCCTCAAATCCCAACTATAAATACAACCCTTTTGGGTTGTGTAAAGGGATCGATTTTTTTTCTTTGTAAGGGTAAGAACCAGAAAAATCAGTCTTTGCTTTAAGAGGAATTGAAAAATCAAGAAAGAAAGCCTTTTTCACTCTCAAATTCTGAATCCGAAAATCTGGGTCTCATTTCAAAATTAAGACAAAACTCATAAATTGATTACTTTCAAGGAGTTCAGAAAATCAGAAATAGATACTCCTAGAAAACAGATCTCAAAATCCCTTTTTTTTATTCCTAGTATTGATTCAAAAATTCAAAAACACTAAGTCTTTCTTCGCTTTAGTCGCACACACACATATACTCTCGGAGCGGAATCGACGAACCGAGACAAAGCCTCGGTTCGCTGCCAGGAGAAGGTAACCTCAAATTTCTTTTAGTTATCTTTCACTTTCTATGATGTTTTATACGTTCTTATTGCTATTTGAATACTGATAGTTTGTCGTGTTTGATATCTAAGCATGTTAGTCTGTGTAGTTTGGAAACACGGTTGTTGAGTGAATGTTACTGTTTATAAGGATTACACTGTTTAATTAATTTTAAACGGAATGATCGTTGTTGGTGGTTGTTAACTTATCTGGCTTGATTATTGATACTTGAATATGGTATGTAATAAACTAAGTCTTAGCAGGTGTAAATGGATTAAGTTTGTTGGTTATCGACATTGGTTAATTGTTTGTATCTAAGTATATTATGTTTACTTCACATTTAGAGTTATACGATGGATGTAATATCGTAGTGATATTTGAGTAAAGATCCTGATATACAACTCGGATACGATTATATGCTAGCGAGAAACTCGTTAGATGGCGTGGTTTGTCTGTGTTGTTACATGTAAACATTGTGAAGGAACATCTATGGATATTATTGGATGGCTTGAGACCAAGATATAATAGGAATAAATCAATAAACCTGTTTGAATGTGTGAGGTCTACTAGTAAGCATTTAGATGATTAACCTCAAGATATGTGCTTATTTTGTGTAGTTTGAGTCGGTGTTTGACCACTAGTTTCCATAGTTGATTTGAATGACCTGTCATATTTCATGAACATATAGTAATTAAGTATGGACCTTTAAATGAGCTGGTTGTTTGTATAATGGTCATTTTTTTTTTTGAAACACATGTTTAGTCTGGATATATGTAAAAGTGTTGAATGTATCAGTCAATCCATATTTCAGGCTAAAATGTTATTTTGAGGTTTGATGCTTGCTTTGTTTGTTTTATTGACTCAGGGAGTTGAAACTTAGTAAAACATGTTGCCTTAGGACCACCCAATGGCTTAAATGGATCTTGTTAAACCAAAGATTTGAAAAAGGATAACTTAGGAGGTCATCTAGTGTTATATGGGTCTCCCATTTAAATGTCCATTTTTGTCTGAATTTTTTTTAGTTTGGGCTATTTCCAGCTGCTGGACTTTAAGCTTTAATCACTAAATGTGTTGGGCTCTTCTTTAACTTATGCATAATATGTGTGTACTATATGTGTTATAAATACTTTGTATCAGTCCCTATATGTCCAAGTATATGAATATGAGCTCACTTTCTTCATGAATATGAATGCCTGTCAATCGGGCTTATCGTCTCATTTCTTTTACAAAAATCTGAAGTTTACCCCTTTTGGACATGTGGTCATGTGGATATCTCCTTTCTTTGCATGGATTGATCCATTGTTCTAAATCCTAATAATTACAATGCATGGGTAAACTTCTCCTAAATTCTAATAATTGTTATGTTTGGGCCTACCGCATATATGGCCAATTAAGTTTCCTTTGGTAAATCTGATGTTTATTTTGAGCATGTTTCACACCCCTTTCCTGATTAGTTGTACCGAGGCCAATGCCTGGGTTAGATAGTATTTTGGGCTCACTGTTTGGATTTATCATTTTTGTTTGGACTAATATAATAACAATTAAAATCACATAGACAGTTGAATACTTGATTATTCGTTTATTTATTATTGACAAGGTTTGGAATATATACTAATCCTTTTCCTTTCTTTTATTTTACATGAAATGCATCGGGAGTAACGAAGAGTCTCGTTATGAGACTCGTCATGGCTATCATCAATTGAAGACCCACACCTATATTCCTTGCATTCTCCGGCCTCAGGATTTCTAAACAAACGGGCATGGATGACAATGTCATCTGTCCTGAGTCGCTCTTTACTATTATTCCTTAATTCCGCCATTTACTTTTGCTATAATTTAATTTATTGCACTTCTATAATTTGTTTAGAATAGGTAAACTTAGAATTAATAACTTGAAAAGGGGTGGTTCTAAAAATCAGAAACCCAACGCTAGATTATTTTAGGCTCGTTATACACGTCTAAGCTTTCAAAACAATTTGGTCACCCTTTTTATTTGTATGATTAATCATAGGAAAAAAATAAGGTTTTACTTTTACCTAATTTGCTAAAAAAATAAAACTTTCATAAAAAATCATCTCTTGGTATTATAAATAAAATTGTTTTCTCTTTACTTTCAATTGCCAAAACATAAGTATTTTACAAATAAAATAAACATATTTTTTACCTATACATGTATTTTTATAAACAAGTCTTACAACTCTTTTATGTTGTCAAGAATGCGTCTTTTATTATTAAAAACTTGCAACGTCTTCTATTTAACATTTATAAAAGTATGCATTTATTAGTACAATAATTTTAAAACCTAAGTTTGAACGGATAACCGCAAGTTAGCGGATCCTTTTGGGTGCCTAACCCCTTCCCTTTAGGATAATAAAGAACCCTTACCTAGAATCTCACATAATTTCACAGACCTTTAAAAATGGAGATCATTTGTAGTATTTTATGCTACATTTTCAGTGTCCTAATTCACTATAATAATTAGGTGGTGACTCCTTTAAATACACATTTAGGAATCCAACCATGCAGCAGTAATCCCGTTTCCGACTCCGGTTGAAAATAGGGTGTCACACCACCTATATGGTTAAAAGATTTTGTCACTCCTAATGTCAATAGTGTGGTATATCCCATTAGTAACTACCTCTCATATGAACACCTTAGTCCTAATTATCAAGCCTTTCTTACCTCATTCTCAGAAGTCACAGAACCTAAAAATTATCATGAAGCCTCAAAAGATCCTAGATGGGTGGAAGCCATGAAAGAAGAAATACAAGCCCTTCAAGATAATCAAACTTGAGAAATTATTTCTCTGCCTGAAGGCAAGTACCCAATAGGCTGTAAATGGATTTATAAAATCAAATACAAGGACACTGGGGAAATAGAAAGACTAAAGGCTAGATTAGTAGCTAAAGGTTACAACCAACAGGAAGGGATAGATTACCAAGAAACTTTTCCCCCCGTTGTCAAAATGGTGACTGTAAGATCTGTTCTGTCCATAGCAGCTTCTAGTGGTTGGCACATTCATCAAATGGATGTGTATAATACATTTCTTCAAGGGGATTTGTATGATGAAATATATATGGATCTCCCACAAGGCTTCACTAGTCAAAGAGGGAAGCAAGTGTGTACACTAAGTAAGTCCTTGTATGGTCTTAAGCAAGCACATAGGAAATGGAACTTCAAACTCACATAAGCCCTAACTCATATAAAATTTAGGCAGTCTCACTATGATCATTCCTTGTTTATAAAGCAAGCTAACCAAAATATTACCATTGTACTCGTATATGTGGATGCTATGTTAGTTACAGGGGACAATATCAATCTAATAAGAGAGACAAAGCAGTCCCTTCAGGATATCTTTAAGATGAAAGACCTAGGTGAACTAAGATACTTTCTAGGAATAGAGTTCTCTAGGTCCAATAAAGGGATTCTAATGCATCAAAGAAAATATTCATTGGAACTCATTTCTGAGTCAGGTCTAGCTGGGGCTAAACCAATCAACACACCTACTGATTGCAATACTAAGATGACCACAAGAGAGCATGATGAGTTTATAGCCAAACAGATACAGGAAAAAACTCAGTATACTATCTCTGATATTCAGAAACAGAATACCATCACTGAAGATGAACTCCTAAGTGACATTACTATGTATCAAAGATTAATTGATAAGTTGCTATATCTCAATATTACAAGACCAAATATAGCCTATAGTGTTCAAACTCTTAGCCAGTTTTTACAGCAACCTAAGAAGTCTCATCTAAGTGCTGCCTTACGAATAGTTAGATACATAAAAACCGGCGGGACAAAAGTCTGCTGTCGATGTCATGTAATCGAATATTTTATGACCTTTTGTGATGCGATCGGGCTGTTTGCCCACATACAAGAAGATCTATTACAGGTTACTTGGTGAAGTTGGGTGATTCTCTCATCTCTTGGAAATCAAAGAAGCAAGCTACAATCTCAAGAAGCTCTGCAGAGTCAGAATACAAGAGCCTAGCCAGCACAATTGCTGAAGTAACTTGGATTGTTGGACTACTAAAAGACATTGGCATCCAGATTGAGTAGCCAGTTGCAGTGTTTACTGACAGTAAATCAGCAATTTAAATAGCAGCCAATCCTGTATTCCATGAAAGAACCAAACACATAGAGATTGATCTTCATTTTATAAGGGAGAAGATCTAGAAAAAATTGGTGAAGACTGAATATATACCAACTTCAGAACAACCAGCAGACCTGCTCACCAAAGGCTTGAATAGAGTCCAACACCTTCATCTTTGCTCCAAGCTTGGCTGAACATTTTCCAGCATCCAGCTTGAGGGAGGCTGTTGGAAGAAAAGAAAAAAAAGGAATATAAGAAGTGTATAAGTTGTATAAGTTTGTGTATAGTTGCTGTTTTTTGATTCTAGGATATAAGTTATGTATAATGGGCTTCAACTTATAGAAGCCCATAACTGATATGCGCCCATTTGTAATAGTGTATTAAATAGGGTTCCTAGGGCTTATTCGAGTGTGAGTGGACAATAACAAGAAAAGGCATCTGCTCTTCTCTGCCTCTTCTTCATCGTCATCATCTTCTTCATCGTCATCATCTTCTTCATTCCTTTCTCTTCTTCAGATCTGTATACCTAGACCATACTAAGCCTTTTATGGTGTATGAGTCAATCTCTTCTTATCATCTGGCATATCTTGATTCTCTCTTAAACAGTTCCTCTCTTAATAATATCGACGAAGATTCATTGTGAGAATTTCTTGAGTGTATTACCAGCAATTACAAGTTTCCACAGGAAGAGAAATGTTATAGATTTCTATGAATATTAGTTTTAGCTTATCAAGCACTGGTTGTTTATGATGTTTTGGACTGCTAATCCATTTATGTCAAGAAAAGAGAGTGGCAAAAATCTAGTTCTATTTTCTTACAACTCCACTTTTATTTATTTATGAATCTACCCTTGTATTTTTCATGAAATGCTCGTGGTATAATCGTTAGGGTAGATGGTTAATTTTTATGATGATATTAAAATGCATACTAAGTATTGGACTAACATATATGATATGCTTGTAATGATTTGCGATCTCATATATATATTTTAATGTAAATGTACTGAGGGTAAGATCATGTGGAGTTTTATGTCAAGTTGTGGAATGATATGAATTATTTAATTGGGAGGATCATATCTAAAGTTGATATACATTTTTTGCCCAGTATGAATAAATGGTATTTGAATTTAAATATTATCTTTTGGTGAACCTTTATGATAATTTTAATGTCTCTTGTGAAGTACGTTTGATAACTGAAAATTTTAATTTCTCTAGACTTTAAGAGATCATTAATACGAAAAATGCTCTCTATTTTGCTAATATTGTTGACTATTGATTTGTGGCATGGTAAGCTATGTCATGTTAATATTGCTTCTACTAAAAGATTTAAAAAAATAGAATTAATTCTTGCGATAAAAGTTGATGAATTTTCTAAGTGTTTCGTGTGTGTAGAAGCAAAGCATGTCAAAAAACGATTTAAACATGTTACTAATAGGAAGACAGAATTGCTTGAACTAGTACATTCAGACTTAGCTGATTTCATGAACACTGTTAGTAAAAGTGGAAAGAAGTTTCATATTACTTTTGTTGATGACTTTTCTAAATACACCTATATACATCTTCTTAAGTCTAAAGAAGAGGCAAAAAACATATTTTTGAAATTTAAAGCAGAGGTAGAAAATCAATTAGACAATAAATTTAAGAGACGTAGATATAATAGGGGCGATGAATAATACTAATACTCTAGAAACATTTTGTGAGAAACATGATATTATGCATGAGGTTAGTACTGCATATATTTCCCAACAAATTGGTGTAGCCCAACGAAAAAATCGAACTCTTAAAGAAATGATGAACTCTCTGCTTTTAAGTTTGGATCTTTATGATAATATGTGGGGGAAAGCTATCTTGTGTGCTATATTCTTAATATAGTCCCTCATAAGAAGTTAGACAAGACTCCGTATTAGTTGTGGAAAGAATTTGCCCTAACTTGAAATTTCTGAAAGTGTGAGGGTGTTTGATAGAGATGGCAGTGGATCCTGAACCCGGTCAGAATCCGGTGGATCCAGATCCGTTTTATAGGATATGGATCTTCAAAATTTGGACCCGATGGATCCGGATCGGACCCGAATCCATTTCTGACGTATCGAATCTGGATCTTGTATTTGAGATCCGTATCTGATCCAGATCCGACCCGTAAATTCGTTTTTATTAAATATATCCATCACCAATTGCAGTACAGAAATTTAAGCTCATTTGGGATTATATTTTAAAGTAGTGAGTTTTTCTATGCTAGTTTCTTTTGGTGATATCCAATGAATTCTTAAGGATTTGTGTCCTTGCTTGGAAGAACGCCCAGAGGCATATCAAATTTTGTCTTTGAAGAAAAAAAATTAGAAATCTGCTACAAATTCCTAAAATAGACCTTTTTTTTTTGCATTCTCTGGAAAAAAATGTTTATTTAATCTGTGAATGAATGCAATACCACGTACATTTAACACTGTGCCATCATTAGCATTTGATTTGGTCTTCTACCCCTACAAACATGTATTCTGTGGCTTCATTCAACTGTTTCCATTACGTCATTTATGAGTGCCTTCTTTTATTTGCAGCAACTCACTGATGCCCTTTTGTCCAAAAAGTTTCAAACATTTGAGAATATTATTCAAAGCAATTTCTTTTATATGTGGATTCAGATTCGATCCGTGGACCCGGTAAATCCGATGGATCTGATTTTTATGAATTCGATGAACTTGGATCTAGATATGAAAAACGGATATGGATCTGGATCTAGTAGGATTCGGTCCAGATCCGATCCGCTGTCATCCCTAGTGTTTGACTAAGGTTGGTCTACCTGATTTCAAATGAGTGAATGTAGGTTCTAACACTTTTGACACTGTGTTTATTGATTATACTCAAAATAGTGTTGCTTATAGATTTATGTTTTTGAATAATTATTCTATTTGTGAATCTAGAGATGCAAATTTTTTTGAGCATGTGTTTCCTTTGAAAATTGATGTGCTAAATAATACTTCTACATCTATGCATGTTAATTCTCATATTGTGCCTTCTTCTAATGTTATTAATAATGAGTATGAAACTGAACTTGAAAGGAGTAAAAGGCGTATAATTGAGACTAACTTTGGTCCTGATTTTGTTACTGTCTTTTTGACTGAGAATTATGATATTGATATGTTAAATGATGAATTAGTGTCTATCTACTTAATGGAAGAAGACCCTAAGACTTATGATGAAGCAATGAGGTCAATATATGCTATATTTAGAAAGAGATCATTAAAAGTAAATTAGACACTATAGTTTCTAATAATACTTGAGATTTGCATGATTTGCATAAAGGTTTGTAAGCTCATAAATAGCAAGTGGATATTTAAAAAGAAACTGAGACAAGATGGTACAATTAATAAATATAAGGCTAGATTTGTAGGTTTTAACCAAAAGAAAGATGTTGATTACTTTGATACTTATTCTCCTGTGACTAAAATAGCGACCATAAGAACTGTTATTGCTTTAGCTGCTATTCATAGTTTAGTGGTACACCAAATATCAAGACCCCAAATTACTAAGTCGTGCTGGCATATATCATTTCCCACATCGGTAGGCAAATCCGTCCCTTAATCAATAACTCAATAATAATTAATTAATAAATAAATATAACAAGATAAATAAAAGTCTAAATCTTAAATAACATAAGTACGAAAGTACCACGCTAATACAACCCCAAGGAGTGGTCTGAAACGGTACAAGAGCCACCAATCAATACAAGTATGAATAATACAAGTCTCAAAATACGATACTGTCTCCAAATAAAATAAAAGACAAGTAATAAGAAAGGAGTCTCCGGCCAGTGAATCCATCAAATAGTTCTCACCCTAGAAGACTCGACAGTAGACCTCGGGATCAATCTTGAAGATTGGATGTGGAACCGGTCACATACTCTGCACTCAAAAGAATGCAGCAAGGTAGTATCAGTACAAACACTATGTACTGGTAGGTATCATAGGCTGACAACAATTAGCTAACTTATATAAAGAAAGAAACTGAAGAATAGACATGTTCGCAGTCAAGTACAACACTATACAAGTCCAAGAAATAACAACCTAAGTACATAGTATCAAGTTAGAATTCAAGTAATTAATGAGTAATTATGCAATATAATGCAATGGCTAAATGTAATATCTGTACACATATGCTCTGGGAAGAATATCTCTACGTCCTGGCAGCCATGACCCATGGGGGACCTGCGAATTCCATTTACCAGTCACTCCACACACACAACCTGGAGATGACTCTACCACCAACCACACCGCTAGCCATTTCGCACACAGTTCATATGTGGCTACACAATCAATATGTCACAAGAATAACTGATGTTTCCTTCTCACTTATCACCAGCACGCCAATCACATATAATATCAATATATCATGGAAATGAGGTTGCATGCAATGCAAACAACAATATCAAGTGTATCATACCAATCTCTCAATCGTGCTACACATGGACACATATCACAATATCAATATCAAGTTAAGACCTTTCCTCTCTCCATAATAATGCCAAGATAAGTGATAGACAACTATATCATAAAGACAATAGCAATTAAGTGCAATCCACTATCCAACACTTAACATAAAGCCAAAAAATCACAAAGAGGCAATAAACTCACAAATCAGTCAACAGTATCAAACCTAAGTAATTCATCCCAACTTCATACCCTAAGACATACGTGCTTTCTTCGACAGTAACTAACTCTACATATGCTTCGCTAACTGAAGTCTAACCGGAAGATAAGTCGTAAACTATATGGATGTCGAGCAGGATCCATACAAAAGATCATAGGTGAGCCTTGCCTTTCTAAGGATCGCAACAGTACTCGAATTCTAGAAATTATTGAGATCTACGTTGGAAAAGGAAACTAACAATACCCTTAACACTTAGACTATTCATTGAACACAAACCAAATAGGGGAGAAAGGGGAAACAACCCACAGGGATAAAACAATCATTTTAAAAGTGAAATATGTAATTCAACATTCTAGGAGTTCAATCCTACTAATTAATTGCTAAGATAACTTAAGATTAAACCAATTTCTAGATTCAAGTGACAAACTCCCAATTTGGGTATGAATCCTAATTTTCCAACATTCAAATTCATCAACATAAATGGAAGATTTAAGCATATAAACTAGGTCGGCTGGATATACTGGTGATTTTCGAGGCGGGCAACCTCAACAACATATTATATATTCTTCCCAGCCAGCACAGATTGCACCCCCACAATCCACAGGCAGGAGATTTGATTGCACATGATATTCAGGAGCTGGTCAGAGCTCCAGGGCTTCAGGTTCACAGATGAACAGAGGTTCTAGTTAGTCGAGGCCACATTTGCCTCGGTGTTCTCGGTGTGGTAGGTCCTATTTTGAGGAATGTCGTTTTACTACAGGTGATGTCTTTTCTTGCGGTCGTCAAAGTCATATGATGAGAGAATGTCCTTATAGAAGTGGTACATGTGGTATGGCTCAGCCTACTGTATCAGTTGCTGGTTCATCTTCTTCTATAGCTATGCGCCATGCAGGGCATATTGTTCATATGCCAGCAGGCCGTGGTAGAGGTCGTGGCGGAGTTTCCAGTTCTAGTGGTCCCTTGAACCACATATATGCTTTGGCTAGTAGGCAGGATCAAGAGGCGTCTCAAAATGTGGTTACAGGTATATTATCGATCTTTTTCCGAGACGTATATGCATTGATAGATCCAGGTTCCACCTTATCATATATATCTCCCTTTGTTTCTAGTAGAATCGGAATAGAATCTGAGTCGATAGAACCATTTGAGGTAGCTACACCGGTAGGAGATTCTGTCATAGTTAAGCGAGTATATAGAAATTGTTCGGTGGTTATATATAGTCGTCGTACCATAGCAGATTTGATAGAGTTAGATATGACTGAATTTGATGTTATTATGGGTATGGATTGGTTGACTTCTTGTTATGCTAATGTTGATTGTAGAGAAAAAATAGTTCGATTTCAGTTTCCAGGTGAACCCATTTATAAAGTGGAAAGGGAATACAACATCGCCGAGAGGTAATTTTATTTCATATATCAAGGCAAGAAAGATGGTTAGAAAAGGGTATATTTAACATTTGGTTCGAGTACATGATATGGAAGCGGAGGTACCGACTCTTCAGTCAGTCCCGGTAGTTAATGATTTTCTAGGTGTATTCCCAGATGATCTTCCAGGTCTTCCTCCAGAATGGGAGATAGAGTTCAGTATAGATGTGCTACCAGATACCTGACCCATATCTATTCCTCCTTATAGAATGGCACCTGCAGAGCTGAAGGAGTTAAAGAAGCAGCTGAGGGACTTGTTGGAGAAAAGCTTCATCAGGCCTAGTACATCACCTTGGGGAGCACCGGTATTATATGTGAGAAAGAAAGACGGATCGCTGCAGATGTGTATTGATTATAGGCAGCTGAATAAGGTAACAATAAAGAACATGTATCCCCTCCCCAGGATTGATGATTTATTTGACCAGTTGCTGGTGCTAAGTGTTTTTCGAAGATAGACTTGCGGTCAGATTATCATCAGGTGCGGGTAAAGGAGACAGATATTCCGAAGATAACATTCAGGACCCGATACATGCATTATGAGTTTAGAGTGATGTCTTTTGGGCTGACCAATGCTACGACAGTATTTATGGATTTGATGAACCGAGTGTTCAAGTCATTTCTAGATATGTTCGTTATTGTATTCATTGATGATATTTTGGTTTATTCACGTTCAGAAGAGGAGCATGCATACCATTTGAGGACGATACTGAGAGTGCTCCAGCACCAGAAGTTGTATGCCAAATTTTCTAAGTGCGAATTCTAGTTGACTTCGGTAGCATTCTTGGGGCATATTATCGGAGCTGATGGTATTCTGGTGAATACGCAGAAGATTGAGGCAGCAAAGACCTGGCCCAGACCTACGACGCCTACTGAGGTAAGCAATTTTCTGAGGCTAGCAGGATATTACATGAGGTTCGTGGAGAAGTTTGTCTCAATTTCAGCACCTTTAACGAGGCTAACTCAGAAGGCAGCTAAGTTCCAATGGACGAATGCTTGTGAGCAAATCTTTCAGTTGTTGAAAGACAAGTTGACTACGACTCCAGTTCTAACTCTTCATGAGGGATCAGATGGTTATGTTATTTATTGTGATGCTTCATGTATTGGATTAGATTGTGTGTTAATGCAGCATGGTAGGGTTATAGCTTATGTATCCTAATAGCTCAGGAAGCACGAGAAGAATTATCCTACTCATGATTTGGAGTTAGCGGCAGTGATTCATGCTTTGAAGATATGGAGACATTATTTATATGGTGTTCATGATGATATTTATATGGATCAAAAGAGTCTCCAATATATCTTTAAGCAGAAGGAGCTGAATTTATGACAGAGGCGGTGGCTAGAGTTACTAAAGGATTATGATGTCGACATCCTATACCATCCCGGGAAAGCAAATGTTATGGCAGATGCTCTTAGCCGTAGATCTATGGGTAGCTTGACGGATGTGCGACCAGAAAGAAATGAGATGGTTCGTGAGATATACCAGCTAGCTAGCCTTGGAGTCCGTTTGGCTGATTCTGGAGATAGTGGAGTTGTTGTTCGAGGAGTTGTCGAGTCCTCTATCATAGAAGAGGTAAAGAGACATCAGTATGAGGACTCTATTCTGGCACAATATAGAGATGTAGCTCTTCGAAATGAGAAGATCCTATTCGAGGTTACACCTGACGGGGTGCTACGATATAGCGGCAGATTGTGTGTACCTGATGTTGCAAGGACTACGATGACAGGTTATGGAAGAGGCACACAATGCCCGTTATTCTATTCATCCAGGGTCAACAAAGATGTATCATGATCTCAGATACTTGTATTGGTGGGATGGCATGAAAAAGGGACATAACAAAGTTTGTTGCTCATTGCCCGAATTATTAACAGGTTAAGGTCGAGCATCAGAAGTCTGGTGGATTATTGCAGGAGATAGAGGTTCCAACTTGAAAGTGGGAAGTGATTAATATGGACTTCATTACAGGCTTACCTCATACTGCGAAAGTATGACTCTATATGGGTTATGATGGATAGGCTGACGAAATCAGCCAATTTTCTTCCATTCAGGACTACCTATTCAGCGAAAGACTATGCAAGGTTATACATCAGGGATATAGTAAGACTTCATGGGGTTCCCACATCTATCATATCGGACAGATGAGCTCAGTTTACAGCTAACTTTTGGAAATCGTTCCAGAAGGGATTGGGGACACATGTGAGTCTTAGCATGACATTTTATCCTCAGACTGATGGGCAGGTTGAGCGTACTATTCAAACACTAGAGGATATGTTGAGAGTATGTATTATTGACTTTAGAGGTAGTTGGGATGATCATTTACCACTTATTGAGTTTGCTTATAATAATAGCTACAATTCTAGTATCCAGATGACACCGTATAAGGCCTTATATGGGAGAAAGTGCAGGTCACCTATTGATTGGTTCGATGTGGGCGAGACAAAGTTAATCGGTCCAGACATGATTCAGCAAGCTGTTGATAAGGTGAAACTTATTCAGGAGAGATTATTAGCAGCCCGGAGTCGACAGAAGTCATATGCGGATAATCGACGTCGACACTTAGAGTTTCAGATTGGTGATTGGGTATTCTTGAAGGTGTCACCCATGAAGGGTGTGATGAGATTCGGTAAGAAGGGGAAGCTTAGCCCGAGGTACATTGGACCTTATCAGATTATTCGTAGGATAGGAAATGTTGCCTATGAGTTGGATCTACCATCTGAATTGGAAGCGGTACATCCATTTTTTCATGTATCGATGCTACGTAAGTGTATTGGTGATCCTTCTAGAGTGTTCCCTGTAGATGATGTTCAGGTGACAGAGGAGTTGTCTTATGAGGAGAGCCCCTAGCTATACTTGATCGTTAGGTTAGAAGGTTGCGTACTAAGGATGTGTCTTCCGTCAAAGTATTATGGCGAAATAATAATAAGGAATAGATGACTTGGGAAGCAGAAGACAAAATGAAGAAGAAGTATATTCACTTGTTCCCTATGCCTGCAGGTAATTCAATTCCTTACTTGACTATTTTGATTGGTGAATGATATATGTGATATATTGTGGCCCTGTGAGACATCTATGAGTTTGTTGGATATAGGTTGGTAGGTATAGTTATAAATGAGACTATGCCGAAATTTATATAGCATAAGACTTACTATGAACATTCGAGAACGAATGTTTCTAAGGGGGGAAGGATGTTACACCTCGTAATTTTAGGACAATAATTTGAGAATGTAATTAAGAAAATAAGATTCGAATATTGGATATAAAATATATTTACATATGCTAATACGTAAATTAGTATACAAAGAATGTGATCCCGAAATAATTTTTGAATACTACGAGTGTGACGATGGGAATTGATTATATTGGTTGAACATTTCGAAATTTCCAGATTTTATATATGATTGACTATGTGGGAGATTAATTAATTGTGAGATTAATTTTAGTGGAGATAATAAGTGGGAATTAATGGACAATTATGGGAACTAGCACCCTCTCTTTCACGTTTTTTTAGCCCATTTATTTTCATATTTCATGCTTACATTTTCCAAGGCTCACTCATTCCCTCTCCCCATTTTCGAAAACCACTTCTTTTCCCATCCCTCATATCCTCTCTCCCTCCCACACATTTTTCCCTCATCCCTCATATCCAAGGGAAGACTAGATAAACTTCCTTTTCAAGAATAACTCTTCTACTAAAGTTCTAAGCCATGGTAAACACCTAAATAGTGGGTCACGGTCCAGTGGAGTCACGGTATCTGGCCGAGAAATCTGCCCCAAAACTTTAGAATTGAAGATGAACATTTTGGAAGAAAAACAAGTAAGTAAGATGGTCTCCAACTTGTAAAGGATGCATGAATGTAATTAAAACTTAAAGAAATGGTGAAAATGGAGCAGTGGGGACCGAGACTTCTAGAGACTGTTTTAGCAAATTGAAGGTAAGATTTCTTCTTCTTATTTGAGTTATTGGAGTTAAATGGTATTGTAGTTAAGAGATGAACTTATATTAAGAAGAATTGGAAGTAAGAAAATGCATGTGGTTGTTGTTGATTTTGTTGAGCCGATTTTGGGGCTGTTTTGTATACATTGGATTTGATTGTTGTTGTTGTTATTATCATCACTAATTGCATGTTAAAGATTGAAGGAAATCTTGATATTTAAAATTGAAATGGTTTATATGAAAATATTGAAAGGTGAATTGGAGTTTAAGGAATTATGAAAAGGGTTATGGTATTATGGTTGTTGGCCGAGACCTTCATGAAATTGTTGGTCATTGTTGTGTCGAGTTTAGGGGTTGCATTAACATGAGAAATAGGTGTATTAATCACCTTGGTTGTTGTGGTTGTTGTATTACATGAAGGTAAAGAGAAAGAATGTATAACGATGACGTGTATGTAGTATTTGGGACTGTTTTGGTATATCCTTGAGTTGTGTCTTATTATTGATGTTGTTGACCTTGTTTGAGAGTTGAGGATGTGTGTATAAGTAGGGAAAGTGTTGCCCAATTTTATATAACAAGAGAGTCGTCGTTCGATACATATAAAGTATACTAGTAATCATAGAGTTGACGGACATGTTACTATTGTTATAGGTCGAAGTGCTAATCGAGACGTATTCTAAATATTGAGTTCGTTAGTTCGACTATAAGGTATGTGAAACTATTTATTCTTATTTTTGGCATGACTTATAAAAAATGAGTGTACGACGGATGTACATAATTCCATTGAATCCTAATTCCTAGTGATATTTGATATGATAGTTGCCTTTGATTTTACAAGTGATAGTTTATTCTATTTATTCCATCGAGAGTCAAATGATGATTTAAATTGTATAAGGTTACTCATGATATTCTATTCGTGCTTGATGTGATTATATTATTTCCGAGTCCCACACTGGGCCGGGTACGGTATGTATATATACGATGATCTTACCGAGTCCCAGAATGGGCCGGGTATAACATATGTGGACAGGCATCCACATATATGATATTTCACCGAGTCCCACGATGGGCCGGGTACGGTATGTGCGCAGTGGACATGTATCCACGGATATATATATATATATATATATATATATATATATATATGTGTGTGTGTGTGTGTGGTATATGTGGACATGTATCAACGGATATGGTATATTATATGGACTTACATGACTCTCATTTCATAAGGCACAGTTGCATTGGTATCTTTGATTATTGTACTTATCTCATGTTATCTTTTGACCAGTATGATCTCATTTACAATACTTCATATTTTATATACTCAGTACATTATTTCGTACTGACCCCCTTTTTCCGGGGGGCTGCGTTTCATGCCCGCAGGTAAATGTCACGATCCAAACCGGAGGACCGCAATGGGCACCCAGATTCCACCCGCTGGGTACCCCTAATCACCCAACCATAAATAAGAACAGATTAAGCCAAAAAGGTTTTGAAAACTTTTAATCAAAAAATTGACTTATACATATATACATACCCATATCAAGGCCAACGAGGCCATACAAAACCACCATCCACAGGACACCTGTCTACAAGCCTCTAAAGAGTATACGACAACAAAATGTCATACCAAAATTAGACTGCAACTCTGGAACAAATAGAGTGCTCCGACATTAGCTAAACCGGCAACCTACCAGCGTGAACCATCACTCTCTTTAACTGAACCTGCGGGCATGAAACGCAGCCTCCCAAAAAAAGGGGGTCAGTACGAAATATTGTACTGAGTATGTAAAACATGAAGTACTGTAAATAAGATCATAACTGACCAAGAGATGTCAGGAGACAACTATAATAATCCAAATATCAATACAACTGTGCCTTATAAAATGAGAGTCAACTGTGTTGTTACACCTCGTAATTTTAAGACCATAATTAGAGAACATAATTAAGAAATAATATTTGAATATTGGATATAAAGTATGTTATATATGCTAATCCGTAAATTAGTATACAAAGGAAGTGATTCCGGAATAATTTTGGAAGCAACACATGTGGTATGGACTTAGTGTCGTGCATAATGTGGTTAAGACATAGAATTTTCAGATTTTATATAAGATTTATTTTGGGGGAGATTTATTTATTAATTGTGGAATTAGTTTAGTGGAGATAATAATAAGTGGGAATTAGTGGACAATTATTGGGACTAGCACCCCCCCCCCCCCTTCACGTTTTTTTAGCCATTAATTTTCAGATTTTAAGGTTACTTAACCCAAGCCATCCCTCATTCTCTTTCCCCCTCCATTGTTCGAAAAAAACCACCCCTCTCCCCCATCTCTTCCCCACAGAATTCCCCCTCTCCATAGCTAAATTGAAGCTTTTATCTCATCCGTCCTAGATTAATCCTTCTACTAAATTTCTAAGCAAATGGTATATGCAAAACAGTGGGCATTTCGACACTACTGGACCGAGATTTAGCCAAGAAATTGTGGCTTGAAACATGAACATTTTGGAAGAGAAACGTGTAAGGAAGATATATTTTAACTTATAGCATACATGCATGTCATTTGGGGTTGAAGAAATGGTGAAGAAAAATAGGAGCAGTGTGTCGATATTTAGGGATTGTTTTGGCACAATTTAAGGTAAGAAATTCTTCTTCTTATAGTATAATTGGAGTTACATGATGTTTTTGTTTAAGGAATGAACTTGTGTTAAGAAAGAATGGAAGTAAGAACATGCATGTGGTTGTTATTAATGTTGTTGAACCAATTGGAGTGTCATTACCGATTTTGGGACTATTTTGTATACATTGGGTTTGATTGTTGTTATTGTCACTAATTGCATGTTGAAAATTGAAGGAAAACCTTGATGTTTAAGTTATAATTGATTATATGGAAGTGTTGAAACATGAATTGAATTTTAAGGAGTAAAGAAAAGAACTTTGGCAATTAAGCCTTGTTGGCCGAGACTTGTATGGCATTTTTGGACATGTTGTTTTGTATTTTAGGGACTGTTTTGGTGGTGTTATAATGCTGGAAAATTAGTTACAATTATGCATGTTCAATGTGGTAATTGCTAACATATGTCCCAAAAGAATTAAAGTGTAAAAAATGGTGTTATGTTAGCAATTATAGGACTTGAACTCTCGTTGTTGATAGACGTATGGACTGTGTTTATGGACTATTTTAAAGGATGATTAACATGGATTAAGAGCTGGATTAAAATGAGAAATAGGTGTAGTAATCACCTTGGTTGTTGTAGTTGTTGTCTTCCATGAACGAAAAAAAGGAATGTATTATGATGGCGTATATGGAGTATTTGGAATTGTTTTGGTTATATCTTTAAGTTGTATCTTGTAATTGGTATTGTTGGTTTTGTTTGTAAGTTGTGGATGTGCATAAAAATAAGGGAAGTGCTGCCCGAATTTCTATAGAAAAGAGAGTCATCATTCGATACATATTAAGTATGCTAGTAATCATAGAATTGACGGACATGTTGCTACTATTATAGGCCGAGGTGTTAATCGAGATGAACATTAATTATATAGTTGGTTAGTTCGACAATAAGGTATGTGAAACTATCCTTTCTTCTTTTGGCATGATTTATATAAAATGAGTGTACGGCGGACGTACATAATTCTATTGAATCCTAATTCTTAATGATACATGATATGATAGTGCCTTGATTTTCTAAAGTAATAGTTATTCTATTTATCCCATTGAGATTCAAATAATGATTTAATTTGTATAAAGTTAATCATGATATTCTACTCATGCGGATGTGATTATATCATTTCACCGCGTCCCGGGCCGGGCAGTTTCGTGCACAGTACCTTATATGTTCACCGCGTCTCTCATTAGAGGGTCGGGAAGTATATGATTTTACCGCATCCCATAATGGGTCGGGCAGTATATGATTCCACCGCGTCCCAGAATGGGTCGAGAAATATATGATTTCACCACGTCCTTCACTAGAGATTCGGGCAGTACATGATTCCACCACGTCCCATAATGGGCCTGACAGTGTATTGACTTATTTTATATGGACATATCTTGACTCTCATTTTTATAAGGCACATTTGACTCTCATTTCTATATGGAACAGTTGTATTGGTATTTTGATTATTACACATGTCTCCTGTTATCTTGGCCAGTTATGATCTCATTTACAATACTTCATGTTTTACATACTCGATATTATTTACGTCGACCCTTTTCTGAAGTGCGTTTCATGCCCGCAGGTACAAGTGCTCAGTTTGGTGATCCTCCAGTCTAGGATTTCCTGTTCAGCTGTTGAGAGAGCTCCATTGATCCGGAGCTTAGTCGTTTTGGTACAAAGCCTTATTTTGACTTATGCATATTTAGGGGCACGACGGGGCCCTGTCCCGTCATATTTCTTTATCGTACTCTTAGAGGTCTGTAGACAGTTGTGGGTAGATGTGTTTGGGACTTGCGTGGATTGTATATGTATTTTGGTCGACTGTACTGTTACGCTTCATGTTGGGATGTTCCCGTATATAGTGGCAGCCTTGTCGGCTTGCCTATTTGATATGACGTACAGATTACTACATTATCCTTGGTATCCGTGTGATTATGTGACATGTGGGTATAAGGGTGCCCAGGTAGGGCACCGGGTCGCGGGCCGTCGGGTCGGGTCGTGACATTTAGTGATATCAGAGCAGTTCGTCCTCAGAATATCCACATACCGTGTCTAGTAGAGTCTTGCGTATGGGTATGTTGTGCACCATACTTATACGTATGAGGCTACCAGACTTTTAGGATTTATTTCTATTCTTTCATCTCATAGATCGTGCATTAGAGCTCTGTTATTAGGATGATCCGTCTCTGATGTATTAATGTGTTTACAGCTATGCCTCCGTGGAAAGCGGCAATGCCCGGAAGGGCAAATCGATGCGGTGCTACTAGCGGACCGGAGAGTTACTAGGGCGGACTGTCTATATGCGAGGCATGCCGATCGGCGAGTTACGCTACATCGCCACCTCCGAGGCTCGGTTCGAGGCAACATCATCATTAGCTGGTGAGGCCCCAGTATTTGAGCCTCAGCTCGCCGGCCGAGGCGGAAGGGCGAGAACCATGAGAGATGCGATCTGATTCTTGACAGTTAGTGGCGGCGAGCTCGCGAGCGAGGACTTGGGGCTGACAGCAGATCTAATAGTTTGAGGGTTTGTGACTTTTTGAGTTGTAATCCTCCAGAGTTTTTCGGGTCAAAGCCCGAGGATGACACGCAGGAGTTTATCCGACAGATTCAGCGTACATTGAGGGTGATCAAGGCTTCGGAGACGGAGTCTGTTGAGTTGGCTTCAAATCGGATGCGGGATGTAGCTGTAAACTGGTATGAGTCTTGGGAGTTATCTAGAGGCGAGAGTGCTCCTCCAGTTGTATGTGATGAGTTTACAGAGGCATTCCTTTTTCACTTTCTGCCTCTAGAGATGAGATGAGCCAGAGTCGATAGATTCTTATAGTTGAGGTAGGGTGGCAGGAGTGTTCGGGAGTATAGTCTCGAGTTTGATTCATTGGCTAGATATGTGCCTACCATTGTGGCTGATATGGCGAATATAGTGCATCGATATGTGATGGGACTAAACCGCTATTTGATTGACAATTGTATGGCGGTGGCTCTTCAGCCCGGTATGGATATTGCCCGAGTACAGGCTTATGCACAGGGGGTAGAGGATCGACACATAGGGCGTCAGCCAGATAGTGATCACGATAGAGGCCAGCATAAGAAGGCTAGGTCAGCAGGGTATTCAGGAGCTGGTCAGAGCTCCAGGGCTTCAGGTTCACAGGTGAACAGAGGTTCTAGTCAGTTGAGGCCACTTTTACCTCAGTGTACTCGGTGTGGTAGGTCTCATTCTGGGATATGCCTTTCTGGTACAGGTGCATGTTTTGCTTGCGGCCGTCAAGGCCATATGATGAGGGATTGTCCTTCCAGAGGTGGTATGACTCAGCCTACAGGATCAGTTGATGGTTCATCATCTTCTATAGCTATGTGCCCCGCAGGGCAGGGTGTTCATGTGCCAGCAGGCCGTGGTAGAGGCCGTGGTCGAATTTCCAGTTCTAGTGGTCCCTCGCACCGCATATATGCCTTGACTAGTAGGCATGATCAAGAGGCATCACCAGATGTGATTACATGTATATTATCGATCTTTTTCCGGGACGTATATGCATTGATAGATCCAGGTTCTACTTTATCATATATATCCCCCTTTGTTGCTAGTAGTATAGGAATAGAACCTGAGTCGATAGAACCATTTGAGGTAGCTACACCAGTAGGATATTCGGTCATAGCTAAGAGGGTGTATAGAAATTGTTCGATGGTTGTTTATAGTCGTCATACCATGTCAGATTTGATAGAGTTAGACATGACCGAGTTTGATGTTATTATGGGTATGGATTGGTTGGCGTCTTGTTATGCTAACGTTGATTGTAGAGAGAAGATGGTTCGATTTCAGTTTCCTGGCGAACCATTATAGAATGGAGAGGAAATACAATATCGTCGAGGGGTAAGTTTATTTCATACCTTAAGGCAAGGAAAATGATTAGGAAAGGTTATCTTTATCATTTGGTTCGAGTGCATGATATGGAAGCGAAGGTACCGGCTCTTCAGTTAGTCTCGGTAGTTAATGAATTCCCAGGTGTATTTCCAGATGACCTTCCAGGTCTTCCTCCAGAACGGGAGATAGAGTTCACTATAGATGTATTGCCAGTTATCCAACCTATATCCATTCCTCCTTATAGAATGACACCTGCAGAGATGAAGGAGTTGAAGGAGCAACTGAGAGACTTGTTGGAAAAAGACTTTATCAGGCCTAGTACATCACCTTGGGGAGCGCTGGTATTGTTTGTGAGAAAGAAAAATGGATCTTTGCGGATGTGTATTGATTATAGACAGCTGAATAAGGTGACAATAAAGAACAGGTATCCCCTCCCCAGGATTGATGATTTGTTTAACCAGTTGTAGGGTGCTAAGTGTTTTTCGAAGATAGACTTGCGGTCAGGTTATCATCAGGTGCGGGTAAGGGAGGCAGATATTCCTAAGACATCGTTCAGGACACGATACAGACATTATGAGTTCAGAGTGATGTCTTTTGGGCTGACCAATGCTCCAGCAGTGTTTATGGACTTGATGAACCGAGTGTTCAAGACATTCTTGGATATGTTTGTTATTGTATTCATTGATGATATCCTGATTTATTCACATTCAGAAGATGAGCATGCAGGCCATTTGAGGACGGTACTTAGGGTGCTCCAACACCAGTATATTGTATGCCACATTTTCTAAGTGTGAGTTTTGGTTGACTTCAGTAGCATTCTTAGGGCATATTATCGGAGCTGATGGTATTCTGGTGGATACACAGAAGATTGAGGCGGTTAAGACTTGGCCCAGGCCTACGACACCTACTGAGGTACACATTTTTTTTAGGATTAGCAGGGTATTATAGGAGGTTTGTTGAAACATTTGCCTCGATTTCAGCGCCTTTAACAAGGCTAACTCAAAGCGGTATCACGACCCGACCGGGCATGGCGGTGCCTACAGGCACCCTACAGTATACATCGAGATATACAATGAACATACATAAACTTAAACAATGAAATAAATTATAGGTCGTAGATAAGGCTACCTCGCAGATATAAACAAGTCAACAATGATTACCTCTAATTTTTTTTTAAAGTGACCCAAGATATGACTACTGAGACCTAAGAGTTTACATAACAAGCGTGGACGGACGGGGCCCGCCATACCCTGAATGTACAAAAGTCAGCGACTTGAGGAACCATACCAAAACAAAGCCTCCGAGAAATGGAGCTTTCGAGAACCGAACGATGATCAACGAGTGCGGATCGCAAGCTATGTACCTCAACTGCGGCATGACGCGGCCCGAAGGAGGTCGGTACAAAATATGTACCAAGTATGCAAAGCGAAATCGTAATTTAAATCATAATAGTCAAAAATACGGTGAAGACATATATGATAACCAAATTAACGATGCGTGCCTATTTGAAGTGGAAGTAATGAAAGTCGGTTTACCTTATCTGATCTGTCTCAACATATGGACCATAGTCACGCGGGGCTATGAACCCCCTCAAATATCAGCGCGCGTGGGATTCCCATCACCGCCGCTAGGTGTAAAATCTAACTACGTGGCGCGCGTGGCATCCTTCCTCACCGTCGGCGTGCACAAATCTAACCATGTATATACCTATATCCTGCGCGTGGAATCCCGTCACTTTGACAGCTATAAAAGTAAATACAACCGTGTGGCGCGTGGCATCCTACCTCACCGTCGGCGTGCATACACAATACATACATATATACATATATCATGCCCGTGGAATCCCTCATCTCTGTACATGACTTCACGAGGTGTTCCTCGCGTCGTGGGTAGCAAATCCACGGAACCGGTGGTATAACGATCTTGGGGTTTACCCGCCATTTATACTCTTACCACTGAAGAAGGTGGTATAACGATCTTGGGGTGTACCCGCCATTTATACTCTTACCCGCCAAACTATATGCCTCGGAATCCTCATCGTAAGCGTGTCCGATGCATACCGTGGAATCCACTTCACCGACGGTATGTCGGTAAACTCATACTAAGACCATGGAAACATACGTGGAATCCCACATCACCGGTACATCCAAGTAAACTCATACTATGACGGGGAGCATACGTGGAATCCACATCACCGCCGATGCGTCGGTAGACTCATAGGAGGCAATGGAGGCATACGTGGAATCCTCCATCACCGATGCGTCGCCCAAGTAAGCTCCTAACTTCTTTAGACTTTCATTAACATACAAAATGGATCTCATTTCTACGACCTTAGGCACTTTCCATATCACTTAACAAGTCACGGGAAAATTCAACCCAAAGTACTATGTATTTCTATTCTTTCCAAGATCCCTTTTTCACATAAGACCCAAGATACTAACACCGTAGTATCAAGGCTTACCTACATTTCAAACAAGTCACTATACTATTAGAAATATGCTTGACTTCTAACTCAGTGACCTCATTTTAAACTTTTAAGCAATTGATGCCTTTAAATCGAATTGCCTTTCTTAGTATCCATTCTTTTATCTAGGCTTACCTTATTCGAAAAACCATTTCTTTAAGCTTCCATAAAGTTATTATAACCAACTTCCCATAAATCCGTTATACTAACTTTATGCTTTAGAAAAGACATCCTTATCCTCCCATAAAGCCGCCATAACTAACTTCCCATAAAGCCGTTATAACTCTTTTATGTCTTAGACCACTTTGCTCTCTCTATAACCAAGAGGCTTGTACTTCAATTCAAGTTACACTACTTTCAAAATACTTCAAAATCTTAACTTAGAAAACAAGTTTCTTAACTTAGGAACCGTGTCTCTTATCTTTAGAATAGTTCAAGAATCAATACTTCCGAATCTAGTATTCTATACTTGACCATGTCAAGAAATCCTTGTCTACCTTATTAGGATAAACCATTCTTATAACTCTTCCTTAAGGACACGTGAGTTAATTCTCTAACTCAACCAACTAGACATCCTTAAAACAAGTCAAATATGTCAAATGACTTCACTTCATTTAAAATCACGTCGTCTGCCGTACCATACGATTATAACTACTCATGCTCGAGAGATAGGAAGAGTTCTACATACCTCTTTTGCTTAATCCACTTGCCAAGTCAATATGCGTCTGTAGATGTCAACCTATAATGACCATAATACGTCTATTAGCTTCTAGCTTCAACGTAATATATTCTAATGAAAAGTCCCTTGTTCTACGGGAAATTTGGACAGCACTTCCTTTGTTTCTACTTACTATGCCACCTTTTTCAAGGCCGACATTCAATAACCAACGCCACATTTAAGACTCAATTCATTCAGCAATTACAAGGGGATTACACGCTACTAATACGTGTAAAATTCCGCACAACAAAACAAAATAAACCAATAATTTCCATGCCATTCTTGGCCAACAATATAACGATACTAAACCCTTTCAACTCTTTCCAATCTCGGTTCTTAAGTCTAACATGATATCTAGCCCTAGACATCTTCAACAATTACAATCTCCGCCCAACATGCGACGACCCAAATCTATTCAAATAAAACAGCCTCGGGCTCAACTCTATACTACTACAATAAAACAGCCTTAGGCTCAATTCTAAATCACTAAAATATAACAGCCTCAGGCTCACATCTATACTACTAAAATATAACAGCCTTAGGCTCATAACCAAGAGAAAGGGGAAACTTTTACCTTAAGGAATAGCCCACAAAAGCCCTTTTTCTTCCACTCTTTCCGTCAAAATCGCCCACCGCTTCCACAAGTTTACCCACACTTTTCCTTCTTGCGCGCTCCAACAATTTCCTCTTAGGCTAGGTTTTCTTCAAAAATCAAGAGAGAAGGGAGAGGATCTTTCTTGGGAGGGTTTGAAATGAAATGGCCAAGTCTTCCAAGACTTGGCCCTAAAATAGGACCACTTTCAGATAAAAAGGATGGGAGGGACACTTGTCACCCTCCCATAGGTTTAAAACAAAAATATCCTGTTTTTACTTTGTCATCTGCGCAAAAATCCCGCCTCGGCGCCGCGGCCCGCCAGCCCGCGCCGCGGCGCCGCTGCCCTTCAGAAAAGTTCCGCATTCGCGCGCGCTGCGTCCGGCGCGCGGCTTCAACCTGCGAACCCCAGAACAACCGCGCGCGAACCTCGTATTCGGCGCGCTACTGCACCTGAGCCGCTGTTTTGCTCGATCGCGCACCAAACGTGAAACTTCCATAACTTTTGACTCTGATGTCCTATCGACGAACGGTTTGTTGCGTTGGAAACTAGATTCAGCGAAATTCATACTAATCTTTTAAAACTCTTCAAAACTCCTAAAGAACTAGGAGATATACCACTCCAAAGTTGACTGAAAGTCTGCCCACAACCTTTTGCCAACCCAACTTTCCAAATTCAAATCTTATTTCCTTTCGTATGTTCTTAACTTAACCTCTTGAATTTACGGGGTGTAACAGCAGCTAAGTTTCAATGGACAAATGCTTGTGAGCAAAGCTTCCAGCTGTTGAAAGACAAGTTTACTTCAGCTCCAGTTCTGACTCTTCCTGAGGGACCAGATGGTTATGTTATCTACTGTGATGCTTTGGGTGTTGGACTATGTTGTATGTTGATGCAGCATGGCTGGGTTATAGCTTATGCCTCCCGACAGCTCAGGAAGCACGAGAAGAATTACCCTACTCATGATTTGGAGTTAGCAGCGGTGATTCATGCTTTGAAGATATTGAGACACTATTTATATGGAGTTCATGTTGATATTTACACGGATCACAAGAGTCTCCAATATATCTTTAAACAGAAGGATCTGATTTTATGGCAGAGACGGTGGCTAGAGTTGCTAAAGGATTATGATGTTGATATCTTGTACCATCCAGGAAAAGCAAATGTTATAATAGATGCTCTTAGCCGTAGATCTATGGGTAGGTTGACGGATGTGCATCCAGATAGAAAGAAGATGGTTCGTGAGATACACCAGCTAGCTAGCCTTGGAGTCCAGTTGGCTGATTCTGGAGATAGTGGAGTTGTTGTTCGAGGAGTTGCCGAGTCCTCTATCATAGAAGAGGTAAAGAGATGCCAGTATGAGAATCCTGTTCTGGCACAGTATAGAGATGTAGCTCTCCGAAAGGAGAAGACCCTATTCGAGGTTGCACCTGATGGGGTATTACGATATGGCAGCAGATTATGTATACCGAATGTTGTAGGGCTACGATGGCAGGTTATGGGAGAGGCACACTATGCCCGTTATTCTATTCATCTAGGGTCGACAAAGATGTATCATAACCTCAGATGCTTGTATTGGAGGGATGACATGAAAAGGGACATAACAGAGTTTGTTGCTCATTGCCCGAATTGTCAACAGGTTAAGGTCGAGCATAAGAAGCCTGGTGGTTTATTGCAGGAGATGGAGATCCCAACTTGGAAATGGAAAGTGATTAATATGGACTTCATTACAGGCTTACCTCACACTCAGCGGAAGTGTGACTCTATATGGGTTATTGTGGATAGGCTGACGAAATCAGCCAATTTCTACCAGTCAAGACTATGTATTCGGCTGAAGACTATGCGAGATTGTACATTAGGGAGATAGTGAGACTTCATGGGTTCCCCACATCTATTATATCGGACAGAGGAGCTCAGTTTACAGCTAATTTTTGGAGATCATTCTAGAAGGGATTGGGAACGCAGGTGAGTCTTAGCACAACATTTCATCCTCAGACTGATGGGCAGGCTGAACGTACTATTCAGACACTTGAAGATATGTTGAGAGCCTGTATTATTGACTTCAGAGGTAGCTGGGATGATCATTTACCACTTGTTGAGTTTGGATATAATAATAGCTAGTATTCCAGTATCCAGATGACACCGTATGAGACCTTATATGAGAGGAAGTGCAGATCACCTATCGGTTGGTTCGATGTGGGAGAAACTAAGTTAATCGGCCCAGATATGGTTCAGCAAGCTGTGGATAATGTGAAGCTTATTCAGGAAATATTATTAGCAGCCCAGAGTCGATAGAAGTCATATGCAGATAATCGACGTCGACACTTGGAGTTTCAGGTTGGTGATTGGGTCTTCCTGAAGGTGTCACCCAGGAAGGATGTGATGAGATTCGGCAAGAAGGGGAAGCTTAGCCCGAGGTACATTGGACCTTATTAAATTATTCGCAGGATGGGCAAGGTTGCCTATGAGCTGGACCTTCCATCTGATTTGGAAGAAGTACATCCAGTTTTTCATGTCTCGATGCTGCGTAAGTGTATTGGTGCTCCTTCAAGAGTCTTCCTGGTTGATGATGTCCAGGTGACAGAAGAGTTTTCTTATGAGGAGAGCCCTATAGCCATACTTTATCGCCAGGTCAGAAGATTACGGACTAAGGATGTGGCTTCAGTCAAGGTATTGTGGCGAAAAATAATAGGGAAGAGATGACTTGGGAAGCAGAAGATGAGATGAAGAAGAAGAAGTATCCTCATTTATTCCCTGGGCCTACATGTAATTCCAATTCCTTCTTTGACTATATTATTTGGTGAATGATATGTGTGATGTATATTGTGGCCCTGTGTGGCATCTTTGGGTTGCTGGGTATAGGTTGGAATGTGTAGTTATAAAAGAGACTTTGCCGGAATTGTTATAGCCTAAGACTTATTACGAACATTCAAGGACGAATGTTTTAAGGAGGAAAGATGTTACACCTCGTAATTTAAAGACCATAATTAGAGAACGTAATTAAGGAATAAGATTTGAATATTGGATATAAAGTATGTTATATATGCTAATTCGGAAATTAGTATACAAAGGAAGTGATTCCGGAATATTTTTGGATGTGACACATGTGGTATGGACTTAGTGTCGTGCATAATGTTGTTAAGACGTGGAATTATCAGATTTTATATAATATTAATTTTGTGGGAGATTGATTTATTAATTGTGGAATTAGTTTTAGTGGAGATACTAATAAGTGGGAATTAGTGGACAATTTTGGGGACTAGCCCCCCCCCCCCCCCCTCTTCACATTTTCTTTAGCCATTAATTTTCATATTTTAAGGTCACTTAACCCAAGGCTTCCCTCATTCTCTTTCCCCCTCCCTTGTTCGAAAAAAACCACCCCTCCCCCATCTCTTCCCCACAGATTTCCCCCCTCTCCATAGCCAAATTGAAGTTTTTATCTCCTCCTTCCTAGATTAATCCTTCTACTAAATTTCTAAGAAAATGGTATATGAAAAACAGTGGGCATTTCGGCACTGCTGGACCGAGATTTAGCCAAGAAATTGTGGCTTGAAACATGAACATTTTGGAAGAGAAACATGTAAGGAAGATATATTTTAACTTATAGCATACCAGTCCAATATCTATAGCATACCTTAGCTTACTAATGTTGATACATCTAATTCTCAATAATATGCAGTATCGCCATTCACGCAAGGACGAGTGCTTATCTCCCCTCCATAATTCTTCCTTCTAGCATTATTCTCTGTTCCTCACTGACCACTGCTCATTGTCTCACTATATTACTACTTGCATGATCCCTTCCGAAGCTCTTTGTTCCCAGCAAGTTAACCTAGAATCCCACAAAAGCTTGGGTAATCCCTGACATATCATCTAGAGTATCACCCTTTTAGTCCTTTATATTGAATATCCTATTCGCACTTCTCCTTGATTTTATCAAGCTGTGGAATACTTTTGTATTCATATCTCAACATATTAGCCATTGAATTTTTGCACTTCTGTTGAAAGAATTTTGTCCTTGCCTCATTCCACCTCTGATAGTACTTAGCACATGGTACTTCCTTTGTAATCAATGTCATATTCATAGGGTCCTGTTGCAGTTCCCTCTAGAATTCTAATCAACAAGAGTCACCGTAAAACGTGTAGACTTTCATAACCTACTAAACCTTCAAATGATGTCTTTTGTTTTTTTTCCATATGTACCACTTATACTCATCTTATCATTACCTTTGAGCATTCACTTGGGACACTTCGGAATGTTGTGACCATGACTACCACACTAAACCAACCTGTTACACCTCGTGATTTAGGAACATTAATTGGAAACGTAATTAAGAAAATAAGATTCAAGTGTTGAAAGAAAATTACATTTACATATGCTAATAAGGAAATTAGTATACAAAAGGATGTGATTCCGGAATAATTTTGATTACTACGAGTGTGACGATGGAAATTTATAATGATAGTTGTATATTCCCGTAATGGACTAGTGTCATATTATAAGAATGATGACATTGAGAATACGAGGTCTTATGAAATTGTTGATATTTAAAAGAAGTGGGACATGTTGCGATTTTTCTAGATGCTTACGTAAGTGTACGTGTTGTTCAAGTAATAAAGATCTGTAAGACCGAGTTTATCGTCCACATAGACTGGTTTATTAAGTACCGATTATCTATTCTATGGTATCTATTTGGTTGACGTTCTTTAGTTTTAGATTGATGACTAAGAATTATGACTAAGTGCAGAAAATAAACTAAAGATGATTATACTTTGGATTTATAACAGTTATGAAGGAAATAGGGTTCCAATCTCCTCAACTATCCACTCTTCACGTGTTAATGCAATGCTAATGATTCTTCTTCTTATTAAGATAGCAGGTTAACTAATCTGTCATTATACTCCGGTTAGGACATACAAGAGCTCAACCTAGTGCAGAAACCTTCTATATTTATATGATAAGTTTTACCACACAGGAGGATTAAGAACAATAACCTTTAATTACTACACAAGTATCGGGGTACTTTCGTCCACGATTTTAACCTATGTCTAGACAATTACAGCATATTCAAATCTCACATTTTAGACTTTTGATTTGAAACCATATAAGTGATGACAATTAATAGCTCGTTAATTATCAAGCAATCATAACACTATTGAATAGATCTTAATATGCTGAAGAAGAAATCAATAATAAATGCATTAACTATATCTCGGTGGAAACCCTACTAAAGTAATTAGCTAGTAAACATTGTCATGTCAAGAACTAAATTACAGCCCAACATAAACTGAAATAAAGTAAAGGGAAAAAAAAGAACTTGAACAAGAGTCTCTAATTGTAGCCTCCTTCTTGCCTCCCCAAAAGTATGAATTTGATATGGCATAAGGTATAGAATATGAGCAGGGTTTAGAGATTTTATACTTGAGAAAAGTTTCCTTTCGGACCATAAAAACCCTCTCCAATTCGGCCCAGGACTTCTGAAAATACGCGTAGGCACCGCGGTTCCGCTGTCCGGCACCGCGATGCTTATTCAGCCAAAATCACTGTAGCTTCCTGGAAATATGGCACAGCGGTTCCATGGCCAGGCACCTAGGTGCCTTCGACGGTGTTTCAGTTTCGGACTTTCGGCAATTTCACGCATCGGTGCTAATTTTCCTGACCGTGGTTCCATGGCACCGCAGTGCCTCTCTGATTTCTGTCCGGATTATGCCAGATATCTTCTGTTCTTTTTTACACTTCTTAGGTTTCATTCTTTTGGTTGTGCTTGTGCAGATTTCACCTCCATTAAGCTCATTTCATCATCGATTAAGTACTTCTCCTTTATGATCACTGATACATAAAAATGAAAGAAAAACCCACTTAACACTATACTAAACGCAAAATAAAAGAGTGAAATACTAACTAAAAAGTGTATACAAAATACACTTAACAAACACTGCCAAACTTACACTTTACTCGTCCTCGAGTAAAGAACAAAACAAAAACACAATAAAAACCAAAAATAAAAACTAAACTCAATGAAATGGATCAAGTAGCTATAGCAATGTTTTTTCAAAATCATGGATGAGAGTTTGGATAATATGTTAGAACATACATAGAATGAATAATTAGCAATTTAGAATTTCAAGTTAGATATTTCACAAATTCACTTGGATCATTATCACTGAAAATACAAATACCTAACCTATGCATGTCAGTTTCATTCCATCTTTCCCAAAATGCTATAGATCTGTCTACTTGCTATTCTCCACTAATCATAGACATACACTTTAGAGATCACCAGGACTTTCAAGAGTTGTAATGTAGGCTTAGGCATGGGTAGGTAAAAGTACGTATTTAGGCTCAAATTACGTACCATAAGCATTTTTCATTCAACTCTTTTTTTTTCTTTTTGACTTTCTTTTTAGTCTCATACCTATTTATCCCCTCTTTTTATTTTGAGAGAATGAGACACATTATAAATAACAAGCACCCCCAAACTTAGGCTTTTGCATATTTTTCATTGGGGTGCATTAATTTTTCACTCTCTTCTTGTTTCTTTTTCAACATTTTTCATCCCACTAACTTGCAATGATTACTTATGGCACAAATAGGAAATCATAGGGTGTCAAATAAAGATCTTAGTTTAGGCTCAAAGGGGCTTGCTAGTGATACAATTTATGTCAGGATAAGTAATGAATAGTAAGAAGGGCTAACAAAGAAATGTCTGAATCATCTCCCTAAATATGTACATCTTAACTATTTCACCTCAAATAACTAGCAAACAGATTTTCTAGATGTTTTTCAACCTTTATTTCCATAATCGACACACATAGGCTAAACACTAATATCCCAAATAATTAGATGTCATGGATTTTTGGCATATCTAACTTAAACACACAGATTTTTGCTTTCAATTCCATTATATTATCTCACTTTATCCACTCAATATCGTTAGCAATTACAACATGCATGATCCATAAAAAAAAAATTATGACTCAAAACACGTAAAACAACATAAAGACAAATAAAAAAGACTCAAAAACAAAACAAAAAAACAATAAGACACCCCCCAAACTTAATTGACACATTGTCCCGAATGTGAGGAGACTAAAAATAACGGGACAACTTACTGAAACAACACATCGGTCATAACGGATGTCTGGGAGGAAGGCCAAGTTATTGTGCACAAAGCAGAAGGAGGCACCGCGGTTCTGCTCAAAGCACCGCGGTGTTAATTGCCGAAATATTCCAGTGTCTTCAGTTTTCTGAATTGTTAACCATTCGCCCTTCGGAGTGAGTCTTGTCCTTCATCTGTCATCCAACAACACTAACATACCAGATCGTGAGACTGTTCAAGACAAAATAAACAAATTAAAACAAAAATTGAAATAACATAATTAAAAAAATTGAGTTGCCTCCCAAGTAGCGCTGTCTTTAACATCTTTTAGCCGGACGCAGGTTACTTACTAAATCAAGTGGGTAGAGTGTCCCCTCCGCATATCCATTTTAGCTCCATTCTCTTTCTCATCCTTCTCTTCTTTTTCACAGTTATGATTTCAGAAGAGTTCAATTTTTTCCATCAATAGCTAGTTCAGAAATCTTACCATCAGGTTCTCCATGCTGCTTTGGTGGTACCCCACGAGCATCAGTACTTGTGAGGCTTTTCTTAGGCACAACCTTATCCACTACCCCAATAGCAAAACATCTAGCATCGACTTAAGGTTCAGTGGGCTGCTTGAAAACTTTGAATACCATCTCCTCACCTTGCACTCTGAGTTTTAACTCCCAATTTTCAACATCAATGAGGGTTCTCCCTGTGGCTAGGAATGGTCTTCCAAGGATCATGAGCATATTTTCATCTTCATCCATGTCTAAAATGAGGAAATCAGCAGGAAGGATGAATTTACCCACTTGTACCAACATATCTTCAATAATTCATTGGGGATGCCCAATCGAGCGATCAGCTAGCTGCAGGGTGACTGTGGTTGGTCTTGCTTTCCCCAAACCAATTCTTTTGAACACAGAGAGGGGCATAAGATTGATACTTGTCCCGAAATCACATAAAGCCCTTTTGCATGTAACACTCCCTATGGTGCAAGGTAAGGTGAAACTTCATGGGTCTCTCAACTTAGGGGGAAGTTTCTTTTGCAATATAGCACTGCACTCATCTGTCAGCAGCACTATCTCATAATCTGCCAACTTTTCTTAAATAGGATGTCTTTTATGAATTTCACATAAGCTGACATCTGCTCCAAAGCTTCGATGAATGGAAGATTGATATGTAGTTTTTTGAATACCTCCAAAAATTTCGAAAACTGCTTATACAAAGTCTTCTTCTGCAGTCTTTGATGGTAAGGAATTTTGTCTGTATACTCCCTCATCACTGCGGGTGGAGCCTTCTCTAAAATAGGGCAGTCATCAGTAACCCCCTCCTTTTCTACCTCAACTGTCTTACCCGCATCCTTCTCATTTTCAACCACTGGTTGGGGTGCCTTCTGCTCTAATTGCTTCCCACTTCTCAAATTGATTGCTTGGCATTACTCCCTTGGATTCATCACTGTATTATTAGGAAGGTTACCTTGCTATCTATTATTCAACGTGTTTGCCAGCTATCCCACATGTGTTTCCAAACTCCTGATGGATGACCTAGTCTCAGTCATGAACTGGGTGATCTCCTTTATGAATTGAGTCTGGGAGTTGTTGGATTCTGTCTGGGATTTAGCCAATGTCATCAGTGTTGCACTTATTTCATCTAACTTCTCTTGTAGGTCCGGTGGGCTGAACTGTTGTGAGGATGATGCCTGAAATTATGGTTGCTGCCCTTGTTCATTCTTTCATGAAAAATTTGGGTGATTTCTCCACCCCAGATTATATGTGTTAGAGAATGGATTGTTGTAGAGCCTCTGAAAATTCCCCACTGCCTGAACTTACTCCACATTATTTGGGTCAACTGTTGTACACCTATCAAAAGTATGGGGACCCCCACAAATTTCGCATTTCACTGGTGTCTGAACTGCTTTAACTGTCATGGCACTTTGCTGCATCTGTTTTGTCAAAGTAGCTACCTGCGCAGTCAATACAGTGATAGCATCTAGCTCATGAATCCTAGCCATTTTCCTACTGTTCATTGCTCTCTCATCGGCTCTCTGGTGGTTGTTTGTGGCCATATCCTCTAGCAAATCTAGCAAATCATGTGCCTCATTGACACTCTTTCCCATGAATGTACCTCCTGCTGCAGCATCAATGATAGTACGAGTTGTACCACTCAGCCCATTATAAAATATGTAGACTAGCATCCACTTCTTAATCCCATGATGTGGGCACTTCCTATGCAAATCTTTGAACCGCTCTCATGCATCATAGAGTGACTCTCCATCCATCTGATAGTAATTATTAAGCTCTCTTCTGAGCTTTGATGCTTTGAATGGAGGGAAGAACTTGGCGAGGAATATCTGGGCTAAGTCTTGCAATGTAGTGATGGAGTTCGTCTGTAATGAATTCAACCAGTACTTTGCTCTCTCCCTGAGTGAGAATGGGAAGAGCGTCAACCGAATGACATCATCAGTAACACCATTGTATTTAAATATTGCACACATCTCCAGGAAGTTTGCTAGATGTAGATGGGGATCTTCTATTGGTAACCCCCCAAATTGGACTGAACCTTGGACTATGTGCAAAATTGCTGTTTGATTTCGAAATTATTGGCTTCAACAACTGGAAGCCTGATGCAAGTCTGCACCCCTGTAATAGTAGGCATCACATAGTCTCCCAAGCTCCTTTCTGAAGGGACTTATCTTAAGACAGACGGTAACTCATCATCCATCAAATTGTTGTTTTGCTGATCTCCCGTTGCTAAGGAATCAACTGCTTTTTTCTCTTTCATGCTGCATGCGCACAATCTCAATCTCGTGGTTGAGGGATAAGAATGTCAGCTCCTCTCCTACTTCGCATAAACTAAGTTCCTGAGACTAATAAAAAACAACAAACAAATCATGACAAACAACACTAAAGCAAAATAAAGAAAAAAAACTGAAAATAAAAACCAAATTAGAAATAAGAATAGATAAACTGATATTAACAGTACGCCAGTCCCCGACAACGACACCAAAAACTTGTTGCGATTTTTCTAGATGCTTACACAAGTGTACGTACCGTTCAAGTAATAAAGATCTGTAAGATCGAGTTTATCGTCCACAGAGACTGATTTATTAAGTACCGATTATCTATTCTATGGTATCTATTTGGTTGACGTTCTTTAGTTTTAGATTGATGACTAAGAATTATGACTAAGTGCAGAAAATAAACTAAAGATGATTACACTTTGGGTTATAACAGTTATGAAGGAAATAGGGTTTCAATCTCCTCAACTATCCACTCTTTCACGTGTTAATGCAATGCTAATGATTCTTCTTCTTATTAAGATAGCAGGTTAACTAATCTGTCATTATACTCCGGTTAGGACATACACGAGATCAACCTAGTGCAGAAACCTTCTATATTTCTATGATAAGTTTTACCACACATGAGGATTAAGAACAATAACCTTTAATTACTACACAAGTATCGGGGTACTTTCGTCCACGATTTTAACCTATGTCTAGACAATTACAACATATTCAAATCTCACCTTTCAGACTTTTGATTCGAAATCATATAAGTGATGACAATTAATAGCTGGTTAATTATCAAGCAATCATAACACTATTGAATAGATCTTAATATGCTGAAGAAGAAATCAATAATCAATGCATTAACTATATGGAAGAGCTTCAAGAAGATTCGGTGGAAACCCTACTAAAGTAATTAACTCCTAAACATTGTCATGTCAAGAACTAAATTACAGCCCAACATAAACTGAAATAAAGTAAAGGAAAGAAAAAGAACTTGAACAAGAGTCTTCAATTGTAGTCTCATTCTTGCCTCCCAAAAGTATGAATTTTGATATGGCATAAGGTATAGAATATGAGCATAGTTTAGGGATTTTATACTTGAGAAAAGTTGTCTTTCGGACCATAAAACCCCTCTCTAATTCGGCCCAGGATTTCTGAAAATACGCGTAGGCACCGCGGATTCATTGTCCCAAGCGCGGTTTATTCAATTAAATCACTGTAGCTTCCTGGAAATATGGCACCGCGATTCCATGGCCAGGCACCGCGGTGCCTTCGACGGTGTTTCAGTTTCAGACTTTCGATAATTTTTACGCCTCGGTGCTAATTTTCCTGACCGCGGTTCCATGGCACCGCGGTGCTACTTGGCCAGGCACCGCGATGCCTCTCTGATTTCTGTCCGGATTGTGCCATATTTCTTCTGTTCTTTTTGGCACTTCTTAGGCTTCATTCCTTGGGCTGTGCTTGTGCAGATTTCACCTCCATTAAGCTCATTTCATCCTCGATTTAGTACTTCTCCTTTATGATCGATGAAACACAAAAATGAAAGAAAAACACACATAACACTATACAAAACGCAAAATAAATGAGTGAATTACTAACTAAAAAAACTAAAAAGTGTATACAAAATACACTTAACAAGACATAAGGTTGATTAATTGTGAGAAGTGGACCAAATTTGCAATTAAAATTTTAAGATTTTACACTTAACCTTAAAAGACCTTTCATCTCCCACATTTCATTTCAAACACCTCTCCCACTTCTCTCATCCTTTTCTCTAACAAGCCGATACACCCCCTATTCCATAGCAAAAAAATTGAAGCTTTCATATCATTCTTCCTAGATTAAGTCTTCTACAAAATTATAAGCCAAGGTAAACACCAAAACAGTGAGTATTTCAGCATTATCACTAGACCGAAAGTCAACCTGGAAATTTCAGTTTTGAGATGAATCTTTTGGAAGAAAAACATGTAAGGAAGATAGATTTTAATTTATAGAATACATGCATGTCATTTGGAGTTGAAGCAATGGTGAAAATGGTGCCAATTTGGAGCAGCTGGACCGTGTCATTTAGGGACTGTTTTGGCAAGATTAAGGTAAGAAATTCTTCTTTTTATAGTGTAATTGGAGTTGAATGTTGTTATAGTCTAAGAAATGAACTTGTGTTAAGAGGAACTTGGAATTTAGACAATGATTGTGGATATTTTTGGGGGTGTTGTAGCCGATTGAGACTGTTTTGGCTACATTGGCTTTGATTGTTGTTGTTATTATTGTCACTAATTGCATGTTACAATTGAAAAGAAATCTTGACATTTAAAGTTGTAATTGGTTATATGAAAGTGTTGAAGCATGAAATTGGATTTTAAGAAGTTAGGAGAAGAGCTATGGTGTTGTGCTTGACTAGGACTGAATATGTCCAGAAATTGTGAGCCTTGTTGTGATGTATTAGGGGTTATTTTGTTAAGATTATAATGCTGGAAATTGAGTTATGAACATGTATATACATTGTGGTAATTACTAATACACGTCTTAAAGAAATTAAAGTGTACAACGATGTTACTTTATATCCTTGGTATTGTTAGTTTTGTTGGTAAGTTGTGGATGTGCATATAAATAGGGGATGTGCTGCCCGAATTATTATAGAAAAGAGAGTCGTCATTCGATATAAAGTATGCTAGTAATCATATAATTGACGAACGTATTACCATTATTATAGGTTGAAGTACTAGACGAGATGTATTCTAATATTGAGTTGGTTAGTTTGACTAAAAAGTATGTGAATCCATCTTTTCTTCTTTTGGCATGATTTTCATAAATGAGTGTACGACGGTTTAGTTCTAATGAATCCTAATTCCAAATGATGATTTAAAATGATACATGACATGATAATGCCTTTTATCTATTTCATTGAGAGTCAAATGATGATTTAAATTGCATATGATTGCTCATGATAGCTATTCGTGCAAAGTGTTATTATTCCACCTCACCGAGTCCCGGGCCGACAATGTTCGTGGGCAGATCCTTGCATTTGTTCACCGAGTCCCTCACTAGAGGGCCGACAATGTTTATATATATATATATATATGATGGTTTTATGGACAATTATCCATGATGAGGGTACATATACCCATGATAATATATGATGATTTCATGGATATGTATCCATGATGCGGGTACAAGTACCCATGATAGTATATATATATATATATATATATATATATATATATATATATATATGATCATATGGACAGACATCCATGATTTTGATATGACTCTCATTTTTATAAGGCACATTTGAATCTCATTTCTATATGGCACAGTTGTATTGATATTTTGATTATTACACATGTCTCCTGTTATCTTTGGCCAGTTATGATCTTCCTTATAGTACTTCATGTTTTACATACTCAGTATATTATTTCGTACTGATCTCTTTTCCTCGGGGGGCTGCGTTCATGCCCGCAGGTACATGTACTCAGTTTGGTGATCCTCCAGTCTAGGATTCCTGTTCAGCTGTTTGGGAGAGCTCCATTGATTCGGAGCTTAGTCATTTTGGTACAGAACCTTATTATTGACTTATGTATATTTAGGGGCACGACGGGGCCCTGTCCCGTCATATTTCATTATCGTACTCTTAGAGGTCTGTAGACATGTGTGGGTGTCAGACGTGTTTTGGACTTGAGTGGATTGCATATGTGTTTTGGTCAACTGTACTATTGTTACACTTTATTTTGGGATGTTTCCGTATATAGTGACAACCTTGTCGGCTCGCCTATTTTGTTATGGCTGGCTAGCTGTGACTCCTCAGGAGACATATTTATTTTGATATGTATATATAGCGTCATGAGTCAACAACTTACTTTTATAAGATTTCTACGTTATCCTTGGTATCTGTGTGGTTATAGGTGACAGGTGGTATAAGGGTGCCCAGGTAGGGCACCGGGTCGCGGCCCGTCGGGTCGGATCGTGACACAACCCCCTGTACCTTTGTGGCATACTCCAACATGCGCTCGACCATACTGACTACAAGATGGTCGGGGTAGTCTCAATCGACCTTTGCAACTTTGATCCTAAGATGTTGACATCTTCGAATCCTTTAAATATCAACGATCCTTAGCGAATAAATCTCTGACCCCTCAAGGGCCTATCTCTATCAAACGCTCTAGGTTGAAGTCGTTTATGAGAGACAACCAACTGATTAAATACCTGCACCGGTCTCCTTACATCATAATCATACGGAGCCGATGGTAGGACTGGTGATACATGATCTTCCCTTAACTCCTCTAGTGCTACTGGGTTCGTCGATACTTGAGAAAATATCTTACTCATATCCTCTGACTGATATGTCTCAATAGAAAGCATACTACTCGTAATTACACTTGGTCCAACTTCAATCTCCCTGCTAATCATAATCCTACTGGAAGAAAGCATTGCTATAGTTGCAACAACAATAAGGTCTACAAGGCGAATTCTTACCAACTCTCGTGTTCCGGTATGTAGTACCTCTTTTATTTTACTCATTTTCAAAATAAATGTTTTGCTTCCCAAGCTTGCATTATCTATTTCGTATATGCGTGAGACAACTTCTCATAATCTTAAAACCTTTTAACATACAACTGCCCTTCTGGCGTATCAATCATCTTGATAGAAATTGCTCATTTACTGGCTACGAGTATAAACTAACCGAAGTCTTTTCTGTAATCGGGGTTACCAAAACAGTAACATGCACGAATTTAACTCAAATTCTCAAAACTCAGCTCTACTGCATGATTTACGAGACGAAAGAATAGAAATCAACCCTAAATGTCAGGAAGCCTCATGCGAATAAGTATGGTGCACAACATACTCATACACAAGACTCTACTAGACACGGCTTGTAGACTCCCTAGGACAGACATGCTCTGATACCAATTTTGTCACGATCCAAACCGGAGGGCCGCAACGGGCACCCAGATTCCACCCGCTGGGTACCCCTAATCACCCAACCATAAATAAGCACAGATTAAGCCAAAAAAGTTTTGAAAACTTTTAATCAAAAATTTGACTTATACATATATACATACCCATATCAAGGCCGACGAGGCCATACAAAACCACCATCCAGAGGACACCTGTGTTACACCCTGTATTTTCAAGGAAATATTATAAGAACGTACGTAAGGAAATAAGACTTGAACGTTGGAAAGAAAAGTATAATTACTTTTACTTAAGAAAATTTTGAAAAAATTTATGAAGGAAAAACTTAATTACTTGGAATTAGAGTCTCCAATTTGGTTTAAGGGATTAGTATATGATTATGAAAGATTGAATTTCTAAGTCTTGAATTTGATCATGTGGGGCCCACCGGAAATTTTACGGATTTGTGGAGCCCACAAGATTTTGAGATATTTTGGCCAATATGAAATTATTTTGGGAAGAATTAATTTTTGGACCAATAGGAGGGTGACACGTGTCACCCCCACTTGTCTTGCCAGATGTAACGCCCCATTTTCAACCGGAGTCGGAAACGGGATTACCGCTACATGGTTGGATTCCTAAAATGCTATTTTAAAGGAGTCGCCACCTAATTATTATAGTGAATTAGGACACTAAAAATGTAGCATAAAATACTACAAATGATCTCCATTTTAAAGGTCTGTGAAACTATGTGAAATTCTAGGTAAGGGTTCTTTATTATCCTAAGGGGAAGGGGTTAGGCATCCTAAAGGATCCGCTAACTTGCGGTTGTCCGTTCAAACTTAGGTTTAAAATTATTGTGCTAACATGCAATTTACAATTCTAAAGGTGTTCTAATTACTAAACTAACCAAAAGATATTTAAACTAGGCATACAAATATTTGAAATAAATATATATTAAACAAGATAGTAATGAAAGTGAATAATCATAAAAGATGTAATGAAGAGAATTTAGCGACACTTCGCTTTTATTTTATTTTTATGCGAATATTTTAACTTTGGGGTGCGCCTCCGGATACCTGCAAAAGACACTTAGTAGAAGAGTTAGTAAATAATAAATAAATTACAAAACAAACACAATGTATGCATATATATATAGATATATATATATATAGAAGATATTGTGAAAGATATATTTTTTTATAGTGTGGGCTCAGCTAGTGTTATGCCAATGATACTAAGACATGAGAAGCCAATATCGCTACGGCGGTCGACTACCTCGCGGTGAACGATACTATGCATTCTCGTCTAATCTTTTTCACTTTCCTCCTCGCCCACATATTCCGTCTCGCTTACCACGGAGGCCTCCAGATCGACCGATAAATCCTTCTTTGGCCAGTGTAGTATCAAATTCAAAATCAGTAAAATATCAAGTGTAGTAACTTGTTCAAAATCAGTAAAATACCAAGTGTAGTATCATATTCAAAAAATCAGTTTAATAAAGTAATAAAAGGGCAAAATCGTCCAAATCATTGTGGAATGCCCAAAAACAGTATCAACACGGAGCGATGAAGCAACATAGCCCAAGCGAAACGCAACGGCGGGGTAAGCAACAACACCAAAGCGAGCGCAACCGAGAGCGAGCAAGGCAAGCGGCGAGAACACGATTGTCGGAGTTCAAACTCGGCCATTATCCCAATAATGAGGTCGAATCAGCCCAACAAACAAACATAAGCGACAAACTCCACAAGACCCCCGACACGGTTCGCCGGAGTTTTTAAACTCCGACCAGTTACCCAAAACAGGAAAAAAAAATCAGTCTAGAACCGAGATAACAAACGAAGCCCACAATGCGATCGAAGCAATGTCGCGGAGTTTTTAGAACTCCGGAGGCGACGCAAAAATCGAAAATCGGTTAACGAATCACAACATATAATAACAACAACGCGAAAGGCAGCGTCTCGCGATCGCCGATGGTCGACTCGGCGAGGCAGCGACAGAATGAATCTGAGGTTGTGACGGAGGTTTGCTGGAGGTTTGGTTCGCATGGGGGTGGTCGACGGGAGACGGGTGTTAGGGTCGCCGACAAAGAGCAACAGCGACGGGCAGTGTGGAGGTAGATGGGGAGACTGGCGGCGACGACGGTAAAGACGACGGGATGGTGGTAACGGGAGCAGCGGGGAGGGGACAGGTGTGACTGCAGGGTGTTTTGAAAAGGGGGGTTCGCCGGAGCTTGGAGCTCCGGCGAAGGACGGCGGCGAATGGCGGCGGCGAAGGGATGGGCTGAGGGAGAGGGAGAAAGACTTTCTTTTCCTTTTCTGAAAAATGAAAAATGGGCTCTGTTGCCTTTTCTTTTGTTAAGTGCTGAACGTGGGCTCCCCTTTTAAAAATTGCTCAACATTGTGGACTTGTGGGCTGCCCCCCTCCTAATGGGGTAATGTTTAATAAATAGGGGATAGAATTAGGGTTTGGTATTTTAGGGGGGAATGAAAAGTGGGTTTGAAATTTAAAAAAAATGAGGGGGAAATAAAAGGGGGTGTTTGGATGAAATAAAAAATGGTGTTGGATTGGAATGATTCGGATTGGGTTCCGTACTGGACTGGTTTGACAAAATGCAAAGCGGGTTAATTATTTAAAGAAAAATTATTTAAAAAGATGCAAAATTATTAAAATGCAAATCTGCAGCGCAAAATGCAATATTTAGACAAATGTTTAATGTCTAATTAAAATCAAAACGGGATGTCAATTAATTATTTAAAGAAATGCAAAATATTGTTATAAACATAATATTAACAAAAACATAATGCTTAAATAAAAATAAATAAATAAAAAAGATGCAATGTCATTTTGTGAATAAATAAACATAGAATATTATGTAAAAATATGCAAAATAACGATTAAAATGCGGTGTGCTAAAATACTTTAAAATTGCACGAAATATACAAAAACGGGTCAAAATTGATTGTCAACAGCATGTCCCTCTTTGTACGGAGATGATGGAAGAGTCTTCAGACAAAGACGTTGACTCGTAGCCAATTTTGTCCTGTTTTATAAACTAGAACTCAAAAGTAGGGATGATGCAGACTTAGAATTGTCCCAGTGTCGAATTATGATGACACTGGGTCGTTGCGATGCTAAAGTAAAAAGTAAAGCTGACGCAGATTTAAAAATGTCCCAGTGTCGAATTATGGCGGCCTTTGGGTTGTTGTGATGCTAAAGTAAAAAGTAAAGGCCTTGATTTAAAAATGTCGATGTCGAATTATGGCGGCCTTTGGGTTGTTGTGATGCTAAAGTAAAAGTAAAGTGGCTTGATTTAAAAATGTCGATGTCGAATTATGGCGGCCTTTGGGTTGTTGTGATGCTAAAGTAAAAAGTAAAAAGGCCTTGATTTAAAAATGTCGATGTCGAATTATGATGGCCTTTGGGTTCTTGTGATCTTTGAAAATAAAAAGCAAAGCGGCAGATTTAAAAAGTCGATGTCGAATTATGATGGCCTTTGGATTGTTGCGATCAAAGCGATTTAAAAAGTCGATGTCGAATTATGATGGCCTTTGGATTGTTCGATGCTAAAGTAAAAGTAAAGGCGATGATTAAAAAATGTCGATGTCGAATTATGATGACCTTTGGGTTGTTCTGATGCTAAAGTAAAAGTAAAGTAGCGATTTAAAAATGTCGATGTCGAATTATGATGGCCTTTGGATTGTTGCGATCTTTGAAAATAAAAAGCAAAGCGCCTTGATTTAAAAAAGTCGGTGTCGAATTATGATGGCCTGGATTGTTCTGCGATGCTAAAGTAAAAGTAAAGGCGATCAGATTAAAAAATGTTCGATGTCGAATTATGATGACCTTTGGGTTGTTCGATGCTAAAGTAAAAAGTCAAGTGTAGCGATTTAAAAAGTCGATGTCGAATTATGATGACCTTTGGTTCTTTGATCTTTGAAAATTAAAGTGATGACGTAGATTCAAAATTTTGTCACAATGTCGAATTATGATGACCTTTGGGTTACGTGGTGAAAAATTAAAACCAAAGCGGGGCGATTTAAAAATTGTCGATGTCGAATTATGATGACAGGGGTCATGGCGTTGCGAGGATCTTTGGAGGAAGCGGATCGACATTCGAGGTACAAATTGCTTGGTTATTTGTAAGAGGTAGTTCACGTTGTGCTCACTGTTCTGTATGCTAAGACTTAAACAAGCGGTTAGTGCATAGCTTATTAAGGCAAATGATAACGCGTGAATTTATATGCGATATGGCTGTTTGAGTATAAAAATGCTATCTGCGAAAATGTGATGCTGCGCCAAATCTTGTGATTTCGCCGCTTGCGGGCGTGTTGCGATTGTGAATGCGGATATGTTGTCCTTCTTTGCAAGCGTCCTGTAGACTAAAGCTCGAAAGAGTTAGTGCATGCGCTAAGGCGAGTAATAAAGCATGAATAAGAAATGCAATATCGAAAGTATAGAAATCGTCCTTGCGTAGATGTGATATCTTTGATGATAAGCGTCATTTCGGACTTGTTGTCTTGATAACGTCGTTGCACTGGGCGTGTTGCGTTGGCGTCGTTGCGTAAACGCATTCTTCTTGGCGTCGTTGCGTGGACTTCTTTGTCTTGATAACGTCGTTACTGGGCGATGTTCTTTCTTTGGCGTCGTTGCGTAGACTTCTTTGTCTTGATGATGTCGTTACTGGACCTGATCGCGATGGCGTCGTTGCACGGGCGTATTCTTTGTTGGCGTCGTTGCGTGAAGCAATCGCGATAGTGTCGTTGCACGAACCTGATGATAATGCGTCGTTGGCCCGGGCGTATTGTTGTTGGCGTCGTTGCGTAGACAGCAATCTTGATGGTGTCGTTGCACGGACCTGATGTTGATAACGTCGTTGCACGGGCGATGTTCTTCTTTGGCGTCGTTGCGTAGCGCAATCTTGATGGTGTCGTTGCACTGGACACAATCACGTGCGTCGTTACTGGGCGTGTTCTTCTTGGTGTCGTTGCACAATGCACTGATAACGTCGTTACTGGGCGATGTTCTTCTTTGGCGTCGTTGCGTAAACGCAATGATGATGGTGTCGTTGCTGGACGCAATCTTGATAAGGTCGTTTCTGGGCGTGTTCTGCTTGGCGTCGTTGCGTAAGCGCAATGCGATGGTGTCGTTACTGGACGCAATCGCGATACGTCGTTGCTGGACATATTCTTTCTTGGCGTCGTTGCGTAGGCAATCTTGATGGTGTCGTTGCTGGACGCAATCGCGATGCGTCGTTGCACTGGGCGTATTCTTCTTTGGCGTCGTTGCGTAAGCGCAATCGCGATGGTGTCGTTGCACGGACCGCAATCGCGATAACGTCGTTGCGTGAGCCAATCTTGATGTCGTTGCACGGACCGCAATCGCGATAACGTCGTTACTGGGCGTATTCTTTCTGGCGTCGTTGCGTAAACGTCTTGATGGTGTCGTTGCACGGACACAATCGTCGCGTCGTTGCACGGGCGTATTCTTCTTTGGCGTCGTTGCGTAAAGCAATCTTGATGGTGTCGTTGCACTGGACGCAATCGCGATGCGTCGTTGCGTAGCGCAATCGCGATGGTGTCGTTACTGGACACAATCGCGTAACGTCGTTACTGGGCGTGTTCTTCTTTGGCGTCGTTGCGTACGCAATCTTGATGGTGTCGTTACTGGACGCAATCGCGTGCGTCGTTGCACTGGGCGTATTCTTCTTTGGCGTCGTTGCGTAAGCCTTAATCTTGATGGTGTCGTTGCTTGGACACAATCGCGTCGCGTCGTTACTGGGCGTGTTCTTTGCTTGGCGTCGTTGCGTAAACGCAATCGCGATGGTGTCGTTGCTTGGACGCAATCGCGATAACGTCGTTGCACGGGCGTATTCTTCTTTGGCGTCGTTGCGTAGGCGCAATCGCGATGGTGTCGTTGCTTGGACCGCAATCTTGCGATACGTCGTTACTGGGCGATATTCTTTCTTTGGCGTCGTTGCGTGAAGCAATCTTGATGGTGTCGTTGCTGAACGCAATCGCGATAACGTCGTTACTGGGCGTATCGGCTGCGCTCTGTAGAATAAATGCTCACGCAAGCTAAGCAGAAAAAGCGTTAGTGTATACTGTTTAAGCGAGATGATAAATGTATATGAGAAGTGCAATTTTATGGGTTGAGATGTCTTCACGATCGCGGATGAATCGAGATGTTGTCCTTGCGGACATGCTAAATGCATGGCCCGACAAAGCGCCGTGATGCCTTTGTTGGAGTGCGATCGTGGGTTGCCAATTTGACTTTATGCTCGAGTTGATCGCTAGGTTTTGTTGCGGGCCTCTGAACTTTGGTATTCGATTGTTGATGCCCTTTACCTGCTGCTGCTTTGCTTTGCTGCGGATTTTGGATTGTTGTCATCCTCTGTCTTTCTTTGCTTTCTTATACGCTATCTGAAGAAACTTTTAGCGTATTTTACGCCGGCTATTGCACTTTTACATTAATATGAAAAGACTGCGCTCAAGAAAATTTGTGAGTTTTGAAGTCGATTCGCATTTGACTTCGCCGCCTTGTTTCTTGATATCAGCGTGCCTGACCTGTTCGGACTTGCAACCCTTGTCTGGTTTCCTGCTTTGTCCCAGTTTTGAATATGCAAAGGGCGTTTGGCCTAAAGTGGGTCTTAATGTAGTTGCTTGTAGTGATGTTTAGGCATTGATTTTGGCACTGTAGGGTTGCCATTTCTTTGCGATGGCGGGCGAGCTGCTCGATCGGATCTATGCCACTTTTCTCTTCTGAGACCCCTGCTTTGCCTATAGGAACCAAGACAGGTTCCGACTCGTTCTGCTCAAAATGCCCTTGAATCAGTCATGTCGCTGGACCGTGCCTTTGATCTTGTGAGATATCGATGCTCTGTCATTTGTAGTCAAATACAAATCGACCTTTGGGGAGATGATAAATCCTTTAGACAACATGTAGCAAACTGCGTTAGTGTAAAACACGTGATTTTGCAGAAGTGTAAAAACATTTAGCAAATACATGTTGCACATAAATTATCGCATTCTGGCGAGTCTAACGTGCGTGGGGACCGCTTTTATGCGGTAGGCCTAAGCGTCACATATGCGAGGTCGTGATGGATTTGTCCAAGCCGCCCAGCTATGGCGCTTTGTTGGAAATGGCGACCAAATGGCGTGCACTTTCCAATTTCAGCATGACATGATTAGGTTTGGATTTGTCTATCATTGCCACGCTACGCCTGATATCTTTGGTTGGTCGTTGGGTTGAGAAACGTCGACAAGTTTGGTGTCTTCTAATTGTGGTGTCGATGCCAGGATTGACCAACCTAAGGTAAATGCATCATGCCCTAAAATAAGGGTGGTATAGCTCTATCTTAAGTTTCTAAGATTTGGCTTTTCTAGGCCTTGAGTTCGGCGGACGGACTCAGTGAGAAGGCTACGCGGCCCAGTTAGGCAAGGCACTCCACGTATGTTACCAACTCTCTAAATTTGGATTTTGAAGAAAGAATTTTCTTTGATGCACAGCGCACCTCGCATGCAGTGTGTGATTGTGTGAATTTTCCAGAGTGGAAGAAATATGAGCGGAATGCCAGTTTAAGGAAAGCAGTAAAGCAGGTAGCAAAAATAAAATAAATAAACAAAATACAACACACAAAATTTAAATGCAAAAAGTAATGCCAAATAATAACCCTAGGTCTGTTGTGGTTAAGAACCTAAATTCCCCAGTGAAGTCGTCATTTCTGTCACGCCCCTTTTCGACCGCGACATTTATTTTCTAAACTCGCTCCTGCTCAAATAAAAGCGTTAGAAAATAAAATACCAAAAATGCCAAAAGGTGCAAAAGTGCTAAAAACGCTAAAGGCGCTAAGGTTTCGCGGAGTCGCCACCTAATTAGTTTGGGTGAATTAGGACACTAAATGTTTAACTAGTTTAAAGTAAAACATTAACTCCATTTTAATGGTCTGCTAGACTTAATGAGATTCTGGGTAAGGGTTCTTTATTAATATAGAGGGAAGGTGTTAGGCGCCCTCTAAGATCCGCTAACTTGCGGTTGTCCTGTCAAACCTAGGGTTAATTATTATATTAAAATGCTTGTTTTGAAGAATGCTTCAAAGTATTTTTAAGGCGGCATGTTGAATAAAGTTTAATAAGACTAATGCTATATAAAAAAATAAAAAAAAAATAAAAAAACTTTAAAGTATGCATTTATATTGTTTATAGATGTATGCAAGTATAAAACACATTTTTTGAAGAATGCAAGATTTATTTAAAGTATACAAAATGAGCTTTGGTTTCAAAGAAAAGAAATATATTCCTAAAATAATAGGACTTTAAAGTACGCATTTATATTGTTTATAGATGTATGCAAGTATAAAACACATTTTTTGAAGAATGCAAGATTTATTTAAAGTATACAAAATGAGCTTTGGTTTCAAAGAAAAGAAATATATTCCTAAAGTAATAGGGACTATATGAAATGTAGTGTTTAGCTTAGTATAGGAGTAACAATGCAAATCTATTATGACAAAATATGTGTTTGTAAACTAGGATGTGCGGAGGTCTTTTTCATGCAAAGATTAACGATCTTGGGATCTAAATAGCTTTTGCTAGGTCAAATGCTAATAATGCTTTCATAACAAACTGCTTTTCTTTTCTAGATCTTAGCTTCCTACATGATTATGAGAATGAAATTGTTAAGGGGTTAGCATGATTTGAGTAATATGCGACGACTAAGGTAATTGACTTAAGGGGAATGAGATTTCTAGTGTCCAACTACTTGCTAATCTATTGGTTCAAGATTTAATTATTCTAACTATTCTATTAATTAGTGTAGTGTTAAACAATTAATTTACAACAAATAAATAAAGCAGAATAAAATAAAGATGACTCGGGGAAGTGACGATGTCATTCCGCCTATAGCTTGAAATTTCTGACACAGAGAGGATGCAATTGCGGACGTGGACATGTGCTTCGTTTGATAAGAGGTGCGATGAGTCTCGTATCGAGACTCTTCATTTGCTCTCATGCATTGCAGTTCATGTAAAATAAGAAAGAAATAAGGATTAGTACGAGCCCAAACAATAATTGATACAAATAATTAGAACGAGCACATAACATGACCTGATGACTCGAGAGCAAATGGGAAAAGCGGCGGGCGATCGGCTGGGCCACAGGTGCGGCGATTGGGGCAAAAAATGCAAAAAGGGAACACTATTGTGATGCTAAGAGTAGGCAGCAGGAAGGAAAACAAATTTATACAGCAAGCATGACACACATGGAGAACAAGATAGAAAAGCACAAGACAAATGGCGATCGAGGAGCAAATTCAAGAGAACAATACTTCAAGGCTAAGAGAAGGCATCGATCATGTTTAGTAATAGGGAACAGATCTAGTTCCAAATCAGGTATGAGGTAGCGCAAACCAAGCATTAAACAGAATGCAAAGAAACTAGCCTAAATGTGAAATTTTAGATTTAAAAGGAGAACCAATACAGCAAACAGCAAGCAGCAAGTTTAACCGATAAGTGAGCATAATGCATCTTAAGCCCAATATTCATAGAGCAGTGAGGATCAGCAGGCAGCAGGTTGGCCCAAAAATGGGCCACTTTATGCACAGTTTATTTACTGCAGATCTTTTCAGAGAAGGGATTCTTATCCATTACACGATTAGGAGCAAGCACCGAGATATTATCATTTTAGTCACTGAAGTCTTTTAGACATTAAGCTATACATGACTACTGGTTCATTTTTAACAGAACCCAAATAAGCATTGATTTCTGTCTACCTCTTTCAGCTAAAGGACATGATGCAAATCACTTCCTAGCCAAAATACACATTTGTACATTCAGCCCTGATTTCAACTAGTAAGCATATCAAACTTGAGCCAGCACAAGACTAATCTATACATGTGATTCAAAGTAAGAGACATGACGCACATATGCAAGACAAAAACTTCAATAGGGATGCATGGTCACTTGGTTTAAAACTTAACAATTAGTAGACCTAAGATGAACTCACATAAAGTTCAGGGGGCTCCATATACATCATCTCAAACAGGAACATCAATAACAGTTAACATTAATTTGAGCAGATTCAGTGATTCGCTAAGCCTGAAACATTTGTAAATATTGATTTAACACACTCAATCGCGCGAAAGGCATATTTCACACCGATATTGGTATTGAACTAAACACATTGACACCCGTAACTACGAACACGGTGGCGATTAATTACGATAAGCGGGTTCAACACAAACCGATGTACTTCACATCATACGGATGATATTAAACATAAGCAGCGAGAACACGTCATTGAGCGGGTTGTAAGGCGTAAAATGAGAAATCTGAAGAGAAGCGGGTTTACCTTCTCGGACGACCGAGCGGCGTATCAAGTCGTCGGTCCACTCGGCGGGTTTTGGGTTTGAGATGCGAAAAGTCGGAGTTTGCTTGTCGGTTTCTTTCTTTGGAATTTAGAAGAAGGGTTCGAACTTTCCTATTCGTGCTAGGCTAGTGGTGCAGGTGTTGCTCACTTTCTGATGCTCTGCTGTGCTCTCCCCTATTGTTCTCCTCTGAGCCCTGCCTTCCTGTCTGTGCTCTGCTCTGCCTTACTATGTTCGACCGATGCCCTGCATCGATGCTCTCCGTCTGCCCCATTGTGCATGACTTGCATGTGTTTATATAGCCCTCCTTTGAGTTCTAATAATGGTAAGCAATTAAAGGCTGATTTACGTCTTTGATTGTTTACTAAAGCAGTATTGATTTGGTTCGATTTGAAGTGGTTTGATAAGGTAACGATTTGAAGGAAGATCTGGTTTTGGTTATGGTAAGATGTCGTTGGCTGAAAAGAGGAAGGTTTGGGTTCGATTGGCCGGATTCTCAGGCGAGAATCACGGCAAGGAAGGTGCGGCGATGGGGGGGGAAGGTGCGGCGGATGAAGGGCTTAGGGTTAGGGCTGCGTTTTGTATTGGGGCTTTTGTCGACGAGGGAAGAAGGTAAAGGCTGAGAAGGGAAAATAAAAGGCTGGGGCGGGCACGATAAGAAAAAGGTGTGGGTAGGCGACGAAGTCGCGGGTGGGGAGTGCGGATAAATTTGGGTAAGTTAGGGTAGTATTAGGATGCTAAAATGTAAAAGAATGCTTAAGAGCATATCAGTCAAACAGGTTACAAATTATAAATCACATAAGAAAATCTGAAAGGGAATGGGTTTACCTTCTCCGACGACCGGCGTATCAAGTCGTCGGTCAATCGGCGGGTTTTGGGTTTGCGATGCGAATGAAAAGTAAGCGCTTGCGATTTTTGGCTAGAAGCGAGAGAAGGTTCGATGATCCACGAATCGATGCTCTCAGCTCTATTCGACTACGTGTGTGTTCTTAGCTGTTGCTCGGGGTGTCCTATCGATGCTGCATGCATGCGTCTTGAATAGGCTCTCCGTGCTCCGCAGTGTAAACGATTGCCCTAAATTGCTATGTGGTTCCTCACTATTGCTAAGGGTGAAACGATTGCTATCTCCCTCTTTCTGCTCTACTCTCCGTCTCAATTTCTGACCTAAACTGCTATCTCCTAACTGCTGTTCCCCCCGTCCTTTCTAGAGGGAAGGGGTTAGGCACCCTCTAAGATCCGCTAACTTGCGGTTGTCCTGCCAAACCTAGGGTAATTATTATGTTTAAGAAATGCAAAATAGAAGTTCTTCCTGCTTAATAAAATGCTAAAATGTTAAAATGTTTAAAAGGTGGTATAAAAAGGACAAAAGGTGTTATAAATAAATAAAAGAGCTAATTACCCTAGATTATATAGAAGATATTGTGAAAGATATATTTTTATATAGTGTGGGCTTAGCTAGTGTTATGCCAATGATACTAAGACATGAGAAGTCAATATCGCCACGGCGGCGGTCGACTCGCCTCCTGGTGAACGATACTATGCATTCTCGTCTAATCTTTTTCACTTTCCTCCTCGCCCACATATTCCGTCTCGCTTACCACGGAGGCCTCCAGATCGACGGATAAATCCTTCTTTGGCCAGCGACCCGAGGCCTCCGTGGTAAGCGAGACGGAATATGTGGGCGAGGAGGAAAGTGAAAAAGATTAGACGAGAATGCATAGTATCGTTCACCGAGCGAGTCGCCGCTGCATTGACTTCTCATGTCTTAATCATTAGCATAACACTAGCTGAGCCCACACTATATAAAAATATATCTTTCACAATATCTTCTATATATATATCTATATATATATGCATACATTGTGTTTGTTTTATAATTTATTTATTATTTACTAACTTTTCTACTAAGTGTCTTTTGCGGTGCGGGCTTTTAAGTTAAATCATTCGCATAAAATGAAATAAAAGAGAAAAGTCGCTAATTTCTCTTCATTACATTTTTTTATGATTGTTTACTTTTATTACTATCTTGTTAAATATATATTTATTTTAAATATTTGCATGCCTAGTTTAAATATCTTTTTGATTAGTTTAATAATTAGAACACTTTTAGAATTGTAAATTGCATGTTAGCACAATAATTTTAAACATGATCATATATGTCTAAATTGGCATTCAAAGCTTTATAAATTGATCTATTTCCCAATTGATTGCTTCCCTGTGCCTGTGCCGAATAAACCTATATTCTGATGGCCCTTCTCTGTTTTAAATGTAAGTTGGCATTGTCTAAGTATGTCTTCTGATCTTGTATCCTAAATTGGGAGCACGGAGGTATGGTATTGGTTTATCACGGCTAATGGTTGAAAATGAGCATGCAAGAGGTGTCTCGGGCCGTAAATCTCCATTTTGCCTCTGTGTTGTCTGTCATTACGCGTACATGGGCTAAGCCCATTGGGTCACTTCTCATTTGTTTTGTTATCTACTAACCCATACGGGCATATATGCTTAAACATAAAATTATATGTGTTACATCTCATGCTAAATGCTTATTTATTATTATGATAGAGATTTGGACATGTACTAATCCTTATATTTTTTTTACATGGCACGCACCGGAGCAACAAAGAGTCTCATAACGAGACTCGTCGTGGCAAACGTAAAGGCATGCATATACATCCATCGAGTCCCTCTTCGGCAATTCCTAGAAAAACAAATAGGACGGGGTCATCCGCTTCAATCCCTTGCTCTCTTATCTCATCCTTATCTTACTTTATTTGTTATTGTAATTTATAACTTTGTAATTAATAGGAAACCAAGAGCAATTAGCATTTCGAACGCATAAGGGGAAGGTAATTTATAATTGGAAACGCATTTCTACTTTACGCGTCTTTTACGATTATTATATCTAAATTTTACCAAAGCAATCTAAATGATTTAACTTGCATTATAAAATCAACAATTTGTTTCTTATTAAACCCATAATAAATGTCCTCCTAAACTCTCAACAAAAATCATCTTAAGCATTTTTTTATATAATATTACGCGCAAGTTAAGCAAGATTAATTTAGCTAGCAGTATACCTAACTAGTCCGTAAATAACCTTTGCATGAACACATAATTAGTCCATAAAGCACCCTCTTAGCATTCTTTAACATGTCTAGCCCTTTTTAGCACTTTTAATCGCCCTTTGGCATTTAACACCTTTAGCACATTTTGTCCTTAATATTTTAGCACCTCCTAGCATTCTTTTGTACTTTAGCATATTAGCACTACTTTCAGCACTTTAGCATTTAGCATTTTTTAAGCGCCCTTTAGCACCTTTAGCACCCTTCTAGCATTTAATACCTTTCAGCAACCTTTAGTATTTTAAGCACTTTTAAACATTTAGCATTTAGCTCTTTTATTTATTTATAACACCTTTTGTCCTTTTTATACCACCTTTTAAACATTTTAACATTTTAGCATTTTATTAAGCAGGAAGAGCTTCTATTTTGCATTTCTTAAACATAATAATTACCCTAGATTAACACTTCAAAGATATATTTAATTAGTTAATTTAGGCTAATGAATTTAGTTAAATTATTTAGGTGCTTAACGTCGTTGCCTGGACGTGTTGCTGCTGGCGTCGTTGCGTAGACGCAATGTTGATGATGTCGTTGCTGGACCTTTGTCGCGATAACGTCGTTGCACGGGCGTTTCTTTGGCGTCATTGCGTGACGCAATCGCGATGGCGTCGTCGGCATTGCGTCTGCAACGGCGCCAGCGGCAACGTCGGTGCGGCGTTATCGGCGTATGTCGACGGCGACATCATCGGCGTGCGTCTGCAGCGGCGCGCCAAGCAATCGTCGAACACGGCGTCATCGGCGTGCGTCTACGCAGCGGCGTCCGACAACCGTCGAACGCGGCGTTATCGTGGATGCTATATAAGAGGGTAGTATGAAGGCTGGGTAGAATTAGGAGTTTAATTAAGTGTTAATTCTAGGTGTTAGTTTTAGGTGCTATTTAATTAATTAGTTAACTAGTAGTAATTCAAATTAATAAATTGTGCTTAAAAATTTTTAGGTGCTTTATTAACCTAATTACAAGAATAAAAATAGGCGTGCTACTTAATTAAAGAATAAGGACGGACGTGTTATTTAATTAATGCTTAATATTTTAGAATGCGGCGCTATTTATTTAAAATCTTATTATTGTGCATTATTGCGAAGTTAAACTAAAATTGAATTGAGTTTAACTTAAATTATTTAAATGCTAAATGCAAATATGATATTTAGGAATTGTTTAAAGCTTTTATAAATGCGATGCTATTAAATGCATGTATTAGATTAAAATTGATTTTAAATTACAAATGATTATGAAATTCTCTTGCGTATTAATAAATGCGGCTATGCTACTTGACACGACGTCGTTGCTAAATTATTTATTTTATGTATTTATTATTGATTAAGAATCCTGACAGGGCTTGAAATCAATTAATGCGGGCACGGGACTCTAAGTGTTTAATACTCTACGTGAGACGCGACGCCATTATTGAATTGTTTATTTATGCCTGTATTTATGTTTTATTCGCTGCATTTTATTATAAAAATCCTAAAAAAATTATTTTACAAAATTAGTGTAATTTTATAGTTAATGACTGGACGGGAGGGTCACAATTGGGTGTCAACAGCTGTCCCTCTTTGTATGGAGATGATGGAAGAATCTTGGACAAAGCGTTGACTCATGTAATTTTGTCTCGATCTTGAAATTGCAAAAATGTTGGCGGGTAAGCGTGGCGCAAAAATCAAAATCTGTCCCAGTGTCGAGTTATGACGACACTGGGTTACCATGGTCAAATCACTAAGGCGGGCTAACGCGGACTCAAAGCTGTCCCAGTGTCGAGTTATGACGACACTGGGCTACCATGGTCAAAACACCAAGGCAGGCTAACGCGGACTCAAAATCCCGGTGTCGAGTTATGGCGACCTTTGGCTACCGTGGTCAAAACACCAAAGCGAGCTAAGCGGACTCAAAGTTGTCGGTGTCGAGTTATGGCGACCTTTGGGCTACCATGGTCAAACACCAGCGGCGACTAACGCGGACTCAAAAGCGTCGATGTCGAGTTATGGCGACAGGCTACCATGGTCAAACACGGCGACTAACGCGGACTCAAAGATGTCGATGTCGAGTTATGGCGACGGGCTACCATGTCAAAACACCAAGGCGAGTTAACGCGGACTCAGCATCGATGTCGAGTTATGGCGACAACTTTGGTGTGGTGTAAAGAATAAAATAAAATAGCGGGCTTGAACACAGGGTGTCGCTATGGCTTATGGTCTTTGGGTTATGGTGATGTGGGCGAGTGGACCGGCTGAGGCGCTTCTACCAATCGTTGGGAAGGTTGGCCCGACAAATTGCCCCGTTGTTGTAGAGAAAATTCACGTTGTGCTCCTGCTCGCGTGCTAAGACTTGACAAGCGGTTAGTGCATGCTGTTAAGGCAAAATGATGATCGTAATTTTAAAAACAATGTAGTGAGTAGAAAAGTTATCATGCAAAAATGTGATACTCTTTGTGTTGATGCGATCTTTGCAAATCTTTGTGATTTCGCCGCACGGGCGTGTTGCGATTGTGAATGCGGATCGTTGTCACTTGCTGCAACTATCACAAGACTAAAGCTCGAAGCAAGAGTTAGTGCATGCTGCTAAAACGAATAATAAAGCATGAATGAAAAGTGCAATTTGAGAACAGGAAATCGTCCTGCGTATATGTGATATCGCGATGATAGTGTTATTTTGGACTTGTTGTCTTGATAACATCGTTACTGGGCGTCTTTGTTGTTGGCGTCGTTGCGTAGGCAGCAATCGATGATGTCGTTACTGGACATAATCTGCTAACGTCGTTGCTTGGGCGTATTCTTGATGGCGTCGTTGCGTGACGCGATCGCGATGGCGTTGTTGCACGGGCGTGTTCTTCTTTGGCGTCGTTGCGTGAACGCAATCTTGATAGTGTCGTTACTGGACGCAATCGATAACGTCATTGCACTGGGCGCATTCTTTGGCGTCGTTGCGTGAAACGCAATCGCGATGATATCGTTGCACAGACATAATCGTGCGCGTCGTTGCACTGGGCGTGTTGCCTTTGGTGTCGTTGCGTAAACGCAATCGATGATGTCGTTACTGGACATAATCGCGTAACGTCGTTACTGGGCGATATTCTTCTGGCGTCGTTGCGTAAACCTTAATCTTGATAGCGTCGTTACTGGGCGATATTCTTTCTTGGCGTCGTTGCGTAAACGCAATCTTGATGGTGTCGTTGCTGAACCGCAATCGCGTCGCGTCGTTACGGGCGTGTTCTTCTTGGCGTCGTTGCGTAGGCCGCAATGCGATAACGTCGTTACTGGGCGTGTTCTTTCTTGGCGTCGTTGATTAGACAATCGCGATGATGTCGTTGCACGGACATAATCGCGTAACGTCGTTGCTGGGCGTGTTCTTTCTTGGCGTCGTTGCGTAAGCGCAATCGCGATAGCGTCGTTGGTGGGCGATGTTCTTCTTTGGCGTCGTTGCGTAGACGCAATGCTGATGTCTTAGTATCATTGGCATAACACTACAGTTACATTGTTTTTAAAATTATGACGACACTGGGCTACCATGGTCAAAACACCGAAGCGAGCTAGCGGACTCAGCTGTCCCGATGTCGAGTTATGGCGACCAAGGCTACCGTGGTCAAAACACCAAAGCGAGCTAACGCGGACTCAAGTGTCGGTGTCGAGTTATGGCGACCTTTGAGCTACCGTGGTCAAAACACCAAAGCGGTAACGCGGACTCAAAGTCGATGTCGAGTTATGGCGACCTTTGGGCTACCATGGTCAAAACACCAAGGCGAGCTAACGCGGACTCAAAGTCGGTGTCGAGTTATGACAACCTTTGCTACCATGGTCAAAACACCAAAGCGAGGCTAGCGGACTCAAAGCGTCGATGTCGAGTTATGGCGACAACTGAGCTACCATGGTCAAAACACCAAGCGAGCTAGCGGACTCAAAGTCGATGTAACCGAGTTATGGCGACGGGCGTAGTGTAAAGAATAAAATAAAATAACGGGCTTGAACACAGGGTGTCTGCTATGGCTTATGGTCTTTGGGTTCTATGGTGATGTGGGCGAGTGGACCAAGCGCTTGGTACCAATCGTCGTTGGGAAGGTTGGCCCGACAAATTGCCAGGTTATTTGTAAGAGAAAATCACGTTGTGCTCTGCTCCTGCGTGTGAGACTTACAAGCGGTTAGTGCATAAGCTGTTAAGGCAAAATGATGATCGTAATTTTAAAAACAATGTAGCGTGAGTAGAAAGTTATCATGCAAAAATGTGATACTGCTTGTGTTGATGCGATCTTTGCGAATCTTGTGATTTCGCCCTTGCACGGACGTGTTGCGATTGTGAATGCGGATACGTTGTCCTTGCTGCAACTATCCCTGTAGACTAAAGCTCAAGCAAGAGTTAGTGCATAACTGCTAAGACAGAATAATAAAGCATGAATGAGAAAAGTGCAATTTGAGAACAGGGAAATCGTCCCTGCGTATATGTGATATGCTGATGATAGTGTTATTTTCGGACTTGTTGTGCTGATAACGTCGTTGCCTGGACGTGCTGCTGTTGGCGTCGTTGCGTAGACGCAATGCTGATGATGTCGTTGCCTGGACATAATGCTGCTAACGTCGTTGCTTGGACGTATTGCTGATGGAGTCGTTGCGTACGCGATCGCGATGGCGTCGTTACTGGGCGTGTTCTTCTGGCGTCGTTGCGTGAACGCAATCTTGATGGTGTCGTTACTGGACGACACAATCGCGATAACGTCGTTGCTGGGCGCATTCTTCTTTGGCGTCGTTGCGTAAAGCGTCGCGATGTCGTTGCTTGGACATAATGCTGATAACGTCGTTGCTGGGCGATGTTCTTTGCTGGCGTCGTTGCGTGAAGCAATCGCGATGATGTCGTTACTGGACATAATCGCGATAACGTCGTTGCACTGGGCGTGTTCTTCTTTGGCGTCGTTGCGTGAAACGCCAATCTTGTAACGTCGTTACTGGGCGTGTTCTTCTTGGCGTCGTTGCGTAGACGCAATCTTGATGGTGTCGTTACTGGACGCCAATCGTGCGTCGTTACTGGGCGTGTTCTTCTTGGCGTCGTTGCGTGACGCAATCGCGATAACGTCGTTACTGGGCGTGTTCTTCTGGCGTCGTCGTTGCGTGACGCAATCGCGATGATGTCGTTACTGGACATAATGATGATAACGTCGTTACTGGGCGTGTTCTTCTTTGGCGTCGTTGCGTGACGCTTGATCTTGATGGCGTCGTTACTGGGCGTCGACGGCAAATGGCGACTCGGCGGGGATATTTAGGTTCTTAACCATAACAAACATAGGTTAATTCTGTGCTTTATTTTTCTTATACGCTAAAATTGCTTTACATGTTTTACATTCATTTGCTCTTATGTTTTGTCTAAATTATTCTACTTTACATATAAATATTTGCATATTGTATTGTTGCTATTTGTTACCGCTTTCCTTAAAGCGCATTCCGCTCATATTTCTTCCACTGAAAAATTCACACAATCACACACTCGCACGCGGTGTGCTTTGCGCGCTGCAAATTTCTTTCAAACACCCATTTAAGAGAGTTGGCATTTTGCGGAGAATCCGGTCGGCCGGTGGTCGCGTATATCTCACTCGAGTAGTCACTCGGGAACCTTGCGTCTAGTAAGCCAAATCTTAGCAAACTTAAGATAGAGCTATACCACCCTTTATTTTAAGGCATGCATCATTTACCTTAGGTGGGTGGTCCTTGGTATCGGCGCCTGATTAGGAAGACACCAAACTTGTCGGCGGGTTTCTCAACCACGACCAACGGCGTATTATGTGTGGCGTGGCGATGATAGACAAATCCAAACCTAATCATGTCATGCTGAAATTGGAAAAAGTGCCGTCGTTTGGTCGCCATTTCAACAAAGCGTTACATTTGGCGGCTTGGACAAATCCGTCATGACCTCGCGTATGTGACGTTTAGGCCTATACGGCATAAAAGGGTCCCCGTACGCGTTAGGACTCGCTTGCAATGCGATAATTTATGCAACATGTATTTGCTAAATGTTTTTACACTTCGCAAAATCACGTGCTTTACACTGTGATTTGCTACATGTTGTCTAAAGATTTATCATCTCCCAAAGGTCGATTTGTATTTGACTAAGCGGCGTGAGCATCGATATCTCGCAGATCAAAGGCACGGTCGACACGGCGGATTCAAGGCATTTGAGCGAGCAGTCGAACTGTCTTGGTTCCTATAGGCAGCGGTCTCGGAAGAGAAAAGTAGCATAGATCCGTCGGCGGCTCGCCCGATGGCAAATGCAGCCATGAAATCGAAGGCTGAAACATCACTAAAGCACTCGTCGCAAATAACCAAAATCCTCCAAATTATCATCGATACCTTCACTGCGTATCCCATTAAGCGATATGCAATGCACCCGTATATCAGCGCAAATGCCTACCATACTCGGTAAACACAAACCGAGGCCTCGCAAACCTACGCCCTTGTGCGACAACTACATTGAGACCCGGCTTTAGGTCAAACGCGTTGCGTATTCAAAGCCGGGACAAGGTAGGAAACGAGCGAGGTTGCGAGTCCAACAAAGCGGGCGAACGCAGATGTCAAGGGACAATGCGGCAAAGTTAAATACAAATCGACCCCCGAAAACTCACAAATTTTCTTTGGCGCAGTGCTTTCATATTAATGAAGCGGAAAGTGCGATGGCGGCGAGAAAATACGGCAAAAGTTTTCTTGCGAAAAGAAGCAAAGAAGCGAAGATATGACAAAAATCCAAAATTCAAAGTTCGCATCGAAGCGAAGCGAGAAAAGGCATCGACAATCAGCGTCGAACTCGAATTACGCAGCGGCTAGCGCATCAGTGTGGGCATAAAGTCAAATTGGCAACGCGTCGCGCCGCAACAAAGGCATCATGACAATTCGTCAGTTGCGGCATTTAGCATGTCCGTGCAAGGGCAACATCTCAGTATTCATCTGGCGTATCAGGGACGACATCTTACCATAACCAAAACCAGATCTTCCTTCAAATCGTTACCTTATCAAACCACTTCAAATCGAACCAAATGGCGCTGTTTTGTAAACAATCGTGAAATCGACCTTTAATTGCTACCATTATTAGAACTCAAAGGAGGGCTATATAAGCACATGCAAGTCGAGCCTGATAGGCGACGGAGCATCGATGCGAGCGCATCGGTCGAATATAGTAAGCGAGCGAGCACGAGCGAAGCGGGGCTCGAGAGGAGAACAATAGGGGAAACGCAGAGCATCGAAAGGGGAGCGGCCACCGGACCACTAGCCTAGCACGAATAGGAAAGTTCGAACCGCTTCTCTTCTAAATTCCGGCAAGAAACCGAGCAAACGACCGACCGCGCGAAACCCAAAACCCGTCAGTGGACTGACGACTTGATCGCTACCTCGGGTCATTTGTCGGAGAAAGGTAAACCCGTTCTCTTTAGATTTCTCATTTTACGCCTTACAACCTGTTCGAATGATGTGTTCTGTCGTTTATGTTTAATATCATCTGTGTATGATGTGAAGTACATCGGTTTGTGTTGAACCTGTTTATCAGAATTAATCGCTACTGGTGTTCGTAGTTATGGGTATCAATGTGTTTAGTTCAATACCAATATCAGTGTGTGAAATATGCATTTCTGTGCGATCAGTTGAGTGTGTTAAATCAATATTTACAGCTGATTGTGCTTAGCGAATCACTGAATCTGCTCAAATTAATGTTAACTGTTATTGATGTTCCTGTTTGAGATGATGTATATGGAGCCCCCTGAACTTTATGTGAGTTCATCTTAGGTCTGCTAATTGTTAAGTTTTAAACCAAGTGACCATGCATCCCTATTGAAGTTTTTGTCTTGCATATGTGCGTCATGTCTCTTACTTTGAATCACATGTATAGATTAGTCTTGTGCTGGCTCAAGTTTGATATGCTTACTAGTTGAAATCGAGTGAATGTACAAATGTGTATTTTGGCTGAAGTGATTTGCATCATGTCCTTTAGTTGAAAGAGGTAGGCAATCAATGCTTATTTGGGTTCTGTAAAAATGAACCGATGTCGTGTATAGCTTAATGTCTAAAGACTTGATGACTAAAATGATAATATCTAGGTGCTTGCTCTAATCGTGTAATGGATAAGAATCCACTTCTGCGAAAAGATCTGCGATAAATAAAGCGTAAATAAAGTGGCCCGTTTTGGGCGACTCTTACTCTTGATCCTGTTTGCTCTATGAATATTGGGCTTAAGATCATTATGCTCACTTATCGGTTAAACTTTGCGCTTCTTGTTTCTTTGTATTGGTTCTCTTTTAAATCTAAAATTTCACATTTAGGCTAGTTTCTTTGCATTACATTTAATGCTTGGTTTTGCGCTACCTCATACGATTTGGAACTAGATCTGTATTACTAAACATGATCGATGCCTTCTTAGCCTTGAAGTATTGTTCTCTTGAATTTGCTCATTTGCCGATTTGTCTTGTGCTTTTCTATCTTGTTCTCCATGTGTGTCATGCTTTGTCTAAATTTGTTTTCTATGCCACGCTTCTCTTAGCATCACAATAGTGTTCCTTTTGCATGCATTTTTGCCCCAGGCTGCCCAGGCTCAGTGAGGCATGTGTCATTTTGCTCGTTCTAATTATTTGTGTCATGTTATGTGCTCCGTTCTAATTATTTGTATCAATTATTGTTTGGGCTCGTACTAACTTATTCTTTCTTATTTTACATGACTGATGCATGAGAGCAAATGAAGAGTCTCTCACGAGACTCATCGCCCTCTTATCAAGCGAAAGCACGTATCACGTCCCGCATCATGCGCAATTAGCCGGAAATTTCAAGCTATAGGCGGAATGACATCGTCACTTCCCCGAGTCATCTTTATTTTATTCTGCTTTATTTATTTGTTGTAAATTAATTGTTTAACACTACACTAATTAATAGAATAGTTAGAATAATTAAATCTTGAACCAATAGATTAGCAAGTAGTTGGACACTAGAAATCTCATTCCCCTTAAGTCAATTACCAGTGCAGTCGCCATTTCTGTCGCGACTAAATGAATAAGCTCCTGCTTAGAAAAGTGTTAGAAAATAAAATAAAGTGCTAAATGTTAAAAGGATGCTAAAATGTAAAAGAATGCTTAAAGTGTTGAAAAGAGTGCTAAAATATTAATTTTAAAATAAAGGATGCTAAAAGTGCAAAAAGGTAAAAAAGGGGTGCTAGAATTGCAAAAGTGCTAGAAGGGTTGCTAGAATGCTAAGGGTTCGCGGAGTCGCCACCTAATTAGTTTGGGTGAATTAGGACACCTAAATGTTTAACTGGTTTAAAGTAAAACATTAACTCCATTCTTTATGGTCTGCTAAACTTAGTGAGATTCTGGGTAAGGGTTCTTTATTAATCTAGAGGAAGGGTTAGGCACCTCTAAGATCGCTAACTTGCGGTTGTCCTGCCAAACCTAGGGTAATTATTATGTTTAAGAAATGCAAAATAGAAGCTCTTCCTGCTTAATAAAATGCTAAAATGTTAAAATGTTTAAAAGGTGGTATAAAAAGGACAAAAGGTGTTATAAATAAATAAAAGAGCTAAATGCTAAATGTTTAAAAGTGCTTAAAATACTAAAGGTTGCTGAAAGGTATTAAATGCTAGAAGGGTGTTAAAGGTGCTAAAGGGCGCTTAAAAAATGCTAAATGCTAAAGTGCTGAAAGTAGTGCTAATATGCTAAAGTACAAAAGAATGCTAGGAGGTGCTAAAATATTAAGGACAAAATGTGCTAAAAGGTGTTAAATGCCAAAGGGCGATTAAAAGTGCTAAAAAGGGCTAGACATGTTAAAGAATGCTAAGAGGGTGCTTTATGGACTAATTATGTGTTCATGCAAAGGTTATTTACGGACTAGTTAGGTATACTGCTAGCTAAATTAATCTTGCTTAACTTGCGCGTAATATTATATAAAAAATGCTTAAGATGATTTTTGTTGAGAGTTTAGGAGGACATTTATTATGGGTTTAATAAGAAACAAATTGTTGATTTTATAATGCAAGTTAAATCATTTAGATTGCTTTGGTAAAATTTAGATATAATAATCGTAAAAGACGCGTAAAGTAGAAATCGTTTCCAATTATAAATTACCTTCCCTTATGCGTTAAATGCTAATTGCTCTTGGTTTCCTATTAATTACAAAGTTATAAATTACAATAACAAATAAAGTAAGATAAGGATGAGATAAGAGAGCGAGATTGAGGCGGATGACCGTCTATTTGTTTTTCTAGGAATTGCGAAGAGGACTCGATGGATGTATATGTGCCTTCGTTTGCCACGGCGAGTCTCGTTATGAGACTCTTTGTTGCTCGGTGCGTGCCATGTAAAAAATATAAGGATTAGTACATGTCCAAATCTCTATCATAATAATAAATAAGCATTTAGCATGAGATGTAACACGTATAATTTTATGTTTAAGCATATATGCCGTATGGGTTAGTAGATAATAAAACAAATGAGAAGTGACCCGATGGGCTTAGCCCGTGTATGCCGTGGCTGGATGAGACAACACGAGGCAAAAATGGAGATTTATGGGCACGAGACAGCCTCTTGCATGTTCATTTTCAACCATTAGCCGGATAAACCAGCGATCGTACCTCCGGGCTCCCGATTTAGGATCAAGATCGGGAAGACATACTTAGCCAATGCCAACTTACATTTAAAGCAGAGAAGGGCCAGTAATATAGGTTTATTAAGCGCAGTACGAGGAAGCAATCAATTGGGAAATAGATCAATTTATAAAGCTTTGAATGCCGATTTAGACATATATGATCATGTTTAAACTATTTTATTAACACAAATACATCAATTTCGGGCTCCTTACTAACATGGGTATTATGTAGACCAACTTAACAGATTAACATAGCACAATAGGAGACATTATATCTTTGTCGTGGACCTATTTTAAGATTGACAAAGTAGAGCTAAATATGCGATCATGTTAACAAACATGAGGATCGGAAAGTAAATAAACAAACATCGAGATGACATACACACAATATTTAAAGTATATGTGATATACTTAGATGTATGCAAAGATATACAACCTTGATATACACTTGTATATATCTAAATTCCTACATTTATGTATCTTTGAAACATATCATTGTAAGTTTAGTAAATCCAGAAAGCAGGCCAAGCGAGTTAAACATTAATTAATATAATGGAAGATGGATGGATATCCCACATGATTCAAGGCAAACAATATTTAATCAACTATGCATAACAAGCAAAACTGCAACAAAGCGGTGGCAAAGATTTCTTAGCGTGATCCAAGTAAAACAAAGTCGAACTTAAATAGACTCCATCAACATATCGAGACTTGAAATTAAATGGGACATAACCCGGACAAAAATGCTCATATGTGACACTCAACTAGCATGCTTCATGATTCCAACACTTAAAACATACCAAAGAACAATCCCGTTCTACTTTTCAAGGTTGGGCTTCATAACATACGAGGATGAATATTATGATAAAATAGACAAGTCATTTGTCAAGCAAATGGTATCGACACTAAACCAGTAATTTTGACCATACACAACAGCGACTAAAATGTTAAATACTACCAACAGAGCATATCAGTCAAACAGGTTACAAATTGTAAATCACATAAGAAAATCTGAAAGGGAATGGGTTTACCTTCTAGGACAGCGACCGAGGCGTATCAAGTCGTCGGTCAATCGGCGGGTTTTGGGTTTGCGATGCGAATGAAAGGGGTAAAGCGCTTGCGATTTTGGCTAGAACTGAGAGAAGGGTTCGACTGATCCCTGAATCGATGCTCTCCAAGCTCTATTCGACTCTGTGTGTGTTCTTAGCTTCTTTGCTCGGTGTCCTATCGATGCCTGCATGCATCGTCTTGAATAGGCTCTCCTCTGTTCACAGTGTAAAGCGATTGCCACTAAATTGCTATGTGGTTCCTCACTATTGCTAAGGGTGAAACGATTACTATCTCCCTCTTTCTGCTCTACTCTCCGTCTCAATTTCTGACCTAAACTGCTGCTCCCCCCGTCCTTTCTATCGATGCCTTTGCATGTTCTTATATAGCCCCCCATTGAGTTCCAATAATGGTAAGCTTTTAGGGCTGAGATTGGGCTAATATTGGTACTTAGATTTCGTAAGATTTTAGTGCGATTAGTCTTGGTCGTATTGATTTGCTCTTGATTGAATGGGTTACGATTTGAAGGGATTTGGTTATCTATGGTAAGAAATCGTTGGTCGCTTGCATGGGTAAGGAAGGTCAGTTCTCGGCGAGAATCCCGGTGAATCTTGATGGTCGACTTTAGGTTTAGGGTTCTTTGGTATTTGTGGCGGCGTTTGAGGAGGCAGGGGATAGGGAAAAGAGTGAAGTTTTACGTAGTGCTGGTGATAAAAGGAAATAAAGAGTGGGTATGTGAAATTTGCGGGTAAGGATAAAGTGGAGTGGGTATGTGAAATTTTGGTAGATTGGGCTAAGAGGGTAGTATGAAGAAATGGGTAGAATTAGGAGTTTAATTAAGTGTTAATTCTAGGTATTAGTTTTAGGTATTTAATTAGTTAATTTAGGCTAATGAATTTAGTTAAATTATTTAGGTGCTTTATTATAATTATTTAGGTGCTAAATTAGTCTAATTATTATAAATGCGGGCGTGCTATCTAATTAGTGCTTAATATTTATAAAAGCGGCGCTATTAAAATCTTATTATTGCGCATTATTGCGATGTTAAATTAAAATTAAAGTTGAGTTTAGATTAAAATATTTAAATGCTAAATGCAAGTGTGATGTTTAAAGCTTTTATAAATGCGATGCTATTAGATTAAAAATGATTTTAAATTACAAATGATTATGAAATTATCTTGCGTATTGATAAATGCGGCTATGCTACTTGATACGACGTCATTGCTAAATTATTTATTTTATGTATTTATTAATTATTTAAAATTACAGCAGACCTTGAAATCAATTAACGCGGACGGACTCTAAGTGCTTGAAACTCTACGTAAGATGCGATGCCATTATTAAATTATTTATTTATGCTGTATTTATGTTTTATTGCATTTTATTATAAAAATCCTAAAATTATTTTACAAAATTAGTGCAATTTTATAGTTAATGATTGGGCGGGAGGGTCAAAATTGGGTGTCGGCAGTATCCTCTTTGTATGGAGATGATGGAAGAATCTTGGACAAAGGCGTTGACTCATGCCAATTTTGTCTCGATCTTCGTAATTGCAAAATGTTGGCGAGTAGACAAAGCGGACACAAAAAATCAAAATTTGTCCCGATGTCGAGTTATGGCGACCTTTGGGCTACCGTAGTCAAAACACCAAGCGGGCTAGCGGACTTAAAAGCTATCCGGTGTCGAGTTATGATGACCTTTGGGCTACCATCGTCAAAACACCGAGGCGGGCTAACTTGGGCTCAAAATTTGTCGGTGTCGAGTTATGGCGACCTTTGAAGTGTAATGTAAAGTAAAATAAAATAAGCGGGCTTGAACACAGGGTGTCTGCTATGGCTTGTGGTCTTTGGGTTCTATGGTGATGTGGGCGAGTGGGCCGGCGCTGAGGCGCTCTGCCGTTCGTTGGGAAGGTTGGCCCCGACAAATTGCCGGTTATTTGTAAGAAAATCCACGTTGTGCTCACTGCTCGCATGCTAAGACTTGAACAAGCGGTTAGTGCATAAGCGTTAAGGCAAAAAATGATGATGTATAATTTTAAAAGTAATGCTGTTGTGAGTAGAAAAGGTTATCTGCAAAATGTGATGCTGCTTGTGTTGATGCGATCTTTGCAAATCTTTGATTTCGCCGCACTTGCGGGCGTGTTGCGATTGTGAATGCGGATCGTTGTCCTTGCTGTAATTGCCACTGTAGACTAAAGCTCAAGAAAGAGTTAGTGCATAAGCTGTTAAGGCGAATAATAAAGCATGAATGAGAAAAATGCAATTTTGAGAGCGAGAGAAAGTCGTCCACTGTGTAGATGCGATATCTTGATGATGGCGTCGTTTTGGACTTCTTTGTCTTGATAACGTCGTTACTGGGCGTGTTCTTCTTTGGCGTCATTCGCGTAGACTTGTTGTCTTGATAACGTCGTTGTGCGGGCGATGTTCTTCTTGGCGTCGTTCGTAGACTTCTTTGTCTTGATCGCGTCGTTATGCGGGCGTTCTTCTTGGCGTCGTTGCGTAGACTTCTTTGTGTTGATAACGTCGTTGCACGGGCGTTCTTTGCTTGGCGTCGTTAAATGAACTTCTTTGTCTTGATAACGTCGTTACTGGGCGATGTTCTTCTTGGCGTCGTTGCGTGAACTTCTTTGTCTTGATAACGTCGTTACTGGGCGATGTTCTTCTTGGCGTCGTTGCGTAGACTTCTTTGTCGCGATCGCGTCGTTACTGGGCGTGTTCTTTCTTGGCGTCGTTGCGTAGACTTGCTGTGCTGGTAACGTCGTTGCCTGGACGTGTTGCTGCTGGCGTCGTTGCGTAGACTTGCTGTCGCGATAACATCGTTGCCGGGCGATATTCTTCTTGGCGTCGTTGCGTAAACGCGCGAATCTTGATGTCGTTGCACAGACCGCAATCGATAAGCGTCGTTGCGTGGGCGTGTTCTTCTTTGGCGTCGTTGCGTAAGCGCAATCTTGATGGTGTCGTTGCACGGACCGCAATCGCGATGCGTCGTTGCGTAGGCGTAATCGCGTGTCGTTGTTACTGGACGCAATCGATCGCGTCGTTACTGGGCGTGTTCTTTGATGGTGTCGTTTCTGACACAATCGCGATGCGTCGTTGCACGGGCGTATTCTTTGGCGTCGTTGCGTAGGCGCAATCTTGATGGTGTCGTTGCACGGACGCAATCGATAACGTCGTTGCTGGGCGTATTCTTTGGCGTCGTTGCGTGGCGCATCTTGATGGTGTCGCACGGACGCAATCGCGATGCGTCGTTGCGTAGGCGCCAATCTTGATGGTGTCGTTGCCTGGACACAATGCTGATAACGTCGTTGCCTGGACGTATTGCTGCTGGCGTCGTTGCGTAGACGCAATGCTGATGGTGTCGTTGCGTGGACACAATGCTGATAACGTCGTTGCACGGACGTATTCTTCTTTGGCGTCGTTGCGTAGGCAATCTTGATGGTGTCGTTGCACGGGCCTAATCGCGATGCGTCGTTGCGTGAAGCGATCTTGATGGTGTCGTTGCTGGACACAATCGCGATAATGTCGTTGCACTGGGCGTGTTGCTTGGCGTCGTTGCGTGAGCGCAATCTTGATGGTGTCGTTGCTGGACCGCAATCGCGATAACGTCGTTACTGGGCGTATTCTTCTTTGGCGTCGTTGCGTAAACGCAATCTTGATGGTGTCGTTGCTTGGACCGCAATCGCGATAACGTCGTTATGCGGGCGTGTTCTTCTTTGGCGTCGTTGCGTAGACGCAATGCTGATGGTGTCGTTGCTTGGACATAATGCTGCTAACGTCATTGCGTAGACTTGCTGTGCTGATCGCAATTGATAGAAACTAGGATCATACCCTTGCATCACGTCTATGCAACGACGTCCATTTTATTATGCCTATGCAACGACTTCATCAACAGTTCATCTATGCAACGATGATCTCTGCATCACGTCTATGCAACGACGTCCCTTTCATTATGCCTATGCAACGGCTTCATCAACAGTTCATCTATGCAACGATGATCTCTGCATCACGTCTATGCAACGACGTCCCTTTCATTATGTCTATGCAACGGCTTCATCAACAGTTCATCTATGCAAGATATTGTGAAAGATATATTTTTATATAGTGTGGGCTCAGTTAGTGTTATTGCAATGATACTAAGACATGAGAAGTCAATATCGCCACGGCGGCTACGTCTATGCAACGACGTCCCTTTCATTATCCCTTTTCCAGTGGAGTCGCCATTTCTGTCGCGCTCTTTTCCGGCCGCGACTAAATGAATAAGCTCCTGCTTAGAAAAGTGTTAGAAAATAAAATAAAGTGCTAAATGTTAAAAGGATGCTAAAATGTAAAAGAATGCTTAAAGTGTTGAAAAGAGTGCTAAAATATTAATTTTAAAATAAAGGATGCTAAAAGTGCAAAAAGGTAAAAAAGGGGTGCTAGAATTGCAAAAGTGCTAGAAGGGTTGCTAGAATGCTAAGGGTTCGCGGAGTCGCCACCTAATTAGTTTGGGTGAATTAGGACACCTAAATGTTTAACTGGTTTAAAGTAAAACATTAACTCCATTCTTTATAGTACGCTAAACTTAGTGAGATTAGGTAAGGGTTCTTTATTAATCTAGAGGGAAGGGGTTAGGCACCCTCTAAGATCCGCTAACTTGCGGTTGTCCTGCCAAACCTAGGGTAATTATTATGTTTAAGAAATGCAAAATAGAAGCTCTTCCTGCTTAATAAAATGCTAAAATGTTAAAATGTTTAAAAGGTGGTATAAAAAGGACAAAAGGTGTTATAAATAAATAAAAGAGCTAAATGCTAAATGTTTAAAAGTGCTTAAAATACTAAAGGTTGCTGAAAGGTATTAAATGCTAGAAGGGTGCTAAAGGTGCTAAAGGGCGCTTAAAAAATGTTAAATGCTAAAGTGCTGAAAGTAGTGCTAATATGCTAAAGTACAAAAGAATGCTAGGAGGTGCTAAAATATTAAGGACAAAATGTGCTAAAGGTGTTAAATGTCAAAGGGCGATTAAAAGTGCTAAAAAGGGCTAGACATGTTAAAGAATGCTAAGAGGGTGCTTTATGGACTAATTATGTGTTCATGCAAAGGTTATTTACGGACTAGTTAGGTATACTGCTAGCTAAATTAATCTTGCTTAACTTGCGCGTAATATTATATAAAAAAATGCTTAAGATGATTTTTGTTGAGAGTTTAGGAGGACATTTATTATGGGTTTAATAAGAAACAAATTGTTGATTTTATAATGCAAGTTAAATCATTTAGATTGCTTTGGTAAAATTTAGATATAATAATCGTAAAAGACGCGTAAAGTAGAAATGCGTTTCCAATTATAAATTACCTTCCCCTTATGCGTTCGAAATGCTAATTGCTCTTGGTTTCCTATTAATTACAAAGTTATAAATTACAATAACAAATAAAGTAAGATAAGGATGAGATAAGAGAGCAAGGGATTAGGCGGATGACCGAATCTGTTGTTTTTCTAGGAATTGCCGAAGAGGGACTCGATGGATGTATATGCATGCCTTTACGTTTGCCACGACGAGTCTCGTTATGAGACTCTTTGTTGCTCCGGTGCGTGCCATGTAAAAAAATATAAGGATTAGTACATGTCCAAATCTCTATCATAATAATAAATAAGCATTTAGCATGAGATGTAACACATATAATTTTATGTTTAAGCATATATGCCCGTATGGGTTAGTAGATAACAAAACAAATGAGAAGTGATCCAATGGGCTTAGCCCGTGTATGCGTAATGGGACAGACAACACGAGAGGCAAAATGGAGATTTATGGGCACGAGACGACCTCTTGCATGTTCATTTTCAACCATTAGCCAGGATAAACCAGCGATCATACCTCCGGGCTCCCGATTTAGGATACAAGATCGGAAGACATACTTAGACAATGCCAACTTACATTTAAAAGCAGAGAAGGGCCAGCTGTAATATAGGTTTATTGCGAAGACGAGGAAGCAATCAATTGGGAAATAGATCAATTTATAAAGCTTTGAATGCCAATTTAGACATATATGATCATGTTTAAACTATTTTATTAACACAAATACATCAATTTCAGGCTCCTTACTAACATGGGTATTATGTAGACCAATTTAACAGATTAACATAGCACAATAGGAGACATTATATGCTGTCATGGACCTATTTTAAGATTCAACAAAGTAGAGCTAAATATGCAGTCATGTTAACAAACATGAGGATCAGAAAGTAAATAAACAAACATCCCGAGATGACATACACACAATATTTAAAGTATATGTGATATACTTAGATGTATGCAAAGATATACAACCTTGATATACACCTTGTATATATCTAAATTCCTACATTTTATGTATCTTTGAAACATATCATTGTAAGTTTAGTAAATCCGAGGGAAACAGGCCAGCACAAGCAGGTTAAACATTAATTAATATAATGGAAGATGGATGGATATCCCACATGATTCAAGGCAAACAATATTTAATCAACTATGCATAACAAGCAAAACCTGCAACAAACAGGTAGCGAAACAGATTTCTTGGCGTGATCCAAGTAAAACAAAGTCGAACTTAAATAGACTCCATCAACATATCGAGACTTGAAATTAAATGGGACATAACCCGGACAAAAATGCTCATATGTGACACTCAACTAGCATGCTTCATGATTCCAACACTTAAAACATACCAAAGAACAATCCCCATTCTACTTTTCAAGGTTCAGGCTTCATAACATACAGGGATGAATATTAACAGTAAAATAGACAAGTCGACTGTCAAGCAAATGGTATCGACACTAAACCAGTAATTTCGACCATACACAACAGCGACTAAAATGTTAAATACTACCAACAGAGCATATCAGTCAAACAGGTTACAAATTGTAAATCACATAAGAAAATCTGAAAGGGAATGGGTTTACCTTCTCCGACAACACCGGGCGGCGTATCAAGTCGTCGGTCAATCGGCCGGGTTTTGGGTTTGCGATGCGAATGAAAGGGGTAAAACTGCTTGCTGATTTTTGGCTAGAACTGAGAGAAGGGTTCGACTGATCCCTGAATCGATGCTCTCCAAGCTCTATTCGACTCTGTGTGTGTTCTTAACTGCTGCTCAGGGTGTCCCTATCGATGCCTACTGTCTGTCGTCTTCGAATAGGCTCTCCTCTGCTCACAGGTGTAAAACGATTGCCCTAAATTGCTATGTGGTTCCTCACTATTGCTAAGGGTGAAACGATTGCTATCTCCCTCTTTCTGCTCTACTCTCCGTCTCAATTTCTGTCCTAAACTGCTGCTCCCCCCGTCCTTTCTATCGATGCCTTTGCATGTTCTTATATAGCCCCCCATTGAGTTCCAATAATGGTAAGCTTTTAGGGCTGAGATTGGGCTAATATTGGTACTGAGATTTCGTAAGATTTTAGTGCGATTGGTGCTGATTCGTATTGATTTGCTACTGATTCGAATGGGTTCTGATTTGAAGGGATTTGGTTATCTATGGTAAGAAATCGTTGGCTGCGCTTGCATGGGTAAGGAAGGTCCCGGATTCTCAGGCGAGAATCCGGGCTGAGGTGCTGGTGGTCGACTTTAGGTTTAGGGTTGCTGGTATTTGTGAAGGCGAGGCGTTTGAGGGAGACGAGGGGGATAGGGAAAAGGGCTGAAGTTTTCTGTGGGCTGCTGGTGATAAAAGGAAATAAAGGGCTGGGTATGTGGGCTGCGGGTAAGGATAAAGTGGGCCGGGTATGTGGGCTGCGGGTAGATTGGGCTAAGAGGGTAGTATGAAGGCTGGGTAGAATTAGGAGTTTAATTAAGTGTTAATTCTAGGTATTAGTTTTAGGTATTTAATTAGTTAATTTAGGCTAATGAATTTAGTTAAATTATTTAGGTGCTTTATTATAATTATTTAGGTGCTAAATTAGTCTAATTATTATAAATGCGGGCGTGCTATCTAATTAGTGCTTAATATTTATAAAAGCGGCGCTATTAAAATCTTATTATTGCGCATTATTGCGATGTTAAATTAAAATTAAAGTTGAGTTTAGATTAAAATATTTAAATGCTAAATGCAAGTGTGATGTTTAAGAATTGTTTAAAGCTTTTATAAATGCGACGCTATTAAATGCATGTATTAGATTAAAATTGATTTTAAATTACAAATGATTATGAAATTCTCTTGCGTATTAATAAATGCGGCTATGCTACTTGACACGACGTCGTTGCTAAATTATTTATTTTATGTATTTATTATTGATTAAGAATCCTGACAGGGCTTGAAATCAATTAATGCGGGCACGGGACTCTAAGTGTTTAATACTCTACGTGAGACGCGACGCCATTATTGAATTGTTTATTTATGCCTGTATTTATGTTTTATTCGCTGCATTTTATTATAAAAATCCTAAAAAAATTATTTTACAAAATTAGTGTAATTTTATAGTTAATGACTGGACGGGAGGGTCAAAATTGGGTGTCAACACCAGATGACAAGTCTTGAAGATATTTTGAGGACAAGTGGGGATGTGGGGCCCACTCCACTTGGCAATTACACTTGTATAAATCCAAGTCTTACAAGACTTGGATTCATTATCTACACTTTATCCAAATAAAGCTCTCATCTCTTCCTCTCTCTTGAGCCTTGGCCGAGAACAACATAGCCTTGAACACAAGTGTTGATTAGTTTCTTTTCTCCAAGATTAAGCCCCTAAACCAAGTTAACTCTCCAAGACCCTCCAACCTTGTCTTGACCTAAAATGGTGGGTTGAAACCCTAAGATTTTATCAACTTTTTGGAGGTAAAATACAAAGTGAAGATGGTTATAAGCTTGTAGAGGATACATGGATGTGATTGGAACTTGAAGAAGTGGTGCAAAATAGGAGCTTTTGGCCGAGACATTGTGGGCTGTTTTGAGATAAAAATTGAGGTAAGAGTTCTTATTCTTTTAAAGTAATTGGATATTACATGTTGTTATGTTTAAGGGATGAATTTTTGTTAAGGAATAAATGGAAAATAAGAAGTGTAGGTGTTAGATATTGGTGTTGGCCGAGAGTTGCCAATCTTGGTGTTGTTGAATTCGTTGGATTATAATATTATTATCTACACTTATCGCATGTTAAAATGAAGTAATACGGTTGTTGATATGTGATATGGAATATATATAAGTGTTGAAATGGGAGTTTGATTATATAGAATCATGAAAAAGGACTTTGGATTATTGTAGTTGTTGTTGGCCGAAAAACTGCCCAAAACTGTTAGACGTCATCGTGTCATTTTATGGACAGTTTTGGACGTGTATAAATGCTGCAAATTTAGTTGTTGTTATGCATGTTTAAGTGTAGTAGTTGCTAATGAAAGTCCTAAGGGAATAAGGGTGTGGAAAGGCGTTTAAAGGCCTCACATTTTACCCTCGTTATTGTAGAATTGTGGGCTATTTTGTGCCGAAAATTGTGGACTGTTTTTATATCGTTGTGGGGCAAAATATTACACGTCTAGTAGGCGTGTAATCCTCTTTGGCTAACTATTGGTTGTGCCCTTAAGTGTGGCTTGATTGGTGTTGAATTCGGACCTTGGAAAAGGTGGAAAAGTACGTATAAACGGGGGAAGTGCTGCCCAAATTTCCGTAGAATAAGAGGACCATTACTTGGTATAAGTCTTACACTTGAAAGATTGAAGTTGATAGAAGTGTGATGCGCGATTTATACACACACTAAACGCAAGTGCACATGTCGTGTCAAGTAATATAGTCTAGAAGACCGAGTTATCGTCCTCAGGGATTAGTGTCAAATTATCAACCTCTATTCTGTAGTATCTATTTGGCAACCGATAATTTGATGAATTGTTTATAGCTACGATTATAGATGCTAACTAATTTACTTTACTTTACTTCAGATATAGTGGAAATAGGGCTTCCAAATCTCCTCAACTATCCGCTCGCTTTACTCGTTAATGCAAATAATTATGGTTCTTCTTCTATTTTGCGATAGCAGGTTAACTAAGCCGTTTTATACTCCTGTTAAGGTAATATAAACACTCAACCCCAATGTAGAACCCTTTATCTTTCGATGACAAGATTGACTACAAATGAGGATTAAGAGCAATAACCTATCAAACTACACAAGTATCGGGGTACTTTCGTCCACGATTTAAACCTATGTTTATTCAACTATAGCATATTCACAATCTCCTCTTTCGACTTTTGATTAGAAATCATATAAGTTATGATAATTAGTGACCAATTAATTACCAAGCAATCAAAACAATTATTGAATAAATCTCAACAATAATAAGAAGAAACCAAAACATGCATTAATTCATAAGAACGAGGTTCAAGTGATTCGACATGGAAAGCCCTAAATTAAGTTAGTTCCTAGCCATATACATGCCACGAACTAAACTAATATCCAACATAAACTAAAAAAAATAAAAATAAAGAACAAGAAATTACACAAAAGTAAGTCTTCAATCTTGATCTCCAAGTTGTGATGAATTGTAAGGTGTCCAACTCCTCAAAATCTGACCTAAAAGGTCCTTTTATAACTTCAAAAACGTCCAAAACATTTTCCTTCTTGGTCTTGGCCCATTCCTATTCGGATTTGGCTGATTTCCCGCCTCGGCGCCGCGGCCCTGCAATCGGCGCCGCGGCGCCGAAACTTCTGCGACTCTCTGCTTCTTGGGTGCTCTGCTGCTGCTGGTTGGTTGACGCCGCGGCGCCGCCCTGTTTCTCGCCCGGGTTGCCAACTTTTTAGCTTTTTGAGCTCTGGAACCTCTGTTTCTGCCCTCTTTTCGCTCCTCGCCAATGTGTCACTTTAAACCATTGTGACTCAAAAGAAAGAAAATATATCATAACACGACACATATTTGTACAAAAATGGACAAAAGACTAACTAAAAATTACTCAAAAGGTGTATATAAAATACACCTATCAAACACCCCCAAACTTAACATTTGCTCGCCCTCGAGTAAAGATCAAAAATATAAACAAAGACACGAAAGAAAAGAAAATAAAATGACTCAAAAGACATTGATCAATTTGCTGCATCATTGTTACTTAGAAAAAATATGAAGGTTAATAGAATAATATGCAAGAACATATAGCATGAATTTTTAGCATTCTAAACACATCAAGTCAGATATTTCGCAAATTTAATTTAATCATGCTCAATGGAAGTAAGAATATGCATGTCAATTTCAAAATCCTATGGCATGTTTACTTGCTATTCTCCATTAATCATGGATACACACATTAGAGATCTTTTGCTTTCGATTCTTCCATTTTCTTTTGATTCTCTTTTCAACCTCATACCTATCTTTCCCCTCTTTTGTTTTGAGAGAATGAGGTGTCTGATGAATAGTAGGCACCCCCAAACTTAGGCTTTTGCCTATTTATGATTACTTTTCATTGGGGTGCATCAAAATTGTTCACTCTCTTTTTGTATCTTTTCAACACTTTATATTTCAAACAACTCAATTTTTCCACTTATGGCACAAATATGAAATTATAGGGTGTCAAAGAAAAGATCTTACTTTTAGGCTCAAAGGGGCTGACTAGGGATACAATTGTAATGTCAGGGATATGCAAAGAATTGTAAGAAAAGGCTAACAAAGAAATGCATGAATCATCTCCCTAACATGTATATCCTAACTATTTCACATCAAATAGCAAGCAAGCAGACACATATGTTTAAATCACTAACAATGCATAAATCAAGCAAGATACCCCAAATAGTTTAATTTCATGAATTTTTGGCATATCTAACCTAAGTGTTCATATGGTTGCTTCTAATTTCATTACATTATTCAACTTTACCTCACTAGGCGTTTCAAGTAACTACAGCATGCATGATCATAAAAAAAAACTCAAATAAACATAAAAAAATAACACAAAAAGACTCAGAAAACACATCAAAAATAACTAAGAACTCCCCCAAACTTAAATCACACATTGTCCCTAATGTGTGCAAGACTCAAAAATAAAAGAAAGACGGGACAACTTACAAACTTTGGTTTAAAATGGTGGCGGTGGCGGCGGATAATGCATGGACCACAGGTTGAACAAGAAACTCATCTCATCAAATCTCAGGTTCAACTGTTGTTGCTCCTGCCTTATTTCTTGATGTCCTTGCCTCAGGTCCTGTTGACCTTGTATCATTGTGTCAAAACTCTGCATCATCCTCCGCTGGTTCATGAGCAACTGCTCCATCATAGGCACCGGGGGTTCCAATTCCAGGGGCTGCTGGCGGCTGCTACCTGCCTCATGTTGAGCCTCTGTCTCAGGCTCATCTTCATCCATGGCAGCCTCTGTTGTTGCTGCTGATGCTGCTGCTGGTCTCCTTCTTACTGCTGCTGGAGGAACTGGTTCTGGGAAGGCATGCACTATCTCATATGTCACAGGAGGTTGGCCCTTCTCATATGTATCAGTAGCTAGGGTTGGGACTCCATGTCTAGAACATAAACTACAAATAAGTGATCCATGTCCCAACCCACCTGTAGTGACCAACCTACTGGTTTCTCCAATGTTTTGCAATATCTCCTTCCCAACATCAATCGTCTTCTCTTCCATAATTCCATATATTATTTTTATTCTATTTGATGGCACTCTGGTGAAGTGCGTCGATGGAATCAGGCGGGCACTGATGAAATATAGCCAACCCTTGGCTTTTTTGTTGAACTGACATCTGCTCCGTCCTCTTGATCCATTTCGTGCAATATCATACTCAGCCCCAGGGTAGCATAATGTGCTTGCGACGATATCCCAATCGATGTTGTTGGCATCTCTAGACCATGTTCTGAAATAGTTTCGATCATCGCCTCTTTCTTCAACATCGGCTGTTCTTAATAGCTCATTCACCACTTCGGCCGTCACAGGCATATACTGTCCTCTCACAAAACATCTACCATTTACCCTTTTTGAAAAGTTAGCATAGAATTCTTTCACCATTACGGTGTTCTGTGGTACTATTCTCTCCGGATTAACGAATCTCTTCCACCCTATGGCCTCTATCATTGCCCGAATAGGCTCATAGACATCTCCATCCTCAAATGACTCCTTTTGGTACTTCATTCCTCGCTCAGGGATCAAGGGTCTAGTACTAAGATTGTAATATCTGTCTTCAGCTTTTTGACTAACAAACCTAGTAACGTCATATTGTGGAACGGAGGCAGATGTGGAAGCTCTCTTTTTTCTGGCAGACATTTTGGAAAAAATTTAGCAGCGTTTCCTCTGTTTCAGTGAGATTACCCAGCAACTTTCAATCACACCAATCAACACACAACGTAATCATCAAAATACAACACTTATTCAACCCCCAAGCTTCACTCAAATCACAGGTTCAACACCCCACAATCTCCACCCATAGATCACATACCCAAACTTATGAATTACCTCTCCTACTTGCTCCGAAAATTTCAAGAAAAGTGATGAAAGTTACCTTGGACGGTGTTTTCAAAATTTTCTTATTCCTAGTGATGGATTGAGGAAATGGAATGAGGGTAGTTGTTTGAAATGGTTAAGGGTGCAAGGGATTGAAGTACTTTGGTTGTGATTGAGTTTAGTTTGTGGAAGATTTTGAGTAATGGGGGCTGATTTCGTGGGTTTTGGAGAAAGGAAAGGTTTTGGATTTTTGATTTGGAGGGAGGAAATCGGGTTAGGGCTCCTTTAAATTTCAGTTTTTCAGTCGCGGCGCCACGGCCCTGAGATCGGCGCCGTGGCTCCCAAACATCTGCGACCCTATGAACTTCCGTGTGGCGCTGATTTAGCCGCGGCGCCTGCACTTCGTGAGACCTTCGACTTTCGCGCTGCCGCAGAATCGCTGGCGCCCAACTTTCTGCGCCTTTCTGCATTCTCGGCGCCATGGCCCTCTGCTGGACGCCGTGGCGCAGAGCTGATTTCCTTCTTCTCTCCCATTTTTCGTCCTCCACTTTTTAACTCTGTACATGTCATCACAACATGTAAATAATACCTTCCGTGAGACTGTTCTAACTAAAACTAAATTTCATAAATTTAAAAACTTTGGGTTACCTCCCAAGTAGCGCTGTCTTTAACGTCTTTTAGTCGGACGTAGGTTCCTTATCAAGAGGCATGGGGTAACTTAACCCCACAACCCACCCATTTCATAATCATTTTTCTCTTCCGCCTTCTGTTTTTCTTTTTCTCCTTTTTCTCAAGAGAAGGTTTAGCGTTGCTCACTTTGTCCGGGCGATCGATTTCCCTTTGCTTTGCCTTTGGCCGCTCAATTGATGTGCTAACGGTGCTGACTGCAAAACATTTTCTTATGACTGGGGGTTCAACGGTGTGTTTAAACACCTTGAACACCATCTCTTCTTCCTCAACTCTGAGTTTCAGCTCATTTTTTTCCACATCAATCAAGGCTCTCCCAGTAGCTAAGAATGGTCTTTCCAAGATGATAGGGATTTCATCATCTTCATTCATATCAAGGATGATGAAGTCTGCAAGAAAGAAGAATTTCCCACCTTAACCAATACATCTTCAATTATTCCCCTGGGATGCACCACTGTCCTATCCGCCAACTGCAAGCTCACAGTGGTTGGTTTGGCTTCACCCAAACCCAACCTCTTGAAAACGGACAAGGGCATAAGATTTATGCTGGCCCCCAAATAACACAGGGCCCTGTTACATGTCACTCTACCAATTGTGCAAGACAATGTGAAGCCCCCTGGATCCTTAAGCTTGGGGGCAGTTTCTTTTACAAGATGGCACTGCATTCCTCTGTCAATGCCACTGTCTCATACTCAGCTAGCTTCTTCTTCTTCCCAAGAATTTCCTTCATAAATTTGAAATACGTAGGCATTTGCTCCAACGCCTCAATGAAAGGGATGCTAATGTGCAGCTTTCTGAATACCTCCAAGAACTTGGAGAATTGCTTATCAACTGTTTTCCTTTGCAACCTCTGACGGTAAGGAATATTCTCTGTGTATTCCCTCAGTGGAACTGTTGGAGCCTTCTCTAAAATAGGGCGGTTCTCAGTAACCCCCTCCTTCTCTGCCTCCACTCTCTGTTCTATCACATGCTGAGGTGTAGGTTGTTCTAGCTGCTTCCCACTTCTCAGCTGCACCGCCTGACATTGCTCTCTGGGATTCATCTTTGTATTACTAGGAAGAGTGCCATGTGGCCTGTTATTCGCCATCTTTGCTAACTGTCCCACCTGCGTCTCCAAGTTTCTAATAGAGGATCTTGTCTCTGCCATGAACTGGGTTTGTGAATTCGTAAGTGTCAACAGTGCTTCTCGTAATTCGTCTGGCTTTTCTTGTGGAGCAGGTGTACTGAACTGTTGGGAAGGTGAGGCCTGGTTAAATGGTTGCTGATTCTGGTATTGGCCTCGGAACTAGTTCTGCTGCCCTTGATTATCCCTCCATGAAAAGTTAGGGTGATTTCTCCATCCTGGATTGTAAGTATTTGAATAGGGGTTGTTCTGGGGCCTTTGATAATTCTCCATTGCCTGACATTCTGCTTGCTCAATAGGGATGTTGTTGGGGTCTGCTGATGGGCACCTATCAAAGGTATGAGGACCCCCACACATCTCACAACTCAATGGCATCTGAACTGCATTCACTGACACTGTGTTCTGCTGCAGTTGCTTGGTGAAGAGAGCAACCTGTGCGTTTAACGCTGTGATGGCATCGATCTCATGAACTCCTATCGCTCTCCTTCCACTTACCCCTCTATCATCTGTCACATGATTATTGGTGGCCATGTCTTCTAGCAAATCATGGGCCTCATGTGTTGTATTCTTCATGAAGGTTCCACCTGCAGCTGCGTCAATGATAGTTATTGTGGTCCCGCTTAGCCCATTGTAGAAAATATGAACCAAATTCCACAGTTCAATGCTATGATGTGGACACTTTCTTTGCAGATCTTTAAATTTCTCCCAAGCCTCATAGAGTGACTCTCCATCAGCCTGGTAAAAATTGTTCAGCTCTTCTCTCAGCTTAGCGGCTTTGGACGGTGGAAAGAATTTTGCCAAGAACTTCTGTGCCAACTCCTCCCATGTGAATATAGAATCTGTAGGCAGGGAATTCAACCAAACTTTTGCTCTATCCCTGAGTGAGAAGGGAAAGAGCCTCAATCGGATGACGTCGGCAGTAACGCCATTATACTTGAAAGTTGCACACAGCTCCAAAAAATTTGCTATGTGCATATGAGGGTCTTCAGATGGCAACCCTCCGAATTAAACTGTATTCTGCACCATACTCAGGATCGCTGATGCGCGGTAAGATGCACACACTTTAACGCAAGTGCACGTTATCGTGACAAGTAATATAGTCCTGGTAAGACCGAATATCGTCCACAAGGATTAGGGTTCAAGTACCAACTATCTATCTTTTGGTATCTATTTGGTGATTGATATTTGAGTTTGTGGTTTATAACTAGTAATTATAAAAGCTAATTTAACTATAGGTTTATTTCAGTTGTGATGGGAATAGGGCTTCCATGTCTCTTCAACTATCTGCTTATGTTATTTATTACTGCAACGAACTATGGTCTTCTTCTTTCGGAGAAAGCAGGTTTACTTAAATCGCTTTATACTCCCGTTAGGGTTATATAAACACTCAACCTCAAAGATCGCACCTTACCTACCTTTCTGATAAGGATAACTCTATAGGAGGATTAAGAGCAAAAACCTAGTTAACCGTCACGCACCATGCGCAAAATTAGGGTTGTTAAGCCTCTCATTAACGCTACATAAATAATTGAGGTATTTTCATCCCCAATCCAAGAATGTCTACCCAACTTACAGCATATTCACAATCCCCTCCTTTCGGAGTCTGATTAGAAATCATTTAGTGATAATTAGTTGTCAATTAATTACCAAGCATTCAACACAATTATTGGATAGATCTCTCAAAGAAGAATAACCATAGACATATGCATTAAATCATAACATAAGTTTCTAGAGAATTAACATCGAAAGCCCTATAAGAGAATTAGTTCCTAGTCATTGACCTGACAAGAACTAATTCAAAGTTCATCATACAAAACTGAAATAAAGAAAAGAAAAGAAAAGAAAAATACTTAAGAATGAGTCTCCAAGCCAAGCATCCAAGGGTTGTGTTGTGGAATATTTACAAGATGGATTGGTGGAAGGATGGATGTAGAATGGTGAATGGTGGAATGGAGAATGAATAATTCTTCTAATGATGTAGAGTATTTATAGCCAAAGAATCCTTTTGGTGAAGGGTTATGGAGTTTGTAGGTAGGAAAAGTTATTAGAATCCTTTTAGGTAAGGGTTTTAAGGTAGGAAAAGTTATCCCTTTAGGAAGGAAAAGTTATCCCTTTAGGATTCTGAAAACAAGTCAAACCCGCCCAAAGACTTCATAATTCCAGCGGCGCGCTGCCCTCAGAACTGGCACCGCGCGCTGAAGATCAAGAACTTCGACTTGCAGAAGACATCACGCCGCGCTCGCTTCCAAAGCCTTGCGCGTGACATTTTTTCTGGCGAATTCTCGTTTGTCGTTTTTCTCGTCCGGACTTCGTCGATTTCCTCTATAATTCCTTAACTTAGACTTCATTTCTTGGCCCTTTTTGTGTGCAATTCCATCTCAATTAAGCTCTTTTTCTCTTCTTTTCGTCATTTCTCCATTTATGACCGTTGTGACACAAAAGAAAGGAAAACGACCCTAATACTATACTAAACATAAATAAAATGAGTAAAATACTAACTAAAAATGACTCAAAAAGTGTATATAAAATACACCGATCAAATACCCCCAAACTTAACCTTTGCTCGCCCTCGAGCAAAGATCAAAAGAAAGAAATACAGACTCAAGGAAAACGAAAAATAAAAGACTCACTGACATTGATTACTTTTCTCGTTTAGTGTTATCTAGAAAAACATGAAGGTTAGCGTAATAATACGCAGAACATGTAGCATGAAATCTTTCAAAGACACTAAACACATTGAGCTAGATATTTCGCAAACTCATATTTATCATGCTTTAATGGAAGTCAATATACTAAATCATGCATATAAATTCAAAAATCTTATGGCATGCTTACTTGCTATTCTCCACTAATCCTGGATATGCATAAAAGAGATCTTCAGGACTTTAAGGGTTGTAATGTAGGCTTAGGTAGGGGTTGGTAAAAATAGGCATTTAGGCTCATTTTTGTGTACCATAAGCTCTTTAACTTTTTAGTATTTCCCTTTTTTTTTTGTTCTTTTCTTCACTTCAATTATATCTTTTTCCCTCTTTTGTTTTGGGAGAATGAAGAGTATTATAATAACAAGCACCCCCAAACTTAGGCTTTTGCCTCTTTCTTATTACTTTTTTATTGGGGTGCAACAAGCTCATTCACTCTTTTTGTCTCTTTTTTAACACAATTGATTCCACTACTTCACATTTTTACTTATGGCACAATCTGTGGGGATATAGGGTGTCAAAGAAAAAGTTTCAATTTTTAGGCTCAATGGGGCTGACTAGGGATACTTTTAAAGTTCGGGGTAGAAAAGAGTGGTAAGAATTGACTATCAAAGAAATGTCTGAGTCATCTCCCTAACATGCATATCCTAACTATTTCGCCTCAAATAGCAAGCAATCATAACACATAGGTTTTCATAATTTAGCATGCACAATTTAAGCAAGAAACTCCAAATAGACAGATTTTTGTGAGTTTTTGGCATATCTAACCTAGGTGTTTAGATAGTTGCTTCTAATTCCATTACATTATTCCACCTTCCTTCACTAGGTGTTTCTAGCAACTACATCATACATGATCTTTGACAGGCAATTATGACTTAAAAGGAAAAAAAATTGTGACTCAAAAATAAACACAAAACAAAATAAAAAAAGACTTAACTGAAACATAACAAGACACAAATAAAACACCCCCAAACTTAAATCACACATTGTCCCCAATGTGTGCAAGACTCAAAGAAAATAAAAGAAAAAAGACAACTTACTGACACAACACAGCGGTCATAACGGAGGTCTAGGAGGAAAAATTCTGGAATTTGCACGGAAATATGACTCTCTGAAGTTCGAGCGCGCCCACGAGATTCAAATACTGCTAATCTAGTACTGGCTCTTCTGAATTACTACAGCAATGTCGACGATCGCTTTTCCTTTTTTCAGCTTTTGCTCCTTTTCCTCGCTTTAGCTTTGATCCACTGTCATCCAACAACACAAAACAAGAACCCAAGACCGTGAGACTGTTCAAAGCAAAATAAAGACAGAAATTAAAATAACATAATTAAAAACATTGGGTTGCCTCCCAACAAGCGTTGTCTTTAACGTCTTTTAGCCGGACGAAATTAACCTTTTCGAGTGCCCATTGGATCCTTCGCGAATCGCCGCAATCCGCGAGTTATTGTAGGTCTCAATTTCCCTACGACCATTTGTTCAAACAAGAGCCTTACATATACAATTATCCCCCAAGTAGGCTTGTCTTTTATGCTTTCTATAATGTAGGAATCCGTGAACTTCTCTACATCTCTCAACTCTAGTGGTACCTGATGGTATGGGATTCCTAATTGGGAATCACCGTGATAGCTAGTGGTGTTTCTTCAGATAGGTGCAAGAAAAGAATTTCCACGTAATCCAAGAAGGTAAATAATTGGATCTCTGCAATCTTTTCTTCTACACCAACTATCTCACCAGATTCCTCAATAGTGGGTGTGGTTCGAGCTCTCAATTTGTTGTTATTGTTCAAAATCACCTCGATTTACGGGTTCGCGCCGTCGCGCCGCGCGCCACTCTCCTCTGACTGCCTCAGAATCTTGCCGCGCGCTCGCCATCGACGCCGCGCTTCACTCTCGCACTGTCTCGATCTTGGCGGCCACTGCTGCTGCCGCGAACTCTCTATCTCCCCGATTCGCATCCTTCAGTCAATTGCACGACATTGTGTTTCTCATTGCCTACCCCAGGTGCAGATTGCTCTTCTTGCGTTTCGCTGTTGAATATGATCGCGAGTTTTGCTATTTGCGTTTCCAACTTCTTCATGGTCATTCTCGTTTCGTCTATGAACTGATTTTGGTACCTCGTGAGACTGAGTATAGCTTCTCGTAATTCCTCTCTCTTCCTCTATGGTGGAGCTCGATCATATTGGACAGAGAAATCCATGTCTTAAGGATCACCGAGATGAATCAAAACCAACAACGAATCACTAAGACACTTGTTTTTTTTTTCAAAAGAAAAGAAAATAAATAATTTAAAGAAACAAAAATAAAAACCAAATTAGAAATTAAAAATAGATAAATTTGATATTGAACTATGCCTAATCCCCGGTAACGGCGCCAAAAACTTGATGCGCGGTAAGATGCACACACTTTAAACGCAAGTGCACGTTATCGTGACAAGTAGTATAGTCTTGATAAGACCGAATATCTTCCTCAAGGATTAGGGTTCAATTACCAACTATCTATTTTTTTGTATCTATTTGGTGATTGATATTTGAGTTTGTGGTTTATAACTAGTAATTATAAAAGCTAATTTAACTATAGGTTTATTTCAGTTGTGATGGGAATAGGGCTTCCATGTCTCTTCAACTATCTGCTTATGTTATTTATTACTGCAACGAACTATGGTCTTCTTCTTTCGGAGAAAGCAGGTTTACGAAATCGTTTTATACTCCCGTTAGGGTTATATAAACACTCAACCCCAGTATCGCACCTTACCTACCTTTCGGTGATAAGGATAACTCTATAGGAGGATTAAGAGCAAAAACCTAGTTAACCGTCACGCACTACGCGCAAAAATTGGGTTGTTAATCCTCTCATTAACGCTACATAAATAATTGAGGTATTTTCATCCCCAATCCAAGAATGTCTACCCAACTTACAGCATATTCACAATCCCCTCCTTTCGGAGTCTGATTAGAAATCATATAGTGATAATTAGTTGTCAATTAATTACCAAGCATTCAACACAATTATTGGATAGATCTCTCAAAGAATAATAACCATAGACATATGCATTAAATCATAACATAAGTTTCTAGAGAATTAACATGGAAAGCCCTATAAGAAAATTAGTTCCTAGTCATTGACCTGACAAGAACTAATTCAAATTTCATCATACAAAACTGAAATAAAGAAAAGAAAAGAAAAGAAAAATACTTAAGAATGAGTCTCCAAGCCAAGCATCCAAGGGTTGTGTTGTGGAATATTTATAAGATGGATTGGTGGAAGGATGGATGTAGAATGGTGAATGGTGGAATGGAGAATGAATAATTCTTCTAATGATGTAGAGTATTTATAGCCAAAGAATCCTTTTGGTGAAGGGTTAGGGATTTTGTAGGTAGGAAAAGTTATTAGAATCCTTTTAGGTAAGGGTTTTAAGGTAGGAAAAGTTATCCCTTTAGGTAGGAAAAGTTATCCCTTTAGGATTCTGAAAACAAGTCAAATTCGCCCAAAGATTTCATAATTCCAGCGCGCCACTTCAGAATCAGCCATGCGCGCTGAAGATCAAGAACTTTCGGACTTGCAAGACATCAGGCGTCGCACTCAGTCTTCCAAGCGCGCGGTGACATTTTTTCGCGAATTCGTTTCGTCGTTTTTTCGTCCGGACTTCGTCGATTTCCTCTATAATTCCGAACTTAGACTTCATTTCTTGGCCCTTTTTGTGTGCAATTCCATCTCAATTAAGTTCTTTTTCTCTTCTTTTCGTCATTTCTCCATTTATGACCGCTGTGACACAAAAGAAAGGAAAACGACTCTAATACTATACTAAACATAAATAAAATGAGTAAAATACTAACTAAAAATGACTCAAAAAGTGTATATAAAATACACCGATCAATCGCAGGCTTGATTTCGAAATTATTTGCTCCTATTGTTGGGAGCCTGATGCAAGTCTGTGCTCCATTCACCCTTGGCAGCACATAATCTCCCAAGCTTCTCTCAGCTTGGACCTGGACCCTTTCTTCCACATCCATTGGTAACATCCGGGGCAACCTCTGGTTAGGTTGATGATCACCTAACCCTTCGTTCATCTCATTGTTATTCTGCAAGCCTCCCATTTCTATTAAGGCCAATATTCGTTTGTTTCTCCGATTCTGCTTGCAAGTCTTTTCAATCTCCGGGTTGAAGGGAACAAGTGTATCTACTCCTCTTCTGCTTCGCATAAACTAGATGCCTACAACAGATCAAAATCAACAAACGGATCACGACGCACGGTTTTACCAATATAAAAAATAAAAATAAAATAAAAACCAAATTAGAAATTAAGAATAGATATAATGATATTAAACTACGCCAATCCCCGGCAACGGCGCCAAAAACTTGATGCGCGATTTATGCACACACTAAACGCAAGTGCACGTGTCGTGACAAGTAATATAGTCTAGAAGACCGAGTTATCGACCTCAGGGATTAGTGTCAAATTATCAACCTCTATTATGTAGTATCTATTTGGAAACCGATAATTTGATGAATTGTTTATAGCTACGATTATAGATGCTAACTAATTTACTTTACTTCAGATTAGTGGAAATAGGGCTTCCAAATCTCCTCAACTATCCGCTCGCTTTACTCATTAATGCAAATAATTATGGTTCTTCTTCTATTTTGCGATAGCAGGTTAACTCAGTCGTTTTATACTCCTATTAAGGTAATATAAACATTCAACCCCAATGTAGAACCCTTCTATCTTTCGATGACAAGATTGACTACAAAAGATGATTAAGAGCAATAACCTATCAAACTACACAAGTATCGGGGTACTTTCGTCCACGATTTAAACCTATGTTTATTCAACTATAACATATTCACAATCTCCCCTTTCGGCTTTTGATTAGAAATCATATAAGTTATGATAATTAGTGATCAATTAATTACCAAGCAATCAAAACAATTATTGAATAAATCTCAACAATAATAAGAAGAAACCAAAACATGCATTAATTCATAAGAACGAGGTTCAAGTGATTCTACATGAAAAACCCTAAATTAAGTTAGTTCCTAGCCATAGACATGCCACGAACTAAACTAATATCCAACATAAACTAAAAAGAAATAAAATAAAGAACAAGAAATTACACAAAAGTAAGTCTCCAATCTTGATCTCTAAGTTGTGATGAATTGTAAGGTGTCCAACTCCTCAAAATCTGACCTAAAAGGTCCTTTTATAACTTCAAAAACGTCCAAAACCTTTTCCTTCTTGGCCTTGGCCCATTCCTATTCGGATTTGGCTGATTTCACTTCGCGCGGCCAGCAATCGTCGGCGCGCTGAAAACTTCGCGGCTCTGCAGCTTTGGGCGCCGTGGCGCTCATCGCTGCTGGTTGGTTGGCCACGGCCGCCGCATTCTCGCCCGGGTTGCCAATTTTTTAGCTTTTTGAGCTCTGGAACCTCTGTTTCTGCCCTCTTTTCGCTCCTTTCCGCCAATGTGCCACTTTAAACCATTGTGACTCAAAAGAAAGAAAATATATCCTAACACAACACATATTTGTACAAAAATGGGCAAAAGATTAACTAAAAATGACTCAAAAGGTGTATATAAAATACACCGATCAAAGTGCTATTGTCATTTTAGGTTGAATTACTACGTGTGGCATATTCTACTTGGCATGTGAAATAGTCGATAAGGTTGAAGTACATTGGGGCGTAGTCTACTTGTCGTGTTGGTTAGTCGTCATGAGGTATGTGAACTACTTCCTTCTATCGACATGATTGTTTCTTGAAGTATACTTGCCTTGTTATTGGAGTATACATTACTTGTTTCTTGAAGTATACTTGCCTTGATTTTAGAAGTATACTTGACTTGATCTTTATAGAGTTCTATCGGAACCTAATCCTTAGTGATATACTTCTTGAATAGTACTTTGGATTTCCTAAACTAGAAGTTGTTCTATATATTCCCTCGATTGTACTTTGGGTTTTCTAAAATGGAAGTTGTTCTATATATTCCCTCGATTGTACTTTGGATTTTCTAAAAAGGAAGTTGTTCTATATATTCCCTCGATTGTACTTTGAGTTTTCTAAAATGGAAGTTGTTTTATATATTCCCTCGATTGTACTTTGGGTTTTCTAAAATGGAAGTTGCTCTATTTATTCCCATGAGATGTATTTTATCCGTGAACTTGTATTCACGATGCGGGTATAGATTCCCATGAGATGTGTTTTATTCGTGAACTTGTATTCACGATGCGGGTATAGATTCCCATGAGATGTGTTTTGTCCGTGAACTTGTATTCACGATGCGGGTATATATTCTCATGTGATGTGTTTTGTCCGTGAACTTGTATTCACGATGCGGGTATAAATTTCCATGAGATGTATATTGTCTGTGAATTTGTATTCACGATGCGGGTATAGATTCCCATGAGATGTGTTTTGTCCGTGAACTTGTATTCACGATGCGGGTATAGATTCTCATAAGATGTGTTTTGTCCGTGAACTTGTATTCACGATGCGGGTATAGATTCCCATGAGATGTGTTTTGTCCGTGAACTTGTATTCACGATGCGGGTATAGATTTCCATGAGATGTGTTTTGTCCGTGAACTTGTATTCACGATGCGGGTATAGATTTCCATGAGATGTATATTGTCCGTGAACTTGTATTCACGATGCGGGTATAGATTCCCATGAGATGTGTTTTGTTCGTGGACTTATATCCATGATGCGGGTGTAGATACATATGGCAGTATTTGACTAGACGAACAGACATGCATGATTTTGTTATGACTCTCTCACTTTTAAAAGGTACAGTCGGCTCTATTTTATATGGCACGGTAAAATCTGGTATTTGATTTTCATACTTGCCCCTGCCATTCGTTTGTACAGTTATGATTTTGTTTACTGTACTTCCTGGTTACATACTTAGTACTTGTTAGATCGACTTCTTCTGGTCGCGTTCATGCCCGCAGGTATTAGGTACTCAGTTGGGTGATCCGCGAGCTTAGGATCTTCACTCAACTTTCAGTGAGGTAGCTCCATTATTTCGGAGTTTGCCATGTTGGTACGGAGTTGTATTATGGTTTTATGTACATTCATGGGTACGGCGGGGCCTTGTCCCGTCATAGTTATTGTCAAAATTCCTAGAGGTCTGTATTCATATGTGGGATGGACCAGTGTATAGTTGTGGCCTTTGAGTGTTATATATGTGATGACAGCCTTGCCGGCTTTGCCTTTGTTTGCAAAAAATGAAAAAAAAAATTAAGTGTTATTTAGCTTCCGCAGGTTACTTGTGTGTATGAGTAGAATGGTGCCCAGGTAGGGCACCAGTCGCGGGCTTGGGGTTCGAGTCGTGACAACCTGTCTACAAGCCTCTAAAGAGTATATAACAATAAAATATCATACCAAAACTAGACTGCAACTTTGAAACAAATAGAGTGCTCCGACATCAGCTGAACCGACAACCTACCAGCGTGAACCATCACTCTCTTTAACTGAACCTGCGGGCATGAAACACACTCGAGAAAGGGGTCGATTGAAATAATGTCTCGTATGTAAAACATGAAGTATTGTAAATAAGATCATAACTGGCCAAGAGATGTCAGGCGACCACTATAATAATCCAAATATCAATACAACTGTGCCTTATGAAATGAGAGTCAACTGTGCCTTATAAAATGAGAGTCAACTTTGCCTTTTAAAAATGAGAGTCATATCAAAATCATGGATGTCTGTCCATAGTATCATCATCTATACATATACATATAACGTCTCCCGGCCCTCTAGTGAGGGACTCGATGGAATTATCATATCATGGATACCTGTCCACATAACGTGTCCCGACCCATTCTGGGACTCGGTGAGCTCATCATCATCATGGATGTCTGTCCATGGAATTATTATATATACATATAATGTGTCCCGGCTCTCTAGTGAGGGACTCGGTGAATCAATACAATAAATCAGCGCACGAACATGACCCAGCCCGGGACTCGGTGAAATGATATAATCACATCGAGCACGAATATAGTATCATGAGAAACCATATACAACTTAAATCATCATTAGACTCTCCATGGAATAAATAAAAGACACTATCATAACGGGTATCATTTTAAATCATCATTTAAAAAATCAAAGATACTATCATCTTTTTCATATGCCTCATTAAGGACTTAGAAATAATTTAGACATGCTTTCAGCATATGAATCAATAACATGATTATTCTTAACTTTTAGGAGTAGAATAAATTATGGAACCATATCACAATTATATTTCATTATATAGAACATGTCAAAAGAAAGAAATAATTTACCTTCACATACCTTTAGTGTCGATTCTATCAATGACGATGAACTTGACCTTCTCTTCCCATTAATCTACAACAAACTTAGATAATCTGGAGCCAACCTACTCTGTCCTAAGCCTTCCCAAATAGTTAAAGTGAAAAACAAGTTATTGCATACATGTTTCTGTCCAAATACGTTACTGAACAACTCCTTAAGAAGCAAAATACTTAGTTTAAGTTCTCCAAGATTGTTGCGACGTGTTTTTTGAATCTTCAAAGAGACGTTCTTTCAAAATAAAATGAAATTGCTCCTCAAGTTGGTTCCTTCAATTTAATCGATTTTCAAAGTGAGAATTATTATTCCTTCTTGTTCTAGTATATATTATTGAAGATATACATGGTCCTATTATAGCATTAATTATCCACTAGAATTAAGCGCACTTTGTATAAGTGTACGGAAATGATACACGTAGCCACCCTATGTACAAAGCACTTGTCTTTATTCATTACTAGTAATGACCATATTTATCCATTAATACTAATAATAGGGGTCATTTTCTTAGTGGGACCCACATGGACATGTTATCCACTTTAACTCTTTCTAAATTAATCAATCCTACAAATTCAATTCTTAATCTCAATTTACTTAAAGCCTAATTATAAAACATTCTTATACTCACTGTCATAATTCTTATGATATTAATTCATACACTCTTTGTGCGCACACCAATATTATTTTCGATCCCCGTCGTCACACTTTTTACGTCCAAAATTATTTCGGAGTCACACCTTTTTTATATACTAATTTCCTTATTAGCATACTTAATATAACAAAAAAAATTCCAACACTCGGATCTATTTTCTTCGTTTACATGCTCAAATTATTGTCCAAAATTACGAGTCGTTACAGTACAAGTACTCAGTTTGGTGATCCTCCAGTCTAGAACTTCCACTCAGCTGTTTGGAGAGCTCCATTGTTCCGGAGCTTAGTCATTTTGGTACAGATCCTTGCTATAGACTTATGCATATTCAGGGGTACGGCGGGGCCTTGTCTCGTCATATTTCACTGTCATACTCTTAGAGGTCTGTAGTCATGTGTGGGTTGAACACGTGTGGATTTTAGACGTGTGTTGGTCATCTGTACTGTTGTACTTCATTTTGAGATGTTCTCGTATATAGGGGCAGCCTTGTCGGCTTGCCTATTTTGATATGGTTTACAGATTTCTACATTATCCTTGGTATCTGTGTGATTATATGTGACAGGTGGGTATAAGGGTGCCCAGGGCACCGGGTCGCGGCTCGTCGGGTCAGGTCATGACAATATAAAGCCTCAAACGATGTCATATTAATGCTGAAATAATAGCTATTATTGTATGCAAACTCTGCCAAGGGCAAAACTGGTCCTAATGCCCACCGAAGTCAGTAACATATGCTCTCAACATATCCTCGAGCACCTGAATAGTTGTTATACTCCGTATTTCCAGAGTATGTACGTGAGGGCGTACGTACGAAAGTTTAGCCTTAAAGTAGGCAATGGGACGTTTTTTTGGGCACAACTCATTAAAAGAATCGTTTTCCGACGAAACGTTTTACGCAACTCGCGTAGGATAAATTCCGGCTATGTCATTTCTAATTTTTGCGGATTTTTCCGAGAGACGAAACACTTTGGACCAACGAGAGGGCGACACTTGTCACCCTCTCATCGTGGACGTGCTGGCGAGCCAATTGATGGCCATTTTTGTCAAGTAGTTGGTAGGATATTTTGTGTGCAAGTTGCACAAGGACACTTGCCCAAATCTTGACCTTACACTTGCCTTGCACTTGGCATAATTGGCCATCGTCACATCCTCGACCTATAAATACCTCTTGTGATGAAGAGTTCTTCATCCACAAACAAACTTTCCAAGTCTAAAATCCTCTCCTCTCCTCATAGCCCTTTTCGTCCAAACACCTTCCCTCGTGAAGCTTAGCCGAGGCTACCCCCTAGCCTAGCCGAAATTTACCCCCTCCCTTGGTAGAAAAGTTGTCTTCTAGTATTGTTATAATGCCCAAAATACCCTAGCCCAAATCCCTTAGTACTTAGTAGAAGTCACAAGAACTTCTAAGGTTCTCGAGCTATCTGAGCGCATAAACTTAGGAGCTAAACTTGCTCGGGATCGACGTATTGTCTAGGATATTATTGGGCTTACCGAGGTAAATAAACTTGTCCTTCTTTGTAAATTAGAGAATACATACCGTAGAAGTATAAGAATAAGTATTAATACTTAGAAGAATATCGCGAATAGAATCAACTGTTATCACAGTAGGGCGGTTTAAAAGAAGAATAATTGAACTATACTTGAGATCGCTTTCACAAGAGACTTGAGTAGCTCACCGCAGGAAGTTCACGCCCGATTTTCCGCAATAAAGGATCCTCTCGCTAGAATCACATGAGTAGTCTAGACGTTGATAGGCGTGTCGACTATTATAGGTTGATTCTCTGCGCGACATATTCAACTCGCGGTGGTTTTCGCCGGAAGGTATGTGATTCTTCCTAAAGCATGATGTGTTAAAATATATATATATAGTACGGTAGACGGACACGTGTTTACTGAATAATACTTACGGCAATGTCTTTTGACTTAAGCCTGAATAATACTTACGGCAATGTCTTGCTACTTAAGCCCTAATAATAAGGATCTTAAAGCATTTCAAAAAGAATACTGAATCATTTTCTTACGTAAGAGAACTAATTGGTTTTAAACATCAAGCTTAAGAGTTATACTAGCTTTATGGGAAGTTAGGTATAACAACTTAAGAATGATAAAAGGAACGATTTACTTATGTGTTTATAATGACTTATATTGATTTATGAAAGAATAATAAAATGGTTTGATAAGTAGACATGATATGACGCTATGTGTGGTAGTGACTTGTAACATTTGTATAAGAGTATTCTTGTCAGGCTTATGTGGTTTAACGATAAGTCGCATGTTGGTATTATATCACTCACCTCGACATGTTACCGGGTTAAGTCGCCTCCGACGCGGTAGACTCGCGTGATGCAGGACCATGATTCGAGAATACCTCACGCGGGTCCAGGGACCTATGCGAGCTACGAGAGTTCCGTGTTAGTGCGGCGGGTTATACCTCACGCGTCTACGCGCTACGCGACTACGAGTCGGGGCGACGCCGAGGAGTAGCCACCGATGCGGGTTATACCCTACGCGCCTATGTGAGTGGCTTACGCGACTACGGAGTCCGAGATTAGGCTTCAGATAGTGATACTACGGAAATGGCCCGCTTCGATCATTCACAACTAGAAAAGACTGCTACATTTACCTATTGTTGCTCTTGTTTATGATGTGCACTATGCGCATACATTCATTGTTTCGTGCATATTTATAAAATTGGTTTTAAAATGATATGATTTCATTTAAGTACTTTACGCTTCACATACTTAGTACTGTCAGATCGACTCCTTCGGGCCGCTCATGCCGCAGGTGGCAAGCAGTGCTAGATCCACATCCTTAGGATCTGCGTTGGTGTCAGGAGCTCCATCTTCTCCGGAGGCTCTACTTTTGGGTATGATCTCCCTGTATTGTAGATAGTTTTGTACATTCAGGGTATGGCGGGGCCCTGTCCCGCCATAGTTGTTTACTTCCTTAGAGGTCTGTAGTCCTATTGTACAGTTGGGATGTAACTGCAAAATTATGTTTATATATATATGCCGAAAGGCAGGCTTTTCTTCAAATAAATTGTTTCTCCTTTTTAATAATGTTTCTTGTCTTGTTTTATATTTCACGATTTTCTCGATGTATGATCAGGTGCGGGTAAGGCACGATCCACGCGCGCGAACAGTCGTGACAATAGTCCTCTCGGACTGTCCATCAGTATGGGGGTGAAAAATAATACTAATATCCAACTGAGTACCCAACTCTACCTACAATGTCCGCCATAAATAGGAAGTAAACTGAGGACCTCGACCGGAGATGATAGAAATAGGAACCCCGTGCAATTGCACAATCTCACGGATATAAATCCTAGCTAACTTCTCCGCATTATAAGTAACCCGAACCAGAATAAAGTGTGCGTACTTGGTCAGCCTATCCAACTATGACCTAAACTGAATCAAACTTGCCCAAGTTCTTCGAAAGACCTACAACAAAATCCATGACAATCCTCTCCCACTTCCACTCTGGAATGGGCATCCACTGAAGCACACCACTAGTTTTCTGGTGCTCGTACTTAACTTGCTGATAATTTCCATATCGGGCAACAAAATATGCAACATCTCTCTTCATCCGACCCCACCAATAGTGTTGTCTCAAATTATGATACATCTTAGTAGCACCTGGATGAATGAATTATCAGGAGCTATATGCCTCCACTAATATCAAACGAATCAAATTACTATACGAGGAACGGACACATGTATCTTGATCCTCAAAACCCCCTCACTATCCCCCTCACTATCAAGCACGACATTCTTGGCCTCACCATGTAACACCTTATCATGAATCTTGCATAACTGAGCATTCTCAAACTGCTGAGCCTTAATTTGCTCCAAGAAAGACTACCTCGCCTCAACAAACACTAAAACTCTACCCAGATCAGAAAAATATAATAGTACAAAACTGTTAGACAAAGTCTAAAACTCTATGGCTAAGGGACACTCCGAAATAACCAATCGAGCCAAAATACCCATACTCACTGCCTTGCGGCTCAAGGGATCAACTACCACATTAGCCTTACCCGGATGATAAAGTATAGTGATATCATAATCCTTCAGAATCTCTATCCACCTACGATGTCTAGAATTTAGATCGCTCTAACTGAACATGTGTTGAAGGTTGCGATGATTGGTAAACACCTCACAATGAACCCCATATAGATAATGTCTCAAAATCTTCAAAGTAAAGACCACCACTAATAACTCCAAATCATGGGTAGATAGTTCTTCTCATGGATATTTAATTGTCTGAAAGCATAGGCAATGACCTTGCCCTTCTGCATAAACACAACGCCCAAATCAACACGGTACACATCACAATAAATTGAGTAATACTTACTCTCCATAAACTGAGTAATCCTCCTTCTTGAGCTTTTGAAAAAGTATAATTGTTTTGATGTTGTTTCAGTGAGAGCTCATTATGATCCTAGCATACACTTGAGAAAAAATAAAGAATCTAGTGTTTATCAAACTGAATATGCAAAAATAATTGGGAGTGTAATGTTTCTCATAAACTATACTCGACCTGAGATAACTTATGTTGTTAGCAGATTGAGTAGATATACTCATAATTCCAGTAGTGAACATTGAAATGATCTTCATCATTTGTTAAGGTATTTGAGAGGTACTATGGATTGGTGTTTGCATTTTAATAAATTTTATGTTGTTTTAGAAGGTTTTTGTGATGCAAACTGGGTAACTGACAATGATGAAGTTAGCTCCACCAGTGACTATGTGTTTACTTTTGGTGCAGGTGTTATTTCATAGAAGACTTCCAAACAGACTTGCATAACATGTTCTACCATGGAATCTGAGTTTATTGATGTTAAGAGTCCTATGGAATGGAAACATGGACCCCTTATATGTACTTGGACAATCCACACCCTACAAGCTAACTTTTGGGGTTGAGTTAGGCCCAAGATCCATTCTTTACATGGTATCAGAGTCAGACTCATTTCAATCTTTGTTCACCGATGTTGGGTCCCCAAATTATACTATGCTCCAGTTAACAACCTCTGAGCGTGCGAGAGAGTGTTAAAAGTCTCATATAGAATATGGAATGGGAACATGGACTCTTTATATAGACTTGAATAATCTTCATCCTACAAGCTAGCTTTTGGGGTTGAGTTAGGCCCAAGATCCATTCTTTACAATTGATCTCGAGTTGGCAGGGCAAGAAGCTGAGTGATTGAGAAACCTTTCGGCAGATGTGTTGTTATGGGGAAAACGAGCTTCACTAATCTCTTTACATTGTGACTCACATGCGAAAATTGGAATTGCAAAGAACAATATATACAATGGAAAAAAGACATATTCACATCAGACATAATGCGGTTATACAATTGCTAAAATATGGTGTTATCTCCTTGGAATACGTAAGGTTCGAAAGAAATTTGACGGATCCTTTAACCAAGGGTTTGATAAGAAAAATGATCCTTGAAATATCGAAAAGGATGAGGTTAAACCCTATGTATTGAGGTAATATGGTGGATAGTCATTTATTGGTCAAACGAAACCATATGATTCCTCAATATACACTATATATCATATCCCTATGATGTGTGGTAGTATTTTGTAAGGTTGAGTTTTACTCTTAATCTATAATTGTGCTTTTGAGAAGCACTTAATGAATTTACCCCTTGATATGAGAGGTTGAATTTATTTTAAATGATTTCATAGCCTTAAGATGATTTATTTGAGATAGAATTGATGGAATCAACTGTATAAGTGTAAAGATGTGGTCGTATGAGAGACTTAGGCGACTTAGGTAAGATTGGCTAATAGGGGAGCTGCTGTTATCAGATGTTGATAATGACTCAGTAAAGTGGGTCCGAATAATATAATAACTTGGGAAATATCCATTCCTTGGTCACTGATAGTCGAGAGAGTAAAAAAGTAGTCTTGGATATTAGAGGTTTTTTCTTTTATGTTCAATGTGATATGTGGGCTCCATATATAGTGGATATGTGGATTTGTTGCTATGATAAGTTGATAACAGTGAAGCTAAAAAGTTTGAGGACCGTATTCCGGACATAATTCAGTGGTAAAGTTTGGGTGTTATAAGACGCTCTGACATAGATAGCGTGGTTCGATTTCCCGCGGACGTGAAGAAATTCTACATGTTGGGGAATTTGATCTTGTCTCATTGATCAGTTGTATGCTTTCAGAAACTAGTCACTGAAGCACATTTCGCACATTTTGTAATTTATTAGTGCTGTTGTTGAAGAATCAGTGACATCATCTCAAGAACGTCTGGATAATATCAGTAAAATAGTCAGACACAAACATAAAAACCTAAATTATCAAAAAAAAAAAAAAAGTTTGAGGACCCAAAAAAGAACACGTATGATTGAGGTTGAAAAGAGGACAGGCTGGATATTTTAATGGTTCAAATATCTCATGGTTCAAAATATCCCAGCTGTTTTATGGACAAGTGGACTAATTTGGCTTCAGTAAAAGTAAATTCCAAGCCTCAACTCTTGTGGGTTTCCTTTTTGCTGATGTGGCAACTTGTCAATCGTTCTTGTTTCTGTCTCTTTCTTGTACTTCGTTCCTTATTGGAGTAAAAAGGTTATCCCTTTAAATTCCAACACGGTGACTTTGGCTATCTTTTACACGATCAATTTCGGATTGGCTCTGATTCATTTTCGAAAATAATTCTCATGAAAAATGCTTTAACACTATTCAGCTAGCTTGGAAAAAGAGACAAAATCCTCTTTGAACACTAGAAGCAGTAGTAGAGCTAAAATTTTAGTTAAAAGAGTTAAAAAATATGATAAAATAAATGCACGAAAAAATCAAGAAAATTCTACAATGTAATTTTTTGCCGAAACCTCTCAAACATACCTAGTTCCACCCCTGACTAGGACAAAGACTCCGATCTTATCGTGTATACGAGTACCTGCCTAAAGTAGTTGAAGCCATTTATGCAGAATTTTTTCTTTTTATGTTATCAGGTCATTATATCTTCCCATTTAGTGATCGATGTATACATTTCAACGTTTCTGATGTCCCAAAGCAAATTCCAGAAATCAAACGCGTCCCACATCTGAAGCTCAAAGAAGGTCTGAGAGATGTGAAACATTTTGAACTAAATTGATCTGCCATGAAGTTTGATGTGTTTCATACTTTCATATGTGATACTAGGGAATGAGATACATCCAACAAAAGCTTTGTGAGGCCTGTTAGATAAGTAGAACTTGTAGGTCCCACCAGGAGATACTACTTAATGGTTAAAAGTGCTTGTCGTTTTGCCGAATGGTTACAAAAATTGTCAGCCACAAGCACACAATCATAAAGTTAAAGAAATGGCCCACTGATGAAAGAATGCATACCTTTAGTTAAAACACGTGTAAAGGAGCTGGGACCCGAATGGTGAGAATGCATGCTTGACTTCTGTGGTGCACTCCGCAGTAGTTTTAAGTTAACTTCACTATGCTTGCACATAAAAATTTAGATACTTAAAAAGCTACCAGAAAATAGTTAAATATTTCAGTTCTTTTATTACTATCAAAATAACAACTTGTTTACATCCGTGCAATCCAAATATTGAGTACGAAACTAGGAAAAACTTCAAAATCCTTATTTAAGGAACTCCACGTTGAGCATTTCCATTGCATATAAACTGTCAAAGAATTACAAAAACCAGAGTTACTTATATAGAATAGCTCCATAAGGACATGTCACTCATGTCAGCATCAGCTTCTGCAGAATCTTCTACTTCTAAACACTGTGGTGGAGGTAGCATAAGTCCTTCCGCCATGTCCGCAAGTAATCCCGGCATGTAGAAGAGCGCTTCCTCATCCATAAAAGTTTCAGGAGTACCGTCAGATTCTCCTAAAACTCTTTCCGACTCTTGTGGTCGAAAAGCCTCGGCGGCCTCTGCAGCTGCCTTTTGAATATCCTTGGTGTCATAGGAAGCAGGGATAGGCAAACTCCAAGCAGAATCAGCAAAATTCAAGCAAGCAGAACGACCTTTCAATGCTATAGCCGCCACGTCATGAGCTCTAGCTGCCATTTCTACTGTTGGGTAAGTGCCAAGCCAAATCCTTGATTTCTTATTGGGTTCTCTAACTTCACAAACCCACTTACCGGAGTTCCTCTTCCTCACTCCCCTATATACTGGATGACGAGTTTCCTGAAACTTCTTCCTTCCTGCTGGTTTTTTGGGGCTGTTTGAAGCTAATATCACTGAGGAATATTCAGTAGGATTAGTGGAGCTTCTGTTATCATACGTTGATGATGAGTCAGTAAGTGGGTCCGAATAATAGCTTCGAAAAATATCCATTCTTGGCCACTGTTGGTCGAGAGAGTAAAAAGTAATCTTGGATATTTCTTCCGGTAGAGGTTCTTTTTCTCTCTCTTTATGGTCAGTGTGATATGTGGGCTCTATACATAGTGGAAGGGAGGCAGTGAAGCTTAAAAGATTTTTTCTATGACGGAAAAAAATACGTTTGTTTGAGGTGAAAATGGGACAGGCTGGACTTTTGGGACAAGTGGATTAGCTTAAGAAAAGTATATTCCAAAGCTCAATTTCTGCTAATGTGGCAGCTTGTGAATCGTTCTAGTTTATGTCTCTCTTACTTCCTTCCTTTCCGTTTGGAGAGTATTACTTACTTGACTACTTAGGCAACTGTTGACAATCTTTCACATTTCAAAATGATAGAATAGTTATTTGTTTAGTGGTGAAGTATAATTCATCGTCGATATTATAAAGATCCTACGCAGAGCGTAAAACGCTGATTGATCTGAGCGGATAGGTCAATGTGGGGGTTAGAAGATGTAAGATTATTTAGTGGAGGATATTTTGAAAATTTCGGGCTTGTATTATGTTCGCCATAATTTTCGCTATATATAGACTAGGGGCGCAATTTTTCTTTCTTTAGAGGTCGAGCAAGAAAGAAAGAGAGAATTGTAAAACTCAAACTCCCTATTTGATTATAGTAAAATCTGCAGCGGCAAAGTAGACGTATCTCTCGCATTGAGAGTGAACCACTATAAATCAGTGTGTGTTATTTGTCCTTCGCTTATTTACTGTTTTCGATTAGGTAGGATTTGAGACTCAAATCCTAACAACTGGTATCAAGAGCGACATGTTGTGTTGCGATTCAGAAAACGATGGGAGGCGAAGATGGTTCAGCGCATGACATCGGGAAATTCGATGGTACATATTTTGGGTTTTGGTGAATGCAGATTGAAGATTATTTGTAGGTAGAAAGCTTCATCAACCACTGAATTCGAAGCCAGATGAGATGAATGGTGCAGATTGGAATCTCCTTGACAGACATATTCTGAGAGTCATTCGATTGACGGTGTCGACGAACGTTGCTCACAACGTGGAGAAGGAGAGGACCACCGCTGATATGATGAAGTTTCTGTCCGACATGTATGAGAAACCTTCGACAAACAATAATGTATTTCTCATGAAGAAACTCTTTCATTTAAAGATGGAGGAAGGTGCTCTTGTTGCAATGCACGTGAATGAATTCAATATAATTGTCAATCAATTGTCATCTATTGCAATCGAGTTTGACGATGAAGTGCAAACCCTAATTTGCTGGCGTCTCTACCAAATAGCTGAGAGCCGATGAGAGCAGCGGTTAGTAATTCTGTTGGCAGTGATAAACTTAAATTCAATGATGTTAGAGATCGTATTCTTGCTGAGGAGGTTCATAGGATATATTATGGTGATACTTCGACGAGTTCTGCTTTGAATGTTGAGAACAAGGACATAAATTATGACAGAAACTACAGCCGAAATAAGGGCAGGAGTCAATCCAGATCCAGGTGAACACTTGAGTGTAGGAACTGTAGGAAAACGGGTCACATCAAGAGGAATTGCAGGGCATCGAAGAAGGAGGATAACAAGGGGGATGGAGTCGGTGCTGCCACTGAAGACATTGTTGATGCGATGTTAATGTATGTTGACAGTCCGATCGACTCTTGGGTGCTTGACTCAGGAGCGTCTTTCCACACCACCCCACATTATGATATGATGAATTACATTGTTGGGCATCTCGGGAAAGTCTATTTAGCAGATGGTAACCCTTTAGACGGTGTTGGTATTGGAGATATTAATTTGAAGATGTCAAATGTACACGTGTAGGAGATCACAAAGCGTCGATACGTGTCGAGTCAAGCGCAATCGATCTCAAATGAGTCACTGATGACGGCGGACATGATCTTAACTTTGGTAATGAGTCCCGAAAGGTGACGAAGGGTGCTATGGTAGTTGGTCGAGATAAAAAAACTTGTACTTTTTATTTGACGACGAGTTGTCGTAATACAGTTGATGTTGTTGACAACACCAAGACATAACTGTGGCATATGAGCGAGAGAGGGATGAAGCTTCTGGTGACTAACAACATGATTCCGGAGCTGAAGTCGGCGGATCATCATATGTTTGAGAGATGCATTCTCGGAAAACAGAGGCGAGTAAGTTTTTCAAATGTAGGTAGAGAATTGAAAGCTGAAAAGCATGAATTGGTGCACACTAATGTATGGGACCTGATACTGTCCCCTCACTCGAAGGATCACATTACTACGTGACCTTCATTGATGATTCAACCAGGAAGCTATGAGTCTATTTTATGAAAAATACTGCAAATGATTTCCATATGATTGGTCTACGAAAATTGTGAAATTCTAGGTAAGAATTTTCTATTATCCTATAGAAAATGTGTTAGACATCCTTTAAGATACGCTAACATACGGTTATCCGGTCAAGATGCGTTTGAAAATATACATACAAAAAGCGGTATAAGATACGTGTAAAATAGTATTTTTGTTTTTGATGAAATATGATAAAATGCGATAAAAATTGAGTTATGTAGAATATAACACAATTATTCTATGACAAAGTATATATTTACATATAATTTAAAAATACGCATGCAATTGATGTTTTTCGAAAGGACATGTATTTACATAACATGGTTATAAAATGTAATGTAGAGTTGGTTTTTTTTAGGTAAAAGTATATATTTGTATGACATTGTATAAAAAACTGTGTTTTACTAAAATATGTATATTTGCATGACATTATTTATAAAGGATGCAATATTTGGTATTTTTGATAATAAGAACAAAATACAAGTTGTTTGTGATATGAATGGGTGATTTATGCCACTTGTTATAAAGCGAATGAAAATTGAACAATTTATTTGGCGTGACTAAACATACAAACAAAAGATAATCAATTTGTTTTGAAAAGTTCGGACGTTCATAGACGAACCTAAAATAAATTAGTGGTTTTAAAAATATGGGTGACGATCCTAAATAAATAAACTAGCGATTTCTGATTTTTAGTCTACCATTTCTAAGTTATTAATTCTAAGTCTACCTATTCTAAACAATTCAATAATTATAAAAGTACAATAAATTAAATTAAAGAAAATAAAGACAACAATAATAAATCGTCCCCGAAGGGCATCTCATCTGATTTTACTCTCGTAAGTATTTCTTTGCAAGTTGTCAAGAACAAACAGTTAGAATAATTAAATACAAGTAACTTCGGATCCATACCCAAAACAATAAATATATTGGATACAAAGGGCTCAGACTTAAATTTTGAAAAGATCATTCCAAATGCGTCGTGGCTACAAACATATGACTCGTTGGTAGGGCTGTTAGCGGTCTGGATACTCCCGGTATTACTCGAGAATCGGATCGGTAAATCCGAACCGAAAAGTTAACGGTTCGGATATGAGTACCAAAAAATTACCCGACCGATATGAGTCGATCAGAACCCAGAAATACCCGATAACCCCCACACCAACCCCATCCAACACTCTAGTTAGTTCTAAATTGGTGAAACTTTAAATGGTCATAACTCTGCGCTCGGACGTCCGTTTCACCTAATTTTTTTTGATTTCGCGTATTTTTTCGAGATAGGGCCGAACAAACCATCAAAATAGTTTGGAGCAGCCTATTTCTTAAAAAACATTCTTGCCAATCAATTTCACTTTTCCCCAAATCATTACGTTTTTTCCCTTTTCAAAGTTAAATATCTCGCGATATACGATAGATTTCAACGTCTAAATATCGTGATAGTGTGTCCGAGAATATCAATTTCAATATTGGAAATTCAATTTTTAAAAAAATTAAAAAAAAAATCCCCGAAAAATTCTTACCAGTCCGGACCGAGAACCGAACCTATAAGGTTTCGGTCTGGTCCCGGATCTGAACTCAGGACCGAAACCTTATCGATCCGGTTCTCGATCCAGACCGATAACACCCCTACTCGTTCGTCTCTCGGGTGAAGTAAAAAAGATTTAAGTTTTCATCCTAGCCCAATTCCGAAGGAGCGCAGGCCGAGGGACATCCTTTAAAAGGATATGGCCTCAGATTTAATTTCATTGGCCTAAGTGTAATATATGTTCCAATCAGTATTATACCAAAACCCAAACCAATCGAGAACCATTTTCCTAAGAGACACGACCTCAAATTTAATTTCATTGGCCCAAGTGTAGTATCATGTTCAAATAAGTAAATTAACAAAATAAATCAAACAGTCTGTGGTGGAAAAATTCGACCCGAATCAGACACGACCCGAATGCGGATTAAGGCACCGAAATTTTCGAATTTTCAAATAACCACAAACAGAAAATTAAAATCAGAAATTCTGGTATTTTTTTAGCACGGGTCGGTGACCTAGATTCAGGTCGACCCCACCCGGAACAGTGAGCACAACCCGAGAAAATAAGATTTTTTGTTCTCCTTTTTGTGTATTTTTAGATTAGAAATTAGAAATAAAAAATGGGTAAAAACAAATCGAAATCCAACCTTTGTTTTCAGATTCGGATCCGAAATGAAGAACAATATGTAATGCACCAAGTCCAAGAATAATGAAGAGCAACAATATTCAAACAAAATCCGATTTTTCTTGTTAATATTTCGGAATTTTCGACCTCAAACAAGCACACAAAGATTATGACAATATTAAAAAGGGATCAAGTTTTAGGCCTCTCTTTTCGATTTTTCGGGTCCTTTCCTTTTCGATTTTCTGGGGCGACAGGGTGGTGGTGAGGTGACCGACGATGGCACGGGGGTAGTGGTAAGGGGCGCCGCATGGGGGGGGTGTACAGTTTAGATTTTTGTGTTTAGGTTTAGGTTAAGGGATAAAAGGGGGGGCAAGGGTGATGGGCCGACGGGGTGCTGGGTTCGGGGGCGACCGGCTGGGCCATGGGTTGGGCCTGACCTGTCCGAAAAATAAAGGGGAGGATTTTGGTTAGAGCTTTTATTTGTTGTGTTGGATAGAATGTTTATTGGGTTGTAGTTTAAAATGTAAAGAGAGGTTTATTATTAAAATAAAATGCTTTAAAAATTGTAAATTATTTAAATAAAATGACGATATGAATATAATATTTACGAAATATTTGGATCTTAATTAAATTAAAAAAGCGATGCTATTTTGCATAGAATAATTAAAAAAATTATGATTATGATATTAAAAGGTAAATAATAATTAAAAAAATGCGAATAATAATAATGACAAATAAAATAATGACGATGTAATAATAATGAAAAATGTAATATTTGTGGAATGGTTAATGCTTAATAAGAAATGCAATGCCTATTTTTTGTAAAAAATAAAGTAACATAATATTAAGGTAAAACTATGATTATTATATAAAAAATGCAAATGATAGTAAAAGTGAGGATAATAATAAGGGTAATACATACTAATTTTTTCATTTCTTTTGTGATGCAAAAAAATATTTTAAATTGCAAGAAAAATCGACAGAGGATGGAAAAAATTGGGAGGTACGTGGTGTACTCATACTACACTTGCTATATTTTTTGAGTGTAGATACAACAATGTCAACAAGCACCGGACCTTGTGGTTGAGTTCTAGTTGGTGGATTCGAGTATTGGGGGTGAGACTGCACATTCCCAGCATGCCCTGGATGCTTCTTCTTACTTCCTATCTTTGTTATGTTCCTTTGAGACAATTTAGAAATTTATTCTTATTATGCATTATAGGCTCTTGTACTGACCAGACTAAATCGTTGGGAAATATAATAAGTAGATTGTTGCGCTATTTCTACGTGCTTATGCAAGTGTACATATCGCTTTAAGTAATATAGTCTGTAAGACCGAATAACGTCCACAATAAAGTACCGATTATCTATTCTATGATATCTATTTGGTTAACGTTATTTTGTTTGACAATTATAATTATGAATTAAAATAAAGTGCAGAAATTAAACTAATGTTGAAAATACAAAGGATTTTAAAACAGTTATGATGGAGATAGGGCTTCCAATCTCCTCAATTATCCAAAATTCCACGCGTTAATGCAATGTTAATGATTCTTCTTCGTATTAAGATAGCATGTTAACTAATCTATCATTATATTCCGGTTAGGACATACAAGAGCTCAATTATGTGCAAAAACCTTCTATATTTCTATGATAGATTTTACCACACAGGAGGATTAAGAACAATAACCCTAAACACTACACAAGTATCGGGGTACTTTCGTCCACGATTTTAACCTATGTCTATTCAACTACAACATATTCAAATCTCACCTTTTAGAATTTTGATTCGAAATCATATATGTGATGACAATTAGTGATCAGTTAATTATCAAGCAATCAAAACAATTATTGAATAGATCTTAATATGCATAAAGAAGAAATCAATAACTAATGCATTAACTATATGAAAGAGTTTCAAGAGATTCGACGGAAAACCCTAATAAAGTAATTAGCTCCTAAACATTGTCATGCTAAGAACTAAATTACAATCCAACATAAACTGAATTAAAGTAAATAAAAGAGAAAGAACTTGAACAAAAGTCTCCAATTGTGTTGCTTGTAGCCCCCGTTGAAAGAACTTGAACAAAAGTCTCAAATTGTGTATCTTGTAGCCCCCGTTCTCCTCTCCAAAGTATGTTCTAAAGTATGACAGGCTTTAGGGTATTTATATCTGAGAAAAACCTTGCTCCAGACTCTTCAACATCATGAATGAAAGATGAGATAATATGTTAGAACATATAGCATGAATATATAGCAATCTAGAATTTCAAGTTAGATATTTCGCAGATTCACTTAGATCATAATTAATGGAAACATAAACACATAACCTATGCATGTCAATTTTATTTCATCTTTCCCAAAATGCTATAGATCTGTTTACTTGCTACTCTCCAATAATCATAGATATACACATTAAAGATCTTCAGGACTTTCAAGGGTTGTAATGTAGGCTTAGGCAGAGCTAGGTAAAATTGGGCATTTAGGCTCAAATTACGTACCATAAACATTTTTCATTCAACTCTTTGTCCTTTTTTACTTTCTTTTCAATTTCATACCTATTTTCTCCCCTCTTTTCTTTTGAGAGAATGAGATACGTTATAAATAAGAAGCACCCCCAAACTTAGACTTTTGCATATTTTTCATTGGGGTGCATCAAATTTAGATTCTCTTTTTGATTCTTTTTCAATACTTTTCATTCTAAGAGTTTTTAAATATCACTTATGACACAACATATAATCATTGGGTGTCAGAAAAAGATCTTATTTTAGGCTCAAAGGGGCTGACTAGTGATACAATTTATGTCAGGATAGGTAATGAATGGTAAGAAGGGCTATCAAAGAAATGCCTGAATAATTTCCCTAAATATGTACATCTTAACTATTTCGCCTCAAATAACAAGCAAACAAGTTACATTTTTCAACTTTTCTTTCCATAATTGACAACACATAGGCTAAGCACAAATACCCCAAATAATTAGATGTCATAAATCTTTGGCATATCTAACTTAAGCACACAGATTTTTGCTTTCAATTCCATTACATTATCCCACTTTATTCACTCAATGTCTTTAGCAACTACATCATGCTTGATCCATAAAAACAATTATGACTCACGAACACATAAAACAAACAAAAAGAAAACAAATAGACTCAAAACAAAACACAAAACAAATTAGGATCCCCCCAAACTTGATTGACACATTGTCCCCAATGTGTAAAGACAAAAAATAAATGGACACTTACAGACACAACACATTATTTATGGGTGCAGAATTCTTACCATCAAGGGCATCAATACCCTTGGAACTTTCATGAGGAGCCCTTTTATCAACAATACCAACAGCAAAGCAGCTAGCATCGACTTGAGGTTCGGTGGGCTGCTTGAAAACTTTGAACATCATTTCCTCACCTTGAACCCTGAGCTTTAACTCTCCTTTTTCAACATCAATGAGGGCTCGCCCTGTGGCTAGGAATGGTCTCCCAAGGATCATGGGCATATTTTCATCTTCCTCTATGTCTAAAATGAGGAAATCAGCAAGAATGATGAATTTGCCTACTTGTACCAACACGTCCTCAATAATTCCTTGGGGATGCACAACCGAGCGATCAGCTAGCTGCAGAGTGACTGTAGTTGGTCTTGCTTCCCCCAAACCAAGTCTTCTAAACACAGAGAGGGGCATTAGGCCCCCAAATCACATAAGGCTTGCGTGCACGTAACACTTCCTATGGTGCAAGGTAGAGTGAAACTCCCTGGATCGTTCAATTTAGGGGGAAGTCTCTTCTGCAGGATAGTACTGCACTCCTCTATCAGCGCTATTGTCTCATAGTCTGCCAGCTTTCTTTTCTTAAACAGGATGTCTTTCATGAATTTCACATAAGCTGGCATCTGCTCCAATGCTTCAATGAATGGGAGATTTATATGAAGCTTGTCTAAGGACTTCTTTTGCAGTCTTTGAGGGTAAGGAATTTTGTCAGTATATTTTTTGAGTGTATTTCGGTACACTCTTTTGAGTCATTTTTAGTTAGTATTTTACCCTTTTCGTTTGTGTTTAGTATAGAATTAGGGTTGTTTTTTCCTTTATTTTGAGTCACAGCGTTTCAAAGGAGAGAATACCACTTTTAAGGAGAAATGAGATCAATGGAGATGAAATTTGCATAAGCACATGTCCAAGGAAGGAAGCCTAGGAAGCCACGAGAAGAATAGAAGAAATCAGGCGAATTCCGGACAAAACAGGTCAAGGGTCGCAGCTCTTGGACGAAGGGCCGCGACCCCTCAGAGGCGGTAAATTATCAGGGATATGAGCCATTAAGAGCCGCGGTTCCTGAATGAAGGGTCGCAACCCATTTTTTCCAGTACCTGCAGTTGATTTCGGCTGAATTAGAGCCACGGCCCAGGAACGAAGGGCCACAGTTCCGACACGTATTTTTGACGAAAATAAGCTGATTTTGGCAGGGGAAAAGTGGTCCGAAAGAGGGTTATTTTGGGGAGAATATAAAAGCCTAAGAAAGGGTTTTAGGAGGGGGATCTTGTACATATTCCACCATTCTACTTTGGAGGCGAAGGAGGAGGCTACAACACAAGATTGGAGACAATATTGGTTCAAGTTCTTGTTCTTTTCTTTTATTTATTTCAGTTTATGTTGGTTTGTATTAATTCTTGACATGACAATGTTTATGAGCTAATTACTTTATTAGGGCTTACCTATTGAATCGCTTGAAACTCTATTTCATGAATTAATGCATTAGTTTGATTTTTTTCTTCACTTGATTAAGATTTATTCAATATTTGGTATGAATGTTTGATAGTTAATTGATCACTAAATATCATAATCTATATGATTTCGAATCAAGAACTGAGAGGAGAGATTTGGATATGCTGTAATTGAATATACATAGGTTAAAATCGCAGACAAAAGTACCCTGATACTTGTGTAGCATTATAGGTTGCTGTTCTTAATCCTCATATGTGGTAAATCCTATCATAGAAATATAGAAGGGTTCTGCACTGGGGTTGAGTGATTATATGTCCTAACCGGAATATAATAGTCTAGTCAACCGCTATCTTAACGTAGAAGAGGAAACCATTGTTGCATTAAGGATTGAAAAGAGTGGATAGTCGAGGATATTGGAATGTCCTATTTCCATCATAACTGATTTAAACCAAAGTAGTATCATAATTAGTTTACTTTCTGCACTTACTTTTAGTATTAGATAAAAATACAAACAAATTAACGTTCACCAAATATAAACTAAAGCTTAGATAATCGGTACTTGATAACCAGTCTCTGAGGATGATATTCGGTCTTACCAAGACTATATTACTTGTAACGATACATACACTTGCGTTGAGCACGTGGAAATCGCCTAACAATACTCCTTCATCATTGCGGGTGGAGCCTTCTCTAAAATAGGGCGGTCATCAGTAACCCCATTCTTTACTACTTCAACTGTCTGTCCCACATCCTTCTCCTTTTCAACCACTTCTTGGGGTGCCCTCTGCTCTAACTGTTTCCCACTTCTCAAACTGATTGCTTGACACTCCCTAGGGTTCATCACTATATCACTAGGGAGAGTTCCCTGAGGTCTGTCATTCAACTTTCTTGCCAACTGCCCCATCTGAGTTTCCAAGTTCCTAATGGAGGATCTTGTTTCTGTCATGAACTGCTTGGTATCTGTCATTAACTATGTCTGGGTATTGACCAATGATGAAATTGAGGACCTAGTTTCTTCCATGAATTGAGTCTGAGAATTGGTCAAGGTCAATGATCGGTGTATTTTATATACACTTTTTGAGTCATTTTTAATTAGTATTTTACTCATTTTATTTATGTTTAGTATAGTATTAGGGTCGTTTTCCTTTCTTTTGTGTCACAACGGTCATAAATGGAGAAATGGCGAAAAGAAGATGAAATGAGCATAAATGAGATGGAATTGCACACAAAAAGGGCCAAGAAATAAAGTCTAAGAAGTTCCGGGAATTATAGAGAGTTCGAGAAGTCCGGACGAAAAAGGGCAACGACGAATCGCGAAAAGCGACACCGAGCCACGGCGCTGGCAGTGCGCCTGGCGCCCATAGTCGAAAGTCCCGAGAGTTGCTGAATTTCGTGCACCGCGCCCAGTCTGCGAGGGCGCCGACGCGGGAATTATGAAGTGCTGGGCCGAATTTGACATGTTTTCAGAATCCTAAAGGGATAACTTTTCCTACCTAAAGGGAAACCTTTTCCTACCTAAAAACCCTTACCTAAAAGGATTCTAATAACTTTTCCTACCTACACAAATCCTTAATCCTTCACCTAAAGGATTCTTGCTCTATAAATAGTCTCTACACCCTTAGAAGAATTCATTCTCCATTCCACCATTCACCATTCTACATCCTTCCATCCACCAATCCATCTTGTAAATATTCCACAACACAACCCTTGGATGCTAGGCTTGGAGACTCATTCTTAAGTAATTTTCTTTACTTTTTCTTTTCTTTATTTCAGTTTTTATGATGAACTTTGAATTAGTTCTTGTCATATTTATGGCTAGGAACTAATTCTCTTATAGGGCTTTCCATGTTGAATTGCTAGAAACTTATGTTATAAATTAATGCATGCTTATGGTTATTTTTCTTATTGTGAGATCTATCCAATAATTGAGTTGAATTCTTGGTAATTAATTGACAACTAATTATCACTATATGATTTCTAATCAGATTCTGAAAAGGGGGAATTGTGAATATGCTGTAAGTTGGGTAGACATTCTTGGATTGGGAATGAAAATACCTCAATTATTTATGTAGCGTTGATGAGAGGCTTAACAACCCTAATTTTGCGCATTGTGCGTGACGGTCAACTAGATTTTTGTTCTTAATCCTCCTATAAAGTTACCCTTATCACCGAAAGGTAGGTAAGGAACGATACTGGGGTTGAGTGTTTATATAACCCTAACGGGAGTATAAAACGATTTCGTAAACCTGCTTTCTCCAAAAGAAGAATACCATAAGTAATGCATTAGTAAGTAGCATGTTTGACAAATGAGGATATATAGAAGCCCTATTCTCATCACTCCTGAAGTAAATCTTTATACTCTAAATAGCTTTCATAATTCTTAGTTCTAAACAACCAAATCAATTATCAATTTACCAAATAGATACCAAAAAATAGATAGTTGGTACTTGAACCCTAATCCTAGAGGACGATATTCGGTCTTATCAAGACTATACTACTTGTCACGATAACGTGCACTTGCGTTTAAAGTGTGTGCATCTTACCGCGCATCAGTCAACAATGCTGCTTTTATGTCATCTGGCTTCTCTTGTGGGTCTGGTGGGTTGAACTGCTATGAGGATGATGCCTAAAATAGTGGTTTCTGCCCTTGTTCATTCTTTCATGAAAATTTGGGTGATTTCTCCACCCTGGATTATATGTGTTGGAGAATGGATTGTTGTAGGGTCTCTGAAAATTCGCCACTGCCTGAACCTGCTCCATGGGCACATTATTTGGGTCCACTACTGTGCATCTATCAAAAGTATGGGGATCCCCACAATTTTCGCATCTAGCTGGTGTCTGAACTGCTTTAACTGCCATGGTACTCTGATGTATCTGCTTTGTCAAAGTGGCTGCATGTGCAGTCAATACAGTGATAACATCTAGCTCATGAATCCCAACTATTTTACTATTGTTCACTGCTCTCTCATCGGCCCCCTGATGGTTGTTTGTGGCCATATCCTCTAGCAAATCACGTGCCTCATTGACACTCTTTTTCATGAACGTACCTCCTGCTGTAGCATCAATTATGGTACGATTTGTACAACACAGACCATTGTAAAATATGTGGACTAGCATCCACTTCTCAATCCCATAATGTGGGCACTTTCTCTGCAAGTCTTTGAACCTGTCCCATGCACCATATAATGGTTCTCCCTCCAGCTAGAAGTTATTAAGTTCACTTCTGGGCTTCGCTGCCTTAGTGTTAGCGATTTTACAAATGCTCACGCAAGTGTACGTATCGTCATAAGTAATATCTTCTAGTAAGACCGAATATCGTCCACAGAGACTGGTTTCTAAATACCGTTCATCTATTTTATGTTGTCTATTTGACAATCGATATTTGATTAGAGTTTTTGTTTAACTACTAAAATAGTTGCAAGATTTAAACTAATAAAATTGTAATCAGTTATGAATGAATTAGGACTTCCAAAATCCTCGACTATCCACTTTATTCAACCCTTAATGCGACTAGAATGATTCTTCATCTTCGTTAAGATAGCGGTTAACTAGACTGTCTTATATTCTGATTAGGACATATAATCACTCAACCCAAGTGTAGAACCCTTATATATTTCTATGATAATATTTACACATAGGAGGATTATGAACAGTAACCTATAATGCTACACAAGTATCGGGTACTTTCGTCCGCGATTTTAATCTATGTCTAGTCAATTACAACATATCCAAATCTCACCTTTCATAATTTTGATTCGAAATCATATAGTTTATGATAATTAGTGATCAATTAATTATCAAACATGCATACCAAATATTGACTAAATCTTAAGCAAGTGAAGAAGAAATCAAACTACTGCATTAAGTCATGAATAAAAGTTTCAAGCGATTCATAAGGAAAGCCCTAATAGAGTGTTTAGCTCCTAGTCATAGTCACGCTAATAACTAACACAATATCTATACATAAACGGAATTAAAAGAAAGAAAATTACGTAGAACAAAGTCTTCAATTGTAGTTTCAAATCCGCCTTGTGTTGTGTTGTGTTGTAGAATGACCAACCTCCTTCATAACATTAATATCTAGGGCTTAAATATCCTCTAATTTCGTGCCCTATGGACCAATCTGTCCTTAGCCAATTTGCCTTCGGAACTGAAATTTCCCGTGTCGGCACCGCGGTGCCGAAACTCCTGCAGCTTCTCAGCACAAATGGCACCACGGTGCTAAAAGTCCTGTCGCTCCTCGGTAGTTATGGCATCGCAGTTCTACATAGTGGCACCGCGGTGCTGCCTTCATTCGCTCTGAGATGCCAACTTTCGTCCTTTTCGCCTCGGGAGCACCTTTTCTGCCCATTTCTCGTTCCTTTTTGTCATTTTGCCTTTTGCACCGCTTTGACTCAAAAGAAAGAAAAACAAACCTACTACTATACTAAACACAACAAAAACGAGTAAAATACCAACTAAAAATGACTCAAAAGGCGTATACAAAATACGCCTAACAAACACCCTCAAACTTAAACTTTGCTCGCCCTCGAGCAAAGATCAAAACAAAACAAAAGACTCAATGACTCAAATCAAGCAGCTGTACAGTTTCTTAGAAACACATGAACGTCAGTTGGTATAATATGTAGGAACAAATATAGCATGAATTTAGCAATCTAGAATTTCAAGTCAGATATTTCGAAAATTCATTTCAATCATAAGTAATGGAAGCATGAATACCTAACCTATGCATATCAATTTCATTTAGTTATATGAGCATGTTTACTTGCTATTCTCCACTAATCATAGACATACATACTAGAGATCCTCAGGACTTTTCAGGGTTGTAATGTAGGCTTAGGCAGGGATAGTAAAAATAGGCATATAGGCTCAATTACGTACCATAAACGTTTTTCTCATTCAACTGTTTTGTCCTTCTTTTTGGTATTCTTTTAGTTCATACCTATCTTTCTCCTTTTCTCTTTTTGAGAGCATGAATCCATTCATATAGGCACCCCCAAACTTAAGCTTTTACAACAATTTTTTTATTGGGGTGCATCACATTTTCACTCTCTTTTTGTATTCCTTTTTCAATTTTTTTTCAATTACTTCTTATGGCACACGAGGGAATCATGGCGTGTCAAAGAAAACAACTTATTTTAGGCTCAAAGGGGTTGACTAGGGATACAATTTAGTGCAAGGTAGGTAATGAATGGTAAGAAGGGCTGACAAAGAAATGTCTGAATCATCTCCCTAACATGTATATCTTAACTATTTCACCTCAAATAACAAGCAAGCATACTTCACATACATTTTCAATTGACAACACATAGGCTAAGCCTCAAATATTCTAAATAATCAGTTTTTCATGAATTTTTGGCATATCTAACTTAAGCACACAAATTTTAGCTTCTCATTCCACTACATTATCTCACTTAGTTCACTAGGCGTTCCAAATAAGCACAACATACTAAAAAATATTGACTCATATAAAACACAAAAACAAACAAAAGACTCAAAAGTAGACACAGAAAAATAAAAATAAGATAAGAACTCCCCCCCAAACTTAAACTACACATTGCCCCAAATGTGTAAAAGACTCAAAATTAAAATGGGACGACTTACATACATAAAGCGACTCAAAATGGTGGTGGTGGCGGCGGATACTGCATTGTCCATTGGGTGAACATGGAACTCAAACTATCAACACACTGGGTCAGGTGTTCATGGTCTTGCATCATTTGCTCTTGATTCTGCAGTATTCTTTGTTGGTTCAAGAGCATCTGCTCCATCATTGACATTGGAGACTCTAAGGACATGGGAGGCTGATGGCTGCTTTCGCCTGCTTCATTGTGTGCCTCTAGCTCTTCCTCATTCATGGCTGCTGGGTCTGCTGCTGCTGGGCCCCTTCCCCTTGCTGTTAGTCCTGGTTGGGGGTCAAGGAAGGAGTGCACTAAACTGTAGGTCACAGCAGACTGACTCTTCTCTAGGATATCAGTGACGAATGTTGAGACTCTATGTCTATCACATAAGGCAGTAATGGGTGAACCATGTCCCAATCCGCCAGTAGTCGTCAGCCTACTAATCTCCCTTATGTTCTGCTCTATTTCTCTCCCCACATCAATTTTCATGTCCGCCATGATGCCATAAATGAGCTTGATTCTGTCTGAGGGCACATTTGTGAAATAAGTTGACGGAATCAAGCGTGCACTTATGAAATATAGTCATCCTTTGGTTGTTCTATTAAATTGGCATCGGGCAAGTCTCCTGGACCCGTTGCGGGCAAAACTAAACTCGGCGCCTGGGTAGCACAATGTCTGTGCTACTACGCCCCACAGGATGTGGTTGGTGTCTAGTGACCAACTTCTGAAATGGTTTGGATTATCGCCTCGGTCCTCCACATCATAGGTCCTTAGTATCGCATTCATCGCTTTGGAACCGATGCATACATATTTCCCTCTAACAAAGCACCGCCCATCCTCTTGCTCGGGGTAGTTCGCATAGAACTCCCTCACAAGGCTAGAATTTTGAAGTTGGATCCTTTCTGGATTGGTGAACCTTTTCCACCAATTTGTCTCGATCATGGTCCTAATACGCTTGTAGTCATCATCATCATCAAATGATCTGACCTGGTAATCCATGTCTCTTTCTGCTATCAATGCCCTAGTGCTAATCTTGTTGTATCGATCCTCCGCCTATTTATTGGCGAATCGAGTCACGTTATAGTCTGGGGCGGATGAAGATAGAGAAGCTCTTGAAGTTCGTTTCCTAGTGCCCATTTTGAGAATTGTTGGAAAAAAATTGGCAGCGTTTCCTTTGTTTCTTTGAGGTTTCCCAATAACTATCACTCACACAATCAACAAAAACCAACCAAGAATCGGTCCACAGCAACAATACACAACAACTACACCACAATACTCCTCAATCCACACAACTACACAACGAACAACCACCGCAGCAAACACCCACAACTACACACACTATCACCATAGTACGTACCACCCCCAAACTTGCAATTTACTTTCCCCACTACCTTAGAATTTACAAGAACAATGATAAAGATTACCTTTTTGAAGAGTCGTTCTTCACCAATTTCTTGACCCAAATGAGAGGAATGATGATGGTGTAAGATATGGGGGTTCTTAATGGGGGTGGTGTGTAGAGATTTTTGAAGAATTTTATGAAGTTTGTGGGAATTTTTGTGGGTAAAGGGAGAGGAATTTCGGGATTTGTAGAGAGATGAAGGATTTGTGTTTGTGTGGGAAAAGATTTAGGGGATTAGTGCTTTTAATCTGGAAATCCCGCCCCAAGACCTTGCAGATCGCTGATGGCACCGCTGCAAAAGTATCTTGGCCCTTCGATTATTCTAGACCGCGCAGATTGTGTAATGGCACCGCGGTGCATAAACTTCTGCGACCCCCTGAACATTAGGCACCGCGGTCCTGCACATTGACACCGTGGTGCTTCCCCGATTCCGTGTTTTCCATCATTTGCTTCGTGCTTAGTGTCCCATTCCTTCACCTGGCTTCACAACACAACAAAAATATACCAAAAGTGAGTCTGTTCTAATTAAACTAAATGCATAATTTTAAAAAAATAATTAAAAAAAATTGGGTTGCCTCCCAAGTAGCGCTGTCTTTAACGTCTTTTAGCCGGACGCAAGTTCCTTATTAAATCATTGGGGTAAATTAACCTCACAACCTATCCACTTAAGGATCATTCTCCTCTTTCTCACTCTGTTTTTCTTTTTCACATGAGGGGGTTCAATAGGTTTTACCTGTTTGTCAGCTTTCATGTCATCTACTTTTGTTCCAGCTTTCTTGCTAACATGTGGGTTCACCGCTGTATGAATGATCTCCCTAGCTTTGTCCTGTGTCAGCTGTGCTGACTGTGAAACACTTATTGATGGCTTGGGATTTAATGGTGGATTTGAACACTTTGAACACCATCTCTTCCTCCTGAACCGTAGTCTCAGTTCTCCTTTTTCTACATCAATTAGAGCTCTTTCCGTTGCAAGGAAAGGTCTCCCCAAAATGATTGGTATCTAATCGTCTTCCTCCATATCAAGAATGAGAAAGTTTGCTGGGAAGAAGAACTTTCCACCTTGACCAACACATCTTCTATTATGCCTCTGGGGTGCACTACGATTCGGTCGGCTAACTGCAAATTCACTTTGGTTGGTTTGGCTTCACCCAAACCCAATCTCTTGAAGACATACAGAGGCATGAGATTGATACTAGCCCCTAGATCACACAACGCATTGTTGCATGTCACCTTACCAATAGTGCAGGGCAAGGTGAAGCTCACTGGATCCTTCAGCTTAGGAGACAGTTTCTTTTGCAGGATGGCACTGCACTCCTCTGTCAAAGATACAGTCTCATAATCCACTAGCCTTCTCTTTTTTCCAAGCATCTCCTTCATAAATTTAAAGTATGCTGACATCTGTTCTAGTGCTTCAATTAAGGGGATATTTATGTGAAACTTCTTAAACACATCCTAAAACTTGGAGAACTTCTTGTCAATTGCCTTCTTTTGTAACCTATGAGGGTAAGAACTCACTCAAAGTTGTTGGTGAAGCTGTCTCAACTGTAGGGCGGTCCTCAGTGACCCCCTCCTTCTCTTCCTCAACTACCTTCTCACTTACCACTGCGGGCTGGGGAGCAACCTGCTCCAGCTGCTTTCCACTCCTCAACAACACTGCTTGACACTGCTCTCTAGGATTTACCTCTGTATTGCTTGGGAGAGTGACATGCAGCCTATTGGTTACCATCTTTGCAAGTTGCCCAATCTGTGTTTCCAAGCTCCTGATAGAGGACCTTGTTTCAGACATAAACTGATTCTGCGAATTGGTGAGTTTCAGCAATGCAACTCTCAGCTCATCAGGCTTCTCCTGTTGTGTAGGTGGTCTAAACTGCTGGGATGAGGTATCCTGATTCTGTGCATGCTGGTTCTGATAACCACCTTGATATGGCTGCTGCTGAGGCTGATCGTTCCTCCACGAAAAGTTAGGGTGATTTCTCCACCCTGAGTTGTATGTGTTGGAATTATAAGGCCTCTGAAAGTTCACAACCGCTTGTAACTGCTCCATTGGCATATTATTAGGGTCCACCACTGTGCATCTGTCAAAGGAATGCGGTCCACCACAAATCTCGCAATTCACTGGCATCTGGACTGCAGTCACAAACATGGTGTTCTGCTGCAGTTGCTTCGTCAGAAAGGCCACCTGTGCATTCAAGGTAGTGATGACGTCTATTTCATGTATGCCCATAGTCTTCCTGCTATTCACTGACCTGTCATGTGCCCCTTAATGATTGTTGGCAGTCATGTCTTCTAGTAAGTCATGTGCCTCATTGACACTCTTTCTCATGAATGCTCCACCTGCTGCAGCATCAATGATGGTACGAGTAGTACCAATCAATCCATTATAAAAAATGTGGAGCAACATCCACTTCTCTATGCCATGATGTGGGCACTTCCTTTGCAAATCTTTGAATCGCTCTCATGCATCATAGAACGACTCATCATCCACCTGGTAGTAATTGTTCAGCTCTCCCCTTAACTTTGCAGTCTTGGAAGGAGGGAAGAACTTTGCTAGAAACTTTTGGACCAGGTCCTGCCAGGTAGTGACGGAGTTGGCAGGCAGTGAGTTCAACCACCTTTTGGCTCTATCCCTCAGTGAGAACGGAAAGAGCTTCAGTCTAATGGCATCGTCAGTAACACCATTGTGTTTGAAAGTGGCACACAACTCCAAAAAATTTGCAATGTGCATGTGGGGATCTTCAGATGGCAGTCCCCCAAATTCTACTGTGTTCTGGACCCTGCTCAGGATGGCTGGCTTGATCTCAAAGTTGTTGGCCCCTATAGATGGGAGCCTGATGCAAGTCTGTGCACCTGTGACCGTGGGAAGAACATAGTCTCCCAAACTTCTCTCTGTTGGGACCTGTACTGGCTCTCCTGCATTCCTAGGAACCTCATTGTCCTCCCCATTCTGATTCGGTTGTTGGTTGTTCATGGTCACTGACTCAGATATCCTTTTATTTCGCCTGTTTTGTTTTCAGGTTTTCTCAATTTCATGGTTGAAAGGAACAAGTGTGTCTGCCCCTCTTCTTCTTGGCATAAACTAGATTCCTTAAACAGATCAAAATCAACAAACAAATCAAGGCACACGGTTCTAACAGTAAAAAATAAAATTAAAAAAAAAAAATTAAAAATTAAAGCCAAAGTAGAAATAAAAACAGATGATTCGATATTAGATGTACGCCGCCCCAGAGATCGCCAGCTGGTCGACGGCCCACCGGTCCGGTTTAGCGGGGTCGGGGTGGGCCGGGCGAGAAGAGGGGCGAGGTCGAAGCCGGGCTCGCGTTCGGCCCGGGACCATATCGTGTCCCGCCCCGATCCCGGCCCGCTGGTGAAGGGGCCTGGACGGCCTGCCTGACGGACTGTCGTGGGTTTTTTGTTTTTTTAAATTTTTTTCACTAAATTAAAAATACTAAATTACTAACAAAGTAACATTAACATATACTTGTCATATAGTCATATACATATACTATAATATTATAGACTTATAGTATTATAATTATAATATTATACTCATATATATAATATATTTATAAAGTATAAACTATAAATTATAAACTATAACAGTATAAAGTATAAACTAAATAATTAAACAAAGACAAGAAGAGTGTAAAAAAACATCCAAGGCTGTTTTGTGCCTCTTATATTATTAATTATTTCATTGAAATATACAAGATTCAGAATTACAACATTGTAGTGTACTGTTGTTGGAAAAAAATTGCAAAAGACATAGAAAAATTAAAAAATTGCAATGAAATAAATTACCAATTTGAAAATATTTTTTCTAGTTTCTTTATAATTTCTTGTGGTTCTTCGGTTGGAATTGGTATATCTTGGTCAAATTGTTCCACGTCGCTACTCATGCCTTCAGATAAAATGTCGTTGTAGTTGTCGTCTTCTTCTTCGTTAATCTGTCGATCAGACTCCTTCGCTCCGCTCGTATCCAATCTCTGAATAGTACCGCCATCTCCAAGCTGTCTCCGGCTAATGAGTGTCTGTGATCTTCTATTTGAAATCTGTCTGCAGAAAAAACGCTTTCAGAAGCGATTGATGACGCTTGAATGTTCAAAATATCTCGGGCCATCATTGAAAGTGTCGGAAATGTCTTCTCATTCTGCATCCAATATTTCAGCAAGTGTTCCTTTCCTTCTTCATTGATAACTGCTTGGTAAGGTTACCCTGCAAAACAAAAACATCGAACTCGCTAATTTGGTTAGCACTTTTACCACCGCACATTCTATTTCTGAGGCTTTCAATAGAACTAATAGTACTAGCCCCAGAAACAACATGCCTTTTTTTAGGCTATGTTGAAGAAGAAGATGGTACAAAAGTCGGTTGGTTACTAGCACTTTCTTGCTGGTAATGCCGATATACTTTTTTGCATTCATCTTCTACGCTATTCAACACTTCTTCTAGCGTTAGTTCAATAGATGGCTCAACATTTAAATTTTTGGGAGTTGGAGGTGGTAGTACGTCCATACAGTTATAAATATTTTCAATAAGACTTTTACAACCCTCTACTTTAATAGTCGGGTTTAATACAGCACCAATAATATAAATAGGGGGAATAGGAATAAAATATTTCTTTAATTTCATAAACATTTTTTAATAGATGCCTTATAAGCAGGTTTTTTCATATATTCTTTAAGAAGTAAAAATATTATAGCTATATAAAACAACATAGTTGAAATAGTAGGATAATATAAAGTAGAAAATTCTTTTGTTGCTCGTTGAAATTTTTTTAAAAATACAATAAGTTCTCTAATTTTGTCCCAATCATTATCCACAATCATATCATTTGGATTTTGATTATGGGCGTTAAAATATAAAGTAATAGGTTTTCTATAGTCATAAGCAACAACTAGTTGGTCATATAAAGAATTCCACCTAGTTGGTACTTCTTCGGGAATTTTTCTGTAAGATAGTCCACAATCGTGATAAGTTTTTTTATATTCTTTTCTCTGTTGAATTCTATTATTTTTAAAAATAAAGTGTATAGCGAATTGTATTTTTTCAAGAATATCTTGAAAAAGTGAAAGATCATCCTTTACAACTAAGCTATAAATATGGCACGCACATTTGATATGAAAATGTTTTGGAAAAGACGGAGTTAAAACATCTCTTAAAATACTAATAGCAGAATTGTTAGAAGATGCATTATCTAATGTAATACTCATAACTTTATCAGTTATTCCGTAATAATCGCAGACTGAATAATTATTTTCTGAAATAAACTCACCAGTGTGCCTACTATCTATATATCTATATGCTAAAATACGTTTTTGTATATACCATTTATAATCTATCCAATGACAGGTTACCGTTAAATAATCATGGCCGTTAGTACTACGACCTATATCAGAAGTTAGAGCGACTTTGCAATTTAAATGATATAATGCATAACGTAAATACTGTTGATATTCATGTGCAAATTTAAATACATCTCTTTTAACAGTTGATCTAGGAAAACCTTTATAAGGATTATACATATCTCTAATATAATGAATAAAACCAGAGATTCAGAAATGAAAAAGGCAAACCTCCACAAAGAACTAATTTTGCTAGTGCTTCCCTATCTTTATATTTATCGTATTTAGGGCCTACAACTCCCCACATGTGGTTAATTTGACTGTACTTTTTCCAAACAAGATGTGAACCTTGTTCCGATTGAGAGGACGCTTTCTCACCATCTTTTTCAATCATGTATTGGGCATGCAATGCTTTGTGTTTTTGCAATAGGTGTCTTCCTAAACCCCCCGTCCCACCATGACCTTGTCCAGTTTTAAAAGAATAAACATTTTTACAAGTTTTACATACAGCTACTTGATTCGGTACGTCCCTGTCAAAATATTTCCATACAACTGATTTTAATGGTCGTTTTGCCGGACCTCGTCTCATAGTAGGGGGGATAGGAGGCATTTCACTAGTGGGTGTATCATCATCTTCATTAGTAGGTGTATCATCATCTAGAGTGTCATCTAAATTAAAATCTTCTTCAATTTGAGGATAATCATTTGTGTCAAGATCATATGGTATTTCAGGAAACATTTCAGGATCTATAAAATCATCTTGTCTAGGAATAGCTGGAACAGGAATACTAGAAGAAGTACCATTGCCCTTGTTACCCGCCCTACTAGAAGAAGTACCCTTGCCGAAAAGACTTTTTGCTCTTTTCATTTTAATTATGATAATAAATAGTTAAAGACTTAAAAATAATGAAATTAAATGTGCTAAATGAAATAAAAACAAAATAATAATTTAATGAGAGAACGAATGTACCAAACGCCGACGTAGAGTCGACGTGTAATCGAGAGGTTGAAAATTGAAACTTTGCTCGATAGATAATCTTCAAGCTAGTTGCCAACTTCACTCCCAATTCTCAAATTAATAAATAGATTGAATATGTAGTAGACAATGTTGTATAGAGATTGATTGATTGAGAGATTAGAGAGTAGAAAGATTTGTGAAAATAATAAGAAGAAGAATGAGGTATTTATAGTTGGAAAATTGGGTTAAAGTGTAAATATAATAACTTAGGGGTTAAAAATAATTATAAAGGGGTAGGGGTCGGGAGGGGAGGTTAAAATGGCCGTTGTCTAACGGCCAAAATGTAAAATGGCCGTTAGACAACGACTATTTTCTCGCAGCGGTCGGATCGCGGTCCGCGGGTCGGGGTGGGATCGAGGCTGGCGGGTCGGGCGACCATACCGCCCTCTCCCGCTCGAGCCCCGGTCCCGTTTTTTTTTAGCGGGTCGCGGTTTGGGGTCGGGCCGGCCAGCCCACCGCCACTTCTAGTCCCCGGCAACGGCGTCAAAAACTTGTTAGCGATTTTACAAATGCTCACGCAAGTGTACGTATCGTCACAAGTAATATAGTCTAGTTAGACCGAATATCATCCACAGAGACTGGTTTCTAAGTACCGTTCATCTATTTTATGTTATCTATTTGGCAATCGATATTTGATTGGGGTTTTTGTTTAACTACTAAAATAGTTGCAAGATTTAAACTAATAAAGTTGTAATCAGTTATGAATGAATTAGGTCTTCCAAAATCCCCGACTATCCACTTTATTCAACCCTTAATGCGACTAGAATGATTCTTCTTCTTCGTTAAGATAGCGGTTAACTAGACTGTCTTATATTCTGGTTAGGATATATAATCACTCAACACCAGTGTAGATCCCTTCTATATTTCTATGATAGGATTTACCACATAGGAGGATTAAGAACAGTAACCTATAATGCTACACAAGTATCAGAGTACTTTCAGCTGCGATTTTAACCTATGTCTAGTCAATTAGAGCATATCCAAATCTCACCTTTCAGAATTTTGATTCGAAATCATATAGATTATGATAATTAGTGATCAATTAATTATCAAACATTCATACCAAATATTGACTAAATCTTAATCAAGTGAAGAAGAAATCAAACTACTGCATTAAGTCATGAATAAAAGTTTCAAGCGATTCATAAGGAAAGCCCTAATAGAGTGTTTAGATCCTAGCCATAGTCATACTAAGAACTAACACAATATCCATACATAAACTGAATTAAAAGAAAGAAAATTACGTAGAACAAAGTCTTCAATTGTAGCTCCAAATCCGCCTTGTGTTGTGTTGTGTAGTAGAATGACCAACCTCCTAGGGCTTAAATATCCTCTAATTTTCGTGCCCTATGGACCAATATGCCCTTAGCCAATTTGCCTTCGGAACTGAAATTTCTCGCGTCGGCACCGCTGATTACGCACATCTAAGATCGGCGCTGAAACTCCCGCAGACTTCTCAAAGATAAAATGGCACCGCGGTGCTGAAAGTCCTGTGTTTCTCGGTAATTATGGAACTGTGGTTCTGCATAGTGGCACCGCGGTGCTGCCTTCATTCGCTCTGAGTTGCCAACTTTCGTCCTTTTCGCTTCGGGAGCATCTTTTCTGTCAACTTCTCGTTCCTTTTAGCCATTTTGCCTTTTTACACCGCTGTGACTCAAAAGAAAGAAAAACAAACCTACTACTATACTAAACACAACAAAAACGAGTAAAATACCAACTAAAAATGACTCAAAAGGCGTATACAAAATACGCCTAACACTTAGCTGGGGGAAAGAACTTGGCAAGAAACTTCTGGGCTAAGTCTTGTCATATAGTGATAAAGTTCGCCTGTAATGAGTTCAGCCATGTAAAATCCGGAAAAAAAAATAATATATAGTTGTGGTTGGGTTAATAAATATATATATATATATATATATATATATATATAAGAAAACAAATAATAAATTGCATGGGATGGAGTTAGTGTTAAAGTTGGATAACTAGATAGATAAAATGAAAAAAAAAAGATGCATGCATGATGTGCACGTCCCGTCCCGTCTCTCCCCTTTTCATTTCCCCTCCAACTCTTGTCATTCCACCTCCCATAGGTTATAGAAAACTTTTCTACTTATACATTGTACATGACACAAATAAAATACCTAGCACAAAGAATAGGAAATAAAAAAAAAACAAGTGAAAAGAAGAGGAAAACATCTGGAAAAAATACCAAGAGGGCAAGAAGAACAAGAATCAAAATACTAGAGAGTAAGAATCATTTTAGCAATAATAATTGAGTGTTGAAAATAAATAATGAGCTTTTGATTGTTCAAACAACTAGTTGCGTCATGAACTTTACGAACTGATTTCACTGAGTTATAATTGTTAGAATTTGATGAAATTCGTAAGAATGGTACAACTCTATATTATGTTCATATAGAACCAAAAATGAGGTAAAATGGACATACGGTTTGAAAGTTATCATAGTTCAAAGTTCCTGCATTAGATTTGGCCGAAATTCGGAAAGGCATAATTACGGACTGTTTTTATTGAGTTTTACTTATTAGAATTATATAAAAATTTACATTGTTGTAAATCTCTCTGTTACGGACAAGTATAGATAAATAGAGGTTAAAACGGACTTACAAGTTGAGAGTTATTGTAGTTTGAAGTTGCTGCCTCGGATTCATCGGAATCCAGAAGGGCAGGACGTTGAAACGTAAAACTGTATTAATCCGTGGGAAATATGAAAATTGGTGATAAATGAAAGTTCTATATCTCTCTGTTGTGGACATTTTGAGACCTTGCGGAGGTCTATACGACTTACGGATTGAGAGTTATCGTTGTTTACAGTTTCTGCCTCAGATCTATCGAGATCCAGGAAGGGCAGCGAATAAAAGTGTAAAATTGTACCAAATGGTACATAATATGAAAGTATGGTTCACATGGAGACGTGTAGCTCTCTGTTCTCGTCGTTTTGAGATTTTATGGGGCTTGAACGGATTTACAGATTAGGAGTTATGACTATTCTAAGATTTGGTTTTGTTTAATAAAAATTCTGCCGAAACAAATTTCATGTGGTTGTTTTGAGGATAAATTTGTGTTAGTTACCCAAGGTAGTTTTAAATGAAAGTTGATACAGTGAAAGATCTCCGTCTTACCTTAGTCTCCGCTTGAGAAACACCTTAGTTTGATTATGGTTAAAAAGCTATAATTGTTACAAGTATGAATGACAGAATGTTAGGAAAGAGAATAGTATTTATTCGATCTTCTGAAAAATATGAAAAATGAATACGTGTTCACATAAATATATAAATATATAATGGATCGGGTTGCACGCCGCAACAAAACGTAAAGTGAATACTGATGCGCGATTTAATGCACACACTTTAACGCAAGTGCACGTTATCATGACAAGTAATATAGTCTAGGTAAGACCGAATATCGTCTACAAGGATTAGTGTTCAAGTACCAATTATCTATCTTTTGTTATCTATTTGGTAACCGATATTTGAGTTTGTTGATTATACTAACAATTATAAGTACTAATTAACTATGTGTTTACTTCAGTAGTGATGGAAATAGGGCTTCCAAGTCTCCTCAACTATCCGCTTATATTACTTATTAATGCAATGAATTATGGTTCTTCTTCTTTTGGAGCTAGTAGGTTTACTAAATCGTTTTATACTCCCGTTAAGGCTATATAAACACTCAACCCCAGTAGCGCTCCTTTCTACCTTTCGGTGATAAGGATGACTCTATAGGAGGATTAAGACCAAAAACCTAGTTAATCGCCACGCCACGCGTGAAATTAGGTGTTTAAACCTCTCATTAACGCTACACAAGTAATTGAGGTATTTTCATCCCCAATCCGACCTATGTCTACCCAACTTACAGCATAGTCACAACCTCCTCCTTTCGAAGTTTGATTAGAAATCATATAAATAATGATAATTAGTGATCAATTAATTACCAAGCATTCAAAGTAATTATTGGGTAAATCTCAACAATAAGAAGAACAACCATAAACATGCATCAATTCATAACATAAGGTTCAAGTGATTTAACATGAAAAGCCCTATAATGGAATTAGTTCCTAGCCATTGACATGACAAGAACTAATTCAATATCCAACATAAAAACTGAAAGTAAAGTAAAGAAAAGAAAAGAAAATTACTAAGTTAAGGTCTCCAATCTTCAACTCCAAGAAGTCTTGTGTTTGTGCAAGAAAGGGAACCCTTGAAAACTGCCTAGGGTTCTTCTTTTATAGGCTCAAAACCGCCCTCAACTTTTCCCTTCAGCCCGCCCAAATCGCCTAAAACACGATTTTCCGCGTCGGCCGCCCTCGCTATTGGAGTCGCGACGAACTTCGCGCTGCTCGTAATTCGCGCGCGCCCCGCACTCGCTGTCAGAGGCGCCGGGGCGCTGCAACTTCTGAGACTTTCTGGATATTGGCGCCGGGCGCTGGACTGTTGGCGAGGCGCGCGCGCTGCCCGTGTCATGCTGGTTCGCCACTTTCTTGTCTTTTAAGCTCTGGAACCTCCACTTTTGCCCTTTTTTAGCTCCTTTTCCGCCAAATAGCTATTTTAACCAATTTTACTCAAAAGAAAGAAAATCTATCCTAAGACGACACGTATTTGTACAAAAAGGGACAAAAGACTAACTAAAAATGACTCGAAAAGTGTATATAAAATACACTGATCAAATACGTGTTCACAAATACGTAAAAATAATGGATCGGGTTGCACGCCGCAACAAAACGTAAAGTGAATACGCGTTCACAAATACGTAAACATAATGGATCGGGTTGCACGCCGCAACAAAACGTAAAGTGAATATGCGTTCACAAATACGTAAACATAATGGATCGGGTTGCACGTCGCAACAAAACGTAAAGTGAATACGTGTTCACAAATACGTAAATATAATGGATCAGATTGCACGCCGCAACAAATATGAAAGATGAATACATGTTCACCTATATATATCAATATGAAAAGTGAATACGCGTTCACAAATATATAAATGTAACAAACATATGGAAATGCAGGGGAATGTCTTAACGTATAATACGTGATAAAATAAAGTGTTAGTCAAACTGAGAATTTCTTATGAGGAGTTGCTGCATGTTTAAAAGTGTTGTAAGCTGATATGTTTTTGCAATATGCTTATTACGTTATAATGTGATTGCACTTGGAATAGTGTGGTGCTACTTTGAATTGCAGGGTAAGGTTCTCACTCAGCCCCAGGTGGTAGATGACTTTTATTTAACATGTTTGAAAGCGTGATAGAGGAAAGACTCCACGCCAAGCGATGATCGTCCCGCAGCCTCTTGTCATACCAAGTCCATTGCTTGGGCTTGGTACTCGAGTTCGGGATGTCGATTCTGATGTCTCGGGAAATGCCCGTGTGGAATGGTCTCCCTTCCAACTTAGAATAATCTTTGTCAATATGTCTATGTAAAAATAATATTTGCACGAGCATGAGCTCGCGTTATGTTTTCAATAAATTCATAAACAGATTTCTTTATTGTTATTTTTATTAATAGCTCCGTATTTGAATATAAATTTAAATTTATAAATAAAGAGAATTAAATGGTGCTCCTGGTGGGAAATAATTGTCCAAGTGCCATCACACCCTAAGTAAAGGCTTAGGAATAGTCGGGGCGTGACAAGCCAGCACTTTGCTTTATCCCTGAGTGAGAATGGGAAGAGTCTCAACCGAATGACGTCATCAGTAACACCATTGTATTTAAACGTTGCACACAGCTCCAGGAAGTTTGCTAGATGCAAGTGAAGATCTTCAGACGGTAATCCCCCAAACTGAACTGAGCTCTGAACCATGTGCAATATGGCTGGTTTGATGTCGAAATTATTGGCTTCAACCGCCGGAAGCCGGATGCAAGTCCGTACTCCTGTAATGGTTGGCATCACATAGTCCCCCAAGCTCATTTCTGCAGGGACTTGTCTTAAAACAGGTGGTAACTCATCATCCCCCACATTATTGTTTCGCTGATCTCCCATTGCTAAGGAATCAACTGCTCTTTTCTCCTTTCTGTTCTATCTGCACAATCTCAGGTTCAGAGGGATAGGAATGTCATTCCTTTCCTACTTCACATAAACTAAGTTCCTGAGACTAATAAAAAACAGCAAACAGATCACGACAAACAACACTAAAGCAAAATAAAAGAAAAAAACTGAAAATAAAAACCAAATTAGAAATAAGAATAGATAAATCGATATTGAAAGTACGTCAGTCCCCGGTAACGGCGCCAAAAACTTGGTGCGTTATTTCTACGTGCTTATGCAAGTGTACGTATCACTTCAAGTAATATAGTCTGTAAGACCGAATATCGTCCACAGAGACTGGTTATCAAGTACCGATTATCTATTCTATGGTATCTATTTGGTTAACGTTATTTTGTTTGACAATTATAACTACGAATTAAAATAAAGTGCAGAAATTAAGCTAATGTTGAAAATACTTTGGGATTTTAAAACAGTTATGATGGAGATAGGGCTTCCAATCTCCTCAACTATCCACTCTTTCACGCGCTAATGCAATGCTAATGATTCTTCTTCGTATTAAGATATCAGGTTAACTAATCTGTCATTATATTCCGGTTAGGACATACAAGAGCTCAATTATGTGTAGAAACGTTCTATATTTCTATGATAGATTTTACCACACAGGAGGATTAAGAACAATAACCCTAAATACTACACAAGTATCGGGGTACTTTCGTCCACGATTTTAACCTATGTCTATTCAACTACAGCATATTCAAATCTCACCTTTCAGAATTTTGATTCGAAATCATATATGTGATGACAATTAGTGATCAGTTAATTATCAAGCAATCAAAACAATTATTGAATAGATCTTAATATGCCTGAAGAAGAAATCAATAACTAATGCATTAACTATATGAAAGAGTTTCAAGTGATTCGACGAAAAACCCTAATAAAGTAATTAGCTCCTAAATATTGTCATGTTAAGAACTAAATTACAATCCAACATAAACTGAATTAAAGTAAAGAAAAGAGAAAGAACTTGAACAAAAGTCTCCAATTGTGTAGCTTGTAGCCCCCGTTCTCCTCTCCAAAGTATGTTCTAAAGTATGACAGGGTTTAGGGTATTTATATCTAAGAAAAATCTTGCTCTGGACTCTTTTACCCCTGTCAAATTTCGGCCCAAAAATCTGGAAATCCCGCGTCGGAGCCGTGGCCCTAAATGGCTCAAAATCACTGGCAGTTTCTTCTTTTGAGGAGCTGCGGCCCTTGCGACGGTGTTTTATTTTCTTGCTTTCTGGAATTTTCACGCCGCGACCCTAATTCCTTCAGCCGCGGTTCATCTGCGCCGCGACCCTTGACCTGTTTTCGTCCGGATTTCACATGATTTCTTCTATTCTTCTTAGGACATTTTAGGCTTCATTCCTTGGGATGTGCTTGTGCAAATTTCATCGTCATTGAGCTCATTTCATCCTCAATTATGTATTTCCTCCTTTGGAACCGCTGTGACTGAAAAGAAAGAAAAACAACCCTAATATTATACTAAACACAAACGAAAAGAGTAAAATACTAACTAAAAATAACTCAAAAGAGTGTACCAAAATACACTCAACATAGATATTCGATATTTGTTACTCATTTATTTATATTATCAAGACAGTTTAATGATTTGTTCTTCTAATTCTGCTTTAGTTATTGACTATACTTGTTGGTTTTAGGAAGTGGTTAGCCTACCAGTGGAAAAAGTGTAAGTTCCACCACGATATCCGAAATGGATAGTGACACCGACATAACGTAACACTCTTCTGTAGATTTTTCAATCCTTAGCTTTCGAAGACAAGAAATTGTGTTGTTCTTCTAGGGACATGCAAATATCTCTAGGGCCTCCCTCTAGATGACTCATATACGACCTATAACCTTTTTCACGTGTCATCCTTTAATTCGCCTACTTGTACTCTACGATTTTTTTTTTCCAGGTAAATGCAAATATTATAAAAGAACAAACGAAAGAGCAGGAGCTCTGATCATCGTTGAGGTTCTCAATCCTCAACGTAGCATAAACACGAAATGAAAGAGTGGGGATGGGCGTTCACACAACGGTGACGTTACAGGAGGGGATTCAATCATAAACTCAATCTTGGAAAGTTGAAATACTCTTTCACTTCTCAAAATTGCCGCTAGGCTTTGTACTTGATACAATTCTTCCTCAAGTAACTTCGCCATCCATCATTACCCGCACAAAGTGGTGTTTGCATGTACACCGGCGTATTCATGATACCCAAAGCACTTCTAATCGTATAGGGCCACCATGAAAAGTGTTGGTTTCGCAAATGAAGTCAAAAACGAGTATCATTGGGAATTGGTGTCCCAAAGTCTTTTGTTATATTAATACATTATCAATTAATGCATTAGAGTTCCTATGGCTCTCGGTTTGACAACACCGCCCCCAAATCGAGTAATGAAGTTCATTAAAACGAGATGACTCTACATTCCCATGCCAATTAAAAGTTTTGAGTTAATAGACATCTTTGGAGAGAAAACCTCAACTTCCGCCTTTTGCCTTACCAAGATCCGTTGGAATATGAGCAATTTCGATTGTAGCACCCATTGAATGAGGCGCTATTGTCAAAACCGGTTCCCACCAAATCGAATTTCAAGTCGCCTTAAATGAGATGGCTTGTCACTCCCAAGGACCGTAGGATTAAGAGCGCCGGTTGGAGCACCTAATAAATGAGGCGTGCCATTGACATCCGCAACCATTGAATGTCAAATTACTAGACCTCTTTTGGATAAAAAAACCCTGGATTCCGAAACCTTAGCATTTCCAAGGCCAATTGGAAAAGGAGTTATCTCGGACTCAACAACTAAAGACTGGTGGCCCATGGACTTCACCCAAGACCCATGCCCACCCACCTGACCCGCAATCAACCCGAGACCAACCTTGAGACCCGCTTTCACCTTGGCATCCAAAGTGCCCGCCGGAAAAACCTCTTTGTACTCAGAAACCAAGGATCGGTGACCCAAGGGTTCAAACCACAAATCATGAACATCAACACGACCCTCCTGCAACCCGGGACCATCCTCCATACCCACTTTCGATCCGGGATCCCTATCAAGATTCGCGATCCCCCCATAGTCAAGTGAGCCTACCGGAACCGCAGCTGCCTTTCCGACTACCAAGCCTGCCGGAAAAGCCACTTTGGACTCAAACACAAAAGAACGGTGACCCATGGGTTTCAACCACAACCCTTTATCACCATCACGACCCTCCTGCAACCCGGGACCACCCAACATACCCGCAAATGACCCGGGATATCCGTCAAGACCCGCAAACTGGCCACCGCTAAGCTGCCTGAAATGCACTCTTCAAAATCAAATCTTGAATAATCAAACTAATCTCTTTCTTTCTTTTGGCTGAAATCTTTATATTCTTTCTCATGGCTAGAAGGAAGATAACTCACTCTATAACAAATCAATTAAAGTGAACATGAAATGAACACACAAACTTCTACGTAGGATGGATTAGATCAAAGAGCAATCCGTGTAGTACCTTAGTTGATGAAAATCATAGAAGAAAGGAGACGTAGAAGAGCAACTAGGAAAAAATGTTGAGAGCATTTTCGCCTAGTGAGAGAAACATCTCTCTAACTCCTCTTAACAACAACTTTGAATCTTAAACCATTACTCTACGAATTTTGCACAATACAATAAGTGATGTCAAGCCAAATCCTTGATATCTTATTGAGTTATCTGACTTCACATACCCATGTGTCGGAGTTCCTCTCCCTAACTCCCTTATATACTGGATGTCGAGTTTTTTGAAACTTCTTCTTTCCAACTGGCTTTTTGGGGTTGTTTGAAGCTAATGTTATTGAAGAATATTGAGAAAATTACACAAATACAACTTTTTAAAAAGGTATTTAAAGAGTTACAATTACTTTTAAAAAATTACATATGTCGCGCCCGATTTCGACCGCGGCATTATATTCTCGGCGAATTCTGTCATGTTAAAATAAAATGCAACGTGCAAAAATGTGCTAAAAGAGTTCGCGGAGTCGCCATCTAATTATTTTGGGTGAATTAGGACACCTAAATATCAACTAAGTAAAGTCAACACTAACTCCATTTAATGGCCTGCTGCTAAACTATGTGAGATTCTGGGCAAGAGTTCTTTATTAATTTAGAGGGAAGAGGTTAGACACCCTCTAAGATCCGCTAACTTGCGGTTGTCCGTTCGAAAAGGTTAATTATTATGTTAAAGAAAAATTCATGTTTTAAAAATAGGTCTAACATGCAGAAGTGTCTAAAATGATTTTCCTATATAAATGTTAATAAGAAAGCTTATGAGAAAATTGATTTCTTGTGTTTATGAATTTGATAGCAAATAATACCTCAGCTACGTGAAGAGTTATGCAAGTGAAAATTATTAGGTTGTTTAATGTAACTTAAGCAATGTATGACAAGCCTAAAATAATTAACTTAAGGGGAATCAAATTTCTAGTATTAAACTTCTTTCTAATGGCAACTCAAAGCCTAAATGTCCTAAGTATTTTGCTAGTAGTGTAATGTTAGACAATTAATTTACAACAAATAAATGAAGCGGGGTAGGAAATCAATAAAGGCGACTCGAAGGGATGGCGACGTCATTCCGCGTGTAGTTTTGGATTTTTGGATGCGGATAACGCAAATAGTGTAGATACGGGTCTTCATTTGGCGAGAGGCGTGATGAGTCTCTCTAGTATATTACTTTGAGTCTTTTAAGAAATATAGGCTTCACTATTTTAGATCGAAAAGCCAACCTATTCAATCTATTTGTTAGTTGAGACTATTATTAAGACACCATACCAAAATAATGACCCCTTTTAATCTAACAAATATACTTCTCAAGATCTAGATATACTCCTAAGTCCATCATACAGATCAGCTTATGCACAGAAAGTTCCTAGCCAATTTTAACGCACTAAAACAAACCCAATGAATAACTCAAACCAGTAACGGAGTTCCAGAATTTACGTCTGGCTGCTTTCACATGACGGGCATTTAAGTGTACACAAATGATTTGCGGCCGTGGAAGTGGTGGCAGTGGCGGACATGGTGGCAGTGGACCGGCTAGGCCGCAGAACCACTGGTCATAGCCTTGGGGCAACTGGCCATGGGGATGGGCCAGTTGCCAGTGGCCCAACTTTCCATGGTCCCAATTTTAGAATGCTTCCGGGCCCAATTTTTATGGTATCGAAAGTCTAGGGCACATAATTTTCTTCTTCACATAAATTTTGTACCCCTCGGAAATCGTGACCTGGCCGTCGGCTATCTCTAATTTTTTTTTCTTCCTAACTTTTTCCAAGTTCCTAATTCTCCTCTAGTTCTTTCAATTTGTCTACTCAAAGAACACATTTCATCCTGTCCTTACAGTCTCCAACATCAAGAACCACATCCTTATTATTTTTGAGATAGAAAACGTCCAATATGCGACGTGGGCGGAATTGTTTAAGGTTCACACATGCTCGCATCAAGTGTTTCACCATATCATCCCCTAGGTCACATGCAATGAGAAGGTGACTGCCCCGGAGGATGACTCGGTGTTATGGATAACCCTTGATGTTACCGTTCTCCAGTGGATTTATTCCACTATTTCTACAGATCTCTTGCAGACGATTATTGAGCCTGACACTACGGCGATTGACACTTGGAATAGGGTACGTGATATTTCTCAAGATAACAAAAATTTCTGTGATGTCACTCTTGAGCAGGAATTTTCCCATGTCACCATGTAGTATTTTTCGAATGTCTCAGACTATTGTAAAAGGCTGAAGGAATTAGTGAATCAACTCAAGAACATTGGTACGCCAGTCACCAATGATCGTCTTCTCCTTCAAATGGTTGCAGGCCTATCCGAGGTCTATAATGGTGTTGGGATCCTCCTTCGTCAAAGCAACCCACATCATCCATTTTATCAAGGCTGGTCTATGCTCACCCTTGAAGAGGCAGTGTTAGCTAAAAAGGCCGCAACTGGAGCAAATTATGCCATGATGGCGGGATTGCTATCAAATTCCTACTCTCGATCATCTTCGGCTAATTCCACTCCCAACTGGAACAACGGGGGTGGAAAACGGGGTCAAAATTAGAAATGTGGCGGAAAAGGCGGCAGCGCAGCGGCGGCAGCCGTGGCGGTAAAGGTAGTGGTATTAGTAGTCTGGGTGGCAGCCTCCGGGCGATCGCATCGCGTGCTGGCAATAGCTGGGCAAGAGTTCACAATGCCGCCGCCAAGAGCTAGTAATGGCCCAACTGGCCTAGCTACCCCTTTCCCATTCCAGCAGCATATCCAGCGAATTGGGCCAGCCAACAGAGGTCCAATTCACAGCAGTTTTGGCCTTGACAATATGCTGTTGGGCCTGACCTACTTGGGCCTAGGCCTCAGCAAGCCTTTGCGGCTGCGGGCCCAACAACTTTTCCAACACCTACAGATATCGAAGCTGCAATGCATACACATGGGTTAAAGAATGGATCTTAGGCCTAACTCAACCCCAAAAACTAGCTTGTATGGTGAAAACTATCCAAGTCCATATAAGGAGTCCATGTTTCCATTCCATATCTGATGTGGGACTCTTAACACTTCCCCACACGCTCAGACCTTGTTAACTGGAGCGTGTATAATATAATTTGGGGGCCCAACATCGGTGAATAAACAATTGGAATGAGTGTGGCTCTAATACCATGTAAAGAATGGATCTTGATCCTAACTCAACCCAAAAGCTAGCTTGTAGGGTAAGGATTGTCCAAGTCCATATAAGGAGTCCATGTTCCCATTCCATATCTGGTGTGAGACTCTTAATGATTATTTTACAAGAATGCATACACTTGGATTAATGATTATTTTCATTAATGAAGAGGTATATATACAAATATACAATTCCTAACTATGGAAAATAACTCTACCTTTTCCTACTATAATTATAATAGCTTTTCCTAATACAAGACTAATACCATAATTACACTTGTACAAGAATTCTACAAATATGGTAAAAGAATATACAAAACATTCTTTTTGATATACACGATTTGGCCGTGTATATCGTCTTCTATCACATCTCCGTAGTCATAGAGGGCAGATATGGTACGCTGATACTGTCTCTAAAATCTTCAAACAAAACCAAAGGAACACCGTTAGTAAATATGTCTATAATTTGATATCGCGAAGGGACATGGAGAACGCGTACTTGTCCACGAGCTACCTTTTCTCGAACAAAGTGTATATCTATCTCGATATATTTAGTGCGCTGATGTTAGACATGATTTCCATATATATAGACCGCACTAACATTATCACAGTAAACCAAAGTAACTTTTTGAATTGGAAAGTGAAGTTCTAATAGAATATTACATAGACAACATGACTCAGACACCACATTGGCTACCCCACGGTACTCAGCCTCTACACTAGAATGTGATAACATCGCTTGACATTTTGCTGACCACGAAACCAAGTTATCACCAGAAATATAAAATAACAAGACGTCAAATATCTGATATCTGGACATCCACCCCAATCAACATCTGTATATGACACGAGAGTAGAGACATATGATATAGTGTGCCCTGTATGTATCATATAATGCGTTTAAGGGCATGTATGTGCTCAATCCGTGGATCATGCATAAACAAACATACAAGCTGGACTGCATAAGTAATGTCAGATCTCGTGAAAGTCAAATACTGAAGGGCCTCTGCAAGACTGCTGTCACGATCCAAACCGGAGGGCCGCGGCTGGCACCCAAATCCCACCCGCTGGGTACCGCCATTCATACCTTCAACCCCTATTCATAATTAAACACAGACTAAGCCGAAAGAAAACTATGTGAAATCCTTATTCAGAAAACCATCTTATATATATGCAAATCCACACCAAGGCCAGCAAGGACATACAAAACCACTATCCACAGGACAATATTTACAAAACTCTAAAGAGTATATGACATCAAAATATCATACCGGGACTAGACTGCAACTCTGGAACAAGTAGAGTGCTCCAACATCAGCTGAACCAGCAACCTACCAGCGTGAACCGCCACTATCTTTAACTGAACCTGCTGGCATGAAAAGCAATGTCCCCCGACAAAAGGGACGTCAGTACGACTGATGTACTGAGTATGTTAGGCATAAACAACATCATAACATGAATATAATAACAACTGAAACAGGAATAACTTAGCAATAATAAATACCTCTAAGGGTCCTAATACATGTGTTTAAAAGTTGTGCATGATGCAATATGATATTTGCCACCCAGACATCTTCCTTACCATAACCAACTTGGTGAGCATCAGGCTATAATGGTCATACAGACAAGCCTTATCGGTCACACATACATGCCACACAGGCTTCAATATGTCACTAATACTTCCCATAACCTCCACACAGGCATTCAGTTATATCAGAATCCTACTTCTCATAACCGCCACACAAGCTTTTGGTTATATCATATAAGCCACACAAGTTTTATCATTATCATATCCTTGCTGATCAGGTGGTCTGTATATTTCGTTTTCCACCCTCAATATATGTTAGTGTTACGGAGTATGCAACCCGATCCCATATATGTTAGTATTGCAGAGCGTGCAACCCGATCCAATATATGTTAGTGCAATCCAATTCAATATATGTTAGTGTTGCGGAGCGTGCAACCCGATTCAATATATGTTAGTGTTGCGGATCGTACAACCCGTCCCAATATATGTTAGTGTTGCGGATCGTGCAACCCATCTCAATATATGTTAGTGTTGCAGCTAGTGCAATCCGTCCCAATATATGTTAGTGTTGCAGAGCATGCAACCCGATCCAATATATGTTAGTATTGCGGAGCGTGCAACCCAATTCAATATATGTTAGTGTTTCTATGACAATAACAAGACAAGACCATTGATACCTCTGGATAGCAGCGTCTGTTTCCTTTCACTTACTTAGCTCCATTGGCAGTTGAATTAATTGCATGAAGATAGCAAAAGACACACTTCTCAAGAAGGAAATGCATGGACACTGAGAAATGAATGTGAATCATTTTTATTTAAAAATAATTGTTTTATTCTGTACGCATGCTGAAATATTATTTCTGGTGTGTTGGGGGTACTGTTGAGACAATTGAGAAGCTTGCCTTTGTATTTATTATATGTATATAATGCATGAATGATAATAAGGCATTTCCTGAATTTATCGGACGACATTAATATCCTTGCCCTTTTGGCTGACATTATGAAAACATCTTATTGGTGATAATAGATCTGAACTGCTTAATTAATTCATTATGTTCTACGAAGGTCAGGCAAAAGATTGATTACTTAGTGTTCTTCCACTGCCAAGAGTAATTCTAATATGGGCCGTGAGTAATTTATAATCTTATCTAATCAATTGCGAATTAGAAAATGTAAAATAAATTGATTATAACTTAATTTCTATGTGAATGACATTCTAAAATTCTGAAATAAATGTGTTTCTAATAGTGTAAACATCTTAAGGGCACAAAATGATTTTAACATAAAAAAATGGTTATCGATACTTTTTTACTTAACACTGCAATTGCTTATTTCAACACGTCTACTAAAAATATACCTACTTATTTATTAAATCAGTCTCAATACTTAATACTTATCAGTTACTTTAATTTAGCAAAGTCAAATCGGCTTCAGTGCTTACTAAAACTCTTATGAATATCAACATCTCTCCCACATGCCTCAATAAGGACTTAGAAACAATTTAGACATGCTTTTAGCATATGAATCAATAACATGAATATTCTTTAACTTTTAAGAGTAGAATAAATTAAGGGCCGGCCGGGGGCGGCCCAAGGATCGGGTTGGCTGGGGCGGGCCTGGCCGAAAAGCGGGCGGGTCGAGCCGGCCTGGAGGGTCGGTCGGGCGGGACCATACCATGTCCCGTCCCGATCCCGGTCCCGTTGGGTAGTGGGTCGGGTCGGCCTGCCTGACGGACGGGGTTTTTTTTGTTTGTATACTTTTTTCACTAAATTAAAAATAAGAAATTACTAAGTACTAACAAAGTAACATTAACATATACTTGTCATATTATAGACTTATAGTATTATAACTTATAATTATAGTATTATAGTATTATACTCATATATATAATATATTTATAAAGTATAAAGTATAAACTATAAACTATAAAGTATAAAGTTATAAACTAAATAATTAAACAAAGACAAGAATAGTGTAAAAAAAACATCCCAAGGCTGTTTTTGTGTCTTTTATATTATTAATTTCATTGAAATATGAAATATCAAATATACAAGATTCAAAATTACATTGTAGTGTACTGTTGTTGAAAAAAATTGCAAAAGAGTGAAAGACATAGAAAAATTTAAAAATTGCAATGAAATAAATTACCAATTTGAAAATATTTTTTCTAATTTCTTTATAATTTCTTGTGGTTCTTCGGTTGGAATTGGTATATTTTGATCAAATTGTTCCACGTCGCTACTCATGCCTTCGATAAAATGTCGTTGTAGTTGTCGCCATCTTCGTTAATTTCGTTGATCGCACTCCTTCGCCTCCGCTCGTATCCAATCTCTGAATAGTACCGCCATCTCCAAGCCGTCTCCGCTAATGAGTGTCCGTGCTCTCCTATTTGAAATCTGCTGCGAAAAAGCGCTCGTGCGATCGATGACGCTTGAATGTTCAAAATATCTCGCCATCATTGAAAGTGTCAAATGTCTTCTCATTCGCTCCAATATTTCAAAGTCTTCCTTTCCTTCTTCATTGATAATCTTGGTAAGGTAAATTACCTGCAAAACAAAAACATCGAACTCACTAATTTGGTTAGCATCGCTACCACCGCACATTTTATTTACGAGGCTTTCAATAGAATTAATATTAGGCCTAGCCACGTAAACCGCTTGTCGTTTTTAGGTTGTGTTGAAGAAGAAGATGATACAAAAGTCGGTTGGTTACTAGCACTTTCTTCTTTGGTAATGCCGATATACTTTTTGCATTCATCTTCTACACTATTCAACACTTCTTCTAGCGTTAGTTCAATAGGTGGTTCAACATTTAAATTTTTGGGAGTTGGAGGTGGTAGTACGTCCATACAGTATATATATTTTCAATAAGACTTTTACAACCCTCTACTTTAATAGTCGGGTTTAATACTGACCAATAATATAAATAGGGAATAGGAATAAAATATTTTTAATTTCATAAACATTTTTTAATAGCTGCAGATAAATGTGTTTTTCCATATATTCTTTAAGAAGTAAGAATATTATAGCTATATAAAACAACATAGTTGAAATAGTAGGATAATATAAAGTAGAAAATTCTTTTGTTGCTCGTTGAAAATTTTCTAAAAATACAATAAGTTCTCTAATTTTCTCCCAATCGATTCCACAATCATATCATTTGAATTTTGATTATGGGCGTTAAAAATAAAGTAATAGGTTTTCTATAGTCATAAGCAACAACTAGTTGGTCATATAAAGAATTCCACCTAGTTGGTACTTCTTCTGAATTTTTCAGAAGATAGTCCACAATCGTGGCAAGTTTTTTTATATTCTTTTCTTTGTTGAATTCTATTATTTTTAAAAATAAAGTGTATAGCAAATTGTATTTTTCAAGAATATCTTGAAAAAGTGAAAGACCATCCTTTACAACTAAGTTATAAATATGGCACGCATTTGATATGAAAATGTTTTGGAAAAGACGGAGTTAAAACATTTCTTAAAATACTAATAGCGTAATTGTTAGAAGATGCATTATCTAATGTAATACTCATAACTTTATCGGTTATTCCGTAATAATCGCGATCAATAAATATTTTCAAATAAACTCACCAAAGGTGCCTACTATCTATATATCTATATGCTAAAATACGTTTTGCATAGACCATTTATAATCTATCCAATGACAAAGTTACCATAAATAATCATGGTCGTTAGTACTACGACCTATATCGAAGTTAAAGCAACTTTGCAATTTAAATGATATAATGCATAACGTAAATATCGTTGATATTCATGTGCAAATTTAAATACATCTCTTTAACATTGATCTAGGAAAACCTTTATAGCGAGGATTATACATATCTCTAATATAATGAATAAAACCAGAGATTCAGAAATGAAAAGGCAAACCCTCCACAAAGAACTAATTTTGCTAAGGCTTCCTATCTTTATGTTTATCATATTTAGTGGCCTACAACTCCCCACATAGGTTAATTTGACCAGATTTCTCCGACAAGAGTATGTGAACCTTGTCCCGATTGAGAGGACGTTGCTCACCGCTTTTTTCAATCATGTATTGGGCATACAAGGCTTTGTGTTTTTGCAACAGTGTCTTCCTAAACCCCCGTCCCACCATGACCTTGTCCAGCTTTTAAAAGAATAAACATTTTTACAAGTTTTACATACAAACTACTTGATTAGCTACGTCCTCACAAAATATTTCCATACAACCGATTTTAATGGTCGTTTTGGGACCTCGTCTCATAGTAGGGGATAGGAGGCATTTCACTAGTGGGTGTATCATCATCTTCATTAATAGGTGTATCATCAACTAGAGTGTCATCTAAATTAAAATCTTCTTCAATTTCGGGATAATCATTTGTGTCAAGATCATATGGTATTTCAGAAACATTTCAGATCTATAAAATCATCTTGTCTAGGAATAATCGAACATGAATACTAGAAGAAGTACCTTGCCCTTGTTACCACCCCTACTGAAGAAGCGACCCTTACCCTTACCCAACATGCCTCTTAGTCCTTTCATTTTAATTATGCTAATAAATAGTTAAAGATAATGAAATTAAATGTGCTAAATGAAATAAAGACAAAATAATAATTTAATGAGAGAACGATCAGATCAAACGCCGACGTAGAGTCGACGTGTAATCGAGAGGTTGAAAATTGAAACTTTGCTCGATAGATAATCCTCGCTAGTTGCCAACTTCACTCCCAATTCTCAAATTAATAAATAGATTGAATATGTAGACAATGTTGTATAGAGAATTAGAGATTGATTGAGAGATTAGAGAGTAGAAAGATTTGTGAAAATAATAAGAAGAGGAATGAGGTATTTATAGGGTTAAAAATAAATATAAAGGGGGGTGGTTGGGAGGGAGGCCTAAAATGGCCGTTGTCCAACTACCAAAATGTAAAATGGTCGTTGGACAACGCTATTTTGTGCAAAGCGGTCGGGCGGGATTTGGGGCGGGCGGGGCGGGATCGGGCAGCGGTCGGGCTGGCGGGACCATACCGCCCCGCCTTGCTCGAGCCCCGGCCCCGCTTTTTTTTTTTTTTAATACCGGTCGTGGTCGGGTGGTCGGCCTGACCGGACGGGTCGGTCGCCCGCCCATCGCCAAACTAGAATAAATTATGGAGCAATACCACAGTTATATTTCATACGTAGAACATGCCAAAAGAAAGAAAGAATTTGTCTTAACATACCTCAATTCACGATCTTAGAATGACTACAACGAGTCAAATCTTCCGTTGGACGTCTAACATGTATCCGAGCTCAATAGTCTCACGGTTCCCAAACAACTTCAAGAATGCAAATCTCTTTGACGTGTTAAAAGTAGAACCACTGATGTTATATATCTTACCACGTTCTTGAAGCTCCAAATGAATAAAAATTACTTTTATAAAAAAAAAAGCAATTTGGAGTTAAAGATATCCCGAGTGTATAAAATCAAGAAATCCACTAAGTTTTTACAGAAAATATCTTCTTCACAACAATAGTTTACATCAAAGTCTAAAAGAAACTAATAGCAAAATGTTACTCTGCATATGAAGCCACTCACTCGGTTAGAAGAGGATGAGCAAGAAGGATAAAATTGTGTCAAAATAAAGAAAAGCCCCCCTCATTAAACACGTGTCCTCCCCAACTCTAATGTACTGCTACTCTAATTCATCTACTCACACACCAATTTATTCTCGAACCTCATCGTCACACTTGTTATGTCCAAAATTATTTTGGAGTCACACTTTTTTATATACTAATTTCCTTATTAGCATACGTGATATAACATAAATTCTCCGAGGCTCGGTTCTACTTTCCTACGTCTAGGTGCTCAAATCATTGTCCAAAATTCTGAGACGTTACAACTACGATAATGGGTGGGATCCTCATATAGTGTGCTAGTATTAGCAATTAGCTTTTGTTTTGTATCATCTAGAGTAAAAGAGAACTTACAAGATGATATGTCATATCTCTCAATGATCTTAGCTGCATACTTTTTCTGTGATAAAAATAGACCACATGCATGACGAGTGACCGTGATACCCAAAAAATAACTCAAGAACCCCAAGTCTTTCATAACAAATTATGAAATGAGAAGGATCATGATAGACTTGCGCAGATTATCAGAAGAGGCAGTCAATATAATATCATCAACATATAACAAAATGTATGCTAGAGAAACACCACATCTATAGATGAACAGAGAATGATCAGACATGTTGTGATAAAACCTAATAGTAGACACATAATCTGTAAACCTCTTCTATAAAGCCCATGGGCCTGCTTAAGCCCATATACGAAATTTTTAAGTAAATAAACATGATTAGGATAATCGGGGTTTCTGAAACCCAAGGGCTGATTCATGTATACTGTCTCTTTAAAATCACCGTTTAAAAAAATATTTTTCACATCTAGCCGATGGATGGGCATACTTTCGAGAGAGCCAGACTAAGCACAGTGTGAATGATTGCCGGTTTGAACATCGGACTAAACGTCTCCACAATCCATGCCAACATATTGTGTTTTACCATCACCTACAAGACGGACATTATGTCTCTAAAAAAAACGTCAGAATTTTCTTTATGAGTAAAAATCCATATAGAACGAATAATATTGACACCAGGCGGATGGAGCACCAACTTTCATGTCTTATTCTCAATAAAATCATTATATTCATCATCAATGACCATTTTTCAATTCGGGTCGTGAAGGGCAGACACTGGATTATGTGGTAGGGGCGATTTAGTGACATTAGAATTTAAATTAAAATGCCGTTTAGGTTTAAAATACCATGCTGACTATGAATAGCATGCCCTTGACTAGGAATAGAAGTGGACTGGACTGGTGACGATATCAGAATGTTGCTGGACGGGCAAGCAGTTAGTGGGCCTGCTGGCCATAACAGTGGATCGACGAACAGAGGTACTAGGCCAGCTGGAAATGGGCCTGCTGGACGAGAAGTAGGCTCAGGTAAAACCGGTAAGAGGCGAGATAGATATGGGCCAAAGGAAGGTATTATTGGGCCAACAGAAAGTGGGTCTGCTGGCTGGGTTAATGGAACTGGACTGAGCAGATACGGTGTTGTGCCAGTATCGAGAGTATTATTTGTCAGCAGACAGTGGTAGTGGGCCTGCTAGAAGAGATGGGTCACAGGAATGTTGGGCCCACTGTTGGACGATGTACGGTGAGGGTCTATCATCCAAAAAAAAATATACGAACTAGACACGTGATTATATAATTTAGCAAACGGAAATTGAGATTCATCAAAAATAACATTGCGACTAATTATGATTTTATTAGAAGATAAATTAAAATATTTGTAACCACGATTATTAGATGGATAATGCAAAAACTCACATACGATAGACCGAACTTGAAATTTATTAATTGTAGTGGAAGAAATAAGTGGATAGTACAAACACCTAAACACTCGAAGATGAGAATACGACAGGTCTTTATGATAAAGAATTTATAGGGGGTATTTATATGCTAATCTTTTGTTATAGAGTATGTTAAAGAGGTAGGTAGTCATTTGTCAAGCATGATGCCAAAAAGAAGAAGGTAATGAGGCATGAGCGAGCAAAGTCCGAATAATATTATTAGTGGTACGAATTTTATTTCGGCCTTCCAATTTTGTGTGGATGTATAAGGATAAGAAAACCAAAAACATATGTCATTAGTGTCACAAAAGTCGCGGAACGACCCATTATCATATTCCCTTCTATTATCATATTGAATATTTTTAATTTTCCGTTCAAATTGGTTATGTATGAATGCACTAAATTTTAAGAATGTTGAAACACCTGAGACTTTTTAGACAAAGGAAATGTCCAAAAATAATTAGAATAATCATCCAAGAATAAAATATAATAACGATGGCCCACGTAACTTAAAATGGGAGATGTCCATAAATCACTATGAATAATGTCAAAAGGCATCAACGTACTAGAAATAGAGGATACAAAAGGTAATCTAACATATTTCCCTAATAGACACGAAGGACAAATATGATCACTACTCATACTCTTATAATCAATAAGTTTATTACTACGAAGAGATGAAATAATAGATGACCCCAGATGACCTAAACGGGCATGCCAAAAGGACGAGGCAAGAGCAGAAAATGTTGAAGGTGAGACTGGACTCGTGGACATGGTGGTGGTGATTGGATACAACTCTCCCCAACTATTACACCTCATTAGATTTATCCCCGTCTTGAAATCCTTCACATAAAATCCAAAAGGGTCAAAGTTAAGAGAAACCCAATTATCAATTGTGAATTTTTGGACTGACACCAATTTTTTAATTAAGTGAGGGGCATTAAGGACATTTTTAGGATGAGAGGTGGATGTGGGGGAGAAATTTGTGTGACCATAACCATGAATTTGAATTGAATTGTCATTATCAATAATTATGCCTCAATTTTTGCTCATATTGAAATAAGACGACACCTTGTGTCGATGTCATATGAGAAGTAGCGTCAATGCCCATGTACCAATTTGTGTACATAAGATTTAATCTAAGTGTATGCATTGCGGCTTCAATATCCGTAGGTGTTGGAAAGACTGTTTAGTCCGCAGCCGCGAAGGCCTGCTGAGGCCGAGGCCCAAGTAGGCCAGCATGCTGGCCAGGCCCAACAGTAGGTTGTCCAGGCTGAAACTACTATGAATTGGGCCTCTATTGGCTGGCCCAATTCGTTGGTTATGTCGCTGGAATAATAAAAGGGTAGTTGGGCTAGTTGGGCCACTCTCAGGCCCAATAGTCAGCGACATTGTTGGCCCACTGACCTGGCCCAGTAGCTTGTGGTTTCCCCTTTTGTCTTCCACCCAGACTACTGATTTTGTCACTATTACCGCCGTGGCTACCGCTTTTGCTACCGCAGCGGCAGCTGTCTTTTCCGTCGGATTTCCGATTTTGACCCCGTTTTCCACCCCCGTTGTTCCAATTAGGAGTGGAATTAACCGAAAATTATGGAGAGTAGGAATTTGATGGTGATTCTGCCATCATGACATAATTTGCTCTAGTTGTGGGCTTTTTAGCCAACCCTACCTCTTCAAGGGTGAGCATAGATCGGGCTTGATAAAACGGAGGAAGTGGGTTGCTTTGACGAAGGAGGGTCCCAACACCATTATAGGCCTCATATAGTCCTGTAACCATTTGAAGTACATGACGATCATTGGTGACTAGCGCACCAACGTTCTTGAGTTGATCCGCTAATTCCTTCAGTCTTTTACAATAGGCTGAGACATTTGGAAGATCCTCCATGGTGACATGGGAAAATTCTTGCTCAAGAGTAACAACACGAGAATTTTTGTTTTCTTGGAAAATATCACGCATCCTATTCCAAGTTTCCATCTTTGTAGCGTCGGACTCAATAATCATCTGCAAGATTTATATAGAGATAATGGAATAAATCCACTAGTGAACAATAGCATCAAGAGTTGTCCATAATACCGGGCCATTCTCCGGGGCAAGAACCTTCTCCTTTCTTTTGACCGAGGGGTTGATGTGATGAAGCACTTGATGCAAGAGTGCATAAACCTTAAATAATTTCGCCCATATTGCGTATTGGACATTTTCCATCTCAAGAACAATAGGGATGCGGTTCTTGATGTTGGAGACTGTAAGGGCAGGATGAAATGTGTTCTTTGATGTAGACATAATTAAAGAACAAGAGGAGAATTAAGGACTTGAAAAAAGTTTGGAAGAAGAAAAAACAGGAGATGGCCGACAGTCAGGTCACGATTTCCTTGGGCGGGGGGCTGTGGAATTTACGTGTAGAAGGAAATTATGTGTTCTAGACTTCTGATACCATGAAAGAATATAATCTGTGTATTATTTTCATCAATGAAGATACCAGACATTCGACATCTGATTATTGCATGTTTCTTAGTGATAACTTGGTCTCTTAGCCATCGTTATTATGTGTTATTCTTGGATGATTATTCTAATTTTTTGTGGACATTTCCTTTGTCTAAAAAGTCTCAAGTTTTTTCAACCTTCTTAAAATTTATAGCATTCATTCGTACCCAATTTGAATGAAAAATTTAAAATAATCAATGTGATAATAGAAGAGAATATGATAATGAGATGTTTCAAGATTTTTGTGATACAAATGGCATATATTTTCAGTTTTCTTGTCCTCATATGTACTCACAAAATGGGAAGGCCGAAAGAAAATTCATACCATTAATAATATTGTCTGAAACTTGCTAGCCCATGCTTTATTACTTCATTCTTTTTGGCATCATGCGTTACAAATGACTATCTACCTCCTTAATATTCTCCCTAACAAAGGTTTAGCATATCAATCCCCACTTAAAATTCTTTACCATAAAGACCATTGTATTCTCATCTTAGGGTGTTTGAGTGTTTATGTTATCAGTTTTTCCCGTCTACTACAATTAACAAACTTCAAACATGTTCCACCGCTTGTGTGTTTTTAGGTTATCCATCTACTCATCGTGGTTATAAATGTTTTGATTTACCTCTAATAAAATCATAATTAGTCGCTATGTTATTTTTGATGAAATCCAATTTCCATTTTCTCAATTGTGTAATTTCATGTATAGTTCGTATAATTTTTTGGATGATGGACTCTCACAGTATATTATCCATCATTTATCCGCGATGTCTCGTGAACCAAATCCTCCAAAGCCGCCACGCTCACGCCCAAATATTTCCGGTCGATTCAAGACTTCTCGGCCTACTCTACTCGTCGGGCTAATTACTCCTATCGTCCCATCGACGCCATCGTGCCCAAATAATGCCCTCCTAATTAATCGCAGCCGCAAGAGCCCACCGCTCACTGGTCCGGTTTACCATCACAACTTCTCGCCATCGCCAAGAGCCCATTAATTTCTAGTCCAGATTAGCCGACTCGACACCTACCCAAAACATGTCCACTTATATTTCGAGTTAAGGGTCTGTTACTCGTAGACAACGTGGTATTTTAAACTTAAACGACATTTTAATAAAAAAAATTAATGTCACTAAATCACCCCTACTACGTAACCCGATGTTTGTCCTTCATGCTCCGAATTGGAAAATAGTCATGGATGATGAATATAATGTTCTTCTTAAAGATAATATGTGGGAGTCGGTGCCCCATCCGCCTGGTGTCAATGTTATTCATTCTATATGTATTTTTACTTATAAAGAAAAATCTAACGGTTGTTTTGAGAGACATAAGACTCGTCTTGTAGGGGATGGTAAAACACAACATGTTGGCGTGGATTGTGGAGAGACATTAGTCTGGTGGTCAAACCGACAACTATTCACAATGTGCTTAGTCTGACTCGCTCAAAAGTATGGCCCATCCATCAACTGTATGTGAAAAATTCTTTCTTACACAGTGATCTTAAAGACACGGTATACATACATCAACCCTTGGTTTTAAGGACCCCAATTATCCTCACCATGTTTGTCTATTGAAGAAGTCCTTATATGGGATTAAGCAATCCTCACGGGCTTGGTATAAGATATTTGCAGATTATGTGTCTACTAATGGGTTTTCCCACAGCAGGTCTGATCATTCTCTGTTCATCTATCATCGTGGTACTTCTATGACATATATTTTGTTATATGTCGATGATATAAGTTTGTCTGTCTCGTATGATTATCTGCGCAAGTCTATTATGTCTCTTCTAAGTTCAGAATTTGTTATGAAAGACTTGGGGCCCTTGAGTTATTTTTGGGTATATCAGTCACTCGTCATGCATGTGATCTATTTTTATCACAAAAGAAGTATGCAACTGAGATTATTGAGAGAGCTAGCATGTCATCGTGTAAGTATTCTTCTACTCCGGTTGATACAAAACCAAATCTGAGTGCTACTTCTAGCACACCATATGGGGATCTCACCCATCTTACCTTCACGAGACCTAATATTACTTATGCAATACATCATGTGTGTTTATTTATGCATGATTCGCGGATTGAGCACATACATGCGCTCAAAAGCATTATACGATACATATAGGGCACACTTGATTATGAATTATATCTCAAACGCATTATACGATACATACACGACACATACATAACTGCTGATTGGAATGGTTGTCCAGCTACCAGACGCTCGACATCTGGTTATTGCATGTTTCTTGGCGATAACTTGGTCTCTTAGTCGGTAAAATTCCAGGCTACTTTATCGCAATCCAGTGCGGAGGCCGAGTACCGAGGGGTAGCCAATGTGGTGTCTAAGTCATGTTGGCTGCATAATCTTTTGTTAGAGCTTCACTTTCCTATTCAAAAAGCTACCTTGGTCTACTGTGATAATATTAGTGCAGTCTATCCCTCTGGGTATCCGGTCCAACATCAACACACTAAACATATCGAGATGGATATTCACTTCGGTTGAGAAAATGTAGGCCGAGGACAAGTACGTGTCTTGCATGTCCCTTCCAGGTATCAAATTGCTGACATCTTTACTAAGGGTCTTTCCTTGATTCTGTTTGAAGATTTTAGGGACAGTTCCAGCGTACGATAACCGCCTGCTATGACTGTGGGGGTGTGATAGAATGATATACACGATATGGACCGACAATTAATGACACAAATAATTATATTTGTAGTATTTTTGTACAAGCGTAATTATGATTTAGTATTATATTAGAACTAGATATTAGTCTTGTATTAAGAAAATGTAGATTTATTTTCTATATTTAGATATTGTATATTATATATATATATATATAGCTCTTCAAGAATGAAAATAATTAAGGGAATATTTGTTGAAAATATTTATTAAACGTTAAATAAAGTTAATCCTATTTAATTATGACTCGAACAATTGGGGCCCCACACGTGGGGAAACCTTATTTCCACACACGTGCACACGTAATGCCAATGATCATATTTCTCAATAGAAGAGATATTTGTTCAAATATGAATTGTTTGAGACGTAAGGTAGTAGACGGTTATTGGTCAAATGACGTTGATTTCACGTTGGTAAATGAAGGAAGAAGTGTATAATGTGTTTAAAGATAAAACGAGTCATGATATTGGGCCGCGGCGCCAAACTGCAGGGCCGCGGCGCCAACTCTCTGAAGTTGTGGTGCAGCGGTGCCTCCCTGCAGGGCCGCGGCGCCAACTCTCTGAAGTTAGAGCGTCGCGGCGCCTCCTTGCATGGCCGTGGCGCTGGTAGTCCAGAGGCTGCGATGGGAGACGAAAAGACATGACTCATGGGCTGGTTTTGAGGCATAAAACCTCCATTACATCTCAAATGAATTCAGCCATTATTTGGCTGAATTAACACTACATAATCAAGGCCATTACATGGTCATTCAAGGCCATTACATGGGCAATTGGAAAGTCATCTTCTCAACACTATAAAATGAGGCCTTTGGCTCATTTGCAAGAACACATAACACATTCTCTAGCCAATTTCCTGAAATTGTTCTTCCTCTCTAGCAATCAAACACTCTAAGATCTTTCTTCCTATAGCGAACTCTTAAGTATCATTTGCTCATTAGTTTGGTTGTTGTTTTATCTTGGGAGATAAGTTGTCATTACTCCATTGAAAGGAATATACAGGACAATATTATCTTAAAGAAAGATTGATCATCAATCGACTCAGCGAGACAAGTTTCCTTGTTCACATTGGTTGTTGTTGTTACTTTTCCGTTCTTTGTTATTACCAAATATATTCCAACAAATTTATGATAATATCTATTGTTCAACAACAACATGTCTGTTGAAGATCAAGTCAAAGTTATGGACATCAACGCGATGCTCGCGTAAGATGAACCGAATCGCGCAAGCGCGCCCAAACGCCCCGCTCCTTCTCAAGTAAGCGCTAATGATCCAACTCCTGTTGATTCTCACCATGAATGTCCAGAGAAGTTCATGGGTGCACACTTCAAGCGATGGCAGTAAAAGATGCTGGCTTTCCTGACGGTTATGGAAATGTCACGTTTCCTGATCGAAGACTCTCCACAAGTTGGGGAAGACGCGGACCCTCAGCCAAATGATATGGCGGGAGGGGGCCGAGGTATCCATGTCACTGATGATATGAAATTGACTAGTGAGGCAAACATCGTCGAAGACACGCTCCTAGACAATATGGTTGAAGAATTCTCAGAAATGGTGATAGAATCGAACCTTTTTTAGAATTCAACACAATGGTTGGTTGGACACGGATGCTACCCGTCATATTTGTTCCAATAAAAATACCTTCTCCACATATACACCAGTTACAAATAAGAAGTTATTCATGGGCAACAACTCTTCATCAAAGGTGCTGGGGGTAGGAAAGGTAATCCTCAAGATGACGTCCGGGAAGAAGCTGATTCTAAGGGAAGTGATGCATATCCCAGAAATTCGAAAAAATTTAATTTCTGGAACTATATTAGTAAATGTTGGTTTCAGTCTAGTATTAGAGGCTAATAAATTTGTAATCACTAAGAACGGAACGTTTGTAGGAAGGGTCTTCTCAGGTGAAGGCCTCTATAAGGTTAATGGTACACCTGTAGTGTCTTCTACCTCATCGATCAATAAAATAGAACCTTCTACTTACTTGATTGAGTCATCTAATTTATGACATCATATATTAGGACATGTTAGCTATCAATCTATTCAAAGATTGATAAAGTTGGAATTATTGTCAGCTATCGACATAAACCCTCAACGTGTGAGGTGTACGTAGAGGCAAAAATTTCCAAGAGTCCCTTTAGATCCGTCGAAAGGGAAACCGCCCCTCTAGAACTCATACATACAGACATATGTGACTTGAAGTTCGCTCAAACTAGAGAGGGAAACAAGTATTTTGTGACGTTCATAGATGATAGCACAAAGTTTTGCTACCTTTACTTACTTAAAAGTAAAGATGGAGCTTTTGAAGCTTTCAAACTCTACAAAGCAGAAGTTGAGAACCAACTAAGCGGACGGATTAAGATGATCCGTAGTGATAGAGGGGGAGAATATGTAGCGCCTTTTGAAGAATTTTGTACCCAATCGGGTATAGTTCATCAAACGACGACTCCTTACTCACCTCAATCGAATGGTGTTGCTGAACGCAAGAACCGAACACTAAAGGAAATGATGAATGTCTTACTAATCAAATCTAGCCTCCCCCAACACATGTGGGGAGAAGCTGTCCTTACCGCAAATAATATTCTTAATAGAGTTCCACTCAAAGGTAAGGACAAGACCCCATACAAAATATGAAAAGGAAAGAAACCAACCTACAAATATTTGAAGGTATGGGGTTATCTGGCAAAGGTAAAAGTACCTATGCCAATGCATGTCAAGATTGGACCTAAGACTGTGGATTGTATATTCATCGGCGCCAGGTTTCATTCGATTTGTTGTGGATTGGATGATGGAAAAACCAGCAAGCTACGGATATGCTGATAACAGTAGTGCTTATCGCTTCATAGTGCATAAGTCTGATGTACCAAACATATATGAAGATACAATCCTGGAATCAAGGAACGCGTGTTCTTTGAAGACACAATTCCATATAAGGAAGACAACATAACCACTCGCAAACGAAGTTATGAGCAAACTTCTGATGAACTAGGAGTCACTGACTACCTAAATCAAAACGGTTCAGATCTAGTAAATTCTGAAGTAGCGGAGGATCCGAAATTTAGTATTCCAGATTCTTAGGACTTAGAAGATTCAGAGATGGAACCAAGGCAAAGCAAAAGGGCACGGAAGGACAAGTCCTTCGGTCCAGACTGTAGTTTATTTGGTTAAGGATGAACTACGGACAATCGTCGGTTGTCAACCTGAAGCATCGCCCGGCGAAGCTATAAGCGAGATAGAATCCATCCTGCAAAACCACACCTGGGAGTTAGCAGATCTTCCTCCAGGACACAAACCTTTGGGTTGTAAGTGGATCCTCAAATGGAAGTTAAAGGCAGATGGCTCTATCGACAAATACAAGGCTAGGTTGGTGGTAAAGGGCTATCGTCAGAAAGAGGGTCTTGATTACTTCGACACCTACGCTCTGGTATACAGAATGACATCCATACGTATGTTCATAGCTATCGCCGCCTTGCGGGATCTTGAAATACATCAAATGGATGTCAAGACAATCTTTCTAAATTGCAATTTAGAAAAAGAAATATATATGGACCAACCCGAGGGGTATGTGGTTCCAGGACAAGAGATAAAAGTGTGTCGGCTTGTCAAATCTTTGTATGGGCTGAAACAAGCCCCTAAACAATGGCACGAGAAATTTGATAGTAATCTACTATCAAAAGAGTTCGCCATTAATAAATGTGAAAAATGTGTTTACATGAAAGAAAATGTCGATTCATTCGTCATGATATGCCTCTATGTAGACGACTTTTTTGATCACCGATAGCAGTCCTAGGATAATCCTAGAGACTAAGAACAAGTTAAAACAATGTTTTGACATGAAAGATATGGGTGTCGCATATGTCATATTAGAGATCAAGATCTCTAAGACATCTAATGGAAATGGTCTTGTCCCAATTTCACTATATCGAAGATGTACTGAAAAAATTTGAGATGTTCGACAGTTCACCGGTAACGACACCATTGGACAGAAGTCAAAAGATTGACAAGCATCTTGGTGTACCCATACGCCAGGAGCGATACGCACAGGTGATTGAGAGTTTGATGTATATCACAAACTGCACTCGACAAGATATCGCTTATGCAGTCAATAAATTGGCTAGGTACACCCGTAATCCAAGTGAGGATCACTGGAAATCATTGAATATGGTACTTTGGTTCCTGAAGTTCACATTAAAGTTCGGGTTACACTATTCGAGATACCCAGCGGTACTAGAGGGGTACAGTGACGCAAACTGGATATCCGATAGTGACTACATCAAGTCCACCAGCGGATATATTTTTACAATCGGTGGTGGAGATGTGTCTTGGAATTCCTCTAGACAAACGTTGATTGCCCGATCCACATGGAGTCGGAATTCATCGCTTTAGACAATGCGGGAGAGGAAGCTGAATGACTTCATAGGTTTCTAGAGGATGTCCTATGTTGGGAAAAACCCGTATCTTCTATAATGATCCACTACGATAGTCAGTCGTCTCTAGGAAGAGCACGGAGTTCTATGTATAACGGCAAGTCTCGTCATATTCGACGGAGACACGAGTCCATTAGGCAGTTGATCACCTCGGGAATTATTTCCATTGATTGCGTGAAATATAAGGAAAATATCGTCGATCTCTTGACGAAGGGAATGACCAGAGATCAAATGTACTTCCTGTCCAGGGGAATGGGCTTAAAACCCAATCAATAAGAATCGATATAGTGGACACCCAACCTTACGAACTGGAGATCCCAGAAATAAGGTTCAATGGGAAAACTAAACTGTAAAGGTTTAGTTGAGCGCTTCGGTGGAAGCAAGAGTACTTCGGATAATGATTTCTTCTTAAGAAACATAATCCAAGGTCATTCCCGTGATAGACAAAAAGTGCTACCTGTATGTTGACACCCAATTTTGACCCATCTTTTAGTTATTTCTTGCAATTTTAAGCATTTTAGGACACCGCATTTTATCACAATTCTTGACATTTTTGTATATTTTTTACCTAACATTCTATGTTATTTTATTTTTGTAAATTTGCATCATGTTTTTTACTTTTAATTAGGTATTAAACATTTTTTTTCAAATATTGTATTTTTATTACTATTACATCGACATTTGCATTTTAATAATTTTGCATCTTTTAAATAATTTTCTGTTAAATAATTAACCCATTTTGCATTTTTGCCAAACCAGTCCAATCCGCAAAAAACCGAAGCGCAAACTGAGGCCCAATACACCTTTCATCTTTTTCCTCCAATACTCAATACCCAATACCCACTACCCAAAGCCCAGACCCAAAACCCTAAACCTAATCTCACCCTATAAAATAAACACTCTACCTAACCCTACATTACCCGAATTCGACCCCCCAGCCGTCACTCCCCATCCGTCACCCTATTTCTACTTACCCTATTTTTCTACCCTAGTTGCACACCCCTCTAAACATTCCCCTCTCTAAAAAACCTAAGACAATGCTCACACTCTCTCTCTCTCACAAACCTCACTGCCTCTCCTCTCTCAAACACTCCCTCATCCCTACACCCGCCGCGACACCCTCTAATTTCAAATAACTCCACCACCCACATCCATTCTCGACAAAGACAGAGCCGTCTTTTGCTTTTACCAGTTATGGTTCGCAGCTTTTAGCAATTCTCTCCCATCGATAATAGTCGCCGTCGTAGGTGAAAGAAAGGTCTTCCTATAAAATTCGTTAAGCTACCTTAAGTTCATGCTTACATCGATACTTTTAATTGATGCATAAAGAAGTTGAAACTTACTATCAGGAAACCTCAACAATAAGAAGATGCTTTATGTTTGTTCATTTAAGATTATCTATTCCTTAAAACCAGTAGGGTATTAGTGGAATCTTGAAAAAAAAACATTTCAAGGGGATTAGCTTATAAGCATTTGGGTGACCTTGAACAACTTCTTAAATGTGGAATTCACCATTTGTCTTGATTCTCTTGTAATGATTTTGTTTAATTTTAACCGAAGTGTTGCTTAGTTTGTAGCACATTTTTTGATAAACCTGTTTGGAGCCTTCTCCATATTTAGAACTCACTATCTTATTTTGTAGAAATCTTTAAAAGTTGTATTTTTATGAGTCTAGCTTTGGTTGATTCCTTTCCCGAACCTTTGTGTTTAAACTCAATTATCTAGTAACTTATTGGCTTGAGTGAAGTGTTTTGCTTGACAATTTAAATTCCCTACATTGTTTAAACTTGAATTAATCCAGTTCATTGTTTAGTTGTCTTTCCTTATTTAACAAGATGCTGGATAGTTAGCTCCTTAAATTTTGTGTGTTGAATATGAGTCAAGAAATTAGTTTACTACACCACTTTCTCTGTTTATTTCTAGTTGCACATACTATTTTTTTGTATGAAATATTTAGGTTCTCCAGGTTTTTTCTCCCCCGTGCAAAAGACGGATTTATTTTGGTTTTATTTATTAATTATTGCTATTACTTTAAAATTATTTATTATATTACTAACACTTTTACTAAGTGTTTATGCAGGTATCCGGAGATGCATTTCAAAAAGAATGTCCCGGAGTTTATTTCATGTCGCATTTAATTTTAGTTTTATTATTTTGCATGCATTTTATTTAATTGTAAATTATGTAAAAATGCTTAGAATAGGTAGAATAGAAAGACAATAAATAATTAACCTAGGTTTGAACGGATAACCGCGAGTTAGCGGATCTTAAAGGATGCCTAACCCCTTCCCTTTAGGATAATAAAGAACCCTGATCCAGAATCTCATATAGCTTTCGCAGACCTTTAAATGGAGATCATTTATAGCATTTTTATGCTATTTAATAAGTGTCCTAATTCACTATAATAATTAGGTGGCGACTCCTTAAATACATCTAGGAATCAACCATACGTGGTACTCCCGTTTTCGACTCCGGTTAAAATGGGGTGTTACAGATGGCGACTCCACTGGGGATAATCAGGTTCTTAACCATAGCAAACTTAGGTTTATTATTGCTTGGCTTTATTTGCTTTTAATTGTTTTAAATGCCTTAAAATTGCTTACTTTAATTTTGTATGCTTTAACTGTTTTAATTGCTATTTGCTTTTACTGCTTTCCTTAAACTGAAATTCCGTTCATATTTCTTCCATTCTGGAAAATTCACACTATCACACACTACATGCGAGGTGCGCTGGGTGCATCAGCAGAATTCTTTCTTCAAAACCCAAATTTAGGAGAGTTGGTAATATACGTGGAGTGTCCGGTCTAACCGGTGGCCGCGTAGCCTTCTCACTCGAGTTGTCCGCTCGGGAACTCAAGGCCTAGTAAGCCAAATCTTAGAAAACTTAAGATAGAGCTACACCACTTTTTTATTAAGTCATGCATGCATAAACCTTAGGTGGGTTAATCCTTGGTATTAACGCCACAATTAGAAATCCACCAAACTTGTCGACGGGTTTCATAACCCAACGAACCTTTAGCATACTATGTGTAGCGTGACAATGATGGACGGATCCAAGCCTGGTCATGATACACCGAAATTGGGAAAAGTACACCGTCATTTGGTCGCCATTTCCAGCAAAACATTGCAGTTTAACGGCTTGGACCTATTTATCATAATCTCGCATATCCGGTCCTAGGCCGACCTCTGGCATAAGAGAGGTCCCATGCATATTAGGCGCGCACTTGATTTGCATGTTTTTGTTTACTATTGTTGTCGCTAGAAATTCTGCACATATTATTTAATTCAATAATTACCCTTTTAACCCCTGTACATATCATGCTTATAATTCCGGTCATTAGCATTTGTATTTTTGCACTTTTGTTGTCACATTGCAATCAGGGCTTCTACTGCGTAAATCGCTCTTGAACATCACGATTTGGACTTTGTGAAGCATCAACCACCAGTCCGGTCGAACCAAGCAGGGGAGTCTTTGACTATATTGTCACGCCCTTACATTTTACTATTTTTGGTGACTTGCCTACTCTCACTCAGTTGTCATATTTTTGCAGGAAAACCGTCCTCGCAAATAGTCGAGGGCGGACAACAACAAAAAAGAGAGGAAGAAAAAGAAAAGAAAAAAAAGGCATCCCAAGAATGAGTTGAGTTATGTTGACGGAAAGAAGTCAGTTTATACCAGATTCAACAAAGCATTGCTTTGGGTCTTATATTTTGCATTTCTATACAAATTCAATTGATATGTCTAGTATTAATTACATAATTCTTTATCATGCATTTTACAACATAATCATCCCGAACTACGCGTGCCTGATTCTCACCCTACGGTGTGATACGTAGGCAACCCATCTAGGGTTCGACACCACCACATAAAAAATAAATAAATAAAAATAATAATAATAAAAGAGGGGGACATATTTGGTTCACCCATTCATTGCATTTATCCAATCACGGACATTCATTATTGCATTTCAATCACTCTATCACATTCATTCATGCATTTCATTCATTTTATCACATCCATTCATTTTTTATTACATTCTTTTACTTTGCATTAGTCTTATAGTGAACAATCATTTGTTTTGCACAGCTTTTACTTTTGCATTTATTTCATGAATAAATTCTTTTTAAATCATAGTTTTATAACATATTTGAACGAACTACGCACACCTGATTCTCGTCAAAGGTGAGATACGTAGGCAGCCCTACTGGGGTTCGGTACCATTTATTCAAAAAAAGTACAAAAATAGTTTATTCAAAAAAAAAAAAAAAAAAAAAAAACTCTTTTAAGTATCATTGTTTGACTTGGTTGATACCAACACAGTTAGGAGTGTGCATGGAAGGACCCAGTAATAATCAGTATGGGTTGACTTCGTGGTAAACCATAGATTCTTTTGGTACATCTTATTCACCCGTAAATGACATTGTCTTGCATGTTTCCAAGATAAGAATGAACCAACCCCATCGTTTCATATGCATTGTGTGGTGAGTTTTAGAATAAGTTCAATTGTGTTGCATTGTGATCTAGAACTTGGCCTGAATGTTTGTTGAGGCGAAATCCTGAGTAACACTCGGTGTGGGAAATGATCGTAGGCTTTCTTTGACCCGTTTGAGCCTTTTCAGCCTACCAAATAACATTATCCGTAATACACCCCTTTGAGCCTAAAGCCTATTGTTTCGACAACCGCATATTACACTTATACCCTTTCTGAGTGCGTACGCACTATCCCTCTCTTGGCCCGACCTCCTTGAGCGCTTTAGAAATGTGCAAGTGGCTGACACATTCTGCGTTGAAGTTTGCAAAGGCAAAATTGTCAAAGTCCCAAAAGGGAAAAGAAAACACAAATGACGACTTTACAAAAGAAGAAATCAAAAGCCCCGACATGATAAACAAAAAATGAATGAAATGTGAAAATAACTTTGGAAAAGCGGGCTCCAAACGAAAGATTCAAAAGATGTCAGTACAGAAAAAAACTGGGACAAAAAGAAAGCAGGTCAGCATTGAAGCACACAAATATCAAGCACGGACGTAGTCCAACGCTCGAGGAGGGATTAGTCACTTTTTACCCAAATGATATACATCCCTTTCCCCCAAGCCTACATTACAAGCCCATGACAAGCCCTACATGATCTTATACTGAGGGTTCTCACATTAGTGGATACTTACATGACGGCCAAGCCTATGGTATCACAATTGCATGCGTTGAACATCTTTTTGAGTGTGAGCGTACTTCTCTAAACGTCCCAAAATTCAAAATACTGGAATATATGTGAGAAATGGGACTTTCTTTCAGTGAGGACATTTGAAACATGAGATTACGTGTAGTTCGAAACCTTGGCTGCAAGCAAGCGTGTCGATACTTAGGTGTCTGAGGTACCATTTGAAACTATAGGAATTACCCAGAAGTCAGCCTTGGTTAGACTGGAAGTGAATAACGAAATTTCCTAAGCACAATACTAATTGTTGGTATCAACTGAAGTCAGAACGTGATGCTGTCTTTCCACCTTTTTAAAAAAATATGCATATAAAATAATCATTTTTTGCATCACGAACTACGTCTTGACCTGATTCCCTCAGAGGGATACGTAGGCGGCCGCATTGGCTTCGGTCCACATTGTTTGAAAAAAACCATAAAAATCTTTATTTTTTGCATCACGAACTACGTCTTGACCTGATTCCCTCAGAGGGATACGTAGGGGGCCGCATTGGCTTCGGTCCACATTGTTTGAAAAAAATCATAAAAATCTTTATTATTTGCATCATGAACTACGCCTTGACCTGATTCCCTCAGCGGGATACGTAGGCGACCATTTTGGCTTCGGTCTCATTTTTGAAAATTGTACAGTCATTCTTTTTGCATCACGAACTACGTCTTGACCTGATTCCCTCAGCGGGATACGTAGGCGGCCTAAATCGGCTTCGGTCACACCATTAGAAATCTTCCCATTGGCTCGTGTGCGACGGAATGCGTTTGATTATTCTGAAAAGAGATATGAGTAATTTCCGCCAGAGTTAAGTCTTGCCCATGCGCCCCGCATAACGAAAACTGGGACAATTTTGGGAAATGCACCATGAAGAGATCATAATAAGGATTCCAAAAGCAATCAGCAATCGCAGATTCAAAGAAGTCCGCACAGATCGTGACGCGACAACGTCTACGCAATGACGTTATCTCAACCCAGGTGAGTCACAAAAGGCAGGTACGTCCATAAAATGACACCATTTCATTGTAAGCCTATGCAACGGCTTCATTCATGTTTCGTCTATACAACGACGAACATTTGCATTTCGTCCATACAAGACGACAACGCCCATACAAGGCGTCATCTGCATCTAGTCCATACAGCATTTACAACGCCCATACAAGGCGCCATCTCGCATCTCGCCCATACAGCACGACAACGCCATACAAGGCGCCATTTGCATTTCGCCCATACAAGACGACAACGCCCATACAAGGCGCCATTTGCATTTCGTCCATACAAGACGACAATGCCCATACAAGGCGCCATCTCAGATCTCGCCCATACAAGACGACAACGCCCATATAAGGCGCCATTTGCATCTCGCCCATACAAGACGACAACGCCATACAAGGCGCCATCTCAGATTTCATCCATACAAGACGACAACGCCATACAAGGCGCCATCTGCATTTCGCCCATACAAGCATTTACAACGCCATACAAGGCGCTATTTGCATCTCGCCCATACAGAAGACAACGCCATACAAGGCGCTATTTGCATTTCGCCCATACAAGCATTTACAATGCCCATACAAGGCGCCATCTGCATCTCGCCCATACAAGACGACAACGCCATACAAGCGAGTCATTTGCATCTCGTCCATACAAGACGACAACGCCATACAAGGCGCCATCTCGATTTCGCCCATACAGCATTTACAACGCCATACAAGGCGTCATCTGCATTTCGTCCATAAGGCATTTACAACGCCATACAAGGCGCCATTTGCATCTCGCCCATACAAGACGACAACGCCCATACAAGGCGCTATTTGCATCTCGCCCATACAGCACGACAACGCCATACAAGGCGCCATTTGCATCTCGCCCATACAGCATTTACAACGCCATACAAGGCGTCATCTGCATTTCGCCCATACAGCATTTACAACGCCATACAAGGCGCCATTTGCATCTCGCCCATACAAGATTTACAACGCCATATAAGGCGTCATTTGCATCTCGCCCATACAGCATTTACAACGCCCATACAAGGCGTCATTTGCATTTCGCCCATACAGCATTTATAACGCCCATACAAGGCGTCATTTGCATTTCGCCCATACAAGACGATAACGCCATACAAGGCGCCATTTGCATTTCTTCCATACAAGACGACAACGCCATACAAGGCGTCATTTGCATCTCGTTTATACAACGATTTAACATTTGCATCTCGCCCATACAAGACGCACAACGCCCATACAAGGCGCCATCTGCATCTCGCCCATACAAGCATTTACAACGCCATACAAGGCGTCATTTGCATCTCATCCATACAAGACGACAACGCCCATACAAGGCGTCATATGCATCTCGTCCATACAAGACGACAACGCCCATACAAGGCGTCATTTGCATTTCGTCCATACAAGACGACAACGCCCATACAAGGCGTCATTTGTATTTCGTCCATACAAGACGATGTATCATCACACCACTTCATTACATCTACAAACACCATGTCTTTTCCAGCACCACATCACCTGCAACCCAGTGTCAATCATACTTCGACACTCGACAAATTTTTGAATTAAGGCCGGTTTTTATTTTCTAGCATCAGAAGAACCCAAAGGTCTCATAATTCGACATCGACAAATTTTAAATCAAAATGCCTTTGTCTTTTACCTTGGCATCACAAATGACCCAAAGGTCGGCTTTTGCCCATTCTTTGCTTAATCCTTGTTTCATTTCGACGATGGGACAAAATTGGCCACAAGTCAACGCCTTTGTCCTAAAACTCTTTCATCGTTCTCCCACAAAGAGGACAATCACGACACCCAATTTTGACCCATCTTTTAGTTATTTCTTGCAATTTTAAGCATTTTAGGACACCGCATTTTATTACAATTCTTGACATTTTTGTATATTTTTTACCTAACATTCTATGTTATTTTATTTTTGTAAATTTGCATCATGTTTTTTACTTTTAATTAGGTATTAAACATTTTTTTTCAAATATTGTATTTTTATTACTATTACATCGACATTTGCATTTTAATAATTTTGCATCTTTTAAATAATTTTCTGTTAAATAATTAACCCATTTTGCATTTTTGCCAAACCAGTCCAATCCGCAAAAAACCGAAGCCCAAACTGAGGCCCAATACACCTTTCATCTTTTTCCTCCAATACTCAATACCCAATACCCACTACCCAAAGCCCAGACCCAAAACCCTAAACCTAATCTCACCCTATAAAATAAACACTCTACCTAACCCTACATTACCCGAATTCGACCCCCCAGCCGTCACTCCCCATCCGTCACCCTATTTCTACTTACCCTATTTTTCTACCCTATCCGCACACCCCTCTAAACATTCCCCTCTCTAAAAAACCTAAGACAGCAGCCGCCCTCACACTCTCTCTCACAAACCCTCAGCCGTCTCTCCCCTCTCTCAAACACTCCCTCATCCCTACACCCGCCGCCGCACACCCCTCTAATTTCAGCGAACTCCAGCTCACCCACATCCATCCTCGACAAAGACAGAGCCGTCTTTTGCTTTTACCAGTTATGGTTCGCAGCTTTTAGCAATTCTCTCCCATCGATAATAGTCGCCATCGTAGGTGAAAGAAAGGTCTTCCTATAAAATTCGTTAAGCTACCTTAAGTTCATGCTTGCTTACTGATACTTTTAATTGATGCATAAAGAAGTTGAAACTTACTATTGTGGAAACCTCAACAATAAGAAGATGCTTCTTTATGTTTGTTTGGCTGTTTAAGATTATCTATTCCTTAAAACCAGTAGGGTATTAGTGGAATCTTGAAAAAAAAAACATTTCAAGGGGATTAGCTTATAAGCATTTGGGTGACCTTGAACAACTTCTTAAATGTGGAATTCACCATTTGTCTTGATTCTCTTGTAATGATTTTGTTTAATTTTAACCGAAGTGTTGCTTAGTTTGTAGCACATTTTTTGATAAACCTGTTTGGAGCCTTCTCCATATTTAGAGGTTAGATTGGGGAAACTTTTAATAGTTCCTAACGCTTGCGCAGCGGGGTATTACATGATACCTAGTTGGAGATCACCTATTTAAGTACGAGGACAAGCCGCCTCAAATGAACGTACTTAAGAATCCAAGTGTGTCCACGACCCACGACAGACAAAACATACAAGAAAGATAGAGTAGGAAAAATGTTGTGTTGATACCATTGTCTTGGCATATACTACACACTGACGGTCCAAGACATCACGTTCACCGCGCAGTAAATATGTCCGATGGTATTCTACTATGGAAGGTTCAAAGCTACGGCTACCTCTTCAGATGCAACATCAATCCGCCAGTTGATTGCTAGAAAGGAACAGTTGCGTGCACCAAAATCTCTTCCAAGAGGGGATTGTTGGAAATATTTATTAAACGTGAAATAAAGTTAATCCTATTTAATTATGACTCGAACAATTGGGGCCCCGCACGTGGGAAACCTTGTTTCCACACACGTGCACACGTAATGCCAATAATCATATTTCCTCAATGGAAGAGATATTGATACAATTATGAATTGTTTGAGACGTAAGGTAATAAACCGTTATTGACCAAATGACATTGATTTTACGTTGGTAAATGAAGGAAGAAGTGTACAATGTGTTTAAAGATGAAACGAGTCATGATATTGGGCTGCGGCGCCAAACTTCAGGGCCGCGGCGCCAACTATCTGAAGTTGTGACGCCGCGGTGCCTCGCAGGTCGCAGCCGCCAACTCTCTCGGTTGAGGCCGCGCGCCTGGCCGCGACGCTGGTAGTCCAGAGGCTGCGACGTGAGACGAAAAGACATGACTCTTGGGCTGATTTTGAGACATTAAAACTCTATTACATCTCAAATGAATTCAGCCATTATTTGGCTGAATTAACACTCCATAATCAAGGTCATTACATGGTCATTCAAGACCATTACATGGGCAATTGGAAAGTCATCTTCTCAACACTATAAAATGAGGCCTTTGACTCATTTGCAAGAACACACTTAACACATTCTCTAGACAATTTTCTGAAATTGTTCTTCCTTTCTAGCAATCAAACACTCTAAGATCTTTTTTCCTATAGCGAACTTTTGAGTCTCCTTTGCTCATTAGTTTGGTTGTTGTTTTATCTTGGGAGATAAGTTGTCATTACTCCGTTAAAAGGAATATACGGGGCAATATTATCTTAAAGAAAAATTGATCATCAATCGACTAGCGAGACAAGTTTCATTGTTCACGTTAATTGTTGTTGTGACTTTCTCGTTCTTTATTATTACCAATATATTCCAACATTATTTCTATCGAGATTAGGGGAGCTGCTATTATCAGATGTTGATAATGAGTCATCAAAGTGGGTCCGAATAATAACTTGGAAATATCCATTCTTGGTCACTGCTAGTCGAGAGAGTAAACAAGTAGTTTTGGATATTTCTTCAGGCATAGGTGTTTTCTTTTATGGTCAAATGTAATATGTGGGCTCTATATATAGCGGATATGTGGATGTGATAAGAAGTGAAGCTAAAAAGTTTGATGACTCAAAAAAGAACACGTTTGTTTGAGGTTGAAAAGAGGACATGCTGGATATTTTAATGGTTCAAAATATCCCAGCTGTGTTATGGGACAAGTGGACTAATTTGGTTTCAGGATATTTTAATGGTTCAAAATATCACCAGCTAGGTTTGATACTTGGCATTCTTATTTTTACTGCTTGAGTTCCAATTTAAGTATGTTATTTTGTTTGTTGGTTTGTCCCAAAAAAATATTTTTTTATTTTGTATTTAGTAAGTTGTCAATTCAAACATCTTATATAACAAGTTAGTATAATACATACAATCTTTAATTTAGGATCACAAAATTTAAAAATCTCCTTTTATTTCTTAAATTTTATGGCTAATCAAACTAAAATAATTAATTTGGGACGGAGGGAATAATATCTCATCCTTTCTCTATAGAGGAAATCTTGAAAGGGATTGGTATTGAACAAGGATATAGAGGAATTTTATAATCCTTGTAGCTTATCAGAATACATTGATATACAGTATTAATATTTCAGTGATTCTAAAATAGCTTGAGGAATATTTACATAAACCTTATATATTGCTTCACGATTTTCCCCATTAGCTACATCAATAGTTGTCCTACTGTCCACATTCTTGTAGGTATAGCTCCTTGCAACAAAAATATAAACCAAGCGATCTCAAATTAAAAAATAAAACTTTATTATAAGTCACCATGGGAATCGAACCTATAGGGGGGACAAAGAAAGCTTAAAGAGGCTCCATTTTTGTAGCTGGACCAAGAGACAACTTCATTACTAGGTTCCCAACAGATAATAAGTATATATTTAATGGATTTCTCAATATAAATACGAAGTCTTCCCAACCGTTTTGGGTTCTCGATACTCTAAATTCGCGCCTGTTGTGTGTGATATGATCGATCCACAATGGTTATCAAGAGGCCGCTAATGCAATGCCAAAGCTTAGGTATGGAAGCACCTCTTTCACCAAACTCCCTATAGAAAAGTCCTTTTTCTCTTCTGTTTTCCGGCCACTTCTTTCATCGGAAAAACATACACACGTCGAAGTAGTGCCCACCGTGAGGAGACATTTTCTATTTTTGGGTGAGACATATACGACAAAAGTTTTGTGAGACTCACTCTCTTTGTTAGACAAGTGGAATTTGTAGGTCCTACCAAAACAAACTATTTGATGTTAAAAGTGTTTGTCTTTTTGCCCAATGGTGTTGAATAAGTTATTACTCCCTCCATCTAGTATCTTACTTTTTATATTTGATTTGTCCAAAAAAAAGAGTGTTCAAATGTTATTTTAATAAAACACTTAAATAGAAACGGAGAAAATAAAAAAATTGCCAGACACAATAATAAAAGAAATGGCCCGCTGAAAGAATGCATATTTTTAGTTAAAAGTTAAAACACGTCTAAAAGGAGCTGGGACCCGAATGATAAGAATGTATGCGTGACTTCTGTGGTACACTTAGCAATAGTTTTAACTTCACCATGCTTCCACATTAGTCTTAGTTTCATAATAGGTGGTTTTTAGATATTTTTTTTTAAATAAGTGGTGTTTTAGGATTTTAAAAATATTTTAGGTAGATTTTTCAAAATTAATGTCCTTATTTAAATAATCAGGATTCATTAATTACCTTTTCTTTTTCTAGACATTTAATTATGTAAGCATAATTTAATTAGGGTAAGTTAGTAAAAATATTCTTAATTTCTAGAAATAAATAATTTCTCATGAACTAAAAGAAGCAATTATTATAGAAGGGAGGGAGTAAAATTTAGATACTTAAAAAGCTACCAGAAAACAGTTAGAAATTTCAGTTCTTTTAATACTATCAAAATGACAACTTATTTACATCCGTACAATCCAAATATTGAGTACGTAACTAGGAAGAACTCCTAAATCCTTATTTATGGAACTTCACATTGAGCGTGTCCATTGCATATAAACTGTCAAAGTAGTATTAAAACCAGAGTTACTTATATAGAATAGCTCCATAAAGACATGTCACTCATGTCAGCATCAGCTTCTGCATAATCTTCTACTTCTAAACACTGTGGTGGAGGTAGCATAAGTCCTTCCGCCATGTCCGCAAGTAATCCCGGCATGTAGAAGAGAGATTCCTCATCCATAAAGAACTTACTCTCTAGTGTTTCAGGAGTACGGTCAGATTCTCCTGAAACTCTTTTCGATTCTTGTGGTCGAAAAGCCTCGGCAGCCTCTGCGGCTGCCTTTTGAATATCCTTGGTGTCAGAGGAAGCAGGAATAGGCAACCTCCAAGTAGAATCGGCAAAATTCAAGCAAGCAGAACGACCTCTCAATGCTATAGCCGCCACGTCATGAGCTCTTGCTGCCATTTCTACTGTTGGGTAAGTGCCAAGCCAAATCCTTGATTTCTTATTGGGTTCTCTTACTTCACAAACCCACTTGCCGGAGTTCCTCTTCCTCACTCCCCTATATACTGGATGACGAGTTTCCTGAAACTGCTTCCTCCCTGCTGGCTTCTTGGGGCTGTTTGAAGCTAATATCACTGAGGAATATTCAGTAGGATTAGTAGAGCTGCTGTTATCAGACGTTGATGATGAGTCAGTAAGTGGGTCCGAATAATAGCTTCGAAAAATATCCATTCCTGGCCACTGTTAGTCGAGAGAGTAAAAAGTAGTCTCGGATATTACTTCAGGTAGAGGTTCTTATTTTTCTTTATGGTCAGTGTGATATGTGGGCTCTATATATAGTGGAAGGGAAGCAGTGAAGCTAAAATATTTTTTCTATGACAGAAAAAAACACGTTTGTTCGAGGGTGAAAATGGGACATTTGGGACAAGTGGATTGGTTTAAGAAAAGTATATTCCAAATCTCAATTTTCTGCTAATGTGGTAGCTTGTCAATCGTTCTAGTTTATGACTCTTACTTCCTTCCTTTCCGTTTGGAGAGTATTACTTACTTGACTACTTAGGTAACTGCTGACCATCTTTGACATTTCAAAATGATAGAACAGTTATTGTTTCAGTTTCAATTGATGTTTCAAAAAAGAATGACCCATTAATGATTTGACTTTAAATTATCTGCTTTATTCAGATAATTTATAATCACATAAATATTTATGATTTATTTTAAATCACAAGTTTCAAAAATCCTCCTTTAATTATCAAACTCCGTGAGATATAATTGTTTGTTTAAATTATCTAATCAATCAAGGTGGCCATTGGAAAGAAATTCAAATTCATTGATTACACCTGGAATTGGAAGAAGGTTTATGGCAGAAAACTTCAAGGCAGTGATTACAAGAAAGATGATCAGATGGATCAAACTAACAGGCAACAAGTGGAAACTCAATACTGATGGAAGCTACATGAAGATTCAAGACAAAGCGGGAGTTGGTGGTATTGTTAGGAACAGAATTGGGAACATGATCATGACCTTCTCATATCCATCTCAATTCTACACTAACAATTACAGTGAACCTTATGCAGCTCTTATAGGAATTTCTTGGTGTGTCAGTCATCAATTTGAGGCTCTTGAAATAGAATTGAATTCCATGCTTGTGGTTCAAATGCTAAATGGTAGTCTTAAACTTCCATGGAGGATACAAGGCATCATTGAAGAAATAAGGGCAAAGATAGCACACATGACTTTCCATCATTCAGAAGAAGAATGAAGAAGAATTCTGGCTGGTGCTTTGAACCTCCTTGAATTGTTAATTGTATAATGCATTAACTTCTCTAAAAGTTTTAATGCATTAGTTCATTTGTTATCTGTAAGATCTATACATCAAAAAGGAAATAGGATAGGCTATATTGTCCTAAAACCAGTGAAAGAAAAGAAGTATAGGTAGGATAGGGGGAGGTTACGGGTGAGTTCCTTTTGGAGTTGTGTTGGACTAAATGACAAAACAGTAGCATTCTAGGAGAGTCCAAATGTAATGATCATATTGAAAGATAAGTTAATAAAATAGTTGCTCGTGATATTTTTGTCTTACTGAACGACACTTGCTCATTCACTCACTTGCACTTTAACACATACTTTTGACAGTTAACATCATTTGTAAGTTGTAACTGCTCGCCTTTGCAAGAAATTAAACGAGCGGACACTATTAAAAAACATATACTTTTGATTAGTGGTTATTAATCACTGAATATTGATAGAAGAAAACTAAACAGCATTAATTTTACATGAAAAAATTCAAAATATTTCAGCATTAATTTTACACTAAAAAATTCAGCATTTCAATAGAAACTTTTTTCATATCAGCTTTTTTCTAGTGAATTGATTCGATAAGAATGAGGAGGAGAAATCATATTTTATAGCACAAATTGCAAAAAGTATGGCTCTAAACATGTTTTCCAACTTCATCTTCATAAATTTCAAATAAAGTGTTTTATTCTCTTCTTTTGCAAAAAGTATAATCAAACACAACTCTATCTAAAACTCCAACTTTAGAAATTGACTATGAGAATACTTTGGCGATCTAAATAAACATCATAAATTTTAGATAAAATGAAAAATATTTAAAATATATGGCCTACACCTATTTAGTGACTTTATAATTTCTTTTTTTTTTATATGTATCCAGGTTCCCGGCTAGCGCCAGACTAGTCCTGGAGGTAGTAGTACCGGTCCCTCAACATTACTACCAGTAAATCGCGGGATGTGCTTCAATAACCAGGGTTTGAGAACGGACAACTGATAGCACCTACAAGGATCAACCCCAGAAGAGAGCAGAATGCTCCTACTGAGAATCAATCTCACGCTGCAAGTGTCCAGAGCGCCTTAAGCTCCCCTCCTTTGCCATAAGACTGTGCCCCGGGGGACTCATAATTCTTATTGGTCTTAGAATTTATTGAAGAAACACCATCTTCCTCTTCCATCAAGAAGCATAAAATGATGAATAAGAAAAAGACGGTAAGCAAAGACGGATCTTTTCGGACAAAAGAAATGAATCTTCGATGAAAGCAAGGTTTAGAAATGATTTTCTCTTTCTAATGTGGATTCATCACAGTCTTTAATAAAATAATTTAGAGATTAAATCGTGATCATTCGATCAAGCCAGTTCTTGAAGATAAGATGAAGCCTGGAAGCTTCCTTTACGTGACTAACATGTAAGGAAATAAAACTTGGTTAATATTCGTTATGTTGGATCATAAACTTGATCCATTATGGGAGTCCAAATCCAAACTCAATCAAATTGGAGTCTAAGTCCATAATCAAAGTCCAAAACTACAAGCCTTCTACTTAAAATCTTCTAGAGTGTGGTAATTATGCATGTGAATCATTTGGTAATTTAAAATATTATTAGAAGGATGGAGAAGAATGAGCTGTATGGTGATTGTAATTTTTTATTAGTTTATTTGTGTGGTGTATGATTGTTCTTAAGTAGTATAAATATTCCTTCCCGTTTTAGTTTAGGCATCAAAAAAAATTAAAAGCTTCTAAGTGAGTGAAGAAACAAAGTCTTATAAGAGTGGTTTGTAGTATTTTGTTGTTGAGTGAGAGTGCTCTTGAGTATTTGTTTGAGTTTGAATAAAGTTATTTGTGAAAGTTTTTCATTTCCAACAAAGTGGTATCAGAGCGATGGTAAATAGTATGACACCATTCCAAGTCCAGACACCCAACAACAACAACTACGACAATTGAAGTATCAAAATGAAGGCACTTCTTGGATCACAAAATGTGTGGGATATCATAAATAAATGATATAACGAGCTTGCGGATGATGCTCTTTTTGCGGCTCTTACACCCGATCAAAAGACAACTTTGAAGGATTCAAGAAGACTCTCTACATCATCTACCAAGCATTAGATGACGATGGCTTTGAAAATATTTCTAGTGCAAGCTCTGCCAAGGAAGCGTGGGAGAAGCTACAAACCTCTTACAAAGGATTCGAGCAAGTGAAGAATGTCCGTCTCCAAACATTAAGAGGTGAATTCGAATCCTTACACATGAAAGTATTTGAGTCTATTTCAGATTATTTCTCAAGAGACGTAGTAGCTGTTTCTAATCACACTACAAAAAAAAAAAGGCCTACGATAACGGTTAAAAACCGTCACGAAAGGAGTTTTGTGACGGCCATGTTGTCACGGTAATCGCCACAAATTTGATTTGGCTGTTGATTGCTATAAACCGTCACAAATTGTCGTGTTTGACTTTGACTATTTCCCTCATTTTAAAAAAAAAATCCGCGAATTTTATTAATAATATTTTTTGGCGAAAAATTTTAAATAAATTTTATTTAAATTGGTGGGAAAATTAATTTTGGCAAATTTTTTAATATTTTAATTTTAATTTATTAAATAAAAATAAATTTGAATTGTAAGCATATTGTAACTAAAATGTTACCCACATAATGAAATTGTTCTAATACATTAAATTGAAACTATTACAAATTGTTTTACAAAACAACTAATATCATCATCAAATACAACAAAAAAGAACATAATATTGTTTTAACTTCAAAAAGTACAAATATTGTCTAAATCATCATAACAATGACACAATTTATGCAGCACGGAGAATCTTTGAAATATGTTGCGCCCACTCGATCCGAACTTCATCAAGGTCATGCTGCGAAAAACATTCTTTTCCATTGTACTGTAAAATACAATAGATATTAATTAAATTTTCTAATCATAATTAAGTCATTATAGACAAATACATAAACAAAAATAATATTAGATACTTACATTGTTATGAAGAAAAAATAAAGCATGCACTAAATCTATAATGAAACACATCATACAGTAATCACACTTTAATGTATTAAGACTAGTGGGGGGGAAAACAGATAAGTCTTATATCTCCTTTGCCATCCTTAACTAGAAAAGAGTGTCAAATATTGTGGAATAGCAAACTCACCTCCCCAACATATTCCATAAGAGACATCTCAGCACTTTAATTTAGCATAGTTACGCTTCGAACTGCAAGACATAAACGGAGAGTTACACAACGGCGCCGCTAAATTCAAGCCCTAAAACTAGTTCAGGGTCAGATCTTCAGATCCATCCTTATTCCCTTTTGTCACGACCCGAACCCGGACCCGTGACCGGTGCCTTAACCCGGGCACCCTAGTGACACAACATCAGAGAAAACCAGCGGAATATAAACTCAAGATAAACAACCATTAAGATATAGAATAGTCTAGCCCAAAATGGCTAACCCAAAGTACATAAAATCCTTAACGAACCAAGTTCGACAAGACTACAGCCTCTAAGAAAGAATAACACTATGACGGACAGGGCCCGCCATACCCCGAATGTATAAAATAACAACGACTCGGGGAGAACCATACCAAAAGTCGAGCCTCCAAGAAACGAGCTCCCGACACTGAGTACAAGATCCTAGAATGAGGATCTACCACCAGTATGTAAAAAAATACTGTAGTAATATCATAAGTCCAAAATACACTAAAGTTATAGATAAAACCAAATTATGTTGCCTTACTAATAATGAGAGTAACAAGTATACATTTTATAGCATAAAAATAGAGGCTCATGATCAAAACAGGTACCTTAGTATCATTAAGCAATCCTACTCGGGACTATTTCACCCGCATAGGTCCCGTGGACCCGCATGAGGTCATCCGCCTCGCCATAGGACTATTTCACCCGCACGGGACTATTTCACCCGCACGGATCCCGTGGATCCGCACGAGTACCATCGCGCACTCGCACGGGACTATTTCACCCGCATGGATCCTATGGTCCAGATCCGCACGAGTACAAGCGCTCGCATCACGGGTAGCAAATCCATGGCATAAATAATAACCCGGTTTAAATATAAATATATATAACATAGCTCATCCGCTATTAAACATAACATAAGCACTATCACATCACAACATAAGCACTACCGGCCTATCATAACTTAAGCAAGTTAAGAATCACCTAACTTCTTATTAATAGTATTAATACATCCTCTCATTTTAGTATACCTAAGGCACGATCATGTCTTTTAATAAAAATTCGGGAATTTAACCCAAGTATCATGTACCTCTAACCTTTTAAGAAATAACTCTTTTTATACAAAAATTCCAAGATACTAATCACCATAGTATCAAGTTACGATTTCTTTTCAAAACAAGTCACATTTCCTTTTAAAACTATCTCAAGCTTCTAAATTAAGTGACTTCATTTCTTGTAAAACCTTAGGCACTTCATGCCTTAAAACCATTTTCCTTCCACAAGTTCAAATCATCAAAACCTTTCTCCATTAAACTTTCACAAACTAATATAACCAACTCCCCATAAAGCCGTTATGCTAGAGTTAAACCATAGTAAAACACATTCCCTTAAGTCCAAGGGATTTTTATACTTTTCTTTTAAAACGAAGCAAGTATCAAATACTTAACAAACGAAGATTTCCAAATCTCAGACGCCTACCGTACTACATAGGTACAACTAATCATGCTCAAGAGATAGGAAAGCTCCACATACCTCTTCGGTCCATCCACAAGCTAAGTCCAATTTAGTATGTCAACCTAAAATGACCACAATACGCTTATCAAGCTCTAATTACAATGCAGAATTTTTCCAAGTTAAAGTCACCAATTTCCTACGGAAAATCGGGCTTCCTTTGTTTCTACATACTTTGCCACCTTTCCAAGGTCGATTTTTAACGCCAAATGCCATGTTTAAGGCTCAACAACCAACCAACACTAAGGATTACACACCTAAACTTTGGTGTGTAAAAATTCAAGTTATAAATAACTAACCCAACAAGTCTAATGTAGTATTTAGGCAACAACATGCTCATAAAAATCCCCTAACCAATTCTTTCATAATCACACCCCATTTCATACATGCAACTACTCTAAGTGCATTTTTCCAACTACAAGTTCTTCCTATTAAACATACAACACCCAATACCAACTACAAGAGAAGAAATGTTACCTTAAGTTTTAGCCAAACTTATTCCAACACCTTGCTAGCCTTTTCTCCAAGAACACCACCACAATAGCACTTCTAAGCTAGTCACAAGCTTCCTTCTTTAACTTTTCATATTTTCTTAGGCTAGAACACCTCGAGGTTTTAGAGAGAGAGAGAGAGAGAGAGTAAAGATGAAAGATGGAAAAGTGACTGCCTCGTCAATTATATTGCATGATTCTGAAATCGACGTGGGACACTTGTCACCCTCCCATGGCCTCTTTAAAACAAAAATCAGATTTTCTAAGTTTTTTCCGCCTAAATTTCGGCCGGGCGCTACCCTCAGATCCCCCACAAGGCGCGCGCATCCCCTGAATCTTTCGCTTCCAGCCATGGCTGGAACTTCACCGCGAACGTGTTTCTAATTTCGCCCCACACGCACTGGTATAACATTCTAGAAACATTCGTCCGAATGTTCCTTCTAGCCTTACACAAAACACAATACAAACATATCTTCTTAACTATTCCTTTGCAAATAAGAATGCCGAGCCACAACATTACTCAAGCATAATCAACTAAATTAACACCAATCAAGAGGAAAAGGGGGTTACTCGGAGGTATAGGGAATAAGTGTGGGTATTTCTTCATCATATCATCCTCCGCGCCATCTCCTCTCTGCTCGCTCGCCATAAAACTCGACTAAGCCACTTCGTCCGAGTCGGACGATCGAGTATCGCGCATGGACTCTCTCATACGACAACTCCTCACACTGGATATCCGTGCACTCTAGACGGATCTCCAACGATTTCATAGACACGCGGAAAATCGGATGTACCGCCAAGATCGGACGGCAGATCCAACTCATAGGCAACCTTGCCCACTCTTCAGTTTCCTTTCTCCCAAATCTCATCACACCCTTCATGGGTGACACTTTCGTAAAGACCCAATCATTAACCTCAAACTTATGATTTTTAATAACCGCCCCGATAAGCTTCACTTTATCCATCAACCAAATCGCCCGATTAATCGCACTTCTCCCACTTCAAACCAACCTATCGGTGACTGCACTTCCTCCCGTATAAGGCCTCATAAGGCGCCACCGAACACTAGAATGGTAATCGGTTATAAGCAAACTCCACAAGAGGTAAATGATCCTCCCACTACGAAATCAATAACACAAGCCCGCAGATATCCTCGAGTGTTGGATAGTGCGATGACTCACCTATGTCCTAATCCTTCTCGAAAGACCTCCGAGTTAGCTATAATCGACACCGACTCGCAATCTCACAATCTCACTAATATATAATCCGCATAGTCAAACGCCGTCCGAATTTCACACCACAACAATAACCCAAATGGAATCATGTCTCCTCCGGGCGCGAGGTAACCACGTAATAAAGTCCATGTTGACCACCTCCCACTTCCACATGAATATCAATACTGTAATAGCCCACCGGCTTCGTGCTCAACCTTAACTCCGACAATTAGGACATCGGGCAACAAAATCGCCACGCCCCTTCAAACCATCCCACCAATACATGCACTGAGGTCATGGTACATCTTAGTCGACCGGATGAATCGAATAACGCATCGGAACACACAACCAATCTTAGCACCCATCCGGTGCCCTCAAATAGACTCTTTCTTCCCGAGAGAAAAATCGGATCTCATCAATCCTCTTCACCTCGACGATGGAAGACTCGGCGAATCAACCAAACGAACCCCAAGGCTTGCTAATCGTGTAACTTCGGACCATATCCCTTTTCTCTGAATCATCGATAGACTACCCATCGACTGCGACTAAGGGCATATCAACATCGTAATGCTCCAACCACCGAGTTCACTCCTGCCGAAGATGTACCGAGACTCTTGTGGTCTGTGCAAATGTCCACATGAACTCCATATAAATAATGTCTCCAGATCTTCAAGGTACGATTAATACTCTAAATCGTGAGTAGCGTAATTCTTTCATGCTTCGAAACATAAGCTCACACAACCTAGCCCAACACCCAACGACATAATAATACCCTAACCTCTAGTCTCTCAAGAGGGTTAGAAGGTCAACTTCTCTTCCGATAATCGAAGCCTTTCTTGTATTTGCGAAATATTCGCATCCTAAATCTCATTATGGTTCCTGTTTCCTTTCTCGCAACCAAACTTGGTTACTACACTTAGATCTGATTCCTTTGCTTGCATGGCTAAGACTTCCCGCCAATCACAATTTAGGGAGACTTCGCTCTCGTCAAGTAGTAATCCTATTATTCTCTCCCACTGTGAGCTTATAGTCCGATGTTCAACCTCAATTCACGGTATTACATAATCCAATGACTTGTCAAGATTTCTTATCGCTCGAGTGTCTACTGCCTTTCCTTTATAAGTTATTTCAAGTTGTCCTGGGTCCCTTACCCTCCGTATTCTCTTACTATCTTTCTCGATGCTACTACCTTTCCTCGAGGTGTTCCTACCGCCCATTACTTACTAATGGTCTTACACTAGTCCGGTAATCAGATCTCGTGCAACTTACATAACTATAGTTGTATTCTCTTTTATCCTTCCGGTCATAACCTACCTTATGCTCATTAATAGTAAAGTGTTTCTAATTTGATCCATAATCGTTCAAATATCGCATTTTTCTTACGACACTTCCCGACCATTTCGTAACGCTGTTCTTAATTACCCCCAACACAATACTTTTTCCACGGATATCTAAAACCGTAACTTATGGCGTGACGACATCAAGACCTACCCGCCTCCCATCCTTCGCCTAACTATAACTCCATAATACGTAAGGCTATTCTTTTATGTAGGGGAGAGAACTTATCTCCCTTCAATAAACTTTCCCTGGAGTCACAACCCTAATCACCGGGTCCTCTCGTGGTCCTGTAAATATCTAATCATTACGCAAAAATCGTAGATTTTCAAAACCTACCAAAGATGCTCCTCAATTTCTGTATTTTATTCTTGCCTTGCACATTTCCTTGAAATTATCCGGAAGGTCGTGGCCCTACCGCCACACCAAACCAACTCCAAGTACCTCGGCACTTAACATAAATTCCTTCAAATCCAAGTATTACTTACTTTCGTCAATTTTCCTCAATGAACAAGTCACTTATTAACAATAATGCCAAAGAAGGAAGGATAATTCATCGTTACTACTACTTCACTTCCTTTCCACTTCAATAACCGACTTAGAAAAATCAATCTTTCTTCAGAGTCCATGTTGGCATAACAAGAGGCCAACTAGTCCGCACTCATAATGACCTCAACGTCAGCTAGGTTTGCTAGTGGTCCCACGATATTAGTATACAACCACCCATCACTCACGTGTAGTTACTCTAAAGGTTCTCATGGATTCGCTCTATTTCTTTCACACACGGTTGCTTACTTTTTTTCAGACTCCCAAACTTATTCTAGCTTACGACATAACTTCCATAATAAAGCCGCCCCAATCTGGAGTTACTAAGTCAAACAATATAAGGCCATTTCGGTTCCGGTGGAATCGTCCACGAACCTGCATAACGACAACCTCGGGTTTGTTCCTCGTGACTGACTACTATCAACCGATCCAACTTCTCATAATACCATGGATCACAACAACCATTACTTACTCCACACCGGATCTCATCCGTACTACCCTCTTAAGCATACCACGAGCTTAATTTACAAACATAGCCTTAATTAAGCAGGTTCCATTACTTTTTCCGACAACTCATCATCTCCTAATTATCTCAAACTAGCACGAAACCTCGAGAGTTCCTTAACTGCTCACACCTTCCCAGATCTATTTAGTCCTTACCAAATCTCGTAATCTAAAATCATTCTAGTATAACTGTATGTCACAATACCAACTATACCACAAGTATTACTAACCGGATACGCAACTGCATAATCTTCCCCTGGTCATCGCTTCTCGTAACACCATAACCTTTGTTGGGAGACGACCCTAACCACACACCTATCGCACGATCTAGAGTGAAAGAATGGGAACCAATCCTAAATATCCTGCAGCCTCACGATTATAGATGTGGTGCACAACACACCGATAATCAAGACTTACTAGATACGGCTCAGACTCTTTCCGAGGATTAATCGCTCGATACCACTTTTGTCACGACGCCTTAACCCGCACCCTAGTGACACAACATCGAGAAAACCGAATATAAACTCAAGATAAACAACCATTAAGATATAGAATAGTCTAGCCCAAAATGGCTAACCCAAAGTACATAAACCGAACATCCTTAACGAACCAAGTTCGACAAGACTGCCTCTAAGAAAGAATAACACTATGAATGTATAAAATAACAACGACTCGGGGAGAACCATACCAAAAGTCGAGCCTCCAAGAAACGAGCTCTGACACGTACAAGATCCTAGGAATGAGGATCTACCACTGCTTTCCCTATGTAAATCGAAAATACCGTAGTAATATCATAAGTCCAAAATACACTAAAGTTATAGATAAAACCAAATTATGTCAGACCGTGCCTTACTAATAATGAGAGTAACAAGTATACATTTTATAGCATAAAATAGGAGGCTCATGATCAAAACAGGTACCAATCCTACTGGACTATTTCACCCGCATAGGTCCTGTGGACCCGCATGAGGTCATCCGCGACTATTTCACCCGCACGGGACTATTTCACCCGCACGGATCCTGTGGATCCGCACGAGTACCATCGCCGCACGGGACTATTTCACCCGCACGGATCCTATGGTCCGGATCCGCACTCGCATCATGGGTAGCAAATCCATGGCATAAATAATAACCCGGTTTACCTAATATAAATATATATAACATAGCTCATATTAAACATAACATAAGCACTATCACATCACAACATAAGCACTACCGCCTATCATAACTTAAGCAAGTTAAGAATCACCTAACTTTATTAATAGTATTAATACATCCTCTCATTTTAGTATACCTAAGGCACGATCATGTCTTTTAATAAAAATTCGAATTTAACCCAAGTATCATAACCTTTTAAGAAATAACTCTTTTATACAAAAATTCCAAGATACTAATCACCATAGTATCAAGTTACGATTTCTTTTCAAACAAGTCACATTTCCTTTTAAAACTATCTCAAGCTTCTAAATTAAGTGACTTCATTTCTTGTAAAACCTTAGGCACTTCATGCCTTAAAACCATTTTCCTTCCACAAGTTCAAATCATCAAAACCTTTCTCCATTAAACTTTCACAAACTAATATAACCAACTCCCCATAAAGCCGTTATGCTAGAGTTAAACCATAGTAAAACACATTCCCTTAAGTCCAAGGGATTTTTATACTTTTCTTTTAAAACGAAGCAAGTATCAAATACTTAACAAACGAAGATTTCCAAATCTTGTACGTCTACCGTACTACATAGGTACAACTAATCATGCTCAAGAGATAGGAAAGCTCCACATACCTCTTCGGTCCATCCACAAGCTAAGTCCAATTTACCGCACGTAGTATGTCAACCTAAAATGACCACAATACGTTTATCAAGCTCTAATTACAATGCATAATTTTTCCAAGTTAAAGTCACCAATTTCCTACGGATAATCGGGCGTTCCTTTGTTTCTACATACTTTGCCACCTTTTCCAAGGTCGATTTTTAACGCCAAATGTCATGTTTAAGGCTCAACAACCAACCAACACGGATTACACACCTAAACTTTGGTGTGTAAAAATTCAGCCCCACAAGTTACAACAAATAAACCAACAATTCTAATGTAGTATTTAGTCAACAACATGCTCATAAAAATCCCCTAACCAATTCTTTCATAATCACACCCATTTCTTAACTACTCTAAGTGCATTTTTCCAACTACAAGTTCTTCCTATTAAACATGCAACACCCAATACCAACTACAAGAGAAGAAATGTTACCTTAAGTTTTAGCCAAACTTATTCCAACACCTTGCTAGCCTTTTCTCCAAGAACACCACCACAATAGCACTTCTAAGCTAGTCACAAGCTTCCTTCGCCTTTAACTTTTCAGATTTTCTTAGGCTAGAACACCTCTTGAGGTTTTAGAGAGAAGGGAGCTCATTGGAGAGAGAGAGAGAGAGAGAGTAAAGATGAAAGATGGAAAAAGTGACCAAGCCTCGTCAATTATATTGCATGATTCTCGAAATCGGATGGGGACACTTGTCACCCTCCCATGGCCTCTTTTAAAACAAAAATCAGATTTTCTAAGTTTTCCGAATTTCCGCCATCCCGGTGCCGCGGCGCCGCGACTGATCTTTGACACGCTGGAACTTCAGGCACCGCACTTCACTGAACGTGTTTCTCTAATTTCTCGCACGGCCCCACACGCACGGCCCGAACCACGGGGTATAACACCTTTCATTATCAAACAACACGTTCATCGAACATTATCCAATCCCTTCTCATTCTTCGTCTCGGTGCACCATGTTCGAAATCGAAACGGTTTCGCACGTCGACTCAGTAGAGTTAGATTGGAATAACTTCCTCGATTACATCATTGTTCAACAGTTCCAGAGACAAAGATTATGCTTTATTGAGATTTTAAGGTTTTAAAAAACTTTTAAAAGACAAAATTTAGATCTAGACAAATCCTAACTCATATTATCATTAATATTCATTGTTGTAATCACACAAAACAGCTCAGACTTTGATACCACTGTAGGAATTTTGTCGGGTTCGTACACGCAGCGAAATTTGAAAATTTATGGTTCAAACTCGATTTCGACAGAACTGTAGGATGATTACAAAAATGTAAACCATATAAGAATTGTAATGCGTCGATGAGAACACTTACAGTTAGAGCAGCTTCCAAATCTTCAATCTTGGATTGTGTGTCCTGAGGGTGCGCACACAATCGTCCCTCGATTCGCAAGTCAGAGACTGTGATGTAGCTCTCTTTCGGAAAGCTAGAAAATCTGGAAGAGTTTCAGTAGAGTTTAATCTTATGAAAAGATGGTCTATAAAATATGAGGCTAAACCCTGTATATATAGCTGAATAAATCAGCTAGGGTTTCCCTCGTGGAACAGGCCCACAAAACGAGGCAGATTTGGGTCAACTCGGACCTACTGCACGTGAGGCGCCGCGGCCCCGGCTCACTTGGGCCGCGGCCTTTGCTTCATTTATGCTTTGTTTCTATTTTATTTTAATGTCTCGATCGTCAACCGAACATTAATTGATTAACTCTCTGATTACATCCTTTGAATCGAAGGAACAATTGACTTAGTGTTACCCTTCAAGCCTTCACATACTGATACTAATATCATTAGGGTCTACACGAAACTCCTAGACTGCGCCGAAAGACGAAATCAATATGTGAAGTCTAGTTACACGAAACCTGTGAACTGAACCTTTATGCGGGAAGATAAAATCCTTTCATTCATGATACACTCAATCAAGCTTAGGATCTGTCAAGTGTCTATCCAAATGGCTTAATTGTTATAACTCATCTATATTAGTTGACAACAGGACCATATCACAGACATGTCCATTGCATTGGCCAATGACTTAGTCAACCTAATGTCATATGAGTACCTGAGTGTTAACTCGAATATAAATTCAAGGAATGAATCCTTTCTTGGCTCACATATCATCTTTAATATACTTCGTAATGCACCAAAAACAAGTCGCGTCTCAACCTATAAGGCTTTTGAGCTTAGGACAGGATCAACGTACATTACTCCGTAAACAAGATGATATTGACCTCAAGTCTAAGGATTTTTATATCCCACACACCGATGACATTTTAGACATATAACAAAATAGTATATCAGCAGGGCATACCAATACTTCAACAAGTATCCATGTGTCCATCACGAGTTGCCATAACTCGTAGCAAGTGAGACATACTACATCCCTTAAGGATATGATGCAGACCACATGTCGACGTATCACATATCATCGATATCTCAATTTCGATGATCATTAGTCGAGGTAATTTAAGAGTTACGTTATAACATTAATTCTCACATCATTAATAAACATGTAACCTCTAGGAATGCATTTATAGAATATTATAAACAGTCCATTAATAATTCAACAAATGCAAATTGACATAATATTAATCATCATTAATATAAATATGAATTTATATAAAGTACACTGTGTCCTAATACAGATTGTCTCTAGAACATACATATAATTTCATACCTAACCATGTAAATCACGGTATGTTTTCACTGATGATGTGACAAGTTGTGAATCTTTCTAGTTTTCTCTACTCTTTCTTCCTTACATCCTTTTTGGAGTGAATTTCATGGTACATCTTATTTTCGAACTTGTCATTTAAGTTGTATCCTATATTTTTAAGTTCGTATACACATACTTAAAAAGAGTTTTTTGTCCTTCACAAACACATACAGACACGCCACATCTATAAGGAGTGGAACTGGAAGCCCCTATTTTCCCAAAACTCCCTATAGAAAATTCCTTCCGATCTCGGTTTCCGGACACAATTTTCATGGGAAAACATACACCTTTCTTGACCGCACTCGCAGAAGCAATGCCCACCGTGACTGATTGAGGTAAGCACCTTTCCATCTAAAAAAACTTCTTTGAACACTGGAAGGGAAAAAGGAGAACTTGTTAGCTGTTCCAGAAGACAAAATACATGAAGCTCAAAGAATATATATATTTTCTAATGGATATTTGGATAAAAATGGACAGGTTTCAAGTAAGGCGAGTAAGAGAAGGTTAGAGAGAACCGTTGCTTTGACATAAAAAAAAGAACGGTTTGCCTTACAAAATTTGGAAAGTAGAATAAATTTTAACCGATCTCATGAGGTCGGTTTATTTAAATAGATTTTAAAAATATATAAGGCCTATACCGACCTCATGAGTTTGTTTGTTTTCGACCTCATTTGAGGTCGGTTTTTTGAGGTCGGAAATAAAATTATTTTAGTAATATTTATTGTTTTCAGTTCGGGCTGCGCCCCGAAGTTACACTATTCATTTTTTTCTCTTAGAAGCTCCATGACGTAGACGTCAGTATTGTGGATAGTTGTTGAAGTTATTGCTTGACTTGTTGGGGCGTGTTTCCATGCCCATGATAATATTATCAATGATGACTCTTCCTGGGACAAAGGTAAATTGACAGTTATCTACTAGATCATTCCTAACTCCATGTAGCTTCTGGTTAAGATTTTAGATATGATTTAATACTGTATACTGCAACAAGATATATGTCTATATTCCTTGACAATTGACGGACTCTTTACTTTGGGAATTAGTGTCATTGAGGTGCAATTAATAGGTTTGGACATATCTCACTTGACTCAGAGAATTGTAGAACAGTATTTTTAACATCAACCCCTGCTATTGTCCAAGCTTTCTTAAAAAATAAAACACTCAGTCCTTCACACCATGGAGCCTTCATGTTATCTATGGTGATTAGTGCATGCTGAACTTCATCCTTGTAATATTGTTAATCAGTTGTTTCTATTGAAGTCTTTTATATGAGTGCTAACTTAATGGCAGGTAAGATTCAGCATTTGAGCCCAACAATGTCGTGTCCTCAATAGATGCTTCAGTATGTAACAATCACCTTGGCTTAATATTAGAGTCTTGAGAGAATTCTGGCTATATATCTACTTTAGATTTGCAAAGAAATAAGTGGAGTTTGAATTTCCTAGCCATAGCCATTCAATTCTACAATAATAAGCCATGGCCCCTCTTATGTACCCTCTATCTCTCTGAATTTTCCCCATAACCCTCTTCTATCTTGTATTGTGTGCAAACCATACACAACTGAGAAAGCTAAATGATAGATTAGTTGCATAAATCTTGACAATTCCATGAATACATTGAGAACTCATATCCAATATAGAAAAATCCAAAACATTTGAGTCTAGTAAAATCCAAATACTCCGTTTATTTGTTTGCTAGCATTAGCTAGCTAGTTCCACCCAGGTGTAACCTTATGAATTCTTTGAGCTATATTTCTTTCTTGTTCTCTATGCTTTAAAACTGCTAGCAAGCCCATTTTATTCTCCTTTTCTTAAAACTGCTACTTGATTATGTTCCTTTGTTTTCTCTGCCTCATGAAGAGAGTCTCCTTTTATGTACAATTGCTTAATTTCCTCCATCCTTTTGTTGAATACTTGCAATTTGTGAAGTGTGTACTATAATTAGTAACAAATCAAATATTCCCTTGCTTTGAATTCTCAAGAGTTTATAAGATATTTTATTTTATCAAACAACGCTAGAGCTAAACGAACTATAGCCATAAAATATAGGAATATCACTTCAACGTGGTCTTAGTCAAACAAATCCATCAATGTCGAATCATAGCAATATTATATCATCAGCGATACAGGTCAGTTCATAGTTACAATTATTACAGTCTTGTCAATATAGATCCAATAACTTCGTAGTATAGCAAACGATAACCAACAAAGACTCCAAACAAAGACTATTTCATTGTCGATCATTTAAACGCCTTTACATAACATCGTCTGTGTGCCCAATCAACATGCATGCAGAACGAAATCTGTCAATTCGATTTTCTGTAACAAAATGTGAGCAATATAATTTCAACATGTTGCATAACTTTTGTCCAGATCGGGTTAAAAAGTTAAACTTTAGATACTAAAAAAGGGAAGTTAGAGGCTGTAATTCCTTGATATCAAATGGTGAAAGAAAATACATTCTGAGCCAGATGAATGAAATAGCTGTTAAATTAATTAACTTGCGTACTTCTTTCATTCAAGTAAGATGACTTTAAAATTCACAAAGTTATATAGTAGTTGTATCGCATGGTCTAGGCCAATGATTTGCATTTAACCAGGACAACTTTCTGATGCTACTACAACATAAAAGAAATAGGAGTACCATATACATTGTCACCAAATTACAACCTACGCTACGGCCGTACTATGTAAGAAACTACTAAATTCTCCTAAATCCTAATTGAAGGAACTTTACTTCGGGCTTTCTGATTGAATATTGATAGGCAGGGGCGGAGCTACAATGATGGTTATGAATTCGACATAATTCAGTAACTTTGGTTCTGTATTTGTCTTCATTTAATATGTACAAGTATATGTTTATCCGGGATCCAATAAATAAATAAAATGATGGTCCAAAACATGAAGAAAAATAAAATAATGGCTCACCTCTGGATATAGGAAAAATCATAGACCGTCTAAAAGAAGAAACATGACTATATATCTTTAGATAGAATAACTCCATAAAGGCATGTAAGCATCAATTTCAACATGATTTCCGATTTCTAAACATTGAGGTGGAGGTAGCATTAGTCCTTCCGCCATATTAGCAATTAATCCGGGCATGTAGAAAAGTGCGTCCTCATCCATAAAGAACCTACTTTCTGGTGCTTCCTCATTCATAAAGAACCTACTCTTTGGAGCTTTCTCATTCATAAAAGATGTACTCTCTGGCGTTTGAGGAGTACTGCTAGATTCTCCTAGAACTCCTTCCGACTCCGTCGGTAGAAAGGCTTCGGCGGCCTCAACGGCCGCGTTCTGAATATCCTTGGAGTCGGAGGAGGCCGTGATAGGCAACCTCCAAGCAGAGTCAACAAAGTTCAAACAAGCAGAACGACCTCTTAATGTTAAAGTCGCCACGTCATGAGCTCTAGCCGCCATTTTTGCGGTCGGGAAAGTGCCAAGCCAAATCCTTGATTTCTTATTGGGTTCTTTGATTTCACAAACCCACTTACCTGAATTTCCGTATATTGGATGTCGAGTTTTCGGAACTTCTTTCTCACAACTCGCTTTTTTGGGTTATTTGTGAAAGTATATGTATATCCTAGAGACAATCTATATTAGGACACAATGTACTTTATACACATTCATATTTATATTAATGATGATTAATAATATGACAATTTGCATTTGTTGAATTATTAGTTGATTGTTTATAAAATTCTATAAATGCATCCCTAGAGGTTACGTGTTTATTAATGATGTGAGAATTAATGTTATAACGTAACTCTTAAATTACCTCGACTAATGATCATCAAAATTGAGATATCGATGATATGCGATACGTCGACATGTGGTCTGCATCATATCCTTAGTGGATGTAGTATGTCTCACTTGCTACGAGTTATGGCAATTCATGATGGACACATGGATACTTGTTGAAGTATTGGTACACCCTGCTGATGCATTATTTGTTATATGTTTATAATGTCATTGGCATGTGGGAGATAAAAGTCCTTAGACTTGAGGTCAATATCATCTTGTTTACGGAGTAATGTACTTTGATCATGTCCTAAGCTCAAATGCCTTATAGGTTGAGACGCAACTTTTTTTGGTGCATTACGAAGTAGATTAAAGGTGGTATGTGAGCCAAGAAAGGATTCATTCCTTGAATTTATATTCGATTGAACACTCAGGTACTCATATGGTATTAGGTTGACTAAGTTATTGGTCAATGCAATGGACATGTCTGTGACATGGTCCTGTTGTCAACTAATATAGATGAATTATAATAATCAAGTCATTTGGATAGACACTTGACATATCATAAGCTTGATTGAGTGTGTCATGAATGAAGAGACTTTATCTTCTCACATATAGGTTGAGTTCACATATTTTGTGTAGCTAAACTTTATATATTGGGTTCATCTTCCGGTGCAGTCTAGGAGTTTCGTGAAGATCCTAATGTTATTAGTGACGATATGTAAAGGCCTGAAGGGTAACACTAAGTCAAATGTTTCGTCGATTGAGGGATGTAATTAGAAAGAGATTATACCTAAATGTTCGGTTGATGATTGGGACATTAAAATGGGAAAATGGGCAAAAATAGGACGGGACCGCGGTGCCAGGTCGTGGCCTGGTAGTCCGAATTTTTGCCCAGTCTGTTTCGGTTGGGCCTGGTCCAACTAAAAACCCTAAAGCTCTTATTCTCAACTATAAATAGGGGGCTTACCTCCCATTCCAAAGAAACCAAAAACCTAAGAGAGGTAAATCTCTTCTAGAGCTCTGTCAGAATCCCTAGCATTCCTAACTTAGCAAATTACATTATAGTTTTAGAACTTACAAATCGAGGGACGTTTGCGTGTGCACCCTCGGACTACATAGAACACAAAGATTCAACCGCTTGGCTGATTGCTACAAAATGTAAGTCTTCTGTCGAAGTTTTACATTACTACTTTGTGTTTGTATTTTCATTACTTATCATTGTCACGACCCGAACCCGGACCCGTGACCGGTGCCTTGACCCGGGCACCCTAGTGACACAACATCAGAGAAAAACCAGCGGAATATAAACTCAAAATAAACAACCATTAAGATATAGAATAGTCTAGCCCAAAATGGCTAACCCAAAAGTACATAAACCGAACAGTTACATCCTTAACAAACCAAGTTCTGATAAGACTACAAGCCTCTAAGAATGAATAACACTATGACGGGACAGGGCCCCGTCATGCCCCTGAATGTACAAAATATCAACGACTCCAGGGAGAACCATACCAAAAGTCGAGCCTCCGAAGAAATGGAGCTCCTGACACCTGAGTACAAGATCCTAGGAATGAGGATCTACCACCGCTTCCTTACTCATGCAGATGAACGCAGCCCGAGAAGGGGTCGATCACAACGTACCAAGTATGTAAAGCGGAAAATATCGTAGTAATATCATAAGTCCAAAATGTACAAGTTATAGATAAAACCAAATTATGTCAGACCGCGTGCCTTACTAGTAATGAGAGTAACAAGTATAAGTTTTATAGCATAAAAATAGGAGGCTCACGATCAAAACAGGGTACCTCGCCCGTAGTATCATTAAGCAATCCTACTCCTGGGACTATTTCACCCGCATAGGTCCTGTGGACCCGCATGAGGTCATCCGCCTCGTCATAGGACTATTTCACCCGCATGGATCCTGTGGATCCGCATGAGTACCATCGCGTACTCGCATGGGACTATTTCACCCGCATGGATCCTATGGTCCGCATCCGCGTAGTACAAGCGCCGACTCGCATCACGGGTAGCAAATCCATGGCATAATAATAACCCGGTTTTACCCAGAACAATATAAACATATAAAACATAGCTCATCCGGCTAATAAAACATAACATAAGCACTACCACTATCGCATCACAACATAAGCACTACCGGCCTATCATAACTTAAGCAAGTTAAGAATCACCTAACTTCTTATTAATAGTATTAATACATCCTCTCATTTTAGTATACCTAAGGCACGATCATGTCTTTTAGTAAAAATCCGGGAATTTAACCCAAGTATCATGTACTTAACCTTTTAAGAAATAACTCTTTTTATACAAAAATTCCAAGATACTAATCACCATAGTATCAAGTTACGATTTCTTTTCAAAACAAGTCACATTTCCTTTTAAAACTATCTCAAGCTTCTAAATTAAGTGACTTCATTTCTTGTAAAACCTTAGGCAATTCATGCCTTAAAACCATTTTCCTTCCACAAGTTCAAATCATCAAAACCTTTCTCCATTAAACTTTCACAAGCTAATATAACCAACTCCCATAAAGCCGTTATATTAGAGTTAAACAATAGTAAAACACATTCCTTAAGTCCAAGGGATTTTTATACTTTCCTTTTAAAACGGCAAGTATCAAATTCTTCTAACAAACGAAGATTTCCATCTCGTGTACGTCTACCGGACTACATAGGTACAACTAATCATGCTCAAGAGATAGGAAAGCTCCACATACCTCTTCGGTCAATCCACAAGCTAAGTCCAATTTACCGCACGTAGTATGTCAACCTAAAATGACCACAATACGTTTATCAAGCTCTAATTACAAATGCAGAATTTCCAAGTTAAAGTCACCAATTTCCTACGGAAAATTGGGCGGCGTTCCTTTGTTTCTACATACATTGCCACCTTTCCAAGGTCGATTTTTAACGCTCAAATGCCATGTTTAAGGCTCAACAACCAACCAACACTAATGGATTACACACCTAAACTTTGGTGTGTAAAATTCAACCCACAAGTTACAACAACTAACCCAACAAGTCTAATGTAGTATTTAGGCAACAACACGCTCATAATATCCCCCTAACCAATTCTTTCATAATCAACCCCATTTCTTACATGCAACTACTCTAAGTGCATTTTTCCAACTACAAGTTCTTCCTATTAAACATGCAACACCCAATACCAACTACAAGAGAAGAAATGTTACCTTAAGTTTTTGCCAAACTTATTCCAACACCTTGCTAGCCTTTTCTCCAAGAACACCACCACAATAGTCTTCACAAGCTTGTAATAACCTTTCCTTTCTATTACACTTTTCAGATTTTTCCCTTAGGCTAGAATTCCTCTTGGGAATTTAGAGAGAAGGATGAGCTTTTTAACTTAGAGAGATGGAGTGTAGAGATGAAATGTTGAAAAAATGACCAAGTCTTGGTCAATATAATGCGCAGAGCAGAATCGATGGGACACTTGTCACCCTCCCATGGCCTCTTTTAAAACAAAAATCGACTTTCTAAGTTTTTCCGCCCAAATTTCCGCCTCGGCCATGTTCGCTTCGGGCCATGGCTGCAACTCCTGCGGACCCGGATCTTTCGGCCATGGCCCTGCTTTCCGGCCATGCGCTGGAACTTCAGCGCCTCACGCACTTCCCGCTTGGCGCTGCGCTCGCTCCGCGCGCCTGAGGCCCCGAGCGTGTTTTCTAATTTCTCGCATGGCCCGAACCACGGGTATAACATTCTCTCTTTAGAAACATTCGTCCCGAATGTTCTTCTAGCCTTACACAAAACACAATATAAACATATCTTCTTAACTATTCCTTTGCAAAAGAATGCTCCCGAGCCACAACATTACTCAAGCATAATCAACTAAATCAAAACTAACAAGGGAAAGTGGGTTACCCGGAGGTGTAGGGAATAAGTGAGGATACTTCTTCATCATGTCATCCTCTCGCTTCCCACGCCATTTCCTCCTCGCTCGCTCCGCCATAAGACTGACGAAGCCACGCCCTTCGTCCAAGTCGTCTAACTCGACGATCGAGTATCGCTATGGGACTCTCTCATACGATAACTTCTCTCACACCGACATCCCGATCGTGTACTCTAGATGGATCTCCAACGCATTTCCGTAACATAGACACGTGAAAATCGGATGTACCGCCAAGATCGGACGGCAGATCCAACTCATAGGCAACCTTGCCCACTCTTCTGACAACTGATACGCCCAACGTACCTTGGGCCGAAGCTTTCCTCCCAAATCTCATCACACCCTTCACGGTGACACTTTCGTAAAGACCCAATCATTAACCTCAAACTCTAAGTGTCGACGCCGATGATCTGCGTATGATTTCGCCGACTGGTTGCTAATAACCGCTCCTGGATAAGCTTCACCTTATCCATCGTCACGAACCAAATCCGCCCGATTAATCGCACTTCTCCCACTTCAAACCAACCTATGGGTGACTGCACTTCCTCCCGTATAAGGCCTCATAAGGCGCCATCCGAACACTAGAATGGTAGCCGTTGTTATAAGCAAACTCCACAAGAGGTAAATGATCCTCCCACTACCCCGAAATCAATAACACAAGCCCGCAAAGATATCCTCGAGTGTGCGGATAGTGCGCTCGCCCGTCCCGTCGTCACGAGGATGAAACGCCGCATGAGACTCACTGTGTCCCTAATCCTTCGGAAGGACCTCTGAAGTTAGCCGTGAATCGGGCTCTTTATCTCGATATAATCGACACGGGACTCGTGCAATCTCACAATCTCACTAATATATAACTGGCATAGTCCTCACAAAACGTCGTCCCGATGGAAGAAAGTGGGCTGATTTCACACCACAACAATAACCCAAATGGAATCATGTCTCTCCGTGCGAGGTAACCTCGTAATAAAGTCCATGTTGACCACCTCCCACTTCCACATCGGAATATCAATAGCTGTAATAGCCCACCGCTTCGTGCTCAACCTTAACTGCGACAATTAGGACATGGGCAACAAACCGCCACGCCCCTCTTCAAACCATCCCACCAATACACGCACTGAGGTCATGGTACATCTTAGTCGACCGGATGAATCGAATAACGAGCACCGCAGGCCTCCTGCACCGCCGACGGTCCCGCTCACATCGGGAACACACAACCGCTCGAATCTTAGCACCCCATCCGGCTACCTCAAATAGACTCTTCTTCCCGAGAGCCGCATGTCGCACTGCATCAAAATCGGATCCTCATCGCCGCCTCTTCACCTCCTCGATGATGGAAGACTCGCGACCTCTCGAACCCGAATTCGCATTATCGGAATCAACCAAACGAACCCCAAGGCTTGCTAATCGTGTAACTCTGACCATATCCCTTTTCTCGCATGAACATCGATAGACTACCCATCGATCTGCGACTGGCGGCATCTGCAACTACATTGGCTTTCCCCGTGGTACGCGAATATCAACATCGTAATCCTTAAGTAGCTCCAACCACCGCCTCGCCGCAAGTTCGCCTCCTCCGTCAAGATGTACGGAGACTCTGGTCTGTGTAAATGTCCACATGAACTCCATATAAATAATGTCTCCAGATCTTCAAGGCATGAATCACTGCTGCCAGCTCCAAGTCATGTGTGGGATAGTTCTTCTCATGTTTCCTAAGCTGTCGGGATGCATAAGCTATAACCTTGCCGTGCTGCATCAGCACGCACCCAAGCCCGACACCTGACGCGTCACAATAAACCACATATCCATCTAAACCCTCTGGAAGAGTAAGAACTGGGGCGGTCGTCAACTTCTCCTTTAGCAATCGGAAACTTTCTCACAAGTATCCGCTCCACCTAACATAGCCGTCTTACGAGTCGACTTAGTCAAAGGTGCCAAATAAGCAACCGCTCCACAAACCTCCGATAATAACTGCAAGGCCCAAAGTCGCGCACTGCTTGCAGCAGTGGGTCTAGGCCAAGTCTTGACTGCCTCAATATTTTCTGTATCAACCCGAATACCATCGGCTCCGATAAAATGTCCTAAGTAAGAAACTGAATCCATCCATAACTAGCATTTCGAGAACTTGGCATACAATCACGGCCCCGAGGACTCAACACCGCCCTCAAATGATCCAGATGCTCTCGCCTGCGTGCGTGAATACAACAAGATTTCATCAATGAACACTATAACGAACATATCCAAGAATGGCTCGAACACCCTATTCATCAAATCCATGAATACCACGAGCGTTGGTCAACCAAAGACATTACCACTGAACTCATAGTTCCATACCGGTCCTGAATGCGCCGGGATATCTCGCTCTCTAACTCGCACTGATGATAACGGATCGCAGTCGATCTTGAAAACATCTCGCACTCGCAATCGTCAAACAAATCATCAATCCCGGGAGGATATCTATTCTTGATGGTTACCTTATTCACCGCTCGTAATCAATACACATACGCAACGCCCCATCTTTCTTCTTTACAAACAACACCGGCGCTCCTACGGAGAAACACTAGGCCTAATAAAGCCTTTTCTAGCAAGTCCTTCACCGGTCTTTCGGTTCCTCAACTCGGCAGTGCCATTCAGTATGGCGGAATAGATATCTCGAGTGTCCGTGCCAAATCGATGCAAACTCAATCTCCTCTCGGGAGGATACCCAAGCTCGTCTGGGAAAACGTCTGAAACTCTCTAACCACCGGAATCGATCAAGGTCCAGATCTCACCTCGATGATCGAATACCCGAACCAAATGGTAAATATACCCTTTCCGCACCATCTTCCTAGCCTTGAGGTAAGAAATAAACCTACCCTACGATGCAAAGATTCCCTTCCACTGATAACCTACCACTAGGAAACCGAACCGAACTAACCTCTCTCTGCACTACATTGGCATAGCAAGACGATAGCCAATCCATACCCATAATCACATCGGTCCGCATGTCCAACTCTATCAAGTCGCCAGAGTCCGACGACCATCTATAGTCACCGGGCAAGACTTATATACCCGCCACTAACACCGAAGCACCTACGGCGTAGCCACCTCAAAGGATTCTATGGACTCGCTCTATCCCTATTCTACCAAAGAATATGAGGAGATATATAGGACGGTAGAACTCGGATCTATCAAAGCATAAACATCACAAAGAAGAAACCAACAATGTACTGTGACGACATCGGTGACGCCTCACGGTCTGGCGGCCGACATAGCATAAATGCGCTCGAGGACCGCTGAATCGAACCTCTACCACGACCGCCGCGCGGCTCGTCTGCGGAATACCACGCCTCCGGCGACGCCATCGACGATGAAGATCCAGCCATCGACTTCGCTACCGAGCCATCATATTCCCGCCACTCCGACGGACAATCTCTCTCAAACGGCCTGCCGCCGCAGAATAACAAGCTCACGGAGGAACACGACACTTCTATAATGGCAATCACCACATCGACCACACCGAGGCATAGGTGGCCTCATCCGATCGAACTCGTCCTCCGAAACCCGGCCTCGAACCCCGCCCCGCTCCCGAATACTCAGACGCCCGAAGATGGTGGAGGAGTGCTCAATCGGGCCGCGTGCAACTCGTTCGCCGAGGCCGTTTACCTCGAAAACTACCAGAGGACCTGCTGTCACGCCTCTTCTGGCGATACATGTCGATCCGCTTACCGCTGCTCACACCCGAGGGCACGTGCTCGCACGCGGCAATGTCCATGCCCGGTGAAGAGCCACCCCGAGCAACTCTCGGCAAGTGATCATCGAGTCTGTGACATAGCGGTGCACCGCCCTCCATGTTCGCTACCAATGCGGGCACATACTCAGCCAATGAGTCAAACTCCACGTTGTATTCGGACCGCCCTCCCATTCTGCCTCGCCACAAAAATCTATCGCCCGAGCCTCTCATCTGCGGAGGCAAGAAATGGCTAAGAATGCCTCGAGAACTCGTCCCCAAACGGCTGAAGCGCATGCTCCTCGGGATACCCCACGACCGTACTGGGCCAATCGTCAGATCCCGCAGCCGATGCGAACTCAAGACCACCGATCTTCCAAGCCCCGGACACCGCCATGATCCACAGAATCGGATAAACACTGAGGATCATCTCGTGTCTCGACCAGAAACTCGTGGGCTACAACTCAAAAATCTCTCGCCTCGAAGCAGCGCCTGTTAACTACAGTGTGCAATGAATCGCCGTTTCAACCTATCTCCCGTCGCCACGATCTCGCCGAATCGGGCTATCTCTCAGTAGCCCATATCCTCCGCCGCCGGCTGGATCGAGGCTCGGTATCGCGGTCTCGATGGCCGCCGCTGCCTCCGACTCTTTGGGGTTGGCGACGTCAGAACTCGCCGTCCAAACACCTCGTCTGTAAGGATCGGGCATGTGCCTGGTGACCTCTGCCCTGCGGTAGTTCTCATCGCCTTGCCCTTCGGGTTGCGCGTTTGCGCGAGACATAATCGATACAGAAAATACGCCGAGGAAATTCAACCTATAACACAGCTCTATTGCACGATCTTAGAGTGAAAGAATGGGAACCAATCCTAAATATCCTGCAGCCTCCTGATTATAGATGTGGTGCACAACACACCGATAATCAAGACTCTACTAGATACGGCCTGTAGACTCTTTCCGAGGATTAACTGCTCTGATACCACTTTTGTCACGACCCGAACCCGGACCCGTGACCGGTGCCTTGACCCGGGCACCCTAGTGACACAACATCAGAGAAAAACCAGCGGAATATAAACTCAAGATAAACAACCATTAAGATATAGAATAGTCTAGCCCAAAATGGCTAACCCAAAAGTACATAAACCGAACAGTTACATCCTTAACAAACCAAGTTCTGATAAGACTACAGGCCTCTAAGAATGAATAACACTATGACGGGACAGGGCCCCGTCATGCCCCTGAATGTACAAAATATCAACGACTCCAGGGAGAACCATACCAAAAGTCGAGCCTCCGAAGAAATGGAGCTCCTGACACCTGAGTACAAGATCCTAGGAATGAGGATCTACCACCTGCTTCCTTACTCAGATGAACGCAGCCCCAGGAAGGGGTCGATCACAACGTACCAAGTATGTAAAACTGGAAAATACTGTAGTAATATCATAAGTCCAAAAATGTACTGAAGTTATAGATAAAACCAAATTATGTTGCACTGTGCCTTACTAGTAATGAGAGTAACAAGTATAAGTTTTATAGCATAAAAATAGGAGGCTCACGATCAAAACAGGGTACCTCGCCCGTAGATCATTAAGCAATCCTACTCCGGGACTATTTCACCCGCATAGGTCCCGTGGACCCGCATGAGGTCATCCGCCTCGTCGTAGGACTATTTCACCCGCGTGGGACTATTTCACCCGCACGGATCCCGTGGATCCGCATGGTCCAGATCCGCACAAGCGCCGCGACTCGCATCATGGGTAGCAAATCCATGGCATAAATAATAACCGGGTTTTACCCAGAATAATATAAACATATAAAACATAGCTCATCCATTAATAAAACATAACATAAGCACTACCTACTATCACATCACAACATAAGCACTACCGGCCTATCATAACTCAAGCAAGTTAAGAATCACCTAACTTCTTATTAATAGTATTAATACATCCTCTCATTTTAGTATACCTAAGGCACGATCATGTCTTTTAGTAAAAATCCGGGAATTTAACCCAAGTATCATGTACCTTTAACCTTTTAAGAAATAACTCTTTTATACAAAAATTCCAAGATACTAATCACCATAGTATCAAGTTACGATTTCTTTTCAAAACAAGTCACATTTCCTTTTAAAACTATCTCAAGCTTCTAAATTAAGTGACTTCATTTCTTGTAAAACCTTAGGCAATTCATGCCTTAAAACCATTTTCCTTCCACAAGTTCAAATCATCAAAACCTTTCTCCATTAAACTTTCACAAGCTAATATAACCAACTCCCCATAAAGCCGTTATATTAGAGTTAAACAATAGTAAAACACATTCCCTTAAGTCCAAGGGATTTTTATACTTTCCTTTTAAAACGAAGCAAGTATCAAATACTTATAACAAACGAAGATTTCCAAATCTTGTACGTCTACCGTACTACATAGGTACAACTAATCATGCTCAAGAGATAGGAAAGCTCCACATACCTCTTCGGTCAATCCACAAGCTAAGTCCAATTTACCGCACGTAGTATGTCAACCTAAAATGACCACAATACGTTTATCAAGCTCTAATTACAAATGCAGAATTTCCAAGTTAAAGTCACCAATTTCCTACGGAAAATTGGGCAGCGTTTCCTTTGTTTCTACATACATTGCCACCTTTTCCAAGGTCGATTTTTAACGCTCAAATGCCATGTTTAAGGCTCAACAACCAACCAACACCAATGGGATTACACACCTAAACTTTGGTGTGTAAAATTCAGCCCCACAAGTTACAACAACTAACCCAACAAGTCTAATGTAGTATTTAGGCAACAACACGCTCATAATATCCCCCTAACCAATTCTTTCATAATCAACCCCATTTCTTACATGCAACTACTCTAAGTGCATTTTTCCAACTACAAGTTCTTCCTATTAAACATGCAACACCCAATACCAACTACAAGAGAAGAAATGTTACCTTAAGTTTTTGCCAAACTTATTCCAACACCTTGCTAGCCTTTTCTCCAAGAACACCACCACAATAGTCTTCACAAGCTTGTAATAACCTTTCCTTCCTATTACACTTTTGATTTTTCCTTAGGCTAGAATTCCTCTGGGAATTTAGAGAGAAGGATGAGCTTTTAACTTAGAGAGAGATGGAGTGTAGAGATGAAATGTTGAAAAAATGACCAAGTCTTGGTCAATATAATGCATGTGCAGAAATCGATGTGGGGACACTTGTCACCCTCCCATGGCCTCTTTTAAAACAAAAATCGACTTTCTAAGTTTTCCCCCAAATTTCCGCCTGGCCAGCGCCTGCTTCCGGCGCGCGCTGCTCTGCGGACCGCCGGATCTTTCGCGTCTGCTTTTCCGTGGCCATGCGCTGGAACTTCAGCCACCGCACTTCCGCCGCGCGCGCGCGCCCGCTCCGCGCGGCTCAGGCCTGAACGTGTTTTCTCTAATTTCTCGCACGGCCCGAACCACGGGGTATAACAATCATACTACAGTTCGACCGACATCGAGTTTGAAATATAAATTTTCAAATTCCGCTGCGTGTACGAACCCGACGTAAACACCTACAGTGGTATCAGGGCCTGGGCTGTTTCGTATGATTTGTAATGATATTAATGATAATATGAGTTAGGATTTGTTTAGATCTATGTTTTATGTATTTAAAACCATAAACCTTTAGAACACATGGTCCTTGTGACCAGATCTGTTAATGAAATTATGTATTCGAACAAGTCAATCCAATATATAACTCTTCTAAGTTGAAATGTGTTATCCGGCTTAAAGCATGGTGCATTGAAATGAAGAACGAGAAGAAAATTGAATTTGATAGTCGATGAACACGTTGTTTTAATGGTTATGGTAATACAAGTGATATATCTGAAAGATTATGCCCTAAACCAGTTTTAGGGGTTCAGAAATTTTGGATTTTATGATTCTGAAGGAGAGGCACCGCGGTTCCATGATGGAGCACCGCGGTCGCTAGGGTTTTCAGGCGTACCGAGATTCCACACAGGAACACCGCGCTGCCGGATGAAGCCAGAGGCATCGCGATCCTGTTCATGGGAGTCGTGATACTGTTCATCCAGAAGCTTAAAATTAATTTTTCGGACTCACTGCCTTCGAGGCACCGCGGTGCCTGTGACGGTAATTACGGAACCGCGGTGCCTTATATTATGACTGCGGTACTAATTAATTTGCAGATTCCAATGGCCCACTGGCTCAGAGGCACCGCGGTTCCACTTGTTGGAACTGCGGTGCCGACGACGAATTTAAAAAAATTGAGAATCAGAAATAGAGACTTAAAAATTTCAGATTCTGAATTCGAAGTTTTAGAAGTTTCAGTTTCTGAAAATAAAGTTTTAAATCGAACGGATTTGGTCCTTTCGGGCAAATCTGAAATTAAAGAAAGTTTTCTGAAAGTTGATTTTAGGTTCTGGAAATTACAAACAGGTCCCCGAAACTTGAAAATATTTTCTGAGTTTTGAAATTGTATTTTCTGAATTTATAGGGATTCAAAATTAAACTTTTAAATTCTTAAAGGACTAAACTGGAAATTTTAAAGGTTCGCAAAAATCCTGAAAATCAGAATTTCAGAATCAGAAATGTTTGGGGACTGTTTGACATATACATAGATTCTAGAATTTAGACAAATAGACTCATAGTTATCATTAATAGTATATTATTGTATAATATACAAATGTGCTAAGTGATTGAATATGATGCATTTAAATTATTAGCATAGTGTCCGCAATTACTGTCTGAGTAGGCGGCGCCCAGTAATTGTTTAAATTCAAATTACCGCTATAACTGTATGGGTAGACGGCGCCCAGTATGTGATTAAAACCATATTTTATCATGCCTATTGGGTTTGATAGTTTTCCATCTAATTGTATTTAGAAATTGCATGATAGGATGTCATATGATGTATGACTTGATTGTTGATCTTGAATGAATTTCCGAAAACTAAAAATGTTCCCCAAACATTAAATACAAGTCTAATTATAACGCGTCGTCCATTATAATTGTTAGGGTGCTAAGTCCTTTTCGGCGATAAAGATATTTATGCCAAATCATTTGCTCTAAGTCTAAGAGGACCAAGGCCTTCTCATAGATGTGTTAAAATGAAAGTAGATAATAAACTTTTGTAAATATTTACACCAAACTGTTTGCTTGCAAAGACTAAATTTACTTAGGCATTTAAACGCAGTCGTGTAATGGGGTTGGCTTGTTTAGATGAATCTTGGCGCCAAAGTGTCGGACTAGTCTAAAGACGTAAGATTAAAATGAAAGATACTTAATCAAACCAAGAGTTGTAGAGTTGCTTTACAATTGGTTGAAGACCTACCAAAGTGTGCTATTGAAGTTATATGCCAAAGCAAACACGAATATAGCATATGTTTGGATCTTGGCCCACTATGACCTTATGTTGATTTAGGTCCGTATTCTACCTTAGGGTCGTAGAAGTATGCAAAATAGTGGGAGCTAATTAAACAAAAATTCATGTTAAATTAGTTTATTATGAATGTGTATGATTTAGGAGAATGAATTTTGATTGCATTTTCTTGTTCTATCTATTATCTTCGGATCTTCAGAAATGTCATACTTTTCGTTGAAAATGCTCATGGAGTCAAACAGACTCACCGGACCCAACTTCACTGACTGGCTAAGAAATGTTAGAATTGTCCTTAGACAGGAAGAAATTGAGTATACATTGGACAAAGTATTCCCCATCGCTTCAGCGGAGGACTCTGCAGAGTATGCAACTTTTGATCAGGTTGCTTACAAGAAACATTATAAAGATGTCACCTCAGCTCAATGCTTAATGTTGTCTTCTATGTCACCTACATTGCAAAGGCATCATGAAACTATGGGGCCCAACGAAATGTTAGCCCATTTGAAGAGTCTTTATGATTCGCAGAGTCAGACAAAGGAGTATGACCTGCTCAAAGAATTTTTCAAGTGTAGGCTAAATGAAGGGGGTCAAGTTTCACCTCATGTGTTGAGGATGATTGAGTTGATTGAGAGGTTAGATTCTATAGACATAAGGTTTCATGACAGTGTCGTCACCACCCTCATCCTTCACTCACTTCCTAAGTCGTTTGAGAGTTTCATTGTTAATTATAACATGAATGAGACTAAAGCGACATTGCTGGAGTTACATAATATGTTAAAGACTTTTGAATCTTCGACCTCTAAGACCAAGTCTATTCCGATGGTTGGCTCCTCTAGTCATCCCAAACCGAAAGGTAAGGGACAACAGAAGGGGAAGGGCAAAACTGTATCTCCGGCAGCAGCAATGAAGCCCAGGGGAGGGGCAAAGAAGAAGAAGAAGAAGAAGAAACTGTCGGCATTGGATGTTTGCATGAATTGCAACAGGAAGCGGCATTGGAGAAAGGATTGCACTGGTCCAGGCGGAGGAATGGCACCAGGTGTTAATGTGCAAGGTATGTTTGTAATTGAAATTAATCTATCTATAAATGATTCTCATTCGTGGGTACTTGATACCGCTTGTGGCTCACACATTTGTACAAATGTGCAGGGGCTAACTAATAGTAGGAAGGTCGGGCCTCGCGAGGTGGACCTGCGCGTCGGAAATGGAGCACGAGTTGCTGCTGAGCGCGTGGGAACTTATATGATAGATTTACCTTTTGACAAAGTTTTAATGTTGAACAATTGTTTTTATGTTCCTTCTTTGACAGGGAATATTATTTCCATTCATGTACTTGATTCAGAGGGTTTTTCCTCAAACATATCTAATGGCAATATGGTTTTGACTTTAGATAATGTTGTGTATGGAATTGCGCCTCTTGTGAATGGATTGTATACATTAAACTACCACAGGGAAATTTTTAATGTACAAAATAAAAGGGCTAAGTTAAATGAAAAAAATTCTACCTACTTATGGCATTGCAGACTTGGTCATATCAATCGAACAAGGATAGAACGGTTGAGGAAATTAAATTACCTCGAACCATTTGACTTACAATCTTATGGTAACTGTGAATCCTGTTTGAAAGGTAAGATGACCATTAAACCTCTTTCTGGAAAGAGGATCCGTGCCAAGGAGGTGCTTGAGCTGGTACATACGGAAGTATGTGGACCATTTTTTACTCAAGATAGAGAGAGTTTCTCTTACTTCATCACTTTCACAGACGACTTATCAAGGTTTGGATATGTGAATCTTATGAGACACAAATCCGAGGCTTTTGAGAAGTTTAAGTGTGAAGTTGAGAAACAGCTCTCAAAGAGTATCAAGACTCTCCGATCTGATCGTGGGGGTGAATACTTAAGTAAAAAATTTCTTGACTACTTAAAGTTTCATGAAGTTCATTCCGAATTGACACCTCCTGGAACATAATGCGCGTTAAGATGCACACACTTTAAACGTAAGTGCACGTTATCGTATCAAGTAGTATAGTCTTTGATAAGACCGAATATCGTCCTCTGGGATTAGGGTTCAAGTACCAACTATCTATTTTCTAGTATCTATTTGGCGAATTGATAATTGATTTGATTGTTTATAACTAAGAATTATGAAAACTATTTAAAGTATAAAGGTTTACTTCAGATGTGATGAGAATAGAGCTTCTATGTATCCTCACTATCCGCTTATCCTACTTACTAATGCATTAGTTATGGTATTCTTCTTTTGGAGAAAACAGGTTTACGAAATCGTTTTATACTCCCGTTAGGGTTATATAAACACTCAACCCCAGTATCGTTCCTTACCTACCTTTCGGTGATAAGGGTAACTTTATAGGAGGATTAAGAATAAAAACCTAGTTGATCACACGCACAATGCGCAAAATTAGGGTTGTTAAGCCTCTCATCAACGCTACATAAATAATTGAGGTATTTTCATCCCCAATCCAAGAATGTCTACCCAACTTACAGCATATTCACAATCCCCCCTTTTCAGAATCTGATTAGAAATAATATAGTGATAATTAGTTGTCAATTAATTACCAAGAATTCAACTCAATTATTGGATAGATCTCACAATAAGAACAATAACCATAGGCATGCATTAATTTATAACATAAGTTTCAAGCAATTCAACATAGAAAGCCCTATAAGAGAATTAGTTCCTAGCCATAGACATGACAAGAACTAATCCCATGTTCATCATACAAAAACTGAAATAAAGAAAAGAAAAGGAAAAGAAAATTACTAAGAACGAGTCTCCAAGCCTTCTAGCATCCAAAGATTGTGTTGTGGAATATTTACAAGGTGGAATGGTGGATGGATGGATGTAGAATGGTGAATGGTAGAATGGAGAATGAATAATTCTTCTAATGATGTAGAGTATTTATAGCCAAAGAATCCTTTAGGTGAAGGGTTAAGGATTTGTGTAGGTAGGAAAAGTTATTAGAATCCTTTTAGGTAAGGGTTTTTAGGTAGGAAAGGTTTTCCCTTTAGGTAGGAAAAGTTATCCCTTTAGGAAGGAAAAGTTATCCCTTTAGGATTCTGAAACATGTCAAATTCGCCCAAAGACTTCATAATTCTCGCCGGCGCATGCACTTTATTTGCCACTTTGTTGTTTATTTCAGTAAATGACGTTATGAGTTTCATGTATGTTCGCTAATTTTCTCGATGTATACTGTAAGTGGTGCCTAGGGCACCGCCGCGCCCGAGTCGGGTCGTGACAAAAGTGGTATCAGAGCAGTTAGTCCTCGGAAAGTGTCTACAGACCGTGTCTAGTAGAGTCTTGGTTATCGGTGTGTTGTGCACCACATCTATAACCAGGAGGTTACAGGACATTTAGGATTGGTTTCCATTCTTCTCACTCTGAGATTGTGCGATAAGAGTTGTGTCGTTAGGGTAGTCTCTCCCTAACGTGTTATTGTGGTTGCAGCTATGAGAAAGGCAGCAGTAACCCAGAAAGGACTATATGGATTGCGTATCCATGTTGGTAAAATTATCGTATAGATGGTATTATGATGATGTATATCTGTACGAGCGTATTTACTTGGGTTCATATGTGTGTTACCTAGAATGACTATTAGTTACCATAAATTGGTAAAGTCTTGATAAATACTTGGAGGGTGTGAAACAGTTTATTTAATCCACACCTAGACTTTATGTATGTACTGACTTGGAATAGTCAGAAGGTAATAAACGGTCTGGGATTGTGATAGACTCTTAAAAGAGATCATGTTTTGTTGATTTGAGAGCATATCATGTTGTTAGATTAAGTTGTGTTGTACGCTTAAGTGATTATGTGAATAATAATGGTATGGAGCAATTAGAGTTGTTGTGAGAGAGACAACGTGATTATGAGATATTAAGAAGCTACATTTACTGTATGTGGGGACTGATAATGTAGGCTAGGTACATAGAATAATTGTGAACTGTAGAATATTGATGACCACTGAGACCTTAGATGTACAAGGCCTTCTCGGGTAGTATGATTTGATTCAGACCAAGAATGGGAATTAAGTGCGACAATAGGTCAGATTGTGGTCGCCATTGGTCAACCAGAGTCCAAATAATGGGTCACTGGAGGTAGTCTGCTATGTGAGAGGTCACGAGGTGTAAGGCCCAATTCTAGTTAATCGTTAGACGAGCTCGTGGGCGTGTTCCACTGCAACCGGTCGTGGGCGTCGAGAAGGGCCTTAATTAAATCAATCTGAGTATAATGACCAAGTTTGGATATAGTAACTCCAAGGGTTGGAAAACAGAAGCAAGATACGAGATTATGTATGTATACTAGAATAGATTTGGAAGTGCGAGAAGAGTACGATAAGTAAGAAAATGAGAGAACAAGGGTTGAAAGAATTGAAGTGTTTGTAGTTATGACTAAGGAAATGTACGAAAAGAGAATCCTTTTAGGCCATAAATGGAAGTAAATAGTGATGATGCACACTTAGGATTTGATTCCTCGGTTGGCTTATGATGGATGGATATGCATGCGCGATGTAATAGGGCCATATGTGACATAATTGATTTCATTAAGTATAGTTAAGGAGACCATACCGAGAAATTATTTTCCAAAGGAAAAATCTTCCGAACCTCGGGAAGGAAAAATGTTTGTTAGTAAGAATTGGGTTCTCAGAATTTTTATTTTGAGACTGATGGAATATTATTTTCGGATTTGGACACGTATGGCACACCCGAGAAATCTTATGTTTTTGTGGGGCCCACAAGGTTTCCGATATTTTGATGAATTATGAAAATTTCAGAAAATGAAATATTTTAGACCAATGGGAGGGCGACACGTGTCACCCTCCACATCGCTTGGTCGAATTTGACTTAGAGGAAATGGTCAAGTCTTGTAAGCCAAATAGCCAACTTGGCACAAGATATTTGATTCACATTAATCTTGACCACACAAGTGTTTTAATCCAAACACTTGGCTTCATTATTTAACTACACACAAGTGCAAGACTAGTTTCTACACTTAGTAAATTTTTCAAGAACTTTTAGTGCTCAAGAAAGAGCTCTCGGCTAAGGGCCCTTTTCCCACACAAAAAATTTTGTTTATTGTTCATAATTCACAATACTTAAACTCAAGATCCCTAAAGGTATTCTAAGGATATCCCAACACAAAAATCCCGGAAAAATTACGTTTTTACGTTAGTCGCAACATGAAAACCTAAGGGGGTTTTCATAGTTGGAGTTGGAACTTGAAGAGGAGTTCTTCACAAGCTTCTAAGGGTTACAAATAGCGGATTGGAACGTCAAGAAGAGGAGCTAAAGTTGCTAAGGATCGACTTTAGGTTTTTGATTGTATTTGGGCTTAAAGAGGTAATAATCTCCGTCTTGCTATTGTAATTCAAGATTTCATGTTGCAGTAGTTGATAGATGAGCATGTGATATTTAGAATGAAGATTGATAAATGTTATGGAATTAGGAAGCTTAAAATCCGAGATTGACATGTTAGCCATTAAAATGGGAAATCAATTTGATCGAGAGTTATAATCGTCGCATGTTATATAAGAAAGGGATTATAGTTGTTAAAATTGATTGCGACTATATAACATGTTAGAATAACAACTTGGATTGAAAATGAAATGGGAAATGACTACTTGTTGTTATATTTTGAAATTGCCGAAATGGCCTAGAATTTTGGACAGTTTTGTCGCCTTAAGCTTTCGTTGATTAATGTCGTTATTACCTTCGTTAATTACATGTTATATGTTGAAGGGAGTCATGTCATTAAATGTTGGTATGAATTATGTATAAGTGTGGAAGCTAACATCATTGATGAATATTCAGTAAGTGGGTCCGAATAATAGCTTTGAAGGATATCCATTCGTGGTCACTACTAGTTGAATGAGTAAGAAAATATAGTGTAGTTTGGATGTTTGTTCAGTTAGAGGTTTTTGCTTTCGATAATGTAAAAGGTGGGTTCTATATATAGCAATTAGCAAGTAGGATTATGAAAAGTGAAGCATTAGAGCTAAAAAGTGTGATGACGAACAAAAAAGAACACGGAGTTGAGGATGGTAAGGAGACACGCTGGATTTTAAAACGGGTTTAATATAGGGAAAAGACATAGTAGATTGAGAACCTCTAACTAATTACTTCCTAGACAATAAAAAAGTGAATTTATTTACCTAAGAGTTTCATGTCACCTGACCTAACTCAACCCAAAAATTAGTTTATAGGATGAGTATTGTCCAAGTCCATATAAAGAATTCATGTTTTCAATATTGGTGAACAAAAAATTGGAATGAGTTTGACTCTAATATCATGTAAAGAATATGACATGTGATCCTAACTCATACTCAAAAGCTAGCTTGTAAGGTAAAAATTATTCAAATATATATAAAGAGTTCATATTTTTATTTTATTTTTGATGTGTGACTCTTACCGATACAAATATAAAAATAATTAGAAAAGAGGCACGTTTTGGTTAATAATTATTGATTTTTTTCTTTTTTTAATTGCAAAAGTTTAAATTTTTGTAACCCCACCACACCCTCCATTTCTTCTTCATTTTCCCCATCTCACGAGCTCATCCCCTTCCGCTACTAGAGCTCCAACGCACAATTTATTTTCAAACCAATAGACCAATCTCTTTCATTTTTTCACTTCTTCTCCACCAGCCCTCCACGATGCTGCCACTGCCATCCCCGCTTTCTCTTCCATCTTTACTCTTCTTATTGTTCCATTCTTTTTCTCTTTTCTCCTTTTCAGTTTCAGATTTTTTACTTTGCATTTTGTTCTAAAAACTTGTCCCCATACTCACTGAGGCCATTCAAAATGGTTTGAAATTCGTTTGGGTTTCAATTTTATGGAATAAGTAATATTAAGGACAGCTTGAAGGGAAAGAAAAAAATAAAGAGATTGAAGGTTGACTGGAAAAAATGGAAGCTTGGCGTAATTCTTTTTTTTGGCCAATATCTGTTAACACGTATCTGGATGATGAAAAATGCAGGTTTTTATTCAAAATAATAGGGTTTATTTTATTAGATATCGATTCTCCGCATTCTTGATGAAATTAAGAATAAGGTGGATAATGATTACGTGTTGACGGATATGGTGTTTCGGGTGAAATAAAAGATGCGATGTTAAAGGGCGAATCTGATTTTATAAAGGAGAAACAATAATTGTACTTCATGTCAGTCATTAATTGTAGGGCCATTTTTTACTGTTTTGACGGCTAGTGGATCCTTTTATTTTTAATCTTGTTGTTTTGTATACTATATCCTCTGTATAAAGGATCTATATTTTACCTTGAGAGAGGCTTTGGCCAACGATTCTTCCTACTTTGTTTTTATTTCTAGTATTTATTTTCTATAATATAAACTAAATTCAATTTAAATATGTAATATAATAATATAATATATAATTTAGTTGTATATATTAAAATTGAAACTTTAAAGTTAACTTTTATTTTATAGTTTATAACTTTATACTTTATAGTTTATAACTTTATATTGTAAATTTGTAATTATATTTTATTAATTTATTAGATTAGTAGATATAAGTCATATAACTTATAAGTAATAAATGATTAACAACTAAATAGATAGTAAAATTAAAATTAATGATAAGATGTAAACTTTTGAACTTTCATAACGTTAATAAGAGTACATAATGAAGTAATAATAATTTTATTTACATATTATGCATCATTTTTGCAAGTTCTTCAGAATCTATAGGTTGATTGAATTGGTTATGTTCCATATCCTCTAAATCGAGTATTAATTCCCCGCCCGCCTCCCGCCTTCCAAAATATTGCCTATTTCTTCATCTTCCGAGAATTAACGTCTCCACATCCTTGATTTCTTCTCTCGATCCGATCCAATCCCTGCCAGCACTAACACTTCTAATGTGTTTCCACCCAACGAGTGACGCGTGTCTCCTATTTGATCTCGTGCTTGGCTAAATGCACTTTCGAAGCCACCGTTGAGATCGACACATTAAGAACATCCCGCCATCGCAAGTACGGAAATTGCCTTTGTTATCCTCGCCACCATTGTAAAGCGGTCAAAATTTTTCTTCTGGCTCACTGCTTTTGCAAATAAAATTGCATCTCATCGCAAGATCGGCTTGTAGTTGGTTGTGTTGTAAAAGTGCTCCATATGTCTAAAAATTCTTCTTCATCGTCATCATCATTGAATCCTGCAGGTGTAGACACAGAACCAGAACTAAAAGGAATATTAGTAGCAGAGTTGGTGTTATCATGTAATGTAGCATAATATTCATATAATGTAGTTAAATTAGTATCAAGTTTACTTATGCAATCAAATGAAGATGGAGTTTCTGTTTGACCTATTTCCATATAAGTATATAAACTAAATATTAAATTATGACAATCTACTTTTTTAATAGAAGGATTTAAGACTGCACCAATACAATAAACATCAGGAATAGGAAGTAAAACTAACATGGCATGGAAGGTTAGCAAACAAATATTGCAAGAAAATAACATAATCATTATGAAGTCTAAAAATACCGGCTCTAGTAGTACTACGAGGAACACCTTTAAAAAAAGGATTATATACTCTTTGAATATATGTAATTAAATATGAAGAAGAAAGAAAAGGCAAACAACCTCCGATAATCATTTTTGCTAATTCAACGCGATCTTTTGGATCGCATTTAGCCAACCCCGCTTAATGGATTAAGTTGTTGTTGATCGTTCTAAATCGACATCATTCCATCAGGCCGTATGATCGAATTTTATATGTCTAGCTATAGTGCCCGCCCCCGTCACCACCCCCGCCTTATGTTTATAAGTTCTCCCACAAATATTACATTTAACTCTATCGCATCTACAACTTTATCATAAAAGAGCCACACTTTACTCCTTTTTTTCTTGCTCCGGTTCGTAAAGGAGGTCTGCGACTACGACTACCACTAGCAGCACTAACATCGATGTAAGGAACACTAAGAGTAGGTGTAGGAGTTCTGCTCTTCAAGTTCAACAATATTATCTAATTGAACGTTATCACATTCATTATCTTCATTCCAAAATCTTCTTGCATTTGATCATAATCTATATTTTGATTAGATGATGAAGAACTCATGATTTTTACCCTTGAACTAGATTTACTACAGATTCCGACGCAATTCCCTTAGTAAAGACATTATAAAATATTTAAATAATCAACAAATAAATATGACAATTTAATAAAATAATTAGAGAATGAAACGAGTGTACCAAACTTCGGATTCGTAATTCAATAGAAACTCAAGCTCAAGTCTCAAGTCTTGCTACTTTGAATTTGAAAACTAATAATATTAATAACTTGAAAATTGATAATAAAGATGATTAAGAGTATGAGAATAAGAGAATTGAGAGAAATGTTGTGTGATAAAAATGAAGAAAATGTAGAGAATTTATAGATTTTTAAAGAGTAAAATGGAATTAAAATAAATAATTAAACAAAACAAAAACAAAAATAATAATAATAATAGTGACCAGCAGCCGAAATGGCTGGCCGCCCCACTTCTCACTCTGCCCAATGGTCGAAATGACCGTTGGGCAATTTTTTTTTTTTTTTGTTAATGGTCCGGTTAACCGAATGAAACCCGTTTTTATCGCCTAACCTGGCCCGGCCTTATCGGGTTTTTAATAACTCAGCGGGTTGGGTTGGCCAACCCAACCCCAACCCAGATGCTTACCGGTCCGGGCCGGGCCGGTTAAACTACCGGGTCAACCGATCCGGTTCCGGGTCAACCCGGACAGGTTGACAGGTTTACTTATAAGTTATAACAAAAATTTAAAGTTTGTTGTACATCTTCCGCAAAGCACAACCTCAGAAACTTAAGTAATTTTACATTTTATTTTTAATTTTATATTCATATTTAGCCTAAATGAAAGGCTAAACAATCTGTGTTGAACTATGTTACACTAAATTACGAGGTTTTTATGGTAATAATACTGTAATTAGCATAAACCCATGTGAGGACGCTAGGGCGTTTTAGGTCTGTTTTGAATTAAAATAACATCGGTCAGGATTGTTAACCCAGAAAATTGACCTTTCAAATATATGAAAGCCACTGATGTCTACCTGATAAACACTGACTGAATGTATGTACCAATACACGGTTTTGACAGTTAATACATCTCCAACGGCCTGCCCTTTCCTAGAAATGAAAAAACTTTTAGCCACGATTTTCCCACGGTAACGTGTGGTCCACGTGGCGATATTTGGAGGTCCCAAGGATTTTATTTTAAAGTTTCCTGTTAGATTTTCTTCTACACTACCTAGGATTGCTATTATATGCTACATCTTCTCAATTTATATGTGATATGATTTTATTTTTGGTTTATTTTAAAATATTGATATATTTTTTTATTTTGTGATAATTTAATATTAATTTTTTCTTTTAAGTTTTACGAGATGATCTTTAATTATATAAATATTTTTAATTTATTTTAAATTATAAAATTCAAAAATCTTTTTTTTATTTCGTGCCGAATCAAATTATATCATATAAGATAGGGGATGAAATACTACTATTGCATGCACCAACCTAGAACGTGACTCTCCCTCTCCAGGAGTTGTATGAACTATGTACATTTTGGTCCCCTAAATGGGATAACTTATTTATTTATTTTTGGAAAGTTCTCCCATATTTGTTGACATTAATACCTTTATGCTATATTTTTTTTTGTTTCACTTTATGTATGATATTAGTACTTTTTTCTGAATAAGAAATTATTACTTATATTACAATTTATATATGTTTCTAAACATTAAAAGGCTGTGACTCCTAATCATTTTCATGTAAATTCTTGAAAACTATAAAAGTAATAATTCCTTCATTAAAAAATAATATGTCCTTTGGGTATAAGCAGATTCAACAAGAAGTGTATATAAGAGACAAGCATATGAAGAAGAGGGTAAAGCAGGACATGGATAGATAATTTATACCCAAATGAGTAGAAGATTTTTTTTTCGACGGAATCTGCACCGCTACTTTTTCGAAATACAGCATGTGAAACCCTGACTGAGTAGTAGAAGATTAGATATATATTTGGTTTGTTTTGTAGTTAGGAGATTCAAGGGTTGTCTTAGCCTCAGAGAATAGAGTGATAGATTGTAATAGTTATTGGATGATCAACAAAGCTTTCGTTTCACCTAAAAAAATAAATAACGTAGGGGTTCAAATGCTTAAAGTAATATAGGTTCCGCATAAAGTTTAAAATATTTGTTTAAAGCCAAACCGTTAAGTTAAAATGCTTATAGTTTATGAAAAATTTCTTTGTTTACACTAATACTGCTTTTTATGCTTTGAAGTTTCTAATAATTAATTAACATTTAAAGAGGGTTTAATACTTAATACTCTTAAATAACATACAATTATTGATTTTCATTTTCTTTTTCTTGATTCGATATATTAGAAAAATTCGACGTTGTATGCAAAATTTTATACTAACATAATGGGAATGTGTTCTTTGACTTTGATTGGTGAATCAAGAAAAGCTATTGTTGGATCATTGTGGCTACGGATAAGCAAATAAAAGTAGAAAAAATAAAGATTCGAAAGTCGACAAGCTAACAGTTTCTTATGTTGCCTCAGTGTTACGTCAACAACTTGAGGCAACACTCATAAAACAATAATAAACCTTGAAAAATAAATGCAGCGGAAAAAATAAAAGACACAAAATTTATATTTTCAAGGATATATATTAGCCCTTGATGATCAATGACCAAAGTATTGTATATATTATATACAATTACAAATAATTTTTTTTTACAATTTGTAGAAATAAAATAAAAATAATTACAAAAAACGAAGTCGCAGACTTCAGTCTAAAGACAAAAAATCTATAAAGAAACATAAAATATCTTCATTACAATTGCTTCAACAATGATTTTAATCTAGAATTTGGGCAACAATAGTAATGTAGGACTAGATGTTGTTATACTACTTTAGGCAGTGGTGTTTGATCCAATTTTTGGAGTGAATTTCCGAGAGCAGCCTTGATTATTCTTTTCTTTGTAATCTGAATACTGATACAATGAAGCTCCTCCTCTATTTATAGTGTGAAATTTTCTTGAAATTCTCACTGGTTGGTTGCGGAAGTTGAGAGAAAAGAGGCAGCAACTTGGACCAATTCAGCCTCCATGAAATCCTCAACTACATTGACTTGGTCTTCATGTTGATTTCCTTCCAAGCTTGACTTCTTCTTTTCTCACATTTTAAACACGGCTTCCTGGTTAGCTTGCCTAAGTATTTTTACCTCACTGTTTTGGTCCGGAAGAATAGGAAAAATCGTTTATAGAGATGTTGTATGTGATGTTGTCACAACACTGCAGACAACATCCTTATATTCATAAGCGACGTTGTCCTGACTAATTACTCGTGTTGTCATAACACTCATCCAACATCAACAACTACCTTGATCTATTGTGATAATGTTGGTGCAGTCTATTTTCTGGAAATCCGGTCCAACATCAGCGCACTAAACATATCGAGATAAATATTTACTTTGTTCGCGAAAATGTAGCTCGTGGACAAGTATGTGTTTTACATGTGTCCTCAAGATACCAAATTGCTGACAACTTTACGAATGGCCTTCCGCAGTTCTATTTGAAGATTTTAGGGACAGTCTCAGCGTACGACAACCGCCCACTATGACTGTGGGTGTGTGAGAATACTGTGTATATCATGATTAATTAGATTGTTAAAGTAATGTTGTATAATTAACATAATTGTAGAATTTTTGTACAAGTAGAATTATAATATTAGAAATATAGTAGAAATATAATTTTTCATATTTGGAGATTGTAAATTATATATATATATCTATTCATGCTTTAAGAATAATGAAGATATTATTTTTTCCGAATTTATGACTGGATTTCTCGCTCTCTTATGCTTTTGCAGAACTATATGCAATTTGTATTAACTGTTGCTTCTAAAATTATTTGATTTTTCTATTTATGTTATATTTTATGTTTTTGTTTGTTCCAACTTGTTTATAGTTCTTTCCTCTGTTCCATTACCCCTTTATATTATTTCTACTTCCATAAACGTTTCACTCGGTTACCAAAAATCTTTAACCTTTCATTATTGGTTCTCCAAATGACTTTCCATAACAACATTTGTGTGTTCAGACAATATGCGCACCGAAAACCATCATCTCGATTTTCTATAACAAATTTGAGTAACAGAACTTCGCGTATTCACATAATTTTGCTTAAATTGAATTCATAAATTAACGTTTAGATACTCAGAAATTATAAAAAGTAAGTTAGAAATTGTAATTCTTTTATATCACAATGGCAAAAAAATATTCTAGAATATTAGTCAATGTTCAGTACTCTAATTTATGACTGTAGTGTACATCCGTACCATCCAAATATTGAGTACGAAAACTATTAAAATCTCCTAACTAATTTAAGAAACTGTACTTATAGAAGTAATAACCAAAAACTATTTAGACAGAATAACTCCATAAAGGCATGTAACTATCAACTTCCACATGATCTCCAACTTCTGCGCATTGAGGTGGAGGTAGCATTAGTCCTTCCGCCATATTCGTAATTAATTCCGGCATGTAGAAGAGCTCTTCCTCATCCATAAAGAACCTATACTCTGGTGTTTCATCATTCATAAAGAACATAGTACTCTCTGACGTTTCAGGAGCACTGACATATTCTCGTGAAACTTCAGCAGTACTTCCAGATTCTCCTGAAATTTCAAGAGTAATGCTAGATTCTTCTGAAACTTCCTCCGACTCCGATGGTCGGAACGCTTCCGCGGCCTGAGCGGCCGCCTTCTGAATATCCTTGGAGTTAGAGGAAGCCGGGATAGTCAACCTCCAAGCAGAGTCAGAGAAATTCAAGCAAGCTGAACGACCCCTTAATGCTAAAGCCGCCACGTCATGAGCTCTAGCCGCCATTTCTGCCGTTGGAAAGGTGCCAAGCCAAATTCTTGATTTCTTATTGGGTTCTCTAACTTCGCAAACCCATTTGCCTGAATTCCTCTTCCTCACTCCCCTGTACACTGGATGTCGAGTTTCACGAAATTTCTTCCTCCCAGCCGGCTTTTTCGGGTTGTTTGAAGCTAACATAACCTCCTCATCAGAAAAATTAGCTCTACTAAGGGAGCTGCTATGATCAGAAAATGATGAAGATTCAGTAAGTGGGTCCGAATAATAGATTCTATAGACATCCATTATTGATCACTGAGTAAAAAGTACTAGTCCTAGTAGTAGTGTTGGAATTGTTTTTGGTAATAAGTAGTAGTGTTGGATGTTTGTTCAGTTAGAGATTTTTAGTATATATATATAGTGGAAGGTAGGATAGTGAAAGTGACGCAACAAAAAAAAAACACGGAGTTAAAAGGAGTGATAAGGAGACAGACTGGATAATGAAGTGTGAAGAAACCTAAGCCCAGCTGTTTTATGGGACAAGTGGATTTGTTTTAGAAAAGTTCCATAGTCTTACTTAAGTGCGTCCAACTCGTGTGGCAACTTGTGAGCCTTTCCTCTTTCTACCTTCCTTCCTTCCTTTTTGGAATAATATCTTATCTAGAATTCAATACTTTAATCAGCTACTACTCAATACTGACCAATCTTTGACATTTCAAAATGGATAACATAAATATAACTTATTCGTGCTGCATCTATTTTTGTCAACAATCTAATAAACTAATGATTTTTGGTGATTCAGTAGCTGTCAAGCCAAAGGTCAGCAGGAACTTTTTTAAAATTTTACTCCAAGAAGAAAGAAGCTTTTGCCAATGAATTTTTTTATTGTTATATATTAAGTATTATTATCAAAATTACTTTTGACAATAAAAAAAATTATTTCATATCGTTTCAATAACATTCGATGAAAAAAGTTTATGCAACAACAAAAGATGTTGAATATCCGCCCCTAAAGATAAGTTAACATTCGATGAAAAAAGTTTATGCAACAACAAAAGATGTTGAATATCCGTCCCTAAAGATAAGTTAAAAATTGACCTTCCAAATATATGAAGCCATCGAGATGATCTTACTAGTGAACTGATCAATTGTCCGCATGGACAGCTCAACTGGTTCTCAAGAGTGATAATTGAAAAAAATGAACTGATCAATTCAGTCACTTGTACTAACACACGGTTTTGACAGTTAATGTGATCATTTGCAACTGCAAGAAATTTAATTAAAGAGAAGTTTTCTCCTGGTTTATTCTGCGGAAATTAAACGCGTGGACCACGTGCAACATTTCCAGCTCCAGGATTTTATTGTATTGAATAGTCCCACAATAAAACTATAAACCCCTCAAGGTCCCTTTCCTTCTTTCCGATTAAATTCTAGATTATTCTTAAATGATGATGGTTGATATTTATATGACTTTTTTGTTTATTCTAGAAAGTTCTATACTTGTTAACACTACTAATAATTATTTTATACTTTATTTGGTATTTGTGATAAAATGCAAAACTATTTTATTTAGTATTTGATTGAATTTTTGTATTCCAATATGCAATTTGAAGGGTTATTTATATCATAATTTTGGTACTAATTTACGATTTCGTCTATCAATCCATAATAAAGCAACAAAATGATAAAGATTTCGATGTATATAAAAATAAATATATATTTGGTGTGTTATTGCCCTCGACCGATCTAATCATCCCAATACGATTTCCTTTTTTTTTTTGTATTTTCTTAATTTAATTCCTTAATTAAATTTTGATTGATTAGGATGAAGTTCCTTACGACCTCTTTTGAAATAGTTATAAAATCTCAACAAACTTGATTACACATTTCACTCTTAGCAAGGGAATAAACTTTCTTATTTCTCTAGTTAGAATGGATTAGTCGTACCTATTCAATCAATAATTAAACTATCTTGTCAATATATTTATTTAAAAGCCTTTGATAAAGTGATGAAATTGTGATCCTTTGACGTAGTAATGAAATTGTGATATATTATCATGATTATTTATTTCGTTCATTACTAAAATGAATCGAATCGAATCCTATCAAATATTAATATTTTCTTTTTATGATATTCAGATTAAAATGAATATTTGACAGCTCAACCTTGTACTCCTAGCTCACTCTTTTTGGAACTTAAGGATTAATATTGTATAAATTTAAAAAAAAATGACACATTTAATAATTCAATTTTAAAATTTAATTTATTTTTTCTATACCAAACAAATTAAACTTTTGAAGATTTGTATCAGTATTCTTTTTTATAAGGTAAAATATAAGACCTTATATACATGTTCCATCTTCTTGCTTTGAACAACATATATCTTCGAACGCTGCTTGTCATAATAATTTTCTTCAAAGTAAAAGAGCAGCTGTAATAGTCAAGGTCAAGTATCGATGACATTTGGAAGCTCACTGCAATAAATCGGTTCAAAGAGAGCGACTACAATCGCCTTATTTGGGTGAAATATCGCCCCCTTAGATCAAAGGGGACGATTTTTAGTCGCCCTTAAATTCGTCTTATTACGTCCGTTGTCATAGATCAAGAAGGGCGATTTTTCAAGTCGCCTCCTTTGATAAGGACTAAATAGGGCGATATCAAAAAGGGCGATCCCCAGAAAGACTGCTTTCAAGCCTAACGATAAGCTATTCGGACTTCTTCACTTATCAGCTCAATTCAAGGGGTTAGAGCAGGATGATTATGAAGATAGATTTGTCGCCCTATTTGGTCCTCAGGAGGCGACTTGAAAATCGCTTTATTTGGTGTGGTTCAAATAGTCGCCATTTTTTATGTATCTCAAAAAGGCACTATACTACCACTACACCACTAGTTATGTAATATGAATTGCCACAAATACACCCCGTGCCAAGAATCGAACTCGGGCCTCCTCTGTGGAACTGTGTTATTCTACCACTAAACAAGTCATCAATACTTGTTATATTTATGTTCCTCATAATCATAAATCTCTTGGTCGGTTCTAACAAGATGCCTATTTTTTTACACTTACAATTTTCGGATAACTTCGGATCGGATTCGGATTCAAATATTTCGGATATCTGCAATAATAATTTCGGATCGGATTCGGATCCGAATATTTCGGATATCCAAAAAATCGGATATCCGCAATAATAATTTCGGATCGGATTCGGATCCAAATATTTTGGATATCCAAAAAATTTGATATATGCAATTTTTGGATAATTTCGGATCGGATTCGGATCCGAATATTTCGGATATCCGCAATTTTCGGATCGGATTTGGATCCGAATATTTCAGATATCCGCAATTTCGAATAATTTTGGGTCAGATTCGGATCCGAATATTTCGGATATATAAAAAATCGGATATCTGCAATTTTCGGATAATTTCATATCGGATTTGGATCCAAATATTTCGAATATCCAAAAAATCATATATCCGCAATTTTTGAATAATTTCGGATCAGATTCGGATCCGAATATTCCGGATATTCGTAATTTTCGAATAATTTCGGATCGGATTCGGATCCGAATATTTCGGATATCCAAAATCGGATATTCGTAATTTTCGGATAATTTCAGATCGGATTCGGATCCGAATATTTGGATATCCAAAAAATCGAATATTCGTAATTTTCGGATAATTTCGGATATCCAAAAAATCGGATAATTAAATTAAAACATATCTAATTTGAAATGTACTATTATTTTTACAATATTATTTACAAATATGTTATTATTAATTAATATATTTTCAAGAATAATATGTATCCTAAATACATAATTTGTCAAGTATTAATTTTTATTTTTATTTTTAATTGTGTAATTACATATGTGACTTTAGTTAGCTTTGTAATTTACAAAAATATTCTCTATTACTTGCAGCATTTATTTATGTTTAATTGATTACTCGTCTCCTAGCTTTATTCGGGTCGTGCCAAAAAGTATTTTCAAAAAATAGATTACAACGAAAAAGCATATTTTCATGATAATCAAATTCATATAAAGAATGAAAACAAATAAGTGCTTAATTGATATTGAAACAACGAACAAAGTTTAAATACATACACTGTCTATATCAATTTTTACATTATTAATATAATTTAATATGTTATAGCAGATTACATATTATTTATGCTATTTAATAGAATTATTTGTGATAAATGAAGTTTTCTTTATTTTTTTGTTAAAAACATAACTCCAAACGTACAAGTTTATAACTTCAATTCATGTGTATTGCAAAACTTAACTTTAAATTTTTTTAATTAGCCATGAATAAACTTTTTTCAAGATTTATACAAAATTAAATTCTTAGATCAAAGGGGGCAACTAGAAAAGTCGTCCCCTTTGATGAGGACCAAAAAGTGCGACTTTTTCTGTCGCCCCCTTTGATTTAAGAATTTAATTTTTGTATAAATCTTGAAAAAAGTTTATTCATGGCTAATTAAAAAGAAGCATATTTTATTTGAAAAATGATTTTTAGCACTTTAATTATTTTATTAGTATATTCTTTTAGCACTTTAATCATTTTAGCACTTTTATTAGTATATTCTTTATGTTACCAAACTTATTATTACATTATTCTTCTAATTAAATTTAACTAAAAATACAATCTTTGTGGGATTTTTATAAACTATTGTATTTTGAATGCTTGAATTAGTCATTCATGAACCTTTGAGACAAAATATTAATTGATGGATTTAATCTTTAAAAGTAGATTTCAAATTAAATTCTTGAACTAAAAAGGGTGACTTTAAAAATCGTCTTATTTGGTGTGGCTCAAAGAGGGCGATTTTTAAAGTCGTCTCCTCTGGTGAGGATCAAAAAAGACGATTTTCAAGTCGCCCTCTTTGGTGAGACTAAAAGAATGACTTTTCACGCCTCTTGATGACAAAAATGATTTTTAAAGTCGCTTTCTACAAGACTCAAAAATGACGACTTTTAATGTCGCATCCTTTGATTATATCAAAAAGGACGATTTTTGAAGTCGTCCCCTTTTGTGAAATTAAAAATGACGATTTTAAAGTCGTCCTTTTTAATATAAATCAATTACCTTTTTTTGAGCCTATTTGTTGTAGTGGCTAGACATTCAGATTCTTACGGAAATATGGTTAAAAGAGAAGGCTAGGACAAATTAACACAGGTTTCAAAAACTTGCGCACTTATTTCACTCAAATACAATGGCCGGCTTGAAAAATAATAAATCTACTTTTCACTTGCCTAAACCAAACAAGCTTATGGACCATAATTATCAATCTTATGTCTAGGCCAATGATTTTCATTTAGCCGGAACCACAACATAGGAATATTAATATCTACATCATTACAAAATTACAATACGTGTACATCCGTACCATATCCAAATATTGAGTACGAAACTACCAATATACCCTAATTTAAGGAACTTCACTCTGAGCATTTTGATTGCATCTTGATTATAGTTACAGTTATAGAGAAGATCATAGAGCACTGTTCAAAAGAAGCTAAGTAGCGGAATCATTTAGATAGAATAGCTCCATAAAGGCATCTCAGCATCAGCTTCCACGTGATCTCCAATTTCTGAACATTGAGGTGGAGGTAGCATCAGTCCTTCAGCCATATTCGTAAGTAAGCCCGGCATGCAGAATAGTGTTTCCTCATCCATAAAGAACATACTCTCTGGCGTTTTAGGAGTATTTCTAGATTCTCCTGAAAGTACTCCTTCAGGCTCCAATGACCGGAATGCTTCGGCGGCTTCAGTAGCCGCCTTGGCGTCTGATGAAGCCGGGATAGGCAACTTCCAAGCAGAGTCACAGCAAAGTTCAAGCCCCTTAATCTTATAGCCGCCACGTAATGAGCTCTAGCCGCCATTTCTGCAGTGCGGAAAGTGCCAAGCCAAATTCTTGATATCTTATTGGGTTCTCTGACTTCACTAACCCATTTACCTGAATTTCTTTTCTTTTCGCAAAATTTCTTCCTCGCCGCTGGCTTTTTCGGATTATTTGAATTGAAGCTAACATAACTTCATCATCAGAAAGATTAGCTCTATTAGGGGAGCTGCTATGATCAGAAAATGATGAAGATTCGGTAAGTGGGTCCCTTCGAAAGATATCCATTTTTTTTATCACTGATTGAGAGTAAAAAGTACTCTAGTAGTGTTGGATATTGTTTGATCAGTTTCAACGTTTTTGCTTTCGGGTGAATGTGAAAAGTGTGTTTTCTATATATAGTCTATGAAAGCTACTATAGTCTATAGATAGAAATATATGATGATCGAGTGAAGCATTGAAGCTAAAAAGTATGATGACTCAAAAGAACACGGAGTTATAGGGTGATATCTGTTTTATGCGACAGCTGGACTTTGGTTTAAGAAAAGCTAATAAGTTTCCAAACCTTAAATGTGTATCTCGTGTGCGTTTTACAGATGTGGCAACCTCTGAATATTTCTAGTTTCTACCTCTCTTTCTTCCTTCCTTCCTTCCTTCCCTTTCGGAATATGTCTTATCTAGAATGCGACTGGAACTACTTAGGATACTATTGAGTATTGACCAATATATTGACATTAAAAAAATATATGAGTTGATTCGTGTTGTCAAGTCAAAGGATACTGAATACGAATAATCTTCTTACTTGTTTGGCTACATTAAGATTCTCCAGAAGCTAATTTATTTCTAAGACGGGAAATAATATCTTAGTGAATACAGTACGTAGTTAGAAACTACAGTTCTTTTATACATCTCAATTTATGTGATATAGTTTGACTAAACACGAAATTTAAAAAATAAATAAAAATTTGAACCGTGTGATCTAAAATAAGTTAAAGATATTTGTGTGGTTATAAATCATCTCATTAAGCGTAAAAATTTAAATTTAAAGTTAAATTATTATCAAATAAAAAAATGTGTTATTCTTTTTTTAATTTTAATTGACTAAAAAGTTAAGTGTGGGACAAAATATCATTTTTGTATCTACTTGATCATTTATAGCATAGTAACGGAGAATTAGAATAGTTATTCTTGTGTCCTTTCTAATTAGGCTACTTCCTTTTTTTTCTTGTACGTTTATTTATTTGGTTTCATTTTAATTGGAGAGTTTATTTTCTTAAATATGGGTTTGTGGATATAGGTATTTTGAGTCGACATCGAGAAAAAGATAGTATTTTGATATTGCCATAACATATTTCAAGATCAAGCACAATATTTGATATCTAAATTGTTAAGAATCTCACATCGAACATGTACTTCTTATATGACCAACAATTTTCACCCTACAAATTTATTTTTTGAATTGAGTTAGACCCAAAATTTATTCTTTTACTTAAAACAATCAAATTCTTCGAGAAGGACGGGGAAGGTGTTGAGTGGCTTGCCTTTGACTAATAGGTTGTCACTTTACTTAGAGCGTCCAAATGTAATTGTATGGAAGGATAAGTCAAAATATGACCTTTCAAAGGCATGTTCCACTAAGCTAACACTGGCTGATCATTCATTCATGAGTCATTTGGTTCACGTGCTACCTACATGCTAGAGTTATGACACATAAATTATTTATATGGTGAATAATAATATACAAATTATTATACAAAAACTAATAATACACGATTTATTATGCAAAAAATAATACTCCCTAACACAAGAATAGAATTATTATGTAGAGAATATCTACTTCAACAAAAAAAATCGAAGACTGTCAAATAGCCAAGTCCAGAGAGATAATTAAGACTACTTTTATAGTTTAGATATTCTGCCTAATAATTTTGTCTTTCAACTTCTACAAGAGATTGATTCATTCTTCATTAGTTAACAGTTGTGTCGAGATTTTTCTTTTTTGGACCTTCAACCAAGCACCGAATTAAATTACATTATTTTCTTAATCTCTCCAACTAAATATTGTACTCCTTTCTCCGAATTTATCTGTCACTATTTGAATGCGTACAATTTAAAAATGAAATGATCACATAAATGTTGGAAATTAATTTATTAAACGTGAATATAGTTAATCCTATTATTTATTACTCGAACATGTGGGGCCCCGCACGTCTGAAACCTTGTTTTCATACACGTGCACACGTTGTGCCAAGGATCACAAATTTTCTTAGTGAAAGAGATATTGGTACATATAAGATATGTTCGGGACATGAAATGATAGACGGTTATTGACCAAATGACGTTGATAAATGAAGGAAGAATTACACAAAGTATGAATGTCGAAACTAGTCGGAAAAAGGACCTAGACGCGGGAAAAACCTTCTCGCCGGAACTCTCTGAAGTTTCGGCGCCGCGACGCCAACCTGCAGGGTCACGACGCTGCGACGCCAACCTGCAGGGTCACGACGCTGCGACAGTTTCAGAACGTTGGAAGCAAATTTAAGGTGATTTTTGGGCTGTCTTTGGAGTATTAACTCTTCATTATGTTGCTCATGAATTCAACCATTATTTGGCTGAATTGTAACTCCACAATCAAGTCTAATTCAAGGCCATTATTTGGTATGTGGAAGGTCATCTTCCAACACTATAAAATGATGCCATTGGCTCTTTTGCAAGACACACTTGACACAACATTTCAGAAAGTATGCTTCCATCTCTTGCAATTCTTCACACACTCAAAGATTATTCTTTTATAGTAAACTCTTGAGTTATCCTTTGTTCAAGAGTTTGTGGTTATTTTATCTTGGGAGACGAATTGCCAATAGCCGTTAAGGGATTTATACGGGGCAATATTGTCTTAAGGACAAATTGAATATCAATCGACTCAACCAACCTTTAGTTATTTTCCATTCCAGATTGTAATTTGTTGTTGTTGTTATTTTCCGATTTTCTTGTAATTTGCAATTTTACCCAGAATCTTAAGACAATATTGGCTGTTAACAACAACATGACCGGAGAACATCAAACCAACACTTTTCAAGGCAACTCAAATGCCTTCGATGCTCAAGGCTCAACTAGTGCCAACCCCACTGCTGCTCAAGGCATTCCAAACGTCTTTACTACTGCTAATTGGAACACCATTGTTCCACCACCCTCTGGTTTTTATCATGAACGTCCTGAGAAGTTCATGGGAACAAACTTTCAGAGATGGCAACAAAAGATGCTTTTCTTTCTGACGGTTATGGGAGTGGGGCCAAGAGATCCATGTCACTAATAACATGAAGTTTACTCTAGATGCCTGGAGTCATAGTGATTTCCTTTGCCGAAACTATATCCTGAATTGCCCATCTGATCTTCTTTACACGGTATATTGTACTGTTGGCACTGCCAAAAAATTATGGGATAAGCTTCAGATGAAATACAACATCCAATATGGGGGTTCTAAGAAGTTCATCATTGGAAATTTTCTAAAATTTCAAATGGTGGACAACAAGACGGTGGTATCCCAAGTCCAGAAATTTCAAATAATTGCACATCACTTGGATTTGGAAGGTTTAAAGCCAAATGAACAATTTTTTGTTGGCTCGTTGATTGAGAAGTTACCTCCCTCGTGGAATGAGTTTATGAGTTATTTAAAACGAAAGAAATGACTCTAGATGAGCTTATTGTCAAACTCCAGATTCAGGAGGACAATAAGAAGGCCATGCCAAAGGGGAAGCAGCCCGCTGAGGCTAAGGCAAACATGTCGGAAGTAAGAGGGTACCCAAGCAAGAAGCGTAAGTTCCAAAAGGATGCAAAGGGCCCAACAACTGAAAAGTTTAAAGTGACTTGCTTTTATTGTGGCAAATCTGGCCACATGGCTAAGGAGTGCCGCAAACTCAAGAATGCTAATAAAGTAAAGGCCAAAGGAAAGGTCAAGGCTAACGTCGTCGAAGATACTCGTTTTGACGATATGGTTGAGGAATTTTCGGCGGTGGTTCTTGAGGCAAACCTCGTTGAAAATCCTATGCAATGGTGGATGGACATAGGTGCCACCCGCCACATATGTTCCAACAAAGATGCCTTTTCCACATATACACCGGTCACGGACAAAAAACTGTTCATGTGAAACAACGCTTCTTCAGAGGTGCTGGGGTAGGAAGGTGGTCCTAAAAATGATGTTCGTGAAGGAGCTGACTCTGAAGGAAGTGATGCATGTCTGTGGACCACTATTGGTGAACGCTGGTTTTAGGCTAGTGTTTGAATCTAATAAGTTTGTAATCACTAAACATGGAATGTTTGTAGGAAAAGGCTTCGTTTGTGAATGCCTCTTTAAGGTTACTTGTCACGACTAGACCCGACGGGCCGTGACCTGGTGCCCTACCTGGGCACCCTTATACCCATCTGTCACATATAATCACACAGATACCAAGGATAATGTAGAAAGCAGTAAACCATATCAAAATAGGCAAGCCGACAAGGCTGCCACTATATACGGAAACATCCCAAAATAAAGTGTAACAGTACAGCTGACCAAAACACATATACAATCCACACAAGCCCAAGACACGTCTACCACATACACTTGTCTACAGACCTCTAAGAGTATGATAGTGAAACATGACGGGACAGGACCTCGCCGTACCCCTGAATATACTTTAAGTCTTCAACAAAAGAGTCTGTACCAAAAGGACTTGGCTCCGGATCAATGGAGCTCTCCAAATAGCTGAACAGGAATCCTAGACTGGAGGATCACCAAACTGAATATCTGTACATGCGGGCATGAAACGCACTTCCGAAAGTGGGTCGACGAAATAATGTACTGAGTATGTAAAACATGTAATACTGTAAAGGTGATCATAGCTGGTCAAAGATGACAGGAGACAAGTATGATAACCAAAATACCAATACAACTGTGTCATATAAAAATGAGAGTCAACTATGCCTTATAAAAATGAGAGTCATATCAAAATCATGGATGTCTGTCCATAAAATCATCATATACATATACATATAACGTGTCCCGGCCCTCTAGTGAGGGACTCGATAGAATCATCATATCATGGATACATGTCCATATAACATACCCGGCTCATTCTGGGACTCGGTGAGCTCATCATCATCATGGATGTCTATCCATGGAATCATCATATATACATATAACGTGTCTCGGCTCTCTAGTGAGGGACTCAATGAACAATGCAAGGCTGTGCACGAACTTGACCCGGCCCGGGACTCGGTGAAATGGAATAATAACACTTGGCACGAGTAGATTATCATGAGCAATCATATGCAATTATAATCACCATTTGACTATCAATGGAATAAATAGAATGCGCTATCACTTGTAAAATCAAAGGCAATTATCATATCAAGTATCATTAGGAATCAAGATTCAATGGAATGATGTACGTCCGCTTACACTCATTTTATATAAATCATGCCAAAAGAAAAAATGAATGATTTCACATACCTTATTGTCGAACTAACCAACTCAATATTTAGAATTCGTCTCGATTAGTACTTCAACCTATAACAATAGTAATTCGTTCGTCAACTCTATGACTTCTAGTATAAGTTATATGCCGAATGATAACTAGTTTTTTATATAAAAAATTGGGCAGCACTTCCCCTATTTATACACGCATCCACAACTCATAAACAATGTCAACAATACCAATAACCAAGCACAATTCAAGGATATAACAAAATTAGTCCATATACATCATTTATGCTACCTTATACATTCTTTTTCCTTACATTCATGGGGTACAACCAAAACAACAACCAAGGTGATTAATACACTTATTTCTCATGTTAATTCGGCCTCTTAATCCACATTAAAACAACCCTTAAAAACAATCCATACACGGTCTATGTTCTAGCAACGACAAGCGTGCAATGTACAACTTTTCTACACCTTTATTCCTTTAGGACATATATTAGTAATTACCACAACATATATGTAACGACCGTCTGGGTTCAAGCATCGTGCCTTACCCGGCACCCTGGTGACACAACATCGAGTAATCAATGAACATAAAGACAATACATGAAACCAATGTAAAATGACGGTGAAATAAGACAAAGCAACTAAAAGCGGTTACCTTCGATATATATAAATAGCAATTCGAATAGCATAACCTCTTACAAATTCTGCCACAACAAGATTACATGCACTTCTAAGAAATGATACGACAATAATGGCGGACGGCCCCGCCAAACCCCGAATGTAAACACTTACTACGACAGGACTATACCACCGATAAGCCTCCGAGAAACGAGCTTCCCAAAGCCGAACGTGATCGTAAGAGCGAGGATCAACGATCGTGTACCTTTACTCGCGCATGAACGCAGCCGGGCGAGGTCGATAACAGTGCAGAGTATGTGAAACGAAAATAAATATCAGAAATGAAATCATAGTAGTCTATATAAAGCAGAGACATGTATGATAACAAAACTACAGCCTGACAAACAAGCAAATATATCAAGTCGTGACTCACGCCTCAAAGTCATCACTCAAACATAACAACGGGTCTCACGCCACAACATCAATCATGCCTGTGGAATACCTTCCTCACCGCTAGCTTTATGATATACAAGCACCAAGGAATACACATGAACACCGTGTCCCACTGTGTCCTAATAAAACAAGACAGGTAAATGCGAAGGCATAGCCGACACTAACACCCACGCATCAACAAGGTCATAAATCAGGTCATGATATCTGTCTGCAGTCATTACATGATAAAAGCCGTCACTCGCCCGAGATCAAATGCGCGTCTAGCCTCGAACTCTCGCACTCCGCATAGGCCAACCTCGCATGAGGTATAACCCCGCATCGAGGGTAGCTACTCCCCGGCATCGTCCTGGACTCGCAGTCCGCATGGCCACAAAGACCGCATGACCATAAAGGCCGCGACACTAACTCGAACTCGTAGTTCCGCATGGATCCTCGGACCCGCATGAGGTATTCTCGAATCACGGTCCTGCATCGCTGAGTCTACCCCGCGTGACGGAGGCGCCTTAACCTCCGCACAAGTCAGGTGAGTGGTACAATACCAACATAACGGCTGATAGTCAAACAACTTTAAGCGCAGTCGAAGGGAAAACCCCTTTACACTAACATCACAAGATACTAACACACGTAGCATCCTAACATGTTTACTTATCAAATCAACAAGAAAGTATTACAAGGCTATCACAAACCAATACAATCAAGTTATTCACACAAGGTACTTTCTACTAACAAGTTCGTATCCATTCCCAAAGTACTTCACACATTAAATCTTTAAAAGATCTGTTTCTTTCACATAAGTCACACAATACCCGTAGCATAAAATAGAGTGACTGTCCTTTTAAGAAGACCAAAACTCTTACCTTTGTAAATCAAGTAACAACATTATTTTCCAAACGTCCAAGTTTGCCTAATTTCAAATGTTCATGTTTCTTATTTTAGAAAGGTTTCGTAGTTCATAGTCTTATTCATTTAAGAATATAATTCTTTTAAACAAATGAGAAACATAAGCCTTATATGTGAGTAGGATATTCTTGTTTATAACAATCTTATTACCAATGACCATGATCTAGAAATATCATTTTGTCTCATCTTAGCTTCTATGCAGATGGAAGTTTCTACCGGTTTTAATAATACTTAATTATTCAAAACATTTTCCTTTATTAACGCTCGCAGTTGGTTTGTCGATACACATTCGATTTCCAAATCAAGAAACATTCTTAAGCCGTTATACCTAACTTCCCATATAGATAGTATAACTCTTAATTTTTCAAAAACCAAGTATTACTTCAAGTTCTCTATTAACAAATAACAAGCCATTTATAGTTAAAATCAGTAACATATTAAAAACCACAAGTATTTTCTTACCAACATAAAGTCATTATAATCGACTTCCCATAAAGCCGTTATAACACTTTATGTTTTAAACCAATTAAATACATTTAGCACACGACGCTCACCGCACTACATAGTTCACACATATCATGCTGTAAGAGATAGGAAGAGGTTCACATACCGCGACGTGTATCGACTAATAGCAAAACGCCCAAGTACCTCAAACCGCTTGGCTACTCCTTAGCCCTAGATCGCGCCACACGTAGTACTTCAACCTATAAGGCCACAAGGCGCTTATTAACATTTAGGTCTAACCAGAACATTCTACGTAAAATTCGAAGACCTCCCCGCAACAACAGAAATCTCCTCCTCTATCGAGGCCGACTACCAAGCCAACCAGTGGGTTATACATCTAACCCTAACTGTACAATTCTACTCCACTGCACTACTACACAAGTCTCATAATACAAATGTCTGCATGTAAAAACAGCTTTAGTACTCTTCTTCAAAAGGTTTCTTATTATTCAGCTTAAGTCCAAAGACATCACGACAACAACGTTCATTCTATATATATAGTATACTTCAACTATATAGTCTAACAATATGTAATTTCCAATTACAACAGAGGACAAGATAATTACCTCGATAAGCCCATAATTATCCTAGTTAAAGTCGATCCCGGCAAACGCTTAGCTCCAACTCCGCGCCCAACCCGCACTAAACTACCCTTAGAAGTTCTAACCAACTTCTACATACTACTCCAACTAACCATGGAGATTTTCCTGTGGTTTCTGGCCAGGATCGACAGTAAGTATAATAGTATTTCGGGCTTTTCAGATAGGTATAACCTTAGAATACAACAAGGTATATGGCTAAGGTAATTGGGCATTATAACAATACTTTTGAGAGTATTTCTACCAAGAGTGGGTATTATACAAAAACAACTAGCAGTGGGTACTTATCTAGCACCCCAGAGTGGTGTATACCCTCGCTTACCCCACTCAGTGGGGAACTCTCGCCAGGGAGGAAGGCTTTTGGACGAGAACCACAAGAAGGGAGAGGAGGGATTTTAACACTTAAGATTTTAGGATGAAGAAAGTCTTCAACATAGAGTGGTATTTATAGCAACCAACGGCCAACCAACGCCAAGATCACGCCAAGTGCAAGGCAAGTGTAGGCCAAGATCTTGCCAAGTGCCCCTTAACCAACTAACACACAAATATCCTACCAACTAAAGCCATTCCAATCGCCACAATAACGCCTCACATCCATCAATTGGAGGTGACAAGTGTCGCCTCCCGCTGGTCCAAAATGTTTCGCCTCTGGGAAAAATCCGCAAAATAAAATATGGCATAGCCGAAATTCCCTACGAAAGTCGTGGAAAACGTTTCACTAAAAACGACTCTAACCGTGTCAGGCACAAAATTAAATCGCCAAGCCTACTGAAGTTCGAATTTCCTACGACGCCCTCGCACATACTGGAAATACGGTATAACATTCTCCTCCTTAGAAACATTCGTCCCGAATGTTCCTTCTAAGTCTTAAAACAAACGCGCCGGATAGTCCTCACCGCTATACTTATTTAAAACAATCTCGCACGCATGGCCACTTTAACCAACTTGCGCAAAATACTTACCTCCAAGTCCACGAGACACACCTCTAACATCACAAACGCTCCCATCCAAGGGTCTAAAATATAATTCCTTCGCATTTCTCCATACAAAAGAAATGATCACATCTACGCCGCCATACACGCCGCTTCTTCTCTTACGTGTCGCACTTTCTCAGACACTCGATTCTTACCACATGATACCACTTTTGTCACTTTGCCCGAGGCATAAACCTTCTCGTGCAACCCAACAAATGGTACCGATCGCATGCGATCATCTGCGGCTATCGTGACACCCAAACTCTCGATATCGCTTCGCTCAAACTCGGTTACTATCTCTAACGGTCATCATTAATCGGGAACACTGCGGATGGATTTCGATACTTCCGATCATAACAATACGAAAGATCGGACGTCTCGCCTCCTAAGTCGGACGGCAAGAACTAACATATAGGCAACCCGCCTATTCTTCACATGAACTCAAAAGGGCCCAAAGTAACTCGCTAAGTTCCTCTGTTTTTCCAAAACTCGCCACACCCTATCCGGTGGTACCTTCAAGACCGACCACAACTCAACTCTAAGCGTCGTCGCCGATTATCCGCACGATTTCCGAGCCGCGAACTTCTTCTAGACAAGCTTCACTATCCACGCTTTGGAACAAGCTCAACCAACCGTCAACCTTGCCAACATCGAACCAATCGATCGACAACTTACACTTCCGCCTCTACAAGGCTTCATAAGGCGACATCCGAACACCGAAATGGTAGCTTAAACGCTTCTCTACAGAGACAACAATCCCACAACTACCCCGAAATCCACACCGCCCGGCGGCGAATGCGATTCGAGACTCACCGAGTTCTTAACCTTGCTCGTAAAACTTCAAACAAAACAGCCGTAACTGGCTCCATCGTCGCCATAAGGTGAAGGTAGGCACCTCGCAGCCCTACAACCTTTCGATAACTCAACACACCGGTAAACGGCCCCGATCAAGAACACGATGAAGCTGCCCATCGCCCGACCATCGTCAACGCGTCCACGAACTCGCACGGGTCAACTAAATTTGGGCCTAACACCTCGTGACTTATCACAAGGCGGGACCACCACAAACTGACCCCACCACCAACCATGCCGCGGGTTGACCCGTAACGTGGCCTCAACCCGACCTGGCAACGCGCAAAACGCTAGCTCCACGAAGGAAAACTCTCACTAATCACGTTACGAAAACCTAGCGGTCTTCTTAGCTCAACTACCCTCTTTCATTTCACACTACTCAGGGACTTATCCCACAAACATAGCTCACGTGCACTATGCACTCCTATAAGGATCAAACATAACACTACACCTTTACCCGAGATGGCCTTACCTCTAAGGTCTCTACGTATAAAGCTCTAAGGCTCACACTTTCTCTATCCCTCAACATCTTACTCGGTTAAACAACCATGATCTAATCAAAACTAACACACTGCTATCAGAACATAGCACTTAAGGTATACTCACCTGATCACATAAACAAAACTCTAGAGGGTTAAAGATATACCAGCAACTCTTGTTTCACTCCCTTAATCATTCTAATCAAACCTCGCCTGCAGGCGATACCGTGAGAGATGACAAACTACCCACCAACTCGGGCTAAGTTCTCTTACAAGGACACCTTCGACACCGCACTGACGGTCATAGATACAACAAGTACCAACTAAAAGACGACATTCCCGATGACGCTCGCCACATCCGGAAGCCCCGGAGTTCGCCAACTCCCGCACACCCCGAACGCCCCGAAATTCGTGGAAGACCACTTTGCAGACGTGGATGTGCATAATCAAATCTCGCGGTGAGGTGACTCGCCAAAGTTACCAAATGACCTTCGCTCGCCTCTTCGTTGTCCTTCGTTAACCCGTCGATCTCTACGCTTTGCCGCGCATAAGCCCGCATACGTGCCATGCTCGCCTAATCGAAGGATTACCTTTGCACAACCTTCTCTAGGTAGTCATCAAGACTCGCGATACATCGATACTCTCTGTAGCCAAATCCATACTAGTAATGCGGTCGCCTCTTTGCAATCTATATTCACTGCTCCCGATCGTGGAACCGAAGATTCAAATATCATGGCCGCAGAGGAATCGCCGCCGTGCTAAACTTTATCGGGCTAGTGATGTCGAAATCCCCGAACGAAGCACCTAACTCAGTGATGATTGGGCTGTGCCTCGTAACCCTCGACTCTACTGCCTCCTCTCGCTGCCTCGGGCGGGTTGCCTACGCGAGGCATAGCGGTAAGGAAAGAAATACGTTTAGAGGTCCAACTTACAACATACTCTAAGGCACGATCTCAGAGTGAGAAGAATAGAAACCAATCCTAAATACCCTATAGCCTCTCGATTATCGTGGTGCACAACACACCGATAATCAAGACTCTATCGATACGGTCAGTAGACACTTTCCGAGGATTAATCGCTCGATACCACTTTGTAACGACCCGCGTCGGCCCGCATCGTGCCTTACCCCGCACCCTGGTGACACAACATCGCAGTAATCACGAACATAAAGACAATACATGAAACCAATGTAAAATGACATGAAATAAGACAAAGCAACTAAAAGCGGTTACCTTCAAGATATATATAAATAGCAATTGACGAATAGCATAACCTCTTACAAATTCTGCCACAACAGATTACTGGACTTAAGAAATGATTCGACAATAATGGCGGATGTGGGCCGCCAAACCCCGAATGTAAACACTTACTACGACAGGACTATACCACCGATAAGCCTCCGAGAAACGGAGCTTCCAAAAGCCGAATCGTGATCCTAAGAGCGAGGATCAACGATCGTGTACCTTTACTCGCAGATGAACGCGGCCCCGGAAGAGGTCGCATAACAACCGAAAGTATGTGAAATCAAAATAAATATCGTAAATGAAATCATAGTAGTCTATATAAAGCAGAGACATGTATGATAACAAAACTACGATTCACAATAAACAAGCAATATATCAAGTCGTGACTCACGCCAAAGTCATCACTCAAACATAACAACGGGTCTCACGCCCACAACATCAATCATGCCGTGGAATACCTTCCTCACCGCTGGGCTTTATGATATACAAGCACCAAGGAATACACATGAACACCGTGTCCCACCGTGTCCTAATAAAACAAGACAGTAAGGCACGAAGGCATAGCCGACTACTAACACCTACGCATCAACAAGGTCATAAATCGTGTCATGATATCTGCCTGCACCGTCACATGATAAAAGCCGTCACTCGCCGCAGATCAAATGCGCGTCTAGCCCTCGAACTCCGCAGCTCCGCATAGGCCAACCTCATAGGCCCGCATAGGTATAACCCCGCATCGAGGGTAGCTACTCCCGCATCGCCCCGACTCGCACCGCACGCCACAAAGACCGCATGACCATAAAGGCCGCACACTAACCGGAACTCCGTAGTTCGCACGGATCCTCGACCCGCATGAGGTATTCTCGAATCACGGTCCTGCATCACCGAAGTCTACCCCGCGACGGAGGCGCCAACCTCCGCACAAGTCAAGGCGAGTGGTACAATACCAACATAACGGTGATAGTCAAACAACTTTAAGCGCAATGGCGGAAAACCCCTTTACACTAACATCACAAGATACTAACACACGTAGCATCCTAACATGTTTACTTATCAAATCAACAAGAAAGTATTACAAGGCTATCACAAACCAATACAATCAAGTTATTCACACAAGGTACTTTCTACTAACAAGTTCTGCATCCGTCTCCCAAAGTACTTCACACATTAAATCTTTAAAAGATCTTTCTTTCACATAAGTCACACAATACCGTAGCGTAAAATAGAGTGATCATTCTTTTAAGAAGACCAAAACTCTTACCTTTGTAAAATCAAGTAACAACATTATTTTCCAAACGCCCAAGTTTGCCTAATTTCAAATGTTCATGTTTCTTATTTTAGAAAGGTTTCAGAGTTCATAGTCTTATTCATTTAAGAATATAATTCTCTTTAAACAAATCGGAGAAACATAAGCCTTATATGTGAGTAGGATATTCTTGTTTATAACAATCTTATTACCAAATGCATGATATAGAAGTATCATTTTGTCTCATCTTAGCTTCTATGCAGATGGAAGTTTCTACTGGTTTTAATAATACTTAATTATTCAAAACATTTTCCTTTTATTAACGCTGCAGTGGTTTGTCGATACACATTCTGATTTCCGAAATCAGTAAAACATTCTTAAGCCGTTATACCTAACTTCCCATAAAGCTAGTATAACTCTTAAGTTTTCAAAAACCAAGTATTACTTCAAGTTCTCTATTAACACATAACAAGCCAGTTATAGTTCAAATCAGTTACCTTTTAAAAACCACAAGTATTTTCTTACCAACATAAAGCTGTTTATAACCGACTTCCCATAAAGCCGTTATAACACTTTATGTTTTAAACCAATTAAATACATTTAGCACACGACGCTCACCGCACTACATAGTTCACACATATCATGCTGTAAGAGATAGGAAGAGGTTCACATACCTCGACGAGTATCGACTAATAGCAAAACGCTCAAGTACCTCAAACCGCTCGGCTACTCCTTAGCCCTAGATCGCGCCACACGTAGTACTTCAACCTATAAGGCCACAAGGCGCTTATTAACATTTAGGTCTAACCGTAGAACATTCTACGAAAATTCAAAGACCTCCCCGCAACAAACAGAAATCTCCTCCTCTATCGAGGCCACTACCAAGCCAACCAGTGGGGTTATACATCTAACCCTAACTGCACAATTCTACTCCACTACATTACTACACAAGTCTCAGAATACATTCTATGTAAAACAGCTTTAGTACTCTTCTTCAAAAGGTTTCTTATTATTCGGGCTTAAGTCCAAAGACATCACGACAACAACGTTCATTACATATATATAGTATACTTCAACTATATAGTCTAACAATATGTAATTTCCAATTACACAGAGGACAAGATAATTACCTCGATAAGCCCATAATTATCCTAGTTAAAGTCGATCCCGGGCAAACGTTTAGCTCCAACTCCGCGCCCAACCCGCACTAAACTACCCTTAGAAGTTCTAACCAACTTCTACATACTACTCAACTAACCATGGAGATTTTCCTTAGTGGTTTTGGCCAGATCGACTAAGTATAATAGTATTTCGGCTTTTCAGATAGGTATAACCTTAGAATACAACAAGGGATATGGCTAAGGTACTTTGGGCATTATAACAATCCTTTTGAGAGTATTTCTACCAAGAGTGGGGTATTATACGAAAACAACTAGCAGTGGTACCCACGGCTAGCACCCCGGAGTGGTGTATACCCTCTACTACCCCACTGTGGGGAACTCTCGGCCAAGGAGGGAAGGCTTTTGGACGAGAACCACAAGAAGAGAGGAGGGATTTTAACACTTAGAAGATTTTAGGATGAAGAAAGTCTTCAACATAGAGTGGTATTTATAGGCCAACCAATGGCCAACCAATGGCCAAGATCATGCCAAGTGCAAGGCAAGTGTAGGGCCAAGATCTTGCCAAGTGCCCCTTAACCAACTAACACACAAATATCCTACCAACTAAAGCCATTCCAATCGGCCACAATAACGCCTCACATCCATCAAATGGAGGTGACAAGGTCGCCTCCCGTTGGTCCAAAATGTTTCGCCTCTCGGAAAAATCCGCAAAAATAAAATATGGCATAGCCGAAATTCCCTACGAAAGTCTGGAAAACGTTTCGCCGAAAAACGACTCTAACCGGGTGTTGTGCACAAAATTAAATCGGCCAAGCCTACTTGAAGTTCGAAATTTCCTACGTACGTCCCTGCGTACATACTCTGGAAATACGGGGTATAACAATATATGCATGTTCATAATTTATATTTCCAGCATTCTAACTTATCAAGAACAGTCCTTAAACACACAACAATATCCAACGATTTCAGGTGTGTCTCGGCACACCCAACATAATACCACAACTCTTCTTATAACTTCTTAAACTCCAATTTCATGTTTCAACACTTTCATATAACCAATTACAACTTTAAATATCAAGATTTCTTTTCAATTTCAACATGCAATTAGTGACAATAATAACAACAACAACAATCAAATCAAATGTATACAAAACAGTCCCAAAATCGGTAATCACAACTCCAACAACAACCACATGCATTTCTCTTATTTCCAATTCCTCTTTAACATGAGTTTATCTCTTAACTACAACATAATTTAATTTTTAGCCCGAAACAGTCCCTCTAAGTCACAGCGACTACTCCAATTTTGCAATATTTCTACAACTTCTTTCAATTACAAGGACATGCATGCATTCATTACAAGTTTAAACCTATTTTACTTGCATGTTCTTCATCCAAAATATTCATCTTCAAAACTAATGTTCTTGGAATCAATTCGGTCCAGCATTGTCGATTTCTCCACTGTTTTGGGGAGTTTGTTATGGCTTGGAACTTAGTAGAGAATAATATCTTAGAATGGGAGTTGGTTAGAGCTTCAACTTAGCTATGAAGGAAGATAGAAATTTGTTTTGGAGATGAGAGAGATGTGGAAGATGAGGGATAGTGTAAAATCCGGAAAAAAAAATAATAATATATAGTTGTGGTTGGGTTAATAAAAAAAAATATATACATTAATTAGTTCCAACAAATGGATTTGCAGTCTTCAATTCATTCTTTAGTGAAGGAATGTGAAGCCCCAAATTTGTTACAATAACAATAAACATTATTGTGTCTATGTGATTATGTTACGACCTTATTCACATTCGAGGACGAATGTTGCTTAAGGAGGAGAGAATGTAAAATCCGGAAAAAAAAATAATAATATATAGTTGTGGTTGGGTTAATAAAAAAAAATATATACATTAATTAGTTCCAACAAATGGATTTGCAGTCTTCAATTCATTCTTTAGTGAAGGAATGGGCAACACATCCGAAAATGACATTTTCACTCTTAAGTGATTGGTCATATTAGTTTTTGGTAATTAAGAAGGTGAAAGTAATATACTATTATTGAACTTTTAAAAAAAAAAAAAACACTTGCTATGACTTACATTTTGCATACGGAAAAAAAATTGAATGAAAATTAGCATTATGACAATTGAATTCTAGACTTGTTAGCCTTGTCATAAATCTCATCAACTAGCATTACCCTACATATTTATGTTTAGAAAATGGAGTAGACTAATTGTCTTCACCTGGGCACTTGGACTGAAAATGTCCACTACCCTACCCCCTCCCCTTAATTCCTCTCAACTCTTACCCTTCCACCTTCCACCTCCCACACTTCTACTTATACATTGTACTTGACACAAATAAAATACCTAGCACAAAGAATACAAAATCAGAAAAAACAAGTGAACAAGAAGAGGAAAAATCTGAAAAACATCAAGAGATAAAGGAGAACAAAAATAGGAATACTAGGGAGCAATGATCACTTGTAGCAACAAAACAACAATCTTTTTCACGCTTACAAGGTGAGTTTTCTCACTCAGAAATTCTTGGTAACATCCTTTATTTTTAGTTCAATACATGTTAGAATAAGAATTGAGTGTTGAAAAGAAATATTGAACTTTTGATTGTTTAGACAACTAGTTGCGTCATGAACTTTACGAACTGTTCTCACTGAATTATAATTGTTAGAATTTGATGAAATTCGGAGGAGTGGTACACCTCTCTAATATGATCATATAGAACCAAAAATGAGGTAAAATGGACATACGGTTTGAAAGTTATCATAGTTCAAAGTTCCTGCCTTAGATTTGGCCGAAATTCGGAAAGACATAATTACAGACTGTTTTTATTGAGTTTTACTTATTAGAATTATATGAAAATTTACATGGTTGTAAATCTCTCTGTTACGAACAGATATAGATAAATAGTTATTAAAACGGACTTACGAGTTGAGAGTTATTGTATTTTGAAGTTTCTGCCTCGGATTCATCGGAATCCAGAAGGCAGGACGGTTAAACGTAAAACTGTACTAATATGTGGGGAATATGAAAATTGTTGCTAAATGAAAGTTATAGATCTATCTGTTGTGGACATTTTGAGACCTTACGGGGGTCTATACGACTTACGGATTGAGAGTTATCGTTGTTTAAAGTTTCTGCCTCGGATCTATCGAGATCCAGAAAGGGCAGCGAATAAAAGTGTAAAACTGTACCAAACGGTACAGAATATGAAAGGATGGTTCATATGGAGACGTGTAGCTCTCTGTTCTCGTCATTTTGAGAATTTATGGGGCTTGAACGGGTTTACAGATTAGGAGTTATGACTATTATAAGATTGGGTGCTGTTTAATAAAAAAATTCTGCCGAAACAAATTTTATGTGTTGTTTTAAGAATAAATTTGTGTTAGTTACCCAAAGTAGTTTTAAATGAAATTTGGTACAGTGAAAGATCCCCGTCTTACTTTAGTTTCCGCTTGAGAAACACCTTAGTTGGAGTTATGGTTAAAAGTTATAATCGTTACACGTATGAATGATGTAATGTTAGAAAAGAGAATAGTATTTATTCGATCTTCTGAAAAATATGAAAAGTGAATACGTGTTCACATAAATATATAAATATATAATGGATCGGGTTGCACGCCGCAACAAAACGTAAAGTGAATACGCGTTCACAAATACGTAAACATAATGGGTCGGGTTGCACGCCGCAACAAAACGTAAAGTGAATACGCGTTCACAAATACGTAAATATAATGGGCCTGCCGCACGCCGCAACAAAACGTAAAGGGAATACGCGTTCACAAAGACGTAAACATAATGGATCGGGTTGCGCGCCGCAACAAAGCGTAAAGTGAATATGTGTTCACAAATACGTAAATATAATGGATCGGGTTGCGCCGCAACAAAGCGTAAAGTGAATACGTGTTCACAAATCGTAAATATAATGGTCGGGTTGCGCGCCGCAACAAAACGTAAAGTGAATACGCGTTCACAAATACGTAAATATAATGGGTCGGGTTGCACGCGAAACAAAGCGTAAAGTGAATACTCGTTCACAAATACCTAAACATAATGGATCGGGTTGCACGCCGCAACAAATCGTAAACTGAATATGTGTTAACAAAAACGTAAAAATAATAGATCGGGTTGCACGCAACAAACCGTAAAGTGAATACGCGTTCACAAATACGTAAACATAATGGATCGGGTTGCACGCCGCAACAAAACGTAAAGTGAATACGTGTTCACAAATACGTAAATATAATGGATCGGGTTGCACGCCGCAACAAATATGAAAGATGAATACATGTTCATCTATATATAAATATGAAAAGTGAATACGCGTTCACAAATATATAAATGTAATAAACATGTGGAAATGCAGGGGAATGTCTTAACGTATAATACGAGATAAAATGAAGTGTTAGTTAAACCGAGAATTTCCTATGAGGAGTTGTTGCATAATTAAAAATGTTGTAACCTGATATGTTTTTGCAATATGCTTATTACGTTATAATGTGATTGCACTTGGAATATTGTGGTGTTACTTTGAATTGCAGGGTAAGGTTCTCACTCATTGGATGGTAGGGTGACTTTATTTAACATGTTTCGTGAAAGCGTGATAGAGAAAAGACTCACGCCGAGGCTAGCGATCGTCCCAGCCTCTTGTCATACCAAGTCCATTTCTTCGCTTGGTATTACAAAGTTCGAGATGTCGGTGTCTCGGGAAATGCCCGTATGGAATGGTCTCCCTTCCAACTTAGAATAATCTTTGTCAGTATGTCTATGTAGAAACAATATTTGCACGAGCATGGGCTAGCGTTATGTTTTTAATAAAGTCATAAACAGATCTCTTTATTGTTATTTTTATTAATAGCTCCGTATTTGAATATAAGTTCAAATTTCTAAATAAAGAGAATTAAATGGTGCTCCTGGTGGGAAATAATTGTCCAGGTGTCATCACGCTCTAAGTAAAGACTTAGGAAAATTTGGGGCGTGACAAGTTGGTATCAAAGCTAAACCAGGTTAGGAGATTTTAGGAAGTTTCTTCGAGTTGGGTGTTTGAACGGTTACTTATTGCGACTGCGGCGCCACCTTAGTAATAAGTAAACGGAATAACATCCTAAAGTTTCACTTCTTTCATACTCTTCTCGTGCCTATCTTGAGTCTTTTCAAAGACTTGGTTCTCGTACTACCTCCTTCAAAGGATTGTGGAAGGGAGTGTACAACGATAAAATAACCAGATGTGATCGCATCACCGAAAAGGTAGGAGAGGTACCGATAGACTATGGGGCAAATTTTGTGAGAAGAGAACATATCTATACAGGGAAGGACTACAAGTCTAACCCAATAGTATTTTTCGATGAGGTAGAAAACCCATCATTTACGAGGATGTGGAGACGCATGACGTCAATTTGGTAATCGCACGGTTAGTGGGCGACACACCGGGGTGGTGGAGAAATTTTAGAAGAAATCATTTTCCGATGTCACCACCGATGACGTGGGGTTGAGCCGCGTTCGGTGAAAAGTACATGCCTAACTCCCGAAAGATGCGCTCGGACGTGAGTTTGAACTGTTGAAACAAGGAGACCGCAATGTGATAGAATCTGATACCTAATTCATCCGATTGTCGACATCTGACAACACGTATTATTCCTACGAAAGGAGAAGGTCAAAAGAGTTAAGGGTTTAAACCCAAACTTGGAAGAGAATGTAGTGGCATTAGCCCATTATCGGGCATACCGGATCGTTGGTATGATAATGAGGGTAGAAGGTTTCGCTAAAGCAAAAGAGAATATTCGCAGAAGAGATTTGGACGTCGTGATCATTTAACCGAGTCAAAATCGAGCATGAGTTTAGTAAAGGGATCTTCAGACCAACCAATGGGCGATCTTATTTCAAGTCTAAGGGCACAGTTGGTCTAATTACCAAGGTAGCAAGGACAAGGCCACCAACCCTACGCGAGGTGACAAACCGATTTGTAAGATTTGTCAAAGGAAACACAATGGAGAATCGGCTATTAACGAAGGCATGTTATAAGCGTGGAGAGTCGAGCCACTATGCCAAAGATTGCAAGAGGACCCAAACTCAATCTATTCGGGAGGTCGAAGCAACCATGCCACTGGAAATCGAAACCAACCCCGCCAGAGTCAGGAGGTCAACAACCCAACAATTTAATCGGCTCACGCTTTGCCCTGGAGGAATGGCGAAGCATCTAATGTGGTCACAGTATTTTGCTAGTCTCAGTATTCCTGCATTTGTATTATGCGATCCTCTACATTTTCATATGTGTCAATGGGCTTTGCTAAGAATTTACACGTAGAACATTCTTATTTAAGTGAACCTTTTGAGGTTATGACACGCAGGGCCTCAATTTGGGCCTCTCGGGTGGTAAATAATTTTCCATTAGAAGTAAATGGCAGGGGAACAATGGTGAACCTAGTACTACTTGATATGGTAGACTTCGACGTCATTTTGGGTATGGATTGGTTGTCGGCATGTTATGCCATATTAGATTGTCGGTGAAAGATAGTGAGATTAACTTTTTCCGGAGAACCAGAAGTTGTTATAAGGGGTAGGGTTGGAATATCCTCAGGTCAGTTTATTTCCTACATTGGGGCTCAAGAGTTATTGAGAAGTCACAGAGTGGAGTATGCATATCTGGCTAATATAGTGGATACCCAAAAGGAATCCCCAGCAGTGAATGGTGTTCCTATTGTTCGAAATTTTCCGGAGGTTTTTCCTGAAGATCTTCCAGGCCTTCCTCCGGATAGAGAAGTGGAGTTTGCTATAGAGTTAATTCCGGGTACAAGACCCATTTCTATTCCTCCATATCGAATGTCCCCAGCTGAATTGAGGGAGTTAAAAGAACAATTGAAGGATCTTCTGGATAAAGGCTTTATAAGGCCTAGTGTTTCCCCTTGGGGTGCACCAGTCCTGTTTGTGAAAAAGAAAGACGGATCGCTCCGAATATGCATCGATTATCGGCAGCTCAATAAGGTCACGATCAAGAACCGATACCCATTACCAAGAATCGATGATCTTTTTGACCAACTTCAGGGAGCTAGCTATGTTTCCAAGATTGATCTTCGTTCGGGATATCACCAGCTGAAAATAAATCCAGATGATATATCCAAAACAACCTTTAGAACCCGATACGACCATTATGAGTTCTTGGTCATGTCTTGTCACGACCCGACCCCGGGCCCGCGACTGGTGCCCTACCTGGGCACCCTGTTCAGGTATACATCAGAGAAATAGCAGCGGAACATACATGAAACTTATAAAATAAAACAATGAAATAAACAATGTGTCACCGATAGGGCTACCTTCCCGACGTACATACACGAAGCGGTTGCCTCGCTTTCTTTACAAACAGACCACATATGTGACTACGGACCTCAAGAGTTTTAACATAATCGCTGTGGGACGGGGCCCGCCATACCCTGAATATACATAGCCATGACAACTCCGGAACCTGAGCCATCTAAAATGAACCGGGATCCTAAGCTCGCGGATCCACATTTCATACCTAAACTGCGGGCGTGAGCGGCCCGAGAAAACAACAGTGCGAATATGGAACGAAATAACGTGCAAGAATCAAATCATAACTGTAAAGAACGCCCTTTTAACTCCCGAAATCAATCATATATTAACTTCCTTTCCTTCTTTCGATAAGATTAACAACATATTCTTACATACTTACTTAAGAGCTTAATCCACTTTTTCACATAACTTACATATCTTACATAACATAATCCGCCCATTTGCGGGACACGGTGTCTTGATGAATCATATAACATAATCCGCCCGCTGTGGGGCTCGGTCTTGTAGAATCATGTAGCATAATCAGGCGCTGTGGGGCTCGGTGTGCATCGTGGAATCATGTAGCATGTCCGCACTTTGTGGGGCTCGGTGTCTTGTGGAATCATGTAGCATGTCCGCCCGCTTTGTGGGGCTCGGTGCTTGTGGAATCATGTAGCATAATCTGCCCGCTGTGGGGCTCGATCTTGTGGAATCGTGGCATAATCCGCACTTTGTGGGGCTCGGTGTAAGATGACGTAACGGCTATGTGTAGGCTCGGGGTAATATGGCATGTCCGCCTATGTAGGCTCGGTGTATCTCATAACGTGTCCGCCTATTTGTAGGCTCGGTGTATTTCATAACGTGTCCGCCTATTTGTAGGCTCGGTGTATTTCATAACGTAATCCGGCCTATTTGTAGGCTCGGTGTATTTTTCCTTACGTAACATTTTAAAACGTATTGTTACCTCTTCTTAAGTCGCTATAACAACTTCCCATAAAGCTATTATAACAACCTTTCATTTTAGAACTCAAGACACTTTTATTCTTACAACATTAGGAAACTAGACCCGAAAATACCACGCACATACGTATTATGAATCATAAACTTCTTTCTTTTTAAAACTCAAGTCACATACTCTTAAAATCATGTCATCAATACTTTTAGAAATCAAGTCCACAACTTGAAAAATAAAGTTTCATAATCCTTAGAAGACAACCAAAGTTCATAGTCTTAAAACCTTATATCATACATTCTTTAAAATCCACTTACTTATACTTATACAAAACAAATATAAAGTTCCATACACTTCCAAAACCAAGTAACTTATTCTCTTAAAACCATATAACTTTCACTTTTAAAAATCAATCCCCTTTTCACATATAAATTCAAGTCATTTTTGAGCGTAAAATCCACTTACTTACTTTAAATAAATCAAGACACATGGTTTTAAATCAAATCTCATATTTTCCTAACCATTCTACCAACATCTCCCATAAGACTTGGTAAGGACTTAGACAATTTAACATACTTATAACTTAGGATAACTTAGACATAACCTTACGTGAGTAAATCAACATACATACTTCTTAACTTCTAAGAATGAAGGAATCATGAAATAATACCACATGTATATTCCATACATAGAACCATGTCTAAAGAAGGAAGATGTTCACATACCTCGCGACGATTATCGACAAGTAGCAAAAGCTCCAGTACTTCCACCTTAAGTTATTCCATTCTTCAAGTAGGATACGCTATACCTGGTTCGTCGACCTATAATGGTCACCATCGCCCATTAACTTCTTACTTCATCGTAGAATATTTTAGGTTCTAAATCATTAAATTCTCGGAAAATCGGACAACACCTCCTTTGTTTCTACTTACTTTGCCACCTTTTTCAAGGCCGAATACAATACCCAAACCCCGATTGGCTCACAATTTCTATAAGGTACTCGATACAAATGACTAACTAAACAACCCCGATTGGCTCACAATTTAGAAAGTAGTCAATCTGAATGAAAAACAAACTAAAAGTCCAAATTCGCCACCTGAGTTCAACCTACCAATTCTTATCAAATTTCCATTTCAAAAATGCTCGTATACAAAATAAAGATCAAACTTCTAACGAAAAAAACTTATAAAATAAAACAATGCCATTCAACAGTCAGCTATGGCTAACTTCAATTTTTTCCTTTCTTTACAATCTTTCGTAAATACAAGGACTACGACACTTAAGAGTTTTAACATATCATCAGGCAGCCCGCCCCAACATTTCTCAATCCTCAAATTACAATAATCTTGATAACCAATAATTTCAAACAGTATAAATACCAACCAGATCCTATCAATACTGAGTGTGCTTACATCGCAACTACATAGCTCATGCTCGCTTTTCAACATAACACGATCGTACAAATAACCATCAGCATAAATCAGCGCGCATGTTAACGCCCTTTCTCCAAATCAATCATATATTAACCGCCTTTCCTTCTTTCGATAAGATTAACAACATATTCTTACATACTTACTTAAGAGTTAATCTTTTTCACATAACTTACATATCTTACATAACATAATCCGCCCATTTATGACACGCATCAAAATCATATAATAACATAACCCATAACTGCACGAATCATGTAGCATAAGGCCACGCTGCGTCAGATAATGCCCGCTAACATGAAACCGTGAATCACTAGTATCCGGCCGCGCGGAATAGGCGAGATAATCGATTAAGATAACGAACCTACATCCTCCTGTAGGTAATATGGCATAATCCGCGGTAGGCGTACATAACGCATCCGTATTTGTGCGGTATTTCATAACGTAATCCGCCTATTTGTAGGCCTTGCATTTGCTAACGCAATCCTACTTCACCTGTAGGTTCTGCATTTTTTCCTTACGTAACATTTTTTTAAAAACGCATTGTTACCTCTCTCTTAAGTCGCTTATGTAACAACTTCCCATAAAGCTATTATAAACAACCTTCACTTTTTTGTAGAACTCAAGGCACTTTATTCTTACAACATTATTAGAAACTAGATCTAAAATTACCACGCATACACGCATTTCTTTAATGTGTAACTCATAAACTTCTTTCTTTTTAAAACTCAAGTCACATACTCTTAAAATCATGCTCATCAATACTTTTAGAAATCAAGTCCACAACTTGAAAATAAAGTTTCATAATCCTCTTAGAAGACAACCAAAGTTCATAGTCTTAAAACCTTATATCATACATTCTTTTAAAATCCACTTACTTATACTTATACAAAACAAATATAAAAGTTCCATACACTTCCAAAACCAAGTAACTTATTCTCTTAAAACCATATAACTTTCACTTTTAAAATCAATCCCCTTTTCACATATAAATTCAAGTCATTTTTGAACGTGAAAATCCACTCTACATTTACTTTAAAATAAATCAAGACACATAGTTTTAAAATCAAATCTCATATTTTCCTAACCATTCTTACCAACATCTCCCACATAAGACTTCGTAAGGACTTGTGACAATTCTATCATATAACTTATAACTTAGGATAACTTAGACATAACCTTTTCACGTGAGTAGTAAATCAACATACATACTTCTTAACTTCTGCAGAATGTAAGGAATCACTGAAATAATACCACATGTATATTCCATACATAGAACCATGTCTAAAGCAATGTAAGATGTTCACATACCTCGCGACGACATCGAAAGGATAAGAGCAAAAAGCTCCAAAGTACTTCCACCTCGAGCTATTCCATTCTTCAAGTAGGATACGCTATACCTAGTTCGTCAACCTATACCTGTCACCATACGCCCATTAACTTCTTACTTCATAATGAGAGAATATTTTGCGTGCTAAGTCGCTAAATTCTACTGAAAATCTGACAAAGCACCTCCTTTGTTTCTACTTACATTCACCTTTTCAAGGTCGAATACAATACCCAAACATGCTCCCAATTGGCTCACAATTCTCTATAAGGTACTCCAATACAAATGGACTGAACTAAATGTTCTCCAATTTCACTGGCTCACAATTTAGAAAGAGTCCAATACAAATGAAAACAAACTGCAAAAGTCCAAATCTCTAGCCACCTCGAAGTCTCAACCTTTACCAATTTTATCAAATTTCCATTTCCTCAATCCAAATTGGTAGCATAACATGATATCAAGTCGTATTTGATTAAAACTATCACAATCTTCAAATCAATAACACGCTGATTTATCTCTAATAACGACTCAAATTGAAATCCAACTTAACATGGCTTACATTACATTCCTGATTTCCAAGGCTACAATCAATCCAATAATCCTTATAAACTTCTACATAACAACTTCATGCTAGCAAATACACGTAAAAGCTAACAACAACAAAATAAATATATAACCTTGTAACACTCTTTTAAAAGCACAAGATTTTACCTTTAACGATTCTTAATCCAATTTCCAAATACGATGGTCGCTTCCTTTAGTAGTTTAGAACTCCTCTCCAAGACACTTCAATCCGCTTCACTGAGACCTTAGAACCACACCAACAACTTCCTTCAAGCTTCCAATCCAAAACCTAGAAAGAACTAGGTTTTCGCATAAGGCACTAATAATAAAACTCTCTTTTCCTAGCATTTTCTATCGAGATAGCACTTACATAACACTCTAGGAACCTCGGTTTAGAGCTGGGAGATTATCGACAAGAAACAAATTTTTTTCCTCCTTCCTCAAGTAAAACCCAGGAGCTTCAACAACGTGGTCTTCAAATTTTTGTGAATTTTGGCTGGTGATGGTGACTGTCATACTACTACTAGTATTATAAAGCGACACGAGGGTCAAGATACACAACAATCAAAGTGGTGTGTGACGATTTAGCTCTAATTAAAATATCAAGACTCTCAACCCTTCGACTTAGTCAATATTGTCATTGCTAATTAATTCGAAGACTTAGTCATCTTAATGCTACGGGTCAATCGGCCAATTACTACTTGGCCATTGACATTTTCTTCGGCCTCCAAGGCATAAATAAGGGGGCAAGATAAGTGCACAGCCTCCCATTCGCTTTCTTCTCACAATAATACGCTCGACAATTTCAAATTTCCTAGAATTTTACAAGTCTCAAATCTTAACACTTAAGTAGTTCTTACGAATATTCTTACACCACGTCCCGTAAATGCAACGGGTGTAACATTCTTCCTCCTTAGGAAACATCTCGCCCTCGAATGTTCTTTCTGAGTCAAACTTATAATTAGCTTACATAGTTTCCTTTCACATCTCTCAATATACCAACAATGCCACACATGGCCCTAATACTGCAGACACGCATACACTTGCTCCATCATAAGCCCAAAAGAGATTATCCTTTCTTTACTTCCAATTCATACTAGCATACATACATAACTTCCATACCACCTCCGCCTCAAATCTTGAGTCCTCTATAAAACAATATAAGGCCATTTCCGGCTTTCACGACTGACCCAAAAGGTGGAACGCTAGCCCACGAACCCGTGAAACACCAATCCAGACTCGGTCTTGCACCCCCTTGCGTGGACTGGCCACGTAGCTTAACTACTACCAACTGATCCCACTCCATTCCAGCTACGGGAGACCTGCAATAGTCATCAACCACTCGGCCGCACTTAACTCTTATCCTCGGTCCGACTTAAAATCTTATCACAGAGAAAACCTTATATACCTAAGGTCTCGCAGTAATCAATATTCTTAGGCTCGCACTCCACGCTCCACGCCTACCTTACCACCCCAAGAACCGTACAAAAACATCTCATAAAACCATAACCATGTCATTCCGATCACAACAACCATTACTAACTCTATCCGCACTTCATCCGTATAATTCTCTTAAGCCTAATACGCAGCCTTAATCTATTAACATGACATTCCTAGTTCCTTAACATGGCTTCTGGCGGTTCACTACCCTATCGCATACCTCATCCTTTCCCAATTATCTCAAATAAAACATAAGATCTTGGCGAGAGTTCATTAACTATTCCATACCTTCCTGATCTAGTTAGTCTTTACCAATTCCTCGAAATCTAACATCATTCTAGGCAACACGCTCCGATTTCATACATAACTCCGTATAGATGTATGTCACAATACCGACTATACTATAATCATTACCAACCTCGATACGCAATCCACATAGTCATTCCCGGTCATCACGCTTTCTCGGCCAAACAACATAACCTCACAGGAGGACGACCTTAACAACACGCCTCTATCGCACGATCTCTTCAGAGCGAGAAGAATGGAAACTAATCCTAAATGTCCCGCATTCTCCCGATTATAGACGTGGTGCACAACACACCGATAATCAAGACTCTACTAGACACGGCTCAGACACTTTCCGAGGACTAATCGCTCGATACCACTTTGTCACGACTCCGACCCTGCTCGCGATCGTGCCCTACCCGCACCTGCTCGCATACATCGAGAAATAAAGCCGAACATACATGAAACTTATAAAATAAAACAACAGAAATAAACAACAGTCAACGACAGGCTACCTTCCCGACGCATATACGAACGGCGCTTTCCTTTCTTTACAAAATGCACTCCACATATGCGATCATGCACTTCAAGAGTTTTAACATATCGCCATTGTGGACAGTGGCCCCGCCATACCTCGAATATACATAGCCATGACAACTCCGAACCTCGAGCCATCTAAAATGCCGAACCAGATCCTAAGCTCATGGATCCACATCACAGACCTAAACTCGCGGACATTTAACGCAGCCTTCCAAGGGTCAATACAACAGTCGAATATGGAATGTAAATAACGCAAGAATCAAATCATAATTGTACAATGAACGCCCCTTTTAACTCCCGAAATCAATCATATATTAACCGCTCCTTTCCTTCTTTCGATAAGATTAACAACATATTCTACATACTTACTTAAGAGCTTAATCCACCTTTTCACATAACTTACATATCTTACATAACATAATCCGCCCATTTGCGGACACTTGATGAATCATATAACATAATCCGCCCGCCCGCCTCTGCATCGTAATCATGTAGCATAATCCGCCCGCCGCGCGCATCGCAATCACGTAAAGATAATCCGCCCGCCCGCGCTTTTGCATCGCGGAATCATGTAGCATAATCCGCCCGCCGCGGCTCTGCACGTGGAATCATGTAGCATAATCCCGCCGCCGCGGCCTTGCGGAATCATGTAGATAATCCGCCTATGCCGGCTCGTAAGATGACGTAACCCACTACGCTGTAGTTTCGTAATATGGCATAATCCGCCTACGTAGGCTCGTATCTCATAACGTAATCCGCCTATTTGTAGGCTCCTGTATTTATAACGTAATCCGCCTATTTGTAGGCTCCTATGTATTTATAACGAATCCGCCTATTTGTAGGCTCGTGTATTTTTCCTCACGTAACATTTTAAAACGTATTGTTACCTCTTCTTAAGTCGTTATAACAACTTCCCATAAAGCTATTATAACAACCTTTCATTTTAGAGAACTCAAGGCACTTTTATTCTTACAACATTAGGGAAACTAGACCTAAAATACCACGACATACGCATTTAATGTAATCATAAACTTCTTTCTTTTTTAAAACTCAAGTCACATACTCTTAAAATCATGTCATCAATACTTTTAGAAATCAAGTCCACAACTTGAAAAATAAAGTTTCATAATCCTTAAGACAACCAAAGTTCATAGTCTTAAAACCTTATATCATACATTCTTTAAAATCCACTTACTTATACTTATACAAAACAAATATAAAGTTCCATACACTTCCAAAACCAAGTAACTTATTCTCTTAAAACCATATAACTTTCACTTTTAAAATCAATCCCTTTTCACATATAAATTCAAGTCATTTTTGAACGAAATCCACTTACTTACTTTAAATAAATCAAGACACATAGTTTTAAATCAAATCTCATATTTTCCTAACCATTCTACCAACATCTCCCATAAGACTCAAAAGGACTTAGACAATTTAACATACTTATAACTTAGATAACTTAGACATAACCCTTACGTAGAGTAAATCAACATACATACTTCTTAACTTCAAAGAATAGAAGGAATCATGAAATAATACCACATGTATATTCCATACATAGAACCATGTCTAAAGAATTAAGAGGTTCACATACCTCGCGACGACATCGACAAGAGCAAAAGCTCCAGTACTTCCACCTCGAGCTATTCCATTCTTCAAGTAGATACGCTATACCTAGTTCACAACCTATAATGGTCACCATATCGCCCATTAACTTCTTACTTCATACGTCGAATATTTTAGGTGCTAAGTCGCTAAATTCTACTTAAAAATCTGACAAAGACCTCCTTTGTTTCTACTTACTTTGCCACCTTTTTCAAGGCCGAATACAATACCAAAACAGCCCCAAATGGCTCACAAATTCTATAAGGTACTCCAATACAAATGACTAACTAAAAATTTCTAATGGCTCACAATTTAGAAAGTAGTCCAATACAAATGAAAAACAAACTAAAAGTCCAAATTCGCCACCTCGAGTTCAACCTTACCAATTCTTATCAAATTTCCATTTCAATCCAAATTGGTAGCATAACATGATATCAAGTCGATTTGATTAAAACTATCACAATCTTCAAATCAATAACACGCGATTTATTCTAATAACGACTAAATTGAAATCCAACTTAATACGGCTTACATTACATTCCTGATTTCCAAGGCTACAATCAATCCACAATCCTTATAAACTTCTACATAACAACTTCATGCTAGCAACACTAAAAGCTAACAACACAAAATAAATATATAACCTTGTAACACTTTAAAAGACAAGATTTTACCTTAACGATTCTTAATCCAATTCCAACCAAGTCGCCCTTAGTAGTTTAGAACCTCCAAGACACTTCAATCCGCTACTGAGACCCTTAGAACCACACCAACAACTTCCCTTCAAGCTTCCAATCCAAAACCTAGAAAGCAACTAGGTTTTCGCATGACTAATACGAAAACTCTCTTTTCCGAATTTTTCTATCGAGATATACTTACATAACACTTAGAACCTTGGTTTAGAGTGGAGATTATCGACAAGAAACAAATTTTTTCCTCCTTCCTCAAGTAAACCCGAGAGCTCAACAACGTGGTCTTCAAATTTTTGTGAATTTTGGCTAAGTATGGTACTTGTCATACTACTACTAGTATTATAAAGTGACACTGAGGGTCAAGATACACACAATCGCGGTTAGGATGAGCTCTAATTAAAATATCAAGACTTTCAACACTTTCACTTAGACAATATTGTCAAGCCAATTAATCGAAGACTTAGTCATTGTCACGACCGACCCGGCCGCGACTAGTACCCTATCGGGTACCCGCCGTATATGTCGAGAATAGCAATGAACATAAAGACAACACATAACTTCATAAAAAGTGGTAAAACATATCCGCCACCGATAAGGTCGCTCCATAAACATACTTAAACAAAGTATTTATAATACAACCGTTCTTATAGCCCAAAATACATACGTGACTACGCACTTAAAGATAATAATCGTATGACAGGCCCCGCCATACCCCCGAATGTATAAAATACCTATAAGATCGTGGAAAATCCGCACTAAAACAACAAGCGCCCGAGGAATGGAGCTTCGACACCTAATAGTGATCCTAAGAACGAGGATCCTCAATCGCTTACCCTTACCGCAGATTTAACGCAGCTATGGGCGGGTCAAGATACAATATGTACCAAGTATGTAAAGTCGAAAATACTGTAATAATGATATCAAGTCTAAAAGTAAGCCGAGTCACAAGACAATTAAAATACCTTTTATCAGGCCTTACTAACAATGAGAGTGATAAGTATATATATATATACATATAATATCGCATAAAATAGGGCCTTAGATCAAGACAGGTACCTCGCCGCAGATCCATAAGCACCCCTACTCTGGACTATTTCACCCGTGATAGTCCCCGCGACCCGCACGGTACTCGTGACTGCATCACGGCACGGGACTATTTCACCCGCATAAGCCCCTAAGGACTCGCATGAGGTATTCCTCGCATCACGGGTAGCAAATCCACTAACCAGTGGTATAACGATCTGGGACTTACCCTCGATATACTCTTACCCCAAGCACTGGTATAACGATCTGGCCGCCCTCGATATACTCTTACATCAAGCGTATGGTATGACGATCTTCGGGCCGCCTCGCATACTCTTACATCAAGGAGGTGGTATGACGATCTTGGGCTTGCCCTCATACATACTCTTACCCTATCTCAAACTCACATCATATCATAATAATAAATAAGTTAAGAAAACTTATAACTTCTTACTAATCTTGCTCATATACCCTCTCATTTTAGTTTACTTAAGGCACTTAACCATATCTTTAATAAAAGCAAAACCGGGAATTTAACCCAAGTACTACATGCTTCAACTCTTTTAAAAGTGACTCTTCTTTATACATAAAAGCCTTTGGGCAATCGATGCCTTTAAATCAATTTGCCTCTTCATATACTTATCTTACTTAGAGTAAAATCTCTTCTCATTAACCTTTAAGCTAATAAACCAACTTCCCATAAAGTTGTTATATTAACTCTATACTTTAGTAAAATCATACTTTTCCCTTAATCAAGGGACTTATACATTTTTAAAACGAACAAGTCATTTTATAATCAAAACAAGTAAGAACACCAAATCTCAGACGCCTACCGCACTACATAGTTTCATCTATTCATGCTCAAGAGATAGGAAAGCTTCACATACCTCTTTGGTCAATCCACTTGCTAAGCTCAACTACCGCAAGTAATATCTCAACCTATAATAATCATGATACGCTTGTTAACCTCTAATCTCAAAGTAGAACAATCCAAGTTCTAAGTCACTAAATTCTATGGAAAATCAAGATTTCCTTTGTTTCTACTCACTTTGCCAACCTTCTCAAGGTCGAATTTATCATCCAAACGCCACATTTAAGGCTCAATCAAACCAACAATTCAAAGGGGATTACATACCCAAAATTCTGTCCCATAAGTCTACAACAATTTACTTAACAATTCTAAGGTAGTTTTTAGGCTACAACATGCTCATAATCTCTTCTTAACCCATTCTTCATATCCAAACCACATTTCTAAAGATGCAATGATTCTAAGAGCATTATCTACTATCACAAGTTCCTTCTTCTAAACATGCAACACTAGAACTAATTCTAAAGGAAGAAATGTTACCTTAAAGTTTTAGCCAAACTTATTCCAAATATTGCTAGCTTCCTTGCCAAGAACACCACCACAACAATGCCAACAAGCTAGCCACAAGCTTCCTTTTCGCTCTTATCTTTCAGATTTTTCTTAGGCTTAGAATTTCTGGGGTTCTGCAGAGAGTCGAAGTTTGCAGAGAATGAGCAATTGAGAGAGAGAGTGAAGATGAAAGATAGAAAATGACCAAGCCTTGGTCAATATATTGCATGCAATGTAAAATCAGACGGGGACACTTGTCACCTTCCCATGGCCTCTTTTCAAAACAAAAATCAGATTTCCTAAGTTTTTTTCCCTAAAACTCGCGCTCTCTGCGGCCATGGCGCTGAAACCTCCGCAGCCTTCGATCTTTCGCGCCGCCTCGCTGCTCGGGCGCTGCTCAGAATCGCCGCGACCGCGGTACTTAGGCGCCGCGCCTCGCACCGAGCCGCGCCTGCCGCTTTAGTCCGAAACACGCTTCGTCCGATCACAAGACCGAACTTGTAATTCTCATAACTTCTACCCGACGCCTATCGATTTAACGGTTGGTTGCGCTGAATCCAGACTCAACGAACTACGCCTAGGCCTTTGAAACACTTAGGAACTTCAATATACCGGTCATAACCCGCCTCAAAGTTGACTAAAACCCGCCGAATAATCCACAACCTATCCTTAAAAATTTAAGTCTTACATACTTTCGCACGCTCTCGCACGTAGGTCGTAACTACGGGTATAACATTCTCTCTTAGAAACATTCGTCCCGAATGTTCCTTCTAGACTTACTCAAATCACAACGTCGACATAGACCTCTTAACTATTCTTTTGCAAAAAGAAACTCCACGAGCCACAACATACCAAGCGTAAATGCTAAATCAAAACTAACAAGGTGAAAGTAGGTTACCCGGAGGTATAGTGGAATAAGTGAGGATACTTCTTCATCATGTCATCCTCTCGCTTCCCACGCCATTTCCTCCTCGCTGCTCCGCCACAGACCTCGACTAAGCCACGCCTTCGTCCGCCGCCTAACTCGCCGATCGAGTATCGCCACGGACTCTCCTCATACGATAACTCCTCTCACACCGACATCATGAATCGGGTGCACTCTAGACGGATCTCCAATACATTTCCGCAACATAGACACATGAAAATCGACGCACCGCCCAAATCGGACGGAAGATCTAACTCATAGGCAACCTTGCCTACCTTACGACAACTGACACGCCCAACGTACTGGGCTAAGCTTCCTTTCTTTCCAAATCTCATCACGCCTTCATGGGCGATACCTTTAGAAAACCCAATCATCTATCTCAAATTCCAAGTGTCGACGCCGATGATCCGTGATACGACTTCGCCGACTCGAGCCGCTAATAACCGCCTCGATAAGCTTCACCTTATCCACACCGAACTAAGTCCGCCCGACTAATCGAACTTCTCCCACTCAACCAAATTATCGGTGACCGCACTTCTCCCGTATAAGGCCTCATGCGCGCCATCCGAATACCGGAATGGTAGCCGCTGTTATAAGCAACCCACAAGAGGCAAGTGATCCTCCCAAATACCTCAAATCAATAACACAAGCCCGCAGATATCCTCGTTGTCCGATAAGGCGCCTACCGCCCGTCATGCTCGAGGATGAAACGCTGCATCGAGACTCACCGTCCCTAATCCCTTCAAAAGACTCCGTAAGTTAGCCGAGAACCGCTTCTATCTGATATAATCGACACCGACTCGCGCCTCACAACCTCTAATATATAATCGCATAGTCTCACCGAGAACGCTGCTCGACCGAAGAAAATGGGCCGATTTCGCCAATCACGACAATCACCCAAATGGAATCACGCTTCCTCCGAGTGGTGGGTAGTCCCGATAAAATCCATATTTATCACCTCCCACTTCCAAGTTGGAATATCAATGGCTCGCAATGTTCACCGGGCCTCGTGCTCAATCTTAACTCGCTGACACCGCACCGTGCCACGAATTCCGCAACGCCCTCTTGTGCCATCCCACCAATACACGACCGAGGTCATGGTACATCTTAGTCGACCCGATGAATAGAATAACGAGCACCGCGTGCCTCCTGCACCACGACGGTCCTCGCTACATCGGAACACACAACCGCCGATCTTAGCACCCCATCAGCGCCACCTCAAATAGACTTTCTCCTTCTCGAGAGCCGCATCTCTGCATCGTGCCAAAATCGGATCCTCATATCGCCGCTTCTTCACCTCCTCGACGATGGAAGACTCGCAACCTTCGAACCCGAATTCGCTATTACCAATCAACCAAACGACCCAAGGCTTGCTAGTCGATGTAACTCTCTGACCATATCCTCTTCTCCGTCAACATCGCATGCACTACCCATCGACCGCGACTGCGGCATCCGCCACTACATCGCCTTCCCCGGTGGTACGTAATATCAACGCCATAATCCTTAAGAGCTCCAACCACCGCCTCGCCGCAAGTTCACTCCTCGGCCGAAGATGTATCGAGACTCTTGTGGTCCGTAAATGTCCACACGAACTCCATATAAATAATGCCTCCATCTTTAAGGCACGAATCATCACGCTAACTCCAAGTCACGCGGATAGTTCTTCTCATGCTTCCTAAGCCGCCGAGATGCATAAGTTATAACCTTGCCGCGGCCGCATCAAGACGCACTCCAAGCCCGACACCGACGCGCCACAAAAACCACATAACCATCTAAGCCCTCCGAAGAGTAAGAATCAAGGCCGCCAACTTCTCCTTTAGCAACCGGAAACTTTCTCACAAGTATCCGCCCATCGGAACATAGCCGCTTTCCGAGTCACTTTAGTCAACTGGCCGAAATAGAAGCAAACTTCTACAAACCTCCGATAATAACCCGCAAGGCCCAAAGTCGCGCACTGCTTGTAGCTGGTCCGCCAAGTCTGATCGCTCAATCTTAGTCAGACAACCCGAATACCGCCGGCCCCGATAATATGCCCTAGGAAAGCCACTGGTTAACCGTAACTCGCACTTTGAGAACTTGGCATACAATCACGGCCTCGAGGACTCCCAATACCGCCTCAAATGACCAGATGCTCCTCGCCTCGCGCTAATATACCAAGATATCATCGATGAAAACTATAACGAACATGTCCAAGAATGGCTCAACACCCTATTCATCAAATCCATGAATACCGGGCGCTGTCAAACCGGCGACATCACCTCAACTCATAGGCCCATACCGGTCCCGAATGCGCTTTGGGATATCTATCTCTAACTCGCACTGATGATAACTGCATCGCAAGTCTATCTTGAAAACACTTTGCACCCGCAACCGTCAAACAAATCGCCAATCTCGGGAGGATATCTATTCTTGATAGTTACCTTGTTCACCGTCAGAATCAATACACATACGCAGCTGGCCCCATCCTTCTTCTTTACAAATAACACGTGCTCCTGCGGAGAAACACTGCCTAATAAAGCCTTTCTCCAAAGAAGTCTTTCACCGTCCTTCAATTCCTTCAACTCGCAGTGCCATCCTATATGGCTAATAGATATCTACGAGTATCCGCGCCAATTCAATACAAACTCAATCTCCTCTCGTGAGGACACCGAAGCTCATCCGGGAATACGCCCGAAACTCTCTAACGACCGCATCGATCAAGGTCCGCAGACTCACCTCGCGTCGAATACCCAACCATATGGTAGATATACCCTTTCCGCACCATCTTCCTAGCCTCGAGGTAAGAAATAAACTTACCTCTACGACGCCGTATTCTCTTCCACTGGAACCGGCCACGGAACCGAACCGAACTAGTCTCTCCTACACCACATTGGCGTGGCAAGACGCTAGCCAATCCATACCCATAATCACGCCAAAGTCCGGTCATATCCAACTCTATCAAGTCGGCCAGTGGTATGACGACTATCTATAATCACGGCAAGCCTTATACACTCGCCGCCTACATCGATCGCCATCGCGTAGCCACCTCAAAAGGTCTTATGGACTCGCTCATCCCTATTCTACCGCAATATGAGGAGATATGTAGGACAAGGTAGAACTCGGATCTATCAAAGCATATACATCACAAAGAAGAAACCAATAATGTACCCGTGACGACATCCGGGACGCCCCGGTCCCGCTGACCGACATAGCATAAATGCGCTCGAGGACCGCTAGAATCGAACTCGCCACGACCGCCGCGCCGCCGCCCATAAGTACCTCGCCCGGGCGCCTAGCCATAAGATGAAGACCAAAGAATGCACTCCCGCTTCTGGAACTGTAATGCTCCCGCCGCCAAGGGCGACGGCAATCTTTCTAGACGGCCCCGCCGCCACAAGAGTAACACGCCTAGAACCCATACGCACTCGCCGATGAGATCTACCACATCAACGCACCGGCAGGTAGGTGGTCTCGATTGGCGTTGGCCTCGCCTCGAAGCTCAAGTCCCGAGCCCGACCGCTTCCCGACAACCTCGCTGACGATTCCGCCGGAAATCGAGAAGGAGCACTCAGGCCGCCGGAATGTGGACCTATTTCGCCGAGGCCGCCGCCGAGATCCGCCCGAGTCCTCGCTGCCCCGCCCTCGGGCCGACCCATATCTAGCCGATCCCGCTCTCTATCTCAATCCTCGCGCAGATGCTCGCATCCTCGAAATATCCATCTCTACCAAGAGCCACCCCAAGCACGCAGAGTCATGCGACGGCCTAACCCCATCACATATCGATGAACCCCGCTCGCCATGTCGCTACTATGGTGTGCGATATCCGCCAAGGAGTCAAACTCAGCCGCACTCCCGATAGTCCTCCCGCCTTGTCTCAAGGTCAAGAACCTATCTACACGGGCCCTCCTCACCTCGTGGGCAAGAAGTGGTCTAGAACGCCTCGTGAACTCCTCCCAATCACCGGAAGAGCATCCTCACCCTCGACAATACCCATGACTCAAACTACCAACGCAATATCGCAGAACCCGGTAGCAGCTAGTATAATGCACTCACCGAGGCCCTAAGAACTCGTGACGGTCCAGAATCGCCGACAAACTTCGCGATCTCATCAAATCTTGAACCATAGAACTCGGTGGGTGACAACCCAAGAAATCCCGACCAGAAATCGTTTGGCCAGGTTAGCCGCCGCTTCGCTTGCCGCCTCGCCACTATGCCGCTGGCCAAGAGTCAACTGCTCTCGTAATCTTCGTGACGTTCCCCGCCGGATCGAGGCTCCGCATCGCGTCTCGTGAGCCGCGCCCGCCGCTCGAACTCGCTGAGGCCGGGCGACGACGTGGAACTCGCCGCCTAAACATCATCTCTCGTAAGGATCGCTCGTGCCTCGTGACTCTCCGCCCCCACTAGCAAAGACTCTCACGCCTTTGCCTCTTCGCCGCGTTGCTTTGCGCGAGGCATAATCGATACAAAAAGGAAACATCGTAGAGGCTCAACCTATAACTCACTCTATTGCACGATCTAGAGTGAAAGAATGGAAACCAATCCTAAATATCTCGCAGCCTCCGACATAGATGTGGTGCACGACACACCGATAATCAAGACTTACTAGACACTGGCCTCAGGACACTTTCCGAGGACTAATCGCTCGATACCACTTTTGTCACGACCGACCGGGCCGCGACTAGTACTCATCGGGTACCCCGCCGTATATGTCGAGAATAGCAATGAACATAGCACAACACATAACTTCATAAAAAGTGGTAAATATATCCGCCACCGATAAGGTCGCTTTCCATAAACATACTTAAACAAAGTATTTATAATACAACCGGTTCTTATAGCCCAAAATACATACGTGACCACGCACTTAAAGATAATAATCGCAAGTGACAGGCCCCGCCATACCCCGAATGTATAAAATACCTATAGCATCGTGAAAATCCGCACTAAAACAACAAGCGTCCCGGAGGAATGGAGCTTCGACACCTAATAGTGATCCTAAGAACGAGGATCCTCAATCGCTACCCTTACCGCAGATTAACGCAGCCTATGGCGGGGTCAAGACACATATGTACCAAGTATGTAAAGTCGAAAATACCGTAATAATGATATCAAGTCTAAAAGTAAGTCGAGTCATGGAAGACAATTAAAATACCTTTTTATCGTGCCTTACTAACAATGAGAGTGACAAGTATATATATATATATACATATAATATCGCATAAAATAGGGCCTTAGGATCAAGACAGGTACCTCGCCCGCAGATCCATAAGCACCCCTACTCCTCGACTATTTCACCCGCATAGTCCCCGCGACCCGCATGAGTACTCGTGACGGCTGCATCACGGCACGGGACTATTTCACCCGCATAAGCCCCTAAGGACTCGCATGAGGTATTCTCGCATCACGGGTAGCAAATCCACTAACTGTGGTATAACGATCTGGGACTTACCCTCGATATACTCTTACCTCGGCAACCGGTATAACGATCTTCGGCCGCCCTCGATATACTCTACACCAGCATGGTATGACGATCTGGCCGGCCCTCGCACATACTCTTACATCAAGGAGTGGTATGACGATCTGGGGCTTGCCTCGCATATACTCTTACCCTATCTCAAATCACATCATATCATAATAATAAATAAGTTAAGAAAACTTATAACTTCTTACTAATCTTGCTCATATACCCTCTCATTTTAGTTTACTTAAGGCACTTAACCATATCTTTAATAAAAAGCAAACCGAATTTAACCTAAGTACTACATGCTTCAACTCTTTTAAAAGTGACTCTTCTTTATACATAAAAGCCTTTGGGCAATCGATGCCTTTAAATCAATTTGCCTCTTCATATACTTATCTTACTTAGAGTAAAATCTCTTCTCATTAACCTTTTATGAAGCTAATAAACCAACTTCCCATAAAGTTGTTATATTAACTCTATACTTTAGTAAAATCATACTTTTCCCTTAATCAAGGGACTTATACATTTTTAAAACGAACAAGTCATTTTATAATCAAAACAAGTAAGAACACCAAATCTCAGACGCTCACCGCACTACATAGTTTCATCTATTCATGCTCAAGAGATAGGAAAGCTTCACATACCTCTTTGGTCAATCCACTTGCTAAGCTCAACTACCGCAAGTAATATCTCAACCTATAATAATCATGATACGCTTGTTAACCTCTAATCTCAAAGTAGAACAATCCAAGTTCTAAGTCACTAAATTCTATGGAAAATCAAGATTTCCTTTGTTTCTACTCACTTTGCCACCTTTCTCAAGGTCGAATTTATCATCCAAACGCCACATTTAAGGCTCAATCAAACCAACAATTCAAAGTGGGATTACATACCCAAAATTCTGTCCCATAAGTCTACAACAATTTACTTAACAATTCTAAGGTAGTTTTAGGCTACAACATGCTCATAATCTCTTCTTAACCCATTCTTCATATCCAAACCACATTTCTAGCATGCAATGATTCTAAGAGCATTATCTACTATCACAAGTTCCTTCTTCTAAACATGCAACACTAGAACTAATTCTAAAGGAAGAAATGTTACCTTAAAGTTTTAGCCAAACTTATTCCAAATATTGCTAGCTTCCTCAAGAACACCACCACAACAATGCCAACAAGCTAGCCACAAGCTTCCTTTTCGCTCTTATCTTTCAGATTTTTCTTAGGCTTAGAATTTCTCTCGGGTTCTAGAGAGGGTCGAAGTTTAGAGAGAAGGGGAGCAATTTGAGAGAGAGAGTGAAGATGAAAGATAGAAAATGACCAAGCCTTGGTCAATATATTGCATGCAATAGAAAATCAGACGGGGACACTTGTCACCTTCCCATGGCCTCTTTTCAAAACAAAATCAGATTTCTAAGTTTTTCCGCTAAAAACTCGCCGCTCGCGCTGCCACAGGCCATGGCACTAAACCTCCGCAGCCCTCTCGATCTTTCGCGCCGCGTCTCGCTGCCTGGCGCCGCGGCTCAGAATCGCTGCGACTGCGGTTTTTAGGCGCCGCGCCTCGCACCCGAGCCGCGTCTCGCCGCTTTAGTCCGAAACACGCCGTCCGATCACGACCGAACTTGTAATTCTCATAACTTCCTACTCCGACGCCCTATCGATTTAACGGTTGGTTGCGCTGAATCCAGACTCAACGAACTACGCCTAGGCCTTTGAAACACTTAGAACTTCAATATACCGGTCATAACCCGCCTCAAAGTTGACTAAAACCCGCCGAACAATCCACAACCTATCCTTAAAAATTTAAGTCTTACATACTTTCAGACGCTCGCACGTAGGGTCGTAACTACTGGTATAACAAATATCTTAAGGCTATGGTCAATGACCATTTTGGCCATGACATTTTCGTCCAAGGCATAAATAAGGGGGGGTGACAAGTGTCGCCCTCCCATTCGTCACAATAATACGCTTTCCGACAATTTCAAATTTCCGGTAAATTTTACAAGTCTCAAATCTTAACACTTGTGAGTTCTTACGTACATTCTTACACCATGTCCTGTAAATACGGGGTGTAACATGTCTTTTGGGTTAACCAATGCCCCAATGACTTTTATGGATTTAATGAACAGAATCTTCAAACCATTCCTAGATTTGTTCGTGATTGTGTTCATAGATGATATCCTAATCTACAGTAAGAGTGTTGAAGAACATGAAGAGCATCTGAGGGTAGTGCTTCAAGCCTTGAAACAGGAGAAACTATATGCTAAATTTTCAAAGTGTGAATTTTGGTTGGAAAAGGTAGCCTTTTTGGGTCATGTTGTGTCAAGGGATGGAATTATGGTAGACCCCCAGAAGATAGAAGCAGTGAAGAACTGACCAAAATCGACCACTCCGACAGAGGTTAGAAGTTTCTTGGGTTTGGCTGGATATTATAGAAGATTCGTAAAAGGTTTTTCTAGTCTTGCTGCTCCTTTGACCCGGTTGACTCAAAAAGCGGTTAAGTACCAGTGGTCAGAAGCATGTGAAGCAAGTTTTCAAAAACTAAAGAAAGTGTTGACTACTGCACCAGTCCTAACCTTACTATCGGGACAAGAAGGGTTCACAGTCTATTGTGATGCCTCTAGAGTTGGGTTAGGATGTGTCTTGATGCAATTTGGAAAGGTTATTGCGTATGCATCTAGACAATTGAAGATACATGAGAAGAATTACCCAACTCATGACTTGGAATTAGCTGGGGTGGTGTTTGCCTTACGAATATGGAGACATTATTTGTATGGTGTGCATGTGGACATATTTACAGATCATAAGAGTTTGCAGTACATAACCACGCAGAAAGATTTGAATCTCCGACAAAGAAGATGGTTAGAGTTGCTTAAGGATTATGACCTTAGTATTCTTTACCATCCCGAAAGCTAACGTGGTGGCCGACGACTCAAGAGAGATCAATGGCAGCTCGCCATTTGGCAATGCAAAAGAGGGGTATTGTTCGTGAGGTACAAAGATTGGGAAACCTCGGGGTTAACTTAACTGAGATCGCTGAAGGTAGGGTGGTGGTACATGATACCTCGCAGTCTGCCTTAGCTTCAGAAATAAAAGAAAGTCAGTTTGAGGATACGGAGTTTGTTGGATTTCGAGAGGATCCAACAGGAAAACCTTCACGATTTACATTGGGAGATAATGACTAACTCTTGGTATAAGGGTAGGTTATGTGTTCCTAAGGTAAAGGATCTAAGGAGGAAGATCTTAGATAAGTGGTCACAACACAAGATATTCCATTCATCCGTGGTCAACAAAATGTATCAGACCTCAAGGCAAATTACGGTGGGACGGGATGAAGAAAGACGTTGCAGAGTTTGTCGGAGGTGTCTTATATGTCCAGTGAAAGTCGAACATCAAAACCCGACGGATTACTTCAGACATCGAATCCCCACGTGGAAGTGGGAGGCGATTCATATGGATTTCGTAATCGGCCCACCGAAAATTCGAGAAGGGTATGATTCTATTTGGGTGATTGTTGATCGGATTACAAAGTCAGCCCATTTCTTACCGGTCAAGACTACGTATCGCGCACCACAGTACGCACAGATTTATTTGAAGGAGATTGTGCGGTTACACGAGATTCCTTTACAAATTATTTCAGATAGGGGTTCCCAGTTCACCTCACACTTTTGGCAAAGTTTCCAGCAGGGTCTCGGGACAAAAGTTAAGTTAAGCACGGCTTTCCACCCGCAAACAGATGGGCAAGCTGAGCGAACAATTCAAACACTTGGGGACATGTTGCGATCTTGTGTGTTGGATTTTCAGGGAAGCTGGTTGGACCATCTATGTCTAATTGAGTTCGCCTACAACAATAGTTTTCACTCTAGCATACAAATGACCCCGTTTGAAGCATTATATGGACGAAAATGTAGGTCTCCACTTGGATGGTTCGAGGTGGGTGAGACGCAACTGTTCGGACCTGAAGTCATTCAAGAAACAAATGATAAGGTACAGATGATTCGGGAGCGGATCAAAACAGCTCATAGCCGTCATAAGTCCTATGCGGATCATCGGAAAAGAGATCTTGAATTCCAAGAGGGGGAGAAAGTATTTTTAAAAGTGTCCCCAATGAAGGGAGTGATGCGTTTTGGTAAGAAAGGGAAATTGAGCCCAAGGTTTATTGGGCCATATGAGATCTTGCGAAGAGTGGGGAATGTGGCTTACGAATTAGCACTTCCACAAGAGCTGGAAGCAGTGCATCCGGTATTTCATGTGTCAATGTTACGAAAATACTTGCACGATCCAAGTCACGTCATCCTTCCCCAGGAGATAGTTATTAATAAAGAGCTTCAATATGAAGAGGCTCCGGTAGAAATACTTGATAGAAAGGTCCAACGCCTTAGAAATAAAGATATTGCTTCCGTGAAAGTCCTATGGAGGAATCACTCCACAGAGGAAGCCACCTGGGAAGCGGAAGAGGCGATGAAAGTCAAATATCCATTCCTATTTGACTAAGGTAATAAAAAAAAAATGCGTTACATAGTACTTCATATGTGTGTCATTTGCGTGTCTATATGCATGTGTTACAACTTTATTCTCATTCGAGGACGAATGCTTCTTAAGGAAGGGAGAATGTGAAGCCCCAAATTTGTTACAATAACAATAAACATTATTGTGTCTATGTGATTATGTTACGACCTTATTCACATTCGAGGACGAATGTTGCTTAAGGAGGAGAGAATGTAAAATCCGAAAAAAAATAATAATATATAGTTGTGGTTAGGTTAATAAAAAAAAATATATACATTAATTAGTTCCAACAAATGGATTTGCAGTCTTCAATTCATTCTTTAGTGAAGGAATGGGCAACACATCCGAGAATGACATTTTCACTCTTAAGTGATTGGTCATATTAGTTTTTGGTAATTAAGAAGGTGAAAGTAATATACTATTATTGAACTTTTAAAAAAAAAAAACACTTGCTATGACTTACATTTTGCATACGGAAAAAAAATTGAATGAAAATTAGCATTATGACAATTGAATTCTAGACTTGTTAGTCTTGTCATAAATCTCATCAACTAGCATTACCCTACATATTTATGTTTAGAAAATGGAGTAGACTAATTGCCTTCACCTGGGCACTTGGACTGAAAATGTCCACTACCCTACCCCCTCCCCTTAATTCCTCTCAACTCTTACCCTTCCACCTTCCACCTCCCACACTTCTACTTATACATTGTACTTGACACAAATAAAATACCTAGCACAAAGAATACAAAATCAGAAAAAACAAGTGAACAAGAAGAGGAAAATCAAAACATCAAGAGATGAAGGAGAACAAAAATAGGAATACTAGGGAGCAATGATCACTTGTAGCAACAAAACAACAATCTTTTTCACGCTTACAAGGTGAGTTTTCTCACTCAGAAATTCTTGGTAACATCCTTTATTTTTAGTTCAATACATGTTAGAATAAGAATTGAGTGTTGAAAAGAAATATTGAACTTTTGATTGTTTAGACAACTAGTTGCGTCATGAACTTTACGAATTGTTCTCACTGAATTATAATTGTTAGAATTTGATGAAATTCGGAGGAGTGGTACACCTCTCTAATATGATCATATAGAACCAAAAATGAGGTAAAATGGACATACGGTTTGAAAGTTATCATAGTTCAAAGTTCCTGCCTTAGATTTGGCCGAAATTCGGAAAGACATAATTACAGACTGTTTTTATTGAGTTTTACTTATTAGAATTATATGAAAATTTACATGGTTGTAAATCTCTCTGTTACGAACAGATATAGATAAATAGTTATTAAAACGGACTTACGAGTTGAGAGTTATTGTATTTTGAAGTTTCTGCCTCGGATTCATCGGAATCCAGAAGGCAGGACGGTTAAACGTAAAACTGTACTAATATGTGGGGAATATGAAAATTATTGCTAAATGAAAGTTATAGATCTCTCTGTTGTGGACATTTTGAGACCTTACGGGGGTCTATACGACTTACGGATTGAGAGTTATCGCTGTTTAAAGTTTCTGCCTCGGATCTATCGAGATCCAGAAAGGGCAGCGAATAAAAGTGTAAAACTGTACCAAACGGTACAGAATATGAAAGGATGGTTCATATGGAGACGTGTAGCTCTCTGTTCTCGTCATTTTGAGAATTTATGGGGCTTGAACGGGTTTACAGATTAGGAGTTATGACTATTATAAGATTGGGTGCTGTTTAATAAAAAAATTCTGCCGAAACAAATTTTATGTGTTGTTTTAAGAATAAATTTGTGTTAGTTACCCAAAGTAGTTTTAAATGAAATTTGGTACAGTGAAAGATCCCCGTCTTACTTTAGTTTCCGCTTGAGAAACACCTTAGTTGGAGTTATGGTTAAAAAGTTATAATCGTTACACGTATGAATGACAGAATGTTAGAAAAGAGAATAGTATTTATTCGATCTTCTGAAAAATATGAAAAGTGAATACGTGTTCACATAAATATATAAATATATAATGGATCGGGTTGCACGCCGCAACAAAACGTAAAGTGAATACGCGTTCACAAATACGTAAACATAATGGGTCGGGTTGCACGCCGCAACAAAACGTAAAGTGAATACGCGTTCACAAATACGTAAATATAATGGGTCGGGTTGCACGCCGCAACAAAACGTAAAGGGAATACGCGTTCACAAATACGTAAACATAATGGATCGGGTTGCACGCCGCAACAAAACGTAAAGTGAATATGTGTTCACAAATACGTAAATATAATGGATCGGGTTGCACGCCGCAACAAAACATAAAGTGAATACGCGTTCACAAATACGTAAACATAATGGATCGGGTTGCACGCCGCAACAAAACGTAAAGTGAATACGTGTTCACAAATACGTAAATATAATGGGTCGGGTTGCACGCCGCAACAAAACGTAAAGTGAATACGCGCTCACAAATACGTAAATATAATGGGTCGTTGCACGTCGCAACAAAACGTAAAGTGAATACGCGCTCACAAATACGTAAACATAATGGATCGGGTTGCACGCCGCAACAAAACGTAAAGTGAATATGTGTTCACAAATACGTAAATATAATGGATCGGGTTGCACGCCGCAACAAAACGTAAAGTGAATACGCTCTCACAAATACGTAAACATAATGGATCGGGTTGCACGCCGCAACAAAACGTAAAGTGAATACGTGTTCACAAATACGTAAATATAATGGATCGGGTTGCACGCCGCAACAAATATGAAAGATGAATACATGTTCATCTATATATAAATATGAAAAGTGAATACGCGTTCACAAATATATAAATGTAATAAACATGTGGAAATGCAGGGGAATGTCTTAACGTATAATACGAGATAAAATGAAGTGTTAGTTAAACCGAGAATTTCCTATGAGGAGTTGTTGCATAATTAAAAATGTTGTAACCTGATATGTTTTTGCAATATGCTTATTACGTTATAATGTGATTGCACTTGGAATATTGTGGTGTTACTTTGAATTGCAGTGGTAGTTCTCACTCACCTGCATGGTAGGTGACTCTTTATTTAACATGTTTCAGAAAGCGTGATAGAGAAAAGACTCACGCCAAGGCTAGCGATCGTCTCAGCCTCTTGTCATACCAAGTCCATTTCTTCGCTTGGTATTCGCAGTTCAGATGTCGGGCCCAGTTGTCTCGAAATGCCCGTATGGAATGGTCTCCCTTCCAACTTAGAATAATCTTTGTCAGTATGTCTATGTAGAAACAATATTTGCACGAGCATGGGCTAGCGTTATGTTTTTAATAAAGTCATAAACAGATCTCTTTATTGTTATTTTTATTAATAGCTCCGTATTTGAATATAAGTTCAAATTTCTAAATAAAGAGAATTAAATGGTGCTCCTGGTGGGAAATAATTGTCCAGGTGCCATCACGCTCTAAGTAAAGACTTAGGAAAATTTGGGGAGTGACAGATAGAGGGTTTTCGAAAAAAAAGAGGTGAGGGAATGAGTGAGTATGAGTATATGTGAGAATGGGCAGATTTTTAGGTGGGCAGTTAGACGAGAGCGGGGGAGTGAGTACAAGTTCCCATAATTTGACCACTAATTCCCACTTCTCATCCTCTCCACTAAAATTAATCCCACAATTAATAAATCAATCTCCCACATATACAATCTTATTTAAACTTGAAAATTTCATGTCCTATTTTCCATTATACACGACACTTAGTCCATACCACATTTGTTGTATCCCAAAATTATTCCGGGACTACATCCTTTGTATACTAATTTCCGTATTAGCATATGTAAATATACTTTATATCCACTATTCTGTCACGACCCAAACCGAAGGGCCCGCGACGGGCACCCGCATTCCACCCGTTGGGTACCCCTAATCACCCAACCATAAATAAGCACAGATTAAGCCAAAAAAAATTTGAAAACTTTTAATCAAAAATTTGACTTATACATATATACATACTCATATCAAGGCCGACGAGGCCATACAAAACCATCATCCACAAGACACCTATCTACAAGCCTCTAAAGAGTGCTCCGACATCAGGTGAACCGACAACCTACCAGCGTGAACCATCACTCTTTTAATCAACTCGCGAGCATGAAACACACTTCAAGAAAGGGGTCAAATTTAAAATATACTGAGTATATAAAACATGAAGTACTGCAAAGAAGATCATAACTGGCCAAAAGATAACAGGAGACAAATAAGATTATCAAATACCAATTCCAATTGTACCATATAAAATAGAGAATCAACTGTGCCTTATCAAAATGAAAGTTATATCAAAAATCATAAATGTTTATCCATATAATCATCTTTTATATATATATATATATATATCTACTATCATGGATATCTATATTCGCATCATGGATGCATGTCCATGGAATCATCATCTACTCTCATGGGTATCTATACCCGCATCATGGATACATGTTCATGGAAGCATCATCTACTATCATGGGTATCTATACTCGCATTATGAACACATGTCCATGGAATCATCATATATAACATTGTCGGCCCTCTAGTGAGGGGCTCGATGAACAAATGCAAGAAGGAAGAGTTTCACATACCGCTTGTCGTCTGTACCAACTCATATCATATCGTCTTGGATAAAATATGAATGCAATGTAAATGCCAATGTAAATGCAAATGTAAACACATGAATGACAATAAACATTCCCTGAATTTATTGGATGACAATAACATCCTTGCTCTTCTCGCTAACATTATGGAAATATCTAATTTGTGATAACAGATCCGAATTGCCTAATTAATTCATTATATGAGCCGTTAGTAGGTTATATTTTATAATGCTCTTATCTAATCAGCTGTGAACTAGAAAATGTAAAACATATTGATTATATCTTAGTTTCCGTTAGCAATTTTCAAAATGCTTAACGTAAGTGTACGTATCGTTCACAAGTAATATAGTCTGGTAAGACCAAATATCGTCCTCAGAGACTGGTTATCAAGTACCGATTATCTAAGCTTTAGTTTCTATTTAGTGAACGTTAATTTGTTTGTGTGTTTATCTAATAACTAAGACTAAGTGCAGAAATTAAACTAACTTACTAGGGTTTTATCAGCTATGATGGAGATAGGGCTTCCAAAATCATCAACTATCCACTATTTTCAATCTTTAATGCGACTAGAATGATTCTTCTTCTTCTTCTTCTTCGTTAAGATAGAGGTTAACTAGACTGTCTTATATTCCGGTTAGAACATATAATCACTCAACCCCAGTGCAGAACCCTTCTATATTTCTATGACAGGATTTACCACATAGGAGGATTAAGAACAGTAACCTATAATGCTACACAAGTATCGGGGTACTTTCGTCCGCAATTTTAACCTATGTCTAGTCAATTACGGCATATCCAAATCTCACCTTTCAGAATTTTGATTCGAAACCATATAGGTTATGATAATTAGTGATCAATTAATTATCAAACATTCATACCAAATATTGACTAAATCTTAATCAAGTGATCAAACTACTGCATTAATTCATGAATACAAGTTTCAAGCGATTCATAAGGAAATGTCTAATAAAGTGTTTAGCTTCTAGTCATAGTCACGCTAAGAACTAACACAAAATTCATACATAAACTGAATTAAAAAGAGAGAAAGAGAAAATAAAATACTAGAACTAGGTCTCCAATCTTGTGTCCTCCAAGAGTTGTGTTGTGGAATATGTACAAGGATTCCAAGCTGCCCCATAAGGTCAGGGTTTTAGGGATTATATAGTTAGAAAAATATTGCATTGTGGACCCTGAAAACGTGTCAAATTTCGGCCCAAAATCGGAAAACCTCTCCTCGGCACCGCGGTCCTGCAGGCTGGTACCGCGGTGCTGCAGAATGGCACCGCGGTCCTGCAGGCTGGTACCGCGGTGCTGCAGAATGGCATCACGGTGCCGAAAGTACTGCAGCAAAGTTTTTCCGAAACCTTGTCCTTTTCTCGTCCGGACTTCGTTCTATACTTCCCGGGACTTCTTAGACTTCATTCATTGGCCCTTTTAGTGTGCAATTCCATCTAAATCAAGCTCGTTTCATCCTCTTTTTGCCATTTCTCCATTTAGGACCCCGCTGTGACTCAAAAGAAAGAAAAATGGACCTAATACTATACTAAACACAAAAAATGAGTAAAATACTAACTAAAAATGACTTAAAAGTGTATACAAAATACGCCTAACAGTTTCTATGCAGATGACATTCTAAATCATTTTAATATAATTGTTTGTCAATACCTTATTCACTTAACGCTGCAATGACTTATTTTAAAACATCTACTAAAAATATACCTACTTATTTATTAAACCAGTTTCAACACTTAATACTTATTAATTACTTTAGATTAGCAGAGTCAAATTGGCTCAAATGCTTACTAAAAACTCTCATGAATACCAAAATCTATCTACATGCCTTAATAAGGACTTAGGAACAACCTAGACATGTTTTTAGAATAGAATTAATAACACCAATATTCCTTAACTTTTAAAAATTGAATAATTTATGGAACAATACCATAGTTATATTTCGTACGCAGAACATGCCAAGATTTGTCTTAACCTACCTCAAACATTATCAATAATCCTGTATTCTCTGTATTTGTTGCAAAATGAAACTGCTATGTACAGTCCTCCCTCTAGAAATTGTGATTCCTAGCTATCCATATATGATAAATGATTGCACTATATATGCTTGCTATTACCAGCTTCCGAAATTTGCTCCATCTCCTACATTAAATCCATGTAAGTGTATCCAGTACCATTATTCTCCTAGCAATCCTCTTCCATATCCCATTAATATATGTTGTAGCGATAAATAAATGCACCTCATTATTTACTTCTATCCAACTACACCCGGTTTCTTTCACCACAACATTATTATCCATTTTCTCTCAATAACTTTTTGACATTGCTCCACATGCCTTTAGATGCATAAATATTTGAAAGAGGATATATGATCCACTCTCTTTAGCATCAATAGATATTGCCATCGATGCTGCATATTCACCACAAAGTGCCACCTCTTTAGTAACCATGTTACCGTGTCTAACTATGTGTCTACTTAATATGTCACTTATCCTAATCTTGAAATATGAGTTGGTGTTTTATGCAAAAGAAAGTCTTACAATGAATATTATAGATAGATCACAATTCGCCTACATCCCCATACTAATTTCCCACGTTACCATCTAGTCTCAATTGCTGCCACATAATAATTTATGCAACTTAGTCACTTTAGGGGATTAATTTACACCTTACACGTCCCAATCTCACCTTAACTTGTTGACAATTCGGGCATTGAGCAACAAACTTCGCTGTGTCTATTTTCATGTCATCCCACCAATATAAACATCTAAGGTCATGATACATCTTCGTTGACCCTGGATGAATAGAATAACGGGCATTGTGTGTCTCTCCCATAACCTGCCGTCGTAGCCCTGCAACATCTGGTACACATAATCTACCTTCATACCGTAGTACTCCATCAGGTGCAACATCAAATATAGTCTTCTCCTTTCGAAGAGTTGCATCTCTATATTGTGTCAAGACAGGATCCTCATACTGATGTCTCTTTACCTCTTCTATGATAGATGACTCAGCAACTCCTCGAACAACAACTCTACTATCTCCAGAATTAGCCAAACGGACTCCAAGGCTAGCTAGCTGGTATATCTCACAAACCATCTCCTTTCTTTCTGGCTGCACATCCGTCAAGCTACCCATAGATCTACGACTGAGAGCATCTTCCACAATATTTGCTTTCCCCGGATGGTATAGAATATCAACATCATAAACCTTTAGTAACTCTAGCCACTGTCTCTATCGTAAATTCAACTCCTTCTGCTTGAAGATATATTGGAGACTCTTGTGATCCGTATAAATATCCATATGAACACCATATAAATAATGTCTCCATATCTTCAAAGTGTGAATCACTGCCGCTAACTCCAGGTCATGAGTAGGATAATTCTTCTCGTGCTTCCTTAGCTGTCGGGAGGCATAAGCTATAACCCTGCCATGTTGCATCAACACACAACCTAGTCCAATGACTGAAGCATCACAATAAATAACATAACCATCTGGTCCATCAGGAAGAGTTAGAACTGGAGTTGTAGTCAATTTGTCTTTCAACAACTGGAAGTTGTGCTCACAAGCATCCTTCCATTAGAACTTAGCTGCCTTCTGAGTTAGCCTTGTTAAAGGTGCTGAAATTGAGGCAAACTTCTCTACAAACCTCCGATAATATCCTGATAGCCCCAGAAAACTGTGTACCTCAGTAGGCGTCGTAGGTCTGGGCCAAGTCTTTACCGCCTCAATCTTATGTATATCTACCCGAATACCATCAGCTCCGATAATATGCCCCAAGAATGCTACTGAAGTCAACCAGAATTCACACTTAGAAAATTTGGCATACAACTGCTGGTGCTGGAGTACCCTAAGTACCGTCCTCAAATGGTATGCATGTTCCTCTTCTGAACGCGAATAAACCAGAATTTCATCAATGAATACAATAACGAACATATCCAGGAATGACTTGAACACCCGGTTCATCAAATCCATAAATATTGCTGGAACATTGGTCAGCCCAACAAACATCACTCTAAACTCATAATGTCCGTATCGGGTCCTGAATGATGTCTATAGGGAGGAATAGATATGGGTTGGGTACCTGGAAATACATCTATAGTGAACTCTATCTCCCGTTCTGGAGAAATACCTGGAAATACTTCTGGGAATTCAATAACTACCGGAACTGACTGAAGAGTCGGTACCTCTGCTTCCGTATCATGCACTCAAATCAAATGATAAATACATCCTTTTCTAACCATCTTCCTTGCCTTGAGGTATGAAATAAACTTACCCTCGGCGATGTTGTGTTCCCTTTCCACTCTACAATTGGTTCGCCTGGAAACTGAAATTGAACCATCTTTTCTCTATAATCGACATTAGAAAAACAAGAAGTCAACCAATCCATACCTATAATAACATCAAAGTAAGTCATGTCTAACTCTATCAAATCTGCTATGGTATGACGACTATATATAACCATCGAACAATTTTTACATACTCGCTTAGCTATGACAGAATCTCCTACCGGTGTAGCTACCTCAAATGGTTCTATCGTCTCAGGTTCTACTCCGATTCTACTAGTAACAAGGGGAGATATATATGATAAGGTGGAACCTGGATCTATCAATGCATATACATCTCGGAAAAAGATCGATATACCTGTAACCACATTTGGTGACGTCTCCGGATCCTGCCTACTAGCCAAGACATATATGTGGTTCGATGGACCGCCAGAACCAGAAGCTCCGCCATGACCTATACCACGGCCTGCTGGCATATGAACACCCTGCCCTGCGGGGCACATAGCTATAGAAGAAGATGACCCAGTAATCGATCCGATAGGCTGAGCCATACCACATGTACCACCTCCATAAGGACACTCTCTCATCATATGGCCTTGACGGCCGCAAGTAAAACAAGCACCAGTAGTAAGACGATATTCCCCAACATGATGCCTACCACACCGAGGCAAAGATGGCCTCGACTGACTTGAACCCCTGTTCATCTGTGAACCTGAAGCCCTGGAGCTCTGACCAGCTCTTGAATACCCAATGCGGTCAAATCTCCTACCTGTGGACTGTGGGGGTGCACTCTGTGTTGTCTGGGAAGAATATCTAATATGTTGTTGAGGTTGTCCACCTCGAAACTCACCAGTATACCCAGCTGACCTAGCCCTCTTATGATGGTCTCTGTCTTGACCCCTATCTGGCTGACGTCCTCTGTGTCGGTCCTGTACCCTCTGTGCATATACTTGTATCCGAGCAATATCCATACCGGGCTGAAGATCCACTGCCATGCAACCATCAATCAAATAGCGATATAGTCCCATCACATAACGGTGCATTCTATCCGCCATCTCAGCTACAATAGTGGGCGCATATATAGCCAACGAGTCAAAATCAAGGCTATACTCTCGAATGCTCCTATCATTCTGCCTCAACTGCAAGATATCAACTCTAGCTCTCCTCATCTCCGGAGGTAGGAAGTGGCCAAGGAAGGCCTCTATAAACTCATCCCATACTGCTGGAAGAGCACCCTCGCCCCTAGATAGCTCCCAAGACTCATACCAATTAGTAGCCACATCCCGCAATCGATATGAATCTACCTCAACAGACTCAGTCTCAGAAGCCTTGAATATCCTCAAGGTACGTTGTATCTGTCGAATAAACTCATGCGGATCATCATCGGGCTTTGACCCTCAAACTCTGGAGGATTACAACTCAAGAAGTCACGAACCCTCAAACTATCCCATCTAGGGTCAACTCTTAGTCACTGCCTGCGAGTCTGCCCTGCCACTAATCTGGTCAGCAGCTGAACTGCATCTCTCATGGCCCTAGCCTCCGCCCCTGGCTGAGGAACTGGAGGCTCAGTCTTTGGGGCCTCGAATCGATGGTGATCTGCCTCGAATCGAGCCTCGAGGTGGCGATATAGCAGATCGCCGATCAGGTACAATCTTAGGCATAGGCACGGACTCGTAACTCTCCGACCGCTAGTAGCTCTCTGCGATTTTTCCTTTGCGCGGTCACTTTCTCTGAGGCATAATCAGATACAATAATACATCATAGAGGGATAAACCTAATAACATAGATCTATCGCACGATCTAGAATTAAAGGAAAAGATAACATCCTAAATGTCCGGCAGCCTCCTGCATATAAGTATGGTGCAGAACATACCCATACACAAGACTCTACTAGACACGGTCTGTAGACATTCCGAGGACGAACTGCTCTGATACCACTAAATGTCACGATCCGAACCGACAGGCCGCGAGTCGGTGACCTACCTGGGCACCCTTATACCCATTTGTCACATATAATCACAAAGATACCAAGGATAATGTAGAAAGCTGTAAACCATATCAAAATTGGCAAGCCGACAAGGCTGCCACTATATACGGGAACATCCCAAAATAAAGTGTAATAATACAGCTGACCAAAACACATATACAATCCACACAAGTCCAAGACACGTCTACCATCCAAACCTGTCTACAGACCTCTAAGAGTATGATAGTGAAACATGACGGGACAGGGCCCCGCCGTACCCCTGAATATACATAAGTCTTTAACAAAAGAGTCTGTACCAAAAGAACTTGGCTCCGGATCAATGGAGCTATCCAAATAGTTGAACAGGAATCCTAGACTGGAGGATCACTAAACTAAATATCCAGACTGCGGCATTTAAACGCATTTCAGGAAAGGGTCGATTTAAATAATGTACTGAGTATGTAAAACATGTAATACTGTAAAGGTGATCATAGCTGGTCAAAGATGACAGGAGACAAGTATGATAACCAAAATACCAATACAACTGTGCCATATAAAAATGAGAGTCAACTGTGCCTTATAAAAATGAGAGTCATATCAAAATCATGTATGTTTGTCCATAGAATCATCATATATATATACATATAACGCGTCTCGGCCCTTTAGTGAGGGACTCAGTGGAATCATCATATCATGGATACCTGTCCATATAACATACCCGACCCATTCTGGGACTCGGTGAGCTCATCATCATCATGAATGCATATCCATGGAATCATCATATATACATATAACGTGTCCCGATCCTCTAGTAAGGGACTCGGTGAACAATGCAAGGCTGTGCACGAACATGACCCGGTCCGAGACTCGGTGAAATGGAATAATAACACTTGGCACGAGTAGAATATCATGAGCAACCATATGCAATTAAAATTATCATTTGACTTTCAATGGAATAAATTAGTGGTCGCCATCGGCGGGCCGACCCATCGGATCGGATACGCGGGTTGGGACGGAGGAGGTCGGGTCTGGGTGGCGGGCAAAGGGACCGGTACTAGCGGGACGATATCGCGTCCCCGCCCCGCACCGATCATCCAGGGTTGCCTGCCTGGTCGACGGGATATTTTTTTTTTAAAAAAAATTTCCTCTAAATTAAAAATACTAAATTACTAACAAAGTAACATATAGTCATATACTCATATTATACTATTATAGTATTATACTCATATATATTTATAAACTAAATAATTAAACAAAGACAAGAAGAGTGTAAAAAAACATCCCAAGACTGTTCTTGTGCCTCTTATATTATTAATTATTTCATTAAAATATACAAGATTCAGTTGTAAAAAAAATATCTCAAGGTATTTATAATTGGAAAATTGGGTTAAATGTAAATATAATAACTTAGGGGTTAAAAATAAATATAAAGGGGGTAGGGGGTTGGGGGAGTGGGGGAAGCCAAAAATGGTCGTTGCAATAACGGCCAAAATGTAAAATGGTTGTTATTGCAAACGACTATTTTTGGCAAGTGGCGGGACTGAGCGGGACCGGGAAGGGTCGGGTCCTAGCGGGACCGGGTCGGGCGGGACCATATCATGTCCCGTCCCGGTTCGAGCCCCGGATCCGCTAAAATTTTTTTTTAATTAAATCGGGGCCGGTACGGGACGGGACCGGGTCGGGCCCGAGCCGGTCCTAGAATAAATAGAATGAGCTATCACTTGTAAAATCAAAGGCAACTATCATATCAAGTATCATTCAGAATCAAGATTCAATGGAGTGATGTACGTCCGCCGTACACTCATTTTATATAAATCATGCCAAAAGAAAGAAGGAATGGTTTCACATACCTTATTGTCGAACTAACCAACTCAATATTTAGAATTCGTCTCGATTAGTACTTCGACCTATAACAATAGTAATTCGTTCGTCAACTCTATGACTTCTAGTATAAGTTATATGCCGAATGATAACTAGCTTTTTCTATAAAAATTTGGGCAGCACTTCCCCTATTTATACACGCATCCACAACTCATAAACAATGTCAACAATACCAATAACCAAGCACAATTCCAGGGTGTAACAAAATCAGTCCATATACTTCATTTACGCTACCTTATACATTCTTTTTCCTTACATTCATGGGGTACAACCAAAACAGCAACCAAGGTGATTAATACACCTATTTCTCATGTTAATTCATCCCCTTAATCCACATTAAAACAACCCTTAAAAACAATCCATACACGGTCCATGTTCTAGCAACAACAAGAGTGATGTACAACTTTTTACACTTTTATTCCTTTAGAACATATATTAGTAATTACCACAACGTATATACATGTTCATAACTTATATTTCCAGCATTCCAACTTATCAAGAACAGTCCTTAAACAAAAAACAATATCCAACGATTTCAGGGGTGTCTCGGCACACCCAACATAATACCACAACTCTTCTTATAACTTCTTAAACTCCAATTTCATGTTTCAACACTTTCATATATCCAATTACAACTTTAAATATCAAGATTTCTTTTCAATTTCAACATGTTATTAGTGACAATAATAACAACAACAACAACAATCAAATCCAATGTATACAAAACAACCCCAAAATCGGTAATCACAACTCCAACAACAATCACATGCATTTCTCTTATTTCCAATTCCTCTTTAACATGAGTTTATCTCTTAACTACAACATCATTTATTCTTCTAAATACTCTATAAAAATAAGAATTTTTACCTTAATTTTTAGCCCGAAACTGTCCCTCTACCACTGCTCCAATTTTGCAATATTTCTACAACTTCTTTCAATTACAAGGACATGCATGCATCCACTACAAGTTTAAACTCATTTTACTTGCATGTTCTTCATCCAAAATGTTCATCTTCAAAACTAATGTTCTTGGAGTCAATTCTGTCCAGCATTGTCGATTTCTCCACTGTTTTGGGGATTTTTTAGGCTTGGAACTTAGTAGAGAATTTAATCTTAGAATGGGAGTTGGTTAGAGCTTCAACTTAGCTATGGAGGAAGATAGAAATCTGTTTTGGGGAGGAGAGAGATGTGGAAGATGAGGGAGGGAGGGTTTTAAAAAAAAAGGTGAGGGAATGAGTGAGTATGGGTATATGTGAGCATGGACAAATTTTTAGGTGGGGGGCAGTTCGACGAGAGGGGGGGAGTGAGTACAAGTTTCCATAATTTGTCCACTAATTCCCACTTATCATCCTCTCCACTAAAGTTAATCCCACAATTAATAAATCAATCTCCCACATAATCAATCTTATTTAAACTTGAAAATTCCATGTCCTATTTTTCATTATACACGGCACTTGGTCCATACCACATTTGTTGTATACCAAAATTATTCCGGGACTACATTCTTTGTATACAAATTTCCGTATTAGCATATGTAAATATACTTTATATCCAATATTCGAATCTTATTTTCTTAATTATGTTCTCAATTTATCGCCCTAGAATTTCGGGGTGTAACATTAATGCTTCTGTAATGGCTACTCATATCATCAATAAAAGTGAACCTTCTACTTATTTGCTTGAATCTTCTAATTTGTGTTATCATAGATTAGGACATGTAAACTATCAATCCATTCAAAGGTTGGTAAAGATGGAGTTATTACCGTCTATCGACGTAAACCCTCAACGTAAGTGTAAGGTGTGCGTAGAGACAAAACTTTTAAGGAATCCCTTTAGATCCGTCGATAGGGAAATCGCTCCTCTAGAACTCATACACACTGACGTATGTGACTTGAAGTTTGCACAAACTAGGTGGAACAAGTACTTTGTGACTTTCATAGATGATAGCACAAGTTATTGTTATCTTTACTCGCTCAAAAGTAAAGATGCAGCCTTTGGAGCATTCAAACGCTACAAAGCAGAAGTTGAGAATCAACTAAGCGGACGGATTAAATCAATCTATAGCGATAGAAGGGGAGAATATGTCTCATCGTTTGAAGAATTCTGTGCTCTATCGGGCATTGTTCACCAAACGACAACTCCTTACTCACCTCAATCTAATGGAGTTGCTGAACGCAAAAATCGTACATTAAAGGAAATGATGAATGCATTACTCATCAATTCAGTCCTTTCCCAAGAAATGTGGGGAAAAGCTATCCTTACTGCTTGCAAGATTCTTAACAGAGTTCCTCACAAAGGTAAGGACAAGACTCCATATGAGCTATTGAAAGGAAAGAAATCCAACTACAAATACTTTAAGGTTTGGGGTTGTCTGACAAAGGTTAAAGTACCTACGCTAAAGCAGGTCAAAATTGGACCTAATACTGTTGATTGTATATTTATCGGATATGCAAGCAACAGTAGTGCCTATCGATTCATAGTGTTTAAATCAAATGTACCCGACGTTCAAGAGGATACAATCATGGAATCAAGTAATGCTAGATTATTTGAAGACTCGTTTCCTATGAAGGAAAGAGACATAACCTCTCTCGAACGAAGTTATGATCAGATACCACAAGATTCAAGAGTCACTCACTACCCGGATCTAAACGGTTCAGGTCCAACGAACTCCGAAGTAGCTGATTATCCGGAATCCAGTATTCCAGATTCTCAAGACTTGGAGGATCCAGAGATGGAACCAAGACGAAGCAAAAGGGTCAGGCAAGATAAGTCCTTCGGTCCAAAATTTGTAGCTTATATGGTTCATGACGAACCACAGACGCTCGCTGAAGCGTTGTCAGCTCCTGAAGCGCCTCTCTAGAAAGAAGGTATTAAAAGTGAAATAGAATCCATCTTGCACAACCATACTTGGGAGTTGGTTGATCTTCCTCCGGAAAACAAGTCGTTGAGGTGTAAATGGATACTCAAACGAAAATTAAAAACTGATGGATCTATAGACAACTACAAGGCCAGATTAGTAGTCAATGGATATACACAAAAGGAGGGTCTTGACTATTTTGACACATACTCTCCGGTGTCTAGGATGACATCTATACGTATGTTCTTAGCTATCGCCGCCTTGCGGGATCTAGAAATACACCAAGTGGATGTCAAGACAGTCTTCCTAAATGGTGATTTTGAAGAAGAACTTTATATGGACCAACCCGAAGGGTATGTAGTTCCTGGACAAGAGACAAAAGTTTATCGGCTTGTCAAATCATTGTACGGGCTGAAACAAGCCCCAAAGCAATGACACGAGAAATTTGATAATACTTTATTATCAAAGGGATTCTAGTGTGACAAATGTGTCTACACAAAAGGAGATGCCAACTCATTTGTAATGATCTGCCTTTATGTAGATGACATGTTGATAACAGGTAGCAGTCCTAGGGTAATTCTAGAGACTAAGAACATGTTGAAATAATATTTTGACATGAAAGATACGGGTATCGCAGATGTTATCTTAGGGATCAAGATATCTAAGACATCTTACAGACTGGTCTTATCCCAATCTCATTACATCGAGGATGTGCTGAAGAAATTTGAGGTTTTCGACAATTCACCAATATCGACACCACTGGATGTAAATCAAAAGATTGAAAAACATTATGGTGCACCCATACTACAGGAGCGATATGCAAAGGTGATTGGTAGTTTAATGTACATTACAAACTGCACTCGACCTGATATCGCTTATGCAGTCAACAAGTTGGCTAGGTTCACCCGCAATCCGAGTAAGGATCACTGGAAAACGTTAAATCGGGTACTAAGATATCTGAAACACACGCAAACTTATGGGTTATATTATTCGAGGTATCCAGCTGTACTTGAGGGGTACAGTGATGCAAACTGGATATCTGATATCGAGAACACCAAGTCCACCAGTGAGTATATATTTACAATTGGTGGTGGGGCTGTGTCTTGAAAATCATCTAAGCAAGCTTGCATTTCCCGATCTACAATAGAGTCGGAGTTTATCACTTTAGACAAAGCAGGAGAAGAAGCTGAGTGGCTTTATGACTTCTTAGAGGATATCCCATGTTGGGATAAACATGTACCTTCTGTAATGATCCACTGCGACAGTCAGTCGGCTCTATGAAGGGCACGGAGTTCTATGTACAACGGTAAATCTTGTCACATCCGACAAAGACATAAGACCGTTCGGCAGCTGGTCACCACTGGTATTATTTCTATTGATTACATAAAATCAAAGAAAAACATAGCAGATCCCTTGATGAAGGGAATACCCAGAAATCAGATGTCCTGCCTGTCTAGGGTAATGGGCTTGAAACCCAATCACTAAGAACTGATACCGCGGATACCCAACCTAACAGACTGGATATCCCAGAAAATTAGGTTCAATGGGAAAACCAAGCCGTAAGAGTTTGGTGGAGCACTTCGAAGGAAGCAAGAGCATTTCGGATAATGTTTTGACATAGAAACATAAATCCAAGGCCGTTCCCGTGATAGACATCAAGTGCTACCTGCAAAGGGGTAAGAGGTTAAGTTTCCAAAACCTTTGATAAATCCTCAGTCTTTGAAGGTTTGGGGAAACTTTTAATGGTTCCTAATACTTGTAAAAGTTGGGTAAAGTAGAATACCTTGTAGGAGACCACCTATTTAAGTGCGAGAACTGGCCGGCCTCAAATGAAACACTTAAGAATCCAAGACGTATCCATGACCACAACGGACAAAACCTTAAAGAAGAATAGAGTAAGGAAAGATGTTGTGTTGGTACCATTGTCTTGGCTTATACTAAACATTGATGGTTCAATACATCGCGTTCACCGTTCAGTAAATAAGTCCGATGATATTCTACTATGGAAAGTTCAAAGCCACGGCTACCTATCCAGATGCAACATTGATCCGTCGAAGGATTGCTAGAAAGACACCATGGGTGTACGCCAAAATCTCTTTCAAGAGGGAATTGTTGGAAATTAATTTATTAAACGTGAATATAGTTAATCCTATTATTTATGACTCGAACATGTGGGGCCCCACACGTCTGAAACCTTGTTTCCATATATGTGCACATGTTGTGCCAAAGATTATAAATTCCCTTAGTGAAAGATATATTGGTACATATACGATATGTTCGGGACATGAAATGATAGACGGTTATTGGCCAAATGACGTTGGTTTCACGTTGGTAAATGAAGGAAGAATTACATAAAGTATGAATGTTGAAACTAGTCGAAAAAAGGACCGCTACGCGGGAAAAACCTTCTCGGCGTCATGACGCCATCTCCTCAGCGCCGCGGCGCCACGGTGCCATCCTGCAGGGCCACGGCGCCAGCAGCGCCCGGAACTCTCTGAAGTTTCGATGCCGCGGCGCCAACCTGCAGGGCCACGGCGCTGCGACAGTTTCAGAACGTTGGAAGCGAATTTAAGGTGATTTTTGGGTTGTCTTTGGAGTATTAACTCTCCATTATGTTGCTCATGAATTCAGTCATTATTTGGTTGAATTGTAATTCCAAAATCAAGTCTAATTCATGGCAATTCAAGGTCATTGTTTGGTATGTGGAAGGTCATCTTCCAACACTATAAAATGATTCTCTTGGCTCTTTTGCAAGACACACTTGACACTCAACATTTCAGAAAGTATTCTTCCATCTCTTGCAATTCTTCACACACTCAAAGATTCTTCTTTTATAATAAACTCTTGAGTTATCCTTTGTTCAAGAGTTTGTGATTGTTTTATCTTGGGAGACGAATTTTCAATAGCCGTTAAGAGATTAGTACGGGGCAATATTGTCTTAAGGACAGATTGCATATCAATCGACTCAACCAACCTTTAGTTATTTTCCATTCCAGATTGTAATTTGTTATTGTTGTTATTTTCCTATTTCCTTGTAATTTGCAATTTTACCCACAACAAATTAAGATAGAAAAAACAATAGTATTATTTTTAAATATAAAAATATGTTTTTTATATATAGACTAAAGTGAAATTATCACATAAATTAGTATAGAAGAAATAATAGTATTCTCTCTGTTCCAATTTAGGTGATACAATTTTTTTTAATCAGTCCAAAAAAGAATGATACATTTCCTTATTTAGCAATAACTTACCATTAAACTTTATATTTTATGCTTTACCAGACAAATCTATAACCACACAAATATTTTTGGTTTGTTTTAGAATACAAGATTTAAAAATTTCCTTTATCTTTTAACAATAAAATTGTGTTGAATTCCTCCAAATCAAAGGGTCCCTCACTTGTACTAAGTATGAACACACGGTTTTGGCAGTTAATAAAATCTAGGACTGGCCAGTGGGCCGGGTCCAGTGGAATCGGGATGGGTGGGGTCAGGACGGAGAGGCGCTGGTCGAGCGGCGAGCCAGCGGGACCGGTAAGCGGGATGATCCGTGTCGTCCGTGCATCGATGCAGTGGGCCTGGAGTCGGGGCGGGTCGGGGCAGACTGTCGGGACAGATTTTTTTTAAAATTTTTCCACTAAATTAAAAATACTAACATATAGTCATATATAAATACTTATAAACTAAATAATTGAACAAAGACAAGAAGAGTGTAAAAAAAAAATATCAAGGCTGTTTTTGTGCCTCTTATATTATTAATTATTTCATTGAAATATACAAGATTCAGAATTTCAACATTGTAGTGTACTGTTATTGAAAAAAATTACAAAAGACAGAAAAAAATACTAAAATTGCAATGAAATAAATTTCAAATTTGAAAATATTTTTTCTAGTTTCTTTATAATTTCGTGTGGTTCTTTGGTTGAAATTGGTATTTGTTGGTCAAATTGTTCCATGTCGCTACTCATGCCTTCAGATAAGATGTCGTGGTAGTTTTCGTCTTCTTTTTCGTTAATCTCTGGTTGACCGCACCTTCTTTGCTCCGCTCGTATCCAATCTCTTAATAGTATCGCCATTTTCAAGATGTCTCCGGCTAATGAGTGTCTATGTTCTCCTATTTGAAATCTGTCGGTAGAAAAAATGCTTTCAGAAACGATTGATGACGCTTGAATGTTCAAAACATCTCGGGCCATCATTTAAAGTGTCAAAAATGTCTTCTCATTCTGCATCTAATATTTCAGCAAATCTTTCTTTCCGTCTTGATTGACAACTGCTTGGTAAGGTAAAGTACCCTGCAAAACAAAAATATCTAACTCGCTAATTTGGTTAGCAGTGCTACCACCGCACATTCTATTTCTGAGACTTTCAATACTAGCCGCAGAAACAACATGTTTTTTTAGAGGTTGTGTTGAAGTAGAATAAGATGGTACGAAAGTCGGTTGGTTGCTAGCACTTTCTTGCTGGTAATGCCGATATACTTTTTTGCATTCATCTTCTACGATAGCCAACACTTCTTCTAGCGTTTGTTCAATAGGTGATGGGAAATATAAACCAAGACAGAAATTATAAAATAAGAATATAAATAATCAAGTTTTGCGCTACATCCCAACTGCATAACAGTACTACTGCACTCCTGAAGTAAAAAACTATGGCGCGGGACGGCCCCCCGCCCGACCCTCAACAAAAACTATCTACAATACATGTGAAACTATAAAGAACTCGAAATCAAAGTATTTAAAACCTTTTCGAATGATCAATCCGAGCATATTTCAAGAATCATAATATGTCTACTTATCACACAAATCTTACTACACTTAATGTAAATCAATACAAGGCTTTTATAAACAAATAAGTAAATGCCTTTTTTATCTTCTTAAGTTTATATACTAACTTCCCATAAAGTGGTATAAAACCAAATATTTATCTTAAAATGATTCAAGATTCTTTGAAATGTTTTCTTCTTTTTGTTATTCAAAGTAAAGTAGCGTGTATTATGTATTATTATTAGTCAAAGGCATAGCATAGCATTTATCTATTCGTTATTCAGACATAATATGAGCTATATAAGCATCATCAGTAAAAAGCGATCCTGATACTCATTTTTGATTATTCTTCTTTTAAACCCTTAGTAACGATAAAATAATCAATTCGTGATATTAATCTAAGTATTTAATACTTATTTCTATACTACATACAGTAAGTATTCTATGGTTTGAGGATTAGTTAGTATTAAAATAAAATGATATTATCTAGATAATCTAGATAAAGAATCGTGACTTAAAACCTTAGTTAACTCTAACTTCTATAAGGGAACAGATTTAGGGGCTAGGTATTTTAGGGGTGATACTAAGAGCAACTTTTCTAGGGTGGGTAGATTTGAGGATTTTAGACTTGGAAAGAAAAACTTTGTGGATGAAATTCTTAAAGGATTAACTAAACACAAATATCCTACCAACTTCGACTTTTTGTGCGAGCACAAAAACGTGCCCAACCTTCCATTTTTTTTCGAATGGACGGATTCATCCATTCAATGGAGTGCCAGCTGTGCCTCCCCTCTGGTTGGTCCAAATTTCGTAAAAAAAAAAAATAAAAAAAAAAAAATAGTAATGGAATTTTAAATACGGGGTATAACAGGACATTTAAATTTTTGGGAGTTGGAGGTGGTAGTACGTCCATACAGTTATAAATATTTTCAATAAGACTTTTACAACCGTCTACTTTAATAGTCGGCTTTAATACAACACCAATAATATAAATAGGGGGAATATGAATAAAATATTTTTTTATTTTCATAAATATTTTTTTAATAGCTGCCTTATAAGCAGATTTCCATATATTCTTTAAGCAGTAAAAATATTATAGCTATATAAAATAATATAATTGAAATAGTAGGATAATATATAGTAGAAATTTTTTTTGTTGCTCGATGAAAATTCTCTAGAAATACAATAAGTTCTTTAATTTTGTCTCAATCGTTATCCACAATCATATCAGTTGGATTTTGATTATGGGCGTTAAAAAATAAAGTGATAGATTTTCTATAATCATAAGCAACAAGTAGTTGATCATATAAAGAATTTCACCTAGTGGGTACTTTTTCGGGAATTTTTCTATAAGATAGTTCACAATCGTGATAAATTTTTTTATAATCTTTTCTCCGTTGGATTCTATTATTTTTAAAAATAAAGTTTATAGCAAATTGTATTTTTTCAAGAATATCTTGAAAAAATGAAAGACATTCCTTTACAACTAAGTTATAAATATGACACGCACATTTGATATGTTTTTTTTAAAAGACGGAGTTAAACTTCTTTTAAAACATAAATAGCAGCATTGTTAGAAGATGCATTATCTAATGTAATACTTATAACTTTATCAGTTATTCCGTAATAATCGCAGACTAAATAAATATTTTCTGAAATAAACTCACCAGTGTGCCTACTATCTATATATCTATATGCTAAAATACGTTTTTGCATAGACCATTTATAATCTATTCAATGACAGGTTACCGTTAAATAATCATGTCCCGCCCTGATTCAAGGCCCGTTACCGTTAATTGTTTTTTAATTATTCGGGATCGGACGGCCCGCCCACTGGCCAGGCCTAAATTAAAATCTCCAACTGCCTTTTGCTCCCAAGAAATGAAATGAAAAGAAAGCTTTCGTTTCACCCTGTTTTCCGGTTTCCCCCACGGTAACGTGTGGACCACGTGCCATAGTTCCAGGTGCAGGATCTCATTATTGTTTCCCTCCTAGATTTCTTTTAGTATGCTTATGCTCTAACATAGAAAGTGAGATTGTCCCTCTCCAAGGAGTTGTCCACATCATTGTCTTCTTAACTTAATGAGATCATGGATTGAAATCCCCTAAACTATCACATTTTTCTTAGTTCATATTTTAATTATGTCTACTTTATGTATCCTTTAAAACATAACTTTCAGGTGCTAAACTCCCTAAATTATTATGTTTTTATTAATTTTATATTTAAACTATTTACGTTACCTTCTTGCACTACAACTATAAAATATTTTGATTTTGTTATAAAATAATAAACTAAAGCAAGAATATTTGTAGAGAAAGAGAGAAGAAAGTTTTATTATATTTTGAGGGATGAAATACAATAAATGGAACATCTCTATTTATAGGAGAAAATTGATTTGGTCACAAAATTATTAACCCGAATATTTTCCTAAAGATAGACATCTACAATATATGATAATATCTATAACACTCCCACTTGGATGTCTATTTTGATAGGTAATATGTCTCATTAAAACCTTACTAGAAAAAATTCAGTGAAGAAAAAAGAGTACACATTTATAATAATACACATTTTGGTTGCCTCAATAAAAACCTTACAAGAAAAACTCAGTGGGACAAAACCTTATACGAAAAAAAGAGTACAACATGTATTAACTCCCCTGATGAGAACTTTAGTCCAAATGTTTGAGTTTTCGCATTTCAATCTTGTGCACCATCTTCTCAAAAGTTGCAGTTGGTAGAGACTTAGTGAATAAATCAGTCATATTATCACTTGAACGAATCCACGTTGATATCATCATTCTTTTGGAGCTAGTGTGTGAAGAACAACTTTGGTGAAATATGCTTTGTCATGTCTCCTTTTATGAATCTTCCCTTCAATTGAGTAATACATGTTGCATTATCTTCATATAAGATTGTGGATATTTTATCATATTTCAAACCACATTTTTTCCCGAATGAGATGTATCATTGACCTCAATTTTTGGCTTACTTCATGAATTGTTATCATCTCAACATGATTTGATGAGGTAGTTACGATAGACTGCTTTGTAGATCGTCAAGTTATGGCAACACCCCCACATATAAACACATAACATGTTTGAGATCTAGCTTTGTGTGGTTAAGATAAATATCCTGCATCGACATAACCAACAAATCAAGTTAGAAATTGTTAGAATAAAATAAGCCCAAATTAATGGCCCCTTTTAGATATCGCAATATGTGTAATTCTGTTCCAGTGTCTCGTTGTAGGAGCACAACTATATCATGATAACACATTAACTGAAAAATTCTATGTCAGGCCTTGTGGTATTGGCAAGATACATTAGTGCCCTGATTGCACTAAGATATGGTACTTTAGGACCAAGAATTTCCTCATTCTTTTCTTGAGGCCGGAACAGATCTTTATTCACATCAAGTGATCGAACAATCATCGGAGTACTTAATGGATGTGCTTCATCCATATAAAATTATTTCAATACTTTTTCTGTATATGCGGATTGATCGACAAAGATACAATTTGTCAAAAATTCAATTTGCAAACCAAGACATAATTTTGTCTTTCCAAGATCTTTCCTCTCAAATTCCTTCTTTAAATAATCAATCGCTCTTTTGAGCTCTGCAGGAGTTCCAAATTCCAATGAGGTTTATGTCATCAACATATGCAATAAGTATTACAAACTCCAATATTATTTTCTTTATAAAAATATATGGACAAATGGTATCATTTGTATAGTCTTTCTTTAACACATACTCACTAAGGCGGATATACCACATGCGTCCGGATTGCTTTAAAACCATATAATGATCTTTGCAATTTGATTGAGTACATTTTTCAAGATTTTGAACTACATGCTTCAGGCATCTTAAATCCTTCAAGAATTTTTATGTATTTTTCATTTTCAAGTGATCCATAGAGATAGGTTGTAACCACATCCATTAAATGCATCTCAATTTTCTCATGGACATCAAAACTAATGAGATAACATAATGTTATTGCATTCATAACGGGTGAGTACGTCTCCTCATAATCGATGACATGCCTTTGTGAAAATCCTTGTGCAACAAGGCGTGCCTTATATCTTTGTATCTCATTTTTCTCATTTTTTTCCGCACAAAAACCCACTTATAACCAACAACCTTAATACCATTAGGTGTTTGGACTATAGGTCCAAAAATTTCCCTTTTAGTAAGTGAGTTTAACTTTGATTGAATTGTGTCTTGCCACATTGGCTAATCACATCTTTCTCGGCATTCTTTAACAGATTGGGGTTCAAGATCCTCACTATCTTGCATAATTCTAGTTGCAACATTATAAGAAAAGACATAATCCACGTTTATTTTTGAGCGATTCAAAGTAGTCCTAATATCACTTGGATTTATTAATATTTCTTCATTTTCTTGAAGTTTGAGGCTCATTGATTTCTGCAAGAATATCAGGATTGATCAAATCTAGCATTTCTTTATGAGATTCTTTCTTGTCATCTTGATCATTTATTTTCTTTTTCTAGCGTTCCGATCCTTAGAACCCAATGGTCTACCACACTTCAGGAGTGTTTTGAACTCATTTGCTATGACACTAGTAGATAGCTCTACAAGGACATCAATCTGAATTGGGACATTCTCTATAGGGATATGCGATTTGATTATCCTTTTCAAATCTGTAAATGTGTCTGGCATTTGATTTGCTATTTTCTATAAGTGAATAATCTTTTGGACCTCTTGCTCACAAATAGAAGCACATGAATCAAGATGAGACAATGATGAATTATTTCATAAAATTTATCTTTTTATTTCATTATTCTCTCCCCCTAATTTTGAAAAAAAAAATGTCTCATCAAATCGACAATCAGCAAATCGAGCAGTGAACAAATATAATTAACGATTCAAGGTAACGAATAATGGAGGACACTTCAAACCCAACATATATTCCTAATCTTCTTTGGGGGCCTATCTTGGTGCAATGTCGTGGTGCTACAGGCACATATACGATGTATTTAAAAATTCTTAAATGAGATATATTAAGTTTTTGATCCAAATCAATTGCAACGGAGAAAATTTATGATAATTTATTGATTTGTACCCATTGTGTATTTTGCTTGAATTAGAACTTCATTATCTTTAGTCAAATAAAATAGAGTACATTTTATCTACACTAGTGCAGTTCCAACCAATTTTCATCACGAATTTGATGATAAAAAGTTGATTCCAAATTCATCAATTTTTAGGATCAACTTTTTGACGTCAAATTCTTAATGAAAATTGGTTGGAACTGCACTAGTGTATATCTTAAGAAAAACCATGACGACAAAAAAATCACGTGACAATCCGTGTCTCACACCTTCATCAAGTGAGATGAGATCATCAGGGAGATTGAAGGTTTCAAATTGGCACGTCTAGGGGTAATTAAGACTAATAGTTTATGGGTAAAAAATTATTCCTATCGGAGGTTTACATTAAATTAATGATTCAATGATATATATTTGTATATAGAATTGACGTAGCACTCAATCATGATTAATTAGCATGTATATTTTACCTCATTAAATTATAATAAATTTATACGATTTGGTGTAAACATTCGATCCAGATAAATAGTTACTACTTTATGTGTGCGTTGGATAAATGGAGTCAAGTTTAGAGGGGTATGATGTATGGTAAAAACTTACTTACATTTGATATTTACACTAAATTAATGAGTGTAAGATATTTTTTCCGTCCCAATTTATGTGATATAATTTGACTGAGTCCGAAGTTTAAGAAATAAATGATTTTTTTTGAATTTTGTGATGTAAAATAGACCAAAGATATTTGTGTGGTTATAAATCATCTCGTTAAGCGTAAAATATAAAGTTTAAAGTTAAATTATTGTCAAATAAAGAAATATATCATTTTTTTTGGACGGATTAAAAAAGAAAGTGTATCATATAAATTGGGACATAGAGAGTTCATATACACATTTTGCATTATATGGTAAGTGATATGTATTTTCATTTTAATTTAGAATTGCTAAGATAAAATTATTTAATTTGATATAAACATCATGTATGAATATATATTTACAATTGATCAATTATTATACCTAAAAGAAAATTTGGCACCTGAGTGACAAGTTAAAATTCTAAATTGCATAAAACAACCCACATTTAAAATTTTGTTACCCAGCTGCTCATAACCACATTTTTGCTACAGTTTGTGTATAGCATAATTGTCCCCCATTATAATAGCTTCAATTTTTCAAACGCCCTCTCTCTCCTCCGTAGACTTCATCCAATTATTTCTCAAATCTTCGAGGAACTTCAACAGTATCAGTAAAGCGCCACGCCGCCGCTGCAGTTCCAGGACCAGCAACTCTACAACCAGTTCTCCCATCACGGGTTGTTGGGCCCTACTCCAGTCCTCGGCAAGTCCAGTACCCGCAGCAAGCCAACTTCATGCACGACCAGTTCCAGCAGCGCTCGCCCAGTATGACACCCATTTAGTTGGGTCAGGCCTTCACCAGTCTCAATATGCAACAACCTGACAACAACTGGTACATGAACTCCGGAGCCACGTCTCACCTCACCCGGTCTGCAGGTAATATTCTCCAACTGTTTGGTGTAAAACATCCTCAATTTGTGACAGTTGGTAGTGGCCACCGCATTCCAGTAAATGGTTATGGTACATCCTACACACCACCTCCTAATCCATCCCCCCTTAAAAATACCCTATATGCCCCACATGTGATTAAGAATCTAATCTCTATCCGCAAATTTACTCGTAATAATTTTGTCTTTGTTGATTTTGACCCTTTTGATTTCACTGTGAAAGATCTTCATACGGGGACACCTCTTACGAGATGCAATAGTACGGGGGATCTCTATCCATTCACTCCCACCTCCGCTGTCAGATCTTGCTCTCCCGTCTCTCTAGCGGTCATTTCTTCTTCAACATGACATAATAGGCTTGGTCATCCAGGATCCCCAGTTTTTAATTTTCTTAGAGGCAATAATTTCATTACTTGTAATGGGAAGCTTGCCCAAAACTGTGTTTCTTGTTCTTTAGGCAAACATACTCGTCTTCCGTTTAAATCATGATATTATACATGTCGATTTATGGACATCACCTGTTGCTAGTTCTCTCGGTCATAAATACTATCTTATCTTCCTAGATAATTTTTCTCACTTTGTTTGGTTGTATCATATCAAATTTAAATCGGAAGTGTTTGTCAAATTTCTTGAGTTTCGAACATTCATTCAAACACAGTTTGAAAAAGGTATAAAATCTTTTTAGTGCGATAATGGTCGTGAATTCAACAACTCTATGTTTCTCCATTTTTGTTCTAATAATGACATGGTATTTCGTTTCTCCTACCCCCACACCTCCCCTCAAAATGGTAAAGGTGAAGGAATCATCCGCATCATTAACAATATGATTCACATTTTATTGATTCATGCCTCCTTACCTCCGTCCTTCTGGGTCTGCTAAAATATCATAATACGTTCTCAATATTCTCCCAACTAGCACCCTTCACAATATGACCCTTACCGAAATCCTCTATCATAGAGTCTCATCTTATGAGCATCTTCGGATATTCAGTTGTCTATGTTATCTTAATCTTGCCTCTACTGCCCCTCACAAACTAACTCCTCGGTCAACTCCATGTGTCTACCTAGACTTCCCGCCAAACCATAGGGGCTATCTATACTATGACTTTTCCACTCGTCAGATCAACATCTCTCGTCACGTCACATTCGATGAGATCACATTCCCGTTTTCGAATCTTAAAAAGTTCCAGAAATCGGATTACTCTTTTCTTGACGAGTCTGTCATCTCTCCCATCATTCTCAGTCAACTAGATCATAGCACTGCCACAAAATCACCTTCTTTGCCCAGTAGTTCTTCTTCGACATCAGCGCCACGGCCCCAAGGGTCGGCGCTACGGTGCCAAAACTCCTGCGAGCATATTTCCTCCAGCGCTACGACCGTTGATCACGGCGCCGCGGTGCCTCCGACGGCGTCACCTCCTCCTTCTCCCTATCCCACCAATCACTCAATCTCGGCTCTTCCCACTCAGTCGACACAACATATCACTGTCTCCACTCATCAAATAGAAACTCGTGCCAAGCATGAAATCTTCAAACCCAAAGTCCAATTTAACTTGTCTGCCCAAACCATTTCTCCAATTCCCAAGAACCCTATATTGGCTAAACAAGACCCTAATTGGAATGCGGCTATGTCTGAGGAATTTAATGCTTTAACTAAACAACACACATGTGATCTAGTACCTAGACTTGAGGGGGTGAATATGATTCGTTGTCTGTGGCTATTTCGTCACAAATTCAGAGACAATGAAGATCTTGAGAGATATAAGACACGACTTGTGGCTAATGACACAAATCAGGAGGACATTGATTGTGGTGAGACCTTCAGCCCGATTTTCAAACCGGCTATCATTCACACAATTTTGAGCATTGTCATGGGCAAACCCTTGCCGATCCATCATCTTGATGTGAAGAATGCATTTTTACATGGAGATCTGAGAGAAACAGTCTACATGCATCAGTCGCCTGGGTTTACCTATCCAGCATTTCCTCACTAGGTGTGTCGTCTCCGTAAGTCACTTTATGGCCTGAAACAGGCCCCCCGTGCATGGTATGATCGTTTTGCCAGGTATATCTTGCAAATTGGGTTTGTATGCAGCAAGAGTGATCCATCACTCTTCATTTTTCATCGAGGTAGTAACACTACTTTCTGATTACTTTACGTGGATGATATTGTTCTTACTGCTTCCTCCGACGGGTTGAAAATGAGATTATTGTCTTGCTTAAGTTCGAATTTGCAATGACTAATTTGGGAAAGTTGGGCTATTTTTTGGGGATATCAGTGACCAGGTCTGTCGACCACATGTTCTTGTGTCAACGTAAGTATGCAGAAGAGATTGTGTACAGGACTAAGATGGAGAATTGCAAAGTTTCACCTACTCCAGTTGATTCAAAATCTAAGCTCAGTGCTATGGATGGTGCTCCAGTCTCTAATCCTACTTTGTATAGGAGCCTTGTAGGTGCACTTCAGTATCTCACATTTACAAGGCCAGAAATTGCTTATGTTGTTCAGCAGGTATGCCTATTCATGCATGCCCACAAGGAGTCTCATTTCACTGCTCTTAAGCGTATCGTCAGATACATTAAGGGCACACTTGAGTATGGTTTGCACCTATACCCCTCTGCACCAAACAGGTTGCTCTCTTATACAGATGCAGATTGGGCAGGGTGTCCGAACACGCGAGTACGCGACGCTCCACCTCCGACTTTTGTGTATTTTTAGGGGATAATCTGATTTCTTGGTCTGCCAAGCGACAGGCTACCCTATCTCATTCCAAAGGTCGAGTAAGTGAGGCGCGTTGCAAATGTGGTAGTTGAGATTTTTTGGCTCAGAATTTTACTGTTAGAACTTCAGTGTCCTTTGCGTTAGGCATCTATTGTGTACTGTGATAACATCCCTGTCATCTATCTTTCTCATAATCCGGTTCAACATCAGCGAACCAAACACATTGAGATAGACCTACACTTTGTTCGTGAGAAAGTTGCGCTACGCCATGTCAGAGTGTTACATGTTCCATCATCCTATCAGTATGCAGACATATTTACCAAAGGACTTCCCAGACAATTATTTCTTGACTTCAGATTCAGTCTTAGCGTCCGGCCTCCTGCTCCGACTGAGGGGGTTGTTAGGCATATTTTGTATATGCCTTTTGAGTTATTTTAGATCAAGGGTCGCGGCACTGGAGGACTGACAGACCTCTCTGAAGATTTGGCGTCGCGGCGCCTCAACATTATAGGTTACTGTTCTTAATCCTTCTATGTGGTAAATTCTATCATAGAAATATAGAAAGGTTCTGCACTGGGGTTGAGTGATTATATATCCTAACTAGAATATAAGACAGTTTAGTTAACCGCTATCTTAATGTAGAAGAAGAAGTCATTCTAGTTGCATAATGGATTGAATAGAGTGGATAGTCGAGGATTTTGAAAGCCCTAATTCCTTCATAACTGATCACAACTTAAATAGTTAGTTAATTCTTGTATTTATTCCAGTAGTTAAACAAAAACTCAACTGAAATATCGATTGCCAAATAGATAACATAAAATAGATGAACGGTACTTAGAAACCAGTCTCTGAGGACGATATTCGGTATTATCAGACTATATTACTTGTGAACGATGCGTACGCTTGCGTGAGCAGTCGAAATATCGCTAACAAGTTTTTGGCGCCGTTGTCGGGGACTGGCGTACATCTAATATCGAATCATCTATTTTTATTTTAACTTTGGCTTTAGTTTTATTTTATTTTTATTTCAATTTTTACTGTTAGAACCGTGTGCTTTGATTTGTTTGTTTATTTTGATCTGTTTCAGGAATCTAGTGTATGCGAAGAAGGAGAGGAGCAGATACACTTGTTCCATTCAAACCTGAAATCGAAAAACTGTGCAAACAAAACAGGCGCAACAAAAGGATATCTGAGTCAATGACCATGAACAATGAACCAAATCAGAATGTGGCGGGCAATGAGGTTCCTTAGAATGCAGGAGAGCCAATACAGGTCCCATCAGAGAGAAGTTTGGGGGACTATGTTCTTCCCACAGTCACAGGTGCACAGACTTGCATCAGGCTCCCAGCTATAGGGGCCAACAACTTTGAGATCAAGCCAGCCATTAAGAAGTGGATGTTAGTCCACATTTTTTATAATATGCTGAGTGGTACTACTCGTACCATCATTGATGCTGCAACAAGGGGTGCTTTCATGAGAAAGAGTGTCAATGAGGCACATGAGTTACTGGAAGATATGACTGCCAACAATCATCAAGGGACAAATGACAGGTCAATGACCAGCAAGAAGGTTATGGGCATACATGAATTAGATGTCATCACTGCCCTGAATGCACAGGTAGCCCTTCTGACGAAACAACTGCAGCAGAACACTATGTCTGTGAATGAAGTACATATGCCAGTAAATTGTGAGATTTGTGGTGGACCGCACTCCTTTGACAGATGCACAGTGGTGGACCCTAATAATGTGCCAATGGAGCAGGTTCAGGCAGTTGGGAACTTTCAATGACCTTATAATTCCAACACATACAATCTAGGGTGGAGAAATCACCCTAACTTTTCGTGGAGGAATGACCAGGCTCAGCAGTAACCATATCAGGGTAATTACCAGAACCAGCAAGGACAAAATCAGGCTACCTCATCCCAGCAGTTTAGACCACCTACATGGCGAGGCTTTGATGGTGAGGTTGCATTGCTTACACTCACTAATTCGCAGAATCAGTTCATGTCTAAAATCAGGTCATCTCTCAGGAACCTGGAAACGCGGGTTGGGCTACTAGCGAAGATGGTAACCAACAGGCCGCAGGGTACACTCCCAGGCAATACAGAGGTCAATCCAAGAGAGCAGTGTCAGTCAGTGTTGTTAAAGAGTGGAAAGCAGTTAGAGCAGGTTTCTCCCCAACCCGCAGTGGTTCATGAGAAAGAGGGCGAGAAATCAGTTGAGGAAGAAAATGAGGGGGTCATTGAGGACCACCCTACAGTTGAGAAAGCTCCACCAGCACATTTGAGGGAATACACTGATAGAATCCCTTACCCTCAGAGGCTCCAGAAGAAGGCCATAGACAAGCAGTTCTCCAAGTTCTTGGAGGTATTTAAGAAGCTGCACATTAATATCCCCTTCATTGAGGTGTTCGAACAAATGCCCGCATACTTCAAATTCATGAAGGAGATACTTAGGAAGAAAAAAAGGTTGGCGGATTATGAGACCGTAGCGCTGACAGAGGAGTGCAACGCCATCCTACAAAAAAAACTGCCTCCTAAATTGAAAGATCCAGGAAGCTTCACCCTGCCCTACACTGTTGGCAACGTAACATGCAACCGGGCGATGTGTGACTTAGGGGCTAGTATAAATCTCATGCCTTTGTCTATGTTCAAGAGATTGGGTTTGGGGGAAGCCAAATCAACCACAGTTAATCTACAGCTGGCTGACCGAACCGTGGTGCACCCCAAAGGCATAGTGGAAGATGTGCTTGTCATGGTGGGAAAGTTCTTCCCAGCAGACTTCCTCATTCTTGACATGGAGGAAGATGATGAAATACCCATCATTTTGGGGAGACCGTTCCTAGCTACTGGTAGAGCCCTAATCGATGTGGAGAAGGGAGAATTGAGGCTAAGGGTTCAGGAAGAAGAAATGGTATTCAAGGTGTTTAAATCCACCATTGAGTCACAGACCAGCAACAAGTGCTTCGCAGTAAGCACAACTGACACAGAAGTTCAGCAGACTCATACCAAACTAGGGAGATCATCCCTACAGCTGTGAACCCACAGGCTAGTTTGAAAGTTGCAACAAAAGTAGATGACATGAAAACTGACAAACAGTTAAATCCTACTGAACCTACTACTGTATAGAAGAAAAATAGAGTGAGGAAAAGAAGAATGATTTTTAAATGGATAGGTTGTGGGGTTAAAATACCGCAATAATTTAATGAGTACCTGCGTCCGGCTACAAGACGTTAAAGACAACGCTACTTAGGAGGCAACCCAAATTTTAAATTATGCAATTTAGTTTATATAGAACAGTCTCACTTTGATACTTTTGTTGTGTTGTGATGCCAGATGAAGGAATGAGACATGAAGCAGGGAAAAACGCTGGAAAATACAGAATCAGGAGTTTCAGCACCGCGGTGCCAGAAAATCAGAGAGGTCGCAGGAATATAGGCACCGCGGTGCCACTATGCAGAACCGCGGTGCCGATAGCGATTTCCGGGAAAAAAAGGCCCTGAATCGTCAAATCTCCTCCCACAGATACCGCCACAATGCAGTATATGCCGCCACCACTACCATTTTGAGTCGATGTATGTCTGTAAGCCGTCCCATTTTAATTTTTGAGTTTTTTACACATTTGAGACAATGTGTAGTTTTAAGTTTGGGGGGGAGTTTTCATTTTATTTTATTTTTGTGAGTCTTTTATTGTTTTTGTGTTTTATGTGAGTCAATGTTTTTTATATATCATGCATGATGTGCTTATTTGGAATGCCTAGTGAACTAAGTGGATAATGTAATAGAATGAGAAGCTAAAATATGTGTGCTTAAGTTAGATATGCCAAAAATTCATGAAAATCTGATTATTTGGAATATTTGATGCTTAGCCTATGTGTTGTCAATTGAAAAATGTATGTGAAGTCTGATTGCTTGTTATTTGAGGCGAAATAGTTAAGATATACATGTTAGGGAGATGATTCAGACATTTCTTTGTTAGCCCTTCTTATCATTCATTACCTACCTTGCAATAAATTGTATCCCTAGTCAGCCCCTTTGAGCCTAAAATAAGTTATTTTTTTGACATCCTATGATTTCTTTGTGTGTCATAAGCAGTAATTGAAAAAATTGGAATGAAGAAGTGTGAAAAAAAATACAAAAGAGAATAAAAAATTGATGCACCCCAATAAAAAAATATGCTAAAGCTTAAGTTTTGGGGTGCATATGTGAATGTGTTTCATGCTCTCAAAAATAGATGAGGGGAACGATAGGTATGAACTGAAAAAGAATACCAAAAAGAATGACCAAATGATTGAATGAGAATAACGCTTATGGTACGTAATTTGAGCCTGAATGCCAACTCTTACCTACCTCTGCCTAAGCCTACATTACAACCCTGAAAAGTCCTGAGGATCTCTAGTATGTATGTCTATGATTAGTGGAGAATAGCAAGTACACAGGCCCGTAGACTAAATGAAATTGACATGCATATGTTAGGTATTCATGCTTCCATTACTTGTGATTGAAATGAATTTGCGAAATATCTGACTTGAAATTCTAGATTGCTGAGTTCATGCTATATATGTTCTGCATATTATCTCAACTGACGTTTATGTGTTTCTAAGTCTTTGTGCAGCTACTTGATTTGAGTCTTTGAGTCTTTTATTTTTGTGTCTTTGTTTTTGTTTTGATATTTGCTCGAGGGTGAGCAAATGTTAAGTTTGGGAGTGTTTGTTAGGCGTATTTTGTATACGTTTTTTGAGTCATTTTTAGTTGGTATTTTACTCGTTTTTGTTGTGTTTAGTATAGTAGTAGGTTTGTTTTTCTTTCTTTTGAGTCACAGCGGTGCAAAAAGGCAAAATGGCAAAAAGGAACGAGAAATGGACAGAAGAGGTGCTCCGAGGCAAAAAGGACGAAAGTTAGCAACTCAGAGCGAAAGAAAGATCATGCGGTGCTACGCAGAATCAGCGGTGCCATATTTACCGAGGAGCCACAGGAATTTCAGCACCGCGGTGCCATCGACGATCTGCAGAGCCATTTGACCGAGAAGTCGCAGAGTTTCAGACCGCAGCGTGATGCGTAATCACGCGGTGCCGACGCGGAAAATTTCAGTTCCGAGGGCAAATTGGCTAAGGGCAGATTGGTCCATAGGGCACGAAAATGAGAGAATATTTAAGCCCTAGGGATTAATGCTATGAGGGAGGTTGGTAAATCTACAACACAACACAAGACGGATTTGGAGCTACAATTGGAGACTTTGTTCTACGTAATTTTCTTTCTTTCGTTTTTAATTCAGTTTATGTATGGCTATTGTGTTAGTTCTTAGCGTGACTATGGCTAGGAGCTAAACACTTTATTAGGGTTTTCCTTATGAATCTCTTGAACTTCTATTAATGAATTAATGCAATAGTTTGATTTCTTTTTCACTTGATTAAGATTTAGTCAATAATTTGTATGAATGCTTGATAATTAATTGATCACTAATTATCATAATATATATGATTTCGAATCAAGAATCGAGAGGAGAGATTTGGATATGCTGTAATTGACTAGATATAGGTTAAAATCATGGACGGCAGTACCCCGATACTTGTGTAGCATTATAGGTTACTGTTCTTAATCCTCATATGTGGTAAATCCTATCATAGAAATATAGAAGAGTTCTGCACTGGGGTTGAGTGATTATATGTCCTAATCGGAATATAAAACAGTTTAGTTAACCGCTATCTTAACGTAGAAGAAGAAGTCATTCTAGTTGCATTAAGGATTGGACAAAGTGGATAGTCGAGGATTTTGGAAGCCTTAATTCCTTCATAACTGATCACAACTTAAATAGTTAGTTAATTCTTGCAATTATTCTAGTAGTTAAACAAAAACCCAACTTAAATATCGATTGCCAAATAGATAACATAAAATAGATGAACGGTACTTAGAAACCAGTCTCTGATGACGATATTCGATCTTATCAGACTATATTACTTGTGAATGATGCGTACGCTTGCGTGAGCAGTCGGAATATCGCTAACAGGGGTGTGTAAACGTGTGAATAGAAGTAACAATATTCCCTACCCATAATTATAATATTTTTATATATTGTGTAAATATAATTATGGTAAGACTAGGATTTCTCTTGTGATTAGATTTAGGATTCCTATTGTAAAATGAATGAATATTATATATTATATATACTTTGATATTAATGAAAAGACTTTTAAAGAAGATTAATATCATGATAAACTCACATTTATTACAGAAGACTTACCAATTGTAATAGGAACCTTGCTTCTTCTTTCTCCCAAAAAATAAAGAAATACCAGAAAAAATATACTCTTTCTGTCTTTTTTTTTTTTAACGATTGCTTTAGCTTTTTTCACGTTCAACTTCGTAGCTAGATCTGATTAAATTCAGCATATTACCTCATAGCTAGGTCGTTCTAATAAATAAAGTGCTAATTAGATTAGTCATAATTTAACTTGACATATTGCTTCCATATTAGTTAATTTTCTGGAGTAATTGTTGGTAGAAAAATTATGGGTTCAATGTAAAATTCTGAATTGGCTTATATCGGGAATTGGGTTCCAATTCCAAATTCATATACTAATCTTCTCCTTTTCTTACACTAGTTATCATGTGTTAGCTATTATCACATAAGGATAAACTAACGACTATCTAGTTAAATTTAAGAACTAATTAAGTCAAAAACTATCTCCTAGGCAGTTTAATAGTTTGAGTTGTTATATTTCTATATACTAGCTAAATTTCACGAGTATTTGTTGATAGAAAATATATGGCTTCAATCGTTTATTTAGGATGTGCTTGGTACAAAGGAAATATTTTCTTGAGAAATGTTTTTGAGGGAAATATTTGTATATTATTTAAAGAAATATTATGAGAGGTGGAGGTGGGGTAAGGGGATGGGGATGGGACTATTGGAGGGGGATCAGTGGCGGAGCTTAGTAGAGGATGGAGGGGGCTGTGGCCCTCTAAAAAAATCAAATATTATTTTATATATATATACCTCATCTCTCACACGTCACTCTATTTTCATGTTCTAAACAAGACATCAGTTCCCATTTTGCTATTATGAGGTTTTGGAGTTCTATATTTTCTACTAATTCAAGAACCTTACAAGTCTCATTTTCGAGCATAGAAATCCTAAATGAGGGAGCTCCACTGTATACATATAAAAAAAAAATCTCTCACACGTCACTTTAAAAGCCGAATTTCTCTAATTTAGTTATGTTTTTAGATTTAGATGTTATCTTTGATAATTGGTTTATGTATTTTTAGGAGTGGTACGATGGTCTAACTTAAGAAAATTGATGCATTTTCAAGAGGAAAACTTCCAACAAAGATAAAAATTGTATAGCTTCAACATCGACACTTGAAAAACACAATTTCAATGATCAAACGGTTCAACTGGATGAGCAACCTTGCAAGATTCAAAAAGTCATGGATGAATTTGATGTCAATTGTTTAGAATGTGATCCCGAAAAGTGTCCCCAAATTTGGGAATATCCCGTAAATCGAAGAGATGCAGTTCGAAGAGCTTATCTCAATTGGAGTCCCTATCAATGTCAAGTTGATTAAAACATTGAAAGCGAATACATATTACTTGATTGACCGGATAATCCGTCTTATCTTAACTCTTTCAGTTTCTACGACCCCCTTGATATTTTGGGCAAGTTCCACCACTGAGGGGTTGAAGATGAGGGGGTATTGGAGGGCGGGGGAGGACACAATAATTGAAATACAACCTGTGAAACTTGTTTTTTCTACTTTCACTAGAAAAACCATTTTTCTCACTTTTAAGGAACTTGTTTTTTTAGAAAAAATATTTTTCCAAAATTTTTAACCAATGAGAAAATTAAAAAACACTTTTTGAAAAATATTTTCCTTCATACTGAAATTAAGCATGATCTTGTCTCCTTTTTTTTCTTTCTAAAAATACTTTTAATTACCTGTAATTATTAATCAGAGAAAATCAATTATATCTATTTGTATTTGAGAAGTAGTTAAGTCAAAGATCAACTTATAGTAGATATTTTAAGGGACAATGATATGGTATGACCACCAGACAAAGGCTCAAAAAGATCCAATGATTCGAAATAAAGACAATATTTAGCCATTTAACCAGCCCTTTTCTTTTGCCTTCTCTTGTCATTGTGCAGACCTGGCCGGAGAACAAGGCTCGTCGCCGGCAAGATGTGGATGAAGCGAACAGTTGACAACTGATTTAGGGCATCCCCATTTTCTTAATTGGCAACTGATTTGCAGATGATAATAGTGTGAGCACATCAACAACAGATTGGTGGTCCTTCATGAGCAACAGCCGATAAACAAATATATGGAACTTTTTTTTAACATTTTCTTGTATGAGATTAGGACAGTAATCCTTTGTATTACAACTTGCAAGCTATTGATGTCTCAGAAGCCTAAACTCCAATTTCATTTTTTTTCTTCATAACAACCAACAATATTCTTTTATCGTTCTTCTAGTCCAAATGAGAAGAACATTTATTTACACATAATTGATAGTACAAAGTACCCATACCAAAACAGAATTTGACAAAACTTGGATTTTTGACCTCTCAGCCTCAATGCTTCAACTTCAACCATTGGACATAACCTTGTAACCAGCCAAACTCAGATTAGTACAAACATAATGCATTCAAGCAAGTATGATAACAATCAATCACCCAATACAAAGGTATGTTGAGTATAATATGTGTATACTAATTGTATAATATGTGCATAATTAGTAAGTATATATTGATATATATTTATTATACATAAATTATACAACAATGATATATTTTTTATACACATACTGTAATGATACATATTCTATATAATAATACATTTTCTATACATATACAATAGTGATACACATTTTTTACAACAATGATATAATTTTTATACATTCTATACATATAATATGTGTATAATTAGTAAGTATATGTGATTATACATTTATTATACACAAATTATATAATAATAATACATTTTTTATATATATACATTTTTTATACATATACATATTTTATATAAGAGTGATACGATTTCTATATTAATACATAATTTGTACAACTTCTATAGTGTGCTTGTGATGTAAATAGTGTGAATTTACAACTTTTGTAGTTTGTTTAGTCAAATTAGTTTAAATTGAAATTTTGACCAAACAAACAAAAAAGAATTTAAAAAAAATATTTTACTCCCTAGCAAACAAACACAAAACAATTGAAGCTTTTTTGTAACCAATGTTAGCAATGGGGGCATCTCCATAAGTGTCCCTTCTGATTGTCTATTCCCATTTTAGATAGAGATAGATTGTTTGTCTTGATTCTTGAAGAGTTACTTCAGTTTCGCTTGGCTGCACACATTTTCCTACTATTTTCTTTCATAATTCTCTTTATAAAATGTTAGTAAAACAAATTTATACATAGGAATTGGATCAATCCTATATATATAAGGCTATTGCATGCATACAACGAAGAGGATAATTTGTATGAGAAATTGAGGAGAATTCGGGTTAGAGTAACGGGGATGACATGTGCAGCTTGTTCTACATCAGTTGAAGGAGCTTTGATGGGTGAACACGGTGTCGTTAAGGCTGACGTCATCTTCGATCCTATCTTGGTCAAGGTTTAATTTTTTTGGCTAGATATTAAATTATTTTAGGGTTAGCATATGAATTTTAAACAGGTTGGACCATCCGACTGTTATTAGTTTGGGCCGAATGACCACTTATGTCCTTGCCCCTATTTCTAATACATCAGGTACAAATTAGTCATAATTTAACGTGTTATATTTATGTCATTCTAGTTAAATTTCTAGACTACTTGTTGATAGGAAAATAATTATGGATTGGTAGTCTCGTTCCCTTTAATTGCACGAGAGATGTTATCGGTCTGGATATTCCCGATAATCACTCGAGAATCGGATCGATACTCGAATTGAAAAATTATCGGTCCGGATACGAGTACTCAAATGGGGATCCGCAGATATGATTCGTCCCAGAACCCAGAGAATACCCGATAACTTTTTTTCTTTCACATGTTTTAAGAATATATGTGATGCAGACTTTATGTTTTAACGTGAAACAATGACATAAATGTAGGGAGGGGAGAAGAGAAAGTAGTTGTAAATTGGTGAAACTTTAAATGGTCATAACTCTGCGCTCGGACTTGTTTTTTTATTTCACATATTTTTTCGAGACGGGGCAGGAAAAACGCCATAAGACGGTTTGGCGCAGTCGATTTCTCCAAAAACATCTGTCTTGCCAATCAATTTCATTTTCCCCCAAATCGTTACTAATTTTCCCTTTTCTTCACTAAAGATCTCGCGATATACAATAGATTTCAACGTCCAAATTTCGTGGTAATGTGTCCGAAAATGTCAATTTCAGTATTGAAAATTCAATTTTTTTAAAAAAAAAATTTGTCGGGCCCCCGACCCTACCTGGCCAAAACCGGACCGATAACCTTATCGGACCGGACCGTGTACCCGCACGATAAGATATTGATCCGATCCCGGATCTCAACTCAGGACCGAATTCTTATCGGTCCGGTCTCGATCCGGACCGGTAACTTTATCAATCCGATTCCGATATATCGATATCCGGACCGGACCGATAACAACACCTATTAAACACAAAATGGCAATTGATCTAGAAACTAACTATGATGCGTTTATCTCACTCGGTGATATTATGAAAAGGCCCCGAATAAACTGCGACAAGTGTCACATGGGCCAAAAATAATTATAAGACAGATATTTTCAGTTAAAAAAATGAAATGTTATACTTAACCCTTATAAAAAAAAACCTTTTAGAATCACAATGGGTTACCTAATCTATCTTCATTTGTAGAATCACAATTATCGGGTTTGAAGATAACTAAATTTGTTCCGGTAGACGACGCAATTATTGGGCTCGCCGGAGATTTCCCTGAATATCAGCAGTTTTTTTGAGGCATTTGTCGTCTTGTGTTCTATACTTGATATTGGGTAGGGCGGGGTAGGGGGTAGGGTGTAGGGAGGAAGTAAGATAAAATTGCATATTTTTAATATTTTTTTTTTATAAAAGTAACAAAAAATATGAAATATAAATTTGAGGATGGTGGGGGTAGGCGGGGTTAGGGGGTAGGGGAGGTAAGTTTTTTTTTTTTTTTTTTATAAAAGTAAAAAAATGTGAAATAGAAATTTGAGGATGGGGTGGGGGTAGATGGGGTAAGTGTGGGTAGGGTGGAGGGGGTAGGAGATAGGTGTGGTATGGGGGTAGGAAAAAAATTCATCTTTTTATAAAAATAAAAAAAATATAAAATAAAAATTTAATATTGGGATAGGCGGGGGGAGGGGGAGGGGGTAGGGATAGGGGGAGTTAAGATAAAATTTTATATTTTTTTTTATAAAAGTAACAGAAAATATGAAATAGAAATTTGAGGATGAGGTGGGGGGTCGGGAGTAGGTGGGGTTAGGACGGTAGGGGGGAGGTAAGAAAAAAATCCATATTTTTATAAAAGTAAAAAAAAAAGTGAAATAGAAATTTGAGGATGGGGGGGGGGTGGACGGGGTAAGTGTGGGTAGGGTGGAGGGGGTAGGAGGTTTGTGTGGTATGGGGGTAAGAAAAAAAATCGTGTTTTTATAAATTATTTATAAAAGTAAAAAAAATATAAAATAAAAATTTAAGATTGGGGTAGGGCGAGGGGAGGGGGTAGGGCTAGGGGGAGTTAAGATAAAATTTTATATTTTTTTTTATAAAAGTAACAGAAAATATGAAATAGAAATTTGAGGATGAGGTGGGGGGTCGGAAGTAGGTGGGGTTAGGACGGTAGGGAGGAGGTAAGAAAAAAATACATATTTTTATAAAAGTAAAAATATATATGAAATAGAAATTTGAGAATGAGAAAAAGTCTGATAGGTTAGGCTGAGATTATTTATAGGATTTCTTCCACTAAAAAGTCCTCCAAAATCCATATTTTAAAAAAAGCTTTCAAAATCTCAAAATTTTGAATACCAAAAGACTTTTTGTTAGTCTTTTAAAATCCTAATTGAATACCATTAGATTTGAAGTTTAAGAAATCCTAATAGTATTGATTGAATACCACAAGATTTTTTTAGATTGTTTAAAAATCTTAATTGAATACTACATGACTTTTTTATCCCAAAAAAAGACTTTTAAAATCCTAATTGAATACACCCCCCCTAAGAATGTGAGTTTATTAATGGTGTTGAAATCACTTACCCAGATTTATATTACGATGATTGACTTGTACATGGAGTTTCGTTAATGGGGAAGTAAAAATGGGGTGAAGAAGATGACTGGTGGAAAGGGTGGGAGTTGCCTTTCCTTTTTTTTTTTTTCATTAAGATTTTTCCTTAAAATATGAATAAAAAGATCTTTTTAATTATTTACTTTATCAAGTGTAACAATCTGTCCGGTCGTTTTTAGCTAAAGACCATTATTTGTCTAATTTACTCTTGTCGTAGACTCTATGCGGGGTTTGTGATGCGCGAGGATGTTTGACACATATCCCGAGTTCCATTTATATGAGATTCGAATGAATAACCCAAAATAAGAACATTTGAGTTGGATAGTTTGACTCTAGGTTGACTTTTGAGTATATGAGTTCATTTTCGGGTTTGGTCACTTCCGGTAGTTTCGGAGGGTCATTTATGGCTTAATCGAGTTATTAGTTCGCTTCCCGAGATATTTGATGTATTTTGTGGCCTTATTTATAATATTTGAATATTTGATTATTTTGAGCGATTATTTAGAAAAGTATGGCTTAACTCAGTTAAAATGGAAAATCTGAGGTCGCGAGTAAGTTCATAGCACTGTTTACCTTATGAGAGCATGTCGGGTTTGTGTCCGGGGGATCTCGGGAGTGTTTCGAGTGTTTGGTGGAAGTTTGAGTTGCTTTTATAATTGCTGGTGTCTGGTGTCCGCCCGAGCGGGTGGGCTATCTGCTCCTACGTGTTCGTCTTTATGGAGGTTGGCTCATAAAATCGGGACTTGAGTGTTGGTGAGGTTCCGCCTTGGCGGAGGGGTGTTACGCAGGGGCGAATGCGCCTCTGCAGGATTTGTCCGCTTCTGCGCAGAGGCGAGGTGTCAAGTGACCTCGCCTTAACAAGTCCTTTTCATGCGGGAGCGAGACCACGCCAGCGGAGTCGGAAAGCACCGCCAAGCCAACAAGAAAGCAGAAACTGCATGAGGTAAGACTAAGGCCTCAGGCGCTGAAAGAGATTAATGGGGTCTCGCACTGTGGGCGCGGGAACAAGAAACTCCAGTAAATAAAAGAAAGACAATAGGAGTCCTCTCAATAGCCGAGGGGCCACTTCCCTATATGCGCTTAGGGAAGGGGAAAATCTTGATTCTCATAGATTAGACAATACACATGTGCAAACAAGAAAATCAAACTATTTTCTTATTGATACTATATATTTATCCTTTCCCCTATAGATCCGCCTTTCTTCAAAATAAAAATATAGCAACTAAAAGAAAGCTAAATCGAATCGGAATAGGATAAAGAATGCCCGAAGGATCAGAGAGAAAGAGGATTCTAAAAGCAAAAAGCCTAGAAGACTATATTGTCAGACTCGGAGGTAGCAGTAAGATCTCTGTCTCCAGAGAATGCATGAGGGTTTTCTAAAAGTCTCCTCTCATTACTTATGGATAAAGCTCTTAAGCTTTTACGAACTGAAAGATCTTCCCATTCTAAATAAGAATGAGAGTCTTCCAACTAGATGTGCTCCTTTGGCTCGGTTTGAGAGAGAGAGAGCGTGAGATAGTTGGTCTAATAACTAGTCCAACTTCCTTGTATCTGAAAGCGATGACAGGATGTTAGGTCTAGTAAGGAGACTTTTTGGATAATTTACTTCCACGAATAGAGGTCAAAAAACGGCTTTTTCTTAGGCGCATGCCAACTTTAATCGAACTCCGAAATCAGGTAACCAAATATATTCTCTAGGTCGAATCATTTTTCTAAGAATAGCTTTTCTCGAATCTAGAGCCGCCAAAAAGATTTTTTTTGAAGATTGGGAGTATTCTCTTCATTTGAGGTAAGGTTTCACCCTTTGTGATTAGATTTCATCGTTTAAAGTCTTTAATGGTGATATAGTGTGCATGTGAATTGGGATAAATAAGTCATAGTTTTCATATGAGATTAAGAGAGGTTGAACTTTTGATGTAAGAGTGTTTTATGGATTAGTTTACTTTAATATTGTGAATTAGTGATAGAATATGTTAGATAATTATGTTGTAGCATTTAATTTGTAATTTTGAATATAGAAACCCTTCTTAATTTGGGGGAAATTCTAGGGTTTACAAATTGGGGCTTTTCTTAAATTGTCCAATTGAAGGTCCAAATGAGCTTAAGGATATGATTACTCTGTATGTGTTTATGATTTTTAAGTAATAAAGTTTGAGTCTTGATGACGTGGGCCCGAGGTTGGTTTTGGAATTCTCTATTTATTTAAGAACTAAGTCATTGTATTATGTGTAAGCCTTATATTAACGAATATTATATGTGTGTTAGACTTCGATTACCATGAAGCACTCCGGAAGGGCAAGGCTAGCGCGGAGATTTGATTGTTCGAGGCTCATGGTCGACCCATAGGTAGGCTACGGTTTACTTTCACTAGACTCCGATAGAAGTACATAATTAATTATGAATATTGAGGCATATTGGGCATGTTTGGGGGTCCCACTCAAATGGTTGGGATGAACGTTTGAGTGAGTGTCGGTGTTGAACTGTGATGATGAGTGATTTGGGGAATCAACATTATGTTGGTTCCGACTGCTGATTAATTCGGCTTGTCGCCATTATGTGGGCTCGTCGCCTTACTTGCTAGTGATATGTTTATTCATCACACATGTTTTCGATATGATATCATGACTTGTACTTAGATAATATGTTCTTGAATTCTTGAAAGCATGTGACATTCATCTCTATACTTGGTTGCATTTCATCACATCATGATTTTTTGTCATGTATTGTCATTTACATTCATACACTCATGATTCTGTTGATATTGATATTTGAGTTGTATGAAATATGATGTTGGTCCAAGAGACCGGGAAGATAAGAACACTTGTGAGATTATGACAACATTGAGATGACGATGATGATACGCGGGGGTACAAGTTGTACCCCTACAACAAGTTATTACAGTCAAGGACTAGGCTCCGTTGAAAAATTCTGGAGGGTATATGAACTTCGCGGGTCCCCCATGAGTGTGCAACTCATAGAATTCGGCGCCTGTAAACGAAAAAAGGAAAAATACCTGACATATGCATTACATTCATTTTTCATTGTATTGATCATCTGTTGATGAACTAAGTGATGGTTTGGTAATTGATGACTTGGTTGATTTCTGAATAAAATGAGTATTTAGGACTGATCTTTAAGTATCGAATATTGTCACTCAGCTATCTAGAATTGGATAACTCTTATGAATATGAAGTCTTATGTGAATAATGTGATTTGTTGAATTTAGTGAACATTTACATGAACTACGTGACTTATTTGGCTATTAAACTGTCTAGTATAGGGTTATGTGATGTCAGATCGGTATTTATCTCTTTTTGCGTATCTTCCATCGTTGTTGGCATATGATGCCTACGGGGGAATGTTTGTATACTCATACTACACTTACGACATTCTATTTGAATGCAGATACAACTTCGTATACCAGTTCAGGACCGCATGACCGAGTTCCAGCAGGTTGACTTTAGCATTCAGGGTGAGGATGCTACTTTAAGCATTCACCGGGATGCTCCTATCTCTATTCTTGTCTTTATTTGATTCTAGAGACACATTCAGACACTTTACGTTATGTTATTCAGTTTTGGCCTTGTTGCCTTCATTCAAACTTGTATTCCGATTAGTGCTCTTGTATTATTGACTAGATTATTTTGGAGATCATTTGACTTTTAGACTTATGTTCCGCATATTTTTGTTATGACATACAAGATTTTTAAATATTTTATTATTTTCGCATTCCTCTATTCATTTAGTATTATTTGTATGAGAAGTGATTTGCCTACCGGTGAAAAGTGTAGGTGTCACAACGATTCTTAAAAGGGGTCGTGACACCAAGTGTCAATGGAAGAAAGAAATGTGTAAGCTTTTTCAAAGAAAAAAAAGAAAAATATTTTTAGTGATTCATTCACGCGTCCAACGAAAGTGAGGAACACCTTTTTTGCCACATTAGTATTTTGTGTTTAATAGGTATGTATTTAAATATTTAGGCGTTGAATATGTACTACTCCTAATTTGGTGTTGAGTAGGTACTACTCCTAATTGAGGTGTCTAAGTGGAATCTATGAAAAACTTTAGATGGTTGTGAATGACTTTGGCCATTATAAAATATTCTAGCAATCATGTGCTAGTTATTGGTTATTACATCACAACAAACTATAACTATCAAACTGAATTAATAGAGTACTATTCTCTTGGTTCACTTTTACTTAGGGGTAGGCATTCAGATTGAATTTTGTAAATTCGGTTTTGTCAGGTCCCAAATCGAGGAACGCATGGACACCTACCCCTTTTTCACCTGATAGGTGAACCCGTCCCTTAATCACAACTCAATCAATGATAAAGTAGAACCCAACCAACAAATATACATGATAAGTCTAGGATAGATAAAAATATAGTGCGGAAGTAATACAACAATCCCAAGAAATCAGGTCTAAGGCAGTACAAGTCACTACTACATACTACAAGTCTTAATATAAATACATAGTCTAAAAAGTCCAATACTCTCTCAGAATAGCAAATAAGACAATAGATAAAGAGAAACATTCAGGCTGCAGATTCGTCCAAGTGCTCACCCTAGATGCTCGTCAGTAAAACTTGAGAATCAATCACAAGGAGAGGAAGTAGACCTTTTCCGTACTCTGCACTTATAAAAGAATGCAACAAGGTAGTATCAATACAAACACTATGTACCTATATGTATCATAGGTCGATAAAAGTTAGATAACATATATTAAGTAAGAGACTGAAAGATAGGCATGCTCACAATCAGATATAAAGATTACACATTTCAAGAATAGTATCACAACTACAAATACCAAGTTCGAATCCACTCGATAGTCATGACTCACGGGGGACCCACAAAGTCCATGTACATGTTGCGGTGCACAACCTGATCCAATATAAGTATATGTTATGGACCGTGCAACCCGATCTAATATATGTATATGTTGCGGAACGTAAAATCCGGTCCAATATATGTATATATTGCTAAACGTGCAATCCTATTTAATATATGTTGCGGAATGTGCAATCCGGTCCAATATATATATATATATTGCGGCGCGCAATCCGATCCAAATGTATGATCATGAGTGTATGAATGATATTAATGCCAACGAGAATATATAAAGTCAATCGTGCCACGCATGGACAAATAACATCATGATAAGAATGAATCAATCCTTCCTCTATACACGGTCAAGTGTAGTATTATGCACGTGACGTCGATCCACTAGATCAAATAAGGCAACAACCACAATCAATCAACAATATCAACCTAAGTTTTCCATTTCAACTTTATACCCGAGGGCATAACATGCTTACTCCAATAATCATTAACTCTACATATGCACCGTTAACCAAAGTCTAACCATAAAGTAAGTCGTAACCTACCTAGTATCTTAGCAGGAGCCACAAACTCCTAATCCACAAGTCCTCCAAAACGAATATCGAACGATCGTAGTTCAAACAAACGCATAAAATTCCTATGTTACCACACATATTCAATCAACACATATGGACCAATTCTACATTACCATGATTCTAATGATACCAAACATGTCTTGTAAGGAACTCGGAGTCAAATATAAATTTAAAACCTCATCCCGGACTCCAAGGGTAAAATGGTAATTTTATTAAAAAATGAGTTCATTATTATCAAGATAGTGTTCTACGGGTTCATTTTGCTATACTTTAATACGAAACCCCCAAAAGTGACCTCGGGCCCACAAGAGCAAAATTGAAAATTTAAGTTAGAAACACGTTATCCATAATCTAAATAGTCATAATTCAAAGTTTTATGAAATTCTAACCCCAATTGAGCCTCCAATTTTATGACTTGGCAAAAACCCTCTTTGTGTCAAAACTCATAAATCAAATGTTTGCAAAAATCAAGATTGAAATCACAATCTATGTTAGAAATAGTTTACCCAAGATTTAAAAAGCCAAAAATCTAGAATTTACTCAAATCCAACGATAATTAATTGAAGAAAACTCAAATTTCAACTTAGGATTTAAAACTCCCAATTTTCCCAACCAATCACGGATAAAATTGATAACCAACGGAAATAATCTTAAAGAATTGTCCAAACAAAGGTTGGATACTTACCCCCTAGTTGATACGAGAACAACGCCGTGAAAATTACCTCAATTGGAGCTCTAATACTCAAGTTATGATGAAAATATCAAATGGACGAAGTCATAATTTTTAACACAATGATTTCCGCCCTAGATACCGGATTTTCGCGCCAACGACCACGCTATATAGCGACCAGATTTCCACTATATCGACCACACCAGAAACCAATAATTTTTCTGTCACGGCCCAACCCGACGAGCCGCGACTAAGCGCCCTAATGACGCCATTATACTAACTTGTCACACATAATTCAACTAACACTTAAGGAATATGAAATCCGACAGCATAACGCCGCAACAATAAATATGCCAGAATAGGCAAGCCGACAAGACTGCCTTTACACAAGAATGTACCTGCCTCATGAGGAGTCACAATTAGCCAACATAATATAATAGGCAAGCCGACAAGGCTGCCATCAAATAGTACCACGTATACACGGGGACACCCTAAAATAGAGTACAACAACACAACTGACCAAAACAGATTTACAACTCTACATACGTACAACTCACAACTGTCTACAGACCTCTATAAGAAGGATAACGACATGTGAAGGGACAGGGCCCCGTCGTGCCCCTAAATATACAAGTCAAAATAATAGGGTTCTGTACCAAAATGAAAAAGCTCTGAATCAAATGAGCTTTCCCAACAGCTGAGCAGGAATCTAGACCGGAGGATCACCAAACTGAACACCTGTACCTGCGGGCATGAATGCAGCCCCCCGAGGAAAGAGGGTCAGTACGAAATAATGTACTGAATATGTAAAACATGAAGTACTGTAAATGAGATCATAACTGGCCAATAGACAACATGAGACATGTAAGACTATCAAATACCAATCTAACTGTGCCATAGAAAATAGAGAATCATATCAGTAATCATGAATACTTATCCATATAATCATCCTGTATATACATAAATCTACTGTCATGTGTATCTATACCCGCATCATGGATGCATGTCCATGGAATCATATCTACTGTCATGAGTATCTATACCCGCATCATGGATGCATGTCCATGGAATCATATCTACTGTCATGAGTATCTATACCCGCATCATGGATACATATCCATGAAATTATATCTACTGTCATGAGTATCTATACCCGCATCATGGATACATATCCATGAAATCATATCTACTGTCATAGGTATCTATACCCGCATCATGGATACATGTCCATGGAATCATATCTACTGTCATGTGTATCTATACCCGCATCATGGATACATGTCCATGGAATCATATCTACTGTCATGGGTATCTATACCCGCATCATGGATACATGTCCATGGAATCATATCTACTGTCATGAGTATCTATACACACATCATGGATACATGTCCATGGAATCATATCTATATACATTGTCGGCCATTTGCTGAGGGACTCGGTGAATTCATGTAATCATATCCAACACGAATAGAGTATCATGAGTAACTATACAATTTAAATCATCACTTTGACTCTTAATCAAATCATTAAAATGAACTTATTAATAGAAAATCAAAGGTACTTTTCATAACTCATATTACTAGGAATTAGACTGTATAGAAACCAATGTACGTCCACCGTACATTTACCTTATGAAAATTATGCCAAAAGAAAGAAGGAATAGTTCACATACCTCTTAGCCGAACTAATCAACTCAATATTAAGATATGTCTCGTCTAGTACGTCAACCTATAATAATGGTAATACGTTCGTTATTTCTATGATCACTAGCATACTTTATATCGAATGACGACTTCCTATTCTATAAAAATTCGGGCAGCACTTCCCCTGTTTATATGTACATCCACAATTTACAACAAATGCCAACCAAACCAGTAACCAAGCACAATTCCAAGATATAACCAAATTAGTTCCATGTACTTCATATATGCTACCATAATACATTCTTTCTCTTTTACATTTATGCAATACGACAACTACAACGACCAAGGTGTTTACTTCACCTATTTCTCATGTTAATTCAGTCCTTTATCCATATTAGAACAATCTTAAAATAATCCATCAACTCTAGCTACAACAACCACAACAAGTAGTGCAAGTCTTACAATTTTCAACATAATATCCTTTTTACTCTTTAATTCTTTAAGACTGGTATTAGTAGTTACCATAACATATATATACATGTTTATAATAAAATCTTCAACATTTAAACTTTATAAAACCATCCCCTAATTTGACGCGACAATGTCCAACGATTTCAAGTCAGTTTTCGGCCAACATCCACAAAACCAATTCTTTTCTTAATTCCTTAGAGTCCAATTCATGTTCCAATAATTTCTTATCAATAACTATAACTTAAATATCAAGATTTTCTTCCAATTTCAACATGCAAAGCAGCGACGAACTTCATAACACAATAATCGAATACGACAATTCCAAGATTAGTAAAATTAGTCCAATATCGACTACAACATCCAAAATATTCATATGCAATATCTTAATTCCATTTTTTTCTTAACACAAATTTATTTCCTTAATTCTAACAACATGCACTCCAATTATATCATAGAAAGAAGAATTTTATACCTCAAATGAAGCCAAAACAGTCCCTGAAAATCAGCCCACTGTTCCATCAATTTCTTGTCCAATTTTCACTTTTTCAACTTCAAATTGACATGCATGAATTCTACAATGTTAACCCATCATTCTTACATGTTTTTTTCTTCCCAAAAACCATCTCCAAACACTGAATTTTCTGGACGAAAATCAGTCCAGTGGCTGCGTTTTCTCCTTGTTTTTACCCACTATTTTATTGATTGAAAATCAGTCCAGTGGCTGCGTTTTCTCCTTGTTTTTACCCACTATTTAATCGATTTTCTTCACCAATCTTCCACCTTCTTCACTCCAAATCGTCATGCATGAATCCCATAATGTTAATCTATCATTCCTACACGTTTTCCTCCAAGAATTTTGTCCGAAAATTTGGAAAAGAGCTGTCCAGATTGGCCCAGCAGTGGCGAGAATCACCACTGTTTTTGTGCAAGTTTCTTTGGCCAATTTTTTTTATATGGAGAATGTATCTTAGAGAAAGGAAGCAAATAAGAAGAAAAGCTTCAATTGATTATGAAAATGGGGGGGGGGGGGGGTGGGTCGTTATTAAAAGGGAGGGAGAGAGATGAGAGTATTTTCTTTTTAGGTTAGGAAGAATATGGAAGAAGGTCACTAAGTTTTAATAAGGGTTAATTTTAAAATCTAAAAAATTCCTTATTACACTTTGCTCCCTAAATTAAATTAATCCCTCAAGTAATAATTGAATCTTAAATCCCGCTTCCTTTAATTCCCGAAAGTTTCATAAAGCCTTGTATTCTCGTTGTCGTAACTTATATACATTACTAATCCATAACGGGCTATTTATATAAATATCATTTTCAATTTCCATTGTCACGCCCGTTGTAACTAAAATATTTCCGGAATCACATCATTCGTGTACTAACTTCTAGATTAGCATATATAAACATACTTAATAACCAATATTCGCATCCTATTTCCTTAATTACATTCTTAATTATCGTCTTAACTTACGATGTGTAACATTTTCCCACAACTAAAATGGGCATAACTTCCTCATGGTGTCGGAATTCGACGATTCATGTTGCTACAAATAACAAATTTCGATACCCATCTATTACAACAATCAAATCTCAATTTTAGCATCAAATTCATATAATTATATATCAAAGCCCATTCAAAGTTTCAACTCATTTTGTGGAATTGATAGCTAACTCGTAACTTCCTTCTTCCTCTGTTTTTTTTTCTTGCAAACACATTTTATGTTTGCTTCTTTTGAAGCTATTATTCTTGTAACTTTGTGGGTTTTTATTCTTCTTACTCCATATTAGGCGGCAGTGTTAGTCTTACTTCCACAAACTCTTGAACAAAAAAGGTCCAAGAAGGACTGTTGAACATTAGGGGAGAGCAACAAGTTAGCAAGCTTATAGAATTTTGGTATGATAGACTGTTGGAAAGAATTAATTGTGCATAAGTTGATATTGAATACATATTTGAGTCAGTAATCATGATTGAGTGATCATATGCCTTAATAACTCTAAACAAACTTGATGATTATCTGACTTGAAACTCTAGATAGCAAATTAGTGGCTAGAATGTTTCTGAAAATGATATCGCAGGTATTCATGATCTTCGAGGCATAATCTATTGTAATTGACTTGATTCATGTTTAGAGTGTTTGTGTGTTTTTATTTTTAGGGTGTTTAGAGTTCTTTACTTGATGACGAGTAAGTTTAAGTTTGAGGGTGTTTGTTGATTCTATTTTTAGTATTGTTTTAAAGTGTGTTTTAGGAAGTCTTTTGTTATCCTTTAATTATTCTGTACAGTATTATGCGTGTTATGTTATGTTTTCAGGTTTTAAGAGATTCATAAGGTTCGAGGAGAATTCAAAGGAAATAGGCGGTTATTGAGGACAAAAATGCATATCTGGTCACAAGAGATAAGTCAAAGAAGCCTTGAGAAGCTCGGGAAGCAATTTAGATAAAATTACACTGTCAACCACACGAGATCTACAAGGCTAATTTGCAGAAGTTGCTCGGATGAAGAGCCGCAACGCTCAAGCGTCGGGGAGCATGGAAGAAGCACCGCGCCGCCTGATTGGCAGTAACATTCGAGTGAATTAGCGCCGCAGCACCTGACTGAAGCGCCGCGGCTCCGACGACGGAAATTAATGAGAAACTCGGATTTTTACGAGGGTAAAAAGGTCCAAGAAGGATTTTTCGGGATATAAGACATGAGAGGCTGATTTTAGGGATTATCATATTTTGGAGGCAAGAAACAAGAGGCCAGGATGCAATTAGAGACACAGATTGTTCAAGTTCTTTCTTTTCTCTTTTCTTTAATTCAATTTATGTTGGTATTAAAGACAATTAGCGTTCTTAGCATGTCTATGAACAAATTACTTTGTTAGGATTTTCTGTCGAATCGCTTGAACCTTTATTATGACTTAATGCATTATTAGTATTTCTTCTTCATCTATCATTATCTAATCAACTTGTGTTTATTGAATGAGAATTGACTGGCCATTAGTGTTCATTACTTATATGATTTCAAATCAAGATTTGAAAAACGAGATTTTAATATGCTATAGTTGATTAGACATACGTTTAATCTTGAACGAAAGTATCACGATTACTTGTGTAGCGTGTAGGTTATTGATCTTAATCCTCATATGTGGTAGAATTTATCATAGAAATATAGAAAATTCCCATTTAAGTTGAGTTTTTATATGTCCTAACCGGAATATAGAACACATCAGTTAACCTGTTATTTTGATAAGAAAAAAGATTGCTAGTCTTGCATTAATGAATAATGGAGGGGATAGTTAATGAGATTGGAAATCCTAATTACCTCAATTACTGAATTAAAATCCAAGTAATTTCATTCTTAGTTCATTCCTGCTTATTACTTTAGTCGTTAGATCTTAGTTTAGAAATCTCAGTCTATGATTGTTTACCAAATAGAAACCAAAGATTAATTAGTTGGTAATTGATAATTCAGTCTCTGAGGACGATTCTCGGTCTTAACGAATTTTATTACGAATTGCGATACGTACACTTGCGTAGCATATAGAAAAATCGCAACACTCGTGTTGGCATGGAAGTCAACCCGATAAACTGATTCCATTCTTCTACTAGGTAGAGCTCCACTCTTGCAATTGGGTCATTGCGATTACGGGTTGGATGTCTAATTATCCAGTCGGTAATGATAGTATCTTGTACCTGAACCCCCGAGTATATGCTTAAACAAGAATCACACAAGGATCGATTAGAAATCTCTGGTTAAATGCCCGTTCGTAATCCAACAGATAAAGTACATTACATAGTCGAGAGATTGATGAACGAAGTGAGAGGGTCTTTTGGCTTCCTCAGGGTCGTGTGAAGCAACGCTTGCTTTAGAAACCCTTTGATGAGAAATGTGAAACAAAAAAGGGAATAGCAAAAGCTGTTTTTACCACACTTTTTCGAAAAATACACTTTAAAGCACTTTTTTAAAATTTTGCCAAACACAAATTGCTTATCACAAAAAATTCTTATTTGAAAAGATTTTTTAAAATAAGCTGATTTTAGAAGTTTGACCAAGAGACTACTAAATATGAGTTCGCTCCAATTACTTCAATCGAGAACTAAGTGACAAGTTGATCTAACTTCATTTAAATTCAAAACAGTCTTCTATTTTTCTTTCCTTTTTTCTTCTATTTCTTTCTTTTTTTCTTCTAAATCAAATGCTAGGTATTACATCACGACAAAGTAACGATTATCTAGTTGAAATTAAGAACCAATTAAATTAAAATTAATTCTGTGAGTATTCATTTCTAATACTTCAAATGTTATTTAGGTGTAATTTGACTTGTGAAATTGGATCAATCTTTTCCTTATGTGGACCAATAAATAAAGGTTATGTGCTTAAATAATTTCTTATAATTGTGTCGTTAATGGAGGAATAATTTTAAATATGAAAATAGTGTTGTTCAAAGCAAATTTGATGAAGGAGGATATTTTTAGCCAATTCTTATTATTTTTATCCAAATAGGTAGAAAGATGGGCAAATTTGATCTAATCGGTAATTAGATGCATTGTTGACTACATAAGTCAAAATGAGGTTATCATAATCACTGGACACTAGTAGATAGATTGTGGATATATACACACTTATGGTAAGTTGTTGTAATTGTGATTAGCAAGTTGTTTGTAGCATTATAGCAACAAATGTAAAAATAAAAATGTAAATAAAATTAACTCAATATTATTTTGTAACAACTTTTTTTTCATAAAGTCACTCAATATTATTTTGTAACACAAAATTAACTCAACTAATGATAATCACTTTATTTTGTAACAGAATTCCTAGGGCTATTTAACCTACAAAGTCTCTCAACCAATTCAAGTAATATTTCTGATAGATATTGCCAACTTGAAAAAAATTAAGCCATTTTTTAAGAAATAAAAGCGATTAATTCCGGTAAAATGAAAGGCGGGTCAATTCGATGGTTAATTAAAATAAATAGTTTTTATTTTAAGTCAACAATATCTACCGGAGTAATTTTGTAGGTGAAATAACAATAATTGAGTGATTTTGTAGATGAAATTGCAATAATTGAGTGATTATTCTGCTATAAACAAAACTGAGTAACTTTGTGAGACAATTACCCTTAATTGAGTGGCTGAGATAGAAGTTGTTATTGAGTAACCATCTAAAAAATTAACTCAGATAAAAATGAACTGGTTGTTGGAAAGTTGAGCATTCTCTTCATATTTTTTCCTTTTCTGCAGATTTGGAGTATCTATAAATATGTGTTCCCTTTCAACAAAAACCATCTAAAACACCTGCACTTTTTTTTTACTACTATAAAAATATAACAAAAAAATTGAGAAGAATCAATGGGAGGTGAAATGATGGTAGCAAACAATTCTTGTGAAATTGACAAAATTTGTGAAACAATCAACACTTTGGTGGTGGATGATGATATCACTTGTGTTATCATTACGGCTGCTTTACTCCGGAAGTCCAACTACAAAGGTATACTACCTATGCTTCATTTTCCTAATTTTGTGAGTGTTTTTTTGGGAGCAGAAAAGGCAAAATCCCTTGTCCACAGGGTTGTGAGTGTTTTCTTACATGTATAAAGTAGGGTCTTTTTCTTTTCATGTTATCATTTCTTGATTTGAGATTGTATAAGTGAAAACTAACATCAAATGAATTAAAGTGCTTTTTGAATTTAATTTTCAATCTTCATAGAATTGGTTTTTTCTTTTTCTTTTTTACATTTGTTGTAAGAGCATTAGTTAAAAGAAATGCTACTTGATAATCTAGTCATGATAGTTGTGAATTGTGAGAAATATTCAAGTGTTTTAGAAGATGAGGATGTATAAGGTAAGATGTTTTACGTATCATGGGGGTGATGTAAGATGAGATCTTTTACGTATTATGGGGTGAGACGTATGTCCTGAGTTCTAAATATATATTTTAATATATAGAATGATTTCTTAAAACGAATTTATATATTAAAAAAATTACAGAAACATGTTAAAATTGTGCCAGTTTCAAAAGAGAATATATAAAAATGAATTTAACAATCTAGGCATAATTTATAATAAACGAAGTCATCAATCCTATAAAATAATAAATTTAATAACTTGGATTACATATATCATTCCCATTATAGTTAAGCATAATTCAGTTACAATCATAAGCTTAATCAAGAAGTCGATTTAACCTAATAATGAAAGTAAAGTACGCTCATGTTTAAGGAATTAATAATCTATATAGTATAACTAAATCTTAGCATCTGTAAATATAGTTCACTTCATCTAAATGAATTTGGAAATGTTTCTATATGGAGTAGCAGTCATTTTATCTTTTTTTGAGTTACCTTTATTTATGTTTATAATAATCAATTGGTCGGTTAATTCAGTTGTGACAGTGAAGAATGCAGAAGATGCTTTGCGTATTCTTCGGATCAGAGATGAAAGAATTGATCTTGTGGTCACTGATGTGTACATGCCTGAAATGAATGGGTTTGAGCTTCAACAAGTGATAGCCACAGAATTTGACATTCCTGTTGTCTGTGAGTTTCTAATTCTCTATGTTTTTTCAAAAATAAAAGTATATTGCAGATGTTTAATTATAAGGAAAACAAATTGACAAAATTTGTCCCTTATTGATAACTCTTAACTCCTGAAGATTCAAATAACATGTTATATATGAAATACTAATCCATTCTAAAAATACTATCGAAGATTGACAGAAAGAAATTAAAAATATGCGGAATAAAGATTAGGGCTAGAACTATATATTAGGTGTGAGTGGGTCCGAACACACTAATTTTTTTGAACTATTCGAACCCTACCCAGTAAAATATCGGTTCCTAAATTTAGTATCCGGAAGCTACCCGTAGCAATCATTACCCGGAACCTACCTGGACCCTGCCGTTCCGGGTAGGTTTCTGGATACCCTGTAAAACATTGTCAGTAACTATGAAATATCTAAATAAACACAAATTCAACCAATAAAGCATTCTGATAAGCGACTAATTTTTACTACAATTACCTTTCCATTATACAAGTGCGAATATAATTATCAGTTTTTGAATAATAAATCTCATAAACAAAAGAACCAACTCAAAGCAGTAGCAACAGAGCGAGATCGAGAGAGAAAGAGTTACCATTGTCGGCGACTGATTCGGAGCAAGAAGGAGCTTCGGTGGAAAGCAACTTTGCTCTAATGGCGTCCAAAACCCTAGAAAATGAGGGAAGACGAAACCAACTTTATATAGCTAGGGCTTTTGCTGGACAAAGATTATTACGGTTATTGGGTTCCCTTTAGTAAGCAGCGCATGGTAATTTCGGGCTTAATTATAATAGGCTACGGCATACGAAGTAGTTCTTATCGGTTTTGGGTCCGGTTACCCAGTCTCTATTTGTCGGAATCGGACCCGACATTAATCGTTTCCTAATTTTACTACTTGAACCCTACCTGTTATTATAATTGAAAGAATTAATCTCTTAATTATTCTTATTAATGAAAGACATATATATACCAGTTACAATATGAGAATCGTATTCCTACTTTACATCTAAAACTCTATTCTATATGAAGAATAACTATACATTTATGGTAATATTACATTTCTAATTATGGTACAAGTCTAATACATAATATTTCCGCACTTTCAGGACGCGAATTAGGCTACTACCGGGCACTATTTGGACATCAGATAACACACACCCCAAATATATGGCGGTTCGTGACGACGAGATCTGTTTCTAAAATCTTCAAAAAGACCGAGGGAAGACCCTTTGTAATTAAAGATGTCTGCAATTTGATATCTTGAAGGGACATGACAGACGCATACTTGTCCTTTAGCTACCTTCTCTCGAACAAAGTTAATATCCATCTCTATGTGTTTAGTACGCTGGTGCTGAACTGGATTACCAGAAAGGTAGATGACACTTATATTATCACAATACACCAAGGTAGCCTTCTCAATAGACAACGGCTCTAAAGTAGATTTCAGAACCAACACGACTAAACACATCGCTACCCTCGATACTTACCGTGACTTGAACGTGAAAGCGTGGATTGACGCCGCGCACTACGAGACCAAGTTATTACCTAAAAACATACAATATCGTAGAACGCCTGGTATCCGGACAACCACCCCAATCAGCATATGTGTATGAGACAAGTGTAGACGTCGACGAAGGATACAAATGCAAGTCATAATCAAGTGTTTCCTGAATGTACCTAAGAATGTGTTTGAGCGCATTCATATGTTCAACTCTGAGATCACGCATAAACAAACACACCTTCTGTACGGCATATGTAATATCAGGTCGTAAACATCGATAATCGGGCGGCGCCGCAAGACTACAATAATGGCCGGATCCTCATAGTGAGAGTCACCGCAAAGAATCAACTTTGATTTAGTATCAATTGGAGTAGAAGTGGACTTGCAGGATGACATCCCAGCCCTCTCAATGATCTCTGTTGCATATTTTCTCTCTGATAAGAACAATCTACCTATATGACGAGTTACAACAATCTCCAAAAAATAACTCAATTAGCCCAAGTCTTTCATAACAACTCAGAACTGAGCATTGTCATAATGTACTTTCGCAAAGCATCAGAAGAGACATTCAAGATAATATCATCAACATATAATATAATATAAGTCATGAAAGATCTCTGACGGTATATGAATAATGAGTTATCAGACCTGCTATGAGAGAAACCCATAGTCAAAACATAGTCAGTAAACCTCTTATACCATGCCCGTGGAGACTGCTTAAGCCCATACAAAGACTTCCTCAATAAATATACATGATTAGGATATCTAGTATCCCTAAACCCCAAGGGCTGATGTATATACACTGTTCATGAATATCACCATACATGAAAGTATTCTTCACATCTAGATGATGAATGAGCCATGATTTCGAAAGAGCCAAGCTGAGCACAGTACGAATAGTCGCCGGTTTGACCACCAGGCTAAAAATCTCACCACAATCCACACCAACCTGATGAGTCTTACCATCACCTACAAGTCGAGCCTTATGCCTTGCAAACGAACCATCAGAATTCTCTTTATGAGCAAAAAATCCACATAAACCGGATAATATTAACACCAGATGGACAGAGCACCAACTTCCACGTCTTATTATCAATAAGAGCATTATATTCATCGGTCATGATAATTTTCCAATTAGGGTCATTTAGAGCAGACACATGATTATGGGGTAAGGGAGACTTAAGAACATTAGAATATAAATTAAAATGTTTTTTGGTTTAACAATACCATGTTGACTGCGAGTGATTGGACCATGACTTGTGGATGGATAATGTGATTTTTGGGAATTTTTGGGAGACGGGACGGACTGGCCAGCAGGCAGTGGGCCTACTGGCTGAATTTCGAAATTACAGTCGAAGGCGTCGCGGCGCCTGATGAACTGCAGAGCTCTATGAAGTTTGGGCGCCGCGGCGCTGACGACGGGACTGAATGTGATTGTTCACTGGAAGGCAGGCGCCGCGGCGCCTCCCGTAGGGGACACGACGCTGTGTCCTAAGGGCCGCAACGCTGGGCACTATTTGGACACTGTTTAAAAATAATATATCTACACGGAACCTACCCGTTAGTGTCGATTCCGGTCGGGTATCTGGGTACCCGGTATCCGTGCTCATCCCTACTATATATCAAGCTCCCAACTATGAACTAATTGAACACATTGATGAGTTAGCATTATAATCACTACCCAAGATAGCTAGCAAAGAAGAGAAGTCCTCGTGTTGCATCCCTCCTTTGGAAGGGGAGCCTTGAAGTTAACTGGTAAAGTTGTTGCCATGTGATCATGAGGTCATGTATTCAAGCCATAAAAATAGCCTTTGGCAGAAATTCAAGGTAAGGCTGTAGGTGTTTACGTTGGGTTCGTACATGCAGCGGAATTTGAAAATTTATGTTTCAAACCCGACATAGACGATCAAACTGTAGTATGAATAGGTAATGTAAAATAAACACAAAGCATATGTAATACTTCGATAGAAGACTTATATTTTGGAGATAGCAATCCACAAATCTTGAAGCTTTGTGTAGTCCGGGATGCACACTAAAATATCCCTTGATTTGCAAGTTCTAAGTTCTTAGAACTTTGATGTAATTTCTATCTTTAAAAATGCTAGGAATTTCTTCAGAGTTTTAGAAGAGATTTATCTATCTTAGATTTGGTGTGTAGAAAGTGGGAAGGGAAGCCTCCTATTTATAATAGAAAATAGGAGCTTTTATGGTTTCCATGGGCTGGGCCCAATAGAAAGTGGACTTGGTCGAAATTCGATCGCCGAATACGCGCCAAGACCGCTGTTCCATAAGTGGCACTGACGCGCGCACGCAGCTTCGACATCGCGGTCCTGAATCAAGGCACCGCGGTCCTGTCCCATTTTCTGCCCCTTTTCCCATTTCTAATGTCCCGGTTATCAACCGAACATATACATAATCTCTTTCTAATTACATCCTTCAATCAACGGAACATTTGACTTAGTGTTTACCCTTCAGGCCTCTACATATTGACACTAACATCATTAGGATCTTCACGGAACTCCTAGACTGCACCGGAAGATGAAACTCGATATGTAAAGTTTAGCTACACGAAGCACGCGAACCGAACCTCTATGTGGAAAGATAAAATGCTTTCATTCTCGACACACTCAATCAAGCTTAGGATTTGTCAAGTGTCTATCCAAATGGCTTAATCATTATAACTCATCTATATTAGTTGACAACAGGACCATATCAAAGAAATGTCCATTGCAATGGCCAATGACTTAGTCAACCTAATATCACATGAGTATCTGAGTGTTCACTTGAATATACATTCAAGGAATGAATTTTAATTTTGGCTCACATACCACCTTTAATCTACTTCGTAATGCACCCAAAACAAGTCACGTCTCAACCAATAAGGCATTTGAGCTTAGGACAGGATCAAAGTACATTACTCTGTAAACAAGGTGATATTGACCTCAAGTCTAAGGACTTCTATCTTCCACATGTTGATGACATTATAGACATATAACAAAACAATACATCAACATGGTATACCAATACTTCAACAAGTATCCATGTGTCCATCACGAGTTGCCATAACTCGTAGCAAGTGAGAAATACTACATCCCCTAAGGATATGATGCAGACCACATGTCGACGTATCACATATCATCGATATCCCAATCTCGATGATTATTAGTCGAGGTAATTTAAGAGTTACGTTATAGCATTAATTCTCACATCATTAGTAGGCACGTAGACTCTAAGGAGCCATTTATAGAATATTATAAACAATCAACTAATAATTCAACAAGTGCAAATGCCATAATATTAATCATCATTAATATAAATACGAATGTGTATAATGTACATTTTGTCCTAATACATATTGTCTGTAGGTCATACATATACTTTCAATCTTCCACTTGGTCTAGAGCCAATCACCAACATATCTAATACCCATGTTATCAAAATTACCATTATGCTTCACCAAGCTTAATGGTTTAGTAAACGGGTCTGCTAGATTATTGTCTGTGTGAACATAATCTATCATAATATCTTCAGCTTTCACAATCTCTCGGAGAATGTGGTACTTCCTCGGTACATGCTTGTTTCTGTTAGTTGATCTTGATTCATTTGCCTGTGCAATCGCACCAGTGTTGTCACAATAAATAGTTATTGGACAACTAGAACTCGGAACAACCCCTAGTTCCTTCAGGAACACAATAATCGCGATAGCTTCCTTAGCAGCTTCCGATCCAGTAATGTACTCCGCTTCAGTAGTCGAGTCTGCAGTAGTAGTATGTTTGGAACTCTTCCAGCTCACTGCTCCTCTATTGAAAACAAAAGTGTAACCAGAATGAGATTTGAAATCATCAACATCTGTCTGGAAACTAGCATCGATATACCCAGTGGCAACCAGCTCATTTTCTCCACCATAGGCTAGGAAGAAATCTTTAGTACGTCTGAGGTACTTGAGAATACTCTTGACTTCTTTCTAGTGTTCCTCACCAGGATTCTGCTGGAACTTGCAAGTCATACTAAGTGCAAAGGCCACATCTGGCCTAGTACATGTCATGACATACATGATCGATCCTATAGCCGAAGCATACGAGATCTTCTTCATGAGCTCAAGCTCTACAACATTAGAAGGCCAACCCTTCTTTGATAGCTTGATGCCTTGACCCATCGGAAGACCGCCTTTCTTGGAATTCTCCATTGAAAAGCGTTTAAGAACTTTGTCTATGTAGATTGACTATGACAGCCCCAACAATCTATTAGGTCTATCTCTATAGATCTTAATTCCCATAATGTGGCAGACTTCACCTAAATCCTTCATCGTGAAGGTCTTGGACAACCAATCCTTAACTGACTACATGAGAGTCTTATTATCTTCCATTATCAATATGTCATCAATATATATAATAATGAGGACAATACCCTCATCCTTGCGTATGAAATAGACACAAAGATCCTCTTTGCTTCTGACGAAATCAAAAGATTTTATAGCATTGTCAAAGAAAATGTTCTAACTCCTAGAGGCTTGCTTAAGCCCATAAATGGACTTCTGTAGCTTGCACACAACATTTGGTCTGAAATCACATGAAAAACCCTCGGGTTGTTTCATATATAATTCCTCAATTAGATTACCGTTGAGGAATGCAGTTTGACGTCCATCTGCCAAATGTCATAATCATGCAACTATTGCAAGCAAAATTCGAATAGACTTTATCTTAGCCACCGGTGAAAAGGTTTCATCATAATCCACACCAGGACACTGAGTAAAACTTTTAGCCATTAGTCTAGCTTTATAAGTCTGAATCTTGCCAGATGCATCAATCTTTTTCTTGAAGACCCATTTGCATCCTATGTATTTAACCCCATTTGGCAAATCAACCAAGTTCCACACCTGATTGATATACATAAGTTCCATTTCAGATTTCATGGCTTTTTGTCATCTCTTCGAATCAACGTCTAGCATTTCTTCGTTATAGGTTCTAGGCTCGTCATAATCTGGAATATCTAGCTCATTTTGTGTTTCCACAAGTAGATTTAGTCTTTCCGGAGGACGATGAGTTCTAGTAGACCTACGGGGTTGATTGTCTTGTAGTTCAGTTACATGTATGTTATGACTGTGAGTAGGTTCTTGTGCGCTGGTCGATCCACCAACATTAGAGCTTTCAGGAATATAATTTTCATGTCTTTCCTGAATGGAAGGAAATGCACGTCTGTGCCGGAAGATCTTGCATTTCTGTATTATTCCTCGTAGCACTCCCACTGGCCGAAGGAGGTACCCTAAATACTCAATCTTCGCCAAAAGCTCCCACTGAATTCTTGCCTTCATCATCGGGCAAGGATTCAACCTCTATATTACCTTGTTCTTGAATTTTTTCAAGTTCTATCTCTGTGCAACTCTCATCCTTGTAGACATATTCATCTTCAAGGAAAGTTGCGTTCCTAGAAACAAATATCTTATGTTCTCCAGGAAGATAGAAATAGTATCCCTTAGTTTCCTTTGGATACCCAACAAAGTAACAATTCTCACTTTTAGATTCCAACTTATCAGTGATCAACTTCTTAACATATGCAGGACACCCCCATGGCCTCATGTGTCTAAGTGATGGCTTTTTGCCACACCATACCTCACGTGGTGTCTTTTCGACTGATTTAGATGGAACTCTGTTCAGAACATATTTCGAGGTCAAAATAACGTATTCCCAAAGGTATGTTGGAAGAGCTGAAAAGCTCATCATGGAATGAACCATGTCAAGTAAGGTTCGGTTTCTCCTCTCGGCAACACCATTCATCTGTGGTGTTCCAGGAGATGTCCATTCGGAATGAACTCCATGAAGCTTTAAGTAGTCAAGAAATTCTTTACTTAAGTATTCACCCCCACGATCAGATTGGAGAGTCTTGATACTCTTTGAGAGTTGTTTCTCAACCTCACACTTAAACTCCTTAAACTTCTCAAAAGCCTCGGATTTGTGTCTCATAAGATACACATATCCATACCTTGATAAGTCGTATGTGAAAGTAATGAAGTAAGAGAAACCTTCTCTAGCTTGAGTCAAAAATGGTCCAAATACATCCGATGTACCAACTCAAGCACCTCTTTGGCACAGATCCCCTTTCCAGAAAAAGGTTTAATGGTCATCTTACATTTCAAACAGGATTCACAATTACCATAAGATTGTAAGTCAAATGGTTCGAGATAATTTAATTTCCTCAACCGTTCTATCCTCGTTTGATTAATATGATCAAGTCTACAATGCCACAAGTAGGTAAAATTTATTTCATTTAACTTAGCTCTTTTATTTTCTATATTAAAAATTTCCCTGCGGCAGTTTAATGTATACAATTCATTCACAAGAGGCGCAATTCCATACACAACATTATCAAAAGCCAAAATCATATTGCCATCATTAATGCTTGAGGAAAAGCCCTCAGTGTCAAGTACAGGAATGAAAATAATGTTCCTTATCAAAGAAGGAACATAATAACAATTGTTTAACATTAAAATTTTGCCGAAAGGTAAATCTAATCTATAAGTTCCCACGCGCTCAGCACCAACTCGTGCTGCGTTTCCGACGCGCAGGTCCACCTCTCGAGGTCCGACCTTCCTGTTATCAGTTAGCCCCTGCACATTTGTACAAATGTGTGAGCCACAAGCGGTATCTAGCACCCACGCATGAGAATAATTTATAGATAGATTAATTTCAATTACAAACATACCTTTCCCAGTAGAGGCTGAAGCACCTGGTTCCATTCCTCCGCCTGGAGCAGTACAATCCTTTCTCCAATGCCCCTTCCTGTTGCAATTCATGCAAACATCTGATGCCGTCCGTTTCTTCTTCTTATTCGCCCCTCTCTTGGGCTTCATTGATGCTATCGGAGTAACAGCTTTTCCTTTCCCCTTATGTTGTCCCTTACCTTTCGGTTTGGGGCGACTAGAGGAGCCAACCATCAGAAATAGGTTTGCTCTTGGAGGTCGAAGATTCAAAAGTTTTCAACATATTATGTAACTCTGGCAATGTCGCTTTAGTTCCATTCATATTATAATTAGCAATGAAACTCTCAAACGACCTAGGAAGTGAGTGCAGGATGAGGGTGGTGTAGAATTTGTCTTGAAACTTTTTGTCTATGGAGGCCAACCTCTCAATCATCCTAAACACATGAGGCGAAACTTGACCCCCTTCATTTAGCCTGCACTTGAAGAGTTCTATTAGCAGGTCATACTCCATTGTTTGAGACTGCGAATCATAGAGACTCCTCAAATGGGCTAACATTTCGTTGAGCCCCATAGTTTCATGCTGTCTTTGCAATTGTGGTGACATAGAAGAAAACATTAGACATTGAGCTGAGGTGGCATCCCGATAATATTTCTCGTAAGCAGCCTTGTCGAAGGTTGCATACTCAGCAGAGTCCTCCGCCAGAGTGGTGGGAAATACTTTGTCCAATGTATACTCAATTTGTTCTTGTCTCAGGACAATTCTGACATTCCTGAGCCAGTCTATGAAGTTGGGTCCAGTAAGTCTGTTGGACTCCATAAGCATTTTCAACGAAAAATTTGACATTCTTAAGATTTGAAGAAATAGATAGAACAGGAAAATGCAATCAAAATTCATTCTTCCAATTTATACACCTTTATTATATGCTAATTAACATGGCCTTTTGTTTAATTAGCTCCCACTATTTTGCATACTTCTACGACCCCAAGGCAGAATACAGACCTAAATCAATATAAATGTCATAATGGGTCAAGATCCAAACATATGTTATATCCGCATTTGCTTTGGCTGATAACTTCAATAACACACGTTGGTAGGTCCTCAACCAATTATAAAGCAACTCTACAACTCTTGGTTTGATTAAATATCCTTCATTTTAATCTCACGTCTTTAGACTAGTCCGACACTTTGGCGTCAAGATTCATCTAAACAAGTCAACCCCATTACACTACTGCGTTTAAATGTCTAAGTAAATTTAGCCTTTGCAAGCAAATACCTACAAAAGTTTATTATCTACTTTCATTTTAACACATCTATAAAAAGGTCTTGGTCCTCGTAGACTTGGAGCAAATAATTTGGCATAAATACTCGTATCGCCGAAGAGGATTTAGCACCCTAACAATTATAATGGACGACGTGTTATAATTAGACTTGTATTTAATGTTTGGGGAACATTTTCAGTTTTCGGGGATTCATTCAAGATCAACAATCAAGTCATACATCATATGACATCCTATCATGCAATTTCTAAACATAATTAGATGGGAAACCATCAAACCCAATAGGCATGATATAAGATGGTTTTAATCACATACTGGCGCCGTCTACCCAGACAGTTATAACAGTCATTTGAAATTCAATAATTACTGGGCGTCGCCTACCCAGACAATAATTGCGGACGCTATGTTAATAATTTAAATGCATCACATTCAATCACGTAGCACATTTGTATATTATACAATAATATACTATTAATGATAATCATGAGTCTATTTGTCTAAACTCTACAATTTATGTCAATGTCAAACAGTCCCTAAACATTTCTGATTTTGAAATTCAGCAAACTTTAAAAATTTATAGTTTAGTCCCTTAAGAATTTAAAAGTTAAATTATGAACCCCTATAAATTCAGAAAATACAATTTCAAAACTCAGAAAATATTTTTAAGTTTCTGGGACCTGTTTGCAATTTTCAGAACTTAAAACCAATTTTCAGAAACTTATTTTAATCACAGATTTGCCTGAAAGGACCAAATCTGTTCGATTCAAAAACTTATTTTCAGAAACTGAAACTTTTAAAACTTCAGATTCAGAATCTGAAACTTTCAAGGTTCTGTTTCTGATTTTCAATTTTTTTTAAATCACCGTCGTCGGCACCGCGGTCCCAACAGGTGGCACCGCGATGCCTCAGAGGCAGTGAGTCACTGGAATCTGCAAAAATTAATTAGCACAGCGGTCCTAACAGGTGGCACCGCTGTGCCTCATAAAGTACCGTCGTCGGCACCGCGGTGCCTCAGAGGTAGAATTTTCAGAAAATTAATTTAAGCTTCTGGATGAACAGCACCGCGGCCCTTTTGAACAGAACTGCGGTGCCTCTGGCTTCATCTGGGAAGCACCGCGGTGTTCCATCGTGGAATCCCGGTGCTGCCTCAAAAACCCTAGCAAGCACCGCGGTGCTCCATCATGGAACCGCGATGCCTTACCTCCAGAAACACAAATCTGAAATTTCCGAGCCCCTAAAACTGGTTTAGGTCCAGATCCTTCAGATATATCACTTGTATTACCATCACCATTATAACTATAAGTTCATCGACCATCTAATCCAATTTTCTTCTCGTTATTCGTTTTAATGCATCATGCTTTAAGCCGGATAACACATATCAACTTAAAAGAGTTATTTATTGGATTGACTTGTTCGAATACGTCATAGCATTAATAGATTTGGGCACAAGGACAATGTGTTCTAAAGATTTAAGATTTTAAAGCTTTTAACAACATTAAATATAGATCTAAATAAATTCTAACTCATATTATCATTAATATTCATTACATATCACACGAAATAGCCCAGGCTCTAATACCACTGTAAGTGTTTGCGTCGGGTTCGTACACGTAGCGGAATTTAAAAATTTATGTTTTAAACCCGACATAGGCGATCAAACTGTAGTATGAAGAGGTAATGTAAAATAAACACAAAGCATATGTAATACTTCGATAGAAGACTTACATTTTGGAGATAGCAATCTGCAAATCTTGAAGCTTTGTGTAGTCCGGGGTGCACATTGAAATATCCAAGGACAATGTGTTCTAAAGATTTAAGATTTTAAAGCTTTTAACAACATTAAATATAGATCTAAATAAATTCTAACTCATATTATCATTAATATTCAAAAATTTATGTTTTAAACCCCATATATGAAGACTTACATTTTGAGATAGTAGTCCTGCACATTGAAATATCCCTTGATTTGCAAGTTCTAAGTTCTTAGAACTTTGATGTAATTTCTATCTTTAGAAATGCTAGGAATTTCTTCAGAGTTTTAGAAGAGATTTACCTCTCTTAGGTTTGGTGTGTAGAAAGTGGGAAGGGAAGTCTCCTATTTATAATAGAAAATATGAGCTTTTAGGGTTTCCATGGCTGGGGCCAGCAGAAAGTGGGCTTGGTCAAAATTTGGACTACTCAACACGCCAAGACCGCTGTTCCATAAGTGGCACCGCGTGCCGCATCGTGCTCGCATCGCGTCTGAATCAAGGCACCGCGGTCCTGTCCTATTTTCTGCTCCTTTTTTCTATTTCTAATGTCCCGGTTATCAACCGAACATATACATAATATCTTTCTAATTACATCATTCAATCAACGGAACATTTGACTTAGTGTTTACCCTTCAGGCCTCTACATATTGACACTAACATCATTAGGATCTTCACGGAACTCCTAGACTGCGCCGGAAGACGAACCTCAATATGTAAAGTTTAGCTACACGAAGCACGTGAACCGAACCTCTATGTGGAAAGATAAAATCATTTCATTCTCGACACACTCAGTCAAGCTTAGGATTTGTCAAGTGTCTATCCAAATGGCTTGATCATTATAACTCATCTATATTAGTTGACAACAGGACCATATCAAAGACATGTCCATTGCATTGGCCAATGACTTAGTCAACCTAATACCACGTTATCGAAAGTGTTCACTTGAATATACATTCAAGGAATGAATCTTAATCTTGGCTCACATACCACCTTTAATCTACTTCGTAATGCACCCAAAACAAGCCGCGTCTCAACCTATAAGGCATTTGACCTTAGAACAGGATCAAAGTACATTACTCTGTAAACAAGGTGACATTGACCTCAAGTCTAAGGACTTATATCTCCCACATGCTGATGACATTATAGACATATAACAAAACAATACATCAGCAGGGTATACCAATACTTCAACAAGTATCCATGTGTCCATCACAAGTTTCCATAACTCGTAGCAAGTGAGACATACTACATCCTCTAAGGATATGATGCATTTATAGAATATTATAAACAATCAACTAATAATACAATAAATGCAAATGCCATAATATTAATCATCATTAATATAAATATGAATGTGTATAAAATACATTTTGTCCTAATACAGATTGTCTTTAGGACATACATATACTTTCAAAGGATGAGTACAATAGACCATTGTGGTTCGGCTCTTCTCTGGATCCCGCGCATAGCGGGAGCTTCGTGCACCGGACTGACTTTTTTATAATTAACATCAAGAAGAATCAAAAGAACATTTGACACTAATTATTAAAATTACTTTCAATTATAGAAACAATCCATAGAAAGGTGGAAGAGAACTCATACATGTATCACCTTGCTAAGATATAATTCAAGAGAGGGTGTAGAAGAAAATCAAGTTAACCCTAATCTAAGCTAATAAAAGTGTTCCACAATCTAAGAGAATATCTCATTAATCATCAAGTCTACCCCCTTTCAATAGAGGAAAAAGGATATATATACTAGGCTTAGAAAATAATAATAAAACTCTTAAACAGACCTTAACTAGGTCATATTAAATACATTTCGGCCAACAAAAAAATTGAAGGTCGTCATCAGTTCGTCTCCACATTTTTCAATTCGTAGAAAGGTTTAATTTCTTGAGGCATCAAATAATATAAATCGTGGAGACGTTTTTCTTGTATGTCTCCAACTGCTCTCAATCTGTTTAGCTCCTTGAACTTTCTTCATGGACACATTCTTGACGTACGACTCTTTAAAATTTTTCACTTCATCTACATTTGGCTTGTTTAACTTTATAGCTTGGTGGCCTAAATCAACCCCAAAAGCTATCTTGTAGGGTGATGATTGTCCAAATCCATATAACGAATTCATGTTCCCATTCCATTTCAGGAATAGAGGCCGTTAAGGATGTACTTGCTTTTCCTTTTTTTCGTCGAAATTGGGTTGGTGTTCAGTGTACCGCTTGTCTAGCCTATGCTTTGCAAGCCTACATAGGGTACAAGATCGAAAAGAATGCATTGGATTCCGATGTGGGACTCTTAACACTCCCCCGCACGTCCAGACCTCGTTAACTGGAGCGTGGACAATATAATTTGGGGGCTTAACATCGGTAAACAAAGAATTGGAATGAGTCTGACTCTGATACCATGAAAGAATTAACTCCTTGATTATTCTTATTGATGAAAGACATATATATACAAGTTACAATAGGAAAATTCTTTTCCTATTCTACATCTAAATTCCTATTCTATATGTAGACTAAATCTACACTTATGGTAATATTACAATACTAATTAAAGTACAAGACTAAGTCTAATATATACCAAATATACACTAGGGAAATATACCAAAACTGTCTGTGATGGGCTGTACCAAAACTGCCCGTGATATGCTGGACGAGGCCCAATTCTTCAATTCCTCTCGGTATACACATAATATACTTTTGTATAATATGTGTATATTTAACACACCCCCGCAGTCGTAGCGGCTTCGTACGTTGAGACTGTCTCTAAAATCTTCAAAAAGGATCGAGGGAAGACCCTTTGTAAAGATGTCTGCAATTTGATATCTGGAAGGGACATGGCAGACGCGTACTTGTTCTCTAGCTACCTTTTCTCGAACAAAGTGAATAGTTGTTAGTGATTTTACAAATGCTTAACGGAAGTGTACGTATCGTTCACAAGTAATATAGTCTGGTAAGACCGAATATCATCCTCAGAGACTGGTTATCAAGTACCGATTATCTAAGCTTTAGTTTCTATTTGGTGAACGTTAATTTATTTGTATTTTTATCTAATAACTAAGACTAAGTAATTGCAGAAAATAAACTAATTATGATAATACTTTGGTTTAAATCAGTTACGAAGGAATTAGGGCTTCCAATATCCTCAACTATCCACTCTTTTTAATCCTTAATACAACTAGAATGACTTCTTCTTCTACGTTAAGATAGCGGTTAACTAGCCTGTCTTATATTCGGTTAGGATATATAATCACTCAACCCCAGTGCAGAACTCTTCTATATTTCTATGATAGGATTTACCACATAGGAGGATTAAGAACAATAACTTATAATGCTACACAAGTATCGGAGTACTTTCGTCCGCGATTTTAACCTATGTCTATTCAATTACAGCATATTCAAATCTCTCCTCTCAGTTCTTGATTCGAAATCATATAGATTATGATAATTAGTGATCAATTAACCATCAAACATTCATACCAATTATTGAAAATCTTAATCAAGTGAAGAAGAAACCAACTAATGCATTAATTCATGAAACGAGGTTCAAATTCAAAAGGAAAGCCCTAATTAAGTAATTAGCTCCTAAACATTGTCATGTCAAGAACTAATACAAACCAACATAAACTGAAATAAATAAAAGGAAAGAAAAAGAAACTTGAACCAAAGTTGTCTCAAATCTTGTGTTGTTGCCTCCTTTCTTCCTCCCAAAAGTAGAATGTGGAATTATGTACAAGATACCTCTTTTAGGTCAGAGTTTTAGGGATTATATAGTTGGGAAAAATTGCATTATGGACCCTAAAAACCGTGTCAAAGTCGGCCCAGAATCAGAAATTTTCCGCCTCGGCACCTAGGTGTTGCAGAATGGCACCTAGGTGCCGAAAATCCTGCAGCTTCCCAGTATTTTTGGCACCGCGGTGCTGAAAATCCTGCGGCTTCCCTCTGCCCGGTTTTATGATTTTGTGTCATTTTCTCGTCCGGACTTCGTCTGATTTCTTTTATACTTCCCGAAAATTCTTAGGCTTCATTTCTTGGTCCTTTAAGTGTGCAATTCCATCTCAAATAAGCTCATTTCATATTCTTTTTGACATTTCTCCATTTATGACCGCTGTGACTCAGAAGAAAGAAAAACGACCATAATACTATACTAAACACAAACAAAATGAGTAAAATACTAACTAAAAATGACTCAAAAAGTGTATATAAAATATGCCTAACAAACCCCCAAACTTAACCTTTACTCGCCCTCGAGTAAAGAAAAAATAAAAACGAAAACAAAACAAACGAAGACTCTATGAAATGGATCAAGTAGCTATAGCAATGCTTCTTCAAAATCATGGATGCAAGATGAGATAATATGTTAGAACGTATATAGCATGAATAATCAACAACCTAGAAGTTCAAGTTAGATATTTCGCAAATTCACTTAGATCATGGTCAATGGAAATACAAACACCTAACCATTGCATGTCAATTTCATTCCATCTTTCCCAAAATGCTATAGACCTGCTTACTTGCTATTCTCCACTAATCATAGACATACACATTAAAGATCATCAGGACTTTCAAGGGTTGTAATGTAGGCTTAGACATATGTAGGTAAAAATAGATATTTAGGCTCAATTACGTACCATAATCATTTTTTTTATTCAACTCCTTTTCCTTCTTTTTGATTTCCTTTTTAATCTCATACTATTTTTCCCTTATTTTATTTTGAGAGAATGAGATACATTATAAATAACAGGCACCCCAAACTTAGGCTTTTGCATATTCTTCATTAGGGTACATCGAATTTTTCAATTCTCTTTTTGTTTCTTCTTCAACACTTTTCATCCCACTAACTTTCAATTATCACTTATGGCACAAACAGGGAATCATAGGGTGTCAAACAAAGATTTTATTATAGGCTCAAACGGGATGACTAGTGATACAATTCATGTCAGGGTAGGTAATGAATGGTCAGAAGGGCTATCAAAGAAACGTCTGAATCATCTCCCTAAACATGCATCTTAACTATTTCGCCTCAAGTAACATGCAAACAGATTTTCTAGACATTTTTCATCTTTTCTTTCCATAACTGACACACATAACAAATATCCCAAAGAATTAAATGTCATGAATTTTTGGTATATCTAACTTAAGCATACAGATTGTCGCTTTTAATTATATTACATTATCCCACTTTATTAACTCAATATCTTTAGCAACTACAACATACTTGATCCAAAAAAAAATTATGACTAAAAGACACATGGAACAACACAAAGACAAATAAAAAAGACTAAAAAACAGACACACAAAACAAACTAAGATTCCCCCCAAACTTAAACGACACATTGTCCTTCATGTATGAAGACTAAAAATAAGGGACAACTTACTGACACAACACAACGATCATAACGGAGGTCTGGGATGAGATTCTGGAAAATGCACATCTTTTGGGCTCTCTGAAGTTTCAGCGCTTTTGATTCTTTCCCCCTTAGGGTCAGTTCTTAGTCCACCTACCATCAAAACATAAGACAAAACCCAAGACCGTGAGACTGTTCAAGATAAAATAAAACAAACTAAAACAGAAATTAAAATAACATAATTAAAAACATCGGGTTGCCTCCCAACAAGCGTTGTCTTTAACGTCTTTTAGCCGGACGCAGTTAACCTTTACTAGTGCCCATTGGATCCTTCTGCGAACTTCTTGCAATCCGCACATTTATTGTTGCATGTCTCACTTTTCCTACAACACTTTTTCAAACAAGGGCCTCATATTTAAGATTATCCCCCAATTACACAAGGCAGGATTGTCTTAAAGGCTCTCTATAATGTAGGGATCAGTGAAACTTCCTACATCTCTCAACTTTTGGGGGTGCCCTTAAGGGTATAGACTTTCTGGTTGGGGCTCAGCAATGATAGTTGGAGGTGTATTTTCTGCAACGGGTATAGGAAAAAGAAATTCCAAGGAATTCAAAAATGTGAAAAATTGGATCTCAGAAACCTCTTCTTTCTCTACACCAACTATATCTCTCAATTCCTCATTATTCTCAATAGCTTGTTGTGGTTCAGGTTTCTCATTCTGCTTATCACCCCCCACAACGGTGTCGCTAGCCAGATTTTCTTGCGGTACATTGATCACCATCTCCATCAGCTGTCCTATTTGTGTCTCCAAATTTTTGAGGGACACCCTTGTCTCAGCCATAAACTGAGTCTGGCACTTGGTGAGCTCATGTATGGTTGTCTGCAATTCACCTAGATCTTATTCTAGATCTTGTGGGTTAGGTTGTTGTTGATGATTCCACTGCCCCTGATAGTAGTAGTCCATGTGTCCTATTTTTTATTTATTTTTTATTTTTTACACACGAACTTTACCTACAAAATAAGAAAAACACAAAAAACTGATAAAAAGATGCTCGCAGAATAAGTTAGAAACTTGTTCATTGAGCAACCAAATTAGAAATAAGAATAGATAATTCGATATTGAAAGTACGTCAGTCCCCGGCAACGGCGCAAAAAAAATTGTTAGTGATTTTACAAATGCTTAACGCAAGTGTACGTATCGTTCACAAGTAATATAGTCTGGTAAGACCGAATATCATCCTCAGAGACTGGTTATCAAGTACCGATTATCTAAGTTTTAGTTTCTATTTGGTGAACGTTAATTTGTTTGTATTTTTATCTAATAACTAAGACTAAGTAATTGTAGAAAATAAACTAATTATGATAATACTTTGGTTTAAATCAATTATGAAGGAATTAGAGCTTTCAATATCCTCAACTATCCACTCTTTTCAATCCTTAATGCAACTAGAATGACATCTTCTTCTACGTTAAGATAGTAGTTAACTAGACTGTCTTATATTTCGGTTATGATATATAATCACTCAACCCCAGTGCAGAACCCTTCTATATTTCTATGATAGAATTTACCAAATAGGAGGATTAAGAACAATAACCTATAATGCTACACAAGTATCGGGGGTACTTTCGTCTGTGATTTTAACCTATGTCTATTCAATTACAACATATCCAAAATCTCTCCTCTCGGTTCTTGATTCGAAATCATATAGATTATGATAATTAGTGATCAGTTAACTATCAAACATTCATACCAATTATTGAATGAATCTTAATCAAGTGAAGAAGAAACCAACTAATGCATTAACTCATGAAACGAGGTTCAAGCGATTCAAAAGGAAATCCCTAATTAAGTAATTAACTCATAAACATTGTCATGTCAAGAACTAATACAAACCAGCATAAACTGAAATAAATAAAAGGAAAGAAAAAGAAACTTGAACTAAAGTTGTCTCCAATCTTGTGTTGTTGCCTCCTTTCTTCCTCCCCAAAGTAAAATGTGGAATTATGTACAAGATACCTCCTTTAGGTAAGGGTTTTAGGGATTATATAGTTGGGAAAAATTGCATTATGGACCCTAAAACCGTGTTAAAGTCGGCCTAGAATCAGAAATTTTCCGCCTCGGCACCTAGGTGTTGCAGAATGGCACCTAGGTGCCGAAAATCCTGCAGCTTCCTAGTATTTTTGGCACCGCGGTGCTGCAAAATGGCACCGCGATGCTGAAAATCCTGTGACTTCCCTCTGCCCGATTTTATGATTTTATGTCATTTTCTCGTCCGGACTTCGTCTGATTTCTTATATACTTACGGGACTTCTTAGGCTTCATTTCTTGGCCCTTTAAGTGTGCAATTCCATCTCAAATAATCTCATTTCATCTTATTTTTGACATTTCTCCATTTATGACCGTTGTGACTCAAAAGAAAGAAAAACAATCATAATACTATATAAACACAAACAAAATGAGCAAAATACTAACTAAAAATGACTCAAAAAGTGTATATAAAATATGCCTAACAATATTCATCTCTATATGTTTAGTGCGCTGGTGCTGAATTGAATTACGATAGATAGCGATTATATTATCACAATACACCAAGGTAGCCTTCTGAATAGGACAATAGAGCTCTAAAAGTTGATTACGTAACCAACATGACTCAGAAACCACATTGGCTACCCCTCGATACTCGGCCTCTGCACTTGAACGTGATAGCGTGGATTGACGCTTGGCAGACCATGAGACCAAGTTATTGCCTAAAAACATACAATAGCCAGACGTAGACCGTCTGGTGTCAGGACAACCACCCCAATCAGCATTTGTATATGAGACAAATGTAGATGTCGACGAAGGATACAAATGCAAGCCATAATCAAGTGTTCCCTGAATGTACCTAAGAATGCGTTTGAGCACATTCATATGTAAGAATGAATCTTGGGCCTAACTCAACCCCAAAAGCTAGATTGTCCAAGTTCATATAAGGAATCCATATTCCCATTCCATTTCCGATGTAGGACTCTTAACAGATATCAACGTGAAAACTTTCCTTAAAACGAGCAACGCTAATATAAAAGTTATCATTCTTCCTCCTTTGAAAAAATGTCGTCCTCGAACTTAGACCTTGCAAAACAAAGAAAGATCTAGCATAAACATCAAGTCAAACCCTTGTAAAGCATAGTGTTTCCATAACTTGAGAATGAAATTCACAATGTCGCGCTCAAATGTAACACTCTTATTATATATCCAAGTGTCACAAAAATCTAAAAAGATAATGTCCTCAACATAAGTGATAAAGGTTTGACTATGAGGAAACAATATCTATGAGATGAGGCAATATAACCAAGGTTTCTTAAAGAAAGTGCATCAAAGTTCACTTTTATAGTATAGTCAAATATCATAATAGACATAAAGAGCATTTTATCACAACTAGGGATAGATAATTGGCAACATGTGACATGATAACCATGGAGCGGATTTAAGCAACCAACATTTCCACAAAATGAGGAATAATGGGCACAATTTGTTATTCTAACAAGTCCACGCCACTCCCAAGTCTCAAATTTGGGTGAATTCCCAAAAGCATTAGAATTAAAGAGTCATAAAAAACAAGAAAGACTATCTTTTGAGCTAACCGCTCCACCCTCTAGTTGTTATTCTCTTGAGTTCAAGACAAAGTTACTTCATATTATTACGACCAAAATAAATTTCGAGGTCAAAACACATACTTCAATCCCTAAGTATCAACAAACTTAACACCCAAGACTTTACTCGAAACTTAAGAAACAATAGATAAAGTTTTTCATAAGTTATCACATGAGAGTTAGTTAAGTACTCAAAGAAAGAACTATTTACCTTCGTGGTAGTAGATAATTCAAGAATAATCTTAAGCCAAGTGTACATACCATTATTGAACTTAGAAAAGTTAAAACCCTCTTGAAATAAAGGATGTCCAATTGTTAGCTCAAGGTACCTTTTTCCATTCAAAACATCCTTTTGTTGATTCTTTACAAAACAATCAATAGAATTAGAACACTTAAAAATTAAAATGGCTATACAAAGTATCAAAAGAAATATTTTTACTATTTCTCATGAAAGCATTTGCAAACTCTAACAAAAAAGTTATTTGAAAGTTCGGCATGAGATAAGTAAAGTAATTAATACGTACTATATATACTAGCATCAAATTCCTCATTTTAACCTCAACCAAACGGTCACTTAAACATGCATAAGAATTACCTATGAAGTAGCTGTTACGAGTAGAAGAAAAGCGCGCGCGGCACCAAGGTCGAGAGTTTGATCCTTGCGTAAAACCTTCTTTGGAGTGCAGTCACACACGACGAATGTTAAGTGGTTATGTCGGTTTGCGGTGTTGCGTTTACCCAAAGGCGAGTTTTACGCTGTCGCCGAGTATCGAAGAAGTGGCGGGCTAAAAAAAAAACATGCATAAGAATTATCAACATCAAATAAAAAGAAATCAACTCATTGAAGTACAAATGAAAGATTTGTTATTCTATATCCATGTCATTACAAGTACCATATTCAAGACCCAAACTCGCATCACAAGGTTCAACATAAACATCATATTTGACAACAAGACATGCATGCTCACTTCCTTACTCAACACATCCCTTTCAATTAGACTCAATTCACTAGCATCATCACTTTATTCAACAAATAAAATAAAAATAGATTCAAAATAGTTATAACTCTCGACATCCCAAAAGGGTGAATTACCATAGCAACCATCATCATATACTTCATCCCATCACCAACCCACCTTAAGAACACTATCTAATATTCATCTTCTTCTTTTCTTGAAAGTTTGATTTTTACTGCTTTTTATAGCTCTCCAATTTGATATCGACGTGAAAATCTTCTTTAGCGTGAGCGTTAATATGAAAGTTATCACTTAAATTTGTAAATATTTTTCTGACATTCTTTAAGTGTTTTAAAAATTGGGACTTTTAGTCTCCGTAAATATTTAAGAAACTCAGTTAGCTTTAACGGAACTGCGAGAAAAAAATTAATTAGGAATACCAGGAATGTTCCATCAAAATCCAGAAATTGCATCATCAAAAATTACATTAGACACCATAAAAATGTGCCAAAGATAGCAAAAATTGTACCTTAAAAAACTACACCAAATACTAGCAATAGATAAAAAAAAAAACACAAAATGTGAACAACTACCCTCCAAATGAAGAATTTCCATTAAACCTTTTATTATCAAAGTTTTTGTTAAATTTCATAATCAAAGAGTTATTAAGTACTTATTAACGGAGATCAAAAGTGCTCCTTTTTGAAAAATTCAAAGGACGAAATCTATTTAGGGGTAGATTCAACAAATTATTTTAACCCAGTCCCAAATATAAAGGACCACTTTTGCCATTATTTTCTCATGTTTATGATGCCAGTAGATCGATCCCTTTTACTTTCTTCTTTTTAGCTCAAAGTTTGTAACTTAAATCTCTGTACTATTGAATGTGACCAGTAATGTCAGCTGATGAAAAACATAGTACAACTATGAAAGGACTTGATGGGGGAGCAGTATATTTCATACACAAGCCCATATTACTAGATGATGTACGAGATATATGGCAATATGCAATCACGCAAAAGAGGAAAACGAACAAAGGCAAATCAGTTGTTATTGAAGAAATTCAAGAAGAGACTAACAGCTTAGGTAAAAGTTCCAGTGGCACTCATCAGAAAAGCCTTCATGAAGTAGTTGTTGTTGAATCTTCGTCGTCGATCAATGATAAAGGCATTGAAGAAAGCAACAACGAAGAATCTAGTGAGAGGGACAAGTCTGCTAGAAAACATAAGGAGGCTAAAAAAGAAGACAGTGATACCACACCATCAAAGAAGGCTAAGCTTGTTTGGACAGATCCCCTTCACAGTAGATTCTTGTCAGCTATTACTGAACTAGGCTGGGACAGTAAGTTTTTTGCTAACACATAGTGTACAATATTACTAGTATAATTAGATAGAGTTTAAGTAATATACCATAAGTGAAAGAATTAATCCCTTGATTATTCTAATTCATGAATGGGGTATATATACACATTACATATAGTAAAATCATATTCCTAGTATATATACATATAAAATTATATTATATTTGGAGACTAACTATACAATTATGATAATAATACAAGTCTAATTATATTAAATATACTTTCCTAATATACAATATATTTGGACAACTATGGCATGTCACGGACTGCCTTGTATTGGGCCAGTGGGCTGTGTTGGTCCGTGACTTTATGGGCTGCGTCGTTCCTTGTCCTATACATACAAGCGGGCGGTTTTCGTACGCTGAGACTGTCTCTAAAATCTTCAAAAAGGACTGAGGGAAGACCCTTTGTAAGAATGTCTGCAATTTGATGTCTGGAATGGACATGGCAGACGCGTACTTGTCCTTTAGCTACTTTTTCTCGAACAAAGTGAATATCCATCTCTGTATGTTTAGTGCGCTGGTGCTGAACTGAATTACCAGAAAGGTAGATGACACTTATATTATCACAATACACCAAAGTAGTCTTCTAAATAGGACAATGGAGCTCTAAAAGAAGATTGTGTAACCAACATGACTCATAAATCACATTGACTACCCCTTGATACTCAGCATCTGCATTTGAACGTGAAAACGTGGATTGACGCTTGGCAGACCATGAGACCAAGTTATTACCTAAAAACATACAATATCCAGACGTAGAACGTCTGGTATCCAGACAACCACCCCAATCAAGATTCGTAAGATAAGTGACGCCGACGACGAAGGATACAAATGCAAGCCATAATCAAGTGTTCCCTGAATGTACCTAAGAATGCGTGTGAGCGCATTCATATGTTCAAGTCTGAGATCATGCATAAACAAACACACCTGTTGTACTGCATATGTAATATCAGGTCGCGTGAACGTAAGTTACTGAAGGGCGCCTGCAAGACTACGATATCGAGTCAGATCCCCATAGGAGAGCCAGCTGCAGCACTCAGGTTTAGTATCAACTGGAGTAGAAGTGGACTTACAGGATGACATCCCCGCTCTCTCAATGATCTCAGCTGCATACTTTCTCTGTGATAAGAACAGTCCACCTGCATGACGAGTGACAGCAATTTCCAAAAAATAACTCAATGGCCCCAAGTCTCTCATGGCAAACTCATAACTGAGCATTGTCATAATAGACTTGTGTAATGCATCAGAAGAGGCAGTCAAGATAATATCATCCACATACAATAGTATATAAGCCATCGAAGAACCCCGATGATATATGAACAATGAATTATCAGACCTGCTATGAGAGAACCCAATAGTCGAAACATAATTATCAAACCTCTTATATCAAGCCCGTGGAGACTTCTTAAGCCCATACAATGACTTCTTCAACAAACAGACATGATTAGGTTATCGAGTATCCCTAAACCCAAAGGTTGATGCATATATACTGTTTCATTGATATCACCATGTAGGAAAGCATTCTTCACGTCTAGCTGATGAATGGGCCAGACTTTTGACAAAGTTGAGCTAAGCACTGTGCGGATGGTAGTTGACTTGACCACTGGACTAAATGTCTCACCACAATCCACTCTCACCTGCTAAGTCTTACCATCACCTACAAGTTGAGCTTTATGTCTTGCAAAAGAATCATCAGAATTATCCTTATGAGCAAAAATCCACATATACCGAATAAATTTAACGCCAGATGGACAGGGTACCAACTCCCACGTCATATTATCAATAAGAGTATTATATTCATCAGTCATGACAATTTTCCGATTTGGTTCATATAAAGCAGACACAGAATTACGGGGTAAGGGTGATTTAAGAATATTTGAATTTTTAAATTAAAATATCTTTTTGTTTAAAAATATCCCGTTGGGCTCGGGTGACTGGTCCATGGCTCGGGGCTGAATTGGGTGAATTTTGGGACGGCCGATACATGAAACGGGCGGGCCAGCAGGCATTGGGCCTGATGGACAAACACGGACAACACTGGAAATCAGAGAAGCTGGAAGAAGTCCGATTCTGGTGATTGGTCGCCAATCGCCCGGTCGCGATCGCCCATCATATCGGGAGACACAGGTGAAATCGAGAATGGGACCGTGGCGTGGGCACGTGGCGATTCAAGGTGTGGGACATGTCCGAAAAATATTGAATAATATACAGAGATATGCCATCATCCAAAAAACATACAAACTAGACACGGGACTATTGACCTTAGTAAATGAAAATTGGGACTCATAAAAAATAACATGACGACTAATAATGATTCGTTTAGAAGATAAATTAAAGCATTTATAACCACGGTGATTTGACAGATAACCCAAAAACACACAAGGGGTGCCTGAAGTTTGTTAATTGTGGTGGATGGAAAGAGTGGATAACATAAGCACCAAAATACCCTAAGATGTGAATACGAATGAGTCTTATTATATAAATTTTGAAGTGGGGATGAATATGTCAAACCTTTGGAGGGAATAAATAGATATGTAGCCATTTATAGAGTATGATGCCAAAATAACGGGGGTACGGAAGAATGAACCAATAAGGTGCAGATAATGTTATTTATGGTACGAATTTTACGTTCGGTTTTCCCATTTTGTGAAGACATATGAGGACAAGAAAAACGAAAATTTATTCCATTTTTAGCACAAAACTTCCGAAACTCCCCATTGTCATATTCTTTTTCATTATCACATTGAATGTTTTTTATTTTCCGTTCGAATTAGGTTCTAATGAAAGCTCTAAATTTTAAGATGGAAAAAACTTGGAATTTTTTAGCTATTGGAAACGTCCATAAAAATTTAGAGTAATCATCCAAGAATAATATATAATAACGATGACTCATAGAACTGAGAACGGAAGATGTCCATAAATCGCTATGAATAATATCAAATGACATTGAAGTATGAGAATTCGAATCTACAAATGACAATTTAATAATTTTTCCAAGAGAACAAGATTGACAGTGTGGAGTACTACGCGTACCATTATAGGAAATAAACTTATTTCTATCTAAAATAGATAAAATAAACGACTCCGGATGACCTAGATGAGCATGCCACAAGGAAGGAGCAAGAGCTGCAAAAGTGGATGGCATGGCTTGACGCGAGGAACCAAGATTTGGTGTGATTGGATAAAGATCTCATCTACTGTCACACCTCATGAGAGGACTCCCCGTCTTGAAATCCTTCACAGAAAATTCAAAAGGATCAAAATCAATAGAAAACCAATTATTAGTGGTGAATTTATGAAAATACACCAAATTTTTAATTAACTTTGGGGCATGGAGGGTATTTTTCAGGACAAGTGGTGGATGAGGAAGAGACAATATTTTATGACCATAACCCTGAATTGGAATTGAATTACCATTACCAATAATTATACCATGATTACTGCTCAAATTAGAATAAGACGAGAGAGTACCTTGGTCGGATGTTGTGTGGGTAGTGACGTCTGTGGTCATGTACCAATTTGGGTCTGGTTAAGTCAACCCAAGCGTGTGCATCGCGACTTCAACATCTGTCGGAGACGGGACGCAAGTGGGCCCCTCAGCTGAAAAAGCATGTTGTAGACGAGGCTCGCAGCTTAGGCTCGCCAAGGCCCAATCGGGCGAATCGTTGGCCCATCACCGGATCGTAACATCGCCAGTCGAGCATGGCCATTGTTGGGCCTGACCGGTTGCCGCGCCGCTTATTTCCAAATATCTGCGGGGCTGACTAGTTGTTGGGCCACTGGTAATTGTCCCATAGCCAGTAGGCCCAGGGCCAGTTCGCCGGGACCCAGTGGTTTGTCCGCTGCCGCTGTTATTGCCGCCACGTCCACCACCTTTATTTTTATTCTTGCGATTTTGACCCTTCTTTCCACCACCGTTGTTACGATTTTGGTTTGAATTGTCATAAAATGTCGAAGAACCATTCACTGTGGCCATCATGGCGGTTGATGCGCACTACCCCAAACTTAGGCTTTTGCTGTTTTATTTTTACTTTTATCAAAGCACAGCGCTTATTCACTCCTTTGTCTTCCTTCAATACACAATGTATTCCACTTTTTTCATATTTTTACTTATGCATAATTCTAAGGAATACGGGGTGTCAAAGAAAAAGTTTCAATTTTATTTTTTACCCAATTGGCCGATATATTTTTAAAGTACGATAGAAAAGAAAAGTAAGAATTGTAAGAATTAAAGAAATGCCGTAGAGCCAAACATTTCTAATACTTATCCTATAATTATTTCAGCAAATAGTTAATGTATTTACATAAGGTTCGGTGGATGGATGAAGGTTAGCAGAATAATATGCAGGAACATGTAGCATAGCATGAATCTTCAATAATTCTACACACGCCTCATATTGGACGTTTTCTAGGTCAAGAACAATAGGAAGAACACTCTTGATGTTAGAAATTGTAAGGGCAGGATGAAATGTGTTCTTATCAGTCATGGTGAATAGAACACGAAGATTCGGAGAAGGAAATTTGTGAGGGAGGTTTTGGAAGACAGAATTTGTCTCGGGTTTGGTACAAACCGAGAGGGAGGGGGGATTTTCACGATTTTTTTAGAGAAAAAGAGAGAAGCGGAAGCAAGGTAAAAATAACCTAGACTCTTGATACCATGAAAGAATTAATCCATTGATTATTCTTATTCGTGAATGGGGTATATATACACATTACATATAATAAAATCATATTCCTATCATACATCTAAAACTCTATTATATTTGAAGATTAACTATACAATTATAGTAATAATACAAGTCTAATTATATTACAATATACTTTCCTAATATATAATATATTTGGACAACTATGGCATGTCACAGACTGCCTTGTATTGGGCTAGTGGGTTGTGTTGGTCCGTGACTTTATGGGCTGCGTCATTCCTTGTCCTATATATACAATAAACTATGTATATTGTATGTATATTTAACAATAAGTATATCAGATGTTATCTACATGTCAGCCTCCTTAAAATATGTGATTTGTAATTTTAAAAATAAGACAGGTATATATTATAAGTTATAACTATAAATGTGACCTGGTGGTGTAAAAAATCTTACAGTGACGATATATATAACTTAAGCTCATTAGATGACTATATATTCCAATTGAGTAAAACAAGGAAATGAACATGATATTGGTAACGCATTTATTAATTTTGGTTTATGAATTCTTTTGCTGCAGATGCTATTCCGAGGAGAATTCTTGAAGTCATGAATGTCCCAGAATTGACTAGAGAAAATGTAGCTAGTCATTTGCAGGTTCACTACTTTTAACTCAATATATGCTCAGATGAAATTTGTGCATGGCTTTAGCACTAGAAATTTAATCAAGTAACAGCTATTATGTGAGTTCTTTATCTATTGTTTTAGAGTTGTGAAAGTGCATATTTTCAGCATAACAGAAGTAGAAATTAACTTGATCCGTATTCAATATGTTACTAAGATATTGCAACTTCCTAAAATGGAATTCAAGCATCCATTGATTTTCATATAGTTAGAGAATTGAGTATTTTCTTAAATTAAAGCTAATAGAATATTCACCAAATATTCTTACATTAATTATATATCTCTTATTTAGGTAGAATTGTATTCATATTGTAATTAGGTATCCTATTTTAGGGAAAATTATATTTTCTATTGTAATTAAGTTGATTAGTTACCTACTTTAGATATTCTTGTACTACTATATATATTGTACATTATTGATGAATAAAATCAAGGAACATATTCCTTTATGATATCAAAGTCTAACCCTACACAAAAATACCCACCACGCCGCCAACCCCCTTTCGGCCGCCACCCCCCGTGACGGAATCCTAATTTTTTCGGCCACTCCCTCTCCATTCTCCTCCTAAATTTCACCTTCCATGGTTGATAAAATCAAATTTCATATTGCACTTGCAGTCAACAACATTAAAAATTTCATCCATGTGACACTTTAGAAGGAAAATGGTCAATACTCCTCGTGGGCGAAGTTTTCAAAATCTATTATCGTGTCTACGAAGTTATCGACCGCATCATCCCTCCTAAATTGAAGTCCACAGACCCACCGTTGACTTCGACTTATGATGATGCACTTTGGTCTCGTTTGGATGTCACTGTCCTCCAGTGGATATATGATACGATCTCTAATGATCTGTTGAACACAATCATTGAGAACGATGTCATTGCCCGCCAAACGTGGGAACGTTTGGAAAGTTTTTTTCACGACAACAAAACTCAATGTGCATTATACCTTGAAAATCAGTTCAAGGACTCATCAGGACGATTTCCCAAATGTATCGCATATTGTCAAGAACTCAAGATGCTTGCCGATCAACTCTCCAATATTGGCGCACCAGTCACTAATCAGTGATTGGTCATGCAACTTATTGCAGGCTTGAAAGAATCCTATTACGGCGTTGCTACCATTCTTCAGTAATGCATGATGTTACCACCATTTTATGAGGTCCGTTTGAAGCTAATTCTTGAGGAAACCCATAAAATCAAATACAACACCACTCAGGCCAACATTATAGACGTTACCCTCACCACCACTATCGGGCCCTCCACCGATGGCAGGGCCTCCAATTCCGGCAGCCAGCACCGTTGAATCGAGGACCCGCAGCAGACCGGATCGACCCACAACAACCGTCGATGACGGTAGTACGAAAAAGGTCGCGTCGGATGGAATTTCAACAGCAACGGCGGTGGGAAGGGACAATCCCCGCTAGCAGGAAATAGCCAGCAGTGACCGCGACAGTGGCAGCAGCCTCCGGTGTGGGTTTCCTACCCGCCATAGGCTGTGTGGCCCCCACCGGCATGAGCCTCTCCTCCTTGCCCGTATTTGACATCCTCATGGACTTCACCTCCGATCTGACAGGCCCAACCTGACTTACTCGGCGTACGTTCACAACAACCCTACACAACACAGACCCCGCCCTCAATTTATGCACCAACTGACATTGAGGCAGCTATGAATACAATGTCACTCTAGATGAAAATTGGTATATGGACACAGGCGCTACATCTCACATGACGGTATCACAAGGTACTCTGTCGTCTTATTCTAATTTAGGTAATTTAAATCGGAATATTATTGTTGGTAGTAGACAATGCATTCCTATTCATGGTTTTGGTCATTCATCTTATGCCCACCACATCCACTACTAATTCTAAAAATATTCTACATGTCCTAAACTCATTAAGAATATAATCTATGTGCGACGTTTCACAACTAATATTAATATTTCCCTTGACTTTGATCCTTTTGATTTTTCTGTAAAAAAAAATTACGACAGGGAGACGAATAATGAGATGTGATAGCACCAGAGATCTCTACCCTACTTCAAATGTCGTCAACAAACCAACCTCAGTTCCATCAACCTTTGACGTTGCTCTTTCGTCTTCCTTATGTCATTCTAGATTAGGACATCCGGGATATTCTGTTTTACACTCCCTTAAGAATAATAATTTTATTCAATGCAACCGTATTTCTAAGAATCCTATATGTGGATCATGTATTTTTGAGAAACATGTTAAATTACCATTTTATGCATCCACAAATTGTACTTTAATGTCTTTCGATATAATACATAGTGATTTGTGGACTTCCCCTATTTTAAGTACGACTTACCATCGATATTATGTGTTGTTCTTGGATGATTATTTCAATTTTCTATGGACTTTTCCAATTGGTAATAAATCCCAGGTTATCCCATTTTTTTCTCATTTAGTGCTTTCGTAAAAATCATAATTTGAAAAGAGCATTAAATATTTTCAATGTGATAATGACATGGAATCAATAATAAGAAATTCAAACAGTTTTGCTCTAAAAATAGCCTTACCTTTCGTTTTTCTTGCCCTCACACCTCCTCCCAAAATGGTAAAGTTGAACGGAAAATCTGAACCATAAATAACCTAATTCGTGCCCTACTTACCCATGCCTTAATTCCCCCTCATTTATGTCATTACGCACTCTCTGTGGCCACATATCTCCTCAATATAATCTCAAACAAGTCTCTAGCTCTACGGTCACCCACTCAAGTTTTATTTCGTAGGAACCCCTCCTACCAACACTTGCATATTTTTGGATGTCTCTGCTATCCTCTCCATCTGACCATTCACAAACTCCAACCCCGGTCTTTTCCGTGTGTGTTTTGGGTTACCCCACCAGTCATTGTGGTTACTCTTGCAATGACTTAACAAGCCGTAAAATAATTATTTCATGTCATGTCCTATTTAATGAGTCTAAATTCCCTTTTGCCTCACTAAACTCGCCACTTCGGCATTCCTACGACTTCCTAAATGATGTCTTAAACCCCCTTATAATTCATCGTTTACATAATCCGACGTCCAGTCCCCGTCACCAGAACCCACCACGATCAGTCCGGGACATGTTGCCCACTCGATTACGCCGGCGGTGGCTCAGAACAACCCATCTCATGGTGATACCTCATCCCCCTCTTGGCAAACCGAGCCTCGACCAGCCGATCCAGCCACCTCTACCCTTCATCCTCTTCCCGACAGTTCCGCGTCACCCCCTCTTATCTCGTGTCCTAAGGCAAGCTCTTGGGTAGTGCAAACCCGTGCCATGCACGGAATTTTCAAATTTAAATGGATGTTTAACCTATCCGTTTCAGTTGTCCCTTCCCTTATCCCTCGTAATTCGAAGAATGCTTTATCCAACCCAAATTGAAAAGCCGCAATGATTGACGAATATAATGCTCTTGTTGATAATAATATATGGGACCTAGTACCCCGTCTACCTTATGCTAACATTATTCATTCTATGGGAATTTTTAGACATAAAAAGAAACCTGGTGGTTCTTTTAAGAGGTACACGACTTGTCTTGTAGTTGATGACAAGTCTTAACAGGTGGGAGTGGATTGTGATGAAACGTTCAGTACGATCGTAAAGCCCGCAACCATCTGGACCGTCCTCAGCATTGCCCTATCCAAGTCTTGGCTCATTCATCAGTTTGATGTCAAGAATGTTTTCTTACATGAGGATCTCCACGGTATATATGCATCAGCCTATGGGTTCATGGATCGTATTCATCCAGATTATGCGTGTCTATTGCGTAAATCACTCTATGGACTGAAACAGGCTCATTGAGCATGGTACCAGCGGTTCACCAATTATGTCTCTCCATCGATTTTTCACACAATAAATCTGATCATTCCCTATTCATCTACAACAAGGGTCCAGACATGGCTTACCTCTTATTATATGTTGATGATGTCATCCTCACCACATCATATGTGCCCTACGCCGGTCCATTATGTCTCTTCTTTCATCTGAGTTTTATATGAAGGATCTGGGCCCCTGAGTTATTTTTTGGGCATCTCTGTCACTCGTCATTCTGGCGGCCTATTTCTATGTTAGAAGAAATACGCCGAAAAGATCCTTGATCGTGCAGGCATGACATCTTGCAAGTCATCTCATATGCTAGTGGACACCAATTCCAAGCTTAGAGCTGATTTCGGCCCTCCGTATTAAGACTCGACTCACTATCATAGCCTGGATGGGGGTTTGCAGTAACTCACATTCATAAGACCAGACATATCATATGTCGTGCAACAAATTTGTTTGCACATGCACTGACACCCGATGCTCCACGTCTGGTTACTGTATTTTCCTCGGAGATAACCTATTGTACTTGGTCTTCCAAAAGGTAACCTACACTATCCCAATCAAGTGCCGAAGCAGAGTACAAAGGTGTAGTCAACGTCGTCTCTGAGTCTTGTTGGATCCGTAACCTTCTACTTGAGCTTCACTGCCCGATTCAAAAGGCAACACTGGTCTACTGCAACAATATTAGTGCGATATATCTTTCCGGCAATTTCGTCAAACATCAGCGCACCAAACACATTGAGATGAATATTCATTTTGTTAGAGAAAAAGTGGCTCGTGGTCAAGTTCGTGTCCTTCATATTCCTTCTAGATACCAGATTGCCGACATCTTCACCAAAGGACTTCCGCGCATACTGTTTTATGATTTCGAGCTAGTCTAAGTGTTCGTGAGCCTACTGCTTCGACTGCGGGGATGTAATAGAATATTAACCAAATATTCTTACATTAATTGTATATCTCTTATTTTAGATAGAATTGTATTCTTATTGTAATTATGTCTCCTATTTTAGGTAGAATTATATTTTCTATTGTAATTAGTTGTATTAGTTACCTAGTTTAGACATTCTTGTACTACTATATATATTATACATTATTGATGAATAAAATAACATAGTCTTTTAAAAGCCACCAAATTTGGAAGTTGTAGTTATAATAATTCATGCCCATCTAAGAAACTCCTTATCAGAACTACCGAGAATAAATTATAAAGTTACATGAATTTTTTGTAGTTGCATCATTATTTTTCTTTATTAGAATTTAGAAGTAAGTTAACCCGTGCTTGCAAATTTTGCAGAAATATCGTATTTTCTTGCGGAAAGTCACTAAAGCAGACGTTAAAGATCAAGAAGCTATTGACTCAGACTCAGCTAATAGTCCTGTTCAATCAACTTCAGCATCAAAGACGCTTAGCCAAATTCCTCCCGAAAGCATTGAACGACAGCCATACTTGTTTTTTAAAAAAGGGCTGTACAACTCACCGCGAGGAGAGACTTCAAATCGTGTCAATTCATCATTCCAAAAACGACTAGCGCCTATTAACTTGCCAGGATATGGACAAACAGAGTTGGTTCCACATTTATTGTCCACAAGTGAAGCAGCTGACAATATTTCAACTCAGCTCCTGAATGCTGCAACTTCAGCTCAACAACTTATTATTACTAGAAATTCTAACTCTGCTGCTGATACAGAGGCTTATCAAAATTCCACTCCAAGGAGATCTTCTTTTATTGGAGATCGAGATAAGGAATTCGCATCATTGTTGACTCGTCATATAACCAATCCGGAGGCTCGTACGAAGCTGCCCCCTTTGCCAAATAATGATGGGAGTGGAGCCGGAGGAAGTGGTACTATACTTTATTCATTCTAAAATCACTTGAAAAATATTTTTCAATAAAGTCTCTTCGGTGACAAGCCGTTTGTATTTAGCTAATCAATTTAAAAAATATTTTTAAGCAGAAATTAGTGTGGCCAATTTTTTAAAAATGTGTACAAGTGTATTTTCTTAAAAGTGTTTTTCAAAAAAATATTTTTGAGACTTTTTTCTGAAAAATATCTTTTGCTTGGGCACAAAAAATATTTTTTTTCTTCTACTAAAAGCCTGGCCAAAGACCTCAGACTTCGCCAAACAAAAACAAAAAACAAGCACTTCTTTTTTAGAAAAAAAAATAAGAAACACTTTTGACCTTGAAAAAAACTATATTACTTCTCTATGTTGGCAACATTAATGCTACAACCGAATTCAACTGAAATTGGTGATCTTACAAGTACTTGTTCAACCTTCTAATTTAGAATACATTTCATGTCTTCTTGATCTTTTACCTTGCCAGGATATGGACAACTACAGTTGGTTTCAAACAAAGGTGATTCGAGTAAAACCACATTTAGTAATGCAAATCAATTGTCCACAAAGAAAGCAGCTGACAATATTTCAACTCAGCACTTGAATGCAGCAACTTCAGCTCAACGTATAACAGGAAATTTGAACTCTCTTCATGATAATAGCTCTGCTGCTTATATAGAGGCTGGTCAGGGAACTGACCTTGTTGCTCGCGTAACAAATTTTTCTGATAAGGAGTTTGTAGAGTTGTTGACTCGTCATCTTAATCAGAAGCCGCCTAGTATTGCATCTGAAGGAGACAACTCACTGGGAGAGACTTCAAATCTTGGAAATTCATCGTTCCCAAAACGACTAGTGCCTATTAACTTGCCAGGATATGGACAAACAGACTTGGTTCCACATCTACTGTCCACAAGTGAAGCAGCTGATAATATTTCAACTCAGCTCCTGAATGCTGCAACTTCAGCTCAACAACTTATTACTGGAAATTCCAACTCTGCTGCTGATACCGAGGCTGATCACCGAGTTAACCTTATTATTAATGGTCGTATGAACCTCGAGTCTAATCAAAGTTTGGCTCGAAGGGACTCTTCGATTACTGAATTTCAAGATAAAGAATTCGCAAGCCTGTTAACAAATCATATTACTCGGAAGGCTTCTGTGGAGTTACCTCCTATATCAAAGTGTATTGCGAGTGGAGCTGGAGGAAGTGGTACTACACTTGATCCATATTATGACTTCTCTATGCTCGGCAACATTAATCCTACACCAAATTCAGGTGGAATAGTTGATCTTACAAATACTTTCCTCAGCCAACTGAATGCTCTACCGTCTAATGTGGTATATACTTCTTGATCTTTTACCTATGTTATTTTTTTTCTGTGTTCCTTAAGTTCAAAATGTTGTAATCTTTAGTGTACATTTTACTGCACAAACTTAAGTACTAAAAAACAAGAATTAACGGCTAATAAATTATGTTGCTAATTAGCAAAATCCGTTGCTAATGCTATTTAGCGACAAATTATCAAATTGTTAGCTACGAACAATTTAACGATGGATTGACGACGAACTTCGTAGTTAATTCCAATTTTTTTGTAGTAATACATTTTTGTGTACATGTAGGGAAACACCTATGAGGAGGCGACAACTCTTAACTTCATTGATGGTATCAGTCAGGACCAAGAAGTTTATTTTCCATGGACTGATCATACACTAGCAGAGGCAAGTTAAAGCTATATGGTCTTTGACCATCAAGGATTTTTCATACTTGCATAATTTAGTGTTTCTTCTTCTATTATGCAGTTTAATATAGTTAATGTTAAATTTTCACAAGCCACTATAGTTCTTCTATATTACAGAGTTAGCAAATTGAGCAAGTTAGTAGTACACAATTGATTTGTATTTTTAGTACAATATTGACTTTTGTTATGTGAAAGACATATGATAAATGTTGAATAAGATAAACCAATAATAAAAACAAAATAATTTACCATAACCTTTAGGAATGAGTTGTTTGAAAATACTTGTTGACTGTAATTCGTCTTACGATTAGAATTTCCTGGTATCTTATTTCACTGTTTTATGTGTAGCAAGGAAATTACCGAAGTGTTACTGCAGAGGAAGGATCGTCCCGGCTCTATAATGTTTCCCAGGTATTTTTCTCATATACTTGTGTTTGATCATAGAGCATTATGTTTTGAAAATGCAATTTACAGAGTTAAGCGAACTTAAGCAAGTTCGCACACACTATAATTTTTCTCTTCAATTTCTGTTCTTTTTACCCGCCTCCCCTCCCTCAGTTAATGAGTGTAGATGGTTGTACATTTTGAGGTGAAAGGGTTTCCAAACAAGTTGGTTGATTAAGTTTTCAATCTAGTTGTTTCTTATATTTTTGTAGAACACAAATGATCGACTTTTGTTATATGAAAGGTTAAATTATGTGTAATCAAGACAATCTAACAATTAAAATCAAAACTATATCATAACATGTGAATATATAGCGTGAAAATAATTATCAATATTACTTGCAACTTCTGAAGTCTTTTTTCATTGTGTAGCAAGGAAATTTCGGAGGTATTACTGCAGACGGAGGATCGTTCCAGCTTCCTAATGTTCCCTTGAATCCGAAACTTGAGGTAGTTTCTTATATACTTGTGTTTGATCATAGAGCATTATGTTCTAAAAATGCAATTTACAGAGTTAAGCGAATTAAGTAAGTTCGTACACACTATCATTTTTCTCATCAAGTTCTGTTCTTTTTATCCACTTCCCCTCCCTCAGTTAATGAGTGTAGATGGTTGTATATTTTAAGGTGAAAGGGTTCCCAAATAATTTGGCAAGTTATTTTTCAATTTAGTTGTTTCTATTAGCGAGAATATTCATAGAATATTTTCTGTATATTGTGTAATTATGATAAATGTATATTTATGATATATTAGGATCCTTACCCAATATACCATAAATATACATTTATCATAATTACACAATATACAGAAAATATTCTATGAATATTCTTGCTAATAGTTTATGTTGAGTTGTGGAGCCTAACTCATCGCCGACACTATGAAGACCTGTCAGGTCGATCAGCGTTCCACACTCTGCGTAGGGTTTTCATAGTGTCGGCGATGAATTAGGCTCCACAACTCAACAAGGTTAGTTGAATAAGATAATCGAATAATGATAATCGAAATTATACCGTAACCTGCAAATAAATAGTGTGAAAATAATTATCAGTACTATGCTTTACAACTTTTGATATCTTATTTCACTGCTATGGGTGTAGCAAGGAAATTATGGAGGTGTTACTGCAGACGGAAGATCATTCCAACTCCGTAATGTTCCCTTGATTCCGGAACTTGAGGTAGTTTCTCATAAACCTGTATCTTATCATAGAGCATTATGCTCTAAAAATGCAATTTACAGAGTTAAGCGAATTAAGCATGTTCGTACACATTATCATTTCTTGCTTCACTTTCTGTTCTTTTTACCCGCCCCTCCTCCCCCAGTAAATGAGTGGAGATGGTGGTATATTTTGATGTGAAAGGATTCCCAAACAATTTGGCTAGTATTTTTCAATTTAGTTGTTTCTTACATTTTGTAGGATACAAATGATCGACTTTGTTATATGAAAGGTTAAATTATGTGTTGAATAAGATAATCCGACAGTTAAAATAAAAACTATACCATAACCTGCGAATAAATAGTGTGAAAATCATTTAGTAATATGCTTACAACTTCTGGTGTGTTGGAAATAATAATTCAAAGTTGTAGTAAATCAAAATTGGCTAGAATTTGATATTTTAATTCATGTCTAGTTAGTATTTATTGTCAAATTTATATAGTAATATGTTTTTCAGTTTATAGTTAAAGTAGTTTTCTTATTATTATAAACATGGGTGTTGCTAGCTATTTTCATAAACAGATATATAGTGGAGATTGTAGAGAGGATTAATAGATTTATGAGCTTATGAATAAAATGTTTTTCATCATGGTGGTTATTTTACTGTGTAGCAAGGAAATTATGGAGGTGTTACTGCAGACGAAGGATTGCTCCAGCTCCCTAATGTTGCCCTGAATCCGGAACTTGAGGTAGTTTTTCATATACATGTATTTTATCATAGAGCGTTATGTTTTTAAAATGCAATTTACAGAGTTAACGAGAATTAAGCAAGTTCGTACACACTTCATTTTTTACTTCACTTCCCCAGTTAATGAGTGAAGATGGTGGTATGTTTTGATGTGAAAGGGTTCCCAAACAATTTGGCTAGTATTTTTCAATTTAGTTGTTTCTTACATTTTGTAGGATACAAATGATCGACTTTGTTATATGAAAGGTTAAATTATGTGTTGAATAAGATAATCGGACAGTTAAAATCAAAACTATACCATAACCTGCGAATAAATAGTGTGAAAATCATTTAGTAATATGCTTAAAACTTCTGGTGTGTTGGAAATAATAATTCAAAGTTGTAGAAAATCAAAATTAGCTAGAATTTGATATTTTAATTCATGTCTAGTTAGTATTTATTGTCAAATTTATATAGTAATATGTTTTTCAATTTATAGTTAAAGTAATTTTCTTATTATTATAAACATGGGTGTTGCTAGCTATTTTCATAAACAGATATATAGTGGAGATTGTAGAGAGGATTAATAGATTTATGAGCTTATGAATAAAATGTTTTTCATCATGGTGTGTTATTTTACTGTGTAGCAAGGAAATTATGGAGGTGTTACTGCAGACGAAGGATTGCTCCAGCTCCCTAATGTTGCCCTGAATCCGGAACTTGAGGTAGTTTTTCATATACATGTATTTTATTATAGAGCGTTATGTTTTTAAAATGCAATTTACAGAGTTAACGAGAATTAAGCAAGTTCGTACACACTTCATTTTTTACTTCACTTCCCCAGTTAATGAGTGAAGATGGTGGTATGTTTTGATGTGAAAGGGTTCCCAAACAATTTGGCTAGTATTTTTCAATTTAGTTGTTTCTTACATTTTGTAGGATACAAATGATCGACTTTGTTATATGAAAGGTTAAATTATGTGTTGAATAAGATAATCCGACAGTTAAAATCAAAACTATACCATAACCTGCGAATAAATAGTGTGAAAATCATTTAGTAATATGCTTACAACTTCTGGTGTGTTGGAAATAATAATTCAAAGTTGTAGAAAATCAAAATTGGCTAGAATTTGATATTTTAATTCATGTCTAGTTAGTTTTTATTGTCAAATTTATATAGTAATATGTTTTTCAGTTTATAGTTAAAGTAGTTTTCTTATTATTATAAACATGGGTGTTGCTAGCTATTTTCATAAACAGATATATAGTGGAGATTGTAAAGAGGATTAATAGATTTATGAGCTTATGAATAAAATGTTTTTCATCATGGTGTGTTATTTTACTATGTAGCAAGGAAATTATGGACGTGTTACTGCAGACGAAGGATTGCTCCAGCTCCCTAATGTTGCCCTGAATCCGGAACTTGAGGTAGTTTTTCATATGCATGTATTTTATCATAGAGCATTATGTTTTTAAAATGCAATTTACAGAGTTAACGAGAATTAAGCAAGTTCGTACCCACTTCATTTTTTACTTCACTTCCCCAGTTAATGAGTGAAGATGGTGGTATGTTTTGATGTGAAAGGGTTCCCAAACAATTTGGCTGATTAATTTTCAATATAGTTGTTTCGTACATTTTTGTATAACACAAATGATTGACTTTTGTTATATGAAAGGTTAAATTATGTGTTGAATAAGATAATCCAATAATGATAATCAAAATAATACCATAAGCTGCAAATAAATAGTGTGAAAATACTTGTCAATAAATATGCTTAGAACTTCTGGTGTCTTATTTCACTGCATAGCAAGGAGATCACAGAGGTGTTACTGCATGGGGAGGATCGTCTCAGCATTGTAATGTTCAACCGAATCCGAACCCTGAGGTAGTTTTTCATACACCTGTGTTTGTTTGATCATAGAACATTATGTTATGAAAATGTAAGTTACAGAGTTGAGCGAACTAAGCAAGTTCGTACACACTATCATTTTGTTCCTCACTTTTTTTACACACTTCCCCTCCCCCAGTTAATGAGCGGAGATGGTTGTATATTTTGAGGTTAAAGGGTTCCCAAATAATTTGACTGATTAATTTTCAATTTAGGTTTTTTCATACTTTTCATAATTTGACTGATTAATTCTTTCTGTTAAGCAAATCCGCTAAGGGCAGGGTGCCTAGGGTTAGTTTTTTTTCCTAATAATTAAAAAGCAAACCTCAAAGAGAAGAGTACAAGTAAGGGGGGTTGGGCCTTACCTTATTAATCCTAGTGAGGGAACAAGCAGAAATGATAGACTTGTGTTATATGAAAGGTTAAATTTTGTTGAATACGATAATACAAACATAGAAGGGGAGGCTTGAAATAACTAGTAAAGTTGTTGTCATGTGACCAAGAGGTCATGGGTTCAAGCCGTGGAAATAGCCTCAAATGCAAGATAAGACTGCGTACAACAAACCCTTGTAGTCCGGCCCTTTTCCGGACTCGCGCATAGCGGGAGCTTAGTGCACTGGACTGCCTTTTTTATTTTTTTATTTTTAAAGATAATACAAGCATAATACAATAATGAAAATCAAACTATACCATAACATGCGAATAAATAGTGTGGAAATAATTATCAGTAATATGCTTACAACTTATGGTGTCTTATTTCACTCTGAAGCAAGGAAATTACGGAGGTGTTACTGCAGACGGAGGATCGTTCCAGCTCCCTAATATTCCCTTGAATCAGGAACTAGAGGTAGTTTCTCATTTACCTGAATTTTATCATAAAGCATTATGTTCTAAAAATGTAATTTACAGAGTTGAGCGATTTAAGCAAGTTCGTACACACTATCATTTTTTGTTTCACTTTTCTGTTCTTATTATCCACTTCCCCTCCCCCAGTTAATGAGTGGAGATGGTGGTATGTTTTGATGTGAAAGAGTTCCCAAACAATTCGGCTGATTAATTTTCAATCTAGTTGTTTTGTACATTTTTGTATAACACAAATGATTGACTTTTGTTATATGAACGGTTAAATTATGTGTTCAATAAGATAATCGAATAATGATAATTAAAATTTATACCATAACCTGCGAATACATAGTGTGAAAATACTTGTCATTAAATATGCTTAGAAGTTCTGGGGTCTTATTTCACTGCGTAGCAAGGAGATCACAGAGGTGTTACTGCATGGGGAGGATCGTCTCAGCATTGTAATGTTCAACCGAATCCAAACCCCGAGGTAGTTTCTCATATACCTGTGTTTGTTGATCATAGAGCATTATGTTCCGAAAAATGCTATTTACTACCTTTTTCTTTACAATTATTCAGCAGGCAGTTGATAATGAATTCTGGAAATCAATTTTTTCTTCGAGCCCTGATGATTCAACATCCGAATAAGATTCTGGCTAGTATATGACCGGATTTTCAGTTACTATTAATAGTATAAAAGTTTGATTTTTATGTTCTTCATAGATGTTTTCAATCTAAGGACTTGGAACAAGTAAGCAATCTTTTATTTGACAGATTTGTCATCCGCCTATCTGTTCAACTATGTGTTTTGGTTCATCATCTTCTATGTAATTTCATTATAATCTCTGCCTATGCCTTAATATAAACTCATTCGCATTTTGTCCTGAAAATGAAGCAGTTTACATCATGATTTTACGTCTCAACCTTAGAATTTAGTATTTAGAATTGACGACTTCAATGGAACTTGTCATCTATCTTACTGAAGAAGAGCAGAGCCTTCATCCGAGAGGATATTGAATGCAAATTGGATATCAAGTTTGTCAGAGGATAAATTCACCACATATTGAGTGTTTACCTGGTGAGGAGGTGCACTTTCTTGGAAATTCTTTCAATTAGATCTCCTCACATACGGCTAGTGCTCCAATTATCCCACCTAAAGGATACTGACCCGTCCTTCACTTGCTCCACCTCCTTTCTAATTTCGATTAGCTTGGCACGTGTGTGCGAATAATCCCGCCTCCATTCTGCTGCACATACATGTTCAGTTTTTGGCCTTCGGGAAAGAGCTCTAAATAGATTTTTTGGTGTGAATATTCCACCAAAGCTTTGCCTTATCTAGCGACTTGCCTAAGATCGCCTAGAGGAATTCAATGTGTTTGCCCATAGGAATGTTGTTCTGTGTAATAATTTGTATTTGGTTAAATAATGTTTCAAATTAATATGTTAATCACTTAGTGAAACATATAACATTAATGAAACAATAAACGAAAAATAGAATCTGTTTTGGAAAAATAATTTCAGAATGTAATCGAGCCCACTTAGTTCAAAGTGTGTCCTTAAGGAAATTATTCCCCTCACAGTACTCGAGGTTAACGGAATATCGTCTCCCAGGATAGAACGATTATCTTACCAGAATAGTAGTACTCCAAATTCCGGTAGCAGCGAACCACTCAACGGCAGTATATCACACAGAATGAAAAATATTTTCGACTTGAATATGAAATTCAGAATGAAAAAGTGAAATGAATAAATTCTTGGAATAATCAAGAATTTATAGGGTTGGAGGTACTGATTCTGAATGGTTGCAACCATTCAGAATAGTCACCTAATTTTGGAGGGAAATTCGAAAAAGAGAGGGAGAGTCGGACGGGTCGGGTCGCTAGTCGATCCGTTTGGATTTGTTTTTAATTAAATAATTAATTAAAGAAACGTTTGTCCAAAAAGATTATCAATTAATCTTTTTCCAAATCCAAATCCAAATCCAAATCCAAGCCGAAGCGGCGACGACGGCAATGCGAGGTCCTTGCCCTCTCAACCCTTTTAGCAGCTAGAGAAGGTGTAATGTAATATATATACCTCTCTTTCCTTCTCTTTTTTTGATGTGGGACAAAAGAGTTTTTTACTCCTTTTAATTTTCATCCCATCATTTCCCATTCACCAATATCAAAATCCAACAATCCCCCACATGAATGGGGAATGGTTATAAGATAAAAGAATGTACGGACGAGTGTGATATACAAACGAGAATTGACTGCATCTGGATAAGTAGGTTTCCCTTTGAACTTTCCGTAGTGAACTTATATCGGATATACTCGATCATCGGTAGATTTGATATCTTTGAACCGTCGAACTTTGTTGTATACCTAGACAACATAAGACACACAATCAACCCTCAACCGTTTATGGTTCTCACGGTTGTGTTCGTTTCAGCCATGAACACCGCCTGGTCTCATGAGTGCATAGAGAATGAGTTTTTACTGTCATTCCCCTTTAAAGCGACTTACACTTAACACTCACATAAGTGATTTCTAAACATGTGGTCCTATAGCCACATTATCTGGTCATAAATCGCCAGATTTAGATAACCATTAAAAAACCTTAATGCTTTATTAACTTATTAACAAGTCATAAAGTCTTATCCTTATTTCTGAACATTGTCTTCATCCGAGAATGAGTTGAGTTATTTGACAATGTTGAACCCTCAGTCACAACTTTGTTTGATCTCCTTGAATCTAGCTCTTGGGATCTCCAGTCTGCTAGGTAGAGTTACCGCCATGATGACTTGTCCTTGGCCTTAACCCTATTCCCATTGATGATCTACCAACTCCCTCTCTAGATAAGCCTTTTGTAAGCGGATCCGCCACGTTATCTCTTGATTTTACATAATCAATTGTGATAACGCCACTAGAGAGGAGTTGTCTAACGGTATTGTGTCTCCGTCGTATGTGACGAGATTTTCCGTTATACATTACGCCCCGCCTACCTATTCGCTGATCATTACAATGTATACATATAGGAGCCAAAGGTTTGGGCGAATGGAATATCTTCTAAGAAATTACGGAGCCATTCAACCTTCTTCACCTACTTGTCTAAAGCTATAAATTCGATTCCATTGTAGAGCGGAGATGCGTCTGCTTTGATGATTTCAAGAGATCGCTCCTCCGCCAATCGGTGAAAATATATCCACTGTGGATTTAACTTCAAACGATCCTGATCAATTTGCATCACTATATCCTCAAGATCATGGATATTTATTATAATGCAAAACATAGTTTTGGGTGTGTTGTAAATATCCCAAGACTCGTTTCATTGCCATCCAATGAGTTTGATTGGGATTACTCGTGAATCGACTCAGCTTGCTTATAGCACATGCTATATTTGGTCGTGTACAATTCATAATGTACATCAGACTTCCCAAAACTCGTGCAAAGTCCAATTGTGAGTCACTTTCACCTTCATTCTTTTGAAGTGCAAAACTTACATCGATTGGAGTCTTTGCAACATTGAAATTTAAATACTTGAACTTGTCAAGTACTTTTTCAATATAATGTGACTGTGATAATGCTAGACCTTGTGGAGTTTTATGGATCATAATTTCTAAGATCAAATCAGCAACCCCTAAGTCTTTCATGTCAAATTTGCTAGCGAGCATACGCTTCGTAGCATTTACATCGACAATATCTTTACTCATTATCAACATGTCATCAACATACAAACAAACAATGACTTCATAATTTGGAGTATTTTTAATGTAAACACATTTGTCACACTCATTAATCTTAAATCCATTTGCCAACATTGTTTGGTCAAATTTTGCATGACATTGTTTGGGTGCTTGTTTAAGTCCATAAAGTGACTTAACAAGTCTGCACACTTTCCTTTCTTTACCAGGAACCACAAAACCCTCAGGTTGTTCCATGTAAATTTCTTCCTCCAATTCTCCATTTAAGAAAGTTGTCTTGACATCCATTTGATGGATTTCAAGACCATATACGGCCGCCAGTGCCACTAACACCCGAATAGATGTTATTCTTGTCACCGGCGAGTATGTGTCAAAGTAATCAACACCTTCTTTTTTGTCTATAACCTTTGACCACAAGTCTTGCCTTGTATTTGTCAATAGTGTCATCGGCTTTCATTTTCCTTTTAAAGATCCATTTTGATCCTAAAGGTTTATTTTCAGGAGGAAGATCAACTAATTCCCATGTATGGTTGTTTAAAATTGATTCAATCTCACTATTGACTGCTTCTTTCCAAAATGTTGAATCAGAAGATGACATTGCTGCTTTAAATGTTTGAGGCTAATTTTCAAGCAAGAATGTTACAAAGTCTGGTCCAAAGGAAGTAGATGTCTTTTGACGTTTGCTACGCCTTAGATCCTCTTTGCTTGGTATACTTTCCTTTGGTTCTTCCCGCGGTCGTTTAGATCTTTCACTTGAAGACTCACATTCAGTTTTATACGGATAGATGTTTTCAAAGAATTCAGCATTATCTGATTCAATTACCGTATTAACATAAATTTCGGGATTGTCCGATTGTGAACCAAAACCGAAGCTTCTTTGTTTGTAGCATAGCCAATAAAAACACAATCCACAGTTTTTGGTCCGATTTTTACCCTTTTGGGCAAAGGAACTTGGACCTTAGCTAAACACCCCCACACTTTGAAATATTTCAAGTTGGGTTTTCTTCCTTTCCATAGATCATATGGAATATATTGTGTTTTCTTTGTGGGGTACTCATTGAGTATTCGATTAGTCATGAGATAGCTTCCCCCATGGCTCTGCGATGGCCTAACTAATTAGTAAGACATTCATCATTTCCTTTAATGTTCGGTTTTCCTTTCCATGATTCCATTTGATTGTGGTGTGTAAAGCGATAGTTTGATGAATAATTCCATATTCCAAACATGTCTCTGCGAAAAGAGATTCGCATTTCCACCCCTATCACTTCTAATCATTTTGATCTTTTATTCAATTGATTTTCCACTTCGTTCTTGTATTGCTTAAATGCATTAATTGCTTCATCCTTACTATTAAGCAAATACACATACAAGATGTCGAGTGCAATCGTCAATGAAAGTTATAAAATACGTTTTCCCACCACGAGATGGTATTGACTTCATATCACATATATCTGTGTGAATTAAGTCTAAAGGATTTGAATTCCTATCAATAGACTTATATGGATGTTTAACAAACTTAGATTCAACACAAATTTCACATTTTGATTTGTTACACTCGAATTTAGGCAATACTTCTAAATTGATCAATTTTCGCAAGGTTTTGTAATTGACATGTCCTAAACGAACATGCCATAAATCATTTGACTTCAATAAGTAAGACGAAGCTGAATTTTCATTAATACTGTCAACAACTATTACATTGAGTTTGAAAAGGCCCTCGGTGAGGTAGCCCTTTCCTATGAACATATCATTCTTACTTATTACAATTTTCTCACTAACCAACACGCACTTAAACCCGTTTTTGACGAGTAGTCCGGCTGAAACTAAATTCTTCCGAATTGTTGGAACGTGCAGAACATTGTTGAAAGTCAGGACCTTGCCGGAAGTCATCTTCAAAAGTATCTTCCCATATCCTTCAACCTTGGTTGTTGCAGTATTTCCCAAAAACAGTACCTCTTCGGATCCAGCGGGAGCATAGGTTGCAAATGCTTCTTTTGCAAGTAGCATGTCAGTGGCACCGAATCAAGCCACCACTCTCGCCGCGCTTTTTCGAACTTTATTTTCTAAACTCACGCTTAAAAAGGTTAGAAAATAAAAATAATAATGCTAAATAGTTAAAAGGCTCAAGGTTTAAAAATGCTTAAACGGTGCTAAAATGCAAAAGGTTTAGGGATTGCTAAAATGTGCTAATATGCTGGTGAGTCGCCACCTAATTAATTTGGGTGAATTAGACACCTAAATGTTTAACTAGTTTAAAGTAAAACATTAACTCCATTTAATCTAAACTTAACGAGATTCGGTAGAGTTCTTTATTATCCTAAAGATCCGCCTCAAAGTAATTATTATATTTTTTTAAAATGCAAAATAAAGCTCCACTAATAAGATGTTAAAATGTTAAAATGTTTAAAAGGTGCCTTAAAGTAAAAGGTTGCTAAAGGTGTATAAAATGCTGTAGAAAAAGTGTTAGAAAAATAAATAAGATGCTAATTGTTTAAAGGAAGGCTTAAAAATATTTAAAAGGGTGCTAAAATATTAAAAGTGCTAAAAGGTTAAAATGCTAAAAAAGTGCTAAAGTTTTAAAAAAAATGCTTAGAAAGCTTAAAAAGAAAGGTGTCAAAGGTGCAAAAGGAGTTTATATTAAAGGTGCTAAAAAGAGAGGGCTAAAAGGCTAAAGGTGCTTAAGAGTGCTAAAGATTAATTTTAAAAGTAAATGGTGCTAAAAGTGCAAAAGAATGCTAAATGTTAAAGAGTGCTTAAAAGGTGCTAGAAATGCTAAGATGCGTGCTTTATGGACTAATTATATGCTCATGCAAAGATTATTTACTGACTAAGCTAAATTAATCTTGCCTAACTATATAAGAGACGCTTTAAGACGATTTTTGAGAGTTTAGGAGAAATCATATGTATTTTAATAAGAAACAAAATGTTGGTTTTATGATGCAAGTTAAATTATTTTAAATTATTTTTGCCGATTTTAAACACGCTTAATATGCACAATACAAAGACAAATAAAGTGTATTCCTAAATGTAAATTACCTCCGCCTCATATGTTCAAAGGCTAATTGCTAGTTCTCCTATTAATTACAAAGTTAGAAAAATAATTTGCAATAAACAAATAAGGCATAAATGAGATCATGAGGTTATGAATAAAGGAGTATTTGTTTTCTCGAATTTGTGAATGCAAATCTTCAATTGATGGAAGGCCTGCGATGAGACTCTCCTTTAAAGAAGAAAACGATAAGAATTAGTACGAGCCCAATTAAATAACGAATAAAGACTGACATAGTTTATATTTGAGCAAACATGCATGTAAAGACCAACCGAGGCAATATCGGAAATAGTAGAAAGAAATAGAAGAGGAAAAGATAACACTAGATATATTTCTTCATACATTTACCAAGAGATATATGTGGATGGTTATAATCTCCATCTTTAGGATAACTAAAGGAGAAGAATAAGTATTTTTCTTATTCAATCTACGCACACATCACAATGGTAACACAATTTCATCTTTTAACGACGGGACATTTAGACTAGATGATTGGACTTACAATGGTACGACTTAATAAAGGATAACTAGCAAATTAGATGGGCTTATTCCGCATACAATGCAAAGGGCAAAAGAGCAAACCAAATGAATTTTCGATTTTAAAGGAAGGAATCGGGATAGTAAAACAAACAGTGAAATAGGCATTTGACAATATTCCCTATTCTTTCTTAGACACTTTAATCTGTGCAGTAGGCGCTAGACTTGTACATCTCACGGAGAATATAGAATGCAAATAGAAGATTAACACTTGAGTAACCTTTAAAGCATGGATGTGAATAAATGACCTCATGCGACAACATTCGAAAGGTGCAATATTCATATAAGGCTAAGTATTTGATCGGTGACAAAATACGAACAAATACACAACTCATATCGGCCTTTATCGCTTTAGCGGATGCGATTTGAGCCTCTTATCCAAAATAAGCTTTACCAACAAGTAATAGGCATCTTGAGTTTTGGTTAAATCCAAACTGATCTTAAAACTAGGTGTGACATGATTGAGGACCCCTATGCTCTCTTATTTCGATCAAACCAATATTCAAATCACACTTCATTCTAACTTTATGTTATTCATATTATAATTGCACAAAAACAACCTATAAATAATAGCAATTAATTAATCGACCTTAGAACAATATCACCCATCACAGTATTTCCCAATAAAATCGCCAACATTCACGCAATACTTATTACTAAAGCGCTCACCCACGGGGAGATAACCTCGCGCTTATCCGATCCAAACAGAACTAAACACACTTAATCAAACACACTTAATCAAATAAAGAAGCATATAATACAAATCGAATGAGAAAATGCGAACAATCGACGTTTTGGGTTTCACGATGCCGAATAAGGAGAAGGTTTAAAATGATTGCTATCTCACTCTCCTTCATCAATGCCCTAAATTGCTATGTATGCCCCCAGCTCCTCACGCTTACTCCTAAATTGCTATCTCGTTTTTCTTGAAATGATTGCCTTTGCATGTGCTTATATAGCCATGGTAAGGTTCGATTTTGGAAGGATTTGTTTGCTGGAAAGGTATCGTTGGATTCGTTTGGTTGGAAAGGAGAGCTGGCTAGTGTGCGTGGTAGAGAAAAGCCATTGTCCGGTTTCGCTTTTCCTTTTAAGAAGATGAATTAAAGGGCGGCATTTAAAAATCTTAGGCTAATGCTAAGACTTTAAAAACAAGTAGTTATTAGGGTATTAGTTTTAAGTAGGTATTTAATTTTAGGAGTTAGTTAGTTTAATGTGCTATTTAATTAGTGCTTAATATTTTAAAAATGCGGCGCTATTATTTAAAAACTTATTATTATGCATTATTGCGAAGTTAGATTAGATTATTTAAATGATAAATGCAAGTATGATTTTTTAAGAATTGTTTTAAAACTTTTTATAAATGCGACGCTATTAAAAGCATGTATTAGATTAAAATTGATTTCAAATTACAAATGGTTATTAATAAATGCGGCTATGCTACTCCGACACGCCATTGCTAAATTACTTATTTTATGTATTTATTATTAACGATGTATTTAAAATTAATTAATGACTCTAAGTGCTTAATACTTGCCATTATTAAATATTTATTTATGTTATGTTTTATCGCCCATTTTATTATAAAAATCATAAAAATTATTTTACTAAATTAGTCTAATTTTATAGAGGGTCAAAATCGTGCCAACAACTCCTTTGAGTTTCCAACCAAATTGCACTCGACATCATCGCATTACGCATCATTTAGATCATCATTCATGTCCAACATATTGGCATGTCTATTTCCCTTGTCTTTTCTGAGACGACAATCTGACTTTTGTGGCTTTCCCACAATTAAAGCGGTTCTTGAACTTTTCTTGTTAGAACCCCTTCTTTCCGTAAGGCCTCTTTCTTTTCTTGTTCATTTTCGGAGCAGCATCTTCAACGATGTTGGCCCCTTCAATTTGTGAACTCTTACGATACCTCTTCTCAGCGGTTTTGTTATCTTCCTCGATCTTGAGACGAATCACAAGATCCTCCAACTTCATTTCCTTTCTTTTGTGCTTAAGATAATTCTTGAAATCTTTCCACGAAGACGGCAATTTCTCAATCATTCAGACCACTTGAATGCTTCATTCACTACCATACCTTCAGCAATAAGGTCATGGAAGATAAGTTGAAGCTCTTGAACTTGGGTTCCAACGGTTTTCCCATCAACCATTTTATAGTCTAGGAATTTGACAACCACAAACTTCTTCAAACAAACATCTTTTGTCTTGTACTTCTTTTCAAGTGCACTCCATAGTTCTTTGGAAGTCTCTACTGCACTGTAGACATTGTACAAGTCATCTTCTAAGGCACTTAAAATGTAGCCTTTGCACAAAAAATCAGCCTGTTTCCAAGCCTCAGTAACCATGAACTGCTGGTTGTCAGGCATGTCGGCGGCAGGCACGGGAGGGTCCTCACTGGTGAACTTTTGCAAACCAAGGGTGGTAAGTCAAAAAAACATTCTTTGCTGCCATCCTTTAAAGTTGGCACCGGTGAACTTCGCAGTTTCTCGGTAGGTGATGCTGATGCGGGTTGTAGTAATCAGGTGCGAGATTTGCAGAGGTAGTTCCAATTTTAATTGCCATTGTTTGTCACTGTCAAATCGACAAACGTTTTAATTAATAAAACCAAAATAGCAATTAATTCACAGACTTCAACGATGAAGATTTTATTTCTTCAAATCGCAGTCGGATTATAAACTTAAACGATGAAGATTTTATTTCTTCAAATCGTAGTATAATTATGAAACTTTAGCATTCCAGCGAAGTTTTTATATCTTCGAGTCAGAATACTAATATTCATCTGGAGTAGAAAACTACACAAGTTTTAATCTCCTTAAACAAAACGATGAAGTTTTTATGTTCTTCAAATCGTCGCAACAAATATCATACACAACGGCGAAGATTTTATTTCTTCAAACCGAATCAATTTTGATAGCAACAAATATAATACACAACGGTGAAGATTTTATTTCTTCAAACCGAATCAAAATTGATAGAAACGAAGTGCAGTAGATTGTATGTTGTATACTTGATGAAGTTTTTATATCTTCAAATCAAGTATCCAAATGAGTAGAAAGTTATGAAAACTTTAATCTCAACCGGAGTAGAAAATCCGAAGATTTTAGTCTCCAAACAACATACAAGAAAAACATTTTTTTTTCTTCTGAAAAAACACTTTTTTTTTCTTTTCTTTTGGAAAACACTTTTTCCTGGACTTTTAATATTCCAACGAAGTTTTTATGTCTTCAAGTTAGAATATGAAATCTCATACGGAGTAGAAAACCACACAGGTTTTAATCTCCAAACCAGGATACAGATTAAAATACAATAAATATAATTTCCTTAAGATTGTTGGTGTAATAATCTGTATTTGGCTAAATAATGTTTCAAATCAATATGTTAATCACTTAGTGAAACATATAACATTAATGAAACAATAAACGAAAAACAGAATCTGTTTTGGAAAAATAATTTCAGAATGTAATCGAGTCCACTTAGTTCAAAGTGTGTCCTTAAGAAAATTATTCCCCTCACAGTACTCGAGGTTAACGGAATATCGCCTCCCAGGATAGAACGATTATCTTACCAGAATAGTAGTACTCCAAATTCCGGTAGCGAACCACTCAACTACAAAGATATCACACAGAATGAAAAATATTTTCGACTTGAATATGAAATTCAGAATGAAAAAGTGAAATGAATAAATTCTTGGAATAATCAAGAATTTATAGGGTTGGAGGTACTGATTCTGAATGGTTGCAACCATTCAGAATAGTCACCTAATTTTGGAGGGAAATTCGAAAAAGAGAGGGAGCTGACGGGTCGTCATGTCGATCCGTTGGATTTGTTTTTAATTAAATAATTAATTAATTAATTAAATTAAAAAAACGTTTGTCCAAAAAGATTGCCGAAGCCGAGCGAGCGACGACGACGGCGCGAGGGGTCCTTGCACTCTCAACCCTTTTAGCAGCTAGAGAAGGTGTAATGTAATATATACATCTCTCTTTCCTTCTCTTTTTTCGACGTGGGACAAAAGAGCCTTTTACCCCTTTTAATTTTCATCCAATTATTTCTCATTCACCAATATCAAAACCCAACAAATGTATAATCTAATTTCTCCATCTATATATGTTAAAACAGTTTTTGGAGTATCGCTAGCCAATAATAGATGGATTGGCGTGCCCTGCAATGAATTTTTTATAAGAACCATTCTACCATCATGAAAATTTATATTCTTTTCCATTGACTTAACCTGTTTGAACTTTCCTGCACCAAAGGCATAAATTGGGCATCCAAGGTACTTTAGTGGAAAGCCCTTCTGGACAAAATGCAATAATCTATACTACTCTTGCACCTACTTGTCCATGTACCTTGGGATGGATACAGAAGTAGTTTTTATATGTGTTCGGGGACGGTTAGGATTTGAGTCTCAAATTCTACCTAATTAGAAAACAGTAAATAAGTGAAGAACAAATAACACACACATATTTATATTGGTTCACCCACAATGCTAGAGCTACATCCACTATGCCGCTGCAAATTTCACTATAATCAGAATAGAGAATTTGTGGTTTTTACAATTCTCTTTTTTTCTCGTCACACACACGCTCTAAAACAGAAAATGGCTCCCTAGAATAATATTGCGAAAACTAGGGCGAACATAATATAAGCCTGAAATTTTCAAAATAACCTCCACTAAATAATCTTACATTATAAAATTTTCAGGGGGCTCCGTCCCCTACTCCCCAGGAGGGGGGTTTACCACCCCCTTCCAACCCCACATTGACCGGACCGGTCAGGTCGGTCAGCGTTTCACACTCTGCGTAGAGTTTTCATAGTGTCGGCGATGAATTAGGCTCCACAACTCAACAGGAACAACCTTATATTTGTCCAATACATTTCTATTGAGACCCAGTGACTTAGTACAAGATATCAGCGTGTCAGAAAATTAGCAATTCATCTGCACAAGCAAGATGATTGATTTTAGGTGCGAGTTGAGGTATAGAAAAAGGTGGGAAATTGAATTAACCATTAGTCCATATATATCACCTTGCCTTTTCTTCAGTCACATTCCTCTTGATCTTCTGAGCTATTAGTTTTTGTTACAAGGTAAATCTATCTGTGATAAAGTCTAACTGACTAGTCGAAATAATTTTAGGCATGACCATTGCAAGCCGAATCACCAATACTTTTGTAATTATTTGCTTGTATAAATTCACATATATTTTAAGGCCTCATATCTAGCTACAAAATTTTTTGGGGATGAACTTTTGGAATCAAGATGAGATTTGTATGATCAACAAATTTATGATTGAATCACAACTCTACAGGAGTAATTAGCCTTAAAACACTGCAACTGTGTGCAGGCGTTTTGTCGGGTTCGTACACGCAGCGGAATTTGAAAATTTATATTTCAAACCCGACATGGCGGTCAAACTGTAGTATGATTACATAATGTAAATCACATAATAAAATGTAATACTTCGAACGAAGAATTACATTTTGTAGCAATCTCGGAATCTTGAAGCTTCTGTGTACGCCGAGGGTGTGCACACAAATATTCCTCGAATTTTGCAAGTTCTGAAAACTTTGATGTAATTTTCAACTCTTGGAATGCTAGGAATTCCAGCAGAGTTTTAGAAAAAAATACTCTCTTAGTTTTGGGGTGAAGAAATGGGAAGGGGAACCCTCTTATTTATAGCTGAAGAGGACAACTAGGGTTCCCACATAGGTCAGGCCCAGAATCTCAGCAGACCGGGCCACTGCGGACCCGCTGGACACTTAGTGTCGCGGCACTGAGTAAGTGGCGCCGCGGCCCTGAGCCAATGGCGCCGCAGCCCTGCTCCATTTTCTGCCTTATTTTCCATTTCATTCTAATGTCTCGATCATCAACCGAACATATATATATTCTCTAATTACATCCTTGAATCGACGGAACATCTGACTTAGTGTTACCCTTCAGGCCTTTACATATCGACACTAATAACATTAGGTTACACGAACTGCATCGCACAAGACGAACTCAATATGTAAAGTATAGTTACACGTAACCTGTGAACTGAATCTCTATGTGGGAAGATAAAATTCTTTCATTCACGACACACTCAATCAAGTTTAGGATTTGTCAAGTGTCTATCCAAATGACTTGATCATTATACCTCATCTATATTAGTTGACAACATGACCATATCAAAGACATGTCCATTGTGTTGGCCAACGACTTAGTCAACCTAATACCATATGAGAATCTGAGTGCTCTCTCGAAGATACATTCAAGGAATGAATCCTAATTTTGGCTCAACTACCACCTTTAATCTACTTTGCAATGTACCCAAAACAAGTCGTGTCTCAACCTATAAGGCATTTGAGCTTAGGACAGGATCAAAGTACATTACTCCGTAAACAAGGAGGTATCGACCTCAAGTCTAAGGATTTCTATCTCCCACACGCCGATAACACCCTAGACATATATAACAAAAGTGCATCAGCAGGATATACCAATACTTCAACAAGTATCTATGTGTCCATCACGAGTTGCCATAACTCGTAGCAAGTGAGACATACTACATCCCTATCCATTTTTACCACTGCCTTAAATCACTGCATATGTGTTTCTTTGACGCCAAGAACGCAATGATGATATCCAAAGCTTAACCAGCAACGTTTTCATGAAAATATTACACTCTATCAACATCCTTGTTGATAGATTTGAGACTGACTAATAGACATCATTAAGGATATGCACAGAAGTTGGAGTCTTATTTAGCGAGGGGATTTGGGAATAATTATTGTAAACGTGTACACTACAAGAAAAATGACCTACGATGACAATATGCGTGTGACAGTTTTATTAACTGTCACATGTTATGACGGTTTTTCCGCATTTATGACATTTATGTGTCTGTTATAAAAACCGTCACAAGTTATGTCAATCATGTGACGATTTTTATAACCATCACATGTCTTTATGACAATCATGTGACAATTTTTATAACCGTCACAGTTTTTATGACAATCATGTGACGACTTTTATAACCGTCACAGATTTTGTGATAATTGTGTGACGGTTATAATAACCGCCAGCATTTTCAGGATAATCATGATGCTTATTTTAACCGTCATAGTCTTTGTGATAATTTTGTGACGGTTATTTTAACCGTCACATATCTTTGTGATGGTTTTTTAATATATAATTTATTTTTTTAAATGTAATACCCGACTTGACCCGTCTCAACCCAATACACACAAAACAACCAAATTGCAGCTTTCCCCTTCACTGCATTCCCTTCACTTCCATGCGTTCGCTGCGTTCCCCTTCACTTCGATTTCACGCCTTGTATGCTCCGAAAACATCTCCATTGCAGCTGCCATTTCCACTCTGCCAAAGTCGAGAAATTGACTAATTGAATACAATAAAGGGATTACGCCTCAATTTTAGGTCATGTTTTAAAATTAAAAGATTTTTTTCACAATTTGAATATACTAAATCCTAAGTAGTATCATACTCGGGTTCAAAACGTAGCTAGTAATTTAATTAGGCTATTTACGTATTTATTTGGTCTTTTCTTATTTTAAAATGTGATCACATTTGAAAAATGTGACCACAATTGATTGCCATTAAAATACATTTGGGCTTCCTTTTTTATGCTTCAACCGAGCCCTGATCAAAAGATTAGAGCCCAAGCCTCATGTTTAAGGCATAAAATTCCCAAGTACCTTTCCCCTTTCCCATTTTCGTACCCAACGAAGAAGATCCTAGGCTCTCATCTTTCTCTTCGATTTCACGCCAAAAATGGCAACACCACAGTGTACTATTGCTTGTTACCAGTGTTGTTCGTCCTTTTTGGGCAATGGTATTGATGCGCGATTTAATGCACACACATTAACGCAAGTGCACGTTGTCGAGTCAAGTAATATAGTCTAGGTAAGACCGAATATCGTCCTCAAGGATTGGTTTTCAAGTACCGATTATCTATCCTATGGTATCTATTTGGTTAACGTAAATTGAATTGGAATTCTAACTAATAATGCAGGAAATAAACTAATTATAAAAATACTTTGATTTAAATCAGTTATGATGGATAATTAGGGCTTCCAAGATCATCAACTATCCACTCTATTTAATTCTTAATACAATTAGATTGACTTCTTCTTCTACGTTAAGATAGCAGGTTTATTAATCCGTTTTATACTCCCGTTAAGGCTATATAAACACTCAACCCCAGTAGCGCTCCTTTCTATCTTTCGGTGATAAGGATGACTCTATAGGAGGATTAAGAACAAAAACCCTGTTAATCGTCACGCAACTCGCGTAAAATTAGGTATTTAAACCTCTATTAACGCTGATCGGTGTATTTTATATACACCTTTTGAGTCTGTTTTAGTTAGTCTTTTGTCCCATTTTGCACATATAAGTGTCATATTAGGATAATTTTTCTTTCTTTTGAGTCAAAGTGGTTAAAATGGCCAAATGGCGGAAAAGGAGCAAAAAGAGGGCAAAAGATGAGATGCCAGAGCTGAAAACAGAGAAAGTGGCGAACGAGGCTAAAATCCGCACCACACGCGCCTCCCGCAGTAAACGCAGGCCGCGACGCCCACCATTCGCAGAGGTCGCAGAAGACCTGCACGCGCGCTCGAGACCAGATGCAGGGCCGCGGCGCCTAAACATCCGAGAAGCCACAGGAGTTGCAGCGCCGCGGCGCCCTCAGACAACAGATATCAGGGCCGCGGCGCCAAAACACCCGACGGATTGCAGAACTTCGCGCGCCGACGCGAAAAAATAGGTTTTTAGACGGATTTGGGCCCGCCCGCAGAAAAGTTGAGGCGGTTTTCAACCTATAAAAGGAGAACCCTAGGCGCTGAGGTTCCCTTCTGCACAACACAAGACTTTTTGCTCGAGATCGACACCATTAGTTTTGTAATTTCTTTTCCTTTTTTGTTCTTTATTTCTTTGCCAGATGATGAATATGGAATTAGTTCTTGTCATCTTTATGGCTAGGAACTAATTCTCTTATAGGCTTTCTATGTTGAATTTCTTGAAACTTATGTTATAAATTAGTGCATGCTTATGGTTATTTTTTTATCGAGAGATCTATCCAATAATTGAGTTGAATTCTTGGTAATTAATTGACAACTAATTATCACTATATGATTTCTAATCGATTCGAAAAGGGGATTGTGAATATGCCGTAAGTTGGGTAGACATTCTTCGATTGGGGATGAAAATACCTCAATTATTTACGTAAGCGTTGATGAGAGGCTTAACAACCCTAATTTTGCGCATCAGGCGTGACGGCCAACTAGGCTTTTGTTCTTAATCCTCCTATAAAGTTATCCTTATCACCGAAAGGTAGGTAAGGCGACATCGGGTTGAGTGTTTATATAACTTAACGGAGTATAAAACGATTTCAGAACCCGATTTCTCCAAAAGAAGAATACCATAAGTTAATGCATTAGTAAGTAGCATGTCGGATAGTAAGGATACATGGAAGCCCTATTCCCATCACATCCAAGTAAATCTTTATATTTTACATAGTTTTCATAATTCTTAGTTATAAACAACCAAATCAATTATCAATTCGCCAAATAGATACTAGAAAATAGATAATCGTACTTGAACCCTAATCCCAGAGGACGATATTCGGCCTTATCAAAGACTATACTACTTGTCACGATAACGCACTTGCGCTTAAAGTGTGTGCATCTTAACGCCGCATCAAGTTTTTGGCGCCGTTGCCGGGGATTAAGCATTAGTTCAATATCAACTTGGTCTATTTTTAATTTCTAATTTGGTTTTTAATTTTTAAATTTTTACATTTTTATTTATATCTTCGAAAAGTTCGAGGTGCCGTGATTCTTTGTTGGTTTTGATGTATCTCAGGAAATTATTAGATATGGATTTTCATCACAATATGACAGAACCAACCATAGAGGAAGAGAGGAGGAATTAAGAGAAATTATACTCACCTCACGAGGTACCAAAATCATTCATAGACGAAACAAGAATGACCACGCAGAAATTGGAACGCAAATAACAGCTCGCGATCATATTCAACAATAAACATATGAAGAGCAATCTGCACTGAGGTAGGCAATGAGAAACACAATGTCGTGCAATTGACCGGATGCCGAATTAAGGAGATAGAGTTCGCAGCAGAGCCGCGCGCCGATGAGCGCGCTACCAAAGTTCCGAGGCAATACGTAAGACATGCGAAGGTTGGCGCATCCGCATCCGAGGCAAAGAGTGAGCGCCGCGCACCAAGATCGGGCCGCGCGCCAAGAACCCAGAATCGAGAAATCAAGACCATGGCGACCGCGCACCCGTGATGATACCATATCCTCGTAAATTAAAAACACGCACCGACAAGCAATTCTCCGATTCGCGAGGTCCTCAAACAATTGCAACTCAATATCCCGCTTGTCAAGCATTAGAACAAATGCCGAGCTACGCCAAGTTCACGAAGGATGTGCTTAGCAAAAAGAGGAGGATAGAGGATTACGAACATGATAGTGATCGAGGAACGTAGTGCCATCTTAAAGAGACAATCGCCTCGTAAGTTACAAGACTGGAGCTTTACCATCCCATGTACTATCGGGAAGTTTGAATGTCGTAAAGCACCGCGACCTAGAGCAGCATAAATCGATGCCCTATCTAGTTTTCTCGCAAACTAGAAATGGGAGAAATCGACCTACAAACATCACTCGCAGCTTACCGACCGCTCAATTGTTCATTCGGCATGAGTCATCAAGATATCTTAGTGAAGGTGGACAAGTTCATCTTCTCCGCCGACTTCGTTATCTTAGACATACAAGATAACGATGGAATCCCCATCATACTTGGCAGACCCTTCTTAGCCACAGGACATGCACTCATTGATGTTCACAAAGGGGAATTGAAGCTTCGAGTAGACAAAGAAGAGGTGATTTTCAATGTGTTTCGAGCAAAGAACTTTTTCAGAGGCCAAGGATAACCGCCACCATTGACCTTAGCGAAGAAGCGATGTCACCAAAGAGTTCGGATATGATGATACGCTGAAGATCGACCACATGGGATGATGATAGTAGAAACGATCCAGATCGATGAGTATGCAAATTGGATGAACGCTTATGAAAAATGGGATACAAGGAAGTATGAAAAGCTTGGACAGGTACCAGAAAGATCATTACCATCCACAAAGAAGGCTCCAGAGTTAGAGTTAAAAACCCTACCCAATCATCTACAATACCAATACCTAGGTGAAGAAAAAACCTTACCAGTGATCATTTCATGCCACCTATCCACCGAAGAGATTGACAAACTGCTAAGAGTACTAAAGAATCACAAGCGGGCCATTGGATGGACATTAGCGGACATAAAAGGGATAAGTCCATCAACAGTAATGCATAAGATCCGTCTAGATGAGGAAAGCGGACCATCCATCAAGCCCAAAGGCGACTAAACCCAAACACGAAAGAGGTAGTAGAAAGGAAATCTTAAAATGGCTCGACGCAGAGTAATCTACCCCATATCCGACAAGATACGGGTAAGCCCATACAAGTGGTGCGAAAAAGGGTGGAATAACAGGTGACCAACGAAAGAAATGAACTCATACCTCGAGAACGGCCACCGGATGGAGAATTTGCATCGACTATCGCAAGTTGAATAAAGCAACCGTAAAAGACCAATTCCCGCTGTCATTCCTAGATCAAATGTTGGATGACTTGCAGGCATAACTACTATCGCTTTTGGATGGATACTCGTGGTATCACCAGATTGCAATAGCACTAAGATCGTGAAAACCACATTCACTTGTCCTTTTGGTACATTTGCATTCGTAGGACGCCATTCGACTCGCAACGCACCTGCAACTTTTCAAAGGTGTATGATGGCAATTTTCTCAGATATGGTAGAGAGAACTATAGAGATCTTTATGGATGATTTTTCGGTATTTGGAGCATCATTCGATGAGTGTTTAAGGCATTTAGAAGCAGTGTTAAGCCGGTGCGAAGAATCTAACCTTGTGCTAAATTGGGAGAAGTGTCACTAAATGGTAATGTAGGAATCGTCTTGGGACACAAAATATCAAACCAAGGTATTGAGGTGGACAAAGCAAATATTTCTGTGATCGAAAATCTACCACCTCCAGTATCAACAAAAGGAGTCAAGTTTCCTCGATACGCAGTTTCTATGTAAGATTTATCAAGGATTTTTCAAAAGTCTCAAAGCCTCTTTCCACATTGCTAATGACGGTTGCCTTCGACTTCAATAAAGAATGCTTATCCGCATTTCAAACGCCGCGAGAAGCTCATTTCAAAGACCCATAGTCATCAGACCAAACCGAGCTCCATTCGAACTAATGCGATGCAAGCGACTATGCATTGGAGCTGCTTGGACAGAGAATCGACAAGGTATTTAGATCCATTTACTATGCTAGTAAAACTCTAAATGACGCACGCTTAAATTATGCAACTATCAAAAAGAACTACTAGCTATAGTATATGCATTTGAGAAATTCGTGCCATACTTGATCGGAATAAAGTGATAGTATACACCGACCACTCGCTATAAAGTACTTGATGACAAAGGATGACGCTAAGCCTCGCCTCATTCGATGGGTCCTACTTCTACAAGAATTTGACGTAGAGATTCGTGATAAGAAAGGAACAGAGAATTCAATTGCAGACCACTTGTCAAGACTGGAAAACACAGAGAGCCAGAACACCAAGGATGTGCAAATAAATGATCACTTTCCGCATTTAACAATGTTTGAGTAAGTATGAATTCTAATTTACCTTGTACGCTGATTTTGTTAACTTTCTTGCGGCTAAAGTACTACCCCCGTGCTTATCAAGACATGAAGTGAAGAGGTTTTATTCGTAAAGCATTACTATTGGGAGGAACCAATGTTATACAAACATCGTGCACCAAGTCATCAAAGCGATGTATACCGTATAAGAGATGCACCAGTTCTCACCCATTGCCACACCTTATCATGCGCGGACACTGGGGCATCAAGAACAATGGCAAAGGTATTGCAATGCGGATTTTATCGCCAACACTCTTTAAGGATGCCCATACCTTTGTGCGTAGATGTGATAATTGTCGAAACAGGAACATCTCAAGACGAAACGAAATGCCTTCGCAAGTGGATATCGAAGTAGAATTATTCGATGTGTGGGAATCGATTTCACGGGCCATTCCCGCCATCCTTTGGAAATCAATATATCCTTCCGCAATTGACTATGTGTCCAAATGGGGTAAGCGTGGCCACCAAAGAAAACGACAACAAGACTGCTCAAAAATTCCTCCAAAAGAATATTTTCACAAGGTTCGGACCCCAAGAGCTCTCATCGACGGCGAGTCATTTCGCAATAGATACCAATTCATCGCTTTCCCGATATGGAGTTTACCACCGCACTACAACCGCTTATCACCTCAAGCTAATGGGCAAACGGAAGTATCAAATAGAGAAGTAAAGAGCATATTGGAAAAGACGGTGAACGGCTCAAGGAAAGATCGGTCTATCAAATCGATGACGATTGTGGGCATACCGACAACATTCAAAACACCAATTGGTATGTCACCTTATAAATTAGTCTTTGGTAAAGCATGTCATTTGCCAGTGGAGTTGGAACACAGAACATACTGGGCAATGAAGAAGTTAAACATGGATACCACAAAGAAGACAGGATGAGGCTACTACAAATGGCGAATTAGATGACACAATGCCTATGAGAATGCAAAGATCTACAAGGAACGAACGAAAGCATGGCACGATAAGAATTTGATACCAAAAGACTTAAGAAGGACAACAGGTGCTGTTATTTAACTCAAGGTTGAGATTCTTTCCAGGCAAGTTAAAATCACGCTGATGTGACCATACACGGTGGTAAGAGTATTCCCATATGGAGCGATTGAAATAAAAGGGAGAGAGGGAGCTGCCTTCAAGGTAAACGGACAGAGGTTAAAACCTTACCTGATCAATGAAATGGAATACATGAACTTGGTAACTTCTCATACCTTAAAATAACAAGGAACTTGCGTCCGACTAAAAGACGTTAAAGACAAATACTTCGGGAGGCAACCCAATGTTTTTAATTATGATATTTCAATTTGCTTTTATTTTATTTCATCTTGATCAGTCTCACGGTCTTGGGTTCTTGTGTCTATGTTGTGTTGACAGGTGAAAGCCAAGGATGTGGAAGGCGAAAAATGAAGAGAAGCCAAGGATACCCAGAAAAATCGCCATAGCGCCGCGGCGCCAAATGATCAGAAGACGCCCAGAAGTTTTCGCGCCGCGGCGCCCAATTGCAGGGCCGCGGCGCCACAACGGAAAATCTGAATTCTGGAAGACACCCTGAGCCGAAGGTCCTATCGCCAAACCAAAACACCAAGAATGCTCCCCCCTCACGGAATTCAAAGTATTATCCACCGCCACCACCACCATATTAGCCAAAGTCTGTAAGTGTCTTTTTCTTTGAGTCTTGCACACAGTGGGGACAATGTGTGATTTAAGTTTGAGGGTGTTTTATTTGTGTGTCATGTTATGTTTTATTTAAGTCTTTTTATTTGTTTTATGTTTATTTTGAGTCACCAAATTTTTTCTTTTTTGAGTCATAATTTCCTGTCAAAGATCATGTATGCTGTAGTTTCTAGAAACACCTAGTGAAGTAAGGTGGAATAATGTAAAGGAATTGAAGCAACTATCTAAACACTTAGGTTAGATATGCCAAAAACTCGCAGAATCTGTCTATTTGGAGTTTCTTGCTTGAATTATGCATGCTAAATGATAAATGCTTATGTGTTATGATTGCTTGCTATTTGAGGCGAAATAGTTAGGATATGCATGTTAGGGAGATGACTCAGGCATTTCTTTGATAGCCAATTCTTACCATTCTTTTCTATCATGTACTTTAAAAATATCCCTAGTCAGCCCCATTGAGCCAAAAATTGAAACTTCTTCTTTGACACCCTATATTTCCACAAATTGTACCATAAGTGAAAATATGAAATAGTGGAGTACATTGTGTTAAAAAGAAGAAACAAAAAGAGTGAACAAGTTTGATGCACCCCAATGGAAAAGTAATAAGAAAGAGGCAAAAGCCTAAGTTTGGGGGGTGCCTATTAGTATAATACACTTCACTCTCCCAAAACAAAAGAGGGGAAGGATAGAATTGAAGTGAAGGAAAGAATCAAAAGAAAAAGGGAAAAATTGAAAAGCCAAAAGAGCTTATGGTACAGAAAAATGAGCCTAAATGCCTATCTTTACCAACCCCTACCTAAGCCTACATTACAACCCTTAAAGTCCTGAAGATCTCTTTTATGCATATCTAGAATTAGTGGAGAATAGCAAGTAAGCATGCCATAGGAATTCTTGAATTTATATGCATGATTTAGTATATTGACTTCCATTAAGCATGATGAATATGAGTTTGCGAAATATTTAGCTTCATGTGGTTAGTGTGCTGAAAATTTCATGCTAGATGTTCCTGCATATTATTCTGCTAACCTTCATGTTTTTCTAGTTAAAATTTATGCAGCAAAAGTGATCAATGGCAGGGAGTCCTTTCATTTTTCGTTCTTTGAGTCTTTTTATTTTATTTCTTTCTATCTTTGCTCGAGGGCGGGCAAAGGTTAAGTTTGAGGGTATTTGATCGGTGTATTTTATATACACCTTTTGAGTCTGTTTTAGTTAGTCTTTTGTCCCATTTTGCACATATAAGTGTCATATTAGGATAGTTTTTCTTTCTTTTGAGTCAAAGTGGTTAAAATGGCCAAATGGCGGAAAATGAGCAAAAAGAGGGCAAAAGAGGAGATGCCAGAGCTGAAAACAGAGAAAGTGGCGAACGAGGCTAAAATCCAGACCAGCGCCGGCGCTCCCGCAGAAAATGCAGGTCGCGCGCCCACCATTCAGAGGTCGCGAAGACTTCGACGCGCGCCTCGTGAGACCAGATGCAGGTCGCGCGCTAAACATCCGGTAGTTACGTGAGCTGCAGGCCGCGCGCTCGCAACAGATATCAGGGCCGCGGCGCCAAAACACCCGACGGATTGCAGAACTTCCGGGGCCGCGGCGCCGACGCGAAAAAAATAGGTTTTAGACGGATTTTGGGCCTGGCCTGCAGGAAAAAGTTGAGGCGGTTTTCAGCCTATAAAAGGAGAACCCTAGGCGCTGAGGTTCCTTCTTGCACAACACAAGACTTTTTGCTTGGAGATTGGACACCATTAGTTTTGTAATTTCTTTTCCCTTTCTTGTTCTTTATTTCAGTTTTGCATGATGAACATGGAATTAGTTTTTGTCATCTTTATGGCTAGGAACTAATTCTCTTATAGGGCTTTCTATGTTGAATTTCTTGAAACTTATGTTATAAATTAGTGCATGCTTATGGTTATTTTTTTTATTGAGAGATCTATCCAATAATTGAGTTGAATTCTTGGTAATTAATTGACAACTAATTATCACTATATGATTTCTAATCAGATTCTGAAAAGGGGGGATTGTGAATATGCTGTAAGTTGGGTAGACATTCTTGGATTGGGGATGAAAATACCTCAATTATTTATGTAGCGTTGATGAGAGACTTAACAACCCTAATTTTGCGCATTGTGCGTGACGGTCAACTAGGTTTTTGTTCTTAATCCTCCTATAAAGTTATCCTTATCACCGAAAGGTAGGTAAGGTGCGACATCGAGGTTGAGTGTTTATATAACCCTAACGGGAGTATAAAACGATTTCGTAAACCTGCTTTCTCCAAAAGAAGAATACCATAAGTTAATGCATTAGTAAGTAGCATAAGCGGATAGTAAGGATACATGGAAGCCCTATTCCCATCACATCTGAAGTAAATCTTTATATTTTACATAGTTTTCATAATTCTTAGTTATAAACAACCAAATCAATTATCAATTCGCCAAATAGATACTAGAAAATAGATAATTGGTACTTGAACCCTATCAAAGACTATACTACTTGTCACGATAACGTGCACTTGCGTTTAAAGTGTGTGCATCTTAACGCGCATCAAACGCTACACAAGTAATTGAGGTATTTTCATCCCCAATCCGACCTATGTCTACCCAACTTACAGCATAGTCACAACCTCATCCTTTCGAAGTTTAATTAGAAATCATATAAGTAATGATAATTAATGATCAAGTAATTACCAAACATTCAAAACAATTATTGGGTAAATCTTAATTAAGTGAAGAAGAAATCAACTAACATATTAATTCATGAATAGAGTTTCAAGTGAATCACAAGGAAATCCCTAATAAAGTAATCAGCTCCTAGCCATTATCACGCTAAGAACTAATACAATCTCCATACATGAACTGAAATAAATAAAGCAAAAAGAAAGAAAAGAAAAATACTCAAGAACGAGTCTCCAAGCCTTCTAGCATCCAAGGGTTGTGTTGTGGAATATTTACAAGATGGATTGGTAGATGGATGGATGTAGAATGGTGAATGGTGGAATGGAGAATTGATGGATGAATTCTTCTAATGATGTAGAGACTATTTATAGACCAAGAATCCTTTAGGTGAAGGGTTAAGGATTTGTAAGTAGGAAAAGTTATTAGAATCCTTTTAGGTAAGGGTTTTAAGGTAGGAAAAGTTATCCCTTTAGGTAGGAAAAGTTATCTCTTTAGGATTCTGAAAACATGTCCACCCGCCTGCATTTCATAAATCCCGCGGCGCGCGCCGCAGATCAGCGCGCGCTACCAAAAACCTGCAACTTTCGAACTTCCAAGACATTGGGCGCCGCATTGCTGCCAAATGCCATGCGCGATGACGTTTTACGCGGATTCGCCTCGTTGCCCATTTTTCGTCCGGACTTCGTCTGATCTCCTCTATAATTCCCGAAACTTCTTAGACTTCATTTCTTGGCCCTTTTTGTGTGTAATTACATCTCATTTATGCTCATTTCATCTCCTTTTCGCCATTTCTCCATTTTTGACCGCTGTGACACAAAAGAAAGAAAAACGACCCTAATACTATACTAAACATAAATGAAATGAGTAAAATACTAACTAAAAATGACTCAAAAAGTGTATATAAAATACACCGATCAGGTATTAAATATCTTTACCCTTATCTCGCCAGTACGCCGCAGGTTGACCACCACCACCACTACCACCCACCAAGGTGATGTTTCCTTTATCTCTTTTGTTTTTTTGAATACTGAATTGTAATTGGTTGAGAACTTTTAGGGAGAGAGTTTTCCTCTCAATTTCTAGGGTTTTGGGGATTCAATTTTCCTCTCAATTTCTATGGTTTTGGCGTTCAATAAATTGAACCCCACCCTCTCATTGTTGAAGGTCGACGATTTGAGTTTTGAGCTTTGTTTACTCACTAGCTTAATCTAATCCTCTAAATTTAGGATTTACTTCGGTTGCTCTGAGGTTCCAAGCCCTTTGGTAGAACCCTAAGTGGAGAATTAGGTCCTATCAGTCTACAAATTACCTCTTTTTTATGTGTAGGTGTAATCGAGTGGATGAGGTGAAAATCTAAGCCTCAACTTCAATTCAGTTGCCACTACAAAAGGTAAACCTAATTCCATTTAATTTTTTGTCGAATTTTAGATTATGTAACATGTTCTTGTATATTATGTGATTATTAAGCATGATCATCTAGATTAATGGATGTTTGAGCTTATTAAGTTAATTGTTAAGCATGTTTAGTTGAATTATGTTATTTTTTGTGTTCATTAAACCAATTATTAGTGTGTTTTGATTAGTTCTAATCATTTTCAAAGTGTATTGGGGTAATTATCTATGTGTGTAGTTAGGTTAGGTTCTTATCATGCTAGTTTAAGGAAGTTTAAACAAGTATAAATCATTGAAGTTATAGTACTTGTGATTGGGTTGTCCATGTATTAGTTTAGTACGTTTTAGTTGGCTATATTCACTATTTGTTGATTATTTGTATGTGATTAGATAGATAGGTACCTAAAATGTTAGTTTAAGGTTGGTTAATCCATGCCTCACTATACTTGTTATGTCATTTAACACTAGTTTTAAGCTAAGAATGGACTGTTAAGGTCAGTTTGTGCTTACTTATTGTATGTGTTGGCTTTTGAGGGTCACATTTAGCTTGAAATTGTTGCAAATACTTATTCTATGTCATCTGGTCTCTGTTTAGGTTTAAAAGTGATCCAGTATGTTTGAATTTTAACTTAGTTGATCCAGTTAATCAAAGATAGTCATGATTTAATAGAAACTGTGCCACCATAATTGTTTAAGATCACCTAGTAATCTTAAAAAATGGATGCATAGATGACTTGAATGACCTATAATGACCTATAATGTTCCTGGAGCATTTTGTAATTAAGTGTGGATCTAAAAAAGAGCTTGGTGTGTGCAATTTCCGATTTATGCACATAGAGGCTAAGTATGATTTTCATGCTATTAAAAATACCTCCCTTAGATCACATGTTGCAGAAACCATAATTTGTCTTAGTGTATTTATTCAAGTTGATACTGTCTTTGCTGAATTGGATATGATTTAAGCCTGTCAAGATTCCCCAAGACCAGTCCTATAGTTTGCTTAGGTCATAAGATTTTATGTTTTTGTTTTGATACTTTGTAAGATGTGGTTTACTTGTAATGTCATCTTGAACCATAAAAAGTGGCTAGTACATGTCTGTCCATCTAAAACTTCGTTGATAACTCAAGGCCAAACAACTTAGCATGTTTATTACAACCTTGTTCCATTTATATGTAACCTTATCTCATGATTCATTTACCATGTACTGGCTTTTTGTCATTCATAATTGTGTCATATTTTCCTCTTTCATAAGTTGGAATCTGTTACATAGATCTCATATGTCATCGTGTATTGTTTGTCACATGCCATGCTTATCTTTAGTTTGATTTATAATCCAACTTATTTCTATTGTGTTTGATAGTATAATGGAAAAAAATGTTTTTCACAAGATGAGCTAGATGAGATCCGGATGGAGTGAGCGCAACACTTCTCAAAGATTCTTCGTGCAACATAATTGTTTGAAAGATATTTGTATTTGAGTTATTCAGACAATATTATGGGTTTTGATGTTTATTTAGATAATATTATGTTATTTTGTTGAATTTGATAGCATTATTTGTACTTTTGTTATTCAATTTAGTGTATTTGAACAATTTTATAAAGTATGTACGTTGTTAGTTACAATATGCGTATTCGAGAAATCTATTTAATTATTATTAAATATTTAAAAATTTGATCTGAAATGCAAAGATGTGACGGTTTTTATAACCGTCACCAAAAACCGTCACACAAAATTAGCGGGAAAATTTTAAAAATGGAGGGAAAATTCAAATTCCAAATCAAAAAGTGTGACGATTTTTATCTGTCACACATAACCGTCATCAACAACCGTCACAAGATGTGACGGTTTTTACAATCGTCATCAATTCGTGACACCGGCTACAATGACACTTAAAATAACTGTCATGCACCCCCCGGGATGACGGTTAATAACCGTCACCGTGGGTCCTTTTTCTTGTAGTGGTAGTTGTCAATTAGTCACCCCTACCCCATAATTAGAATATATTCCATATATTGCGTAAATATAATTATGATAAGACTATGATTCCTCTTGTGATTAGGTTTAAGATTCCTATTGTATAAGAGATGAATATTGTACACTATATATATTTGATATTAATGAGAAGACTCCCCAAGAGAGATTAATATCATCTTACAAAACGTGTAGTTGTCAATTAGTCATTCCTACCCCATAATTAGAATATATTCCATATATTGTTTAAATATAATTATGGTAAGACTAGGATTTCTCTTGTGATTAGGTTTAGGATTTCTATTGTATAAAGGATGAATATTGGACACTATATATATTTGATATTAATGAGAAGACCCCCCAAGGGAGATTAATATCATCTTACATGGTATCAAGAGCCTAAAACAAAAATCCTAGAATTTTTCTTCAAGCTGCCCCCCCTCGGGCATCTCAGCCGCGGCACCTCCCATTTCCTTCCTAAAATTCTTGGTTTTTTTCTCCATTCCTCTCTTCTCTAAATGGATACTCAGGATTCTTCCAATACTTCTAACACTTCCACCTCCAGAAATCCCACCACCACGTTGTCATCCTCTTTTCATCCCGCCCTAACTGTTACCAACATCAAAAATTATATTCCCATTCTTCTTGATCAAGAAAACAGTCAGTATTCTCCTTGGGTTAAACTGTTTCGTATTCATGCATGTCTCTATAACGTATTTGATCATATCGATGATGCTATTCCGCGCCGTCCGGAGGTTGATGATTCTACTTGACGTCGTCTAGACGCCGGCGACAAACAGTGGATTTATGATAGTATTTCTCAGGATCTTCTTCTTACTATCATGAAATCTGACACCACAACCCTTAATTTATGGAACCGTTTGGAGGAAATCTTTCAAGATAACAGACACACTTGTGCGGTGTATTTGGAGGAATAATTTAACAATACGCGCCTTGAAAATTTCTCCAACATGACTGAGTACTGCAGATAGTAGAAACTACTGGCGGATCAACTCTCCAACGTCACGCCTGTCTCGGACACTAAAATGGTGTTGCAATTGATTGCAGACCTTCCCAAAGGCGACTATGATACGTTAGCCACTATGATTCAACAAACAGATCTGTTACCCAGTTTTAACAAAGCTCGCTCGCAGTTATTGCTCGAAAAGACTCGACGTACTAAGCAAGATGAACACAATCAGAAGGCATTAGCTATCGAAACACACCCCCAAGATACAACGCCACCAGAAAACTCTCAACCGCAGCAGGGATGCGGTGGCAAGGGCCGCGGCGACAGAAGAGGCTGTGGTCGTGGCGAGGGCCGACAAATGTAATCAACAAGAAGCAGCGGGGCCCGCGAGAATCGGTTCAGCCGCGGCGTCCTAACGATTATTACGGCCGCGGCGCCGCGCGATTCCATCATGGTAGAGAAGAAAAACGGCGCACGGACCGTCAGTAGCCCTTCAACCAGTACTCCCACCACGGGTTATTGGGCCCTGCTCCAGCCTCTCGGCAAGTCCAGTACCCGCAACAATCCCACTTCATGCACGACCAGTTTCAGCAGCCTTCGCCCAGCATGACACCCACTGAGTTCGGTCAGGCCTTCAGCAGTCTCAATATGCAAAGTCTGACAACAACTGGTACATGGACTCCGGAACCACTTCTCACCTCACCCAATCTGCAGGTAATATTCTCAAACTGTTCAGTTTAAAGCATCCTCAATTTGTTACAGTTGGTAGTGGCCACCGCATTCTAATAAAGGGTTATGGTACATCCTACACACCACCTCCTCATCCATTCCCTTTTAAAAATACCCTATATGCCCCACAGGTAATTAAGAACCTAATCTCTATCCGCAAATTTACTCGTAATAATTCTGTCTCTGTTGATTTTGACCTTTTTGGTTTCACGGTGAATGATCTTCATACGGGGACACCTCTTACGAGATGTAATAGCACGGGGGATCTCTATCCATTTAGTCCCACCTCCGCTGCCAGATCTTGCTCTCCCGTCTCTCTAGCGGTCATTTCTTCTTCAACATGGCATAATAGGCTTGGTCATCCAGGAGCCCCAATTTTTAATTTTCTTAGAGGCAATAATTTCATTACTTGTAATGGAAAGTTTGCCCAAAATGGTGTTTCTTGTTCGTTAGGCAAACATACCCGTCTTCCGTTTAAATCATCTACTAGTGTTACCTTTGCACCATTTGATATTATACATGCCGATTTATGGACATCACCTGTTGCTAGTTCTCTCGGTCATAAATACTATCTTATTTTATTAGATATTTTTCTCACTTTATTTGGTTGTATCCCCTCAAATTTAAATCGGAAGTGTTTGTCAATTTTTTTGAGTTTCGAACATTCATTCGAACACAATTTTAAAAAGGTATAAAATCTTTTTAGTGCGATAATGATCGTGAATTCAACAACTCTATATTTCACCGTGCTTAAGAAAAAGGTATAAAATCTTCACTATATGTGTAAAGTTCATATTTATAGGAATTAAAAGAGATACCTCTTTGCACTAGTGTTCCTCAAACGTGTGCGAATATTACTACTGACATAGCCCAAGAGATTTGTTAGTGTGCATTTTGCTAAAGATCTAGCATAGGAGGTATCTGTGCATGTGTATGGGTTAATTAAGGAGTACTAAATTCTTCAGGATACTTTAATCTATCTTCAAAGTACACTTTCTCCAATATCTAAATCTGAGAATACATGACATAAGATCAATTTAAAAGTGTCTCGACCACCAAGGGTCGTAGTATGATGGATATGATCCCCTCACCCTTAATCAAAATTTTCAAAATCGAGTCCTAAGAATGGTAAAATCTTGGTAAGGAGCGCTTCCTCCTTTAGTCGATCTTACGCGACGTGAATTCGAATTAATGGCGTGAATTTCGAATACAGAATGGTTATATCAAAAAAATTGAAGTGCCTCAATACGGAATTGTACAACTTCATTTCCTTTTATTTCGTGCAGTATGAAGTGTTACGAACCCTTTAGTTCATCCATTGTATGTACTTTGGCTCGCTATTCATATCCAAGTTCCTCACAATCTTGCAAGTGATAAGAGTTTTTTCCTCAATTTTCTACCACTTCATCAAGATATTGTCATTTTTCATAATTTCCTCATGTTCTCAATCCTTGCGATCATCAACTTTCACCCACTAAGATATGTGGGTGGCATTGGACAAATGAGAATTCTCCTTGAGCCGATAACTTCTTCATCTCTCGAGATAGGGGTAAAATTTGCGTAAATCCTCTTCAGACTTCGCTTGTGCGATTACAATGAGTATGCTATTGTTGTTGTTGGATAAATGAGAATTCAAAGACGGACCTAGTATATTACCTATGAGTTAGATATTTTAGCTCATACTCTTGTACATTTGTTAAAAATTGATTACATCAGTACAAATTAGATAGAGAATTCAGTGCATCAAATGAATTGTTATAGAATTCTGAAATCGAACTCATAATGTTCAAAATCCACCTTTGTAAAAGTCCAATCTTTTATGGATTCATTTTCTCATTTTGTTTTCTTCTTCCTTTTTTATCATTTAAAAAAATGTTTTAATTGTGAGCCAAGATAAAGAAAAGTAGTTAGAGGTATGGTATCTCAATAGTGAACTTCTGTTGATTTTTACAAGTAGCTTTATTTTTGTCAATACTGACAAAACTATTGTTCACCGCCTTGACAGCATGGAATAATTGCAAGCTCTGCCCTCCCTCTCTATCTATCAAAGGGATGAAAGGGAAAAGGCCGTCAAAGATATTTATCCAGCAATAGATTTTTTAGATTTAATTTTAACAATGCTTGCACCTTGGATTGTTGGTGAAGACCATTACGAAATCGTATAATTATATTGCGTATCTTTTAGATAAATCTCTTAAAGACTAGAAGATTCAGTATACTGTGATCAAAATTTTGACTATACATGCTTAGATGGAGAAACTATCATCCTAGTCAATCCACTTTGGATGCCACATGTCACTTGAAAAGAGTAACATAAAGTTCAAAATTGTGGTATAGTTAATATTCCCAAATAAAATAAGGAATCTATGGTTGATTTTGTTGTCTTTATTTTTAAAAGTTGTTCAATTTTAACCTTTATACAACTACTATTTGGATAATATTAGACTTGATCTAATGTTTTCTTATACATTACTAAACATTAGAAATCAAATATTAAACTATAATCCAACGTTTGTAATAACTTATAAAATTTTAAATTATAATCTAAATTTTCTTATAGGCTTAATTTGCTAAAAGAATTAGATTATGATCTAAAAAATTAATAGGTAGTAAGAAAAATAAAAAATCGTCATTTACTAAAACCTACTCCAAAAAAAACGTGGAAATTTCTATTGAACTTTGGACCTTTCCCCCATATTCTCCTTTCCCTCATATTATAACAACTAAAGCAAAAAAAAAAAAAAACTAATAAAGAAAATAGAATAAAAGAAGGTTATTCTGGCAATTAAAAATATTACTCTATCCGTTTCAAAAAATTGTGATAATTTGACATGCCAGGACTAAAAGAAATCTTAGATATTTATGTGACTATAAATATATAAAATAATAAATTGAGACAAACTAATAACCTGAAGGTTATTTTGGTGTCAGAGTAGGGTCTAGTTATATAAGACCTGAAGGATATTTTGGGTCGGGCTCCGCTTGTTGTTGTTGCAATTAGGGTTTCCGAGGAGGTAAACTTGGATCTTTTACATTTCTTGCTTTTATTCTTCTAATTGGTTTACTAATATACCTTTCCATTCACCATTTTCAAATGTTTGTTGAAAAGTTTAGAACATAAGAGTTAATTGTTGCAACATTCAAGTTGTGTATGTTTCTATCTTCAACAACAACAATTCCCACAAGTGGGGGGTTTGGGGATGGTAGCATAGAAGCTATTTTCGATAGACCCTCAGAAAGTTTCTATCTTCATATGTCTAAAAGATATAAGAAAATCTTAGCTAAACAAAATAAGTCACTCTCGACACTAGAGCGGGGTTTATCTCCTCGAAGGGTAGCGACTGCGGGTTCCCTTGTCATAAAAAAACAAGTGACTCTCGTGCCATATTCTCAAGAAGGCACACAAGGGTGTGATCTAGCGGTTAATAAAGTTTGAATAGAAGTGTTCGAGCAAGAGGAAAAAGTATGTGATTTCTTCTCATCTACACGAAGTCACAATGTGGTTGCACTGGTAGGAAGATGGAGGTATCTGGGGGAATATTCGAGGTGTGTGCAAGGTGGACCGATTAGTACTGTTATTAAAAAATGAAAATTCAAGGATAAAGCTTAGAATAATTTGTTAATGTTTATTTAACTTTTGAGATAGCCAGTTTCGACCTTTAGGAGTATTCTAGGTGCCTGTTGGCCTTGTTAACGAGTAATAGGTTTTTGACTTGGAATTGATATCATTTTTTTGCTTGATGACAAGGGAAGCAGTTGCTACCCTTCGGATGCGCACATGGTAAATTCCGCTCCAGTTTAATAGCCCGCAAATCACACAAGAGAGATAACCCGCACTAGGCAAGCCCCGTGCGACAAGCTCGACTCAGAAGGCAAATCCTCTGTTGTCGTAGGTAGTGGGTTAGAACCTGAGACCTCCATTATGGAAATCCCATGCTCAACCAATTGAGCCACCCTTGCGGGTTGGAATTGATATCATTTTAAGATGACTTTAATCTAAGACAGTGATTTTGTTGTGATAAACGGCTCTGGGTGCCACAGGCAAAGGATCAAATGATCATCCCAAGATATTGGAGTATGATTCCAACTCAGTAAACTACATAACGCCAGTGGCCTTTTACATTGTAAAAGGATATGTGATCTAAAAGATAATTTAATGAATGGAAAACATCTCCGTTCTAAGGGAGGCATATTTCATTTTAGGATTCCCCAAATAGAAGGGTGTAAGCTAAATCTGAACACATCCATGGACAAATGTTAAAGGCTCAACTGTTCTACTGCAATAAATCACACCAGTTATATAGTTAGAAGAAACTGTTCTTTTCCTATTAGCTGTTAGTCTTGTACATCTGCTTGTCTCATCTCAGGTTTAGTAGTCTTGACATCTTTTGTTCAGGCAGGATGAGGCCAATTTTCTGTGGTAACTTTGAGTTTGAAACCAGACAGTCTGAGCTGGAAAGGCTTTTCAAAAGATATGGGAAGGTTGTGAGGGTGGATATGAAGTCTGGTAAGCTTGTAACACTTCTCAGTTTTCTCTCCATGCCACTTGTCTTAATTCTAACCTTATTGTGTTATTCTTTTTTGAATATGATGGACCCTGTGGACGAGTTTAAGTCGTGGAGATAACTTGTTACTGACACCAACCCCTGGATTTATGGTGTGCCATGCTTGATAAATTTTTTTGATAAAATTATATTATTCTTGATTAATAGGTTATCTTGTTAAGTGTTTACTACTTGCATGTGAGGCCTCCTCTATGAGGACTTGTTATTTCCTTCTGTGTATCTTAGAATATAATTTATTTTTAGTACATGCACATCTTACTGCAAGTGAGTTTGTTCCTTCAGTAGGTGCCCCAGTATGATTTCTTAATTGGGTAGTTGTAGATAACCAGATTTGTTCTTCTGTATCGTCTTTATTCCTTATGTCTTGTTAACTATGGGCAATAAGCACTATGACATCAAATGGTCTGGCCAGATGTTATTTTGCCAATGGTACATCAATTATATACATACAGCTAATCAAAGTTGTCTGCAATCGGATTAAGGCAGAGGTCGCCACTATTGACTGCCTAGTAAGATTGGACAAGATTATGTGAAGTCTGTGCCTTGATAAAGTTCCTTGTAGCGAGCAACAATAAAGCTGTTGTCGTAGGTAGTGGGTTATCTTGTTAAGTGTTTACTACTTGCATGTGAGGCCTCCCCTATGAGGACTTGTTATTTCCTTCTGTGTATCTTAGAATATAATTTATTTTTAGTACATGCACATCTTACTGCAAGTGAGTTTGTTCCTTCAGTAAGTGCCCCAGTATGATTTCTTAATTGGGTAGTTGTAGATAACCAAATTCGTTCTTCTGTATCGTCTTTATTCCTTATGTCTTGTTAACTATGGGCAATAAGCACTATGGCATCAAATGGTCTGGCCAGATGTTATTTTGCCAATGGTACATCAATTATATACATACAGCTAATCAAAGTTATCTGCAATCGGATTAAGGCAGAGGTCGCCACTATTGACTACCTAGTAAGATTGGACAAGATTATGTGAAGTCTGTGCCTTGATAAAGTTCCTTGTAGCGAGCAACAATAAAGCTGATGGTGGCAAAGCGATTGAGTTATGAGATATGAACATGGTTATAGCACCCCTTGGCCCGTTCTGTGGTTTCACTGCTCAAAGACTCAAATGACCACAAATTGGTCTGCTGTGGATGCTGCATTCCATCTTTACATTGTGGCTATGTTGGATGGGAAATTCAGTTAGCTCATTTGGCTGAACAATAGAAGTCCTGTTGAATTTTGGTGGGGTATTAGGATATGTTTACCAAAAAAGTGTATTTTTTAAGTGTAGACCCCCATACTCAACTGATTCTTTGGCGCAGGATAACATTGCAATGTCCATATACCCATTGCTGATGGACGGTGTCTATTTCGTTTCCTGACTGTGAAAAGTTTCTCTTGTTGTTTCAAGAAGAGCTCTCCGATCATCTATCATGGCATCACAATCACATGTTATCCTCAGTCACTATAGCCCTCCATTCCTTGTGAATTTTGCCCCGCCTTCATTTTCAGACTCGTCACAATGCCGACCTCGAAGCTGAGGCAGCAGTTTAAAATGGAGAAGGCACTCTTTTACATTATCCCATCATGTGACATCCACCTTTCCCTGGCATTTTTAGTCCACCACTGAAGGTCTGTTACTGATTTTAATGGCCAATGTTTCTAGATTTGACAGAGCGATTATGAAATGCTAGATGGTTTGCACATCTGCTAGATAAAGTTATCTTTCCTTTTCTTTTTGAGCATTTAAGAGTAACAGAATCCTTTCATTGGAGGGTTCTTATTATTACCAACTGAGTTTTTATTTAATCTTCAGTCTGTTTATTGGATCAAACTTCAGGTTTTGCTTTTGTTTATATGGATGATGAAAGAGACGCTGAGGATGCTATTCAGGCGCTTGACCAAATAGAATTCGGCAGAAAGAGACGGAGGCTTCGTGTTGAGTGGTCAAAGGTAATCCATTTTTGTGCCTGCAAACCCTTCTATCATTTCCTCTATCTCGCACGCACTCACACGTATGATTATTTACCGGTTTATGCTGTGTTTTTGTTGCTGTGCTGCAGGAAGAGCGGAGCAGGAAGCCTGAAGGTTCTAGAAAATCTTCATCAAGCTTCAGATTTTCCAAGTCCTTGTTTGTCATAAATTTTGATCCATATGATACTAGGACAAGTGATCTGGAAAGGCATTTTGATCCATATGGAAAAATTCTCAATATAAGGATCCGAAGGAATTTTGCATTTATTCAATTTGAAACACAGGAGGATGCCACTAGAGCCCTAGATGCTACCAATATGAGGTATATGCTTTCGTCAATATTTATTCGAAATGGGGATGTAGTTTCCATATTTCCCCATAATATGACCTGAGCGTTGGTTTGACTGCTTATTACTTGTTTAAATGCAGTAAGCTGATGGATCGAGTTATCACAGTGGAGTATGCAATCAAAGATGATGATGATAGGAAAAACGGGTACGGTCCTGATAAAACCCATGATAGATCACCTAAGAGAGGTTATGACCGAGATCGATCTCGTAGCTCTTATGGAAGAGATCGACTGAGTCCCGACTATGGTCGTGGTCGAGATCGGCCAAGTCCTGACTATGGTCGTGGTAGAGATTGGCTAAGTCCTGATTATGGTCGTGACCGTAGTCGAAGTCCTAACCATAGGAAAAGGAATTCTGAGTATGGCCATGGCCATAGTCCAGCTGTAGGAAGGGGGAGAAATCATGGTCATGGCGATGTTCGTAGCCCTAGCCCTCGTAGGGAAAGAGCAGGTCCAGGAAACAGCCTTGTGAGCAGTCCGCAGGAAAGAAGTCCTGGTTATGGTGGTAGATGCAGTCCTAGTCCTCAAAGGGAGAGGAGAGAGAAATATAGCCCGGATGGTAAAAATCGTGGCACCAGCCCAAGTCCTAAACCTGAACCAGTAGAAAGTCCTGTACGTGATGGGAGGGCAAGCTCAGAGCAATGCCGGAGGTTTGCACCTTACTAGTTTACTTTTCTTCTCTTTTTTTTTTTTTTACTTCTCTGTGCTCCATTGCCTGTTCGTCAATTACGATGTCATCCTAATAAGTGTTGTACTTCAACCATTGTGTTGGTTATGCAGTCGTTCACGTCCAGCTCGGGAAGGATCACACTCCTAATTTTGCTTGAAACTGTTTTGATCCTTGGAGTAATGTCTGTAGGATAGTTATGTTGAAAGTGGTGCTTATAGAATTACACCTTGACGTTGCTGGAGCATCAAAGTAGAATGTGGTTATAGTAACCACTGTAATATACCTTGAGAAATTGATTTTGCTCTTGGAAGTGATTTAGAACTACTACCATGTATTTCCGTTGTTTACTTGATACTCTGTTTTCCATTTGATAATGAACTTGTAAGACTTGGGCCAGATCATTCTTAGCTGGTTTCACCAACAGTTCCCCCCCGCCTCAATGTGATGATTAGTAAAGTTGTCTTGTAGTCATTATTATTTATTAAGTATGATTTTTGTAGAGAGTTCTTAGTTTAACTTTCAGGATAAATTTTGAGTTTGAAATAGCAAGTTTTATTAGAGCAGGATGGCTATAGATGATTCATATAATAGTTTGAGATTGACACATAATAGTAGTTGTTTAATGCTCGTATTTTATGTAGAATAACCTTCATTCGAGTGGTCATCAGTCACATGTAGAGGAGCCTACTTAATTTGAAAACAATAAATGAAAAAATTGCAGCCAAGTTATCATTCTATGAAAAAATTGCAGCCAAGTTATCACATGTATCTCTGTATTTTTCGGGGACCACAATTGTTTTTTGATGGAGCTCATTTTAGTGTCCACAATTTTCAATATGAAGGAAATGTTAAATATTGATGAACAGTTGAACATTAGTTTACTTGTTGATACTCATTTCCAAATTGTGTGCACTGATGTAATTGCATTAAACTTCCTGGATATTTTCATAAATGGACCAACAAACGTGGTCCCTAAATATCTCTGTATGGGACTTAGCGACAGTGTGTAATATTTGTGGCTGAATTGGTTATCCAGATTTAAATATCATAAACTACCCTACCTTTGCCCAGTGAGAGAATGAGGCGTGGTTTGTTGGAATATCTGACGCAAGGTTTGACAAATAACTCCATTATTAAGCCAAAGAGAACTTGATCTTATAGAAAGTGAGTACTAAAACGATAAGAATGGCCCTGATCTCCGAGGGTGTCAACTTCAAGTAATTTTCATTATGATACACATTTTTTTCTCTCGACAAAGACATCCCCTGTACTTTGCTTGATTTTAGCAATTACAACCCCTTTTGCAGGACCACTTTCTAATGCTTGGCACATGAAGTAACCAAAACTAAATAAAGTTATATACAAGTCTTGTGCAAACTGATCTAGAAACTCAAAAAGAGTTGTCAACACCACAAGTGCAACTTACTGGGGACATGATCTTAGATAGAGGATTATGGAGGACACAGATTAGGGTAGTAGGTAGTCGAGCGTAGTCCTCTTTACGCTTACAAAATGATAGTGTAGTGTTATTACTCTACGTTATAGGTGCATTATTGCTCTTTAGTATTATCTTATTTAGTTGTGTTAGCTACTGTTTCCTGTTGTTAGAATGCGCTACCATTGCGTATTGTCCATATTGCTTTAATTCTCGTATGAGTCTGACCGTTTTTCATACTTTGTTTTGTTTTGTTTTGTTTGTTTTGCCTGATTATACTTTGTCTTGAGTCGAGGGTCTCTCAAAAACATCCGCTCTACCTACCAAGGTGGAGGTGAGGTATGTGTACATTTTACCCTCTCCATACCACACATTGTGAGATTTCACTGGGTATGTTGTTGTTGTTGTAGTACAGTTGCATTCCACACATTATGAAAAAAGGTCATCTTCGCTAAACGTATATTAATTGCACAGTCTTATGCAAATGCATTGAACTATATTTTATATTGGCATCTCTTAGTTAGTCCTCAAATTTGGGGAATTAAGTCGCAGCTCACAGACAGTAAATCTTACTCCTAATATTTAAAGGTCTACTATTTCAAGAATCAACTTAAGCCAGATTAAAATGCTAACTTTGCTAGGAGAGACAAAGATGAATTCATGTGTTTAGAAGTAAATGGCAAGTCTCATTAAACTAGATTTATACACTTGACATATAAAAGTCTCACTTTCTAGTATGTGATATATTATCCTTAAATTGGAGAAGGAAAAGCAGAAATAAAATAACAACTGTGTCCAGTGGATTACAGGCTTTAGGTGCAGGATATTAGAGAAATCCAGCAGCAAAATTGATTTACCCAAATTAAGGCCTAAAATATTTTCCAAGTCTACCAATCAGCCGAGTGATGCGGCTAAAATTAAAACATATATTCTCAAAAGAGACAAATTCCGTAGACTCCCATGCATGCACGCCCCATGCATAATTTCAATTCCTTTTTTATTATCCTGCAGCTTAGTCTTTGGTTTCAGACCACACTTGTTTGATTCTACGCAGATTACAAAATAGGATTGTCTCTTACTACAGAAAGGACAATCTAAAAGATTTTCCTAATCTTTGGCTTTTACGGTAAACATGAGGACGAAGTCAAAATGGTATTCTTAGTCGATTATGTTGGTGTGTATGTGAACAAGATGCATACATTGGTTCAATAAACAACAAAAGTGACTCTGCATCAAGTTGGATTCAATCCCTTGACCTTTGAGAATTAAATCCAACGTCTTAATTAGTGCATCACTAAATCTCTTTTGACTATGAGTTCCTTAAAGATAATATTAGATATATTTTACGAATTATACACATAATAAATTGAGTTTAGTCGAGTGAACATGGGTTCACGTGACCCAACTTTTTCACTTAAAATCGCCACTAACAACAACATACTCAGTGTAATCCACAAGTGGGGTCTGAAAAAGGTAGGTTGTACTTAGATTTTACCAATACCTTTATTGGGTAGAGAGGATATTGTATGGCTAAATAGAAGAGAAGAATTCGAAGCAGAGTTGCAAGAAAATAAGATGGCAAAATAACAGAATACAAAACAAATGAAACAACAAATAGTAATAAACATTAAAGAAAAAGAAACTACGCAATTACTAAATAGTATTACTAATAAGGAGAAACGATGAGGAGGCTAGCCCCTGCCTCCCCCCCCCCCCCACATGATGTGCGACGCCTTTGTTCAATAAGCAAGTAGTGATAAAAAACGACTAATATATACTCCTTCGTTTCAATTTATGTGAATTGTTCACTAGTCACAAAGTTTAAGAAAAAAGGATTTTCTTTTGAAATTTTGCTTTAATCATTCTATAACATATATGTGTGCGGGTGTAAGACTTTTGAAGTTTGTATTTTCAACATGTCATGACGTATATTTTGTATAGTTAATGTAGAAAGGGACGACGTTCTTTTTTTCACGGACAAAGAAAGAAATAGGTTATATATATATATATATATATATAAAAGACCAATTAGTGGAAGAGAATGATTATTTACTAAGTATCCTTAAATCCGTTGGCCTATGTTTGATGAGAAACTATGGATTATATTTTAGTAGTAGGTGTAGAATTTAAGATAAAAGGAAGAGAGTCATTGTTCGATTATATCTTTGAATGGAAACAAGAATAAACATTGTTATAATTAAGTCCACGACTTTGTCCTTTCCACAAGTTTACAAGGCACATGCCTATATTGTTTTCTTCGTTTAAAATAAAGAGTTTAATGCGTGTACTAGTATTAATTAGCAAGAGTTTAATGCGTGTACTAGTATTAATTAGCAAATGACACAGCTAAAATTTCATATGCGTGTTTTCATGCTTTTTGCACATGATATTCATTTCTAGTAAATTTGCCCGCGGAATGCGTGTTTAAGATTACGTGTTGATAGTATTAACGGTTTTAGTTCTTGAATTAGCTACGCCTAACACTATCCGTAATCGGATTTGTTAAACATAGTCCAAAAGTTGGCATTAGCGCCGCAACTCTAAGGACACGGCGCCGCGGCTCAGGTCCACGTCCAGTGGGCCCCGGTCAGGCCATATTCAGGGCCCACAACGTGTCCAGCAGTAGACACACATTATTATTGTATATTTGGTAGACTTAGTCTTGTACCATAATTAGAATTATTCTATTAACTTAATTGTATAGAATATGGATTTAGATGTAGAGTAGAAATAAGATTCTCCTATTGTAACTTGTATGTATGTCTTCAATCAATAAGAATAATCAAGAGATTATTTTTTTCATGATATCAAGAGTCTAGGTTCTCTTTATCCTGCTTTCGCTCCTCAAATTTCTCCTTCTTCTCGATTTTCTAACCCTAAAGCGCCGCATCACTCTCTCGGTTTTCTTCAACAAACTGCGACCCTTTTCTCAGAAAATCCTATCTCCTAAATTTCCTTCTCCAAATCTTATTGTTCTATTCATCATGACTGATAAGAACAATTTTCATCTTGCCCTTACAGTTTATAACATCAAGAGCGACATCCCTATCGTTCTTGACCTAAAAAACGTCCAATATGGGACGTGTGCGGAATTATTTAAAATTTCATGTCTTGGAACGTAAAGTCCTCCACCACATCATTCTTCCAACTCCTCCAAAGGAGAGTGATACAACGTCTACCTTTATGAACCCACTAAAGAAGCAGATCCAGAATTATGGGTCATGCTTGATGCCAAGGTTCTTCAGTGGATTTATGCCACTATCTCCCTGGATCTTTTACAGACGATTATGGAACCTAACTCCACAGCTATGGCGGCGTGGAATCGATTGCATGACATCTTCCAAGATAACAGTAATTCTCGTATTGTTATCCTTGAGCAGGAATTTTCTCAAGTTTCTATGGCAAATTTTCCAAAGGTTTCTTCTTATTGCAAACACCTCAAGGACTTGGCAAACAAACTTCGCAACGTGGGTTCTCCTGTTTTTGATAGTCGTCTAGTTCTTCATATGATTTCCGGTTTATCTGAGGCCTATACATGGGTTGCTTCGGTTATTCGTCAAAGTAATCCCTTGTCGACGTTCTATCAAGCCCGCTCCATGCTCACTTTGGAAGAAACGGGTTTGGCTAAAAGGGCATCGATCGAAGCAAATCTCGTCGCCATGATGAATGCTTCCAAATTTTCCCCTTCCAATCCACCCAACGTGACTCAAAATCACAACAATGGGGGTGGTAAAAAGGGCCAAAATCGAAAGAATAATGGCAAGAATCGGCGCAACCAGGGTAACCGTCAGGCCAGATAGCGATTAGAGCCCACGGGGCCACGGGCGATGGCGATGGGTCCCAGCGCCGCAGCTCCGCAATACAGCGCCGTGGCGCAACCTTACATCACCGCGACGCCTCAGTATCAGCCAGTGCAAGTGCCACGCCGGCTTACCCACCCGGACTCGGGGTTGGACCGACGTATGGCGGCCGTGATCCGATACTTGGGCCTCACCCCCATCAGGCCCACCACATAATGGGTCCCACTCATACCGACATTCAAGCAGAGATGCACACACTTGGCTTGACTCAACCGGACCCTAATTGGTACATGGACACAGGCGTCACTACCCACATGACATCGAGCGAGTACTTCTCGTCTTATTCTAATTTGAGCACTAATCGTGGTATAACTGTTGGTAATGACAATTCTATTCCAATTAAAGGTTATGGTCATAAAACTTTGTCCCCTCCCCATCCACCACTTATCCTGAAACATACCCTTCATGCCCAAAATTGATTAAAAATTTGGTGTATGTCCGTAAATTCACCACTAATAATTGGTTTTCCATTAATTTTGATCCGTTTGGGTTTTCTGTGAAGGATTGCAAGACGGGGAGTCATCTCATGAGGTGTGACAATAGGGGGGATCTGTATCCAATCACACCGAGTCTCAGCATCTCGCGTCAAGCTATGCCATCCAATTTTGCAGCTATTGCTCCTTCATTGTGGCATGCTCGTCTAGGTCATGCAGGGTCATATATTTTATCTTTTTTAGATAGACATAAGTTTATTTATTGTAAGGGTACACGTAGTACTCCACTTTGTCAATCTTGTGCTTTGGAAAAAATTATTAAATTACCATTTGTAGCTTCGAATTCTCATACTTCAATGCCTTTTGATATTATTCATAGTAATTTATGGACATCTCCAGTTCTCAATTCTATGGGTCATCGTTGTTATGTTTTATTCTTAGATGACTATTCTAAATATTTATGGACGTTTCCAATTGCGAAAAAATCTCAAGTTTTTTCCATTTTCATAAAATTTAGAGCTTTCATAAGAACACAATTCGAACGGAAAATTAAAAACATTCAATGTGATAATGACAAAGAGTATGACAATGGGGAACTTAGGGAGTTTTGTGCTCAAATGGGATAAATTTTCGTTTTTCTTGTCCTCATACGTCTTCACAAAATGGGAAAGCTGAGTGAAAAATTCGTACTATTAATAACATTGTCCGCACTTTGTTGGTTCATTCTTCCGTTCCTCCATTATTTTGGCATCATGCGCTACAAATGGCTACCGATCTACTCAATATTCTTCCCTCTAAGGGTTTGACATATTCATCCCCTCTTAAAATGTTATACAATAAAACTCTGTCGTATTCTCATCTTAGGGTCTTCGGATGCTTATGTTATCCACTGTTTCCATCTACTACAATTAACAAACTTCAGACACGTTCTACTCCTTGTGTATTTTTGGGTTTTCCGTCAAATCACCGTGGTTGTAAATGCTTTGATTTGTTTGCTAAACGAATCATCATTAGTCGTCATGTCCTATTTGATAAATCCCAATTTTCATTCGCTAAAGTAGAACAACTTGTGCCTAGTTCTTATGATTTTTTGGATGATGCTATCTCCCCATATATTCTGCATCATTTTTCAGATTCATCAGAAAAAACGTCGTCAGCGCCGCGACCCTTAGGGGGGGCGCTGCTGCGCCTGCCTTAGTGTACATCCTGTTTTAAACCCGTCATTAGCGCCACGACCCTCTGGGGAAGCGCCGCGGCGCCAAAACTTTAGAGAGCTCTGCAGCTCTTCCAGCGTCGCGGCCCCTGCTCCCTGTGTCGCGGCGCCTTCGATGTTAATTTATGAAATTTCTCAAAATTCCCCCAATCCAGCCCAGAGTCTTGGTCTAGTCACTCGCAGTCAACGGGGTATTTTTAAGCCTAAAGTACATTTTAATTGAATTCTAATATTCTTAAATCCCCCTTAATCTGTAATCCTGTGTCTGCCTTAAATGACCCTAATTGAAAATTACAATGACCGAAGAATATAATGCTCTTATTGATAATAAGATGTGGGAGTTGGTACCCCGTCCATCTGGTGTTAATATTATTCGGTCTATGTGGATTTTTGTTCATAAGGAAAATTCTGATGGTTCATTTGCAAGGCATAAAACTAGACTTGTAGGTGATGGTAAGACTCAACAGGTTGGTGTGGATTGTGGTGAGACATTTAGCCCGGTGGTCAAGTCGGCTACCATTCATGACCGCGGCTCACGACTCTTTCTAAATCCTGGCCCATTCATCAGCTAGATGTGAAGAATGTTTTTCTACATTGTGATCTTCAGGAGACAGTGTATATGCATCAACCCTTGGGGTTCAGGGATACTAGATATCCTAATCATGTCTGTCTATTGAAGAAGTCCTTGAATGAGCTTAAGCAATCTCCACTGGCTTGGTATAAGAGGTTTGCTGACTTTGTTTTGACTATGGGTTTTTTCGCACAATAGATCTGATAATTCATTATTCATATATCGTCGAGGGTCTTTCATGGCTTAAATATTTTTATATGCCGATGATATTATCTTGACTGTCTCTTCTGATGCTTTGTGAAAGTCTATTATGACAATGCTCAGTTTTGAGTTTGTCATGAAGGACTTGGGCCCATTGAGTTATTTTTTGGGGATTGCAAGCGGATTGTTCTTATCACAGAGGAAGCATGCAACAGAGATCATTGAGAGGGCTGGGATGTAATCATGTAAGTCCACTTCCACTCCAGTTGATACTAAACCCAAGTTGGGTCTTTGCGGTAGCTCTCCGTATGAGATCAGACCCATTATCGCGATCTTGCGGCGCGCCTTGATATCGGCGTTCACGCGACCTGATATTACATATGCCGTACAGCAGGTGTGTTTGTTTATGCATGATCCTAGAGTTGAATATATGAATGCGCTAAAACGCATTCTTAGGTACATTCAGGGAACACTTGAGTATAGTTTGCATTTGTATCCCTCATCAACGTCTACACTTGTCTCTTACACAGATGTTGATTGGGGTGGTTGACACTGACACGGCGGTCACGTCGGCTATTGCATGTTTTTAGGTAATAACTTGGTCGTAGTGCGCGGCGTCAATCAATGCTTTCACGTTCAAGTCACGGTCGAGTATAGAGGGTAGCGATGTGGTTTTAGTCGTGTTGGTTACAAAATCTCTTGTGAGCTTCGTTGTCCTATTGAGAAGGCTACCTTGGTGTATTGTGATAATATAAGTGTCATCTACCTTTACGGTAATTCGATTCAGCGCGGTACTAAACAAAAAGATGGATATTCACTTTGTTAGAAGGTAGCCAAAGGACAAGCAGCGTCTGCCGTGTTCCTTCAAGATATCAAATTGCGACATCTTTACAGGATATTCCTTCGGTCCTTTTGAAGATTTTAGAGCGATCTCCGTCGAAGACCTCCTTGTGACTAGGGATGTCGATAGGGCGGCGGGGCGGGGAAGGTACCGTACCCACCACCTAAAACACACCTCCACCACCGCCCCACCACCCATCACGGGTAGTAATTCCTCCACCCGTCCCCGCCCCACTTACTCCGTGCGGGTACCCACTTACCCGACGGGTACCCATTAATCTCATTCTCTTTTTCTGACGGTCCCGAAAAAACGATTAACTAGTTTCCAGGATTTGCCTTGTCAAAAAGACGAACCCAACTATACACAGAGCTCTCCAAGTTGACTTTTGAATCTCTCAGTTAACCATCTTTCCAGTGCAAGATCAAGGTTTTAACTTAGCATAAATGCTCGCTGAAAAATTGGCAAACATTAAAACACAAATGATGGGCATTCCAAGGTTAGAGTTGTTTCATCCACACATGCAAGCCTAACCTACACATACATCCTATTAAACTTATTATTTTCATATACCAGAGATGCAAATGGACAATAAAAGTAGATTAGCCTACTAATATTATTTTCAGGATTTTCATAATTAGGAGCATGAAACTCAGTTGTGGACAAAGGGAAAACTAAATAGCAAGTAAATGGAAGAGGTACTTTCATGATTAGTACAAAGCCATTTTATAAACAAAGGGACGAGGTATATTCAGGATCAGTACACTACTGTTTATGTAAAAAAAAAAAAAAATGGAAAGAGGTACTTTCATGATTTTTAGGACACGGTGCGGGTTGGCTCAAGTCATATTTTAAATCAAAGAGCCAAATAAATTCATAAATAGCCTAATTAAACTAATAGACGATACGGATATGGGCGGTGCGGGTACGATCGGTGTGGGTGCGATGCGGAGTAGCGGGCGGGCGGGCGGGCGGGTCTTATATGAAATCCATCCCCGCCCCACTACCCATGACGGGTAGCACTTTTGATACTCATACCCGCTCCACCACCCACCAAACCATCCCCATACCCGCCCCAACTGGAGCGGGTGCGGGGCGGTATCCGTATTTACGCGCCCCACTGACATCCCTACCTGTGACTGCGGGGGTGTGTTAAACAGTGTCCAAAAGTTGGCATTAGCGCCGCGGCTCAGGCCCACGTCCAGTGGGCCTCGGTCGAAACGTATCCGGGGCCCACAGCGTTTCGGCGGTGACACACATTATTATTGTATTATTGTATATTTGGTAGACTTAGTCTTGTACCATAATTAGAATTATTCTATTACCTTAATTGTATAGAATAGGGATTTAGATGTAGAGTAGGAATATGATTCTCCAATTATAACTTGTATTTATATATGTCTTCAATCAAATAAGAATAATCAAGGGATTATTTTTTTCATAATGAATAACAACAACATAGCCAGTATCGGATTCATGATTTTCACTTAAGGGGTTTGAAGAAAACATATCCCTAAGAATCGAACCTAGGACACTAGAGACAATTTTGAACACCCTGAGCCACATGAACTAATCTTTTGCATTTATTCAGGGTATTCAAAAAGTAATAAATCCTATATATACTGTGTAATTTTTTGTCGAGGGTGTACGGGTGAACACACTCCCCACAACCTAAATCCGCCCCTGAACATAATAGTTGTAATCCTACAAGTGAGGTTTGGGGAGGGTAGAGTGTTCGCAGATCTTACCCCTACTTTTAGAGGTAGAGTATTTGTTTCTCATAGACTCTCCGCTCAAAATAAAACACATCAAAGCATGTCAAAAAAGGAAATAACGAAAGTGAAAAATCACGGCAAGATACCTCGGCTCAATTAATGAATGTATTCATCATAATCTTGTTATTATTAGCATTTAATCTTGTTATTAACATATTAATCTTGGAACTGTTCATTTAGCGTCGGCGAGATAAAGTTAGAACTTAGGAGATAATGAGAGATTCGTTATTTTGCAGCTTTCTCTGCTAGCGTTTATCTTTTTGAGATGTGGCATTGTTATCACGATGTATTGGAGATAAGTTTTGTCTATGAAAAAGAACATAAAGTATAAATCAGTTCCCTTTTTTTTTTTAAATCTTCATTTATTTGTCTTTGAGCAAGAGATCGATGAGCTAGGAAGGTTTTTCTTCATCATCATATTTATTGGAATATTAACTTTAAGACCATACATAGTTGAAGAAATGTAAGAATTTTACACTTAAGTCTAGGATGATTTGGAATCACTGTTTTTTTAAGTCCAAAAACAAAGCATGCTTAGTGAGTGGGTTGGTTGTCTCAGCGTATGTAATAGGATCTACTCTTATTTTTTTACTTAGATCATAGAATTTTAGTTTGTTGGATTGTCATCGCAATATAATTAGATCTTAGGTCCGCAAGGAGCATCTATTGCAAGTCTTCATTTTCTAGAGAATACGGCAGGGCTTTCCATGGATTCCATTTTATCATTGTCTGTTTCACCATCTATGAATACTCCCTCACTCTCAATTTGTTGGAAGGTTGACTAATTTGTTGGTCAAACATCTTTTTCTTTGATTTAATTTTAAATATAGATTCTTTGAGTATTTTATAATAAAATTTACATATTTAAAAATTACTATAAGGCTGCATAATTAATAATTCACAATATATGAAAAAATTTGAAGAAAATCATAGTCAAATTGTGCAAGAACTAGGAAAGTGTACCCTAGTTCCATGAGTAGCATACACTAGATAATTGCTATAGACTAGTTAGTTGGAGTTAGTTAAGTTTGTTAGGATGGTGGTTATTCTTGTTGCATAGTTAATTAGAAGTTGTTAGAAGTAATTAAATAGAGTCTTCTAGTCAACATTGTGTATATATATACACTTGTAAGCACATTTGCAATAACATGATATTTTTCCCAATCCCTCTCTACTCTTCTCTCTCGAACTCTCTCTCTCACACAACTAAACCTCAGAACCAAACTTCTTCTTCTTTTGTCTCTCAAACTATTTGGACCTACACATTGTATATAAGAATCAATGAATTGCTTGTTTCAACATGATATCAAAGCCCGAAGGAAATTGAGGCAATTTGATACATTCTTGATCATCTGAAGACAACTTTACTGAAGATATATGAAATTGATACAATTCAACACATTTTTTTTTGCAGTTTTGACAAAGGATTTGTGAAGAATCTGTTGTATTCTATTACATGCAACAATCTTTTTTCCAGATTCCTAGACAAATTGATGATTAATGGACATCGATCAAGTGGATATGAACATGCAAGTGAAGATTGTTTCTGATGAATATATATGCAGATGAAATCGAAATTTCTGGAGCAGATCTGTGAATCAGATCACTGAATTCTAATAGTTGTTGTTTTTTCTAAAACATATCACAAGATCTGGAGAAATTGATCTCTGTAAATTGAAGATCAACATTGATGTTGTAATACACATAAGGAGTTACAGGAAGTATTAGAGAAAATTCTGGAGATGAAGTCACAACAGTGGTCACAATAGACCACAATTATCCTCTATATATGTTTCCCTCAGATGCTTCTGGTTCTCTATCTGTGGGAATTATTCTGAATGAAATGGACAATTACATATTATGAAGTAGAGGTATGAAGTTAACTTTACTAGAAAAGAACAAGGTAGGATTTATTGATGGAAGTGTGAGAAGAGAAACCTTCCAAGAAAATTTGGCACATCTGTGAGAGAGGTGCAATGTAATAGTGGTATCCTGGTTTATGGAAAATGTCAATAAGAGCTTACTTACTGGAATGTTATATAACTCTGACTCATATAACATATGGGAAGAGTTGAAGGAGAGATTTGACAAAGTTAACAGCTCCAGGGATTTTCAATTGCATAAAAAGATAGTTTTCATGAGACAAAGAACATTATCTATATCAATGTATTATTCTAGACTCAAAGATTTATGGGATGAATATGATTTCATCATACCAACCCTATCCTGTTGTCCAAAATCAAAAAAAATTGTGGATCACTTGCAGTATCGCAGTTATTTATGAGACTAGATGATAGTTACAGACTTACAGTCAGGTCAGGAGTCAGATTCTCATGATGCAGCAAATACCTACACTAAATCAAGTATATTCCATGGTAAATCAGGAAGAGAGCCAAAAGATGATGACAAAAGCTAGTAGGGTGATATTTGAATCAATGGAGTCATCTACCATGTTCATATCTAGAAATGGAAACAACATAAATGGAAATGAAGTTCAAAAGCAGAAAAAACAATATAATCCTAATGCATTCTGTGATCATTGTCATGTAAAAGGTCACTCAAGATTGGAATACTTCAAATTGATGAAGTGTGATTACTGTCACAAGACTAGACATATAAAGGATGATTGCTACAAGCTAATTATATATCCAGATAATTTCAAGAACAAATGGAAGAAGGCTTATACAGTCACATGAAGGAACATGTTGTATAGGGACACTGAACAAGAAGGTGCAATGCAACATCATGGCATGAAAACATTCAAACAACATAATGAACCACCAAATTTTCTACAAAATGCACACCCATTCACAAGTAAGAGACACAACATGACTATCTATTAACAACCTACATAAGTAATACCATACAGTCAATTCACACCCAAACAACACCATAAACTTCTTGATTGCCTGGATATCAAGGAAGTCAATAATATCAATGCAAACATGGCAGGTAAATATGTTCCTTTCAAGGGAGACATAGATGAGGAGATCAATCACATCAAAACACAAGATTATTTCTGTTATGAAGACTTAGTCTATCAACAAAATTCACCAGCAAATACCAGACTGCAAGTAGAGGGTCCACACAGGCAGAATGACATGCAGGATGCATATGCCTGAAATGGTTCAGCATCATGGTTATGACATGGATGCAGGATCACTAAGTCCTGATATGCACACAATACCACCAGTTCCTGAATAACTTGGAAGATCTACAAGAAACAGCAAGCCTCCCATATGGCACAAATATTACATTACTACACATGATTCTTCTAGTTGCTTATATTCCATATCTAATAATATTACTTCTAATGGTTTATCAGCAGGATATCAAAATTTATGGATAAAGTTTCTCTTGACACAGAACCACAGAACTACTTAATAGCAACAAAAGGTCATAGATGGGTTGAGGCAATATAAGTAGAGATCAAGGCTTTGGAGGAAAATGGAACTTGAAAGCTTGTCACTTTGCCAGAAAGAAAGAAAGTTATTCGATGTAGATGGGTTTACAAAATAAAGTACAAGGCAACAGGAGAAGTGGAGAGATTTAAAGCCAGGTTGGTAGCAAAAAGATACAATCAGAATGAGGGGCTTAATTATCAAGAGACTTTCTCACCAGTGGTAAAAATGACCATTGTGAGGACTGTGATTTCTCTTGCATCAGCAAAACACTGGAAAATTTATCAGATGAATGTCTACAATACATTCTTACAAGAAGATCTTTTTGAATTAGTGTACATGGAAGTTCCAGAAGGATTTGATGTTAAAAGAGGGAAGAGACAATTGTGCAGACTACTGAAATTCCTTTATGGTTTAAAACAAGCATCAAGGCAATGAAACATCAAACTGACCACAACTCTTATTTCTTCTGGCTTTCAGTAGAGCCATAAAGACTATTCTCTTTTTACTAAACATGAGAATGGTAGCATTGTGATAATGCTTGTGTATGCTGATGACTTACTTATTATTGAAAATGATCCAGTAATGATTCAATCCACTAAAAATGCATTATAGTCCACCTTCATGATAAAAGATCGAGGAGAGCTTAGGTTCTTTCTTGGCATTGAGTTTGCAAGAAATTCACAAGGCATTAAATGCGCAAAGAAGTATCGTTGGAACTTATTTCGGATATAGAACTGCGGTGCAAAGCTGCGTATTCCAATGGGCGTAGATCAAAATTTCTGACTCTTGAGTTTGAAAAGCGTAACCTACGTGGGTTGATTCTACTCACAGTGGAAACTTACGATTCTCATTACGGATCGAGTTTACATAAGGCTGATTGAAAGACTATTGTATTTGACAACTACTAGACCAGATATTACATTTGTTATACATTGCCTAAGTTAGTTCATGCATGTACCTAAGATATCATACATGGAGGATGATCTCAGGATTGTTAGATATGTTAAACAGACACCAGGGATATGAATCCTAATATCCAGTTCAAGCACACCCCGACTCAAGGTGTTATGTGATGCAGATTGGGGGACTTGTGTTAATAGTAGAAGGTCAGTAACTGGTTACCTAGTGATGCATGACTCTTCACCTATTTCATGGAAGTCAAAGAAGTAGGATACAATTTCCAGAAGCTCTACAGAGACAGAATATAGGGTTATGGCAACCTCAATGGCAGAGGTGATGTGGCTTACAGGTCGATTTCAGGATCTTGGGGTGGAAATTCAGGCTCTAATATTTGTATTCATAGATAGCAAGACTGCTATTCAGATTGATGCCAATCCAGTTTTTCATGAAAGAACAAAACACATTTACATAAATTGTCATTTTATCAGGGAGAAAATACAAGCAGGATTAATCAACACATTCTACTTACCTTCTGAGCACCAACCTGCTGATCTACTTACAAAAGCACTTGATCGACAACAACATGCTATTCTAATATCCAAGCTAGTAATGAAGAATATATTCATATCTCCTAGCTTGATGGAGGGTGTGAAAGAACTAGGAAAGTGTACCCTAGTTCCATGAGTAACATACACTAGATAACTACTATATACCAGTTAGTTGGAGTTAGTTAAGTTTGTTAGGATGGTGGTTATTCTTGTTGCATGGTTAATTAGAAGTTGTTAGAAGTAATTATCTAGAGTCTTCTAGTTGACATTATGTATATATATACACTTGTAAGCACATTTGCAATAACAATATATTCTTCCCAATCTCTCTCTACTCTTCTCTCTCTCACTCTCTCTCTCACAACTAAACCTCAGAACCAAACTACTTCTTCTTCTTTTGTCTCTCAAACTATTTGGGACCTACACATTGTAAATAACAATCAATGAATTGCTTATTTCAACACAAATAATTATTTAACTCTCAAATTGGTTAACTTCAAATAAATTGGGACGTAGGAAAATTACTTCTTCTATCTCAGGTATGTGTCATATTTGCCTTTCTAATTTATCTCAAAAAGATACTATACTTTCTGATAATTTAAAATTAATTTAACTTTAGACTTTTCATTTTACTCATAGTGAGATAATTACAAATCACATAATATTTATAATTTATTTTAGATCATCAAATTTTTTTAATTAAATTCTATATACAATCAAACATTGTCATAAATTAGGACGGATGGAGCAACTGCATAATTAATACTTCGCAATATATGAAAAGAATTGGAGAAAATCATAAACAAAGAATCTTTACCTGAATATTTCTAAATTCATTCCCTTTTGTCATTGCAGTAAAATAAAACCATAAGCATTCTTATGTTTTAGTGAAAAGTAATAAAATTTGTGGGATTAAGGAGAAACGTGGAGTAATAACATTGTGAACGTTCCATTTTGTGTCCACAAAATTTGAACACAACTTTATGACATCATAAAAAATGTGTCATGCCTGATCAAAGGCCTTGTCGACTAAAAACTTCTCGAATGCAAAATTCTTTGTTTTTATTTCAATGTGAATTCATACAATCAATCGTCGAATTATAAAGTTTTATGAACAGAGGTCTAAATGATACTTATAACAAGTAAGCCCACTTTCATTGTTAATATATGAGAAAATTCCACACGTTTTGGATGCTTTGATTTTTGGGTGTGTCCCACTATTTTTAACTGTTCTTTTTTTTGCCCGTGTGACCAGGGCACTGACTACAAAACTCCGTTAATAGTGACCGCTGAATATGCAAGGCATTTCACTTTTAAAAATTGAACCACTATATTCGAATCAAATTAATTACTACTCTAGTGTAGACGTCGACGAATGATACAAATGTAAGTCATAATTGAATGTACCTAAGAATGCGTTTGAGCACATTCATCTCTTTAATTCTGAGATCATTTGATATGGCTTGTATTTGTATCTTTCGTCGACGTCTACACTTGTCTCATATACAGATGCTGATTGAGGTGGTTTTCCGGATACCAGACGTTCTACGTCTGACTATTGTATGTCATTCAAAAAAAATTGTCTCCTCTTAATTTGGCATAAAATTTAATAAAGTAGAGAATTTTTTTAAAATTTGTGGTCTCAAACATGTCATGTGGAAAGTTGGAATAAAAGAGTTAACAAAAAAGGAAAAAAATATTCTCTTATAAACGAATTAAAAAGGAAATGAAATCTTTTTTTAAACGGAGGGAGTAGTAATATCTTTCTTTAGGATTAAGTTGCGAGATTTTTTCTATTGTTTTGGTTCAGTGTACCACACAACAGTTGTCTGAAAAACAAATTAAAAAATTGTATTATGAAACATTAAAAAAACGGCAAAAAAAAGAAAAGAAATTGAACTTATCAGTCGACTATAGTATTTTGTGGTGTTTGATATATAGCATGATGGCCTCCCACTTGGCGTAATTTTGCTGTAGCAACGATGACTAGTATAACCGTACAGTTGTGTAATGAGGACTGCTATCACAAATTCCTTTCTAGATTCCAAATATTGCTGACTTCTCTCTTTTCTTATTCAGACTAATCATTCCATATTGCAATACGACCAAGTACTAACGCCATCCCATGGACCATATGCTTACAATGGAAAGTCCATGGTTTTTGTTTTTACTACATTCTATGCTCGTTGGTCCACGATATTCATTCAGAGTATCAAGAACAAAAACACCAAATAAGCTAACGGAGTTCAGTATTACATATTCTTTTTAACCTATTTACCTAGTGTAACTTTTCGGTGAATGAGTCTCAATTGACGTCCCTTGAACAAGGGTAGCTTTACCACTGATCGATTGTGAAAGTTGAAAGAGAAAAATATAAAAGCTAGAAGACCTTCGACGAGAGTGAAACATGTCGTAAAAGATGTAAGATGATGTTTTAACTACAGTCAGATCTCTCTATAACAATCATCATTTATAACAACATTTTAATAAAACGACCTAGTTTACTTTAGAATCGACTTTTATATTATATTGTATATTTGTATTATATTGAAAGAAATAATTTCTTGATTATTTTAATTAATGAATGAGTATATATACAATTTACAATTCATAATATGAAAAATCCTATTCCATTCTACTCCCAAAATCCTATTCTATTTGTACAAGAATTCTACAATTATCGTAAGTGTACAATACTAATTAAATACAAATAATATTTTATCAAAATTGAGATATACACGATAGTGTATACCGTGTATATGCCGTGTATATACCATGTATATGGATGTATATTTTCACACCCCACGGTATAGCGGGCAGTCGTCGTACGCTGAGACTGTCCCTAAAATCTTCAAAAAAAAAACCAACGGAAGACCCTTAGTAAAGATGTCTGCAATTTGGTACCTAAAAGGGACATGTAAGACACGTACTTGTCCATGAGCTACCTTTTCGTGAACAAAGTGGATATCCATCTCGATGTGTTTAGTGCACTGATGTTGAACCGGATTACCAGAAAGATAGACTACACTGATATTATCACAATACACCAAGGTAGCTTTCAGAATGGGACAATGGAGCTTTAAGAGAAGATTACTTAACCAACATGATTCAAATACCACATTGGTCACCCCTCGATACTCGGCCTCTACACTGGAGCGTGATAATGTAGAATGTCGCTTTGCAGACTATGAGACCAAGTTATTACCAAGAAGCATCCTGATAGCAGAGCGTGGAGCGTATGGTATCAGGAGATCCACCCCTATCAACATTTATATACGAGACAAATGTAGAGACGAACGAGGGATATAGATGCAAACCATAGTCAAGTGTTCCCTGAATGTAGCGTATAATGTGTTTGAGCGCATTCATGTGCTCAACCCTAGGATCATGCATAAACAAACACACCTGATGTACGACTTATATAATATCTGGTCTCGTGAACGTAAAATACTTAAGAGCTCTTGCAAAACTGCGATATTGGGTGGGATTATCGTAAGGTGAGCTAGCCGCGGCACCCAGTTTGGGTTTAGTATCAACAGGATTGGAAGTAGACTTACACGAGGAGGACATACCAGCTCACTCAATGATCTCAGCGGCGTACTTCTGTTGTGAGAGGAATAAACCACTTGTATGATGAATGTCATCAATTCCCAAGAAATAACTCAAGGGTCTCAAGTCTTTCATAGCATACTCAGAAATGAGTAGAGTCATGATAGACTTGCGTAAATCATCAAAAGAAGCAGTCAAGATAATATCATCCAAATATAATAGAATATATATCAGGGAAGTACCACAACGATAGATGAACAGAAAATTATCAGATATGTTGTGAGAAAATCCAAGAGTGGATACAAAGTCAGCAAATCACTTATACCATGTCCGGGGGGCCTGCTTAAGTTCATACAAGGACTTCTTCAACAAACATACATGATTAGGATATGTAGGGTCTCTAAAATCCAAGGGTTGATGCATGTAAACGGTCTCCTGGAGATCATAATGTAAGAAAGCATTCTTCACAGCTAGTTGATGAATGGACAGACTTTTGAAAGAGTGTCACGCCCCAAATATTCCTAAGTCTTTACTTAGGGCGTGATGCCACCTGGACAATTATTTTCCACCAGGAGCACCATTTAATTCTCTTTATTTAGAAATTTAAACTTATATTCAAATACGGAACTATTAATAAAAAAAACAATAAAGAAATTTGTTTATGACTTTATTGAAAATATAACGCGAGCCCATACTCGTGCAAATATTGTTTCTACATAGACATACTGACAAATATTATTCTAAGTTGGAAGGGAGCCCATTCCACGGGCGTTTCTGAGACAGGCCGGCGTTACGAACACGGCGAGTACGAGCCCAAGCGATGGACTTGGTATGACAAGAGGTCATGGACTATCGCTAGCCTTGGCGTGGAGCCTTTCCTACATCACGCTTTCAAACATGTTAATAAAAGAGTCGACCTACCGTGCGGTGGTGAGAACCTTACCTGCAATTCAAAGTAACACCACAATATTCCAAGTGCAATCACATTATAACGTAATAAGCATATTGCAAAACATATCGATTACAACATCTTTAAATATCAACAACTCCTCATAGGAAATTCTCGGTTTAACTAACACTTCATTTTATCTCGTATTATCGTTAAGACATTCCCTGCATTTCCACATGTTTATTACATTTACATATTTGTGAGCGTATTCACTTTTCATATTTAGATAGAGGTGAACATGTATTCATCTTTCATATTTGTTGCGGCGTGCAACCCGATCCATGATATTTACGTATTTGTGAACACGTAGTCACTTTACGTTTTGTTGCGGCGTGCAACCCGATCCATTATGTTTACGTATTTGTGAGCGTGTATTCACTTTACGTTTTGTTGCGCGCAACCCGATCCATTATATTTACGTATTTGTGAACATATATTCACTTTACGTTTTGTTGCGGCGTCAACGATCCATTATGTTTACGTATTTGTGAACGGCGTATTCACTTTACGTTTTGTTGCGGCAATCCGATCCATTATATTTACGTATTTGTGAACATATATTCACTTTACGTTTTGTTGCGATGCAACCCGATCCATTATATATTTATATATTTATGTGAACACGTATTCACTTTTCATATTTTTCGAAGATCGAATAAATACTATTCTCTTTTCTAACATTCTGTCATTCATACTTGTAACGATTATAACATTTTAACCATAACTCCAACTAAGGTGTTTCTCAAGCGGAAACTAAGGTAAGACGGGGATCTTTCACTGTACCAAATTTCATTTAAAATTACTTTGGGTAACTAACACAAATTTATCCTCAAAACAGCCACATGAAATTTGTTTCGGCAGAAGTTTTTATTAAACAACACCCAATCTTATAATAGTCATAACTCCTAATCTGTAAACCCGTTCAATCCCCATGAATTCTCAAAACGACGATAACAGAGATCTACACGTCTCCATGTGAACCATTCTTTCATATTCTGTACCATTTGGTACAGTTTTACATTTTTATTCGCTGCCCTTCCTGGATATCGATAGATCCGAGGCAGAAACTTTAAACAGAGATAACTCTCAATTCATAAGTCGGATAGACCCCCGTAAGGTCTCAAAATTTCCACAACAAAGAGATCTAGAACTTTCATTTAGCAACAATTTTCATATTCCCCATATATTAGTACAGTTTTACGTTTCAACGTCCTGCCCTTCTGGATTCCGACGAATCCGAGGCAGAAACTTCAAACTACAATAACTCTCAACTCATAAGTCCGTTTTAATAAATCTTTATATATATCTGTCCGTAACAGAGAGATTTACAACCATGTAAATTTTCATATAATTCTAATAAGTAAAACTCAATAAAAACAGTCCGTAATTATGCCTTTCCGAATTTCGACCAAATCTAAGGCAGGAACTTTGAACTATGATAACTTTCAAACCGTATGTCCATTTTACCTCATTTTTGGTTCTATATGATCATATTAGAGAGGTGTACAATTCTTCCGAATTTCATCAAATTCTAACAATTATAACTCAGTGATAACAGTTCGTAAAGTTCATGACGCAACTAGTTATCTAAACCATCAAAAGTTCAATATTTCTTTTCAACACTCAATTCTTATTCCAACATGTGTTGAACTAAAAATAAAGGATGTTACCAAGAATTTCTGAGTGAGAAAACTCACCTTGTATGTGTGAAATGATTGTTATTCGGTTGCTACAAGGGACCCTTGCTCCCTAGTATTTCTTTTATTGTTATTCTTCTTGCTTTCTTGTTTTTTTTTCCAGAATTTTCTTCTTCTTGTTCCCTTATTTTTTCCTGATTTCTAACCTTTATGCTATGTACTTTGTTTGTATGTAAATACAATGTATAAGTGGAGAGTTTTCTATAACTTATGAGAGGTGAAATGACAAGAGTTGGAGGGGAAATGAAAGGGGGGGGGGGGGGGGGGGGGTAAAGGGAAGGCAAACACTTACGTGCAATGTGCATGCTATGCTGCACTTCTCTTCTTCTTTTTTTCTTTTTATTTTGTTTTTCTTTTGTTTTCTTATTCTTTTGTTTTTCTTTTGTTTTCTTATTTTCATTTCATCTATCTATTTATCCAACTTTAACACTAACTCTATCCCATGCAATTTATTCTTTGTTTTCTTATATATATATATTTTTATTAACTCAACCACAACTATATCTTATATTTTTTTTTCCGGATTTCACATTCTCTCCTCCTTAAGCAACATTCGTCCTCGAATGTGAATAAGGTTGTAACATAATCACATAGACACAATAATGTTTATTGTTATTGTAACACTAATTTGGGGCTTCACATTCTCCCTTCCTTAAGAAGCATTCGTCCTCGAATGTGAATAAGGTCGTACATAATCATTATTATTGTAATAATAATTTAATAATAATTTGGGACTTCACATTCTCCCTTCCTTAAGCAACATTCGTCCTCGAATGTGAATAAGGTCGTAACATAAGCACATACACAGACAAATAGCACACATATGAAGTACTATGTAACACATTTTTTTCTTATTACCTTAGTCAAATAGGAACGGATATTTGACTTTCATCGCCTCCTCCGCTTCCCAGGTGGCTTCCTCGGTGGAGTGGTTCCTCCATAGGACCTTCACGGAAGCAATATCTTTATTCCTAAGGCGCTTAACCTTCCTATCAAGTATTTCCACCTAACTTCATATGAAGCTCTCATTAAGAATTATCTCTGGGAAGGATGGCGTGACTTGGATCGTGCAAATATTTTAGTAACATTGACACATGAAATCTGGATGCCTTGCTTCCAGCTCTTGTGGAAGTGCTAATTCGTAAGCCACATTCCCACTCTTGCAAGATCTCATATGGCCCAATAAACCTTGGGCTCGATTTTCCTTTCTTACCAAAACGCATAACTCCCCATTGGGGACACTTTTAAAAATACTTTCTCCTCTTGAAATTCAAGGTCTCTTTTAGATGATCCGCATAGGACTTATAGCGACTATGAGCTGTTTTGATCCTCTCTGAATCATCATGCCTTACCGTTTGTTTCTGAATGACTTGGTCCGAAACGATGTGTCTACCCACCTCGAACCATCAGTGGAGACTACATTTTCGTCCATATAATGCTTCAAGCGGCCATTTGTATGCTAGAGTGAAAACTATTGTTGTGGCGAATTCAATTAGACATAGATGGTCCAACCACTTTACGAAAATCTAACACACAAGATCGCGACATGTCTCGAGTGTTTGAATTGTTCGCTCGACTTGCCCGTCGTTTCGGGTGGAAAGTCGCTTAACAACTTTTGTCGAGACCTGTGGAAACTTTGCCAAAAGTGTGAGGTGAAGCAGGAACCCTATCTGAAATAATTTGTAAAGGAATCTCGTGTAACCGCACAATCTCCTTTAAATAAATGCTGTGCGTCTTGTGGTGCGCGATCGTAGTCTTGGCCAGTAAGAAATGGGTGACTTTGTAAGCCGATCAACAATCACCCAAATAGAATCGTATTCTTCTCGAGTTTTCAGACCGATTCTGAAATCCATATGAATTGCCTCCCATTTCCACATGGGGACTCGATGTCTGAAGTAATCCGCGGTTTTGATGTTCGACTTTCACTGGCGACATACAAGACACCTCCCGACAAACTCCGACGTCTTTCTTCATCCCGCCCCACCGAATTTGCCTTGAGGTCCTGATACATTTTGTTGACTGGATGAATGGAATATCTTGTGTTGTGACCTCCTCTAAGATCTTCCTCCTTAGATCCTTTACCTTAGCACGTATCCTGCCCTTAAACCGGGCGGTTCCGTCATTATCTCCCGATATGGCGTGAAGGTTTTCCTGTTGGATTCTCTCCGAAATCCAACAAACTCAGTATCCTCAAACCGACTTTCTTTTATTTACGAAGCTAAGGCGATGCGAGGTATCATGTACCACCACCCTACCTTCACCCATCTCGGTTAAGCTAACCCAGGGTTTCCCGATCTTTGTACCTCCGAGCGATACCCTGCTTTGTATTGCCAAATGGGCTGTGCCCGTTGATCTCTCTTGAGTCGTCACCACCACGTTAGCTTTCGAGATGGTAAAGAATACTAAGGTCATAATCCTTAAGCAACTCTAACCATCTTCTTTGCCGGAGATTCAAATCCTTCGCGTGGTTATATCGCAAACTCTTATGATCTGTAAATATATCCACATGCACACCATACAAATAATGTCTCCATATTCGTAAGGCAAACACCACGCAGACTAATTCCAAGTCATGAGTTGGGTAATTTTTCTCATGTATCTTGATTGTCTAGATGCATACGCGATAACCTTTCCAAATCGCATCAAGACACGTCCTAACCCAACTCTAGATGCATCGCGATAGGCGTGAACCCTTCCCGTCCGATGGTAAGGTTAAGACTGGTGCAGTAGTCAACAATTCCTTTAGTCTCTGAAAACTTGCCTCACATGCTTCTGACCACTGGTACTTAACCGCTTTTTGAGTCAACCGGGTCAAAGAAGCAACAAGACTAGAAAAACCTTTTACGAATCTTCTATAATACCCACCAAACCAGAAACTTCTAACCTCTGTCGAGTGGTCGGTTTTGGCGATTCTTTCTTCTATCTTACGGGGTCTACCATAATTTCATCCCTTGACACAACATGGCCCAAAAAGGCTACCTTTTCCAATCAAAATTCACACTTTGAAAATTTAGCATATAGTTTCTCCTGTTTCAAGACTTGAAGCACTACCCTCAGTTGCTCTTCATGTTCTTCAACACTCTTCTCAGAGATTAGGATATCATCTATGAACACAATCACGAACAAATCTAGGAATGGTTTGAAGATTCTGTTCATTAAATCCATAAAAGCTGCTGGGGCATTGGTTAACCCAAAAGACATGACCAAGAACTCATAATGGCCGTATCGGGTTCTAAAGGTTGTTTTGGATATATCATCTGGATTTATTTTCAGCTGGTGATATCCCGAACGGAGATCAATCTTGGAAAAATAGCTAGCTCCCTGAAGTTGGTCAAAAAGATCATCGATTCTTGGTAATGGGTATCGGTTCTTGATCGTGACCTTATTGAGCTGCCGATAATCGATGCACATTCGGAGCGATCCGTCTTTCTTTTTCACAAACAGGACTGGTGCACCCCACGGGGAAACACTAGGCCTTATAAAGCCTTTATCCAGAAGATCCTTCAATTGTTCTTTTAACTCCCTCAATTCAGCTGGGGCCATTCGATATGGAGGAATAGAAATGGGTCTTGTACCCGAAATTAACTCTATAGCAAACTCCACTTCTCTATCCGGAGGAAGGCTGAAGATCTTCAGGAAAAACCTCGGAAAATTTCGAACAATAGGAACATCATTCACCGAGGATTCTTTTTGGGTATCCACTATATTAGCCGATATCATACTCCACTCGTGACTTCTCGATAACTTTTGAGCCCTAAGGTATGAAATAGGCGACTGAGGATATTCCAACCCTAACCCTTATAACAACTTCTGGTTCTCCGGGAAAAGTTAATCTCACTATCTTTCGTCGACATTCCAACATGGCATAACATGCCGACAACCAATCCATACCCAAAATGACGTCGAAGTCTACCATATCAAGTAGTACTAGGTTCACCATTGTTCCCCTGCCATTCACTTCTAATGGAAAATTATTTACCACCCGAGAGGCCAAAATTGAGGCCCCTACTGGTGTCATAACCTCAACAGGTTCACTTAAATAAGAAGGTTCTACATGTAAATTCTTAGCAAAGCTCATTGACACATATGAAAATGTAGGCGGGATCGTATAATACAAATGCAGGAATACTCGAGACTAGCAAAATACCAGTGACCACCGCGTTAGATGCTTCGCCTCATTCCTGCAGGCAAAGCGTGAGCCGATTAAATTGTTGGATTGTTGACCTCACGACTGGCGGGGTTGGTTTCCGATTTCCCACAGCGATTGTGGTTGCTTGACCTCCCGAATATATTGAGTTTGGGTCACTTCTTGCAATCCACAGCACGGGCACGACTCTCCACGATTATAACATGTCTTCGTTAAGAGCGACATTCTCGAGTGTGTTTTCTTTGACAAATCTTACAATCGGTTTGTCGCCTCCCGTGTTAGGGTTGGTGGCCTTGTCCTTGCTACCTTGGTAATTAGACCAATGTGCCCTTAGGCTTGAAATAAGATCGACCCACGATTGGTTCGGTCTGAAGATCCCTTACTAAACTCCCGCTTGATTTTGACTCGTTAAATGATCCGGCGTCCAAATCTCTTTTGTGAATATTCTCTTTTGCTTTAGCGAAACCTTCTACCCTCAAAGCCATATCGACAATCGAAGATAAGTTCGATCGTTGGCTAACGCCACCACCTTCTACGCTATGTTCGGTTTAAACCTCTGCAAATCGCTTTACTCTATCCATTTCTCAGGGACGACATGTGTGTTGTATCACGATAACCTCATGACGTGTATCATATTCTTGTACACTACGGTCACCTTGCTTCAATTGTTCAAACTCCATCCGGCGCGTCCTCGCGTATTAGTCATAAATTTCAATGAATGCCGCTCAACCTCCCGAGTCATTGGTGGTGACATCGGGGGCGTTTTTCCTAAATTCCTCCACCACACCGCGTCATCCACTAGTCGATGCGCTACCAAGTTGGCGCCTGCGTCTCCACGCGTCAATGTGAACATTAAGTCTTCAACTTCATCGAGGAATACCATCGGTCGGCCTTGGGGTCCTTCCCCGAGTACATGGTTCTCTTCTCCTCATAAAATTTGCCCATAGCCTATCGTGCATCGCTGGGATTCTACACTCCCGATGCGAGTGCGATCCTGGTCCACGGGCGTGCAGTTCTGGTTCGGGATATGAGAGACACTGGGTGCGCGGAACCATGTGTGGAAGCTGCGGTGTCATTAACTCTATGAGTCTATCTAGTTTTTGTCCCACCGTTTCTTGGGCCATTTGAATCTCGTTCTCTCAACATTTTCTCCGACATTTTCTCGCTCCTTCGCATACACCACTACGTCAATTGGAGGTACATGAGCCGTGATGAACCTCCTCTTGAGCCCCGGATTTGTGAATTCACCATTTTACGTGAAGACAAACATACTCATATTTTAGAAGGCGGAATGTCTATTCTAGCTCCTAAATTTTCTTATAGTTCATAAGCATGCAACACCACAATATGCCAACAAGAAAAATAATTTAATTAAACATATCCTTTCTTTCTTGTATTCATAGCACTTCATTCATCATATTTTAAAATAACAATGTCATGACTACAATACATCACATCAGTCAACTCGCCGTTGTGCGACCCGCATAATTCTTAGCATCGAAGCAGACACCTACTATCACACGTTCTAAAGGGCTTAACCGCATGATTCGTCTATTCTGCAGGTTGGTATTCAACTCCCTGTGAACCTTCCTTTTTGCTTCTCTTTTCATATAGTTCATTTTATATCTTACTCCTCTTACATGATGCAGAAATTGGTGCAATGAATTTTCTGTAATATCTTCTCTTAGCATCCTTGCCTTTCTGAATTCTGAATGAAACTTTTCGGGACTAATTGACTATTATCTGTAGTATGACTCCAATTGAAAAGTTGAAGAAGGTCGGGTAGTATGAACGCCTTATCCTTCTAGTCCTAAGCAAATATGTACATAGTACGATTGTGTCATCAATGTACTCATCAAAATCACCTTCTGAGTCCATCTTGCGACGCATGAACTCCCTCTGAGCTCTCATTTCCTTTGCCTGTTCCATGAGTACTTCCCTTTTGTTGGAACTCGCCTTATAATCACCATCTACACAAATCATATTAGTCAGTATAACGTTGTACAATCCCCTTTTCTAACCCGTGTGAAGGAGGTAGTACGAGAAATCAAGTCTTTGAAAAGACTCAAGGTAGGCACGAGAAGAGTACGAAAGAAGGGAAACTTTAGGATGTTATTCCGTTCACTTATTACTAAGGTGGCGCGCACACCGTCGCAATAAGTAACCGTTTAAACACCCAACTCGAAGGAAACTTTCTAGAATCTCTTAACCTGGTTTAGCTTTGATACCAACTTGTCACGCCCCAAATATTCCTAAGTCTTTACTTAGGGCGTGATGGCACCTGGACAATTATTTTCCACCAGGAGCACCATTTAATTCTCTTTATTTAGAAATTTAAACTTATATTCAAATACGGAACTATTAATAAAAAAAACAATAAAGAAATTTGTTTATGACTTTATTGAAAATATAACGCGAGCCCATACTCGTGCAAATATTGTTTCTACATAGACATACTGACAAATATTATTCTAAGTTGGAAGGGAGCCCATTCCACACGGGCATTTCCCGAGACACTGAACCGACATTCAACTGACGAGTACCAAGCCCAAGCAATGGACTTGGTATGACAAGAGGTCATGGACTATCGCTAGCCTTGGCGTGGAGCCTTTCCTCTATCACGCTTTCAAACATGTTAAATAAAAGAGTCACCTACCATCCGGGTGAGGTGAACCTTACCCTGCAATTCAAAGTAACACCACAATATTCCAAGTGCAATCACATTATAACGTAATAAGCATATTGCAAAACATATCAAAGTTCTGACATCTTTAAATATGCAACAACTCCTCATAGGAAATTCTCGGTTTAACTAACACTTCATTTTATCTCGTATTATCGTTAAGACATTCCCTGCATTTCCACATGTTTATTACATTTACATATTTGTGAACGCGTATTCACTTTTCATATTTATATATAGGTGAACATGTATTCATCTTTCATATTTGTTGCGTGCGCAACCCGATCCATTATATTTACGTATTTGTGAACACGTATTCACTTTACGTTTTGTTGCGGCGTGCAACCCGATCCATTATGTTTACGTATTTGTGAGCGTGTATTCACTTTACGTTTTGTTGCGCGTGCAACCCGATCCATTATATTTACGTATTTGTGAACATATATTCACTTTACGTTTTGTTGCGCGCAACCCGATCCATTATGTTTACGTATTTGTGAACGCGTATTCACTTTACGTTTTGTTGCGGCGTGCAATCCGATCCATTATATTTACGTATTTGTGAACATATATTCACTTTACGTTTTGTTGCGGCGTGCAACCCGATCCATTATATATTTATATATTTATGTGAACACGTATGCACTTTTCATATTTTTCGTAAGATCAAATAAATACTATTCTCTTTTCTAACATTACATCATTCATACTTGTAACGATTATAACATTTTAACCATAACTCCAACTAAGGTGTTTCTCAGCGGAAACTAAGGTAAGGCGGGATATTTTACTGTACCAAATTTCATTTAAAACTACTTTGGGTAACTAACACAAATTTATCCTCAAAACAGCCACATGAAATTTGTTTCGGCAGAAGTTTTTATTAAACAACACCCAATCTTATAATAGTCACAACTCCTAATCTGTAAACCCGTTCAATTCCCATAAATTCTCAAAACGACGATAACAGAGATCTACACGTCTCCATGTGAACCATTCTTTCATATTCTGTACCATTTGGTACAGTTTTACACTTTTATTCGCTGCCCTTCCTGGATATCGATAGATCCGAGGCAGAAACTTTAAACAGAGATAACTCTCAATTCATAAGTCGGATAGACCCCCGTAAGGTCTCCAAATGTCCACAACAAAGAGATCTAGAACTTTCATTTAGCAACAATTTTCATATTCTCCATAGATTAGTACAGTTTTACGTTTCAACGTCCTGCCCTTCTGGATTCCGACGAATCCGAGGCAGCAACTTCAAACTACAATAACTCTCAACTCGTAAGTCCGTTTTAATAAATCTTTATATATATCTGTCCGTAACAGAGAGATTTACAACCATGTAAATTTTCATATAATTTTAATAAGTAAAACTCAATAAAAACAGTCCGTAATTATGCCTTTCCGAATTTCGACCAAATCTAAGGCAGGAACTTTTAACTATGATAACTTTCAAACCGTATGTCCATTTTACCTCATTTTTGGTTCTATATGATCATATTAGAGAGGTGTACAATTCTTCCGAATTTCATCAAATTCTAACAATTATAACTCAGTGATAACAGTTCGTAAAGTTCATGACGCAACTAGTTATCTAAACCATCAAAAGTTCAATATTTCTTTTCAACACTCAATTCTTATTCCAACATGTGTTGAACTAAAAATAAAGGATGTTACCAAGAATTTCTGAGTGAGAAAACTCACCTTGTATGTGTGAAATGATTGTTATTCGGTTGCTACAAGGGACCCTTGCTACTTTGTATTTCTTTTATTGTTATTGTTCTTGCTTTCTTGTTTTTTTTTCCAGAATTTTCTTCTTCTTGTTCCCTTATTTTTTCCTGATTTCTAACCTTTATGCTATGTACTTTGTTTGTATGTAAATACAATGTATAAGTGGAGAGTTTTCTATAACTTATGAGAGGTGAAATGACAAGAGTTGGAGGGGAAATGAAAAGGGGAGGGTAAAGGGAAGGCAAACACTTACGTGCAATGTGCATGCTATGCTGCACTTCTCTTCTTCTTTTTTTCTTTTTATTTTGTTTTTCTTTTGTTTTCTTATTCTTTTGTTTTTCTTTTGTTTTCTCATTTTCATTTCATCTATCTATTTATCCAACTTTAACACTAACTCTATCCCATGCAATTTATTCTTTGTTTTCTTATATATATATTTTTATTAACTCAACCACAACTATATCTTATATTTTTTTTTTCCGGATTTCACAAAGAGTCAGACTGAAAACAATGTAAATGGTAGTCGGTTTGACCACAAGACTAAATGTTTCACCACAATCCACGACAACCTGTTGCATTTTACCATCACCTACAAGACGAGCCTTATGTGTCGTAAAAAACATCAGAATTATCTGTATGAGTAAAAATCCACATAGACTGAAGAATATTAACACCAGAATACCGCGATTTTTGCCATTATTTTTACTGTTTTGACCTTTCTTTCCACTACCGTTGTTGCGGTTTTGGCCCGAATTATCAACAAAATCGTGAGTTATTGGACGTAGTCATCATCGCCATGGAACTGGCGTTGGTAGACACCTTCTTGGCCAAGCCAGCTTCTTCTAACATGGGCATCAAATGGGCTTGATAAAACTAGGGAAGGGGATTACTTTGATGGAGTAGAGTCCCAACACCACTATAGGCCTCAGATAGGCCTACAACCATTTGTAGAACAAGACAATCATTGATAGCAGGCGCTCCAACGTTACGTAGTTGGTCCACCAATTCCTTGAGCCGTTTATAATAAGCTGAAACATTCAAAAAATCTTCCATGTTGACTTGTGAAAACTCTTGCTCAAGAGTGACAACTCGGGAATGTTTGTTATCCTGTAATATATCACGCAATCTATCCTAGGTAGTCATAGACATAGTGTCTGGTTTAATGATTGTCTGTAAAAGGTCAGTAGAAATATTGGAGTAAATCCACTAAATGGTGGTAGCATCAAGGGTTATCCATAACTGAGAATCGGGGGTAGGTACACCAGTTGTGCCACGCACTGGAGGAATGATATGATAGAGGACTTGATGTGAGATTGCATGAATTTTGAATAATTATGCTCACGTAATATATCAGACATTTTTCATCTCAAGAACAATAGGGATGTGATTCTTGATGTTGGAAATAACAAGGGAATGATGAAACAAGTTCTTTGTTGTATACATAACGAAAGAACAATAGGTGAATTAGGGATTGGAAAAAAATTTGGGAAGAAAGGAGGAAGAAGTGCACAGAATCCGAGGAGAAGCATGAAAATCAAGGCAGTGGAAGGTGTTTCGGATGAAGTGATTGAATACTAGACTTCTGATACCATGAAAGAAATAACCCCTTGATTATTTTTATTAATGGATGAATATATATACAATTTACAATTTCCATAATATGAAAAATCATATTCCTATTCTACTCCCAAAACTCTATTCTATTTGTACAAAAATTCTACAATTATGGTAAGTGTACAATGCTAATTAAATACAAATAATAATTTACCAAAATTGGGATGTACACTACAGTGTATGTCGTGTATATACCATATATATGGATGTATATTTTCACACCCCCACAGTCATACTGGACGATCGTCGTACGCTGAGACTATCCCTAAAATCATCAAATAGAACCGACGAAAGACCCTTAGTAAAGATGTCTGCAATTTGGTACCTAGAAGGGACATGTAAGACACGTACTTGTCCATGAGCTACCTTTTCGCGAACAAAGTGGATATCCATCTCGATGTGTTTAGTGCACTGATATTGAACAGGATTACCAGAAAGATAAACTGCACTAATATTATCACAATACACCAAGGTAGCTTTCTGAATGGGACAATGGAGCTCTAAGAGAAGATTACGTAACCAACATGATTCAGATACCACATTGGTCACCCCTAAATACTTGACCTCTGCACTAGAGTGTGATAATGTAGACTGTCGCTTTGCAGACCATGAGACCAAGTTATCACCAAGAAACATACAATAACCGAACGTGGAGCATATGGTATCAGGACATCCACCATAATCAACATCTGTATACGAGACAAAGGTAGAGACGGACGAGGGATATAGATGCAAGCCATAGTCAAGTGTTCCTGTGTTTGAGTGCATTCATGTGCTCAACCCTAGTATAATGCATAAAAAAGCACACCTGATGTACGACATATATAATATATGGTCTCATGAATGTAAGATACTGAAGAGATTCTGCAAGACTGCGATAGTGAGTGGGATTTTCGTAAGGTGAGCTGGCCGCGACACCCAGTTTGGGTTTAGTATCAACATGAGTGGAAGTAGACTTACACGAGGACATACCAGCTCGCTCAATGATCTCAGCGGCGTACTTCTGTTGTGAGGGGAATAACGCACCTGTATGATTGTTAGGCATGTTTTGTATACACTTTTTGAGTCATTTTAGTTAGTATTTTACTCATTTGGTTTGTGTTTAGTATAGTGTTAGGATTGTTTTTCTTTCTTTTGAGTCGCAACGGTTCTAAATGAAAAAATGGCAAAAAGAAGCTAAAAGTGGACAGAAAAGACAGAAAATGAGCCCCCGAAGCAAAAAGGACGAAAGTTGGCAGATCAGGACGAAAGACTGTAGGACCGCGGTGCCGGACCACAGTGCCATAATTACTGAGAAGCTGCAGTACTTTCGGCTCCACGGTGCTATTCTGTAGTACCGCGATGCCGATGCGGGAATTTTTAGTCCGAAATAGAATTGGCGAGGGGCAAAAGGGTCCAAGGCATACATTTTTGACAACATATATAAACCCTTGGGACAGATTTTAGGGATTATTCTATCACATATCATCTCTCAGAACGAAACACAACTTTGGAGGCTACAATTGGAGACCTAGTTCTAAGTAATTTTTCTTTCTTTAGTTTTCAATTCAGTTCATGTTTGAATTTGTATTAGTTCTTAGCATGTCTATGGCTAGGAGCTAAACACTTTATTAGGGTTTTCCTATTGAATCGCTTGAAACTCTTATTCATGAATTAATGCATTAGTTTGATTTTCTTCTTCACTTGATTAAAATTTATTCAATATTGGTATGAATGTTTGATAGTTAATTGATCACTACTTATCATAATCTATATGATTTCGAATTAAGAACCGAGAGGAGAGATTTGGATATGATGTAATTGAATAGACATAGGTTAAACTCGCGGACGAAAGTACCCCGATACTTTTGTAGCATTATAGGTTATTGTTCTTAATCCTCCTATGTGGTAAAACCTATCATAGAAATATAGAAGATTTCTGCACTGGGGTTTAGCGATTATATATCCTAACTGTAATATAAGACAGTCTAGTTAATCGCTATCTTAACGTAGAAGAAAAAGTCATTCTAGTTGCATTAAGGATTGAAAAGAGTGGATAGTTGAGGATATTGGAAGCCCTAATTCATTCATAACTGATTAAACCTCAATAATTTAGTTTAATTCTTGAAATTACTCTAGTAGTGTTAGATAAACCCAAATCAACCATCGCTTGCCAAATGAATAACCTATAATAGATATTCAGTGATTAGAAACCAGTCTCTGTGGATGATATTCGGTCTTATCAGACTATATTACTTGTAACGATACGTACACTTGCGTTAGCAATTGGAAATCGGCCTAACAAGTTTTGGCGCCGTTGCCGGGGACTGTCGTACTTTCAATATCGAATTATCTATTCTTATTTCTAATTTGATTTGTATAAATTTGGTTATGTTATTTTATTTCTAATTTAGTTGCTCCAGGAACAAGTTTCTAACTTGTTATGCGAGCATCTTTTTATCACTGTTTGTTATTTTTCTTATTTTGTAAGTAAAAAAAAAAGGCATGGACTACGACTACTATCAGGGGCAGTGGAATCATCAACAATAGCCTAACCCACAGGTTTCACAGGAAGATCAAAATGAGTTGCAGACAGCCATACTCACGCTCACCAAGTGCCATACTCAGTTTATGGCTGAGACAAGAGTGTCCCTCAAAAATTTGGAGACACAAATAGGATAGCTGATGGATATGGTGATCAATGTACCGTAAGAAAATATGTCTAGCGACACAGTTGTGGGAAGTGATAAGCAAAGTGAGGAACCTGAACCACAACAAGCTGTTGAGAATAATGAGGAATTGAGAGAGATAATTGGTGTAGAGAAAGAAGAGGTTACTGAGATCCAATTTTTCACCTTTTTGGATTCCTTGGAATTTGTTTTCCTATACCCGTTGTAGAAAAGACACCACCAACTATCATTGCTGATCCCCAACCAGAAAGTCCATACCCTCAAGGGCACCCCCTAAAGTTGAGAGATGTAGGGAGTTTCACTGATCCCTACATTATAGAGAGCCTAGAAGACAAGTCTGCATTGTGTAATTGGGGGATAATCTTAGATATGAGGCCTTTGTTTGAAAAAATGTTGTAGGAGAAGCGAGACCTGCAACAATAACTGTGCGGATTGCAAGCAGTTCGTCGAAGGATCCACTGGGCACTAGTAAAGATTAACTGCGTCGGCTAAAAGACGTTAACGACATCGTTTGTTGGGAGGCAACCCAATATTTATTAATTATGTTAGTTTGATTTTCTGTTTTAGTTTGTTTTATTTTATCTTGAACAGTCTCACAGTATTGGCTCCTTGTCTTATGTTTTTTATGTCAGGTGGAATGGGAACTAAAGTGTCAAAATGCTGAAATCTAGAAATTCAGAAAGTCCCAGGTCTGTGCAATTTCAAGAATGTCCTCTCAAACCTCCGTTATGACCGTTGCGTTGTGTCAGTAAGTGTCCGTCATTTTTAGTCTTCACACATTGGGGACCATGTGTCGTTTAAGTTTGTGAGAGAGTTCTTTCTTATTTTATTTTTGTGTGTCTGTTTTTAAGTCTTTTTTATTGAGTTTTTGTGTCTTTTATTGTATCTATATGAGTCAATTTTTTTATGATCATGCATGTTGTAGCTGTTTGAAATGCCTAGTGAATTAAGTGGGATAATGTAATGGAATTAGAAGCTAAAATCTATGTGCTTAAGTTAGATATGCCAAAAATTCGTGAAAATCTAATTATTTAGGATATTTGTGCTTAGCCTATGTGTTGTCAATTGTGGAATGAATGATTGAAAAATGTCTATGAGGTCTGTTTGCTTGTTATTTGAGGCGAAATAGTTAAGACGTACATGTTTATGGAGATGATTCAGACATTTCTTTGTTAGCCCTTCTTACCATTCATTACTCACCTTGCAATAAATTGTATCCCTTGTCAGGCTCGTTGAGCCTAAAATAAGTTATTTCCTTGACACCCTATGATTCCCTTGTGTGCTATAAGCAGTAATTGAAAAATTGGGATGAAGAAGTGTGAAAAAGAAATATGAAAAGAGAGTGAAAAATTGATGTACCCCAATGAGAAAGATGTAAAAGCTTAAGTTTGTGGGTGTCTATGTGAATTATTTCATGCTCTAAAAAGGGGGGGGGGGGAACGATAGGTGTGAACTGAAAAGAATACCAAAAAGAAGGACAAAATTGTTGAATGAGAAAAACGCTTATGGTACGTAAATGGAGCCGAAATGCATACTCTTACCTACCCCTACCTAAACCTACATTACAATCCTGAAAAGTCCCGAAGATCTCTAAATTGTATGTTTATGATTAGCGGAGAATAACAAGTAAACAGGCCCATAAGTCTTTGAAAAAAATGGAACGAAATTGACATGCATAGGGTAGGTGTTCTTGCTTCCATTGATTATGATTGAAATTAATTTGCGAAATATCTGACTTGAAATTCTAGATTGCTAAATGCATGCTATGTATGTTCCAACATATTATCCCAACTGACATTCATGCTTTTCTAAGTAACCTTGTGCAGCTGCTTGATTAGAGTCTTTTGAGTCAGTTTTCTTTCTGTTTTTTTTTATTTGTTTTTATCTTTGCTCAAGGGCGAGCAAAGGTTAAGTTTGAGGGTATTTGTTAGGCATATTTTGTATACACTTTTTGAGTCATTTTTAGTTAGTTTTACTCATTTCGTTTGTGTTTAGTATATTGTTAGGGTTGTTTTTCTTTCTTTTGAGTAACATCGGTTCTAAATGGAAAATGGCAAAAGAAAGCTAAAAGTGGGCAGAAAAGGAGCTCACGAAGCAAAAAAAACGAAAGTTGGCGATCGACGAAAAGATCGCAGGACGCAGCGCATAATTATCGAGAAGCGCGCAGATTTCGGCACCACGCTGCCATTCTCAGAGTGATGCCGGCGCGAGAATTTCGATCAAATAGAATTGGCGAGGGGCAAAAGGGTCCAAGGCACACGTTTTTGACAACATATATAAACCCTTGGGACAAAATTTAGGGATTATTCTATCACATATCATCTCTCAGAACGCAACACAACTTTGGAGGCTACCATTGGAGACCTAGCTCTAAGTAATGTTTCTTTCTTTAGTTTTCAATTCAGTTCATGTTTGGATTTGTATTAGTTCTTAGCATGTCTATGACTAGGAGCTAAACACTTTATTAGGGTTTTTCTATTGAATCACTTGAAACTCTTATTCATGAATTAATGCATTAGTTTGATTTTCTTCTTCACTTGATTAAGATTTATTCAATATTGGTATGAATGTTTGATAGTTAATTGATCACTAATTATCATAATCTATATGATTTCGAATCAAGAACCGAGAGGAGAGATTTGAATATGATGTAATTGAATAGACATAGGTTAAACTCGTGGACGAAAGTACTTCGATACTTGTGTAGCATTATAGGTTATTGTTCTTAATCCTCCTATGTGGTAAAACCTATCATAGAAATATAGAAGGTTTCTGCACTGAGGTTTAGCGATTATATATCCTAACTGGAATATAAGACAGTCTAGTCAACCGCTATCTTAACGTAGAAGAAGAAGTCATTCTAGTTGTATTAAAAATTGAAAAGAGTGGATAGTTGAGGATATTGGAAGCTCTAATTCCTTCATAACTGATTAAACCTCAATAATTTAATTTAATTCTTACAATTACTCTAGTAGTGTTAGATTAAAACCAAAATCAACCATCGCTTGCCAAATAGATAACCTAGAATAAATGTTCGGTAATTAAAAACCAGTCTATGTGGAGGATATTCGGTCTTACCAGACTATATTACTTGTAACGATACGTACACTTGCGTGAACAATTGGAAATCGGCCTAACAATGATGAGTGACATCAATTCCCAAGAAATAACTCAAGGATCCCAAGTCTTTCATAGTAAACTCAGAAATGAGTAAAGTCATGATAGACTTGCGTAAATCATCAGAAGAATCAGTCAAGATAATATCATCTAAATATATGTCAGAGAAGTACCACGACGATAGATGAACAGAGATTATCAGACATGGTGTGAGAAAACCTAAGAGTAGATACATAGTCGGCAAATCTCTTATACCATACCGGGGGGGGGGGGGGGCTACTTAAGTCCATACAAGGACTTCTTCAACAAACAGACATGATTAGGATATATAGGGACTCTAAAATCCAAGGGTTGATGCATGTAAATGGTCTCCTGAATATCACCATGTAAGAAAACATTCTTTACATCTAGCTGATGAATGGACCAGACTTTTGAAAGAGCCAAACTGAGAACAATGTGAATGGTAGCCGGTTTGACCACATGACTAAATGTTTCACCACAATCTACGCCAACCTGTTGTATTTTACCATCACCTACAAGATGAGTCTTATGTCTCGCAAAGAACTATCAGAATTATCTGTATGAGTAAAAATCCACATAGACCGAAGAATATTAACACCAGAATGCCGCGATTTATGCCATTATTTTTACTGTTTTGACCCTTCTTGCCACCACCGTTGTTGCTGTTTTGGCCCGAATTGTCAACAAAATCGTGAGAGTTATCGGACGTAGTCATCATCGCCACGGAACTGGCGCTGGTAGACGCCTTTTTCCACGCCGGCTTCTTCTAACGTGAGCATCTAACGGGCTTGATAAAACTAGGAAAAGGGATTACTTTGACGGAGTAGAGTTCCAACACCATTATAGGCCTCAGATAGGCCTACAACCATTTATAGAACAAGAGGATCATTTGTAACAGGCACTCCAACGTTACGGAGTTGGTCTGTCAATTCCTTGAGTCATTTACAATAAGATGAAACATTCGGAAAATCTTACATGCTGACTTGTGAAAACTCTTGCTCAAGAGTGACAACTCGGGAATGTTTGTTATCTTGTAATATATCACGCAATCTATCTCAGGTATCCATAGACATAGTGTCTGGTCCAATGATTGTATGTAAAAGGTCGGTAGTAATAGTGGAGTAAATCCACTAAATGACGGTAGCATCAAGAGTTATCCATAACTGAGGATTTTCCTCGGGGGTAGGTACACCAATTGTGCCACGCGCCGGAGGAATGATGTGATGGAGGACTTGATGTGAGAGTGCATGAATTTTGAATAATTTTGTCCACGTCATATATTGGAAGTTTTCCATCTCAGGAACAATATGGATGTGGTTCTTGATGTTGGAAATAACAAGGGCAGGATGAAACAAGTTCTTTGTTGTAGACATAACGAAAGAACAATAGACGAATTAGGGATTGGAAAGAAAATTTGGGAAGAAAAGAGGAAGAAGTGCACGGAATCCGAGGAGAGCACGAGAATCGAGGCAGTGGAAGGTGTTTCGGAAGAAGTGGTTGAAACCTAGACTTCTGATACCATGAAAGAAATAATCCCTTGATTATTTTCATTAATGAATGAATATATATACAATTTACAATTTTCGTAATATGGAAAATCCTATTCTTATTCTACTCTCAAAACCCTATTCTATTTGTACAAGAATTCTACAATTATGGTAAGTGTACAATGCTAATTAAATACAAATAATATTTTACCAAAATTTGGATATACACGGCAGTGTATACCGTGTATATCACGGTCTCCAAATGGTATTTGGTTTCCGTGGTATACACGGTATACACAATGTATTGTATACCGTGTATGTACCATGTATATGAATGCATATTTTTATATATGTCTTTATAAGAGACTTTTGGAAAAAGCCACCGATCTATAAAGATCTCAATATCGTATTCGTCTAGAATTTCCAAAAAAATTGTGTAATAACATCTCTATAGACGCATATATCCCGACAAACCATGATGTTATAGAAAAGTTTGATTGTATTTATAAGTAGTACATTTTAATTAGTACAATTTCATTTCGTAACTTGGTAGCCCTTCATTCTTTATTTTTTTCTCTCTACTAAAGTTGCTATGATTATATGGTTAAATTGTTAGAGAGTGTGGAGGGATAGAGTAACATTATCACAAAATGTAAAATCAATGAACAGACGGAATGAAAACAACTAAAAGGAAGATTGAGTGTGTGTGACAAAAATTGAAAAAAAAAATGGTGTTAAGGAGGATTCATTGCTTGGATAAAGTAATAAAGAGATGAGTGGAGATCAGAAGTCTTAGGCGAGCCGCACCGCACCAAAAATATTATGGCTGGCAAAAATTGGAATCGCTTATCAATTTCTCCAGTATCCCTACTGTACATGTTTTGGGCCCTTCTTACGGGCCTGGCCGGTTTTGGGTCCTTATCTATCTGTCCAAAATGTTGCTTTGTGAATTGTCTTTCCTTATGACTTGTCCATCCATCATCTCTCCCTGTTAGTTAATCTTACAACACCCTCGTGTGTTACTGCACTATAGTCTAACTGAACTAGTCATTAAATAAGTTAAATTTTATAACATTTGTCTTAAAAAAAGAAAAGACAAATATGCTAAACTAGTCCTCAAACTCAAAATCTTGATACAAAAAGAGAGAGAGAAGGCCAGTTAAAGTTACAATGAGACAAAAATCTCCCATAGAGGTCCTTATATAAACCCCATCACTTGCCTCATCAAACAAAAACATTTCTTCCAATTTCTCTCCCTAGTTTATACACTATCCTTAGAAGAAAAAAAATGTGCAAGCCGACAAGTTCACCATTCACCTGCAAATGCGATTCAAACTCACCATACGACGACATGTTTGCCCCTTTGATACCTAAAAGCCCAACAACAAACCAGTTACAATCACATATTAATCATGACCCTTACAAAACCAACAACAAAAAAAACCATCTCTCCATTTTTCATGAAGTTCAATCCATTTCCAACATCGCTTTTCCTATGATCCTCACCGGTCTTTTACTCTACTCCCGGTCCATGATCTCTATGCTTTTCTTAGGCCGGCTCGGTGGTTTAGCCTTAGCTGGCGGTTCACTAGCAATCGGGTTTGCTAACATAACTGGATATTCAATCCTTTCCGGTTTAGCCATGGGTATGGAACCCATTTGTGGACAAGCTTATGGGGCCCAAAAGTATAATCTTCTTGGGCTTACATTACAGAGAAGTGTTCTTTTGCTTCTATTAACTTCATTCCCAATTGCTCTGTTTTGGGTTCACATGAAGACTATTCTTCTCTATTGTGGACAAGATAAGAATATTGCTACTTCGGCACAATCTTATTTATTATATTCGATTCCTGATTTGTTCTCCCAATCTTTACTTCATCCTTTGCGTATTTACCTCAGAACTCAATCTATAACTCTTCCTCTCACTTGTTGCGCTATTTTAGCGATTCTTCTACATATACCTATAAACTTTCTTCTTGTTTGTAAACTTAATTTGGGTGTTAAAGGAGTCGCGTTGAGTAGTGTTTGGACTAATTTTAACCTAGTAGCTTCATTAATTGTTTATATTCTTGTTTCTGGGATATACAAGAAAACATGGGAGAAGGTTTCGATGGAATGCCTTAAAGGATGGAAATCGCTATTGGATTTAGCGATTCCTAGCTGCATTTCGGTATGTTTGGAATGGTGGTGGTACGAGATCATGATTTTGCTATGTGGGTTGTTGATTAACCCCAAAGCAACGGTTGCTTCAATGGGTATTTTAATCCAGACAACTTCATTGATTTATATATTTCCATCTTCGTTGAGTTTCAGTGTGTCAACGAGGGTTGGAAATGAGCTAGGAGCTAGGAGACCAGGTAAAGCCAAGGTTGCTGCCATTGTAGGCCTTGCTGGCAGCTTCATTTTAGGTTTTATAGCTCTATTTTTCGCGGTAACGGTAAGGAACGTTTGGGGCAAGATGTTCACTAATGACAAGGAGATATTGGCGTTAACATCACTTGTTTTACCAATAATTGGGCTTTGTGAACTGGGAAACTGTCCACAAACAACTGGATGTGGGGTTTTGAGAGGAACAGCTAGGCCTAAAGTTGGGGCAAATATAAATTTAGGTTGCTTTTATCTCGTTGGAATGCCAGTAGCAGTGGGGCTAAGTTTTTATGCTGGCTTTGATTTTGAAGGACTTTGGCTTGGATTATTAGCCGCACAGGCTTCTTGTATGCTGACTATGTTGCTTGTTTTGCTTCATACAGATTGGGATTATGAAGTACTTAGAGCCAAAGAACTAACAGAAAACACTACTTGTAGTAATAAGCAACTCAATGAAATTTTTTTATGTTAAAATAATTTGTGTGTTTAGTAATAGATGTATAGAGGGGAGGGGGCAGAGGGTGCATTGATAGATTTTTTTTTTCCTTTTAAATTTGTTTAGACTCTTTTGGTAATGACAAAAGATTGTAGCTGGAAAAACCAACAAGAAGAAAAGGTTCCATTTGTAACCTAGCTGATAAGAAACATATGATGCTGAGAAAATTACTATCAATTTTTGTTCATTGGCTGATTGTACTATCACATGTTCCCTCTTCTATTAGTTTTTGTTTTTTGTTACTTACTTGCATAGAGTAACAAATATAAAATAAGGTAAAAAACAAGAAAAAATTAAGAAGATGGTTCCAAGATCCGTTATATGTGTCTCATGGTGTCTTGCATGCATGGGCTAGCTGGGATAAGATTTGTACAATTATTCCCAAAAAACAAAATCCTAGGTGGCTAAACAACGTCATACACTGCTCGAAGGAAGATGTACAAAGGATGTTTACCAACTCCCCTGCTCAAAATTCTAAGATTATTCATAGCAAATTTGGATTTTAGCAGTGTAATAATCTCATTTTTCAACACAGTGATAGAAATAGTAAGAACAATGTCATCTACATATAACAATAAATAGGCAATGTCACTATCTCGTCCGCTGCCAGTTCCCGCTCACACTCCGCCCTAATACAATAGGCTTGGACACCCAGAAGCTCCTATTTTTAATTTTCTTAGAAACAATAATTTTATTCATTGTAATGAGAAACTTGTCCAAACCTGTGTTTCTTGTCAATTAGGCAAACATGTTCATCTTCCTTTTAATTCATCCGTCAATATTACGTTTGCTCATTTTAAAATTGTTCATGCTGATTTGTGGACGTCCCCATTACTAGCTCTCTGGGTCATAAATATTATCTCGTACTATTGGATGACTACTGTCACTTTATTTAGATTTACCCGCTAAAATTCAAGTCCGAAGTCTTTGCCAAAATTTTAGAATTTTGCACATTTATCAAAACACAATTTGAACGGACCATAAAATCCTTCCAATGTGACAATGACCGTGAATTTTTCAAAAAAATTGCAAAACTAATGGCATGGTCTTTCGTTTTTTGTGTCCTCACACGGTTCCCTCAAAATGGCAAAGCCGAGCGTATCATCCGTACAATTAATAACATGGTCCGCACTCTCATGTTTCATGTCTCTCTCCCTCCCTCCTTTTGGGTTTATGCGGTCAAAATGGTGGTATGTCTTTAATATTTTACCCACTAGTACCCTCCATAACATGACTCCAACCGAAATCTTACACCATAGGATTATCTCTTATGATCACCTTCGAATATTCAGTTGCATGTGTTAACCTAACCTCACTTCCACCGCTCCTCATAAATTAGCCCCCGCACCACTCCGTGTGTCTTCTTAGATTCCCATCAAATCATAGGGGTTATCTGTACTACGACATGTCCACTCGTAAAATTCACGTCTCTCGTTCTGTCACCTTTGACGAGACCTCATTCCCTTTTTCGAACATCCAAAAATTTTGAAAACTGAATTATGAATTTCTAGATGAGTCAGATCTCTCTCCCGTCACCCTTCGGGAACTGTGTCAGCCCAACCCCACCGCCTCATCACAGCCATTTTCTGTCACCCACCAAGTCTGCCCATCGGCGTCCCTGCCACTGATGTCTACTCGAACACCGTCAAGATCGAGTGCCACCACTATCCACTAGATTCACCGGTCATCGTCCCATCCATAGTGCCACTCCTGCAATATCCCCTCTAAGCCGAAACCAATCCAGTGTCAGACGACCATCTAACCGGTCCCATCACCGGACCCATTCCCCCACCGATATCATACCCCACTATAACGATAACTGCGACACCACCTAACCTAGATACCGGCACAAATATCGACCAAACCCAATCGACTTTAACCTCACCAATCGTCACTGTTCCAACACATCGAATCACCACCCTAAACCAACACCCAATCCCGATACCGAGACCTGCACCCACCACACTTCTTCCAACACTCAGTACCCTAGACCAGTCAACCCACACCCTCACCCAGCCTACACCATCACACCACATGAAAAACCATGCCCAACACGGAACCTGTCTACCCAAACAATCTCACATATTCCTTAAAACCCAAAATAACCAAAATGGATCCGACTGGAATCTTGCCATGTGAGAAATTTAATGCTTTAACAAAACAACATACTTGGGACTTGGTTCCTCGTAGGAAGGGGTAAATGTGATCTGTTTTATGCGGTTTTTTCGTCACAAATACATGGATAGTGGGGACTTAGAGAGATATAAGGCAAGACTTGTGGCAAATGACACTACCCAGCAGGAGAGTATTGATTGTTGTGATACATTCAGTCCGATTGTAAAATAGGCTACCATTCGCACAATTCTAAGCATTGCTATGGGAAAGCATTGTCTGATTCATCAGCTTGATGTGAAAAATGTTTTTCTCCATGAAACTTAAGAAATATTGTTTACATGCACCAACTGCCAGGGTTTGTCCATTTAGTAGCTCCTCAGTATGTCTCTTGCCTCCGTAAATCACTTTATGGTTTAAAACAGACACCTAGAGCGTGGTATGATCGATTTGCACAGTTCATTATGCATGTTGGGTTTACATGCAACATATGTGATAATTCACTGTTTACTTTCCATAGAGGTAGTGACATTGCTTATCTATTGTTATATGTGGATGACATTGTTCTTACTGCTTCTACCCCTGTGTTGAAAAATGGGATTATTGCACTGCTCAAATCTGAATTTGCTATGACTCATTTGGGGAAGATGAGTTATTTTTTGGGAATCTCAGTGACTAGATCATCAGACTCTATATTTCTTTACCAGCGTAAGTATGCAGAAGATATCGTGCACAAAGCTAAGATGGACAATTGCAAAATCATATCCACTCGCTGATTCTAAATCCAAACTTAGTGTCACGGATAGTAATCCGGATGCATCATACTCTGTATAGGAGTCTAGCAGGTGCATTTCAGTATCTCACATTCACCAGGCCTGACATTGCTTATGTTGTTCAGCAGGTATGCTTGTTTATGCATTACCCCAGAAATCCTCATTTTACTGCTCTTAAACGTATCATTCGATATGTTAAGGGCATACTTGTTCTGGCCTACATCTATACCCTCCGCACCGAATAGGTTATTACCATACACTGATGCAGATTGGGCAGGCTGTCTAGACACACGTAGTTCTACATCCGGCTACTGTGTGTTTTTGGGAGATAACCTCATATCTTGGTCTGCCAAGCGGCAAGCCATATTATCACGTTCGAGTGCAGAAGTTGAGTATATAGGAGTTGCTAATGTTGTTTCTGAGATCTGTTGGCTCCGAAACCTGCTTTTGAAACTTAAGTGTCCTATACGTAAAACTGGTGTACTGTGATAACATATCCGTTATATACCTGTCTCACAATCCGCTTCAGCATCAACGAACCAAGCATATTGAGCTAGACATTCACTTTGTTCGCGAAAAGGTTGCTCTCGGACATGTTAGAGTATTACATGTTCCTTCTTCTTATCACTACGCGGATATCTTCACGAAATGTCTCCCGAGCCAGTTGTTTATCGACTTCAGATCCAGTCTAAGCGTTCGGCCTCTCATATATTGTGTAAATATTTAGTGATATATAATTATGGTAACTCTTGTAATTAGTACTAGAATTTCTCTTGTATAAGGGATGTATATTGTACACTATATATATTGATATTAATGAGAAAAACTCCCCAAATGAGATTAATTTTATTCTACACTAAAATTATTTAATTTTTATGATGTATATTATTATAATTGTTCAGTTAAAACTCATTAACGCCATTGTTGTTGCATCCGTACAGTTGTTTGCACTGATCAGGTGATGATAAAAAAATTCGTTCATCACTATCTTCAACAAATATTAGTTGACATTTTAGAATTGAGGAATATTCAATTTTGAGTGTAAAATTAAAAACCTGCTTATATGAGAATGAGAAAAACTTCGGATTAATAGTAATATTGAACATTCGTGAAATAGCATGCTACGGTTCCTTCCTTGGCAGCGGCCGGGCTGCATAGACAGAAAGATTATAACATTGATGCAATTTCAAGTTTCACCACTGAGAATTGACATATATAAATATATGCCCTTGTTCTTTGCTAATTTTTAATTGTTGCGGTATCACATAGTCAGAGCTGGTTATGCATGTAAAATGTGAGTGCTCTGTGGAATTGAAATTTTCCAAGTCTCATATTTCATCAGACGTAGGCCATGCCATTATAGAAAAATACAAACCACTAATGTTTCAATTTCAATGAATTATTAATGTAAGGGTTGAGCAATGAGTCAGCTAAGTAGGGTCATTATAAGAAGGGAAAAGGGTTAGAAATACCATTGAGTTATTTAAAATAGGTCAAATTTACCATGTTACGTTTTCTTTTAAAAAATATCTTCACCGTTACGTTTTTGGCTCAAAAATGCTCTTCAACTATTCAAATAGCTCAATAATACTCTTTCTATTAACGGTTGCTCCAATACAAGAAAATCTGAATCAATTTTAACTCAAATTAGTAGATTGAATTGAATATAAGTGGTAAAGAGGAAGCCGCAAATACTGTTAAAGGAATATGATGCGAAAAGCATATATACTTGGATAAGACTGGATGTGTTTGTTTTTTCAGGTACAGAGGAGTTTAGTGTATCTTAAAGGAAACAGAAACAGAAACATGGGAGCATGGGACACATGGGAGACGCATTATAATTAGGTGAGTGGTCGAAGCCATTAGCCAATTGTGCAAATGTATATGTATGCAACTTGCACCATCAACTAATTAATTAAGCTAAGCATTATATATATATGCCAATATTGGTCAACCGCTTTAAGTTCTTCTTTTCCTCACTTTGATAAAGGTTTTCAACTTGTTCATGTCTAACTTAGATATTTCTGCACGGGTTCTTCCCAAACATGCATAACTTCTATAGTGTATAATCATTGACGAGTAAATTTCACTAAATAGAATCAAATATAAAAATATAGATACACAGAGAAAATAAGGGGAGTCAACATATAACATATATGTATAAAACTGAAATTTTAATCTAGCTAAATAATATAATTTCCTAACTTATATATATTGATTGTAAAGAATTTGTATATTGTTCATGTACTTTAACTTGTTGTAACAAGTTGTACTGTATTTCAGGTTAGAAATCTCAATTTTTTATAGACAGTTACATTTGTTATTTAGGTGATCTATAGTAATACAAAAATTCTTTTATATTATCAATGCATTTATGAAGTTGAATATAAGGGAATGATGTGTGGTGTTAGTGGAAGATCATTCTGACGTTAAATAATGAATCTTGTTTTTTAACTTTTATAAGTTTTACTAATTGACTGTGTAAAGAATATTTACATAACTAAATTAATTAATAACATTAGTTGGTAACTTTTATCCTTTCTATTAATAATTTAGTCCATTATTGTCCTTGTCTTTATAATTCAAGACTTGAGCTTAAAAAGAAACTATTTTTCTATTTAAATTGAAACCCAAATGCGTTCCTACCTCAAGCTCGTTTTAATGATTTCCACTATCTAATGTTATTTTTAGATTTATTATTTATTCTGATTGGTTACCCAAATGGGCCATTTTCCCTATCTACCAGACCAAAAATAGAGAGGAGATTCTTCATTTTCTTTTCTAAATCTTTCTTCTCCAAAAAGAAGCAAAACAAGTTCTCGGAATAAGGTACTCCTTCGTTTTATTTTATTTGTTTTAGTTTACTTAAGCATAGAATTAAAGAAATTAAGTGAGTGAAATTTGGGAATTTCATTGCCTTAAAATTAAAATGTACATAATGTTCTTAAATTTTGTGATTTAAGACATGTCACATCACTATTAGAAATAAAGGGGTTTTTCACTGATATTCGGTGGAAAATTTATGCTATAAAACATGATTTTCCCACCTCATTCCCACCGAATCAGCTCACTGAAAAATTACTAAAAACACATGGTGGAAAACAGGTTTCATTGAAAGGAATACTTTCTAATTTTTTCCTGTGTTTACACACTATTTAAGTTTTTCTCACCGACATTCAGTAAAAATAGTCACTGAACATTTTTGGAAATGCACTGGAAAAATAGTGTTTTTTTTAGTAGTGCGTGGGATGTTGGAGTCAAAGATGCCCTAAATATAAAAGTTCACATTATTTTTAAATGGGAGTTAAAAGAAAAGTAATTACTACACATAAATTGAAAAGAAGTAATAACAAATTAAAAAGGGAAAAAGTGATAAATGCCTATATAACCTGAAGAAGCTTCATAGTATTCCATTAGAATAGAACTAAAATATACACAATCATTTGACCTTGATTTGTGCCCAATGTCAAATGCTGATAATAAGACTGACCCTACATAAAGTTCAGAATAGCAAGGAGTTAATTAATTAAATTAATAATGTCAGAGGAATCATTAAGCTCCACTCTTGTTTTAATTAATTTTGTTGGAAATTTATTAACGTGAATAAAGTTAGTCTCATTATGTACGACTCCAACAATTAGGGTCTTGCACGTCGGAAACGTCTTATCCACACACGTGCACATGTTATACCAATGATCGTAAATTTCCTTAGTGAAAGATATTTTGGTACGTAAACGAAATGTTTGATACATGAAATGATAAGACGGTTATTTGCCAAATGACGAGTGGTTTACGTTGATAAATGAATGAAGAAGTGTACGATGTGTAAAAGATTAAACGAGTCAGAAATCGCCGCAGAGTCGTGAAGGGTCGCGACGCAACCACCTTCGAAGCCGCGACACTTCGATGGTAGATTGCTCGACGGGCCTCCAGAAAGACAAAGTATAAGCAAGCCATAGTATCTCAAATCCAATAAAACTAAAGGAAAGACAAAGTATAAAGCAAGTCAAGTATCCCAAATCCAATAAAATTAAAGGGGACGGGGCTGTCCTCGTACATAAACCTTTTGATATTCATTAAACAATATCCAGTTTTATACTCACGCTCTAACACCAAGTTTTAATCATACCGAGAAAGGGTATTCAAAATTCATATTGGTCTAATATACTCACACAGGGCGCCAACATATCCGTAACCAAAATATACCAAACTGTCATTTTATAGTCGAGACCAAGGAAAATCGATTAAAATGTAAGCTAAACTAAGTAAATCGCTACTTCGTAAAGGCAAGTGAATAATACTATCTTAGACTAATGGTTATCATTCGTGTATTAATCAAGGATTTCAACAAGATGGTCATATTAGTTTGCAATCTAGCAGAGCACTTAAGCACTAATGGACACACATCAGAAGTTCAAAATGGATTGATATGTTTTCTGGGAAATCATTTTTGTATATTAGCAAACAATACATACGGACAATTGAAAATTCCAGCAGAATTTCCAAGCCAAACTACCAATGTCACACCACTTGCATGGCCTAAAAAAACTTACTAATAGATGTATTAATGATTCAAATCTGGTCAGACAAATAAGATAGGTTTAAACATATATAATAACACCAACAGATGTAAACAACAAGTGTATAGCAGAAGCACACTGATGTACATAAGTGGACACAACACACAATCAACCTTGTTATTACATACTAATTCCACAGTTATAACTAAACACCACACTTTAGTTCGATTTTCTCGAATAAACAATAACGTGGTCATTAAACTAAACTAGGCACACTGAATAAGTATAACATCACCATATATGTCATATAATGCAAATCGAACAAAAAAAAAATTGAAGGGCAATGAGTTTACCTTCTCCGGACAGCGAACCGAGGCAGCGTATCAAGTCATCGATCCATTTCTAAGATTTGATATCAGGATGCGATTGAAAGGAAATGAAATTTTGGCTCTGAGAAAGGTCTGGTTTTTAATCGATTGAGAACAATGTTTTGGAATTCTTGTTATCATTGCATCGCCGCTTTCCCTGATCCCATCAAGTGTGTATCGATTGGTTTATATAGCTTCCATTCGGGTTTCAATTTGGTAAACTTTGATTGTGATTTGTGATTTGTAGACGATTTGATATTAATTTGATACTGATTTGGACAACTTTTTTTTTTGGGTCAGACTACAACAACTTCTAAGGCTAAAACTAGGATGATTTCATATGCTTTAAGTTATGGTAAGTATTGTGTAATTCTGGGGCGAATTTGAAGAATATTCGGACCCCTTTTTAGCGTGAGATTAGGGTATATTTTGGGTATGATTTGGTTAAGGAAAGTTTGATGTTTTGGAGTTGATTTTGTGATGATTTAGAGTTGATTTTCTAGAATTTGTGGACGATTTTGGAATGGATTTCGTTATGGAAAGGGGGAGGCGTCAGCTGCTAGGGTTCTTGCGATTAGGGATTTTTGTACTAGGGTTGTGGGGGTGATAAAGGAAATAAAGGCTGAGGGGCTTTTCAGATTATAGGGGTCACGCGATTCGGGTTTAGTGTTGGGTTTTGACGAATTAAAGGTTTTGTGGTCATGCGTCAGGCAATTCTATCGGGCTCGACCAAAATCAAAGTGGAGGGTATATTCAATGGTTTTATTTATTAGTTAAGGGGTAGAGTTTTAAGTGTATTTTTTTTAGTATTAGGTATAAATAGTGGTAAATAAGTGTGGTTATCAATCATTATTAAATTACTTAAATGCTAAATGCGAATATGATATTTAAAGATTGATTGATACTTTTATAAATACGCTATTATTAAAATCTTATTTATCAGGCATACTTTGTGATTTTAAAATAATATTTGTTTAATGATGTTTTAATTATTACACTAATTATTGAATTGCTTTGCGTATTAATAAATTCGACTATGTTATTTGACGCGATCTCATTGCTAAATTATTTATTTATTTACGTATTTATTATTATTTAAATTATTAAAAATTAATAGAATTATGATAGGGCTTAAAATTAATAAATGTGGGCGCGAGACTCAAAAAATGCTTAATGCTCTACGTAAGATGCGGTGCCATTATTAAATCGCTTATTTGTGTCTGCATTAATATTTTTTATTATTGCATTTTATTATTATAAAATTGTTAAACTTATTTGAAAAATTTAATGTAATTTTATAGTTAATGGCTGGACGAGAGGGTCAAAATTAGGTGTCAACACCTACTCTCCTGTTCAGAATGACGCCCATACGAGTATTCATAACTCATCGCCGCTATGATCTTGAAATACATCAAATTGATATCAATACAGCCTTTCTAAATGGTGATTTGGAAGAAAAAATCTATTTGGACCAACCCGAGGGGTGTGTGGTTCCAGGACAAGAAAAGAAAGTATGTTGGCTTGTCAAATCTCTATACGAGCTGAAATAGGCCCTAAAGCAATGCACAAGAAATTTGATAGTAATCTACTATCGAAATAGTTCGCCATCAATGAGAGTGACAAATGTGTCTACACGAAAGGAAATGCTGACTCGTTCGTCATGATATGTCTTTACGTAGACAACATATTGATCACATGGAGCAGTCATATGTTAATCGTAGAGACTAAGAACATGTTGAAACAATGTTTTGACATAAAGGATATGGGTATCGCAGATGTCATCTTAGGGATCAAGATCTCTAAGACATCTGACGGAATGATCTTATCTCAATCTCACTACATCGATGATGTGTTGAAGAAATTTGAGATGTTCGACAAGTCGTCAATAATGACACCATTGGATATAAATCAAAATATTGATAAAAATCGCGCGCGCGCCTGCACGCCAGAGCGAGCATGCGCGCAGTGATCGTAGTTTGATGTACATCATAAACTGCACTCGACCTGATATTGCTTATGCAGTCAACAAGTTGGCGAGGTTCACCCGTAATCTAAGTGATGACCACTGGAAAGCGTTAAGTCGGGTACTACGATACCTAAAATACACGCAAAACTATGGGTTACATTATGAGGTATCCAGCTGTACTAGAGGGTACAGTGATGTAAACTGGATATCTGATATAGAGAACACCAAGTCCACCAGTGTGTATATCTTTACGATTGGTGGTGGAGCTGTGTCTTGGAAATCCTCTAAGCAAACTTGCATCGCCCGATCCATGATGGAATCAGAGTTTATCACTTTAGACAAAGCAGAAGAAGAAGCTGAGTGGCTTCATGACTTCTTAGAGGATGTCCCATGTTGGGATAAACCCGTACCTTCTGTAATGATCCACTGCGACAACCAGTCGACTCTAGGAAGGGCACATAGTTCTATGTACAACGACAAATCTCGTCATATCAGATTGAGACATAAGACCGTTAGTCAGCTGATCATTACGAGTATTATTTCTATTGATTATATAAAATCAAAGAAAATATAGCGCACTTTTCGACGGCGGCATACCCGCAGATCGATGTTCGCTGTTTTAGGGTGTCTTTTATGTGTCTTTTAAGTATTTTTTATAGTATTATGCGTCTTGTTTTGTGTTTTCGTGTCTTAAACGATCTGCATATGATAAGGCGGATTCAAGAGAAAATAGGCTAACATCAGGACAAATATGGATAATGGTCATAGCGCTAAGTTGAGGAAGCCGTGGAAGCTCGGAAGCATTTGGAACAAAAATGCCGATGAAATACACTAAAGGGCCACGACGCCGCCAGAATAAGCCGAGGTGCCGCATAACCGTAAAGTCGAGAAATAGTACCATCGAAGGTGCCGCGGCGCTAAACCATCATAGCCGCGGCGCTGCCAACGTAATGTTGTGAGAAACCTAATTTTAATGGGGGAAAAAAAGTTCATTCGGTGGTTTTCATATATATATAATGAGAGAGGCGTTTTTCTGAGGGGGGATCATACTTTGGAGGCAAGAAACAAGAGGGCAAAACGCAATTAGAGACACAGGCTGTTCAAGTTCTTTCTTTTCTTTACTTTAATTCAGTTCATGTTGGATTTTAAGTTAATTAGCGTTCTTAGCATGTCTATGAGCTAATTACTTTGTTAGGATTTTCTGTCGAATCACTTGAACCTCTATTATGACTTAATGCATTATTAGTATTTCTTCTTCATCTGTCATTATCTAATCAACTTGTGTTTATTGAATGAGAATTGACTGGCCATTAGTTTTTATTATTCATATGATTTCAAAACAAGATAAAAAAAATGGAGATTTAAATATGCTATAGTTGATTAGACATAGGTTTAATTTTGAACGAAAGTATCACGACTGCCTGTGTAGCGTTTAGGTTATTGATCTTAATCCTCTTACGTGGTAAAATTTATCATAGAAATTTAGAAAATTCCCACTTCGATTGAGTTTTTATATATCTTAACCAGAATATAGAACACCTCAGTTAACCTGCTATTTTGATAAGAAGAATAATTGTTAATTTTGCGTTAACGAATAATAGATGGGATAGTTGATGAGATTGAAAATCCTAATTACCTCCATTACTAAATTAAACCCCAAGTATTTTCATTCTTAGTTTATTTCTGATTGTTAATTTAGTTGTTAGTTTAAAAATCTCAATCTATAATTGTTTACCAAATAGAAACCAAAGATTAATTCATTGGTAATTGATAATTCAGTCTCTAAACGATACTCGATCTTATCGAATTTTATTACTAATTGCGATACGCATAATTTGCGTAACAAATATAAAAATCGCAATGTGGCCTTAAACCCAATCAATAAGAACTAATATGACGTATACCTAACTCACGACGGAGATCCCAGGAATTAGGTTTAATGGGAAAACTAAATCGTAAAGGTTTAGTTGAGCGCTTCGGTGGAAGCAAGAGCACTTCAGATGATGATTTCTATAAAGAAACATTAATCCAAGGTCGCTCGTGATAGACATTAAGTGCTATCTCGCATGGTAAAGTTTAAGTTTCCAAAACCTTTAATGATCATCAACGATCGAGGTTAGGTTGGGAAACTTTTAATGGTTCCTAACACTCGGAGTGGGTATAGCAGATACCTTGTAAGACCGCCTATTTAAGTGCGAGGACTGACCGCCTTAAATGAACGCACTTAAGAATCCAAGACGTGTCAACGACCGCAACGGACAAAATCTTAAAGAAGAACAGAGTAAGGAAAATTGTTGTGTTGGTACCGTTGTCTTGGCTTACACTAAAAACTGACGGTTCAAGACATCACGTTTACCGCACAGTAAGTAAGTCCGATGGTATTCTACTATGGACGGTTCAATACATCACGTTTACCGCACAGTAAGTAATTCCGATGGTATTCTACTATGAAAGGTTCAAAGCTACGACTATCTATCCAGATGCAACATCGATCCGCCGAAAGATTGCTAGAAATGCACCATGTGAGTGCGCCAAAATCTCTTTAAAGAGGGGATTATTGGAAATTTATTAACGTGAATAAAGTTAATCCTATTATTTATGACTCGAACAATTGGAGCCCCGCACATCGGAAACGTCGTTTCCACACACGTGCATACGTTGTACCAATGATAGTAAATTTCCTTAGTGAAAGAGATATTGGTACGTAAATGGAATGTTTGAGACATGAAATAATAGACGGTTATTGGCCAAATGATGAGTGGTTCACGTTGGTAAATGAAGGAAGAAGTGTACGATGTGTAAAAGATGAACGAGTCGTAAATCACCGCGGAGTCGCTGAAGGTCGCAGCCGCTTTCACTAGTGTCGCGCTAGCGGCGTGAGTTATCGAAGTCAAGCGCCCGGTGCCTCCCAAAAGGGGGCCGCACTTCGATAGCAGATTGCTTGATGAAAGATAGAAAGTTTCTGACTTTTGGCTGATTTTGGAGCATTGATCATCTATTACTTGACACTTGAATTCAGTCATTATTTGGCTGAATTATAACCTCTCAATAAGTGTTATTAAAATGGCTTTGATTGTCATTAGTTGGCTAGATGAGAGGTTATCTTACACACACTATAAATTGAGGTCTTAGGCTCAATTGAAGAAGACACTTACATTCAGAAAATTCTGAGAATTTCTTCCTCTCTAGTTTTCTTTCACACACTCAAAAGATTCTTCTTTTTAGTAAACATTTGGGTTTCCTTTGCTCAATTATTTATTGCTGTTTTTTCTTGGGAAACAAGTTGTCAATCACCGTAAAATGATACATACGGGGCAATATTATCTTAAGGTGAGAGTGAATATCACTCGACTCAACAAAACCCTTTCTTTGTTCTTATTTCCAGAAATTGTAATCCTTATTGTTGTTACTCACTTCCCATTTCCTTGTATCCACCATTGTATCTCACAAATTTTCCTCTAATTAATTTTCCGAAATGATATTATTAGGGAAAATAAACCTGAACTACCTCTAAATTAAAATGAAAAAATGAGTATTTTATCTTTTTATCAGAGTATAATCATAAAAACCTGGCCCTTTATTAAACAAATAACTAAATGAGATACGTATCTTCTTTTCCATGCAGCAGAATCAGAATAAGAGATTCAGAATTAACTTATAAAATGTTTATAATCTTTACACTTCTCTTAAGTTAATTTAGCCTTAGCCTATACCAAAAGGTGCGAACCCTTTAAGGTTCCAAAGAATCAAGATTTTTTTTTTTGAAAAACTACTCCTACGTGAGTATATATACTCATCCCACGTTACTCATTTAGTTAATCAAATTTTGATTGCGATTTTCTGCATAAATAAGATTCTTTTTTTGGAGATCTAACAAGTCCTGGCTTTTAGGTATATACTCTACAATTAATGACTGCATTTCTTTATGAATAAATATGCAAATGCACAATGGTTAAAGCAACTATATGTTAAAGCATTTATTTTACGAATCAGACAATAATCTCAATTAATCGTGACAGTAAAATCAATACATCACTTAATATATAGTATATGTCGAAGCTGCGATATACACAATACAAAGAAGAGTTGTATTTTGTTTTCTAGGTGCAAAATGCCAAAAATATGTAAGTGGTGTAGTTAATTGATTAGCATTACATTACACCCAAATTCTGCATTGACTTATTCGGATAAATTATATTTTAGACGGTGGACTTTAGGGTTAGAATTTTATTTTCATAGCTAGCAGGAAAAGAAGAGATTATAAATACCTGTCGTCGCCAACTCTCATGCATTGTTGAGTTGTCCCAAATATAAACATACTTACATGCATAAACACGCTTTCTTTGAGTATAATCTATATACTGAGTAGACCTAGTTGAAAACAGACAGTAGGAGTTATATTTAAAGGGGAGTGCACAAAAGAACATAAACAGTAGCTTTAATTAATTTGCAACAAATCATGTTCATAAAATACTACCATAATCATGCTTACTTAAGGGATGACATTAAATACTAAGTAAAGGGGCCTGAATTGTTTTCTAAGGTTATCTCTGGATCCAAATATTCAAATGATTTCTAATCCTCACAACTCACAAGTCTTTTTTTTTTTAAGTCAATAAATACAGGTGCTGATTCAAGGTTTTAGTTTATGAATCCTGAATAGATTATTATAGAATTACAAAAACAAAGGTTTGAGATCAACTATTGAATTCTGTTGAATACATAACTATAACGGTGGCTCCACCCCGTGAATAAATATATTTATAACAACTCATCCTTAGATGTGACAATGGATTAAGTCAATTAGCGTTTTTTTCTTTATTTATGCGAGAATTACAAAACATAAGAATGTAGCCAAGCTAATCCACATTACGAAATTGCAATTATAGGGGGAAAACGATTTTTTAAAGGGTTTTATGTTAGAGCCCCCCAAGAAAATCAATTAAGCGGACTTAATTACGAGTTTTGGCATTTTCAAGCCAAGTACTAATTTAATATTTGTCATGAGTCATGAAATCTTTTTGGCAATTATGAAAGTGAAGAGATAAGGAACATGCTGGCTAGATCAATACATTTGGTGGTTAATTTAGAGAAAACAAATTGCAATTATTGTCTCAGCAAACTACAAGAGCAGTATTGAATTATGATTATCCGTATCATATACTACTAATAAATAATAATTATTCTCCTAATCATTTTTATGACCCTTGGCTCTTCAAGGTTTTTGCGACCCTTTGCTAATTACAACTCGTTGCTTAATCATCCTTGGATGAAATACCCCGAATGAATAAGAAATATAACTGTAGAATCAGTATCTCATTATATTCATATTGTAAACTGGTTTAGGAAATAAAGATAATTGATTAAATAGAGAATCTTGTGACATTTTCTTTTCCCTTTTTTTTTCTTGGAGAAGATCGGCATTTTATTCTAGCATGAAAAGCCACAGCTTTAATTGGATTATATTTGCAAACGATATGACATTAAAAGCATTTCCCCCACAAGCACAATTATTTGCAATTATATATATAGCCTAATCTTGGTAGGGAGAGATTATAATTGTGGGCTTGTGGCACCCATGTGTTCGACAGAGGTTTAAATATCAAGAGAGACCTATAGCGATGATGTAGATCTTTTCCCATGTTTAAAAGTTATGGAAATCTAATATAGATTTTAGGATTGACAAAACATTAGACTATTTTATCATTTATAAAATTTAGATAATTGTTATGAAATAATAAGATTAGAATAAAATTAGAACAAGAATATTGTGGAGAAAGAGAGGAGGGTTCTTTATTTTTCTTGAGGGATGTAATACAATGAGGGAAACATCTCTATTTATAGGGTCTAAGTACCTTGGTCTAACCCTAACTTTCATTGTAGAGATAGACATTCGTAATAATAAATAATATTTATAACACTCCCCCTTGAATGTCCATTTCAATAAATATGCTTCAGACATTTTGAATCCTTCAAAAAAATTCATATAAATTTTGTCACGTAAGCCATATAGGCTGAGATAATTTTCATTTACACGACATCTTCTAATGTCAGGACTGTAAGTCCAGTAAATTTACTCTTACTAAGATACATATACTTGATAATTATTTCTACATCAATATGCTTTAAGAGACGTAGAATTCAGATCCTCATAATATTATACAATATTGTGCACTATATTGTATCAAATATATCGTCGATTTAGATATCATTTTGTATCAGTTTGCAATTAGACATAACGTATTAAGATTTTATCACTTTATTATTTTTCAGGTACCTGAACCTCGTACGAGATTTTATGAAGTGTTATGTCATAGGTTATTCAAGAGCACATTGCCTCCTTATTATGCTCATTTTGATCATTTGCTCCTCTCCCTTTTTCAAGGATTATTGCGTTTAAAATCGAATTGTCTACCATGCTTAATGCATGTTGTAAATCATGCCCTTCATGGACATTTAGGAGCATCTTGCAGCTGAAATATGAAATAGTTGGGTCAACAAATGCTTCTAGTATTTGACTTGAATTATCGTTTGAACGAGGATCATACCGGTGATAATTCACAATATATTTCTTAGCTTTTTATTCTCTCTACCCTTATGTTAGAAAAACTAACACAATTTTCACCTTCTTTGGGAAATCCATTTGTGTGCATCGTGGTAGATTCATTAATCATATACCGCACAATAAAATTATTAGATGAAAACATTTAGTTCCTGACCTTGAACCAATTATGAGGGGAGAATTTATCATAATTTATTAGTCTGAAGCATACTAACATCGTTGTATGCAATATATCATATTTCAGATCAACACATGAAGTTTTGTTCTCATTCGCAATGGTTTAGCTATTTATCGGAGGCATTCAACACTAAATCAACTTGAATATAAACCATCATTAACAAGATGAATTATCTTGATTACATAATCTGAAAATTATAATCTCAACTCAATTATTTTGAGCAAACAACTTTGTAAATGTCAAGCTGCAGGTTGACAATAAACGCACATGTGACCGTCTTATCGATACATTTATTTAAGACATCACATAACAGGTGAACGAACCCTTATTCACCTTTTATATTTTTCAGAATTTAGGGAATTCAATCCCAACATTAGCTGGTGTAATCAACTTATCATGAGAACAAACAAATTAATTCTTGAAGAATCTTCTAGTTCTTCAATATATTCTGAATACAAACTTAGCACATTAAATTTAAATCAGGACAACCAAAATTATCACGTCAATTGATAAAATTATTTGTACTAGTAAACTTTAAGTTTACCATGTCATGTGCTATTTGTTTTAGTAAACTTCTGGTTTACTATTACATGAATTCTATTTTGTACAATAAACTTCTGGTTTATCGTGACATGTGGTTTCATCATGCTCATATTTGTGCAATACAATTTGGAGAATAAAAAGGGTAATATTTCAAATACATATTCCTTACCCACTCCGATTTAGTCATCCAATCATTTATAGCTTCAATATGATAGTCATCTACTTTAGTAAACTTCGGGTTTACTATAACTTGTGCTTCGAACATAACAACTTTGTATATTACAATCTAGAACGAATGACATAATATATAGGCTCGTCAGGAGTCTGTATTTTATTCTCCTTAATCACATATATTGTTTGGACACTATTGATGTCATGATCTTCTAGATAAATAATGTCATGATCTTTTAGATAAATAGTGTCATGATCTTCTAGATAAATAGTTAGCTCTTCTGGAGTACTTGATTATTAATTTTGTACAATAAAATATTGCTTAGATACTGCTGGTATCATAAAAGAAGTTATAGTTAGACACTGATGGTGTCATGAAGTAAATAGTAATCAAATGGACATTTAAAGACAATACAATTTATAAATGATGAAAAGTAAGTTCTAAACTTTAGTATTTCATACATCTTATTCAGGAAGAATACCATTAACATTCGAGTATTTATCATCAAAGAAGCTACAGTAACCATAGTATATCAATATGGTTATAATAGATAGTATTCTACACAATTTGTATCCTTTTGCCTTAGAATGATACATAATCAAATTATATTTGATGATTTGACATACGACAGATATGTACAACAATGACTTTTATACACAAAATAACATTTCTCTAACAATACAACATCATGTGATCAGATTTCTTAATTAATTACCAACTGCAGATATTCAGTTTTAGAATGTCAATTTCATCTGCATATGCCATGATATCAAATTCTTAAGAGGGTATTAGAACTTCATAGTATATCAATAATACCGCATTTAAGCATGTGTATAATTTGATTTTGACGAAAAATATAAACAATAAAAAAAATAGTACGGTGAAGCAAGATATGCTAACAACTATTAAGAAAGAAAAGAAATATGCTAACATACTGAATCACAAAATAAAGAGAGTTTACACTTGATAATTCGAAGGGTCCTTTTGGCCATAAAAATGTCATTGCCCTTAGAAAGATTTTATCATTTCAATTAGTATAACTCTTCTCAATTCTCATAAGGAATATATTTGATATCCGTGTATATGATGATTTTATTTCTTAAAATGTGAGCATCATTATCACTTCGAGAGTAAAGTTTTACTAATTCGAGAGTAAATTTCAGAGACTTACTGCTTCAGCAATAAATTTTGAATTTAGTAGTTCATGAGTAAATTTCAGATTTACTACTTCAAGAGTAAAAATTAAAGTTTCTACTAATTCGAGAGTAAATTACAGAGACTTGATGCTTCGGGGATTAATTTTAAATTCACTACTTCACGAGTAAATTTCAGATTTACTCTTCACGAGTAAAATTTAAAGTTTCTACTACTTCGAGAGTAGAGTTCAATGTTCTACTACTTTGGAAGTGAAGTTCAAAGATTTACCACTTCAGGAGTAAATTCAAAGTTTTACTACTTTCAAAGTTCTACTATTTTCGAAGTAGAGTTTAAAATTGTTACTTCAAGAGAAGATTTCTGAGTTTGATACTTCGGGAGCAAAGTTCTAAGTTTGCTACTCCAGGAGCAAAACATAAAATATTTAGAATATTATTTCTCAATTATCCTACCTCTTCTGGAGGTGGGTCATGATATTTTTTACAATAAAGGGCATGTATATCTTTATAATCTATACTAATCATCACATTCACTTCAGAAAATAGATCTGTACTTATAACATTCATCAGAAGTTTTCATTCTTCAGGAATGAAACATATCTCAACACACCTTAAACATATCAAATAGTGATAACTTAGAACTTCTTTAAGATCTTGCTACTTCAGGAGAAAATCGAGACATACATATGATGTAGAGAATTTTCTCTAACGCATCTTTAATTGTACTCACAATAGATCTACAGAAATATTACCACTTCTGGTGATTATAGACATAAATAAATTTAATCATAACGAGAATTAAAAAATATTGTCACTTCTAGTAACAACATATTTCTTATAGGTTTATGATTATTATGAACTCTACTGGAGTTCACGCGAACCATTAATAAGTTCATCCCAAATCAAGGGCAATTAGACAGAGAGTATTCTCAATTAGACAGAGTAATAACAAAGCCCCTCACACAGAAAATTCACCGTTTACATATTGCTGTTAAGAATCCTTCACATAACATATTGACTAATTATACCCAAAGAAAGACCATGTTTTAGTAAGTGGGTGAATAAGATATATAGCCAGTTATATTTATGCATAAGCACATAAAGTAGCAATGGAGTAGATATACAAGACCTTAACAATGATGTGATGATTTTTCTTTTCTTCAAAGGGAAAATCGGTGAATTTCTGGATATATAGTAGTAGTGTAGTACTACTTCTTGCCCAAAGGAAATAACGCAGAAGAAAGATATAGGAAATTCCAATACAGATATATACAATTTAAACGTAAGAAATATCAGAGTAAATTTAAGTGGCATTTGTTTGAACCTTTTCAAAAACTCGAAAATTTTGTTTGCAAACTCAATTCTTGAAATGTTTTCCAAATATACACCTAAGTAGTCAGAAAACAATAAGATATAGGAAACTTATCTCGAATTAATGTAAAGAGAGTGCTAGGTGCACATATATATTACTCGATTTCCTTCACTTATTACTGTGCAGAGTCAAGATCAAAATGATTATGTGAAAAAGAATACAATAAGTTGCTCAAGGACACTCTTTAATTTAGTGTGGTAGAAGAAGAGAGTATGCACACTCTAAATTTGTTTGTTTGAGCAATGATCAAAAAGTGTTAAAATTGGTAGCGACTCAATTTAGCTGCTTATTTTCCGTATTTGAGTAGAAATAGTGCAATTAATGTAAGAAAAAGGCCACAAAGCAAGTTGCCATATTGCTGCAAAATACCCCTTTTTTTCACATGAAAAATTCAATTCCAAGCTCTTTTTTCCTTTTCCTGTTCTTTTGTGAAGCAAAAAGACAATTTCCAAGAGATAGAGTCGATTCATCAAGTGCATTTTGAAATGAAATCAAATATGTGGTCAAACGTATTAATATTTCACTTGGTAACCACACGAGGCTCCGAAAGGCTACATATAATGAAGGCAAAATGGCCAAATATACACCAGCAGCAGAATGTTGGTGTAGAAGAGAATACGACCGCAGGCCACGGTCGATCCCCGCATAAACCTTCTTGGTTGGCGCATCACATGGCTTGCCAGTGTGGTTAATCGGCCGACGCGATTTGCGCGCTATTATCGGCCTGGTTTACCCTGCGCACTGAAAGAAGAGTGGCGGCGTTCCTTCAAAAAAAAAAAAATGGCCAAATATACCACTTTACTTTATTTTATTAGTCATATTTATCCTCTAATGGTGATTGTGAACAAATATACTCCTACCGTCTATAAAATTAACACATGTACCACCTATTTGGATGGAAAATTACAAATCAAATTAAATTACCCGATTTTAAAAAGATTACCCAATTCGTGACCTGTCCGTTTTCATCTTCTTCTCCAAGAAAAATGCTCAATTTTTTTTTATTCAATTTCCTTTAATTCTCAATCAAATGAGCTCAAATTTGATATGCAACTCTCTCAAAATTCAATAAACAAATCTCAACCACTAATTTCTTCAAACAAACATTGAATCAACAAAATTCATTTCCAATTTTTTTCTTCAAGCTCATATCGATTATGAAGCATGATATTCGACTGTTAACATGCCAGAATAAGGTTACCTAATCATTGAGTGTCCTAATTATTAACAACATAGAGTTATGACAACTGAATGAATAAAAGAAGAAACAAACTTCACTGAGTTCACAGGGAAATGAAGGTAAAATAAGGATACCACATAAAAATAGTGGGTCCTTGATACAATATCGTGTGGGATTGTGGTGAGAGAATTAACGAGAGTTAAAGATAGTTAGTTAGTTAGTCAAAGACTTAGTTAAAGAAGTAGTTGTAAACATGTAAATATATGAAATAATATATTCTCTATTCATAATTAGAATATTTTCATATATTGTGTAAATATAATTATGATAAGATTCATATTGTATAAGGGATGAACATTGTACTCTATATATACCTTGATATTAATGAAAGACTCTCTAAGGAAGATTAATATCATCTTACAGTAGTTAACATAATGAATGCCTAACTAACTAAATAATCTATAAATACAATCACATATACATTGTATAAATTACTTCTTCAATGAATAATAACATCTCTGCACAATTCACTACATCGTTCTCCCTTTAATTTCTTCTTCTTCTTCTTCTTCTTGTTACTGTTACTGCTTCTGCAACTTCTATTCTTATATTGTGATAAATTCATCTGTCATTTGAAGAATTTAACATTGTATCAGAGCTTGATCAAATGCTCGATGATTGTATTTCTTCCGCAAGAATATTGAAGACAATCTACTAGTTAAGTTGCAGGTTTTCTTCTGCAATTCCGCTTTCAGCTTCGTTTCTTCCTTTCTTATTTGGTTTCTGTTCTATAAAAGTTTGTAGAATATTATATCATCTAGTTCTTTATATTAAATCTCATCTTGATTCTGGAAATCAGACTCATCTTAAGTTTTGATAACTTCTTGACATATAAACTTAAAATTATTGTCACACAGAAATTCATTGAGATTACTAAGATCAAAATATGTGTCTATATTGTTCTTGAGATTTATCTCTTCTTCTTAGTTCTGAATTGTGTATCTGAACATCCAATCTATCATCTTCTTAAATCCCTGTCATCTGATAAAGTCAGATTCCATCACAACTGGTAATATAAATACATCTCAGTAGTCAAATCTGAATATTAACTCAAGTTTACAACTTCTGAACATATCTTGAGATTGTATGATAGACTACCTGTCTTACAATGGACACAAATTCACCTATAACTGAAAACACCAATCCAACAGTGAGAAGAAATCCTGAAATCACTGCAACAATAGACCACAATCATCCACTATTTCTTCAATCATCAGATATGAGTGGTGTATCCCTCATATCTTTTCAATTACTTGGTTCTGAAAATCATGCACTATAGAGCAAATCTATGAATATTGCACTTCTTGGTAAGAATAAACAGGGCTTTATAAATGAAAAATGCAAGAAAGAAAATTAAAAAGAAGAAGAGTGGTGGGATCAATGATATAGAGTTAATGCAGCAGTTCAGGCTTGTTTGATGAACTCAGCGTCAAATGGATTACTTAGTGGGGTAATGTATGCAGACCCAACTTATGAAGTATGGAAAGGCTTAAGAGAAAGATTTGACAAAGTAGATGAGTCAAGAACTTATGATCTACACAGATAAATAGCCACTTTAACTCAAGGAAGTTCAAGTGTGGCTGAATATTTCTCCAAACTCAAGACATTGTGGGTAGAGTTTCAGTCTCTAGTACCTCCCCCTAGTTGTGGATGTCCTAAGTCTAAAGAGTTTGTAGAATATCTCCAAAGACATAAATTATATCAGTTTCTAATGGGGTTAAATGAGAACTACATGCAAGCAAGAAGTCAAATCTTGTTAATGTCTCAATTGCCTACTGTTAATAAGGCATACTATATGACTACTAGTGATGAGAATCAGAAATCTATTACTGCTAAATATACTGGCTTGTTAGGTGTTGGTCCTAATGGATTTGGACATAATGCAGTCATGACCCTACTGCAATATATTCTAGAACTAGTACAAACCAACAGAAGTTCAAGAAAAACTATAATCTGTATTGTGAAATCTGTAAGATGAAGTGTCATACCAAGGAGTACTTTTATAAAGTGGTTGGGTATCCCTCAAGTTTCAGGACAAAAAAAACATGCTGCTCACAATGTGTTCAGATGACTATGAGGATAGGACTGAAAAATATGTAAAGTCGGTGGCATGAATGATAAGTCTACTGCAGGAACAAATTCAGAACAATGGTAAGTTACAGGAGCACCTATTTTTTCTAAAGACCAGTATGAGCAGATTGTACAATTATTGAGTAACAATGTGAATGCACAATCTAACATGATTCAATCTACAACTACTCATCCACAAGGGTCAAATACTACTCAGTCATCTGCAAATGCAGCAGGTATGAATAGTCATAAATCTTTTTCAGGTAGCCTATACTTAAACAATGGATTATAGATGCATGAGCTACTATTCACATGGTTTCTGATATACAAATACTAGATAAAGCTACTAGAATTATAAACTCTACTGAATCCAAGAAAATACATTTACCTAATGGAGAGAAAGTAAGTGTAACAAAAAGATAGAAATAAAGACACGAAAGAAAAGAAAATAAAATGACTCAAAGACACTGATCAATTTGCTGCACAATTGTCACTTAGAAAAGCACGAAGGTTAGTAGGATAATATGCAGGAACATATAGCATGACCTTTTAGCATTCTAAACACTCAAGTCAGATATTTCGCAAATTCAATTTAATCATGCTCAATGGAAGTAAAAATATCTAACTATGCATGTTAATTTCAAAATCATATGGTCTGTTCACTTGTTATTCTCCACTAATCATAGATACACATATTAGAGATCTTCAGGTCTTTTCAGGGTTGTAATGTAGGCTTAGGCAGGGGTAGGTAAAAATAGACATTTAGGCTCAACGTACGTACCATAAGCTCTTTTGCTTTCAATTCTTCCATTTTCTTTTGATTCTCTTTTTCACCTCATACCTATCTTTTCTCTTCTTTTGTTTTGAGAGAATGAGGTGTATGATGAATAACAGGCACCCCTAAACTTAGGCTTTTTGCCTATTGATTTTTTTTTTCCATTGGGGTGCATCAAAATTGTTCACTCTCTTTTTGTCTCTTTTTCAACACTTTATATTCCAAACACATCAATTTCTTCACTTATGACACAAGTATGGAATTATAGAGTGTCAAAGAAAGATCTTATTTTTAGGCTCAAAGGGTCTGACTAGGGATACAATTTTAATGTCAGGGATAGGTAAAAAAAATGGTATGAAAGGGCTAACAAAGAAATGTCTGAGTCATATCCCTAACATGCATATCCTAACTATTTCGCCTCAAATAGCAAGCAAGCAAACACATGGGTTTAATCACTAACAATGCATAAATCAAGCAAGATACCCCAAATAGTTCGATTTCATGAATTTTTGACATATCTATCCTAAGTGTTCAGATTTTCTGCTTCTAATTCCATTACATTATCCCACTTTACTTCATTAGGCGTTTCAAGTAACTACAGGATGCATGATCTTAAAAAAATTATGACTCAAAAATACTCAAAAACACACAAAACAAATCACAAAGACTCAAAATAATAAAATAAAATATAAGACACCCCCCAAACTTAATCGACACATTGTCCCCAATGTGTGTAGACTAAAAATAGGGACAACTTACTGACACAACACAGAGGTCATAATGGAGGTCTGGGAGGAAAAATTCTGGAATATGCACGGAATCTGGGTTTCTGAACCTTCGGCGCCACGGCCCTGAGATTCGGCGCCGAGGCGCCCCAAGTACTGCGACTCTCTGAAGTTCCGGCGCCACGACGCTGATTCTGGGCGCCGTGGCGCTGAGGATGACTTTTCTTCTTTTTTTTCCAGCGTTTTTACTCCTTTTTCCTCAGAGTTAGCTTTCAGTCCACCTGTCATCCAACAACACAAAACAAGACCGTGAGACTGTTCAAGACAAAATAAAACAAACTAAAGACAAAAATCAAACTAACATAATTAAAAACATTAGGTTTCCTCCCAACAAGTGTTGTCTTTAACGTCTTTTAGCCGGACGCAGTTAACCTTTACTAGTGCCTGGAGGCTCTTTCTGCGAACTGCTTGCAATCCGCATCGTTATTGTTGCAGGTCTCACTTCAACTACAACAATTGCTCCAAACAAGGGCCTCAGATATAAGATTATCCCCCAAGTAAACAAGGCAGACTTGTCTTCTAGGCTCTCTATAATGTAGGGATCAGTGAAACTGCCTACATCTCTCAAGTTTTGGGGGTGCCCTTGATGGTATGGACTTTCTGGTTGCGGGTCAGCAATGACCTTTGGTGTAGTCTTTTCCGCAATAGGGTGGTCCTCAGTGACCTCTTCTTTATCTACACCAACTATCTCTCCAAATTCTTCAACAACTTGTTGTGGTTCAGTTCCACACCGCTCACCATTCCTCGTGAATCGGGTCACTTGGTGGACTTTCTTGAGGTGTAATGGTTACCATGTCCATCGATTGTTCGATTTGTGGTTCCCAATTCGTAACTGCTCCATCGAGTTTCCAAGTTCGAGTGGGGTCTTACTTCCACCATGAATTGAGTTTGGGCGGTTGAGTGCCAACAACGCCGCTCAATTGTCTGCCTCTGGACGGCCCGAATCTATGGTCGCTGAAATTGCCTCGAGGATTCTCGCACCGCGAGCCACGATTAAGGCTTCCTGCAGCTCGTTTCGATCTTTCTGTGGAGCATGTGGGTTAACTTGCTGTTGATGATATTGCTGCAGTGGATAGTAGTCGTAGTACTACTGTCCCTGATAGTAGTAGTAGTCCATGTTCCTATTTTTTTTAACCTACAAAATAAGAAAAACAACAAAAAGTGATAACAAGATGCTCGTAGAACAAGTTAGAAACTTGTTCTTGTAGCAACCAAATTAGAAATAAGAATAAATAAATCGATATTGAAAGTACGTCAGTCCCCGGCAACGGCGCCAAAAACTTGATGTGCGATTTATACACACGCTTAACGCAAGTGCACGTATCGTTACAAGTAATATAGTCTAGGTAAGAACGAATATCGTCCTTAGGGACTGGTTTTCAAGTACCGATTATCCATGCTCTAGTTTCTATTTGGTTAACGTTAATTGAGTTGGAATTCTAAACTAATAATGCAGGAAATAAACTAATTATGAAAATACTTTGATTTAAATCAGTTATGATGGAGAATTAGGGCTTTCAAGATCATCAACTATCCACTCTATTCAATCCTTAATACAATTAGACTAACTTCTTCTTCTACGTTAAGATAACAGGTTAACTAGACAGTTTTATACTCCTGTTAAGGTAATATAAACACTCAACCCCAATGGAGAACCCTTCTATCTTTCGATGATAAGATTGACTACAAAGGAGGATTAAGAGCAATAACCTATTAAGCTACACAAGTATCAGGGTACTTTCGTCCACGATTTAAACCTATGTTTATTCAACTATAACATATTCACAATCTCCCCTTTCGGATTTCGATTAGAACTCATATAAGTGATGATAACTAGTGATCAATTAATTATCAAGCAATCAAAGCAACTATTGAATAAATCTTAAACAAGTGAAGAAGAAATCAACTAATGTATTACTTCATGAATAAGAGTTTCAAGAGAATCACAAGGAAATCCCTAAATAAGTAATTAGCTCCTAGGCATAGTCACACTAAGAACTAATACAATCTCCATACATGAACTGAAATAAACAAAGCAAAAAGAAAGAAAAGAAAATACTTGAAAAGCCTCCAATATTAGCCTCCTAAGTTGTGTTGTATGTACAATGATGAATGAATCCCCTTTCTAGAGAATGATGTAGAGAATATATATAGCCCCAGAATCCTTTAGGTCAAGGGTTAGGGATTATGTAGGTAGGAAAAGTTATACCTTTTGGACCACAACGTGTCAAATTCGCCAAAACGCAAAAATACCGCTGGCGCCGGTTCTGCGATCGCGCCACGGCGCTGAAAAATCGAGAGTTTGGACAACCCGATGGTCGAGCCAGCGCCGCTGCCGCGCCGCGACGCCGGTGACGGTTCTTCGCTTCGTCCGGGTTTTCATCCCAAGCTTCGATCTTTTCTATACTTTCCGACTTAGACTTCATTTATTGGCCCCTTTGAGTGTGCAATTCCATCTCAATTAAGCTCATTTCATCTTATTTTCGTCATTTCTCCATTTCTGACTGATGTGACACAAAAGAAAAGAAAACGACCCTAATGCTATACTAAACATAAATGAAATGAGTAAAATACTAACTAAAAATGACTCAAAATGTGTATATAAAATACACCGATCAGTGTCACAACTTACCAGAGAATTACAGTGTGCAACCACTTTCTATCCTGATTTCTGCTTATTTCAGGATCTTTAGAATGGGAGGGTGAAAGAGATTGATAGACTGCAAGATGGTTTATACATATTAGTAAATCAACCAATGGGAAAAAATCTAAGTGATCATTTGAAGATAGGACTAAATGTGAGAAAAATTAAGGAGCATGCTGCAATGCCTGAGGAAGAAATAAGATTGTGGCACAGAAGACTTAGATATACATCTAGCATTGTTTTAAGAAAAGTAATTAGAGAACAATCTGATGTTGTTGCTAGTACTATAAAGAATTGTAATGTGTGTTCATGTGCTAAACAATGTAGACTTTCTTTTTCAGTTAGTAATAATAAAAGTACTTCTAGCTTTGATCTTGTTCATATGGATGTTTGGGGACCCTATAAGGTACAAACTCACAATGGTCACAAATATTTTCTGACTATAGTAGATGACTTTACCAGAATGACTTGGATATACTTGCTCAAATTTAAGGCAGATGTATGTATTGTAGTTAAACAGTTCTTAACCTTTGTGCTTACACAGTTCAATAAAACAATGAATATAATTAGATTTGATAATGGAACATAATTTGTTAATGATATATGCAACAACTTATTCTTAAAACTAGGTATTATACATCAAAGATTTTGTGCTTATACACCTCATCAAAATGGTGTGGCTGAAAGAAAACACAGACACATACTAGAAATAACAAGAGCAATAAGATTTCAGGCTAACATTCCTTTAAAATTCTGGGGGTTGTGTGTACAAGTTGTTGTATACCTAATAAATAGATTACCCTCATCTACCACTGGAATAACATATTATGAGAAACTATACAAGAAAAAAAACTTCTATTGATCACCTAAAAGTATTAAGTTGTTTATGTTATGCTAAAGACCTGACAATAACTGATAAACTACTACCAAGAGCAAAAACTTGTGTTATGATGGGATATTCTGAAGCACAAAAGGGATATATTTTGTATGATATAGAAAACAAAATATTTTTTTGTGAATAGATATGTGAGTTTCAGGGAAACTGAGTTCCATTTCAAAGAAGAAGAATAACCAGAACAATAGACTTTTCTGAACAATCAGTGGGGTAAGTCCGATAATGACTCTTTTATTTCAAATATATATGTCTAGATCAATACATGGTTCTCAGACTAATACAGATGAAGAGTCAAAACAAACATGTCATCTACTAGAAAATCTTTAACTTGAAGAATCAGACCAAATACCTTCTACACCAGAAAATGTGCAACTGTTAGGCCGATTTCCAAATTGTCCATGCAAGTGTACGTATCGTTACAATTAATATAGTCTGGTAAGATCGAATATCATCCTCAGAGACTGATTTGCTATTTTACATAAAATCGCTATATACGATTGGCTTTCTTCTACGAATGAGTCAATTGTAACCATAGAGCAAGCAATCCTTCTCTTTAAGATAGGTAAGGATCTTCGAGTCAATCTAGGAAAGACAATCTTCCAATAGATTGTAAACTTAGCTGAAAAAGACTCAAATCAAATCTTACCTTTCCCCTCCTTGATCTTTAAAGTCCTTACATCTCAAGGGTTCAAACCACCAAAGAAAGATATGATAAACAAAGAACCTGAGGTGTATGTTGTTAATCACACAGTACTGAGAATCACGAACAAAATCATTGATCTACCTTGGAGAAAAGAAGTTGGAAGTGAGGATGTTGCTAGAAATGTTCCTGACATTCCAGGCAACATGTCGCAGTCAATACTGTCTACTGCCTGGTTGGTAAGAAAAATTGCAAAGATCAACTCGCAGATAGATGGAGTTGATCATGTCAGGGCAGCATTAGTTCAAGCCAGAGACCACTTTCTGTTTTTACTTTCTTTCCAAAAAGGGAAAGATTATGATACTATACAAAGGGAAAAAGAAAGAGGAAGCATGGGAGGTAAAGTCGTTCGATGACAAATGAACAAGTTGAAGCGATAGGTCGCATCTACGCGAAGAAGATCTCGTTGATCACCCGCATCGCGCAGGATATATAGTGAGAATAAGTAGAAAGAGGCTGGAATCTACTACTTCCGAACTCGAGAAGGCGATGTCGGCGAGTTGTTATGTCGAGATCTTTGCCGAGATTTGCTTTTGCTACTAAATATGGTGTTGAATGATGGCTAAGGCTGTATGATCCATTCTAAACATTGGAAGGTTTTTTAAGACAATCTTTGATCTTTTTTGGGTTGTAAAGTTCTATGGATGACGATTATTTGAATACTGCCATGGATGTTTATTTTTTCTAATCCTATATGGTATATATATGTGTATATTGTATATGTTTTGTTTCACAAGTTAAGGGGGAGCATGAATGTTGTCGTCGCTATAAGTCACTTGCACTTATTCGATTAGGTTTTGTGAAGAAAGACAAAATGAGGAATAATGTTAATGTTAAGTTTTGTGTCATAAATTTTTTCCTAACATATAATTTTCAGAGCTAAGTTAAAATAAAAAAGTGTTGGACCAAATGTCTTGACATTTGTGACGACATTCTGGTAACTGTTTTGCCTATCTTCACAGACCGTTTTTCAGGAAACTATGACTGATTTTATCACATGGCAAATTGCCTTGGCAATGAGTCTTTAAAGCAGATTAGGATCGATGAAGACCAAGTCCAAGTCAAGCATAGCTTTAGGAGCAAGAAGAGGAAGAAACAGTCCACGCATTTAGAAATTTTTTAGCCTTAAGCTACTGCTCACGTGCTCCATAATTGGATCAATCTACACAACAGTCGAGGAGTCTTTCAAGGGAAATCTCTACTATAAATAGAGAGGTCACTTCAAGGATTCCAGATCCAGAAAATCACAAGAGAAAAGATCGAGAGAGCTCTCCAGATTATAAGATCGAAAATTAGATCAACAAGTGTTGCCTGTAATTGTGACAACATTCTGTACGACATTACAAGTGCTGCCTAGATTCTAGATTTGTTCTTTCATTGAAGCAATTGTAATGAGGTGTTGATCACTTCTATTTAGATAGATTTTTCTGCATAAGTCATCTCATGACTTAACCTTTTTATTCCTTTTGTATCTTCTTGTAACATTGTAAGAAAAGGAATTTATTCAATTGTATATACATATATACAATACATTTGGTCATTGACCATCATGAGTTATATTAATATATAACCTATGAAAATTAAACCTTTGTGTTCCTTATTTTATTCCGCTGCATTTTCAACTCTTTCAAAGATTTTCATAAGTTTTATCTTAGTGTCGCCACTTGTGTCAGATGACATTTCTGCTGGCATTCGACACTGTTTCAGCATACTAGTGTTATCTGTTTCGCTGTTTGTATTTATTTAATCCATAGTATAACTACCGGGACCCAACAGTTATGTAAGAGTGATGCTGATTCAATTTGATATGTTTTTTTATTTGAAACCAAACACATTTTACGTTGAAAATTGTAAGAATTAATTAATAATATTCCAATTAATAATTATGATTATTATAGTAAATGTAATATCTTATGTATATGGTAGAGAAATTATAATAGATTAGGAGGCTTGATTTTAGCATATCTTATCTTATTCTAATTTTCCTACCATATTTTCAATCGCATGTATTTATTATAAGCTATTAATAAAAATAACAATTTATACAACCTTGCCGTGAGATAATGTTTGAAGTATAAACTATTATAAAGTGTGATCATATGCACTTACTATTGGTCTACTATTTTTTTTTATTAAACACTAAATGAAAAAAAAAAGTCGGGGAAGTAATATAGAAAGAGGGGGGATAAAGATAATGCAACAGAGGGAAAATTTGCATGTAATACAAAAAAAAATTGAAGATTCGACAGATCTTTCAACAAAAATAATAGAAGGCTTATCTATTTATATTTTTATGCATTTAAAATCACAATTTAGTAATGAATATTACATTTTTATTATAAATAAAATATAATAATAAAATAAATTAATTAAAGCACCCTCAAAGTATTACTGATAGGTTTTAAAAATTTAAGAATTTTGACTAATAGATCATAAGTTTAAGAATAAAAAATTATTTTAGGAGTAATAATATATTTACGGTATGTTAAAGGGGAAAGTAATGGATAAGACATTAAGCTTAGTGCCAATTAATAAGAAAATCATATTACCAATATAAAAATAATTAATTACTTTATAATGAAATAAAGAAATATAAAGACCAAACAGGTTATCGATCACTATATGATCGTATCCTTTAATTTCATTACAAAAATTGTTATTGCACATATTGCATATAGCAATTGAAATTTGTTAAAACAAAATATGATTCAATGGGGTCAAACAAATCGTATCATAATTTGAAAAAGATAATATTTTTAATGACCCCTCGCATCGCGTTATGTATTTAAATAATTAAAAAATACTTTATTATTATACATGATTTAGGAGAGGATGAGGAGTATGAGTCCACATAAATTCATTGACATACCTAGAGATACGTCATTTCTTTTGAGTGTTAGAATCAATTATATAAATAAGTAATTATGAATTGTGAAGGAATTAATTCCTTAATTATTTTTATTGATTGAATATATATATACAAGTTATAATAGAAGAATTTTATTTCTACTTTACCTCTAAATTTCTATTCTACATGAAGAATAACTATACACTTATGGTAATGTTACAATTCTAATTAGGTTACAATACTAATATAGAAAATATAACATTATACAAAATCGAGCTCACTGCAAGTGGCGGCCACGACGATGTGTCCTAAGGGTCGCGGCGCTGCTGACTATTTTTGGACACTGTTTAATACACCCCCGCAGTCATAGCGGACGATCATCGTATGCTGAGACTGTCTCTAAAATCTTCAAAAATGACTGAGGAAAGACCCTTTGTAAATATGTCTGCAATTTGATATCTTGAAGGGACATGGCAGACGTGTACTTGTCCTTTAGCTACCTTCTCTCAATCAAAGTGAATATTCATCTTTATGTGTTTAGTACGCTGGTGCTGAACTGGATTACCAGAAAGGTAGATGACACTTATATTATCACAATACACCAATGTAGCCTTCTCAATAGGACAATGAAGATCTAACAGTAGATTTCGTAACCAACATGACTCAGAAATCACATTCTACCCCTCGATACTCGGCCTCTGCACTTGAGCGTGAAAGCGTGGATTGACGTTTGGCAGACCATGAGATCAGGTTATTACCTAAAAACATGCAATAGCCAGACGTAGACCGTCTGGTGTCAGGACAACCACCCCAATCAACATCTGTATAGGAGACCAGTGTAGACGTCGACGAAGGATACAAATGCAAGTCATACTCAAGTGTTCCCTGAATGTACCTAAAAATGCGTTTGAGCGCATTCATATGTTCAACTCTGGGATCATGCATAAACAAACACACCTGCTATACGGCATATGTAATATCAGGTCGCGTGAACGTCAGATACTGAAGGGCGCCTGCAAGACTACGATAGCGGGTCGGATCCTCATAGGGAGAGCCAGCTGCAGCACCCAACTTGGGTTTAGTATCAACTGGAGTAGAAGTAGACTTACATGATGACATCTCAACTCTCTCAATTATCTTTGTTGCATACTTCCTCTGTGATAAGAATAATCCACCTGCATGACGAGTTACAACAATTCCCAAAAAATAGCTCAAGGGGCCCAAGTACTTCATGGCAAACTCAGAACTCAACATTGTCATAATAGATCTTCTCAAAGCATCAGAAGAGGCAGTCAAGATAATATCATCCACATATAACAGTATATAAGCCATGGAAGAACCTCGACGATATATGAATAATGAATAATGAATTATCTGACCTTGTTGTGAGAAAAATCCATAGTCGAAACAAAATCAGAAAACCTCTTATACCAACCCCGTGGAGACTGCTTAAGCACATACAAGGACTTCTTCAATAGACAGACATGATTAGGATATCTAGTATCCCTAAATCCCAAGGGTTAATACATATACACTGTCTCCTGAAGATCATCATGTAGGAAAGAATTCTTCACATCTAGCTGATGAATGGGCCATGATTTTGAAAGAGCCAAGCTGAGCACAGTGCGAATGGTAGCCGGCTTGACCACCGGGCTAAATGTCTCACCATAATCCACACCAACCTGTGAGTCTTACCATCACCTACAAGTCTAACCTTATGTCTCGCAAATGAACAATCAGAATTTTCCTTATGAACAAAAATTCACATAGACCGAATAATATTAACACTAGATGTACGGGGTACCAACTCCCACGTCTTATTATCATTAAGAGCATTATATTCCTCGGTCATGGCAATTTTCCAATTAGGGTCATTTAAGGCAGACACAAGATTACGGGGTAATGGAGATTTAAGAACATTAGAATTCAAATTGAAATGTCTTTTTGGTTTAAAAATATCCCTTTGACTGCGAGTGATTGGACCATGACTTTGGGCTGGATTAGGTAAATTTTGAGAAGTCTCTGAAATTTTCGTTGAAGGCGTATGACATACAGTCGAAGCATGGCGCGGAACTGGCAGGCTCTCTAAAGTTTTGGCGCGCGACACGATGACGGATTAGAGGTCCTGTTCTCACGAAGTTTTAAGCGCCATGGCGGTCTATAGTCACGGCGTTGACGACATATTTCTAAAAAATCTAAAAAATGATAGAGAACATATGGGGAGATATCATCATCCAAAAAATCATAAGAAGTAAGCACGGGTTGTTCTACTTTAGAAAATGGAAATTAGGATTCATGAAAGAGGACATGACGACTAATGATGATTAATTTAGATGATAAATCAAAGCATTTATAACCACGGTGATTTGACGGATAACCCAAAAACACACAAGGAGTAGAACGTGTCTGAACTTTATTGATTGTAGTGGATGGAAACAGTGGATAACATAAACATCTGAAGACCCTAAGATGAGAATACGAAGGAGTCTTATTGTATAAAACTTGAAGAGGGGAGGAATATGTCAAACCTTTAGAGGGAAGAATATTAAGTAGATTGGTAGTCATTTGTAGCGCATGATGCCAAAATAATGGAGGGAGAGAAGAATGAACCAATAAAGTGCGAATAATGTTATTGATGGTACAAATTTTTCGTTCTGCTTTCCCATTTTGTGAGGACGTATGAGGACAAGAAAAATAAAAATTTATCTCATTTTGTACACAAAACTCTCTAAATTTCTCATTGTCATACTCTTTACCATTATCACATTGAATGTTCTTTATTTTCCGTTCGAATTAGGTTCTGATGAAAGCTCTAAATTTTGTGAAGATGGAAAAAACTTGTGATTTTTTCGAAATTGAAAACGTCCATAAAAATTTAGAATAGTCATCCAAAAATAATACATAATAACGATGACCCATAAATCGCTATGAATAATATCAAATGTCATTGAAGTGTGAGAATTAGAAGCTACAAACGGTAGCTTAATAATTTTCCCTAAAGAGCAAGATTGACAATTTGGAGTATTACGCGTACCCTTACAAGAAATAAACTTATTCTTATCTAAAACAAATAAAATTTACGACCCTGGATGACCTAGACGAGCATGCCACAAGGAAGGAGAAAGAGCTGCAAAAGTGGATGGCATAGCTTGACGCGAGATGCTGAGACTCGGTGTGATTGGATAAAGATCACCCCTACTGTTACACCTCATGAGAGGACTCTCCGTCTTGAAATCCTTCACAGAAAACCCAAACGGATCAAAATTAATAGAGACCCAATTATCAGTGGTGAATTTACGGACATACACCAAATTTTTAATCAATTTTGGGGCATGAAGGGTATTTTTTAGGACAAGTGGTGGATGAGGAGAGGACAAAGTTTTATTACCATAACCCTTTATTGGAATAGAACAGTCATTACCAACAAGTATACCACGATTACTGCTCAAATTGGATAAGATGAGAGATTACCTTGGTCGGATTTCATGTGGGTAGTGGCACCTGTATCCATGAACCTATTAGGGTCTGGTTGAGTCAAGCTAAGCGTGTGCATCGCTGCTTCAATGTCGGTCTGAGTGGGGCCCATTGCGTGGTGGGCCTGCGAGGGGCGAGGCCAATATCTGGATCTTGGTGCTGCCATACGTCTGGTTTGAACCACAGTCCGACACGGGAAGAAGTTGGACCGCGACGCCAGCCTTTGGTGACATCGAGGCGTCGCGGCTGTAAAGGCTGCGTTATGCCAGATCGCTGATCCGCGACGTTGTGGGGCTCTGGACCCACTGCCACTGTCCACGGGCCCCTGTGGGCCCAGACCTGTTGCTGCTGACGGTTGCCCCAGTTGTTGTCGCGCGATTCTTGCCATTATTCTTCCGATTTTGGCCCTTCTTACCACTCTCGTTGTTGTGATTTTGGGTCACGTTGGCTGGATTGGAAGGAGAAAAATTGGAAGCAGTCATCATGACAACGGGGTTTGCTCCTATCGATGCCCTTTTAGCCAAACCCGCTTCTTCCAAAGTGAGCATGGAACGGGCTTGATAGAAGCTTGAGGGTTACTTTGATGAATAACTAAAGCAACCTCGTATAGGCCTCGAGATAGGCCAACCATCTGAAGAACTAGACGACTATTAAAAACAGGAGAACCCACGTTGCGGAGCTGATGTACCAAGTCCTTGAGGCGTTTGCAATAAGAGAAAACGTTTGGAAAATTCGTTATAGCAACCTGAGAAAATTCCTGCTCAAGGATATGATGCGAGAATATTTATTATCTTGAAAGATGTCATGCGTCGATTCCTTGCGCCATACCGTGGAGTTGGGTTCCATAATCGTCGTAAAGATCCAAAGAGATAGTGGCATAAATCCACGAAGAACTCGACATCAAACATGACCCATAAGTCTGGATCTGTTTATTTGTTAGGCACAACCGTTGTAGAAGTAGAAGCCGTCGTATCAGCCCCATAGGAGTTGTGGGAAGGATGATGTGGTGAAGAACTTTATGTGTCATATCATGAATCTTGAATAATTCTGCCCACGTCCCATATTGGACGTTTTCTAGGTCAAGAACGATATGAAGGACGCTCTTGATGTTAGAAACGGTGAGGGCAGGATGAAAAATGTTCTTATCAGTCATGGTGAAAGAACAAACTTTGGACAAGATTTGTAAAAAAAGAAGGGGGAGGGCTCGGTTTTTCTGGAAAATAACCGAGGGAGTGGGGGGGGGGGGATTTGTCACGGTATTTTGAGAAGAGGAAGCAAAGAAGAGAACCTAGACTCTTGATACCATGAAAGAATTAATCTCTTGATTATTCTTATTGATTGAAGGCATATATATACAAGTTCTGATAGGAGAATCTTGTTCCTACTTTTCTCTAAATCCTTATTCTATATGAAGAATTACTATACATTTATGGTAATGTTACAATTCTAATTAGTACAAGACTAATATGGAAAATATACCATTATACAAAAGCTGAGCCCACTTAGTATGAAAGAATTAATCTCTTGATTATTCTTATTGATTGAAGGCATATATATACAAATTACAATAGGAGAATCTTATTCCTACTTTACCTCTAAATCCCTATTCTATATGAAGAATAACTATACATTTATAGTAATGTTCTGATTCTAATTAAGTACAAGACTAATATGGAAAATATACCATTATACAAAGCTGAGCCCACTTAGTAGCGGGGCATGACGGTGTCCTAAGGGCATGCGCTGCTGACTATTTTTGGACACTATTAACAAATTGGGATCAAAGTTGTGAAAATGCAAAAGGTGATGAATAAGCTAGTAGATAATTGTCAATCTGCATTTGTGCATGGTAGAATTATTTCTGACAATATTACAATAAGTCATGAGCTAGTCAAGAGGTATGGTAGAACGGGTATCTCTCCTAATGCATGATAGAAATTGATATGCAGAAGGCCTGAGATTCAATTTAATGATTTTTTATCTGACAAGTACTTTTCTAAGTATATTTGTTGGGTGGATCATGGTCTGTCAAAAGTCACCCTCTTACACTATTATCATTAATGGTAAACCTGCTCCACCCTTTGATGTGAGGCAAGGGGATCCTATGTCCCCTTACCTATTTGTCCTAGTAATGAAATATCTGGTGAGATTGTTCAAGGGGTTGAAGAATGATAACAGATTTCACTTCCCCCCAAGATGTGATAGGTTGAAGATAGTGTAGCTGGGATTTACGAATAACCTGTTGTTATTCTGCCTCAGTCAGTTCAAAAGCCATACAAGCAGTTTAGTATTTTTTTCTTCTGAAGCCTCTAGTCTGATAGGAAAGACAAGTAAACGTAGTGTTACTGTTTACTTTGGAGGGGTCTCAAAAACGGTTCAAGATAAGATACTAGACATGCTAGAGTTCACCAAATGTGAGCTACCTTGTAGATAACTTGGTATTATATTAAGCACTAAAAGGTTGTCTATACTGCAAGTAAGGCTGGCCAGTGGGCCGGGCCGGTCCCGTCCCGGCTCCGACCCGGTCCCGTCCCGGCTCCGACCCGGTCCCGTCCCGGCCCCTATTAAATAAAAAAAAAAATTAGCGAGTTCGGGCTCGAGCGGGGCCGAAACATGGTATGGTCCCGCCCGACTTCGCTTGGACCCGATCCGTCGGTCCGCTTGGACGATCCGTCCGGTCCTTGATCCCCCAAAATAGCGTTGCAATACGACCATTTTACATTTTGGCCGTTAGACAACGGCTATTTTTGGCCTCCACTCCCCAACCCTACCCTTTATATTTATTTTTAACCCCTAAATTATTATATTTACACTTTAACTCAATTTTTCAACTATAAATACCTCATTTTCTCTTCATGTCTTTGTTTAATTATTTAGTTTATAAATATATATGAGTATAATAGTATAATATGAGTATATGACTATCACTATATGACTATATGTTACTTTGTTAGTATTTTTAATTTAGTGGAAAATTTAAAAAAGAAAAAAGTGTCCCGCCCGTCCCGTCCCGACCCGACCCGTCCCGTTCCGTCTTGACCAACTGCCCACCTGGACCGGTACCGGGACGGGACACGGAATCGTCCCGCCTGCCCCAGCCCGCCCCCGCCCCTCCTCTCCGTCCCGACCCGCCTATCCCGTTCCCAGTGTACCCGGCCCGGCCCACTGGCCAGCCCTAACTGCAAGTGAACCTCTAATAGACAAGATATTGGGTAGGGTCAACAGCTGGACTGCAAAGTTTTTTTTTTCTATGCTGGAAGAACATAACTAATAAAGAGTGTCATGTTTTCCATCCAGATTTTTTGGGCTGACCTCATTGCTTGGGATAGTGTGTGTTGGCCAAACACAGCTGGGGCCTGAATATAACAAATTTAAAACTATGAAATAAAGCAGCAATTTGCAAACAAATTTGAAATATGTGCAAGCATAAAAAAAAAACTCTGGATAGTGTGGACTCACACATACTATATGAAGGAAAGGTCAGTGTGCGACATTATGCCTAAGACTGCATCTTGGGTTGTTCAGAAAATATTTTAAGGCTATATCTTTTTTGTTTTTGTTTTTGATAATCGAGGTTTCCAGGCTGACGCAAGCCTACTTCACTGGTATTATCCAGACGTCCTCGAGGTAATGGCACCGGTCCTTCAATACCATCACCAGGTAAATCGCGGGATGTGCTCTAGTGACCAGTTTCTGGGAGCGTACAACTGATCAATGAGACAAGGTTAAATCCCCCAGAGTATTAAGAGTGTTTCCTCATGCTTGCGGGGAATCGAACCCACGCTGTCCATGTCAGAGCGCCTTATAGCGCTCAGACTTTACCACTGAACTATGCCTCGGAGGACAAGGCTATATCTTATTTCCAACAGGCTGGATGGGCACTACAAGATGTGCAAAGATGAGTATAAAAATAACTTATGTATCACCAGCTGCTGGGCTACTATCGTAAAGTCCAATGGAGGAAAATAATTTGCAATAATTTAAGTGCACCAAAATAGACTTTTATTCTTTAGTTAACTGCACAGAAGAGACTCTACACAAGGGGCATGCTTGCAGAGTGGGGGATTGTAACAAGTCTCATATATCCACTCTGCAATGTGGAGAATGAAACAATACATCACTTGTTCTTTGAGTGTGTAGTATCAGAAGCTATTTGGAAGAATTTTATGGCATGACAAGGAATTTATAGGAGCACATGGGACTGAAAGGAGGAGCTGCAATGAGCTGTGAGATATCATATGAGTAGGAATAAACCTGCCCAACCAGAATTTCCCTAGCAGCCACAATTTACCAAGTCTGGTAGGAAAGAAATGTTTGAAATTTAATCGTGAGATTGAGTTTTTCCTACTTAAATACGTTGTCCTCGCATGTTGGAAATATCGTTTCTTCGCATATGTCTAATCTACTAAATGAGTAGATGATATTAATGTCAAGTATCGTCAAACTTCATTAAAAAATAAAAGATATATTAGTACACAAAGTAAGATGTTTGGGACATGAATAGAGGTGTATTTGACCAAATAAATAAATCTGTCACATAGGTAGAAGATGGAAGGAATAAGAACTATATAAACTCTATTTTTGAGTAAGAGTTTGGGACCCCAAGGGTAACCCATGTGTTTAGAAGAGGGAGGACCTAGGTGAAGCCCCGCATGCGCGCCGTCCGATCCGGTTTCGGGTCTCGGGCTGTCATTTTCTTTTTGGTCCCTGAAAGTTTCAAAACGTTGCAACTAATCTGACTTCAATAGAAAGTAACGCCTCCTCTTTCACTATAAATTAAAAACCTTCAGTTCAGTTCTAAGATACAAAAAAATACAACAAAAACCTCTTATCTTCTGTTCTGTTCGACACAGAAACACATAAACATCAATTTGTTCTATATTTATTTATTCGCTAGAATCAACTTTATTTGCTTTGTATAGTTGATTGTGTTGTTGTTTTATCTTGGAGACTATTGTCCATCACCGTAAAAGCATCTATACGAGACAATTTTATCGTAAAGATAGAGAGCTCTCGACTCAACCTTCTTCTTGTTTAACCTTTCAAACACTATAATTACCTACAAGAAATTGAAAAACATTTCAGAAGACATAAAGAGCAATTTAAAGTATGGTGAGGAGAACTATTCAAGAGATTAACAGAGCTTACTTGAATGTTAAATCTAGCTATTTATGTCCGAAAATTTGATGTCTATCCTGATTGACATATCCAGAAGACCTGATAGTTTGATGAAGGCATTGGCGTGATGTTAGTTTTGTCTTGGATGCACCAAGTCTGGGACTACTGTCGAGAATAGTGCGAGTACAGTACAACAACAATAACATATCCAGTGAAATCTCACAACGTGAGGTATGGGGAGGGTGGAGTGTACGCAGATCTTACCTCTACCTGGTAGGTAGAGCGGTTGTTTTCGAGAGATGCTCGGCTCAAGATAGAGCATAAGCACAAACAAAACAACAACAAAATCAAAACAAGATCAAAGCAAGAGAAATTGTCAGTCAGAAAAAAATTTAAAGCAGTATAAAAATAAGCTAACCAAAAAAGGAGAATATAGTGCTAGGGACACGTTTGGTATGTTGTATTACGACTGCACGACAAAAAAATAATACAGCGTTTGATGGACGTTTTCAGCCGAACTGGAGTATACTATTTCTAAAAATAGTACACTCCAACTGCCATTTTTGAGACTCATCTTGTAGATGGTCTCCCTAGACTGTATTAAAAATAAATGAAATAAAAAAAATACAATTCATTATATATTAATACTCTAATACCGTCCATTATATATTAATACTCTAATACCGTCCATTATATATTAATACAGTCCAGTCATTTACAATACAGTACAATCCAATATAAAAATAAGTTAGTGGGTTTGTTTTGAAAAATGTATTTTGAGTATTAGAAAAAATATAAAAATAAAATAATAATTTGTTTTTATCAAATTAAAAGTAAATATAAGCTTAGTTAAACACGGTATCTCGTCAAACACCCTCTTTTTTTCTCTCCATATAACAAAAAAAAGGAGATGGGAGTGGCAAAGACACGTAAATATTTAATATTCCCAATATTATGGCAACATTTATCCAAGCTAGTTTTGTACTCAAATAGAGGCCGTTTTCTAAATAAATGAGCTAGCTGTTGTTATTTCCCAGCATTTTGACATGATGACATTTGACAACGCATTTTGACCTGATGACATTTGACAACGACATTCATCATTATCGATAGAATGTTTAAATATTAACATATATGGTATATTATCATTCATAAAATATTAGCATATCCGGTATATTATCATATTTTATATATATTTTATATTATGTAAATTTATATTCTAATTGTAATTAAGAAAATTTAGTTACCTATTATAATTATGTAGTACTATATATATTATACATAATAATTAATGAGAGGCAAGAAACATATTCCTACATGGTATCAGAAGTCAAACTCAAACTTCTTTTGCTTCCTAAGCCGCCGCCCTCCCCCCTCGGCAGCCCTCTTCCTCCAGCCCTACATGGTATCAGAAAAGATTCAGTATTCATCTTGGGCGGAATTATTTAAGATTCATTGTCGTATATACAAAGTCATCGATCATATCATCCCTCCAAAATCAAAGCCCCTAGAAAGACCTGATAATTCTGACGATGAAATTTGGTCCCGCTTAGATGCGGTTGTCCTACAATGGAACTATGACACGATCTCGAACTATCGATTGCATACAATAATTGAAATCGATGCCACATCACGACAAACATGGGAGCGATTCAACAGGATGATTTTCCTAATGTGTCGGTGTTAGGCGTATTTTGTATACATTTTTTGAGTCATTTTCAGTTAGTATTTTTTCATTTTCGTTTAAATAAGTGTCCTCGTTAGGGTTGTTTTTCTTTGTTTTGAGTCACAGCGGTTCTAAATGGCAAAATGACAAAAAGAAGCTAAAGTGGCGAAAAATGAGCTCAGTAAAGGGCGAAAGTTGGCGGTCGGGCGAAAGCCGCGGGGCCGCGGTCTTGGACCGCGGTGCCACAATTACTGATAAGCCGCAGTACTTTCGGCACCGCGGTGCCATTCTGCAGTACCGCGGTGCCAAGGCGGGAAAATCATGTTCTGTGCCAATTTTGACACGGTTTTTAGGGTCCGAAATCCATATTTTCTCAACTATAAAATCCCTAAACCCTAGCCTCATTATTCATTTGGGATCTTACATCTCACATCATACTTTGGAGAGAAAAATAAGGCTACAACACAAGATTGAAGACAACTTTGGTTCAAGTTCTTTTCTTTTCTTTGTTTTATTTCAGTTTATGTTGGTTTGTATTAGTTCTTGACATGACAATGTTTAAATGGCAAAATGACAAAAAGAAGCTAAAAGTGGGCAGAAAAGGAGCTCCGTAAAAAGGGCGAAAGTTAGCGGTCAGACGAAAAGACGCGGGGCCAGCGATCACGCGATCTTGGGACACAATGCCTGATGCGATAAGCGCGATGCTTTTCCGCGGTGCCATTCTGCGATCTGCGGTGCCAAGGCGGGAAAATCATGTTCTGTGCCAATTTTGACACGGTTTTTAGGGTCCGAAATCCATATTTTCTCAACTATAAAATCCCTAAACCCTAGCCTCATTATTCATTTGGGATCTTACATCTCACATCATACTTTGGAGAGAAAAATAAGGCTACAACACAAGATTGAAGACAACTTTGGTTCAAGTTTCTTTTCTTTTCTTTGTTTTTATTTCAGTTTATGTTGGTTTGTATTAGTTCTTGACATGACAATGTTTAGGAGCTAATTACTTTATTAGGGCTTTCCTATTGAATCGCTAGAAACTCTATTTCATAAATTAATGCATTAGTTTGATTTCTTCTTCACTCGATTAAGATTTATTCAATATTGGTATAAATATTTGATAGTTAACTGATCACTAATTATCATAATCTATATGAATTCGAATCAAGAACCGAGAGGAGGGATTTGAATATGCTGTAATTGAATAGACATAGGTTAAAATCGCAGGCGAAAGTACTCCGATACTTGTGTAGCATTATAGGTTATTGTTCTTAATCCTCCTATGTGGTAAATTCTATCATAGAAATATAGAAGGTTTCTGCATTGGGGTTGAGCGCTAACCGGAATATAAAACGATCTAGTTAAGCTATCTTAACGTGAAGAAGAAGTCATTCTAGTTGCATTAAGGATTGAAAAGAGTGGATAGTTGAGGATATTGGAAGCCCTAATTCCTTCATAACTGATTTAAACTAAAGTATTATCATAATTAGTTTATTTTCTGCAATTACTTAGTCTTCGTTATTAGATAAAAATACAAACAAATTAACGTTCACCAAATAAAAACTAAAGTTTAGATAATCGGTACTTGATAACCGATCTCACGAGGGCGATATTCGATCTTACCGGACTATATACTTGTAACGATCGTACACTTGCGTTGAGCACGTGGAAATCGCCTAACAAGTTTTTGGCGACTTTTTCAATCGAATTATCTATTCTTATTTCTAATTTGGTTTGTATATATTTGGTCATGTTATTTTATTTTTAATTTGGTTGCTCGAATCTAACTTGTTCTGCGAGCATCTTGTTATCGATTTTGTTGTTTTTCTTATTTTGTAGGTACGATTCGTTTTAAAAAAAGACACGTGGACTCTACTACTCTTATCGAGGCGTGATCTCGAATACTATCCACAGCATCAGTATCATCAACATCAATTTAACCCACAAGTTCCACAGGAAAATCGAAATGAGCTGCAGGAAGCCTTACTCAGGCTCACCGAGTGCGGACTCGTCGAGGCAATTTCAGCGACCACAAGTCGAGCCCCATCAGAGGAGCGGAATGAATTGAGAAAAGCATTGTTGGCACTCACAAACGCCCAAACTCAGTGCATGGTGGAAGTAAAATTCTCCTTGCAAAACTTCGAGACTCAAGTGAGACAATTTTTGACTTTGGAACCACAAATCGGGCAACCGAGGGACATGGTAAACATTACACCTCAAGAAAGTCCACCGAGTGACACAGTTATGAGGAGTGGTGAGAAGATTGTGGAACCTGAATCACAACACGCTGTTGAGGAATTTGGAGAGATAGTTGGTGTAGAAAGAAGAGAGGTCACCGAGGACTACTATTGCAGAAAAGACAACACCAAATGTCATTGCTGACCCTAAAAAAGAAAGTTCATACTCTGAAGGGCACCCCAAAAGTTGAAAGATGTAGGGAGATTCACTGATCCCTACATTACAGAGAGCCTAGAAGACAAGTCTGCCTTGTGTAATTGGGGATAATCTTAGATTTGAGGCCCTTGTTTGAAAAAAGTGTTGAGGGAGAAGAGAGACCTGCAACAATAAAATTCAGGATTGCAAGCAGTTCACAGAAGGATCCACTGCGCACTAGTAATGAGTAATTGCGTCCAGCTAAAAGACGTTAAAGACAGTGCTACTTGGGAGGCAACCCAAGGTTTTAATTATGTTATTTAAATTTTTGTTTTAGTTTGTTTTATTTTGAATTGAACAGTCTCACGATCTGGTATGTTGAATGTTGTGGATGACATATAAAAGCAGGGATTGAAAAAAAATGCTGCAAAAATGGGAGAAATTTGGCACAGCTCCGCAGTGCCATAATGCAGGGTCGCGACGCCCGTTGATAAAACACGACATCTCCAGATGCCGCCTCAATGCAACATCTGCCGCCATCACCACCATTTTGAACCGCTGTTTTGATGTCTGTAAGTCGTCCCTTTTAATTTTTAGTCGTTACACATTTGGGACAATGTGTCGTTTAAGTTTGGGGGGTCTTAGTATTTTGTGTGTCTGTTTTTGAGTTTTTTTTTGTGTTTTTGTGTCTTATATGAGTCAATTTTTTTATGATCATGCATGTTGTAGCTGCTTGAAACTCCTAGTGAATTAAGTGGGATAATGTAATGGAATTAGAAGCTAAAATATGTGTGCTTAAGTTAGATATGCCAAAAATTCATAAAAATCTAATGATGTGGATATTTGTGTGAAATCCGAAAAAAAAAAAAAAATAATAATAATATATAGTTGTGGTTGGGTTAATAAAAAAATATATAAGAAAACAAAGAATAAGTTGCATGGGATAGAGTTAGTATTAAAGTTGGATAAATAAATAGATAAAATGAAAATAAGAAAACAAAAAAAAAAAGGAAAAAAAAAAAACCCATGCAGCATTTTGCACGTCCACACCCTTTGCTTTCCCTTCCCTTTTCATTCACCCTTGGTCTTCCATCTCCATAAGTTATACAATTATCTCCACTTATACATTATACTTATACACAAACAAAGTGCATACCACAAAGATTAGAAAATCGGAAAATAATCAAGTGAACAAGAAGGAAAAAATCAAGAAAATATCAAGGAGGAAGGAGAACAGAAAATTAGGGAACACTAAGGAGCAAGGACCACTTGTAGCAACCGAACCACAATCCTTTCACACTTACAAGGTGAGTTTTCTCACTCAGAAATCCTTGGTAACATCCTTTATTTTTAGTTCAATACATGTTGGAATAAGAATTGAGTGTTGAAAAGAAATATTGAACTTTTGATTGCTTAGACAACTAGTTGCGTCATGAACTTTACGAACTGTTCTCACTGAGTTATAATTGTTAGAATTTGATGAAATTCGGAAGAATTGTACACCTCTCTAATATGATCATATAGAACCAAAAATGAGATAAAATGGACGTACGGTTTGAAAGTTATCATAGTTCAAAGTTCCTGCCTTAGATTTGATCGAAATTCGGAAAGACATAATTACGGACTGTTTTTATTGAGTTTTACTTATTAGAATTATATGAAAATTTACATGGTTGTAAATCTCTCTGTTACGGACAGATATATATAAAGATTTATTAAAACGGACTTACGAGTTGAGAGTTATTGTAGTTTGAAGTTGCTGCCTCGGATTCGTCGGAATCCAGAAGGGCAGGACGTTGAAACGTAAAACTGTACTAATATGTGGGGAATATGAAAATTGTTGCTAAATGAAATTTCTAGATCTCTTTGTTGTGGACATTTTGAGACCTTACGGGGTCTATCCGACTTACAGTTGAGAGTTATCGCTGTTTAAAATTTCTGCCTCGGATCTATCGAGATCCAGGAAGGGCAGCGAATAAAGTGCAAAACTGTACCAAATGGTACAGAATATGAAAGAATGGTTCACATGGAGACGTGTAGCTCTCTGTTCTAGTCGTTTTGAGAATTTATGGGGCTTGAACGGGTTTACAGATTAGGAGTTATGACTATTATAAGATTGGGTGTTGTTTAATAAAAATTCTGCCGAAACAAATTTCATGTGGCTGTTTTGAGGATAAATTTGTGTTAGTTACCCAAAGTAGTTTTAAATGAAATTTGGTACAGTGAAAGATCCCCGTCTTACCTTAGTTTCCGCTTGAGAAACACCTTAATTGGAGTTATGGTTAAAAAGTTATAATCGTTACAAGTATGAATGACAGAATGTTAGAAAAGAGAATAGTATTTATTTGATCTTCTGAAAAATATGAAAAGTGAATACGTGTTCACATAAATATATAAATATATAATGGATCGGGTTGCGCAACAAAGCGTAAAGTGAATACGCGTTCACAAATCGTAAACATAATGGATCGGGTTGCGCGCAACAAAGCGTAAAGTGAATACGTTCACAAATACGTAAATATAATGGGTCGGGTTGCGCGCAACAAAGCGTAAAGTGAATACGGCGTTCACAAATACGTAAACATAATGGATCGGGTTGCGCGCAACAAAGCGTAAAGTGAATACGCGTTCACAAATACGCAAATATAATGGATCGGGTTGCGCGCAACAAAGCGTAAAGTGAATACTGCGTTCACAAATACGTAAACATAATGGATCGGGTTGCGCGCAACAAAGCGTAAAGTGAATACGTGTTCACAAATACGTAAATATAATGGATCGGGTTGCGCCGCAACAAATATGAAAGATGAATACATGTTCACATATATATAAATATGAAAAGTGAATACGCGTTCACAAATATATGAATGTAATAAACATGTGGAAATGCAGGGGAATGTCTTAACGTACAATACGGGATAAAATGAAGTGTTAGTTAAGCGAGAATTTCCTATGAAGAGTTGTTGCATATTTAAAAATGTTGTAACTGATATGTTTTGCAATATACTTATTACGTTATAATGTGATTGCACTTGGAATATTGTGGTGTTACTTTGAATTGCGAGGTAAGGTTCTCACTCATTGGATGGTAGAGTGACTCTTTATTTAACATGTTTCAGGAAAGGGTGATAGATTAAAGGCTCCACATCAAGGCTAGAGATAGTCCAGCAGCCTCTTGTCATACCAAGTCCATTGTTTGGGCTTGGTACTGCGTCGAGTTCGAATGTCGGTTCAATGTCTCGGGATATGCGTGTGGAATGATCTCCTTCCAACTTAGAATAATATTTGTCAGTACGTCTATGTAGAAACAATATTTGCACGAGCATGGGCTCGTGTTATATTTTCAATAAAGTCACAAACAAATTTCTTTATTGTTATATTTATTAATAGCTCTGTATTTGAATATAAGTTTAAATTTCTAAATAAAGAGAATTAAAGGGTGCTCCTGGTGGAAAATAATTGTCCAGGTGCCATCACGCCCTAAGTAAAGACTTAGGAAAATTTGGGCGTGACTACAAGTTGGTATCAAAGCTAAACCAGTTAAGAGATTCTAGGAAGTTTCCTTGAGTTGGGTGTTTGAGCGGTTACTTATTGCGGCGGTGTGCGCGCCACCTTAGTAATAAGTGAGCGGAATAACATCCTGAGTTTCCACTTCTTTCGTACTCTTCTCGTGCCTACCTTGAGTCTTTTCAAAGACTTGATTTCTCGTACTACCTCCTTCACGGGTTAGAAAAGGGGATTGTACAACGTTATCTTGACTAATATGATTTGTGTAGATGGCGATTATAAAGGCGGGTTCAACAAAAGGAAGTACTCATGGAGGCAAAGGAAATGAGAGCTCGGAGGAGTTCATGCGTCGCAGATGGACTCAGAAGGTGATTTTGATGAGTACATTGATGACACAATCGTACTATGTACATATTTGCTTAGGACTAGAAGGAAAAGGCGTTCATACGACCGACCTTCTTCAACTTTCCAATTGAGTCATACTACGGATAATTGTCAATTAGTCGAGAAAAGTTTCATTCCGCATTCGGAAAGGCAAGGATGCTAAGAGAAGATATTACTGAAAATTCATTGCACCAATTTCGAATCATGTAAGAGGAGTAAGGTATAAAATGAACTATATGGAAGAGAAGCAAAAGGAAGGTTCACGGGGAGTTGAATGCCAACTGCGAGAATAGGCGAATCATGCGGTTAAGCCGCTTTAGAGCAGCGTGATAGTAGGTGTACGTTCGATCTACAAAGGGCTATAGCGGGTTGCACAATGGCAGAGTTGACCTGATGTGATGTATTGTAGTCATGACATTGTTATTTTAAAATATGATGAATGAAGTGCTATGAATACAAGAAGGAAAGGATATGTTTTATTAAATTATTTTTCTTGTTGGCATATTGTGGTGTTGCATGCTTATGAACTATAAGAAAATTTAGGAGCTAGAATAGACATTCCGTCTTCTAAAATATGAGTGTGTTTGTCTTCACAGAAAATGGTGAATTCACAAATCCCGGGGGCTCGAGAGGAGGTTCATCACGAAGCTCATGTACCTCGATTGGCGTAGTGGTGTATGCGAAGGAGCGGAGAAAATGTTGGAGAGAACGAGAGTCAAATGGCCCAAGCGGTGGGACAAAAACTAGATAGACTCATAGAGTTAATGGCAGCTGATTCCACACATGGTTCGCCCGCACCTAGTGTCTCTGTCATAGCCCGAACGAGAACGGCCGAGGGACCGGTGCATCGCACGCAGGGCCAGAGTGTAGAATCCCAGCGATGCACGATAGGCTATGGGCAAATTTTATGAGGAGAAGAGAACCGTTGTACTCGGGGAAGGACCCCGAGGCCGAGATGGTATTCTCGATGAAGTTGAAGACTTAATGTTCACATTGGGATGCGTGGAGGCGGGCGTCAACTTGGTAGGCGCACGACTAGTGGATGATGCGAGGGTGTGGTGGAGGAATTTTAGGAAAAATCGTCCCCGATGTCACCACCAATGACTTGGGAGGTTGAGCGGCATTCATTGAGAAGTTTATGCCTAATACGGCGCGGATGCGCTCAGACGGGAGTTTGAACAATTGAAGCAAGGTGACGCGGTGTACAAGAATATGATACGATTCGTGAGGTTATCGGCATCTGACACATGTCGTCCTACGAAATGGATAGAGTCAGCGATTTGTAGAGGTTTAAAGCGAACATAGCGAGAGAAGGTGGTGGCGTTAGCCAACGATCGAACTTATCTTGATTGTCGATATGGCTTTGAGGGTAGAAGGTTTCGCTAAAGCAAAAAGAGAATATTCGCGTAAGAGATTTGGACGTCGGGATCGTTTAACGAGTCAAAATCGAAGCGGGGAGTTTAGTAAGGGATCTTGAGGACCGAATCAATGCAATGGTCGATCTTATTTCAAGCCTAAGGGCACGATTGGTCTAATTACCAAGGTAGCAAGGACAAGGCCACCAACCCTAACACGGGAGGCGACAAACCGATTTGTAAGATTTGTCAAAGAAAACACCTTTGGAGAATGTCGGCTCTTATGAAGACATGTTATAAGCTGTGGAAGTCGGGCCACTATGCCGAGGATTGCGAAGAGGACCCAAACTCAATATATTCGGGAGGTCGGAAGCGACCACGGTACTACGGAAATCGGAAACCAACCCGCGAGTCGGGAGGTCAACAACCCAACAATTTAATCGGCTCTACGCTTTGCCCGGAGGAATGAGGCGAAGCATCTAATGCGGTGGTCACGGTATTTTGCTAGTCTCGGTATTCTGCATTTGTATTATCGATCCAGGCTCTACATTTTCATATGTGTCAATGAGCTTTGCTAAGAATTTACATGTAGAACCTTCTTATTTAAGTGAACTGTTGAGGTTATGACACGATGGGGCCTCGATTTGGGCCTCTCGGGTGGTAAATAATTTTCCATTAGAAGTGAATGACGAGAACAAGGGTGAACCTAGTACTACTTGATATGGTAGACTTGACGTCATTTTGGGTATGGATTGGTTGTCGGCATGTTATGCCATGTTAGATTGTCGACGAAGATAGTGAGATTAACTTTTCGGAGAACCGAAGTTGTTATAAGGGTAGGGTTGGAATATCCTCAGTCGGTTTATTTCTACCTTGGGGCTCAAAAGTTATTGAGAAGTCACGCAGTGGAGTATGCATATCGGCTAATATAGTGGATACCCAAAAAGAATCCCGTGATAGCGATGTTCTATTGTTCGAAATTTTTAGGAGGTTTTCTGAAGATCTTCCATGCCTTCCTCCGGATAGAAGTGGAGTTTGCCATAGAGTTAATTAGGGTACAAGACTATTTCTATTCCTCCATATCGAATGACCCGGTGAATTGAGGAGTTAAAAGAACAATTGAAGGATCTTACGGATAAAGGCTTTATAAGGCCTAGTGTTTCCCTTAGGGTGCACGATCTGTTTGTGAAAAAGAAAGACGGATCGCTCGAATGTGCATCGATTATCGGCGACTCAATAAGGTCACGATCAAGAACCGTACCCATTACCAAGAATCGATGATCTTTTTGACCAACTTGAGGAGCTAGCTATTTTCCAAGATTGATCTTCGTTCGGGATATCACCGGTGAAAATAAATCGGATGATATATCCAAAGCGGCCTTTAGAACCCGATCGGCCATTATGAGTTTTGGTCATGTCTTTTGGGTTAACAATGCCCAAGCTTTTATGGATTTAATGAGCAGAATCTTCAAACCATTCCTAGATTTGTTCGTGATTGTGTTCATAGATGATATCTAATTTCTGATAAGAGTGTTGAAGAACATGAAGAGCATCGAGTGTAGTGCTTCAAGTCTTGAAGCAGGAGAAACTATATGCTAAATTTTCAAAGTGTGAATTTTGGTTGGAAAAGGTAGCCTTTTTGGGCCATGTTGTGTCAAGGATGGAATTATGGTAGACCCCGGAAGATAGAAGCGATGGCGGCCAAACCGACCACTCGGCGGAGGTTAGAAGTTTCTTGGGTTTGGTGGGTATTATAGAAGATTCGTAAAGGTTTTCTAGTCTTCTTGCTCCTTTGACCCGATTGACTCAAAAAGCGGTTAAGTACCCGTGGTCGAAGCATGTGAAACAAGTTTTGGCCCAAGGAATTGTTGACTCTGCACGATCCCAACCTTACCATCGGGACAAGAAGGGTTCACGATCTATTGCGATGCCTCGGGTTGGGTTAGGATGTGTCTTGATGCGATTTGGAAAGGTTATTGCGTATCATCTAGACGATTGAAGATACATGAGAAGAATTATCCAACTCATGACTTGGAATTAGCTGCGGTGGTGTTTGCCTTACGAATATGGAGACATTATTTGTATGGTGTGCATGTGGACATATTTACGGATCATAAGAGTTTGCGATACATAACCACGAAGGATCTGAATCTCAGACAAAGAAGATGGTTAGAGTTGCTTAAGGATTATGACCTTAGTATTCTTTACCATCCAGGAAAGCCAACGTGGTGGTGATGCACTCGATGGGAGATCAATGGGCGACAGCCCATTTGGCAATACAAAGAGGGTATTGTTCGTGAGGTACAAAGATTGGGAAACCTCGGGGTTAGCTTAAGCGAGATCGGTGAAGGTAGGGTGGTGGTACGTGATACCTCATGATGCCTTAGCTTCAGAAATAAAAGAAAGTCGGTTTGAGGATACGAGTTTGTTGGATTTGAGAAGATCCAACAGGAAGACCTTCACGATTTACATTGGGAGATAATGGCGGAACCATTCGTATAAGGGTAGGTTATGTGTTCCTAAGGTAAAGGATCTAAGGAGGAAGATCTTAGATGAGGTCACAACACAAGATATTCCATTCATCCGAGGTCGACAAAAATGTATCGGGACCTCAAGGCAAATGCGGTGGGACGGGATGAAGAAAGACGTTGCGGAGTTTGTCGGGAGGTGTCTTATATGTCAGCAGGTGAAAGCTGAACATCAAAAAACCTGGCGGATTACTTCAGGACATTGGAGTCCCCATGTGGAAGTGGGAGGCGATTCATATGGATTTCGTAATCGGCCCATCCGAAAACTCGAGAAGGTATGATTCTATTTGGGTGATTGTTGATCGCTTACAAAGTCAGCCCATTTCTTCCAGTCGAGACTACATATCGCGCACCACGATGCATGAATTTATTTGAAGGAAATTGTGCGGTTACACGGGATTCCATTATAAATTATTTCGGATAGGGGTTCCCAGTTCACCTCACACTTTTGGCAAAGTTTTCAGCAGGGTCTCGGGACAAAAGTTAAGTTGAGCACGACTTTCCACCCATGACGGATGGGCAAGGTGGCGAACAATTCAAACACTTGAGGACATGTTGCGATCTTGTGTGTTAGATTTTGGGAAGTGGTTGGACCATCTATGTCTAATTGAGTTCGCCACAACAATAGTTTTCACTCTAGCATACAAATGGCCGTTTGAAGCATTATATGGGCGAAAATGTAGGTCTCCACTTGGATGGTTCGAGGTGGGTGACGCCTTATTCGGACGGAAGTCATTCAAGAAACAAATGATAAGGTACAGATGATTCGTGAGCGGATCAAAACAGCTCATAGTCGTCATAAGTCCTATGCGGATCATCGGAAAAGAGATCTTGAATTCCAAGAGGGGGAGAAAGTATTTTTAAAAGTGTCCCCAATGAAGGAGTGATGCGTTTTGGTAAGAAAGGAAATTGAGCCCAAGGTTTATTGGGCCATATGAGATCTTGCGAAGAGTGGGAATGTGGCTTACGAATTAGCACTTCCACAAGAGTGGAAGCGATGCATCCAGATTTCATGTGTCAATGTTACGAAAATACTTGCGACCCAAGTCACGTCATCCTTCCCGGAGATAATTCTTAATGAGGAGCTTGATATGAAGAAGTTAGGTGGAAATACTTGATAGGAAGGTTAAGCGCCTTAGGAATAAAGATATTGCTTAGTGAAGGTCCTATGGAGGAACCACTCTGAGGAAGCCACAGGAAGCGGAGGAGGCGATGAAAGTCAAATATCCGTTCTATTTGACTAAGGTAATAAAAAAATGCATTACATAGTATTTCATATGTGTGTCATTTTCGTGTCTTTATCGTAATGTTACAACCTTACTCTCATTCGAGGACGAATGCTTCTTAAGGAAGGGAGAATGTGAAGCCCCAAATTAGTGTTACAATAACAATAAACATTATTGTGTCTATGTGATTATGTAACGACCTTATTCACATTCGAGGACGAATGTTGCTTAAGGAGGAGAGAATGTGAAATCCGAAAAAAAAAAATAATAATAATATATAGTTGTGGTTGGGTTAATAAAAAAATATATAAGAAAACAAAGAATAAGTTGCATGGGATAGAGTTAGTATTAAAGTTGGATAAATAAATAGATAAAATGAAAATAAGAAAACAAAAAAAAAAGGAAAAAAAAAAAACCCATGCAGCATTTTGCACGTCCCTTACCCCTTTGCTTTCCCCCTTCCCCCCCTTTTCAATTCCCCTCCACCCTTGGTCTTCCATCTCCCATAAGTTATACAATTATCTCCACTTATACATTATACTTATACACAAACAAAGTGCATACCACAAAGATTAGAAAATCAGAAAATAATCAAGTGAACAAGAAGGAAAAAAATCAAGAAAATATCAAGGGAGGAAGGAGAACAAGAAAATTAGGGAACACTAAGGAGCAAGGACCACTTGTAGCAACCGAACCACAATCCTTTCACACTTACAAGGTGAGTTTTCTCACTCAGAAATCCTTGGTAACATCCTTTATTTTTAGTTCAATACATGTTGGAATAAGAATTGAGTGTTGAAAAGAAATATTGAACTTTTGATTGCTTAGACAACTAGTTGCGTCATGAACTTTACGAACTGTTCTCACTGAGTTATAATTGTTAGAATTTGATGAAATTCGGAAGAATTGTACACCTCTCTAATATGATCATATAGAACCAAAAATGAGATAAAATGGACGTACGGTTTGAAAGTTATCATAGTTCAAAGTTCCTGCCTTAGATTTGATCGAAATTCGGAAAGACATAATTACGGACTGTTTTTATTGAGTTTTACTTATTAGAATTATATGAAAATTTACATGGTTGTAAATCTCTCTGTTACGGACAGATATATATATATAGATTTATTAAAACGGACTTACGAGTTGAGAGTTATTGTAGTTTGAAGTTGCTGCCTCGGATTCGTCGGAATCCAGAAGGGCAGGACGTTGAAACGTAAAACTGTACTAATATGTGGGGAATATGAAAATTGTTGCTAAATGAAATTTCTAGATCTCTTTGTTGTGGACATTTTGAGACCTTACGGGGGTCTATCCGACTTACGGATTGAGAGTTATCGCTGTTTAAAATTTCTGCCTCGGATCTATCGAGATCCAGGAAGGGCAGCGAATAAAAGTGCAAAACTGTACCAAATGGTACAGAATATGAAAGAATGGTTCACATGGAGACGTGTAGCTCTCTGTTCTAGTCGTTTTGAGAATTTATGGGGCTTGAACGGGTTTCTGATTAGGAGTTATGACTATTATAAGATTGGGTGTTGTTTAATAAAAATTCTGCCGAAACAAATTTCATGTGGCTGTTTTGAGGATAAATTTGTGTTAGTTACCCAAAGTAGTTTTAAATGAAATTTGGTACAGTGAAAGATCCCCGTCTTACCTTAGTTTCCGCTGAGAAACACCTTAATTGGAGTTATGGTTAAAAGTTATAATCGTTACAAGTATGAATGACAGAATGTTAGAAAAGAGAATAGTATTTATTTGATCTTCAAAAATATGAAAAGTGAATACGTGTTCACATAAATATATAAATATATAATGGATCGGGTTGCGCCGCAACAAAAGCGTAAAGTGAATACGCGTTCACAAATAAGTAAAGATAATGGATCGGGTTGCACGCCGCAACAAAACGTAAAGTGAATACGCGTTCACAAATACGTAAATATAATGGGTCGGGTTGCGCGCAACAAAAGCGTAAAGTGAATACGCGTTCACAAATACGTAAACATAATGGATCGGGTTGCGCGCAACAAAACGTAAAGTGAATATGCGTTCACAAATACGTAAATATAATGGATCGGGTTGCGCGCAACAAAACGTAAAGTGAATACACGTTCACAAATACGTAAACATAATGGATCGGGTTGCGCGCAACAAAACGTAAAGTGAATACGTGTTCACAAATACGTAAATATAATGGATCGGGTTGCACGCCGCAACAAATATGAAAGATGAATACATGTTCACCTATATATAAATATGAAAAGTGAATACGCGTTCACAAATATATGAATGTAATAAACATGTGGAAATGCAGGAGAATGTCTTAACGTACAATACGGGATAAAATGAAGTGTTAGTTTAACCGAGAATTTCCTATGAGGAGTTGTTGAATATTTAAAAATGTTGTAACCTGATATGTTTTTACAATCTGCTTATTACGTTATAATGTGATTGCGCTTGGAATATTGTGGTGTTACTTTGAATTGCAGGGTAAGGTTCTCACTCACTTGGATGGTAGGGTGACTCTTTTATTTAACATGTTTGAGAAGGGTGATAGATGAAAGGCTCCACATCAAGGCTAGCGATCGTCCATGACCTCTTGTCATACCAAGTCCATTGTTTGGGCTTGGTACTCGTCGTCGAGTTCGTAATGTCAGTTCCAATGTCTCGGGATATGCCCGTGTGGAATGATCTCCCTTCCAACTTAGAATAATATTTGTCAGTACGTCTATGTAGAAACAATATTTGCACGAGCATGGGCTCGTGTTATATTTTCAATAAAGTCACAAACAAATTTCTTTATTGTTATATTTATTAATAGCTCCGTATTTGAATATAAGTTTAAATTTCTAAATAAAGAGAATTAAAGGGTGCTCCTGGTGGAAAATAATTGTCCAGGTGCCATCACGCCCTAAGTAAAGACTTAGGAAAATTTGGGGCGTGACAATTTGTGCTTTAGCCTATGTGTTGTCAATTGTAGAAAGAATGATTGAAAAATGTCTATGAAGTCTGCTTGCTTGTTATTTGAGGCGAAATAGTTAAGATGTACATATTTAGGGAGATGATTCAGACATTTTTTTTGTTAGTCCTTCTTACCTTTCATTACCTACCATGCAGTAAATTATATCTCTAGTCAGCTCCTTTGAGCCTAAAATAAGTTGTTTCTTGGACACCCTATGATTACCTTGTGTGCCATATGCAGTAAGTGAAAACAGGAATGAAAAAATAGTGAAAAAGAAATATCAAAAGAGAGTGAAAAATTGATGCACCCCAATTAAAAATTGTAAAAGCTTAAGTTTGGGGGTGCATATGTGAATGTCATGCTCTCAAAAAGAGAAGAGGAGAATGATAGGTATGAACGAAAAAAAATACCAAAAAGAAGGACAAAATGGTTGAATGAGAAAAACGCTTATGGTACGTAATTTGAACCAAAATGCCAACTTTTATCTACCCCTGCATAAGCCTACATTACAACCCTGACAAGTCCTGAAGATCTCTAGTATGTATGTCTATGATTAGTGGAGAATAACAAGTAAACAGACCCATAAAACTAATTGAAATTGACATGCATAGGTTAGGGGTTCATGCTTCCATTGATTGTGATTGAAATGAATTTGCAAAATATCCGGCTTGAAATTCTAGATTTCTATATTCATGCTATATATGTTCCAGCATATTATTCCAACTAACATTCATGCTTTTCTAAGTAACCTTGTGCAGTTGCTTGATTTGAGTCTTTGAGTCTTTTTGTTTTTTTGTTTCTTTGATTTTGTTTTGATAGGTTAAGTTTGGGGGTATTTGTTAGACGTATTTTGTATACACTTTTTGAGTCATTTTTAGTTAGTATTTTTCCATTTTCATTTAAAGAAGTGTCTTGTTAGAGTTGTTTTTCTTTCTTTTGAGTCACAGCGGTTCTAAATGGCAAAATGACAAAAAAAAGCTAAAAGTGGGCAGAAAAAGAGCTCCCGAAGTAAAAAAAGACGAAAGTTGGAAGATCAGGACGAAAGACCGCAAGACCGCGGTGCCATAATTACTGAGAAGTCGCGATTTCTGACCGGTGCTATTCTCGCGATCACGTGCCAGGCGGAAAAATCACGTTCTGGGCCAATTTTGACACAGTTTTTACGGTCCGAAATCCATATTTTCTCAACTATAATATCCCTAAACCCTAGCCTCATTGTTCATCTGGGATCTTACATCTCACATCATACTTTGGAGAGGAAAAGGAGGCTACAACACAAGATTGGAGACAACTTTGGTTCAAGTTTCTTTTTTTTTTTTTTTTTATTTCAGTTTATGTTGGTTTGTATTAGTTCTTGACATGACAATGTTTAGGAGCTAATTACTTTATTAGGGCTTTCCTATTGAATCGCTAGAAACTCTATTTCATAAATTAATGCATTAGTTTGATTTCTTCTTCACTTGATTAAGATTTATTCAATATTGGTATAAATATTTGATAGTTAATTGATCACTAATTATCATAATCTATATGAATTCGAATCAAGAACCGAGAGGAGGGATTTGAATATGCTGTAATTGAATAGACATAGGTTAAAATCGCAGGCGAAAGTACTCCGATACTTGTGTAGCATTATAGGTTATTGTTCTTAATCCTCCTATGTGGTAAATCCTATCATAGAAATATAGAAGGTTTCTACATTGGGGTTGAGCGCTAACCGGAATATAAGACAGTCTAGTTAACCGCTATCTTAACGTAGAAGAAGAAGTCATTCTAGTTGCATTAAGGATTGAAAAGAGTGGATAGTTGAGGATATTGGAAGCCCTAATTCCTTCATAACTGATTTAAACTAAAGTATTATCATAATTAGTTTATTTTCTGCAATTACTTAGTCTTAGTTATTAGATCAAAATACAAACAAATTAACGTTCACCAAATAAAAACTAAAGTTTAGATAATCGGTACTTGATAACCAGTCTCTGAGGACGATATTCGATCTTACCAGACTATATTACTTGTAACGATACGTACACTTGCGTTGAGCACGTGGAAATCGCCTAACAATCGGCCTATTGTCTAGAACTTAAGATGATTGTCTATCAACTCTCTAACGTCGGTTCACCGGTCACTAATCAATGATTGGTGATGCAACTTATTGTAATTTTGAATGAAAATTATGACGGCGTCGCTATCATTCTCCAACAAAGCACGTCATTGCCTCCATTATATGAGGCTCGTTCGAGACTCATTCTTGAAGAAACCTGAAAAATAAAGCGGGCAACGACTAATGTCAGCACAACCGACGACGCCCTCGTAGCCACCATGGCAACCGCGATGACGTGAGGCTTAGCTCCCGCCCCATCCCACAGGCAAGCCAATGATCCAATACGTGGTTCACGTTCCCAGAATAATAACAAAGGAAGAAATTCCGGCAACTGTGGAAGCAACCTCCGCCGTGGGCTGCCTACCCGCCATGTGCTGCGTGGCCCCCACCGCTATATGATGCTCTACCTTGCCCCTACCCGATGTCCTCCTAGGCCCAACCCCCGACCCGATAGGCCCATTTTGGCATCCTCGACGCACGTCCACAACAGACATACAATACACATGTCTCTCCTCCTTCAACCTACGCATGGAAGGATATTGAGACAACTATGAACACGATGTCTCTCAACGTTCCTGACAATAGTTGGTGGTGTCACATCTCATATGACGACATTCCAAGGTACTCTCTCGTCTTATTTCAATATGAGCAAGTTAAATCATAATATTATTATTGGTAGTGGACAAGACATTTTCATTCGAGGTTATGGACAATCATCTTTTTTCCCACCACACACCCCGTTAGTCTTAAAAAATGGCTTCTATGCTTCGAAACTTATCAAAAATCTAATGTATGCGATAATGTTTTGAACATATTCCTACAATTATTTCACTCCATCTATAACAAATGATAAACAAATACTAATATTCTGGTAAAAAAGATAACTCTCATGATGAATTGCATGTACTTAGAAATAATATAAAAATAAAACCAATCACCATGGAGATGAAAAGTCTCTCCGACCCACGGGTTAACGAGAGCCTTTCTTTAACAGCGTGAAAATGTTGACTTCAATTCGAAAGAGATGTGCATGCCAAATGTTGGATGAAGCTGACGTTGAGAATGCGACACCCATTAATATAGTATATATTGCATGTATGATAATATTTGTAGTAGATCAATATAACTTTAGCTTTTGAATGAAGATATATATAGTCCACTTTAACAATTTGGGCTTTTGGATTATACGAAAAGACACCCTTATTATATACCACAACCATCTAAACTATATACTATTTTAATTTGAAAAATACATTTCTAATGTCCCTCGTATTCCGGCCAACACCTTACATCATGCCTAGCTTTTCTCTTCAAGAATCTCAATATTTTTCTTATGCTTTTCTTTAAATATTTGCTTCTAACTACCGAATTGATTCTTTTTAAATGAATTATTACCTTGACTTCTTGAAAATTTTGTTACTTTTGAAATGTATGTTTCACAACATAATAATATCGTGAAGAGATTGTTAGCTGTGTGTCTTGACTAAGTAATACATTTTGAACATATTGGCAAAAACTAATTGTTGCAATTTAATTTACTTGACGGGAAAACGAAAATTTGGACAAAAACTTTTACTCAAATTCTTAAAAGTTCAGTTTGTCTGACTAAGAAGAACATTCGTTATCTTTCGGTCAGATTGATAAAGTTCAAAATGTAAATGGACACTAAGTCATAGTTCGCATAAATATTTCAACTCAGCAATATAAAAAGGAATAATTACCTCCCATAGCTAATTTTAGAACATATTAATCTTTAGTAACTATTATTTAATTAAATTACAAAACATAAATATAATGTATATATTAATTATCTATCATAGCTACATATATATTTAAAGTAGAATATTTTATTTTTATTATTTTTTATCTTCACTGAGAATCTACTTCTGCTGTCAACCGTCGTCGGTCATAACAAACCGCCTCTGAAGCTCCGACGAATGAGCTCCGGCCACCAACCAACAACACACCACTGCTCCCCCTGTTTCCTTCTTCTTCTACTCCCTCCATCATTCGTGCCTCATTTGCTCGTGAGAGCTCCAATCTAGTGAGCAGAAGGCGATTCACTCGTTTTGAGAACTAAGATTTACAACTTATTCTTCATTTGGAGAATCTTCTTCATCTTCTTCCGGAATTTAACTCTTCTTTTTGACCCAACAACCACAAACGCACTCAACACCACCACAACCACCGCTGTTTCGCAAGCGATACCACTTCTCTGTTCTCACCTCCTTCACTCTACCACCCCGCCAACTACCATCACTGCCAGACCGTCTCCGGCTAACCACCACAACGCCACTGCCCATTCTCTCTTCCCCTATCTCAGTTTACTACTCTCTCTCTCTATCTATCCGTTCACTATTACACCGTCACAAGATCATATCTGGAATCGTTCACTGTTACGCTGCCACAAGACCAGATATGGCAAAGAAACCGCTGCAATCGGCACCTCTAGATCTGATAGAAATGGACTCCGTCATGACCCACTGCCCACCGGAGCTCCAAGCTTCCACTGCCCGCCGGAGCATTTTGTTTAGTGTATTTGTTAATCTTTTATTCAGTATTTGAGTTTATTTGTTAAATTTTTAGATTGTATTCAATTTGTTATTTTTTTGTATTCAATATTTGAGTGTATTTGTTAAATTTTTAGTGTATCTATTTTATTTTTTTTGTATTAAGATTTTTACTGTATCTATCATAGCTTAAACTATTTTTTTGTATTTTTATGTTATTTAAATACAATAAGTTGAATACAATGTTTTTTGTATTTATGTTGTTTTGAATAAATCGATTTTTAAATACAATAAATTGAATACAATGTAAAAGTAGCTATAAAATGAATATAACTGAGTTGAATATATTTGACGTGAACAACTGAGATGAATACATCTGACTCGAATACAATGAAAAGAATTTTGAATACATTTTTTACTCGTGGAATTCATAAATACAGCGAAGCCGTTTAATGAATACAACGAGTCATTTTATGAATACAACGAGAAAAAAGTTGCTATACCATGTAAATATTGAAACTATAGATATGACAAATTTAAAACCCCTAAATTATAGTTATTTGGGTAAGTTTCACTATAAAAAATTGTATTCAAAGTGTAAAAACGGTGTCCAAAATCCGTGACCAACAAATCAATTAGTATAAAACAAATTGTGGCTGTTTTGCGCGAATGATTCAGAATATTTCCTATAAAGTTCTTAGAATAAATATCTTGCTCAAACTATACACTTAAGGATTTGTTAAACATCACAATACACGTCCAAAGTGTATTATGGGGCTCTTTCCCTTTTTTTTGTATAATTGGTAAATATTAGACTTAGAGTTGTACCTTAATTAGTAGTGTAATATTACCATAATTGTAAAGTTAGTATTCTTATAGAATAGGGATTCCTAGGTAGAATAGGAAGAGGATCTTCCTTGTAAATCTTCCTTGTAACTTGTATATATATATGCCTTTCATTAATAAGAATAATCAAGAGATTATTTTTACATTCTTTCATGGTATCAAGAGTCTAGGTTCTCTTTACCTCGCTTCCGCTCCTCAAACTTCTTCTCTAGTTTTTGGATTTTTGGCACTAAAGTTCTCGATTTTTTGTGCTTCCCTTTTAACAAAAACCGAGTATCTTCTTCTCCAAATTCCTCTCTCTCAAATTCCCTTCTCCGAATCTTGTTGTTCTATTTCCTAAGAACAATTTTCTTCCAGCCCTCTCATTTTCTAACATCAAGAGCGTCATCCCTATTGTTCTTGATCTTGAAAACGTCCAATATGGGACGTGGGCGGAGTTATTCAAGATTCATGTTAAAGCACATAAAGTTCTTCACCATATCATTCTTCCAACCCCTTCAAAGGAGAGTGATAAGGCATCTACATCTATTGTGCTCACTAAAGAAGCAGACCCAGAATTATGGAACATGCTTGATTTCAAGGTTCTTCAGTGGATTTATGCCACTATTTCCTTGGACCTTTTGCAGACGATTATGGAATCCAACTCCACAGCTATGTCGGTGTGGGATCGATTGCGAGATATATTCCAAGATAACAGTCATTCTCGGATTGTTATACTTGAGCAGGAATTTTCACAGGTGGCTATGGTGAATTTTCAAAACGTTTCTTCTTATTGCAAACATCTCAAGAACTTGGCAGACCAACTCAGCAACGTGGGTTCTCCTATTTCTAATAGTCGTCTAGTTCTTCAGATGGTTGTAGGCCTGTCAGAGGCCTATAGCGGTGTTGCTTCAGTTATTCGTCAGAGTAACCCCCTGCCAGGATTTTATCAAGCCCATTATATGCTCACTTTGGAAGAAGTCGGTTTGACTAAGAAAGTAGCAATTGTGGCCAGTCCTGTCGGCATGATGACTGCTTCCAATTTTTCTCCTTTCAATCCAGCCAATGTGACCCAAAATCACAACAACGGGGGTGGTAAGAAATGCCAGAATCGGAAGAATATTGGCAAGAATCGTGGCGGCAACAACGGGGGAAACCGTTAGTAGCAGTAATCACGAACCCACGGTCCCCACGGTCATGGCGATGGGTCCCAAGACTTCACACGCGGCTCACCTTCTGGCGCCAAGGCTCCACCTTACAGCGCCGTGGCGCCTCAGTATCAGCCTGTATAACGCGACGCGACCCGAACTTCTCCCACCCGTAATCCAAGGTTCGCACCAACATATGGCGGTCCCGATCCAGATACTTGGGCCTTGCCCCATCGTGCCCACGCAGCTGGGAACACTCAGACCGATATTGAAGCAGCGATCAAGGTACTCTCTCGTCTTATTCCAATTTGAGCACTAATCGTGGTATAACTGTTGGTAATGGAAATTCTATTCCAATTAAGGGTTATGGTCATAAAACTTTGTCCCTTCCTCATCCACCACTTGTCCTGAAAAATACCCTTCATGCCCAAAATTAATTAAAAAATTGGTATCTGTCCGAAAATTCACAACTGATAACTAGGTTTTTATTAATTTTGATCCATTTGGATTTTCTGTGAAGAATTTCAAGACGGGGAGTCATCTCATGAGGTGTAACAGTTGGGGGGATCTCTATCCAATCACACCAAGTCCCAGCATCTCGCGTCAAGATATGCCATCCACCTTTGCAGCTCTTGCTCCTTTCTCATGGCATGCTCGTCTAGGTCATCCGGGGTTGTCTATTTTATCTTCTTTAGATAGACATACGTTTATTTCTTGTAAGGGAACACGTAGTACTCGACTTTGTCAATCCTGTGCTTTGGGAAAGATTATTAAATTACCATTTGTAGCTTCAAATTCTAATACTTCTATGCCATTTGAAATTATTCATAGTGATTTATGGACATCTCCGGTTCTCATTTCTATGAGTCATCATTATTATGTTCTATTCTTAGATGACTATACTAAATATTTATGGACGTTTCCAATTGCAAAAAAATCTCAAGTTTTTTCCATCTTCATAAAATTTAGAACCTTCATAAGAACACAATTCGAATGGAAAATAAAAAACATTCAATGTGATAATGGCAAAGAGTATGATAATGGGAAATTTAGGGAGTTCTGTACTCAAAATGGGATAAATTTTTGTTTTTCTTGTCCTCATACGTCTTCACAAAATGAGAAAGCTGAGCGAATAATTCATATCATTAATAACATTTTCCGCACTTTATTAGTTCATTCTTCCGTTCCTCCATTATTTTGGCATCATACACTACAAATGGCTACCGATCTCCTAAATATTCTTCCCTCTAAAGTTTGACATATTCCTCCCCTCTCAAAGTGTTATACAATAAGACTCCGTCCTACACTCATCTTAGGGTCTTCGGATGCTTATGTTATCCACTGTTTCCATCCACTATAATCAATAAACTTCAGGCACTTTCTACTCCTTGTGTATTCTTGGGTTTTCCGTCAAATCACCGTGGTTATAAATATTTTGATTTGTCCTCTAAACGAATCATCATTAGTCGTCATGTTCTCTTTGATGAAACCCAATTTCCCTTTTCTAAAGTAGAAAAACCCGTACCTACTTCTTATGATTTTTTGGATGATGCTATCTCCCCCTATGTTCTCCGTCATTTTTCAGGTTTGCTAGAAAATACGTTAAACCCGTCCTCAGCGCCGCGTCCCTGCATTGAGGCACCATGGCACCAAAATTCCTGCGAGGCAGCGCCGCGGCCCTGCACAGAGGCGCCACAGCGCCAAATGTCCAGAGAGCCCTGCAGTGGTTCTGGCGCCGCGGCGCCGTCGACGGGAATTTCCGACATTTCACAAACTTCCCAAAATTCACTCAATCCAGCCCAGAGTCTTGGTCCAGTCACTCGTAGTCAACGGGGTATTTTTAAGCCAAAAACACATTTCAATTTGAATTCTAATGTTCTTAAATCCCCCTTACCCCGTAATCATGTGTCTGCCTTAAATGACCCTAATTGGAAAATTGCCATGACCGAAGAATATAATGCTCTTATTGATAATAAGACGTGGGAGTTGGTACCCCGTCCATCTGGTGTTAATATTATTCGGTCTATGTGAATTTTTGTTCATAAGGAAAATTCTGATGGTTCATTTGCAAGACATAAGGCTAGACTTGTAGGTGATGGTAAGACTCAGCAAGTTGGTGTGGATTGTGGTGAGACATTTATCCCGGTGGTCAAACCGGCTACCATTCGCACTGTGCTCAGCTTGGCACTTTCAAAATATTGGCTCATTCATCAGCTAGATGTGAAGAATGCTTTCCTACATGGTGATCTTCAGGAGACAGTATATATGCATCAACCTTTGGAGTTTAGGGATACTAGATATCCTAATCATGTATGTCTATTGAAGAAGTCTTTGTATGGACTCAAGCAGTCTCCACAGGCTTGGTATAAAAGGTTTGCTGACTTTGTTTCGACTATGGATTTTTCGCACAACAGATTTGATAATTCATTATTCATATATCATCGGAGTTCTTCCATGGCTTATATATTGTTATATGTTGATGATATTATCTTGACTGCCTCTTCTGATGCTTTGCGAATGTCTATTATGACAATGCTCAGTTCTGAGTTTGCCATAAAAGACTTGGGCCCATTGAGTTATTTTTTAGGGATTGCAGTCACTCGTTATGCAGGCAGATTGTTCTTATCACAGAGGAAGTATGCAACAGAGATCATTGAGAGGGCTGAGATGTCATCCTGTAAATCATGTTGGTTACGAAATCTTCTTTTAGAGCTTCATTGTCCTATTGAGAAAGCTACCTTGGTATATTGTGATAATATAAGTGTCATCTACCTTTCTGGTAATCCTGTTCAGCACCAGCGGACTAAACACATAGAGATATATATTCACTTCGTTCGAGAGAAGGTAGCAAAAGGACAAGTACGCGTCTGACACGTCTCTTACAGATATCAGATTGCAGACATCTTTACTAAGGGTCTTCCCTCAGTCCTTTTTGAAGATTTTAGAGGCATCTCGATACGAAGACCGCCGCTATAATCATGAGTGTTAAACATCACAATACACGTCCAAAGTGTATTGTGGGGCCCTTGCCCTTTTCTTGTATATTTGGTAAATATTAGACTTAGAGTTGTACCTTAATTAGTAGTGTAATAGTACCATAATTGTAAAGTTAGTATTCTTATAGAATAGGAAATCCTAGGTAGAATAGGAAGAGGATCGTCCTTGTAAATCTTCCTTGTAACTTGTATATATATGTCTTTCATTAATAAGAATAATCAAGGGATTATTTCTTACATTCTTTCAGGATTTAAATTATATATGTCAATATTGCATTCAATTTTTACTTTTTTAATATGGTACAGTATATTACTAATAATTTTTTCCTAGTTGTAAATCATACTTATAGAGTTACTCATAATTTCATTTCAAATTATCTGATTGTATTAATATTTTTTACATTATTGACCTATAAAATGTCAACTTTTTAAACCGTGTAATTGAATACCAGTCTTTGAAAAAAATTAAGTTCGGCGGTGGATTTCCACATTGACCACCTGAATTTAAAAGTTTGATGCTAGTAAGGATAAAATTCAAATTATTAAACGGTCCAGGTAAGTTCGAGATTATTATTTTGCAATTAAATTGTTATGATTAACTAATGTACCCCAAGTTGATGTTTAAATTTATTATGTCAGCAGTAAGTACTAGTGGTTAAGATATCTTATAATTCTGGTATATATAATAATTATTGTATATTTGAAAAGGAGTCAAAAGAGGTTGCAGTTGTTCATTACTAGACCAAAACGAATAGTAATGCTGCATGAGTGCATGCATCATGTGTAATCCGCCGGCGAGCCGTCATTCTTGAAACAATGTCTTCTCTTTACTTTAACGTTTTACCAAAGAGTTTAAATTTTATGTATAACCGAGCTAGGGGCAAAAGTGTTTTCCTCCTTAAAAAGTAATTATAAATAACTATTTAATAACATTAATCAGTAACCTTCCTTATTTGTATTGATAGTGTGTATAACTTTAAATTAATACTTTATTGATTGTATGTCACGCTTCAAAATCCGATCTTGGACGTAACAGACATCCGGTGCTATGAACAACACATAAAGCATTTTATAAGTCACTAAACGTTTATCTCTTTTAATAATATTTCATTTTTTAATCAAACAAGATATATATAGCTAAATGAAATCATGATCACAATTATGAAATAAAATCGGTGGAAGTATGATATAAATGCATCGTCAAGAAATGTAGCAATACCTAAAGAGTCAATATTGACTTCAACGACTACCCTCCGAATTAGCGTATATCTATGGAGCCTCGAAGATGATAAATAAAGCATAGTCTAACTTCGGGACGCAGCCTGAAAACTAAAAGCAATAACTAAGATAAGAGTGTCCCACGAACAAGAGTGTGAGCTCACCAAAAGTCTGGAAAATAGCAAGGTATCATAGTCCGCACGCGTATCACGAACTTGCTCTTCAACGTTACCTGACACACCATAAAAAATAACAATGGTATGCATGAGTATTGGGTACTCAGTGAGTGTCTAAGGGGCAATAGTTGACAATAACAAAATAAGTTGGAAAAGTTAGTAAAATCATATCAATGCAAAACAGTTCGAAATCCAAAGATAGAGTACGACATCAAGCTTAACAAAATTCATCAAAAGCGATCAATAACGAAGAACCTATCAAGTTTAATTTATTTATTGTTATTGTGTTAAGTCTTTCACTTACGAACCTAAAATCATCAATAAGCTAACTTATGAGCAAGCAAAGAATCAACACGTGCCAACTCACGGGAGAACAACCGTTTGATACATCGCGATTTTTTCCTCGGAGGCTAATCATCATCTGGACTGTCACATCAATAGATACACCAGCCTACGCGCCTCGGAGATCAATCGTCCTCTAGACTAACACAACAATATTCAAACTGATGTGTTAGGATCAATAACGGCTAATTGTCCTATGGACTAGCACAACTTGCCCATACATGCACAAACACAAATATGTACAAATCATGGCATGAAAGCCGAATAATTCATTATGAATTATGTTTATTTTCCCATCGGTAGGGGTACATCAAGTCATTAATAGATTTAGAAATCACGTTCAAGTCACTAAATAAGTTTCAACTTCAACACAAGTCGTTCATAGGGTAAAACACATGAAATATCCAAGCTTTCGAAATCAAGTTCAAAACGTCTTTTATAGGGGTAAATCATGTTAAAAATCCAAGGCTTTATAAATTAGTTTCAACAATCCTTTAATAGAAAAAAATCACAAATACATATATATAGTATGATACACCTAAGGTTCCATAAGGGCTTGCCCCTCACACGCATGAAACCTTGTTAAAGAAATCATTTTTAAAATTAAAAAGTATGTTCGAAAAAGAGACATATCTCAATTCCTGCTCAAACGAACTCCTCCAAATTCAATAATCGTTCTACAATTAATTAGCCTAATAAATATTAGAACTTCAACCCTTTTTCATAGAATTTCTACCCTTTTTAAAAACTAGGATTTTTAAGTCAACATTCATGTTCTTCCTTTCACATGATTTACCCATGGATTCTAATCAATTGAAATAGTCTACTCTAGTATCAATCCATTTAATAAAAAACAATATAGGTTAAGTTCTTACCTTTATTGAGATTTCTCCAAAAGTCCTCTTCAATGGTTCTTCCTTCGATTCTCAAGAATCTATAGATTGGAATGATAATATAGTGTTAATACTAGTTATTTTGTTGAGGTTTAACCATAGGATGGTTATGAACTCACCTTGGGGGTTTGAGAGAGGTCTCTATAGTTCTTTTCCTTCAAAAAGTCATCCAAAATTAAGTGGGAAACAACTAAAATGAAGTTAGGCTTTTTTTATAACATCGTTCCTATATGAGGCCGCACAACTGGGGGCCTACTTCATGCATAACTTCGCACAACCGGAGCAAAATCACTGCCTATGGTGTGCGGTCGTGCACCTGAAGGGTACTTCACGCAACACATCACACAGACTGCACAATGTCCAATAAAATGTGCATAATATTTTTCATAGAGATCCATTTGATCTTCACAATATATGGTTTGAAAGTTATTTCAAATACCTACAACTTTCATTTTTTGAGTTTGATCATATTCCTAACATAACTACCCGAAAATTGTGCATTAGTGAGGACTACCTCAAACTTAGATAAATTTTAAGAACTCTTACGAGCTTCACTATTAGGTTTGACTTCATAACAAATATATTTCACCCAAATTCATCCCAAAGAGATTCATATAATTATAATATCACATAAACATCTATTATACACATTTACACCTAACTCGAATTTACGGAGTGTTACATTATCCCTCTCTCATGATCATTCGTCCCCGAATGAAAGTCATGGCCTAAGATTTTTCACTAACCTCAAATTTCCAGAAATTCTAGAGTTCTTTTGCAAAATGAGTTATCCCAAGGACAACATACTAATAATCACACCACAATTGGATTATTCAAGCCTAAACACAATAGTGAGAGATTTATACCTCTAATCTAAACTTTTGTAGGAATTACTTAACCGAAAGGTTCAACACATACCTACAATAAGGAATAAGTGAGGGTATATATTCTTCATGTCCTGTTCAGCTTCCCAAGTTGCTTCTTCGGTATTATAATTACGCCACATGACTTTAACCGAAGCTACACCTTTTGTCCTCGACCTCTTAACTTGTCGATCTAGGATTTGCACAGGTTCTTCTTCATAAGACAAGCCCTCATTGATTTCAATCTTTTGATGCGTCAATACATGAGAAAAATTAGGTTTATACAACCTCAACATCGAAATGTGCAACATATGATACACCATAGCTTTCTCAGATGATAGGTTCAACTCATAAGCCACCTTCCCAAGTATTCTATCACGATCCGACCCGACGGCCCGCGACTGCTGCCCTAGCTGGGCACCCTTATACTGACTTGTCACATATAATCAAGCTGATACTAAGGACAATGTAAACATCTGTAATAAACTTGTCTTCCGAGGAGTCACAACAAAAAAATATAACAAAATAGGCAAGCCGACAAGGCTGTCACTATATACGGGAACATCCCAAAACGCAACTACAACAGTACAGCTGACCAAAACACGCCTATAATCCACACATGTTCTGTCACGACCCGACCCCGGGCCCGCGACTGGTGCCCTACCTGGGCACCCTTACAGGTATACATCAGAGATAATCAGCGGAACATACATGAACTTAACAAGAAATAAATAACAGGTTAGCTGATAAGGCTACCTCTCGGGATATATATATAATCCAAAAGCAGTTACCTCCTTTTTTTTTTACAAAGTGACCCACAAGATATGACTACAAACATCTAAGAGTTTTGACATAACAACTGTGACGACAGGCTCGCCACCCGAATGTACATAAATCTACAATCTCAGGGAACCGTACCAAAAGACAAAGCCTCCGGAGAAATGGAGCTTTCCAAGAACTGAACAGTGATCCTAAGAGTGCGGATCAGCAAGCTATATACCTCAACCTGCGGCATGAACGCAGCCCCCCGAAGGAGGTCAGTACGAAATATGTACCAAGTATGTAAAACTGAAAGGACTGTAATGAAATCATAATAGTCTAAAATAAGTTGGAGACGTGTATGATAACCAAAATAACAGTACACTGTGTCTTGTCGAAGTGAAAGTAATGAAAGTCAGTTTTATCTTTTAAGGACTATTTCAACGCATGAACAATAGTCATACCAGGGCTATGGACACAATCCATCAAATATCATCACACAGTCCAGTAAGGGTCTCAAGCCCACAAATATCAAAACGTGCCCGTGGAATCCCCCATCACTGCCGACAGTTGTAAGTGTAAAATATAACCATGTGACGCGCCCGTGGCATCCTACCTCACTGTCGGCGTACACATATGCAATATAGCGGGTTCGATTTCCATGCGGGTTAAATTCCCATGAATAGGATTGCAAATGGTATTACGGGCGGGTAGCCCTGTAATGATCATAACCTTCCTACTTTTAAAGGATGAAAGATACTCTCATTAGTCTCATTGTTAGAAAGGCATAGTATACTTTTAATTTGATTATCATACATGTCTCCAGCTTTATTTTAGACTTATGATGTAAATTACAGTATTTCCAGTTTTACATACTTGGTACTATTTTGTACTGACCCCCTTTACTCGGGGGATGCGTGCATGCCACAGGTAGGGGTAAGCAGGTTGTGGATCCTCACTCTTAGGATCACTGATCAGTTGTCAGCAGACTCCATTTCTCCGGAGGCTTGTCTTTTGGTACGGTTTCCCTGATGTTATAGATTTACGTACATTCAGGGGTATGGCGGGGCCCTGTCCCGTCACAGTTGTTATGTAAAAATTCTTAGAGGTCTATAGTCATATCTTGTGTATTGGGTTGTAAAAAGAAAGAGGTAACTGCTTTTGGGCTTATGTATATATTTTTCGGAAGGTGGCCTTATCGGCTAGCCTGTTGATATTTCATGACTTGTACTTTTTGAGTTGTATGTATGTTCCGCTACTATTCTCTGATGTATACTTGTAAGGGGTCCCAGGTAGGGCACCTGTCGCGGGCCCGGGGTCGGGTCGTGACAGAAAACATGCCACTCATGGGCCAACCAATTAGTAACATCAAGTTGAAACTACTTAGACTTAACATGACAAGCACTTAATTCACAGTTAATGACCACAAGATATTCTAACAATGACCAATACTACTAATACAATGTTGGATATCAGCAGAATAAGCATAAAAAGTTATAGCAATGAGCACCGATAACATATGATTTAACTAGAACATGTTAGAGTTGGCCCAAGTTTATCCTCCTAACTTATTGGTAATATAAGACAACTAGCATTGTGATTTTGAGCCTTTATCCTTAACATGTACATACAATTAAACTAGGTGACTTGACTCACATAGTTCACTGTTGGCATTCAACTCTAGGTAAGGATGTAACAAGTCACTAGACACATGTCCAAATCCACATCATTACTTCCATAGCTCTCCAGTCTTTTGTTGACATCTACAACTGCTTTCAATTTGGTAACAATGCACATTTTTCTTCCTATATAAAGCTGATGGTGATCAGTACAATCCCCAACTCTTAAAGGGTCAAAACAAGAACTTCTCTGCTTACTGTTTCTAAGTTTGGTATCACCCAAAGCTACAATCTTGCAGGTACCATCAAGAAGTGAATTGGGAGACATAAAATTTAAGGTACTCATTTTTTTGTATTTCTCATCTTGAGAAAGGGACAATGTCAATCAAAACTTAAAGGAATTTATAACTATACCAAATTAGATATTCAATCCCAATTGGTAACAGGTAAACCAATTATCCGGACATGAGTAGGCATAAACAAGTATATATAGACAAATCAAGCATATGTGGAGTACCTATTCATGACATGCTATTCTCATCAATACTCACTTAATAACTTAACCAAATAGGCAGAAGCAAGAGAATACAAATAGTTGAGGAAATACTCAGACATTCATTTCTTCCACATGTGATCTAGATACCTATCAGAACTCAAATGATCTTATATTATCTATCAAATTTACATAAAGGGAAAGGGGTAGACACACTGCAGTAGTAGATATGGGAATAGGTGGACATACCAATTTGATTTAATCAATTGATACAGAACATGGGCATATACAATCAAACCAAACTAAATGCAGAGTTATGCACATGAGGAAGGGACGAGGTTATTTTAAATAGTTATGATCAGATGAATATTAGACCACTTAAGACTATTGAGACATGCCAAGGATATATATGACAATTAGAATATTTAGGGATATACAAGTAAGCTTTTAAAAGGTAAGACATGATATACTTTTGGCTACATATGGCAAAAAACATCAACTGAACTAAACATCAAACATTTTAGTCATCATTTTCATTTTTTTTAAACTAACAGAGACTAAGTCATAGGCATTCTCAATATGTCCTAACCAGATATGACCATTTAAAAGCAAAACATACACCAAATAGGCTCCTAAACTATCCTTCAGATCATGACAACACTTAAATAAGACACACATCCATTTGAAAGTCATTAGGTGATCCTATCATAATTATAACAACATTCTTATGCTAAATCTTAGTTCCCTTATTATAGACAGGGAAAAAAAACATCGAGCCCTTCAAATCATTTCCAAACCAAATGTGACCTTTACAACCAACATAGTCATTATGTAAGCATAAATTTAACTTCAACAACCCATTTTAGTTCAACAACTGATGTTTAAATAATATAACATGTGTAGTTTATACATGGATTAATCAAACATAATCTCTAAGAGGTTTAATATGCTTCTAAAGCCACTACAACAACATACCAAAATAATTTGTTTAGTTAACCAGGGGAACAAACCTCATGTTCATGTATTAAGCATACTAAATTAGTACATGTGCTAGTGATGGTTTGAACTAACATGCTTTGGACACCATAGGACTTAAACAATCCAAGATGAGTTACGATGGACTAAAACTAGTATACCAATCACTTCAAAGCCATTTAAATGAATCATACAGGGTCAAATAAACCTTAACCTTACAAGACAAACACTTAACACACAAATAATCGCCACATAATACTCTAACAGTGTTTTCATCAATTGAACATGCTAGACCTTAATAGAGTAGTCACAAATAGCTACAATATTCACAATCATCACATATATTAAATAATGATTGGCATAACATATTCAAGGTTTAATAGTTAACTAAATAGGTAAACCATTTGCAACAACAAAACATTCCTGGAATTATTTAAATACTCCCATTTTCACTCCCTTAAGCAACTATTAACAACATGTTTAGCATACGAATCTATTTCCTATTTAAGAAATAAAACACAGGCTTGGGTTATTAGAACATATTGCATTCTACATTATGATATGCAAAGACAATTATGGGGGTAAGTTTAATCAAACATGAAAGATATCTAGGCAAGTCTAATTTACTGTTTAGAGGTACTCTCACTGCGAAAAATTGGCAAAGATAGGTCCTAACACAAGTGATTTATACTCAAACCACATAATGTACAAGGACATTAACAGACCACCCTGTTCCGAAAGAAGTATGACCAAGACAGAATACATTTTAGAATATAAGATTGAGTAAACAGTCATTCCATGTCACGACCCGACCCCGGGGCCGCGACTGGTACCCTACCGGGGTACCCTGTCAGGTATACATCAGAGAATAGCAGCGGAACATACATAACACATAACTTATAAAAAGGTAAACATCACTGGCCAGCCTATAAGGTTGTCTTCCATAAAAACATACTTAATCAAAAGTATAGTAGTACAACTTGCTCTTACAGCCCAAAACACATACGTGACCACAGACCTCTAATGATAACAACTGTGGCGGGACAGGGCCCCGCCATACCCCTGAATATACACAATGTCTATAACATCAGGGAAAAACCGTACCAACAAAACAAGCTTCCGGAGGAATGGAGCTTCTGACACCGGATCAGTGATCCTAAGAACGAGGATCCACCACCTGCTTACCCTTACCTGCGGCGTGACGCGGCCCCGAGAAGGGTCGATACACAATATGTACTAAGTATGTAAAACTGGAAAATACTGTAATAATGATATCATAAGTCTGAAAAATGAGTTGGAGTCATGGAAGAAAATCAAAATACAGTACACTGTGCCTTACTAACAATGAGAGTAACAAGTATATACTTTACTGCATAAAAATAGGAGGCTCGTGATCAAAACAGGTCCTCGCCTGTAGTATCAATAGCGATCCTACTCGCGGGAATATTTCACCCGCATGGGTCTTGTGGACCCGCATGAGGTATTCCTCGCATAGGCTGTACCCGTCCGCATGGGACTATTTCACCCGCATAAGTCCATAGGATTCGCATGAGGTATTCCTCGCATCGTGGGTAGCAAATCCACGAAACAGGTGGTATAACGATCTTGGGGCTTGCCCCTCAGATATACTCTTACCCTGAAGCAGATGGTATAACGATCTTGGGGATGTACCCCTCAGATATACTCTTACCCTGAAGAAGGTGGTATAACAATCTTGGGTATGTACCCCTCAGATATACTCTTACCCTGAAGAAGGTGGTATGACGATCTTGGGGCTTACCCCTCATTCATACTCTTACCCTGGAGAAGGTGGTATAACGATCTTGGGGCTTGCCCCTCATTTATACTCTTACCCTAGCTCAATCTGTCATCATATCATAATCATATATACAAGTTACGAAAGCTCATACTTTTTATTAGTCTTGTTCATATACCCTCTCATTTTAGATTACTCAAGGCACCAACATATTTAATAAAAGGAAATCCGGGAATTTAACCCAAAGTACCACATACTTATATTCTTTAAAAATGATTCTTTTTCATATAAAACCTTTGGGCAATTGATGCCTTAAAATCAATTTGTCTTTCGTAAATCAAGTCATTTGTCCTTACTTATCTTACTTAGAGTAAATCTCTTCTTATCATCCTTTCATAAAGCTAACAAACCAACTTCCCATAAAGTTGTTATATTGACTCTATACTTTAGTAAAAATGTTACTTTTCCCATAACCAAGGGACGTATACTTCTTAAAACGAAACAAGTCTTTATATACTTAAAACAAGTAAGAATACCAAATCTTGTACGTCTACCGTACTACATAGATACAACTACTCATGCTCAAGAGATAGGAAAGCTCCACATACCTCTTTGGTCAATCCACTTGCTAAGCCCAAACTACCGCAAGTAATATGTCAACCTAAAATAACCATGATACGTTTATTAACCTCTAATTTCAATGTAGAATAATCCAAGTTCAAAGTTACTAATTTCTATGGAAAATTGGGCAGCATTTTCTTTGTTTCTACATATTTTGCCACCTTTTTCAAGGCCGAATTTAACATCCAAACGCCACATCTTAGGCCCAACAATCCAAACATTTCAAAGGGATTACACGCCTAAACTTGGGTGTGTAAAATTCTGCCCCATAAGGTACAACAATTCACTTAACAATTCTTAAGTAGTTTGTAGGCTACAACATGCTCATAATATCTTCTTAACCAATCTTTTCATATCCAAACCATATTTCTTACATGCAATGACTCTAAGAGCATTATTTACTACTACAAGTTCCTTCTTCTTCACATGCAACATTAATAACTAACCACAAGAGAAGAAATGTTACCTTTAGAGCTTTAGCCACAACTATTCCAACAATTTTCCTAGCCTTTTTTCCAAGAACACCACCACAATAACTCCTACAAGCTCGCCACAAGCTTCCTTCTTGTCCTTAACTTTTCAGATTTTTCTTAGGCTTTGAATTCCTCTTGGAATTTTAGACAGAAGTGAGAGCTTAGCTTAGAGAGAGAGAGAGAGAGGGATTTGAAAGATGACCAAGTCTTCAAGACTTGGTCAATATAATACATGCAAGAATTCAGATGGGGGGGACACTTGTCACCCTCCCATGGCTTTTTTAAAAGAAGAAATCTGATTTTTCTAAGTTTTTTCGCCAGAAATCCCGCCTCGGCGCCGCGGCCCTGCAGCCGGCACCGCGGCGCTGAAACGTCTGCCAACACACAGGACTTCCGGCGCCGCGGCGCTGCAACTTCAGCGACCCCTCAGTAAATCCGGCGCCGCGGCCCTATCGCTCTTGTCCGAAATACATTTCTGTCCGACTGCGCACTGAACTTGTAACTCCCATAACTTTCTACTCCGATGTCCTATCGACGAACAGTCGGTTGCGTTGGAAACTAGACTCAACGAACTACGCACTAGGCCTTTGAAATACTTAGGAACTCTCAATGTACCGGGTCATAACCCGCCTCAAAGTTGACTAAAACCCGTCCGAAACAATCCGTCAACTTATCTTTCGAAATTTTAAGTCTTACTCCTTTCGCACGCTCTCACACGTATGGCCAGAACTACGGGGTATAACATTCCAGTCATCATTTTAAAAGTTCAGGACCATACAAATGCATTTATATATAACATGGATAGCATAACTCACAAGAAAAGCTGGAACACATCAACTAAACAGGGTAATATTGCAACATGTAGAGGACCATCTACACCTAAGTCCTATCCAAAAATAGGACAACAGTTAACCAACATCAACTACCTGCTGAACTAATTTCAAGGACTTATCAAGACAACTTTCTCTAATATCTGAGCCTAAACCATGAGCATACTATGTCCAAGAATTCAAACAGATACATACATGGATCATTTTTTTTATCATATACTATGGAACCGAGACAACAAACCTTATATGTACAACAGTAAAAATTCCAATTTTTGGCATATCTCTTATTCTTTTTCATATAAACATAGGCATACCAAGGAATCATCACAACTAATATACTTCACATATGCCATGTACTCTAACCAAGATCAAACATAAAATATTTTACTCAAGAAGGCCTTGATGTGGATTCATTAAACTGTTACATACCTTCCAAACAATTATTAGGGCGTAAACAACTCATGATAACCCATAATCACTTCAGACAACACACACATGGTCCTAATAAATATGTTCGTATAGATGTACATCATTATCGCACCAACTATTCAACAATCTCACCAACCTATATACAAAGTCCATATATTCCCTTCTGGGCCGCTGTCGCTTTCTTTAGAGGCATAACTGAAAACGCAATAATTCGTTAGCGATGGATTATCCTAATAACATAGCTCTATCGCACGATCTTAGAGTAAGAAGAAAAGATGATATCCTAAATGTCCGGCAGCCTCCTGCGTATAAGTATGGTGTACAACATACTCATACGCATGACTCTACTAGATACGGTCCGTAGATATTCCAAGGACGAACTGCTCTGATACCACTCTTTGTCACGACCCGACCCGACCCGACGGGCCGCGACTGGTGTCCTAGCTGGGCACCCTTATACTGACTCGTCACATATAATCAAGTTGATACTAAGGACAATGTAAACATCTGTAATAAACATATCTCCCGAGGAATCACAGCAAATCAATATAACAAAATAGGCAAGTCGACAAGGCTGTCACTATATACGGGAACATCCCAAAATGTAGCTACAATAGTACAGCTGACCAAAACATGCCTATAATCCACAATGTCCAACCCACACATGACTACAGACCTCTAAGAGTATAACATTGAAATATGGCGGGACAGGGCCCTGCCGTACCCCTGAATAAAGTCTATAATATAATATATGTACCAAAATAACTAGGCTCTGGAACAATGGAGCTCTCCAAAAAAAACTGAGCAGGAATCCTAGACGGGAGGATCACCAAACTGAGTACTTGTACCTGCAATCATGAACGCAGCCCCCCGAAGAAAGGGGGTCAGTACGAAATAATGTACTGAGTATGTAAAACATGAAGTACTGTAAAGATAATCATAACTGGCCAAAGATAACATGAGACAAGTATAATAATCAGTATACCAATGTACATGTGCCTTATAAAATGAGAGTCATGTATGTCCATATAATATACCGTACCCGGCCTAATGTGGGACTCGGTGAATGAAGCCATATACATATACATACCGTACCCGACCCTCTAGTGACGGTCTCGGTGAAATCATATAATGTGCACATACCGTACCTCACCCATCATGGGACTCAAATAAATTAGATTTGTGGATGCCTGTACACATAAAATCATATATGTGGATGTCTGTCCACATATATCGTACCCGGCCCATTCTGGGACTTGGTAAAATCACCATACATATAGATACCCAGCCCGGGGCTCGGTGAAATACTATAATCACATCAAGCACGAATAAAATATCATGAGTAACGTTATACTAATTAAATCATCATTTGACTCTCAATGGAATAAATAGAATGAACTATCACTTGTAAAATCAAAGGCAACTATTATATCAAGTATCACTAGGAATTAGGATTCAATGGAATTATGTACGTCCGCCGTACACTTATTTTGTATAAATCATGCTAAAAGAAAAAATGATAGTTTCACATACCTTATCATCTATACCAACTCGATAATTAGAATTCGTCTCATTAGCACTTCAACCTATAACAATAATAACATGACCATCAACTATGATTACTAGCATAGTTATATAGCGAATGATGACTCTCTTTTTATGTAAAAATTTGGGTAGCACCTCCCCTGTTTATACTCACATCCGCAACTCACAAACTAGGTCAACAACATCGATAACAAGTCACAACTTAAGGATATAACCAAAACAGTCCCAAATACTCCATATACGCCATCGTTATACACTTCTTCTCTTTACATTCATGTAATACAACAACCACAACAACCAAGGTGATTAATACACCTATTTCTCTTGTTAATTTAGCCCCTTAATCCATATTAAAACAGTCCATAAAAACAGTCCATACTTCTAGCAACAACGAGAGTTCAAGTCCTATAGTTTGCAACATAACACCTTTTTACACTTTAATTCTTTTAAGACATATATCCGCAATTACCACAATGTACATGCTTATTTGTAACTAAATTTCCAGTATTTTAACTCAACAAGAACAACCCCTAAATACACTACAACATGTCCAACAATTTCGTGAATGTCTCGGCCCACAATCATAATTCCATAACTCTTCTCATAGTTCCTTAAAATCCAATTTATACTTCAACACTTTCATATAAACAACTATAACTTTAATTATCAAGATTTACTTCAATTTTTAACATGCAATTAGTGTCGATAATAACAACAACAACAATCATACTCAATGTATACAAAACAACCCCAAAATTGGTAACAACAATTCCAATCGGCTCAACAACATCAACAACAATCACATGCATTCTCTTATTTCCAATTCCTCTTTAACATGAGTTTATCTCTTAACTACAACATCATTTAATTTCCAAATACTCTATAAAAAGAAGAATTCTTACCTTAATTTAGCCAAAACAATCCCTATAGCTCTCGGCATTCACTGCTTCACTTTTGCACCATTTCCACTATTTCTTCAACTTACAATGATATGCATGCATCCTTTACAAGTTTGAGACCATCGTACTTACTTGTTCTTCTCCCAAATGGCTCATCTTCAAAGCTAAAATTTCTGGAGCTATATTCGGTCCAGTCCTTTCTGCAAATGACCACTTCTTGGAGTTTACCATGGCTTAGACTTAGTATAAGAACTTAATCTTGGAAGGGGATTAATTAGAGCTTCAACATAGCTATAGAAAGTTTTGGAGGAGAGAGGATGGAGGGATGTGGGAGAGGGCTAATTTTCGAAATGGAGGGGAGAAGGGAGAGGCATGGGTATATGTGGGCTGATCAAGTCAATGCATGTTGGGGCTTAATGCCACTTGTCCCACGCGTGGGGGGACAAGGTGCCATTTGATTTCCACTAGTCTCCCACTTATCATCCTTTCTACTAAAATAAATCACACTTAGCTTTAAAATCCTGAAATTTTGATAATGGCCTCCTATTCTCAATGTCAAGATTTTATTTTACACGACATAGTACTTAACCTCATTGGAAAAATTCAACCACTAGTATTAATTTTCCTCATCGCATTTATTGTATCCAAAATTATTCTGTATTAGCACATGCAAATATACTTTTCTTCCAACACTCGAATCTTAATTTCTTAATTACGTTCTCAATTTATTACCTTAGAATTACGAGGTGTAACATCTTCTCACAATTTCATAAGGGCCAATAAAACGAGGGCTTATCTTACCTTTTCTATCAAACTGCATTACTCCCTCCATTGGTGACACTGACAAAAACACTTTTTCACCCATAACAAACTCTAGTTCGCGACGTCTCAAATTCATATAAGACTTATGTCGACTCTGATCTGTCTTCAGTCGTTGCACAATGAGGTTCACTTTTTCGATTACTTCGTGAATCTAGTTAGGACCCAATAGTTCTACTTTGGTAGATTCAAACCACCTAATAGGCGATCTGTAATGCCTCCCATAAATAGCTTCATAAGGAGCCATATGAATGTTTGCTTGATAACTCTCTGCTTGCCCATCCGTTAGTGGGTGGAAGGAAGTTCTCAAGTTTACACGAGTTCCCAAACCTTCTTGGAACGATTTCTAGAAATGAGCAGTGAATCGAGTGCCTATGTCAGATATGATGGATGTCGGAATCCCATGTAATCTAACTATCTCCTTCAAATATAACTTGGGATAATGTGTCGCGGTATCCATTGTTTTCACAGGAAGAAAATGAGCAAACTTGGTCAATCTGTCCATGATTACCCAAATCGAATAGAACTTGGCCCTTGTGCGGGGTAAACCAACGACAAAGTCCATGTTAATCATTTCCCACTTCCACTGGGAATATTGATATTCTAGGCTAAGTCAACAGACATTTGATGCTCAGTCTTTACCTAGTGACAGTTCAAATACTTAGCAATAAAGTTAGAGATATCTACCTTCATGCTCTTCCACTAATAGTGTTTCTTCAAATCCTTAAACATATTGGTGGATCTAGGATGCATATAATATTTGGAACTATGCACTTACTCCATCACCTCCGATCCGAAATTATCCGAAAATTGCGGATACCCGATTTTTTGGATATCCGAAAAATTCGGATCCGAATTCGATCCGAAATTATTCGAAAAATTGAATATTCAAAATTTTTGGATCGGATCACCGTATATCCAAAATTTTCATATTTTAATTTATCTTAAAATATTTTAAATCCTATTTTAATTTATCTGAAATACCGTGTGAACAACCCTAACAATATCCAACGAATTGTATTGCAATACATAATATTACTATGTAAAGACTTCTAAAAATATTGCACTATTATAAATAATAAGTGTAAAAAAATAGGCATCTTGTTAGAACCGACCAAGGGATTTATGATTATGAGGAGCATAAATATAACAAGTATTGATGGCTGGTTTAATGGTAGAATGACACAGTTTAACAGAGGAGGCCCGGGTTCAATTTTTGGTAGGGGGTGTATTTGTGGCAATTAATATTGCATAACTAGTGGTGTAGTGGTAGAATAGTACAGTGTCACAGTTCAGACCAGGGTTCGAATCTCAGTTGGTGCATTTAATTTTTTCTCTTTTTTTAACCATATCAAAAAGGGCGACTACAGCTAGTCGCCATTTTTGAGATACATCAAAAAGGGCGACTGTAGTCGCCCTATTTGAACCACAACAAATAGGGCGATGTTTTGTCCCTATTTGGTCCTCACCAAAGGAGGCGACTTGAAAATCGCCCTATTGGGTCCTTATCAAAGGAGGCGACCTAAAAAATTGCCCTCCTTGATCTATGACAATGGACCTAATGAGGCGGAGGGAAGGGCGACTTGAAATCGCATGCTTTGATCTAGAAGGGCGATTTTCATCCAAAGAGGGTGACTTTGCTCACCCTTTCAGAAGCATTTTGTTGTAGTGGATAATCATGTTGAAATAAATTGTCATTTTATTAGAGAAACGATGGCTAAAGGATAGTTGACTACACAGTTTGTGAGATCACAAGACTAGCTAGCAGATATAAACATAAAGGCCTTGACAAAAGAGGTGTTCTTGTAGGGATTTGTTGGATGTAAAACACACAAGTAAGGCACAGCGGAAGTTTAAAATTTTGTTTACTTACTTGCTCCAACAAAGATCGTCTGGTATGATTATGCGATAATTCAAATCTGCAAAACATGAAAACTTACAGTTTATGCTTTTAATGCAGTCTCTACTAAAAGGTGCGCACGCGATTGTCAATCCGGGTGCAAGCCTTGCTTCAGTATATTCCTTTGCCCAAGAAAGCTAGGAAATCTTGGCAGAGGTTTGAGAGAATTTATTTCCTGAACTCTAAGTTCAGAAAGTGGAAAAATGAGTTCTGCTGAAATTATGGGTTAAGTGCCAAATATATAGTGAGGAAACCCTAAACCTAATCAGATTTGGATCAGGCTTCAAAACCTGACCCAAATCCAAATTGCAGTGGGCCAGTCGAACTGGGCCCACTGTTATGCGGTTCCTTTATTTATTTTCTGCACGTTTTAGTTCTAATTAAATCCAAGACTTAATTTTAACTTAATTAATTAATTTTCATCAAATGAAAATTATCCCATAATTTATTATAAAATAAAATATCTTGATTCAAAATCCGATATTTTACATTCTCTCAATATACCCTTAGACCGAAAAGACAATCGACTTAGTGTGACCCTTTAGGCCTTCACACATCGGCACTTGACCAAATCAAGGTTCACACGGAACTCCTAGACGGCGCCGGTGACGGACCCAATATGTGAAGTACGTTTACAAGACTCAAATAAACAAACATCTATGTGAGATGATAAATTCCTTTCATTCGCGACACACTCGATCAAGCTTAAGATTTGTCAAGTGTCTATCCAAATGGCTTGATCACTTCATCTCATCTATATTAGTCGACAACTAGACCATATCTTAGATATGTCTCTTGCGTTATCGCCAATGACTTGGTCGACCTAACATCTACGAGAAGGCGAGTGTTCTCTCGTAATTCCAATCGAGGTATGAATACTATTCTTGGCTCAACCACCACTTCAATCTACTTCGTAATGCACCCAATACAAGCGGCGTCTCAACCTATAAGGCATTTGAGCTTAGGGCAGATCAAAGTGCATTACTCGTAAACAAGGTGATATTGACCTCAAGTCTAAGGACTCTATCTCAGCGTCGATAATACTCTAGACATGTATAACAAATAGTTTATCGGCAGGTATGCCAATACTCCTCTAAGAGTATCCATGTGTCCATCACTAGCAACTATTGCTTGCGATGAAGTGAGATATACTACATTCTCTAAGAATGTGATGCACCAGCGTATGGACTTATAACATATCATTGATATCCCATTCTCAATGATCATTAGTCTAGGCTATTTTAAGAACTACACTCTATCATTAATATCTCACACACTATTAATGACAATGTAAGTTCAAGGGATGCACATTAATGAATAATATAAACAATCAAATAATAATTCAATAATTGCAAATGCCAAGTATATATTAATCTTATTAATAATATGAATGTGTTCAAGTACATGTGCTCTTAAAATGATTGTTTCTAGGACATATATACTTTCAATCTCCCACTTGGCCTAGAGCCAATCACCAATGTATCTAATGCCCATATTTTCGAAATGACCATTATGCTTGACCAAGCTTAATGGTTTAGTAAATGGGTCTGCTAGATTATTTTGGTGGGAATATAGTCTATCTTTATTTCTTCTGTCTCCACCATCTCCCTGAGAATGTGGTATTTCCTTGTACATGCTTGTTTCTATTCGTTGATCTTGGTTCCTTAGCGAGCAATCGCACGGTGTTGTCACAATAAATCGTTATTGGACAAGTGGTACTGGAACAACCCCAATTCCTTTAAGAACTCGGATATCGCGGCGAACTCTTTACCGACTTCCGATCCGGTATGTACTCGCCACATTTGTCGAATCGGCGGTTGTAGCTTGCTTGGAACTCTTCCAACTAACTACTCCACCATTTAAAATGAAGGCATAACGGTGAGATTTGAAGTCATCAAGATCTGCGAAAGCTAGCATCGATGTACCCGGTAGCTACTAGCTCTTCTTGTCGCCATAGACTAAGAAGTATTCTTTAGTTCGTCTAAGATACTTAAGAATACTCTTGACTGCTTTCCAGTGTTCCTCCCCAGTATTCTGCTGGAATTTGCAAGTCATGCTAAGTGCATAGGCCACGTCGGCCTTATGCAGTCATGGCATACATGATTGATCCTATAGCTGAAGCATATGGGATTCTCTTCATGCGTTCAAGTTCTGCAACTGTGGAAGGACAATCCTTCCTTGACAACTTGATGCCTTGACCCATAGGAAGATTCCCTTTCTTGGAATTTTCCATAGAGAAATCGTTTAGCACTTTGTCTATGTATACGGACTGTGACAGCCCCAACAATCTATTAGGTCTATCTCTGTAGATTCTAATTCCAAGAATGTAGCAGGCTTCACCCAAGTCCTTCATCATGAAGGTTCTGGATAACCATTCTTTGTTGATTGCATGAGTTTTATTGTCTCCCATTATCAATATGTCATCTACATATATAACAATGAAGACAATGCTCTCATTTGTGCGTTACTATAAGCGCACGGATCTTCTTGCTTAACAAAGTCAGACGATTTGATTGCTTTGTCAAAACAAATGTTCCAACTCCTTGAGGCTTGCTTCAGTCCATAAATGGACTTTTATAGTTTGCATACTGCTTTGGGTTGAGTCTTAGATGTAAAACCCTCTGGCTGTATCATATACACCTCCTCAATTAGATTACCATTGAGGAAGGCAGTTTTAACATCCATTTGCCAAATATGATAATCATAGTATGCGGCTATAGCAAGCAAAATCCGAATGGACTTAATCTTTGCAACAAAGTAAAAGTTTCATCATAATCGACCCAGCCGTTGATTATAACCTTTAGCCACCAATCTTGCTTTATAAGTATGTATTTTGCCATATCGTCAATCTTCTTCTTGAAGACCCATTTGCATCCTATGGGTCTAACCCGCATTGGCAAGTCGGCCAAGTTCCATACTTGGTTTATGTACATAGACTCCATTTCGGATTTCATGGCTTCTTGCCATCTCGTGAATCAATGTCTAACATTTGCCGTTGTAGGTAGTAGGCTCATCATCATCGTGAATATCTATCTCATTATGTGTTTCAACAAGGAGATTAAGTCTTTCAGTGCACGATGAGTCCTAGTGATCTCTGAGTTGAACATTCTGCGTTTCGATTCTGCTGTATTTTGATTTTGAGAAGATGTTTGTGTGTTGGACAATCCACCACCTTGAGAACTTTCGGGAATATCATTTTGAATAGGATGATGCACAACTATTGTGTCATCCGTCATTGGTTGTGCATGAGGTCTTGCGTTTCTGCGGTATCCTCACAACACTCCCATTTGGTGAAGGCGTACTCTAAGTATCAATCATCATCAAATACTCCCACTGAATCCTTGTCTAGGTTATTTGACAAGAGGTCATTCTCTACATTATTTTGTACTTCTTGAATTTCTTGAGTTCTATCTTGTTGCAACTCTGTTCCTTGTAGACATAGTCTTCTTGAGAAAGTTGCATTCTGAAACAATTACTTTATGTTCCTCGGGAAGATAGAAGTAGTACCTCTTGTTTCCTTAGGATACCTACAAAATAATACTTCTCACTTTTAGATTCCAATTTGTCGGTGAGCAACTTCTTTACATATGCGGGGCACCCCAGTCGCGTGTGTTTAAGTCTTTGCTTCTTGCCATTCCATATCTCATATGGAGTTTTCTCAACTGACTTTGATGGAACTCTATTCAAAATGTAGATTGAGCTTTGCAATGCATATCCCCATAGGTATGTTGGTAGAGCTGAGAAGCTCATCATGGATCTAACCCTCTCTAATAAGGTACGATTGCTCCTCTCGTGACACCATTCATTTGTGGCGTTAGAGGTGTCCATTCGAATGGACTCATGAAGCTTCAAATAATCTAGAAATTCTTTACTTAAGTACTCACCTCCTCGATCGATCGAAGAGTTTTAATACTTGTTTCAAGTTGCTTCTCTACGACTTGTACTCCATGAATTTCTCAAAGCTTGGACTTATGCTTCATAAGATACACATGCCCAAACCTTGAAATCGTGCGTAAAAGTGATGAAATAAAGAAAGTCTCCCTTAGCTTGAGTTGGAAAAGGCCCACATACATCGGTATGGACTAACGCAAGCACCTCAGGCGCCCGTACTCCTTTCCCAGAAAGTGATTTGGTTGTCATCTTTCCTCTTAAGCAAGATTCGCAATCACCATATGACTCTAAGTCAAATGGTTCTAAGTAATCTAATTTCCTCAATCTTGCTATCCTTGATTCATTGATGTGACCAAGTCTGCAATGCCATAAGTAGGTGGGATTTCTTTGATTACTTATTTTAGCTCTTTTATTTTGTATATTGAAAATTTCATGGCTACAGTTTAGAACATACAATCCATCCACAAGCGGAGCATTTCCACAAATAAAACCTTTATAAGACAAAACATAGTTTCCATTGGTAATATGTGAGGAAAACCCCTCAATGTCTAACATAGGGATAGAAATAATATTTCTTGTCAAAGACGGGACAAAATAACAATTATTAAGTTCTAAACAAAAGCCTGAAGGTAAATCTAGTCTATAAGTCCCCACGCGTTCTGCATCAACTCTAGCTCCATTGCCAACGCGTAGATCTACTTCCCAAGGTCCAACCTTTCTGTCAATTAGCCCCTGCACATTATTACAAATGTGTGAGCCACAAGCGGTATCAATACCCAGCGGTGAGAATTAGTTATAGACATATTTATTTCAATAACAAACATACCTTGTCGGCAGGCGGCCAGCGTGCCTTGTCTCCCGCAGAGCATGCGATCCTTCTTCCAATGTCCCTTTCTCTTACAATTGAGGCAGACATCAGCAACTATCTTGGCCTTCTTTTGAACAACTCGTTAGGTTTCATAGCATTTGGGTTTGGCGGCAACCGCCTTACCCTTCTTACGCATATTCTTACCCTTAGGTTTGAACTTGCTAGATGAGCCCACCACGAGCACGACTTTACCTTTGGAGGTGGGCGACTCGAAGGTATTGACATATTATGAAGTTCGGAGACTTGCTTTCGTTCCATTCATGTTGTAATTCACAATGAAGTTCTCAAAGAAACCAGAAGCGAGTTCAAGATTAGATTAACGAAACATTCACGAGCGACCGTTCCAATCGAAGCCAACCTCTCAATTAATCCAATCATCTTCAAAACATGTTGTGACACTTGACCCCCGTTTAGCTTACACTTAAAAGATCTCTCAGCGGTTCATACTCCATTATGCGAGGCGTGAGTCATAGAGACACTTCAAGTGTTCTACCATCTCGTTGGGGCCCAAATTTACATGCTGTCTATGTAACTCTGAAGTCATAGAAGATAGCATAACACATTGTCTTTGCAAGATCATCAAGATATTTACGATAGTCGCTTTGTCAAGCGAGCATACTCTTGAGAATCTTCACAGTGAGGCGTAGGGAGTGGTGTATCAATACATACTCGATCTTTTCTAATCGCGATTCAAACGCAGATTTCTTAACCGATCGGAAAATTGGCTCCATTCAACTTGTTCGTTTGACCAACATTTTAAGTGATAGATTCGACATTTATGGCGGAAGAAAAGATAGACTTGAAATTAATACTTTAATATAATTTCTATTGAACATTCATTAACTAACTAACTAACATGGTCTTTAGTTTAATTAGCTCACTATTTTAACATACTCTTTGACCCATAAAGAATACGGACTCATATCAAATACGGTCGTAATGGGCCAAGATCCAAACTCATGTTGTCTCGCGTTTCTTGAGTGATAACTTCAACAACACGATCTGGTAGGTCTAAACCAATTGCAAACAATTTGCAACTCTTGGTTGACCAAGATGTTCTAAACAATTCGATCTGCGTCCTCGGTTGTCCGACATTGGGCGCCAAGCGACTAGCAAGTCAACCCGTTATCGTGCAATTATGTATCTAAGTGGGCTTAGCCTTCATCAAGCAAACAACGAGGTGTAAATACTCACGAAGGTTTATCACCTACTACAACATTTATATGCATCTATGAAAGTGCGAGTCTGCGTAGACTTAGAGCAAATCTTTGGGGCATAAATACTCTCGTAGAAAGGATTTTGCACCTGATCAATTATAACGGACGACGCGTTCATTTTAAATGAGACTTGTATTAAATTTGGGGAACATTTTAATTCAGGGTTATGACCAAGATCAACTATTATATCATACATCATATGAAATCCTATCATGCAATTTCTAAACACATTTAGATGAAACCATCAAACCCAATAGGCGTGATATAAGATGGTTTTAATCATATCTTGGCGCGTCTGCCCGGACAATTATAAGCGATCGTTGAAAGTAAACAATTCTTGGTAGCGCTACCTGGACAATAATTGCGGACTCTATTCTAATTATTTAAATGACAATCAATTAAACAATTAGGAGAAACAATTAATTAGTGCACACATTATCAAATAATATGCTAAATAACAATAATTGTGGGTTAATTAATTTTGTTTCAATTTAGGAAATATTTAAATTCAAAATTTAAACTCAATTTTCAATTTTTGAATTTTACGCTCATCAACGATCCCTTAACAATTCGAAATTAAAATTTAATTTTGAGGGTATTTCTGCAATTTTCAGAACCTTAAAATATTTACTGATTTACCCGGGGACCAAATAAGCTTTTACGAAATTTACAGATTGACCCGGTGAATCTGCTGATTTTAAAACTTTTAAAATTTGAAAATATCTCGAGGACTAATTTGTAATTTTAAGAACTTAAAATATTTTGATTTGTTAAAGGACCAATCTACAATTTAAAACCCTAATTTTAATTGCAAAAGGTCCTTACACTATTTCAAATTTTCAAAATCAAATCAACTCAAATCAAATTTGGGATTGATTTGGGCGAAATTGGCCGAATTAAAACACACCAAGCGATGGCACACGTCGGGGCGAACTCACGGTGGTTTTCACCGATTTGGTAACCACGGTGGCGGAATCAGGGACGCCGCCGGCGGATTCTAAAACCGTCGGTGGTGTTTCTTTTCCGGTCATCGTTGCCATGTAACACTACCACCATTAGATTCCTCTCGTCGATGTCACGCCCTTTTTCGACCGCGACATTTTTTAATGCGAATCCTGCTCAAAATGCAAAGTTAGAAAAATAAAATAAAGTGCTAAAATAGTTTAAGAGGCTTAAAGTTTTAAAAATGCTAAAAGGATGCTAAAATTGCAAAAGAGGCTAAAAGCGCAAAAAGGGTGCTAAAATGCTAAAGGGTTGCTAGAATGCTAAGGGTTGTGAAGTCGCCACCTAATTAATTGGGTGAATTAGGACACCTAGATGTTTAACTAGTTTGAAGTAAAACATTAACTCCATTTTAATGGTCTGCTAAACTTAATGAGATTCTGGGTAAGGGTTCTTTATTAATCTAGAGGGAAGGGGTTAGGCACCCTCTAAGATCCGCTAACTTGCGGTTGTCCTGCCAAACCTAGGGTAATTATTATATTTTTAAAATGCAAAATAAAAGCTCCACCTGCTTAATAAAATGCTAAGATGTTAAAATGTTAAAATGTTTAAAAGGTGCCTTAAAGTAAAAGGTTGCTAAAGGTATTAAATACTAGAAGGGCTCCTGCTTAGAAAAAGTGTTAGAAAATAAATAAGATGTTAATTGTTTAAAGGAAGGCTTAAAAGTATTTAAAAGGGTGCTAAAATATTAAAGGTGCTAAAAGGTTTTAAATGCTAGAAGGGTGCTAAAGGTGCTAAGAGGTGCTTAAAAGTGCTAAATGCTAAAGTGCTGAAAGTAATGCTAATATGCTTAAAATAGGAGGTGCTAAAATGTTAAGGACAAAATGCGCCAAAGGCGATATTTAAAGATGCTTAAAGGATTGCTAGAATATTAAAAGTGCTAAAATGTTAAAGTAATTTTAAAAGTAAAGGGGTGCTAAATATTAAAGGGTGATTAAAAAAATGTTAAGAGGGCTAGAAATGCTAAAGAATGCTAGGAAGGTGCTTTATGGACTAATTATGTATTCATGCAAATGTTATTTAGTTAGATATACTACTAGCTAAATTAATCTTGCTTAACACAGTAATATTATATAAAAATGCTTTAAGAGGCGATTTTTGAGAGTTTAGGAGAAATCATTATGTATTTTAATAAGAAACAGAATGTTGGTTTTATGATGCAAGTTGAATCCTCTAAATTATTTTTGCAGAATTTAGACATGTCTAATAATCCTAAAAGACAAATAAAAGTAGAAGTGCGTTTCTAATTATGAATTACTTTCCACCTTATATGTTTGAAGCTTAATTGTTCCAAATATCCTAAATATTACAGAAATAGAGTAATTAAATTACAATAAACAAATAAATAAATGAAATGCAAGTAAAGAGAGAGGATGGGATTTAAGAATGCTCTTTCTGACGGATGTGGCGTCTGTTGTTTTTCTAGGAATTCTTGAAGCGGGAGCGAATGCGGATGCATGTAGCGGGTTGTCGTTTGAAATAGCTCGTGATGAGTCTCGTAGGAGACTCTTCATTTTCTTTCCGGTGCGTGCCATGTAAAAGAAAATGATAAGGATTAGTATGCTCAATTTATTTGAACCAAAACAAGCATTTTGACGCATAGTTTATATTTAAGCAAATACATACATAAAGACCAAGCAGAGGCAATATCAAATGGAATAAGCGACCAGACGGATGGTAAAAGAAATAGGGATGGCGGTATGCAGACGATGCAGACAAATAAGCGAGCTTTGGTGATCCCTATTCTTGAAGCCATCTCCTCAGCAAGCAGACGGGGCGATGCAGCGGCAAAGAGGAGAGAAAAGATAATAGGCAAGCAGGTGTAATGCGAGGCGAGAAAAGGCTACGAAATCATAAGCGGAGGCAACATTCACTAAGCGGTCCATATATGGACACATTTAACACAAATCCGCAAATGCAAACACCAAGCGAAGTCTTGAGTTGCATGAACATGCTAAAGATTCTAAGGCAAACTAATGCAAATTCTTCAATTATCCAAGAGCAAACCAGGAACTAATATATGCGAGATTCTATGTAATTTTACTGTTTGGTGATGTAGTTCCAATTACTATTGTCTTAGCCATAACTTATCTTCTAAAGCGAGTTCAAGTGCTAAGAAAAAGGGACACATACATCACGAAGATATACCATTGGTGAAATCTGATCCTAGATTAAGAAACAACCATCGTATAGTCTTTGGATATGAAACTAACATAGCATATTCAAATATTCATGGCCAAAATGGGTAAGCACGCCATTAGGCAATAGCAAATATCAGCGAGAGTCTTTGCGATCTGCATTATCAATGTCATATTACTTGAGCAAATGGTTCTGATGAACACAAATCTATTGATGATTTCAATAAGCAAAACCTAGATTACTTAAAGCGGCCCGATCGACATTGCATTTAAGCATTAATAGAAAAAAGCAGACAATATATTAATATGGAAGTATTTTATCACAATAAGCAGATAGAACGTATATGACAAACGGTAGAGATATTAGGTCAACAGAATGACCAAACAAGTCTCAGTAGCATATTGGACATACTACTCCCTTAGTATGTTAGGAATCGAGGAAAAAAACAATACCACCATCTATTTTCATTTTTAGATGAAATTGATTCATGATAGCCACGACATGCTAAATTGCTAATATTGATTAGTAAACATAAACAACAAGTAGCGACTTGATAAGCGCATTTAAGGATTCAAAATAGTCATAATACAACTAACATACAAAATAATCAATCTAGTAAACTCCGAATTTACCATTCAATTATACATGTCAAAACAAACTAACAATCATAAATGATAAATTAATTAAAGCGATAAACGCGATATCAAATCTCACGGACCACAGTAATACATATTAAATAGCAAGAACTAAAGGAACATGTCAACCACGTAAAGGAAAAGAGTCAAGAGGGAGTCGAGTTTACCTTCTCCGGGCAGCGACCCGGGGCAGCGTATCAAGTCGTCGGTCCACTCGACGGGTTTTAGGTTTTGCAATGCGAAAAAAGATAAGGTTATTTGCTGATTTTTTGGCTAGAATCGAAAGAAAGGGTTTGAAGTTCTGTTCTTGCGATGCTAATCGTCTGAATCTTTGAGACCCTAACTCCCTGATGCTTTCTTCACTGCGCTCTGTCGTGTTGTGCTCTGTCGTGCTGTGCTCTGCCGTCTGTGATATCGTTTGTGCACCACGATATGACGCCTTTCTTCTCCCTGAGCTCTCTCGTCTTGTCCCTGAATCCCTCAATCGATTGGGTTCTTAACTGCCGCTAAGGGGGAATGTATCAAACCGATGATTGCTGCCCTCCTATGCCTATTGCATGTGCTTTATATAGCCCTCGTTGGGGTTCTAATGTTGGTAAGTAAATAAAGGTTGATTCTAGGCTTGATTGGTATGTGATTAAATGCGATTTGATTCGATTTCGTATTGATTTATTCTTGATTCGTGCGATTTTATGCGAGTTATGGTAATGATCGTTGGTGGGTGTGCGTGGTTAAGGAAAGGCCCGGATTCTCGGTAGAAATCCGGGGTGTCTTTGGTGTTGTGACGGGGAGGAAGGTGCGAGTGCGGTGCGTTTTAGGAGCTTTAGGGTTTGTTGTGGGCTTCTTTCGTTGAGGATGATGAAGGTAAGGCGATGGCCAAGGCGGCGATGGCAAAGGGCTAAGGCTAAAATGCCTTAAGGCACAGGTAAAAAAGGCGAAAGGGGAGTTGGGCGCGGCATTGGGCTGCGGATTTTTAATGGAAAGGTGGTGGGTTGATCAATTAGGGTATTAGGTTAGTTATTTTAATTAGGCTTTTAATTAGGGTATTAGTATTAAGAGTTTTAAGTGTATTAATTAATTAGTAGTAAATTAAAACAATAATTGTGCTTAGATTATTTAGGCGCTTTATTAATCTAATTGTTTATAAATGCGGGCGTGCTATTTAATTAATGCTTAATGCTCTAGAATGCGGCGCTATTATTTAAAATCTTATTATTATGCATTATTGCGAAGTTAAATTAAAATTGAATTGAGTTTAGATTAAATTATTTAAATGCTAGCGCAAGTATGATATTTAGGAATTGTTTAAAGCTTTTATAAATGCGTATATTAAATGCATGTATTAGATTAAAATTGATTTTAAATTACAAATGATTATGAAATTCTCTTGCGTATTAATAAATGCGGCTATGCTACGACCAGCGTTATTGCTAAATTATTTATTTTATGTATTTATTAATTACTTAAGAATCATGACAGGGCTTTAAATCAATTAATGCGGCGCGAGACTCTAAATGCTTAATACTCTATGTAAGACGCGATGTCATTATAAAAATGTTTGTTTATGCTGTATTTATGTTTTATCGCTACATTTTATTATAAAAATCATAAAATTATTTTTACAAAATTAGTCTAATTTTATAGCTAATGGTGGGCGGGAGGGTCAAAATTGGGTGTCAGCAGTGTCCTCTTTGTATGGAGATGATGGAAGAATCTTGGACAAAGCGTTGACTCATGCCAATTTTGTCTCGATCTTGAATTGCAAAAATGTTGGCGGTAGACAACAAAGCCTGGTGGACGCAAAAATCAAAATCTGTCGATGTCGAGTTATGGCGACCTTTGGGTTACCATGGTCAAAACACACGAGCGGGCTAACGCGGACTCAAAAAGCGTCGATGTCGAGTTATGGCGACCTTTGGGCTACCATGGTAAAAACACGAAGGCGGGCTACTTAGCGGACTTAAAAATGTCGATGTCGAGTTATGATGACCTTTGAGCTATGGTGTAAAAAGTAAAGAATATAAGCGGCTTGAACACAGGTGTCTTGCTATGGCTTGTGGTCTGGGTTCTACGGTGATGTGGGCGAGTGGGCCGGCGGCGAGGCGCTTACGCGATCGTTGGGAAGGTTGGCCCGACAAATTGCCGGTTATTTGTAAGAAAATCCACGTTGTGCTCACTGCTCTGCATGCTAAGACTTGAACAAGCGGTTAGTGCATAAGCTGTTAAGGCAAAAATGATGATGTATAATTTTAAAAGTAATGCAAGCTGTGAGTAGAAAAGGTTATCTGCAAAATGTGATGCTGCTTTGTGTTGATGCGATCTTTGCAAATCTTTGTGATTTCGCCCTTGCGGGCGTGTTGCGATTGTGAATGCGGATCGTTGTCCTTGCTGCAATTGCTCCTGTAGACTAAAGCTCGAAAGAGTTAGTGCATAAGCGTTAAGAAGGAATAATAAAGCATGAATGAGAAAAATGCAATTTTGAGAGCAGAGAAAGTCGTCCACAATGTAGATGCGATATCTTTGATGATGGCGTCGTTTGGACTTCTTTGTCTTGATAACGTCGTTACTGGGCGTGTTCTTTCTTGGCGTCGTTCGTAGACTTGATGTCTTTGATAACGTCGTTACTGGGCGATATTCTTCTTTGGCGTCGTTGCGTAGACTTCTTTGTCTTGATAACGTCGTTTCTGGGCGTGTTCTTTCTTGGCGTCGTTGCGTGAACTTCTTTGTCTTGATAACGTCGTTACTGGGCGTTATTCTTTGGCGTCGTTGCGTAGACTTCTTTGTCTTGATCGCGTCGTTACTGGGCGATGTTCTTTGTTGGCGTCGTTCGTAGACTTCTTTGTCTTGATAACGTCGTTACTGGGCGATATTCTTCTTTGGCGTCGTTGCATAGACTTCTTTGTCTTGATCGCGTCATTGCACGGGCGTTCTTCTTTGGCGTCGTTGCGTAGACTTCTTTGTCTTGATAACGTCGTTACGGGCGTTCTTCTTTGGCGTCGTTGCGTGAACTTCTTTGTCTTGATAACGTCGTTACTGGGCGTTGTTCTTTGGCGTCGTTGCGTAGACTTCTTTGTGTCGATAACGTCGTTGCACTGGGCGATATTCTTTGCTCGCAGTAGAATAAATGCTCCTGCAAGCTAAGCTTGAAAGCGTTAGTGTATACTGTTTAAACAAAATGATAAATATATATGAGAAATGCAATTTTATGGATAGAGATGTCGTCCACGATATGCTGGCGAATGCGAGATGTTGCCACTTGCTGGCCATTGTTATGATGCCTTTGTTGTGTGCGATCGCGGGTTCTGAAGTTTGACTTTATGCAGAGTTGGCGCGCTAGGTTTTGTTGCGGAACTACGAACTTTGATTGCCGTGTTGATGCCGCTTCTGCTGCTTTCTTACGATCACGGACTTTGAATTTTGGGATTTTTGTCATATCTTACGCCTCTGCTATTTCTTCTTGCGAAGAAACTTCTTGCCGTATTTTACGCCGGCTATTGCATTTTCTTTATACATTAATATGAAAAGACTGCGCTCGAAGAAAATTTTGTGAGTTTTGGGGAAGTCGATTTGTATTTGACCGCGCGCTTGTCCGCTTGACATCTGCGTGCATTACGCTTGGATTTGCGGCCGCATGCAGTTTCCTACATTGTCCCAATTTTGAAAAAGGTGTCATGCTGCTCTTCTTTTCTGAGACCCCTGCTTTGCCTATAGGAACGAGCGAGTTCAGGCTCGTTCGCTCGGATGCCCTGAATCGGTCGTATCATTTGGGACCGTGCCTTTGATCTTGTGAAATATTGATGATCTGCCGTTGCTAAGTCAAATACAAATCGACCTTTGGGAGATGATAAATCTTTCTAAAAATGCAACAAGCGGTGTTAGCATAAAGCCACATAATTTGCGGGTATGTAGCGGATATATTGCATGCACGTTGACGTTTCCTAACATGCGGGGACCTCTTTATGCGGAGGAAGCCTAAGCGTCAACTTATGCGAGATTATGGCGGATTTGTCCGTCGTCAACTATAATGCCTTTGTTGGAAATGGCGACCAAATGACGGTGCTTTTTCCAATTTCGGCATGTCATGATTGGGTTTGGATTTATGCATCATTGTCACGCTACACATAATATCTTTGGTTGGTCGTTGGGTTGAGAAACCCGTCGACAAGTTTGTGTCTTCCTAATTGTGGTGTCGATGCCAGGACCGACCACCTAAGGTAAATGCATGCGTACTAAAATAAAGGGTGGTATAGCTCATCTTAAGTTTTCTAAGATTTGGCTTTACTAGGCCTTGAGTTCGAGCGGACAACTCAGTGAGAAGGCTACGCGGTGATCGAACGAACCGATCTAACTCAGCCTTGCGCGACTCTCTAAAATTTGGATATTTTTGAAAGAAATTTGCGGGTCGCGAAGCACGCGGTAGCGTGAGTGTGTGATTTGTGTGAATTTTCGAATGGAAGAAATATGGCGGAATGCGGTTTAAGGAAAGCGATAAAGCAAGTAGCAAAAAATAAACAAAATACAACACCTGAAAATTAAATGCAAAATAATTGCCAAACAATAACCCTAGGTCCATTGTGGTTAAGAACCTAAAATCCCAGTAGTCGCCATTTCATCACGCCCTTTTAATGCGACATTTTTAATGCGAATCTGCTCAAAATGCAATGTTAGAAAAATATAATAAAATGCTAAAATAGTTTAAGAGGCTTAAAGTTTTAAAAATGCTAAAAGGATGCTAAAATTGCAACAGAGTTTAAAAGTGCAAAAGGGTGCTAAAATGCTAAAGGGTTGCTAGAATGCTAAGGGTTCGCGGAGTCGCCACCTAATTAATTGAGGTGAATTAGGACACCTAAATGTTTAACTAGTTTAAAGAAAAACATTAACTCCATTTTATGGTCTGCTAAACTTAGTGAGATTATGGGTAAGGGTTCTTTATTAATCTAGAGGGAAGGGGTTAGGCACCTCAAGATCCGCTAACTTGCGGTTGTCTGCCAAACCTAGGGTAATTATTATATTTTTAAAATGCAAAATAAAAGCTCCACCTGCTTAATAAAATGCTAAGATGTTAAAATGTTAAAATGTTTAAAAGGTGCCTTAAAGTAAAAGGTTGCTAAAGGTATTAAATACTAGAAGGGCTCCTGCTTAGAAAAAGTGTTAGAAAATAAATAAGATGTTAATTGTTTAAAGGAAGGCTTAAAAGTATTTAAAAGGGTGCTAAAATATTAAAGGTGCTAAAAGGTTTTAAATGCTAGAAGGGTGCTAAAGGTGCTAAGAGGTGCTTAAAAGTGCTAAATGCTAAAGTGCTGAAAGTAATGCTAATATGCTTAAAATAGGAGGTGCTAAAATGTTAAGGACAAAATGCGCCAAAGGCGATATTTAAAGATGCTTAAAGGATTGCTAGAATTTTAAAAGTAAAGGGGTGCTAAATATTAAAGGGTGATTAAAAAAATGTTAAGAGGGCTAGAAATGCTAAAGAATGCTAGGAAGGTGCTTTATGGACTAATTATGTATTCATGCAAAGGTTATTTAGTTAGGTATACTACTAGCTAAATTAATCTTGCTTAACCTGCGCGTAATATTATATAAAAATGCTTTAAGACGATTTTTGAGAGTTTAGGAGAAATCTGTTATGTATTTTAATAAGAAACAGAATGTTGGTTTTATGATGCAAGTTGAATCCTCTAAATTATTTTTGCAGAATTTAGACATGTCTAATAATCCTAAAGACAAATAAAAGTAGAAGTCGTTTCTAATTATGAATTACTTTCCACTTATATGTTTGAAGCTTAATTGTTCCAAATATCCTAAATATTACGAAATAGAGTAATTAAATTACAATAAACAAATAAATAAATGAAATGCAAGTAAAGAGAGAGGATGGGATTTAAGAATGCTCTTTCTGACGGATGTGGCGTCTATTTGTTTTCTAGGAATTCTTGAAGCGGGCAGCGAATGCGGATGCACATGAAGCGCGGGTTGTCGTTTGAAATAGCTCGTGATGAGTCTCGTAGGAGACTCTTCATTTTGCTCGGTGCGTGCCATGTAAAAAGAAAATGATAAGGATTAGTATGCACTCGATTTATTTGAACCAAAACAAGCATTTTGGCGCATAGTTTATATTTAAGCAAATACATACATAAAGACCAAAGCGAGGCAATATCAAATGGAATAAGCGACCGGATGGTAAAAGAAATAGGGATGGCGGTATGCGAGCGATGCAGACAAATAAGCGAGGCTTTGGTGATCCACTATTCTTGAAGCCATCTCGCCAGCAAGCAGAGACGGGGCGATGCAGCGGCAACAAAGAGGAGAGAAAAGATAATAGGCAAGCGAGGGTGTAATGCGAGGCGAGAAAAGGCTGAAATCATAAGCGGGAGGCAACATTCACTGGCGGTCCATATATGGACACATTTAACACAAATCCGCAAATGCAAACACCAAGGCGTGGTCTTGAGATTGCATGAACATGCTAAAGATTCTAAGGCAAACTAATGCAAATTCTTCAATTATCCAAGAGCAAACCAGGAACTAATATATGCGAGATTCTATGTAATTTTACGACTGGGCTGATGTAGTTTCAATTACTATTGTCTTAGCCATAACTTATCTTCTAAACAGGTTCAAGTGCTAAGAAAAGGGACACATACATACTGAAGATATACCATTGGTGAAATACAATCCTAGATTAAGAAACAACCGTCATATAGTCTTTGGATATGAAACTAACATAGCATATTCAAATATTCATGGCCAAAATGGGTAAGCACGCCATTAAGCAATAGCAAATATCAGCGAGAGTCTTGCTGCTGCATTATCGATGTCATATTACTTGAGCAAATGGTTACAATGAACACAAATCTATTCAATGATTTCAATAAGCAAAACCTAGATTACTTAAAGCGTGATCAACATTGCATTTAAGCATTAATAGAAAAAAGCGAATGATATATTAATATGGAAGTATTTTATCACAATAAGCAGATAGAACTGTATATGACAAACCGGTAGAGATATTAGGTCAGCGGGAATGACCAAACAAGTCTCAAAGTAGCATATTGGACATCTTACTCCGCTTAGTATGTTAGGAATCAGGAAAAAAAAAACAATACCACACTGTCTATTTTCATTTTTTAGATCTGAAATTGATTCATGATAGCCACGACATGCTAAATTGCTAATATTCAGATTAGTAAACATAAACAACAAGTGACGACTTGATAAACGCATTTAAGGATTCAAAATAGTCATAATACAACTAACATACAAAATAATCAATCTAGTAAACTCCAGCAATTTACCATTCAATTATACATGTCAAAACAAACTAACAGTCATAAATGATAAATTAATTAAAAGCAGTAACCAACGCAATATCAAATCTCACAGACCACATAATACATATTAAATAGCAAGAACTAAAGGAACATGTCAACCACGTAAAGGAAAAGAGTCAAGAGGGAGTCGAGTTTACCTTCTCCGGGCAGCGACCCGGGGCAGCGTATCAAGTCGTCGGTCCACTCGACGGGTTTTAGGTTTTGCAATGCGAAAAAAGATAAGGTTATTTGCTGATTTTTTGGCTAGAATCGAAAGAAAGGGGTTTCGAAGTTCCTGTTCTTGCGATGCTAATCGTCTGGATGCTGAGACCCTAACTCCCTGATGCTTTCTTCACTGCGCTGTCGTGTTGTGCTCGTCTTTGTGCTCTGCCGTCGTGATATCGTTTGTGCACCACGATATGGCGCCTTTCTTCTCCACAGAGCTCTCGTCTTGTCCTGAATCCTCAATCGATTGGGTTCTTAAGCGCGCTAAGGGGAATGTATCAAACCGATGATTGCTGCCTCACATGCCTGTGCATGTGCTTTATATAGCCCTCGTTGGGGTTCTAATGTTGGTAAGTAAATAAAGGTTGATTCTAGGCTTGATTGGTATGTGATTCGTGCGATTTGATTCGATTTCGTATTGATTTGTTACTGATTCGTGCGATTTTGTGCAGGTTATGGTAATGATACGTTGGCTGGGTGTACGTGGTTAAGGAAAGGCCCCGGATTCTCAGGCGAGAAATCCGGGGTGTGCTGGTGTTGTGACGGGGAGGGGAAGGTGCGAGGTGCGGCTGCGTTTTAGGAGCTTTAGGGTTTGTTGTGGGCTTCTTTACGTTGAGGATGATGAAGGTAAGACGATGGCCAAGGGCGACGATGGCAAAGGGCTAAGGCTAAAATGCCTTAAGGCCTGGGTAAAAAGGCTGAAAGGGGGGGAGTTGGGCCCGCGGCATTGGGCCTGCGGATTTTTTAATGGAAAGGGCTGGTGGGTTGATCAATTAGGGTATTAGGTTAGTTATTTTAATTAGGCTTTTAATTAGGGGTATTAGTATTAAGAGTTTTAAGTGTATTAATTAATTAGTAGTAAATTAAAACAATAATTGTGCTTAGATTATTTAGGCGCTTTATTAATCTAATTGTTTATAAATGCGGGCGTGCTATTTAATTAATGCTTAATGCTCTAGAATGCGGCGCTATTATTTAAAATCTTATTATTATGCATTATTGCGAAGTTAAATTAAAATTGAATTGAGTTTAGATTAAATTATTTAAATGCTAACTGCAAGTATGATATTTAGGAATTGTTTAAAGCTTTTATAAATGCGACGCTATTAAATGCATGTATTAGATTAAAATTGATTTTAAATTACAAATGATTATGAAATTCTCTTGCGTATTAATAAATGCGGCTATGCTACCTGACACGACGTTATTGCTAAATTATTTATTTTATGTATTTATTAATTACTTAAGAATCATGACAGGGCTTTAAATCAATTAATGCGGCGCGAGACTCTAAATGCTTAATACTCTATGTAAGACGCGATGTCATTATAAAAATGTTTGTTTATGCCTGTATTTATGTTTTATCGCTACATTTTATTATAAAAAATCATAAAATTATTTTTACAAAATTAGTCTAATTTTATAGCTAATATGGGACGGGAGGTCAAAATTGGGTGTCAGCAATTTGTCCTCTTTGTATGGAGATGATGGAAGAATCTTGGACAAAGCGTTGACTCATGTAATTTTGTCTCGATCTTCAATTGCAAAATGTTGGCGAGTAGACAAAGGCACAAAGGCGCAAAAATCAAAATGCATCCCGATGTCGAGTTATGGCGACACCTTTGGGTTACCATCAGTCAAAACACCAAGCGGGCTAACGCGGACTCAAAAAGCGTCGATGTCGAGTTATGGCAACGGGCTACCGTGGTAAAAACACCAAGCGGGCTACGCGGACTTAAAGCATCCCGATGTCGAGTTATGATGACAGGCTATGGTGTAAAAAGTAAAGAATATAAGCGGCTTGAACACGGAGTGTCTTTGCTATGGCTTGTGGTCTTTGGGTTCTACGGTGATGTGGGCGAGTGGACCGGCGGCAGGCGCTACGCGTCGTTGGGAAGGTTGGCCCGACAAATTGCCCGGTTGTTGTAGAGAAAATCCACGTTGTGCTCTGCTCCTGCGTACTAAGACTTGAACAAGCGGTTAGTGCATAAGCGTAAGGCAAAAATGATGATGTATAATTTTAAAAGTAATGCAAGCGTGAGTAGAAAAGGTTATCTGCAAAATGTGATGCTCTTTGTGTTGATGCGATCTTTGCGAATCTTTGTGATTTCGCCGCACGCGGGCGTGTTGCGATTGTGAATGCGGATCGTTGTCCTTGCTGCAATTGCTCCTGTAGACTAAAGCTCGAAAGAGTTAGTGCATAAGCTGTTAAGGCGAATAATAAAGCATGAATGAGAAAAAATGCAATTTTGAGAGCAGAGAAAAGTCGTCCACAATGTAGATGCGATATCTTTGATGATGGCGTCGTTTCGGACTTCTTTGTCTTGATAACGTCGTTACTGGGCGATGTTCTTCTTTGGCGTCGTTGCGTAGACTTGATGTCTTGTCGCGTCGTTACTGGGCGATGTTCTTTCTTTGGCGTCGTTGCGTAGACTTCTTTGTCTTGATAACGTCGTTTCTGGGCGATGTTCTTCTTGGCGTCGTTCGTGGACTTCTTTGTCTTGTAACGTCGTTGCACGGGCGTTATTCTTTGGCGTCGTTGCGTAGACTTCTTTGTCTTGATAACGTCGTTACTGGGCGATGTTCTTTGTTGGCGTCGTTGCGTAGACTTCTTTGTCTTGATAGCGTCGTTACTGGGCGATATTCTTCTTTGGCGTCGTTGCGTAGACTTCTTTGTCTTGATAACGTCGTTGCACGGGCGTTCTTCTTTGGCGTCGTTGCGTGAACTTCTTTGTCGATCGCGTCGTTGCACGGGCGTTCTTCTTTGGCGTCGTTGCGTGAACTTCTTTGTCTTGATAACGTCGTTGCACGGGCGTTATTCTTTGGCGTCGTTGCGTAGACTTCTTTGTATCGATAACGTCGTTGCTGGGCGATGTTCTTTGCTCGCGTAGAATAAATGCTCCTGCAAGCTAAGCTTGAGAAAACGTTAGTGTATACCTGTTTAAACAAAATGATAAATATATATGAGAAGTGCAATTTTATGGATAGAGATGTCGTCCCTGATATGCCTGACGAATACTGAGATGTTGCCCTTGCACTGCAACTGACGAATTGTTATGATGCCTTTGTTGTGTGCGATCGCGGGTTGCAAGTTTGACTTTATGCGAGTTAGCGCGCTAGGTTTTGTTGCGGAACTCGAACTTTGATTGGGTGTTGATGCCCCTTTCTGCTGCTTCTGATGCGGACTTTGAATTTTGGGATTTTTTGTCATATCTTCTGCCTCTGCTGTTTCTTCTTGCGAAGAAACTTCTTGCCGTATTTTCTGCTTCGGCTATTGCATTTGCTGCTTCTGTTAATATGAAAAGACCTGCGCTCAAAGAAAATTTTGTGAGTTTTGGGGGGGGGGGTCGATTTGTATTTGACTTCGCCTTGTCCTTGACATCTGCGTGCACGTTACGCTTGGATTTGCAGCCCATGCCTGGTTTCCTACATTGTCCCAGTTTTGAGAAGGTGTCATGCTGCTCTTCTTTTCTGAGACCCCTGCTATGCCTATAGGAACCAAGAGCGAGTTCAGGCTCGTTCGCTCGGATGCCGCCAGATCGGTCATATCATTTGGGACCGTGCCTTTGATCTTGTGAAATATTGATGATCGCCATTGCTAAGTCAAATACAAATCGACCTTTGGGAGATGATAAATCTTTCTAAAATGCAACAAGCGGTGTTAGCATAAAGCACGTAATTTGCGGGTATGTAGCGGATATATTGCACATAGCACATTCAAACGTTTCCTAACATGCGGGGACCTCTTTATGCGGAGGAAGCCTAAGCGTCAACTTATGCGAGATTATGACGGATTTGTCCAAGTCGTCCAACTATAATGCCTTTGTTGGAAATGGCGACCAAATGACGGTGCTTTTTCCAATTTCGGCATGTCATGATTGGGTTTGGATTTATGTCATTGTCACGCTACACATAATATCTTTGGTTGGTCGTTGGGTTGAGAAACCCGTCGACAAGTTTAGTGTCTTCCTAATTGTGGTGTCGATGCGGACCGACCCTTTCAAGGTAAATGCGTCATGTACTAAAATAAGTGGTATAGCTCTATCTTAAGTTTTCTAAGATTTGGCTTTACTAGGCCTTGAGTTCGAGCGGACAACTCGAGTGAGAAGGCTACGCGGTGATCGACGACGATCTAACTCCATGCGCGCGCCAACTCTCTAAAATTTGGATATTTTTGAAAGAAATTTGCGGGTCTTGCGACACCAAATAGCGTGAGTGTGATTTGTGTGAATTTTCCAGAATGGAAGAAATATGAGCGGAATGCCAGTTTAAGGAAAGCAGTAAAGCAAGTAGCAAAAAATAAACAAAATACAACACACAAAATTAAATGCAAAATAATTGCCAAACAATAACCCTAGGTCTGTTGTGGTTAAGAACCTAAAATCCCCAGCGGAGTCGCCATTTCTGTCACGCCCTTTTTCGACCGCGACATTTTTTAATGCGAATCCTGCTCAAAATGCAATGTTAGAAAAAATATAATAAAATGCTAAAATAGTTTAAGAGGCTTAAAGTTTTAAAAATGCTAAAAGGATGCTAAAATTGCAAAAGAGGTTAAAAGCGCAAAAAGGGTGCTAAAATGCTAAAGGGTTGCTAGAATGCTAAGGGTTCGCGGAGTCGCCACCTAATTAATTGGGTGAATTAGGACACCTAGATGTTTAACTAGTTTGAAGTAAAACATTAACTCCATTTTAATGGTCTGCTAAACTTAATGAGATTCTGGGTAAGGGTTCTTTATTAATCTAGAGGGAAGGGGTTAGGCACCCTCTAAGATCCGCTAACTTGCGGTTGTCCTGCCAAACCTAGGGTAATTATTATATTTTTAAAATGCAAAATAAAAGCTCCACCTGCTTAATAAAATGCTAAGATGTTAAAATGTTAAAATGTTTAAAAGGTGCCTTAAAGTAAAAGGTTGCTAAAGGTATTAAATACTAGAAGGGCTCCTGCTTAGAAAAAGTGTTAGAAAATAAATAAGATGTTAATTGTTTAAAGGAAGGCTTAAAAGTATTTAAAAGGGTGCTAAAATATTAAAGGTGCTAAAAGGTTTTAAATGCTAGAAGGGTGCTAAAGGTGCTAAGAGGTGCTTAAAAGTGCTAAATGCTAAAGTGCTGAAAGTAATGCTAATATGCTTAAAATAGGAGGTGCTAAAATGTTAAGGACAAAATGCGCCAAAGGCGATATTTAAAGATGCTTAAAGGATTGCTAGAATTTTAAAAGTAAAGGGGTGCTAAATATTAAAGGGTGATTAAAAAAATGTTAAGAGGGCTAGAAATGCTAAAGAATGCTAGGAAGGTGCTTTATGGACTAATTATGTATTCATGCAAAGGTTATTTAGTTAGGTATACTACTAGCTAAATTAATCTTGCTTAACACAGTAATATTATATAAAAATGCTTTAAGACGATTTTTGAGAGTTTAGGAGAAATCTGTTATGTATTTTAATAAGAAACAGAATGTTGGTTTTATGATGCAAGTTGAATCCTCTAAATTATTTTTGCAGAATTTAGACATGTCTAATAATCCTAAAAGACAAATAAAAGTAGAAGTGCGTTTCTAATTATGAATTACTTTCCACCTTATATGTTTGAAGCTTAACTGTTCCAAATATCCTAAATATTACAAATAGAGTAATTAAATTACAATAAACAAATAAATAAATGAAATGCAAGTAAAGAGAGGATGGGATTTAAGAATGCTCTTTCTGACGGATGACAGCGTCTATTTGTTTTCTAGGAATTCTTGAGGCGGGAGCGAATGCGGATGCGTAGGCGCGGGTTGTCGTTTGAAATAGCTCGTGATGAGTCTCGCCGGGAGACTCTTCATTTTGATCCGGTGCGTGCCATGTAAAAAGAAAATGATAAGGATTAGTATGCACTCAATTTATTTGAACCAAAACAAGCATTTTGACGCATAGTTTATATTTAAGCAAATACATACATAAAGACCAAGCAGAGGCAATATCAAATGGAATAAGCGACAGCGGATGGTAAAAGAAATAGGGATGGCGGTATGCGAGCAGATGCAGACAAATAAGCGAGCTTTGGTGATCCCTATTCTTGAAGCCATCTCGCCAAGCAAATGAGCGGGGCGATGCAGCGGCAACAAAGAGGAGAGAAAAGATAATAGGCAAGCGAGGGTGTAATGCGAGGCGAGAAAGGCTACAATACATAAGCGAGGCAACATTCAGCTAAGCGGTCCATATATGGACACATTTAACACAAATCCGCAAATGCAAACACCAAGGCGGTCTTGAGATTGCATGAACATGCTAAAGATTCTAAGGCAAACTAATGCAAATTCTTCAATTATCCAAGAGCAAACCAGAACTAATATATGCGAGATTCTATGTAATTTTACGATTTGGTGATGTAGTTCAATTACTATTGTCTTAGCCATAACTTATCTTATAAGCGAGTTCAGTGCTAAGAAAAAGGGACACATACATCTTGAAGATATACCATTGGTGAAATACAATCCTAGATTAAGAAACAACCATCATATAGTGCTGGATATGAAACTAACATAACATATTCAAATATTCATGGCCAAAATGGGTAAGCACGCCATTAGGCAATAGCAAATATCAACGAGAGTCTGCGATGCATTATCAATGTCATATTACTTGAGCAAATGGTTACAATGAACACAAATCTATTCAATGATTTGATAAGCAAAACCTAGATTACTTAAAGCGTGATCAACATTGCATTTAAGCATTAATAGAAAAAAGCATGACAATATATTAATATGGAAGTATTTTATCACAATAAACAGATAGAACCTGTATATGACAAACCAGTAGAGATATTAGGTCAACAGGAATGACCAAACAAGTCTCAAAGTAGCATATTGGACATACTACTCCCTTAGTATGTTAGGAATCAGGAAAAAAAAAACAATACCACAGCATCTATTTTTATTTTTAGATGCGAAATTGATTCATGATAGCCACGACATGCTAAATTGCTAATATTGATTAGTAAACATAAGCGACAAGTAACGACTTGATAACGCATTTAAGGAATTCAAAATAGTCATAATACAACTAACATACAAAATAATCAATCTAGTAAACTCCGGAATTTACCATTCAATTATACATGTCAAAACAAACTAACAGTCATAAATGATAAATTAATTAAAAGCAGTAACCAACGCAATATCAAATCTCACAGACCACATAATACATATTAAATAGCAAGAACTAAAGGAACATGTCAACCACGTAAAGGAAAAGAGTCAAGAGGGAGTCGAGTTTACCTTCTCCGGGCAGCGACCCGGGGCAGCGTATCAAGTCGTCGGTCCACTCGACGGGTTTTGGGTTTTGCAATGCGAAAAAAGATAAGGTTATTTGCTGATTTTTTGGCTAGAATCGAAAGAAAGGGGTTTCGAAGTTCCTGTTCTTGCGATGCTAATCGTCTGGATGCTGAGACCCTAACTCCCTGATGCTTTCTTCACTGCGCTCTGTCGTGTTGTGCTCTGTCGTCTTTGTGCTCTGCCGTCTGTGATATCGTTTGTGCACCACGATACGGCGCTTTCTTCTCTCGAGCTCTCGTCTTGTCACTGAATCCCTCGTCGATTGGGTTCTTAAGCGCCGCTAAGGGGAATGTATCAAACCGATGATTGCTGCCTCCTATGCCTATTGCATGTGCTTTATATAGCCTCGTTGGGGTTCTAATGTTGGTAAGTAAATAAAGGTTGATTCTAGGCTTGATTGGTATGTGATTAAATGCGATTTGATTCGATTTCGTATTGATTTATTCTTGATTAAATGCGATTTGTGTAGGTTATGGTAATCGTTGGTGGGTGTGCGTGGTTAAGGAAAGGCCCGGATTCTCGGTGCGAAATCCGGGTGTCTTTGGTGTTGTGGCGGGGAGGAAGGTGCGAGTGCGGTGCGTTTAGGAGCTTTAGGGTTTGTTGTGGGCTTCTTTCGTTGAGGATGATGAAGGTAAGGCGATGGCCAAGGGCGACGATGGCAAAGGGCTAAGGCTAAAATGCCTTAAGGCACAGGTAAAAAAGTGAAAGGGAGTTGGGCGCGACATTGGGCTCGGATTTTTAATGGAAGAAATTTGGTGGGTTGATCAATTAGTATTAGGTTAGTTATTTTAATTAGGCTTTTAATTAGGGGTATTAGTATTAAGAGTTTTAGGTGTATTAATTAATTAGTAGTAAATTAAAACAATAATTGTGCTTAGATTATTTAGGCGCTTTATTAATCTAATTGTTTATAAATGCGGGCGTGCTATTTAATTAATGCTTAATGCTCTAGAATGCAGCGCTATTATTTAAAATCTTATTATTATGCATTATTGCGAAGTTAAATTAAAATTGAATTGAGTTTAGATTAAATTATTTAAATGCTAACTGCAAGTATGATATTTAGGAATTGTTTAAAGCTTTCATAAATACGACGCTATTAAATGCATGTATTAGATTAAAATTGATTTTAAATTACAAATGATTATGAAATTCTCTTGCGTATTAATAAATGCGACTATGCTACCTGACACGACGTTATTGCTAAATTATTTATTTTATGTATTTATTAATTACTTAAGAATCATGACAGGGCTTTAAATCAATTAATGCGGCGCGAGACTCTAAATGCTTAATACTCTATGTAAGACGCGATGTCATTATAAAAATGTTTGTTTATGCCTGTATTTATGTTTTATCGCTACATTTTATTATAAAAAATCATAAAATTATTTTTACAAAATTAGTCTAATTTTATAGCTAATGACTGGACGGGAGGGTCAAAATTGGGTGTCAACAGTCGAGACGAACACGGTGGTATTATTACTTTCTGATTTCGTCGCCCGTGGTGGCCGGAAACCGTCCCGCCGTCGGCGGTTTCCGGCGACCAAAAATTTTTTTTTTTTTTTTTTTTACTGTTCACGTCGTGAGCGATAGCATGATCCTGTTCGCCGCCATGAGCGATCTTGATTCGCTTCACTTGCCCCAAATTTTTTTTTTTTTAAATCTGCACTGTTCGCATTTGGAGCGATAACCACGACCTTGTTCACGTCGAACGATGGCGATGCTATTCATCGTGAGCGATGTGGCAGCGATACGAAATATATATATTTTTTTAAAAAAATTCCGAAAATCAATTCTAAATCAAAACAATTAATTTCCCACATTGTTATTAAAGATTATCGTATAATCATTAAACCAGCCTGGGCTCTGATACCACTGTAGGGATTTGTTGGATGTAAAACACACAAGTAAGGCACAACGGAAGTTTAAAATTTTGTTTACTTACTTGCTCCAACAAAGATCGTCTGGTATGATTATGCGATAATTCAAATCTGCGAAACATGAAAACTTACAGTTTATGCTTTTAATGCGATCTCTACTAAAAGGTGCGCGCGATTGTCAATCCGTGCAAGCCTTGCTCAGATATATTCCTTTGCCCGAAAGCTAGGAAATCTTGGCAGAGGTTTGAGAGAATTTATTTCCTGAACTCTAAGTTCAGAAAGTGGAAAAATGAGTTCTGCTGAAATTATGGGTTAAGTGCCAAATATATAGTGAGGAAACCCTAAACCTAATCAGATTTGGATCAGGCTTGACCCAAATCCAAATTCTGATGGGCGATCGAACTGGGCCCACTGTTATGCGGTTCCTTTATTTATTTTCTGCACGTTTTAGTTCTAATTAAATCCAAGACTTAATTTTAACTTAATTAATTAATTTTCATCAAATGAAAATTATCCCATAATTTATTATAAAATAAAATATCTTGATTCAAAATCCGATATTTTACATTCTCTCAATATACCCTTAGACCGAAAAGACAATCGACTTAGTGTGACCCTTTAGGCCTTCACACATCGGCTTGACCAAATCAAGGTTCACACTAACTCTAGACGGCGCGGTGGCGGACCCGATATGTGAAGTACGTTTACAAGACTCAAGTAAACAAACCTCTATGTGAGATGATAAATTCCTTTCATTCGCGACACACTCGATCAAGCTTAAGATTTGCCAAGTGTCTATCCAAATGGCTTGATCACTTTATCTCATCTATATTAGTCGACAACCAGACCATATCCTAGATATGTCTCTTGCATTGGCCAATGACTTGGTCGACCTAACATCTCTGAGAAGGTGGTGTTCTCGAAATTCGATCGAGAATGAATCCTATTCTTGGCTCAACCACCGCAATCTACTTCGTGTCGCACCCAATACAAGCCGTCTCAACCTATAAGGCATTTGAGCTTAGGGCGGGATCGAAGTGCATTACTCAAAACAAGGTGATATTGACCTCAAGTCTAAGGACCTCTATCTCCCACACGATAATACTCTAGACATGTATAACAAATAGTTTATCGTGGGGTATGCCAATACTCATAAGAGTATCCATGTGTCCATCACTAGCAACTATTGCTTGCAGTAAGTGAGATATACTACATTCTCTAAGAATGTGATGCAGACCACATGTCGACTTATAACATATCATTGATATCCCATTCTCAATGATCATTAGTCTAGGCTATTTTAAGAACTACACTCTATCATTAATATCTCACACACTATTAATGACAATGTAAGTTCAAGGGATGCACATTAATGAATAATATAAACAATCAAATAATAATTCAATAATTGCAAATGCCAAATATATATTAATCTTATTAATAATATGAATGTGTTCAAGTACATGTGCTCCTAAAATGATTGTTTCTAGGACATATATACTTTCAGTTCTATGGTTTTAGAAGCAAGCTAGGAGTGAGTGTTCCACCAATCACTAGCTTGAAGAGAAGTGTTGAAGATCATGATATGGATAAGGGTTGTGTTAAAGATCATGATATGGATAAGGGTTAGAGTTGTCGTGATAAGGCAGCATTAGTGTATTAGCTATACTAGAACTATACTTAGTCACGTATATGTAATTGTGTAGAAGTAGAACTCTTAAAGACAGTTGTATATAAGTTGTATATCTGATGTATATTTACTTTGTATTCTCCTGTATAAATAGGAGCTCATGTATTCGACATTATCATCAATAATAGATCAATTACTTCTCTAATTTGCTTAAGATTTCTACACTTACATCCTACCCTCCCAGGACCCCACATCAGAGGCGAAGTCAGGATTTCGGGCTAGGGGGAGCCTATTTATATTTAAGGAGGGGCCCGGGCTAGGGGGAGCCTATTTTGGTCCAGTTGTCCACACTTTAAAAGAAGAAGTGTAAAGAATTAGGGACTCTATTGTAATATCATGAATATTGTAGTATACTAGGAAAATTTTAAATTTGAGGGGGAGCCCGGGCCCCCTGTTACATGGTGGCTCCGCCACTGCCCCACATGTGGATTACACTGAGTTTGTTGTTGTTGGCATATTTGAGATATTTGTATTAACCTTTAAGAACAATTATTACTAAAAGTAAAATGAGGGAAAAAAATTAATTTTGTCTTAAACTTTTAAAATGATAAATATTTTGAGATAAGTATTTTTTTGTCGACCACTAACGGTCCGGGCGCGGATTGATCGACTTCATGGAAGTGAAGTAAATCTAAACAAAATAAGAAACGTTTCTCTAGCTAGGAATGAGATATATGTTTGGCGTGAAGTGTAACGGAGAAAAGAAGTGGTGCTTATACGGGTCGCCACTGGCACTGTGAATGATGATTATAACAAGCTAAGGCTGCAATATTCGTGTGAAAAAGGAAAGCCTAAGAAAAAACTAATGGCTCAGCCTTTGCATCGTTTCTTTCTTCTTTCACCGCTCGTTTTCAATTATATCTAACATCTGATCGATTATGAGTCTCTTTAGTCGTATCACAAGATATAAAAGTAATTGACCTATATGTCCATATCCATGCACTGCTTAATATTCTTCGTGAAGTAGCTACGTACTATCACTGAAGATGTCAAAAAGACAAACCGTTAGTTCAAGTTTATATATGAGGGTTGATTGAAAGTACCTCCTTTATAGTTTAGCTAGTAGTGATATATGTTTGGTATATAAAAACCAGAAAAACCAGAAAATCGGAAAATATTGAAAAGAGTAGATGAAGAAGATGTATTCATTGTGCTTTGTTATCAATTATTTACAATGGCATCTCAAATGCCTTTATATAGTGAAGATTAGTAACTACTTTTAGGCTCCTCTTGTTAAACTTCTTGAAAATGACTAACTAACTTCTAACTAATCCTAATTAATTTTGACTTCTCTTAACACTCCCCCTCAAGTTAGGCGAGGTGAAGATATTCAGTACACCTAACTTAGAATTTCAAATACTGATGTTGCACTCTAATTAGGCGGCAACTTGTTGAGAACCGTAGTGGACATATGTCCAAATCTTTGATGCCACGAGCTAATCTCAGAAGTACTAAGTAACATAGTTGTTTGAGTTGTTGGTGTAGTAGCTTTAGCAGCAGCTAGACTTACTTCAGCAGACTGACTCCATAGTTTTGATTCATAGCATTTACAGGATTATTCAGATCAAAAAATTTATGATTATCAGCAAGCTCCTCCAACTTTTTCACCATAGTCTCTTTAGTTTTACTCTCAGTAAATCCAGTGTAATGAGCCCTCTTGTGCCCTCCTAAAGATTGGTCTAATGGAAAAACCTTGAAGCATATTGGGCACTTGTGATCCTTTGAACTTTTGATAGGCTCGGTATTTTTCTTGATTACTCCAATTGTTTCCAAATCAACTGGACTATCAGCAATGCCTTCAAGCTGAGAATTAACCATATCAGATGCTAAAATCATTACAACTGATATACTTGGATCACTCACAAATTGTACTTCAGCAGAGTAGCAGACCTTTGTGATCTCTGTGTTGATCATCAACCTGTCTCGTGTTCCGGACTTCGCTTTCAATTTGGCAAATGAATTGTGTGTCGTCAGCCATGTGTACCAATTAAACGGCAATCCTTTCACCTTTGAAATATGATTGAAACGTAGCCCTGCATCACAGTTACTATTGACCACAGAACTTTGTCCTTCCTTAAGTGCTTCAGACAGAAAAGTAACCACAAAGAAGAGAGTAACCAGAAAATTAAAATTCATGATGAAATTCAAGCACTTTATAAATGGCATCTTCAGTTGGCCATTTTGATTTTGCTTGAAAAAATATTTGAGAGGAGGGAACACTTCCAAGAAGTAGAAGTTTAGCAAGAAACAGAAAATTCAGATTTCACTTTTTAGCGAAATTAGTGAATCTTTGTAAATCAAGAACGAGAAGAGACTTGTTGTTCTTTGAGCCTTAGGCTCTAATATGATGAACTAGACAAGTTCCATGAATAGCCATAGAATATTTCTTTTAAGAAGAAGAAGGAAGAAATCTGGTGATATTCACTGAATATGCACTTGTATACAAGAATCAAAATTTATAGAAGAAATAGAAGTGAAGGTTCAGAAGAGAGGAAAAGAAGAGGAAGAAGAAATAGAAACAGAAACTTTCTTGATATAGACAAGAATTTTCTTGGTAAGGTTTTGGTTCATACGCTAACAGAAACAAGAAGTAAGAACTTTCTGATTTGTTACTCGGAATTAAGAAGCAGAAGAATTCCAGAATGAAGGATTTAGAGAAACAGAAAGGGAATAGACCAGAAAGAGATTTAAACCAGAGATAGAATGTAGAAATCTGAATATCGAGATGAACTACCAGAAAATGTGACTAGAACATCTGGTATATTTTCAGTAGTTTCTTGATCAGTATTCATGCTTATGTTCCTTGAATGTTTCAGAAAGACTCAAAAACAAGAAGTAGAGAAATAGAGAGAAGAGAATTATGAGAAATATCTATGTTCCAATTTAGATAGGCAGTTTCTGTTAACTTGCCTTCTTGGACAACGATCAACTAGTTATACAATACAGAAGAAGAGAACTAGAGGATGAACTCAGAAAGAAAGAGAATAAAGTTTCGACAGTATATCAGAAGAAGAAAAAACCAGAACATAGACAGTATATCAGAAAAGAAAGAACTGAGAACCAGTAAGTAAGAGTTTGGACGAAAAGCCTTCAAGATGACTTGCGAAAGAATCAGATTTCGAATCATAAACACAACTCTGATACCATGTTGAAACAAGAAGGCAAGCATCCATTTCTATCTTTCAATATAGAGTCGATATATGTTTGGTATACAAAAACCAGAAAAATCAGAGAATCAGAAAATATTGAAAAGAGTAGATGAAGAAGATGTATTTATTGTGTTGTGTTATCAATCATTTACAATGGCATATCAAATGCCTTTATATAGTGAAGATTAGTAACTACTTTTAGGCTCCTCTTGTTAAACTTCTTAAAAATGACTAACTAACTTCTAACTAATCCTAACTAATTTTGACTTCTCTTAACAAGTAGTAATATATTGCCGGTTATAGCATAAGCGGATTCGGAATTTGAAATTTACAGATTCCTATAATGACTTTAAATTAATAGAGTATATACTAATAATTGGGTTCAAAATCACATATATATACTAAAAATTTCTTAAAAGAAATACAAGATTTATGCAAAAGCTATTAGGTTCCTGTAAACGCATATAACATATTCCATGGTCTACATCCACACTGATGTAGTTTCAATTGATGCGTGAATTTCATTATGTGAATTCAAAATATGAAAAAGTAAATACATAAAAAGCTAAAAAAATTAATAAAGTGTCGGACTCTCTGACTCTTGCTACTTATGCATAAATGCTTCAATTTAGTCACCATATTGTCCCTATAAACAGCTTTCAATTATTTATTTATATACTTTTGTGTGAATAGAATAAAATTAGGGTACGGTATTATTTGGAGGAGATGAACCGTGAACGTACGGTACGGTAGGATCAAGGCCGTGAATCAAAACAATCAAAAAAGTATTCTTACACAAATTAAGTCAAAGAAACATGTAAATTTGATTAGCATAAGGTGAAGATTCGGGTCCAAACTACCTTGTCCAATAGAGTCAATTCACATGCATTCCTAGAAATCATGGTCATGATGACACCTATTTTTATCCCATTAATAGGTGAATCATCTCCCCTCCTCTCCCCCCCTCCCCCACCCCACCCCATTTCACAAGATATGAATTTTTAAATAGAAGAAATAAAAGTTAGATAAGATTATCTTAAACTTAAAATACATAAATACTAGGAAGTCAACCATGCAAATTTTCAAAATTTAATCTAAAGTTACAAGAACTCTAATAACAAAAGATGAAATACATGTCTCGTAGGACGAAAATGAACCCTGTCTGAATCAAAACACATAAAGTAATAAGAGGAGAGTTCAGGGGCTACGATAGCCATATAACTCACCCTGAAAGTCTCGATAGCACTCTATCGCGATCAACCACGAGGTCTGGAGCTGGAGCTGAAGCAAGGATCAATATCTGCACTAAAAATTACAGCAAGTGTAGTATGAGTACAAACACACATATTCATAGGTATCATAGGCCGACAGCGAAGAAAACACGTATAAAGCAAATAAATATTGAATCTAACACCTATTTCATGAACTCGACAACTACTTTTAATTTTATTCAAGAAATCACGGGAAATTAGAGAAAACATAAGCATATAGATCATAGAAGGGAAAATGAATGTATATGAGATGAAATGTATGAATGTAATGTGTTGGTCAACATAAATAAACCGGTATACACATGCTAGCAGTCATTCCGTCTAGTCATGACAAATGGAGACTTGCAAGGTCCATATACATGTCACTGTGTACCGCCCGAGGTCCTTATCCTTCGGACTGTGACCACTCACAATTCCGCATGATTTTACCATCGGAATGTGAGAATATCAACTTTCCTTCATTTCTTTCTTATACTATTTCAGAACTCATTCTCTCATAGACCATTCATAATATCATAAAGCATGGAATGAATTGAATATGTATAATATTTCATGCCAATGGTATCAATGTATAAGATATAGATGCATGATGTTAACAAGTTCACGTAACAACTCATATGTTCAATTTATCCTCTCCCACAATTGTATGGAATGAAGAATAATAAAGAAAGTAAGCAATCATAGCAAGTACAAGTTAAAACTTGCTATCATAGCCCACATAACAACTGTCATACCATTCTCAATTTCTCAACTTATACCACCAAGCACCCAAAATGCACATGAATGCCTCGGGATCCGAACCAAATACTCGACTAACTCATAATTGATGTTCCAGACCAAATGAAATCAACGAAATTTGAATATGTACATGTTTACGCAAAGGTCAACTTTTAGTCAAACTCTTCCATTTCAAGACTCAAGAGACCTCTAACATATGATTTTCCTTCCAAAATGGATTCGATTTACCTCGAAAAGCATGTCAACCATCCCCGCAAGCTAATAACAGCAACATAAGGTCATAGAACGGACAATTTAAAGGTACTAGATAGAAATGGGCTAAACGACCAAACGGATCGGTACAAAGAGAGACTAATTTAGATTTTCTATAATATATGGGTGCGCATGCACCACTAAAAAGAAAGTATTTAGTGGTAATCGATCCCTATTTTAGGGTAAATAACTCAACATTCAATTAAATATTTATCCCTTGAAGCATGAGTGTCAGTAGATAATATTAGGTCAACTCTAAAACAATATGTCCATAAAATATCTAGTTTTGCTGAGCAACAATGAATTCACGTACACCCTATTTTAAGCCACCTAAATATGCCCTTGCTCAGCAATATCAATTTCTATGCTCTTCCAATTTCTTTCTCAATCCTGATGAAATTATAGAGATTTTAGTTATACTGAATAGTGATGGCAAAATGAGCCCATAAAATCACAACTTGCCCAATATGTCTAAGGTATTGACTCGTCTATTTATTAGCTCAGCACATCAAGATTTGGATTGATATTTAATTCAAATTGATTCATGAGAAATTTTGTCAAAAGATTTTTTTTATTATTTGATATGTTATATATAGCCATAATAGTAAAAAATTATTAGGTACTAAAAGATTATAAAAAAAACAAATAAAGCAATTAAAACTTAGTAAGAATTGGGGTGGGTTGGATTTTGACTCTCTTATTAGCCCATTTCAACCCAGTCTATTTAAGTCCAAATAACTTTTTGAGTGAGTCAATAACCCACTCATTTATTAATTCGGTTTATTTTGACCCGCCCAACCTGCTCATTTTCCACCTCTAATACCGAAACACTACTAGTGAGAATATCAGTCCTCACCGTAATGATTCTGAGGCTTTTAAATTTAGTTGTGTTAAGTACCTTCTTTCGTCCCATTATCTTTCCTTTTATGTTCTTAAAAGAAGACACACTTTAAATTAATCCAAATTTAGGACCCCAAAATTTATTTTAAACTATTATTATTATTATTATTATTAATATTATAAACTACATAATTTATATAAATAACTATTATAAATAAATGTGTTACAATATATTTTTTGTTATTTGATTGAGGTTATTTTATATCAACAAATTCATAAATTATGATAAAAAAATTCACTCATTAATTAGTATTTTTGCGTCACTCTTCAATTTTAATTTTATTCTTTGTATATAGGAATTAAGCTATATACATTAATAACATAATGAATTTCTTTTATAATCTTCTCTGAAACTGCATGCACAAAAACATTCATGCACCATGTTGATGTTAGATAGGATGTTGTGACAACATCTGTGAAAGCTCAGGACAACATCTTAGAATGTTGTCTGCGATGTTGTGACAACATTTCTGACAACATCTCTGTAACGATTTTGCCTATTATTCCGGCCAAAACTGAATGTGTTATTGTGAGTAAAAAATGACCTAGGCAAGCTTAAATTTGTTGTTGTGTTTGAAACGTGGTAAAAGAAACAATCAAAAACTTGGAGAAGAAGCAGCGTGAAGACCAAGTCCAAGACACTGAGATATTTCAGGAGAAAGAATCGGTTCAAGCAGCTGCCTTCTTTTACTCAACCTCCACAACCAATCAGTGAGGATTCAAGGGAAGCTATACACTATAAATAGAGGGGAGCTTCACAGTATCGATATCCAGATTTAAGCAAGAAAAATTTCCAAGAGAGCTCTCAGATTTTACCTTAGAAAACTGAATCAACACATATAGCCTAAAGTAGTATAACAATATCTAGTCCCACATTACAATTGCTATCTTTATTCTAGATTAAGATACTGTTCAAGCGATTGTAATGAAGATGTTGTATTTGTCTTTTTAGACTTTTTTAACTTTAGGCGAAGTCATCTGCGACTTCATTTTTGTAATTTCTTTTTTGTATGTATTGCTCAATTTGTAAAAAGAAATTCATTTGTAATTATATAATTTATACAATTCTTTTGGTCATTGATCATCAAGGGATATATTTATATATACCCTTGAAAATATAAACCTTGTGTCTCTTTACTTTTTCCACTGCATTTACTCTACAAAGGTTTATACTGTTTTATCACAATGTTGCCTCATATGTTGACACAACATTGAAGGAAATATCCAGTGACTGTTTTTGTTGTTCTAACTTTTGCGATTTTAATCTTACGTTTTTTACTATTCCGTAGCCCCGGGACCCAACACGTGATATCAGAGTTTGCACTTGATACAATAAGTGTTTGATTTTGAATATTACGGTTATGGACTCAGCTATACAAAATGTTGGTAGACTTCCAATACTTGGCGGCTCTAACTATGCCTACTGAAAAATTCGACTACGTTCGCACATCAAATCCATTGATGTTCGAGCATGGAGATCAGTTTCCGAAGGCTATGTAATCCCTAAGTACCCAGCAGACGAGGATGATGATGTACTCACTAAACCCGAGTCTGAATGGACCCAGAAAGAGATCAACAATGCAAGCTTTAATGAAAATACCCTAAATGCGATATTTGGATGGGTAGATCTTTATATGTTCAAGCTTATCCAGAATTGCACAACGGCCAAGGATGCTTGGGAAACCTTACAAACTCATTATGAGGGTACCTCAGTGTTCGACGTACAAAGCTTCGCATGATCTTGAGTCAATACAAACGCTTAAGGATGGAAGAGTCTGATGACATAAAATCATATTTTGAAAAGTTGATTGACATTGCTAATCAGTGTCAAGTGCTTGGGTCACCTTTAACCAACACACAACTTGTGGATAAAGCTCTCGGATCTCTTCCTGAAAGATTCAATACTAAGATTTGTGCTATTGAAGAGGCCCATAATCTTGCTACTATGGATCTTCATGCCTTGATGAACATCTTTTAAATATATGAGATGAACATAAAGAGCCAAAGAGATATGTACAAAGACAAGACTTTGGCACTCCAAGGACAAACCTCGGAATATGAATTGGAAAACGAGGAAGAAAACCTGGAGGAATTGGGAAGTGATGCAACTATTGTCTTACTCACTCGTCGTTTCAATTCAATGGTGAAAAAAATCAACACTGATCGCAACAAAGCCAAATATATTCAGCATCAGAACTCACTCTTCAATAAGCAGCTGAATAGGTCACCTTCTGAGCATATAAATCATAATCCACTGAAGAAATCCAACTCTGAAAGTACCAATTACAATCCCAAACAACTCGAGGGAGTGCAGTGTCATGCATGCTCGGGTTGGGGACACTACGCTAATGAGTGTGCGAACACCCTTAGAAAAATTTGTAAGGTTATGTGGGTAACCCTCAGTGATGATGTGAATGAAGAGGAAGAAGAACAACAACCACAGGCAATGTTGTCAGCCATGTTTGAACACTCACTTTCCGACGATGAAGATGTTATTGACAATGTTGCGACAACACCAGGACAACATCAGACTGTTGACACCCAATTTTGACCCTCCCGTCCAGTCACTAACTATAAAATTAGGCTAATTTTGTAAAATAATTTTTTATGATTTTTTATAATAAAATGCAGCGATAAAACATAAATACAGGCATAAATAGATAATTTAATAATGGCATCGCATCTTACGTAGAGTTTCAAGCACTTAGAGTCCCGCGTCCGCGTTAATTGATTTCAAGCTCTGTCGTAATTCTTAAATAATTAATAAATACATAAAAGAAGTAATTTAGCAATGACGTCGTGTCGTAGCATAGCGTTTATTAATAATCATTTGTAATTTAAAATCAATTTTAATCTAATACATGCATTTAATAGCACCGCATTTATAAAAGCTTTAAACAATTCTTAAATATCATACTTGCATTTAGCATTTAAATAATTTAATCTAAACTCTATTCAATTTTAATCTAACTTAATGAGTGCATAATAATAAGATTTTAAATAATAGCGCCGCAGTCTAAAGTATTAAGCATTAATTAAATGACACGCCCGCATTTATTATAACAGTTAGATTGATAAAGCACCTAAGTAATTTAATCACATTTGTTAATTTAAGTTATCACTAGTTAATTAATAATACACTTACCTAGAATTAATTAGCTAATTAATTAACTAGCCTAAAACTAATTAAACTAATACCCTAAACTAACTACCCAGCCGTCGCCCAACACCACGCCCAAAGACTTATCCTTATTTCTCCCTTAGCCCACGCGGCATGATTCTGCGTCCACAAGACTCAGAACAGGAACAAACCCTACCCAACAGAAAACCTACGCGCCGCACCCTCCAACACCCAGTAGAGATTCTCGCTGAGAATCGGCGACCTTCTTACCCACGCAAGCGCGATCGGCGTGTTCTTACCATAACCAAAACCAAACTTTCCTTTCCTTTCTCCAACGAATCCAACGATACCTTTCCATAACCAAACAAATCCTTCCAAAATCGTAACCCATTCGAATCAAGAGCAAATCGTCACGAATCACTTACCTTCCTTACCGCACACCCAAACCTTTATTTACTTACCATAAGCCAACTAGCAAAATCTTTCCGGAATCGGAAACTTACCATAACCGAATCGCGCGAATCAAGCACCAAATCGCGTCGATATCACTACTTACCTAATAGGAATCCAAAGCATGGCTATATAAGCACGTGCGGGAGCATTGATCGAGGGCGAGGCGAGCGGGAGAACACGCAAGGCATCGAGTCGTGAGTCGGCACCAGAGAATTAGCATCGCAAGAATAAGGTTCGAATCCCTTTCTTTTAGTCCCAGCCCAGAACCAGCAAACAAAACCTTGCCCTTTCATTCGCATTGCAAGCCCAAAACCCGAAACCCGAGCGAGTCGACGACTTGATACGCTGCCTCGGTTCGCTGCCCGGAGAAGGTAATATTTTATCCTCATAGTCTTGGATTTTGTTTAACATTAATAATGTGTAATGTGTGTTCTGAACGACTGTTTATGTTTATAGAGTTGATTACTAGACCTGTTTAAGCTAATGTCGACTGTTCTTAACCTTCGGGATTGCAATTGTTAATGTTTAGGTTAATATTGGCATTCGTGGCATGTTGGCATTCTTGATTGTGCAGAGTCCAGGGCATTAATTGTTGAAGCATTTTAGTCGGGAAGCTTAGGTTAATATGCAGTTTTCCCTTAGCTGAAGACATGTTTGTTGGCTGTTATATGACTGTGTCTGCATTTGATAATGTCTAAAATATTTGACTAACCGTTAAGATGTCTCAGAATGGGTATCGGTATGTAAGTTACCTATTGTACTTGCTTGGGGCAAAGAACTTGAATAGGGGAAGACTTCTAAGGTCATGTAATTCGCAAATAGCTCCATATGTTTGAATGCATTTCATCACTGTTTTATTGACCACTGTGTATGTTTAAGTCACTGTCGACCTGCAATTTGTTCACTTAAATGCTCTCAGGTTAATCCAGATTCATCTACCTGTCTTTGCCTATCTAAATGCTGAAATGCATCTACAATAGTTGGTAATATCTTATACATGGTTTAACCTGTTGTCTGAAGTTGTTAATCTGTTAAAATTTAGCTTGTCCTCATCATGAGTAGTTTGTGTCAGTTAGTCTAAAATTCATGTTGTTAGTTTGAAGTTTCTGTGATTTTTTTAGTCGTCCAGAATGGTTTAAGTAGTTCGTGTGCCAGTATGTGATTCCCCTAGCTATATAATGATTTAATATATTATCCAAATAGAAGTTTGAACTTGTTCAAAGTTTTGAGGTACCCAAACTAGGATGTTTTAACCTTGTTTCAACTATGTGTGGTCTCTCTGTGAGTCAAAATGATAGTACATGTTAATTTAAGAGTTGTTTAACTGCGTATGGACTGTTGTAACTTAATCTTTGTTCACCTTCTGATATGCTTATAATTGTCCCTTAGAGGATTTCTAATAATCAAAATGATATTGTTGGACTGATTTTGGCCAGTCTATGTTAAATGTCAAAATGCTCTTATAAGCTTCCCCATTTATCATGTACTATAGTAGGCTGATCTGTCTTCTTTTAAATCTGAAATTTGCTTTTGGACCAGCCATTTGAGCTTTGTCATTTGTGCATGCTGGATCTTTTGTTTGTTTGCCCACTGCCTGCATTTTCACAGCCCACTGCGTGGGCCGATAGTGTACTTTTCGCCTGAAATTGTCACCTTTTTAGAACAATATGACTAAAATTAAATTATGGATATGTGTGTGCATTGCGTTTTAATTATCCACATCGGTATTCATTGAGTTGATACTAATCCTTATCTTCTTTTATTTTTACATGAAATGCACCGGAGCAACAAAGAGTCTCATGGCGAGACTCATCGTGGCAAATTAATACCCGCATCTATGTGCATTCCTCTATCCGCATCGGAATTCCAAAATCATAGGCGAGATGGCGTCGCCGTTTCCTCGAGTCATTTATTAATTCATATCCTCTCCCTATTCACTTGTTGTAATTATTTGTCTAACATTCTCTCTAACATTAATATATTTAGAATAGTTTGAGCTCGGGTTGTCCTTAGTAAGAGTCTAAAATCGAACTTACTTGCCCCCTTTAGGTAAATCATCTTAACTGAAGTTATAATTAAACCACTTAGTCACATAATTACTCATGTAGTCTAGACATATTTTTGTCATTAAATCTTAACTTGCATAATTAATCATATGTAGCTATGATATATTTTCAAGATTTCTAACCCATTTGCTATAGCACCCATATAGAAATCTTATTTTTATATATTAAGAAAACCCCCTTAAGCATGTGTTATACTAATCAATGGACAAATGTGTACATTTAGTCAACTAATCTATTTTGCATTACATATTATTTAAGGCATGCTTTAAACTTTACACGCATTTTATAGCACTAATCTTATTAATCTTTTGCCAAAAAATACTTTCTATTAAAATATCTTTCAAACATGCATTTTCAATAGCATAATAATTACCCTAGGTTTGGCAGGACAACCGCAGGTTAGCGGATCTTAGAGGGTGCCTAACCCCTTCCCTCTAGATTAATAAAGAACCCTTACCCAGAATCTCACTAAGTTTAGCAGACCATAAAATGGAGTTAATGTTTTACTTTAAACTAGTTAAACATTTAGGTGTCCTAATTCACCCAAATTAATTAGGTGGCGACTCCGCGAACCCTTAGCATTCTAGCAACCCTTTAGCATTTTAGCATCTTTTTGCAATTTTAGCATCCTTTTAGCATTTTTAAAACCTTTAAGCCTCTTAAACTATTTAGCATTTTTTATTTTTCTAACATCGCATTTTGAGCAGGGTTCGCTTTTTAGAATGCCGCGGTCGAAAAAGGGCGCGACAGAAATGGCGACTCTGCTGGGGATTTTAGGTTCTTAACCACAACAGACCTAGGGTTATTGTTTGGCAATTATTTTGCATTTAATTTTGTGTGTTGTATTTTGTTTATTTTTTGCTACTTGCTTTACTGCTTTCCTTAAACTGGCATTCCGCTCATATTTCTTCCATTCGAAAATTCACACAATCACACTCACGCTACGGTGTGCTCGCGCACCGCAAATTTCTTTCAAAAATATCCAAATTTTAGGAGAGTTGGCGCTGCGGAGTTAGATCGGTTCGTCTGATCAGCCGCGTAGCCTTCTCACTCGAGTTGTCCGCTCGGGAACCTTGCGTCTAGTAAAGCCAAATCTTAGAAAACTTAAGATAGAGCTATACCACCCTTATTTTAGGGCATGCATGCATTTACCTTAGGTGGGTTGGTCCTTGGCATCGACACCACAATTAGGAAGACACCAAACTTGTCGACGGGTTTCTCAACCCAACGACCAACCAACATATTATGTGTAGCGTGACAATGACAGACAAATCCAAACTCAATCATGACATGCTGAAATTGGGAAAAGTGCACCGTCATTTGGTCGCCATTTCCAACAAAAGCATTATAGTTGGACGACTTGGACAAATCCGTTATAATCTCGCATAAGTGACGTTTAGGCTTACCTCTGGCATGAAGAGGTCCCCCTGCATGTTAGGAAACATTTGAATGTGCTATGTGCAATATATCTGCTACATACCCGCAAATTATGTGCTTTATGCTAACACCGTTTGTTGCATTTTTAGAAAGATTTATCATCTTCCCCCAAAGGTCGATTTGTATTTGACTTAGCAATGGCAGAGCATCAATATTTCACAAGATCAAAGGCACGCATCGGCGGAGCAGTCGGAACCTGTCTTGGTTCCTATAGGCAAAGCAGGGGTCTCAGAAGAGAAAGACAGCATAGATCCGGTCGAGCAGCTCGCACAATTACCACAGCAAATGGCAACCCTGCAGGCCAAAATCAAAAGGCTCAAGAACCTCACCAGAGCACTCGTCACTGCAAATAACCAAAATACAAAAACCTCCAAATTATTACGGATGCAGCACTACATATCCCATTCACCAATATACAATGCCCATATATTCCACACAAACCGAATGCCTAACGTGCTAAACACAAACCAAAGGCCACCACAAACCCATTTTCGCAATGCATATGGCAACCGCTGCGATACCCGTATGTGTATACGCCACAGCCAAAAGCCCGCCCACCAAACATCTTCGCACCCGCCTAAATACCACGAAAGGCCAAAATATACACCCATTTAGCCGAGCCTTTGTCGCGGTTATGCAGAGGTTGAGGTTTGCGAGGATACTCGGCCAATCCCGAATGTGCCCAATCCCAAGTCAAAACTCATTATGGGAACAAAAGGCGTGCATACCATTCTGAGCCATCGGACACGACATGGGAAGGTGTTATACACTCGGAGACAAAGTAAGGGAGGCGATCGAGGAGAGTCATTCGGTGGAGAGGCTTACAACGAGTACAATGAACCCCGAAAAGTGAGGTGTTCCTTGCGAGAACCATTCCGCTGAATCGATTATTTATCCAAGCGGCACCACGCGCGAAGCCAAAAGAGGAATCTTGCAGAGCACGAAGACCCGGCCGGCCATGATGCGAGCAAGAAAGGCGTATTGGTTGGATTCGCACTTGTTCCGTCGCCTAAAGCCCAGATAAGAAAGAGCAATTTAGTTTAGCAGAATAATTTAAAAACTCGTATTTAAGCCTTAATAATGTTTTCTTTTGTTTTGCTTGTAATGAACTACGTTCGACCTGATTCCCTCATGGGGATACGTAGGCGGCCTAAATCGGCTTCGGTCACACCATTAGAAAACCCCCTTCGTTCTGAAAATGACAAGAATACACATAGCATACAAGCAACTACATTAAGACCACTTTAGGCGGACACCCTTTTCAAAGCGGGACAATGTAGGAAACCAAAGCGAGGTTGCGAGTCCAAACAGGCGAACGCGGATATCAGGAGCAAGCGGCGGTCGATCTGAATCGACCCCAAAACTCACAAATTTTCTTTGGCGCGGTCTTTTCATATTTAATGAGCGAGAAAGTGCAATAATAGCGGAAAATACGGCGAAAAGTTTCTTCAGATTAGCGTATAGCGGTGGCAGAAAGCGGAGGATGACAATCGATCGCGGCAAAAAGCGGCGGCAGCAAAGGTGCACCAACAATCAACAATCAAAGTTCAAAACGCACAACAAAGTCTAGCACACCGTGGGCATAAAGTCAAATTTGCAACCAACGCGCTTCCAACAAAGCGTCATGGCAATGTCGATTCGGCGTTGACGTGTCCGTGCAAAGACAACATCGCAATATTCATCAGGCGTATCAGGGATGACATCTCTACCCATAAAATTGCACTTCCCATATATGCTTACCATTTTGTTTAAACAGGTATACACTAACGTTTTCTCGAGCAGCTTGCGGGAGCATTTATTACGGGAGCGGCGCGTCGGACAACGTGATCGTGAGTCCACGCAACGGCGCGCGGCAATACGTCCATACAACGGCGTTATCGGCCGCAAGTCTACGCCGACGCCCGGCGGAACACGTCCGGACAACGGCGTGATCGGCAAGTCCACGCGGCGACGGCCAAGCGAAAATACGTCCATACAACGGCGTTATCAACACGAAGTCTGCAACGGCGCCCGAAGAACCGCGTCGAACAGCGGCGTGATCGGCAAGTCCACGCAACGGCGCCAAAGGCGGCGTCCGAACGCGGCGATATCGGCCGCAAGAAGCAGCGCCGCGGCCAAGCAGAACACGTCCGCAACGCGGCGTTATCGGCCGCAAGCCTCTACGCCCGGCAAAGAATACGTCCAAACAACGGCGTTATCGGCCGCAAGTCTACGCAACGACGCCCGGAAGAACACGTCCGGACAACGGCGTGATCGAAGTCCACGCAGCGGCGCCAAGGCAACACGTCCGAGCGGCGTTATCGGCCGACAAAGTCCGGCAGCGCCATCATCGTGACATATCACATCTACGGGGACGATTTTCTGTTCTCAAAATTGCATTTTCTCATTCATGCTTTATTATTACGGCTCGGCGATTATGCACTAACTCTTTCTTGAGATTTAGTCTACAGAGCGGCAACAAGTCGGAAGCGCCTTGAGTCGAAACGACGCCAAGTCCGAAAGCGGCGTCAAGTCAACGGCGTCAAGTCGAAAGCGACGACAAGTCAAAACGACGCCTAAGTCCAAAACGAAGCCAAGTCCAAAACGACGCCAAGTCGAAAGCGGCGACAAGTCCAAACGCGCCAAAATGGCGTCCAGTCCAAAGCGACGACAAGTCGGCGACGCCAAGTCGAAACGACGCCAAGTCAAACGGCGCCAAGTCCAAAACGCGCCAAGTCGAAAGCGGCGTAAGTCCGAAACGCGGCCAAGTCCAAACCGACGACAAGTCCGAAAACGACGCCGAGTCCGAAAACGACGCCAAACGACGCCATCATCAGCATATCACATCTACGCAGGGACGATTTCTCAGTTCTCAAAGTTGCATTTTTCTCATTTATGCTTTATTATTCTGTCTTAGCAGTTATGCACTAACTCTTTCTTGAGCTTTAGTCCACAGGGACAGTTGCAGCAAGGACGACATATCCGTGTTCACAATCGCAACACGTCCGTGCAAGGGCGAAATCACAGCATTTGCAGCATCGCATCAACACAGCAGGCATCACATTCTCGCAGGATAACATTTTCTACTCACAGTCACATTACCTTCAAAATTATGCATCATCATTTTGCCTTAACAGTTATGCACTAACCGTTTGTTTGAAGTCTTAGCATGCAGGAGCAGGAGCACAACGTGGATTTTCTCTTACAGCGAACCGGGGCAATTTGTTGGGGGGCCAACCTTCCCAACGATTGGCAGAAGCGGCCTCAAGCGTCGGTCCACTCGCTCCACATCACCGTAGAACCCAGCACCACAAGCCATAGCAGTACACCCCAGGTTCAAGCCAGTTATATTCTTTTACTTTTTACACCATAGCCAGTGTCATCATAACTCGACACTGGGACAGCTTTAAGTCCGCGTTAGCCCGCCTTGGTGTTTTGACCATGGTAACCCAGTGTCGTCATAACTCGACACTGGGACAGCTTTGAGTCCGCATTAGCCCGCCCTGGTGTTTGGCCGTGGTAACCCGGTCGTCGTAACTCGACATCGACAGATTTGATTTTTTGCGTCAGCCTTGTCTACCTGCCCAACATTTTTGCAATTCTGAAGATCGAGACAAAATTGGCTATGAGTCAACGTCTTTGTCCGAAGATTCTTCCATCATCTCCATATAAAGAGGGACAACTGTTGACACCCAATTTTGACCCTCCCGGCCCAAATTTAACTATAAAATTAGGCTAATTTTGTAAAATAATTTTTATGATTTTTATAATAAAATGCAGTGATAAAACATAAATACAGCATAAATAGATAATTTAATAATGGCATCACATCTTACGTAGAGTTTCAAGCACTTAGAGTCCGCCCGCGTTAATTGATTTCAAGCTCTATCGTAATTCTTAAATAATTAATAAATACATAAAAGAAGTAATTTAGCAATGACGTCGTGTCAGGTAGCATAGCCGCATTTATTAATAATCATTTGTAATTTAAAATCAATTTTAATCTAATACATGCATTTAATAGCACCGCATTTATAAAAGCTTTAAACAATTCTTAAATATCATACTTGCATTTAGCATTTAAATAATTTAATCTAAACTCTATTCAATTTTAATCTAACTTCGCAATAATGCATAACAATAAGATTTTAAATAATAGCGCCGCAGTCTAAAGTATTAAGCATTAATTAAATGACACGCCCGCATTTATTATAACAGTTAGATTGATAAAGCACCTAAGTAATTTAATCACATTTGTTAATTTAAGTTATCACTAGTTAATTAATAATACACTTACCTAGAATTAATTAGCTAATTAATTAACTAGCCTAAAACTAATTAAACTAATACCCTAAACTAACTACCCAGCCCGTCGCCCGGCCCAACACCCGCTGGCCCAGCACCCTATCCTTATTTCTCCCCTTAGCCCACGACAGGGGATTCTCGTCGTCCACAAGACTAAGAAGAGGAACAAACCCTAACCTAAAGAAAACCTCGCGCCTCGCACCTCCAACACCCGGTAGAGATTCTCGCTGAGAATCCGGCGACCTTCCTTACCAGCAAAGCGATCGGCGTGTTCTTACCATAACCAAAACCAAACTTTCCTTTCCTTTCTCCAACGAATCCAACGATACCTTTCCATAACCAAACAAATCCTTCCAAAAATCAGAACCCATTCGAATCAGTAGCAAATCGATACGAATCACTTACCTTCCTTACCTGCACACACCCAAACCTTTATTTACTTACCATAAGCCAACTAGCAAAATCTTTCCAGAATCGGAAACTTACCATAACCGAATCGCACGAATCAAGCACCAAATCGCGTCGATATCAGCCCTTACTACTTACCTAATAGGGAATCCAAAGCATGGCTATATAAGCACATGCAGGAGCATTGATCGAAGGGACGAGCGAGACGGGAGAACACGAAGGCATCGAGTCGAAGTCGACTCAGAGAATTAGCATCGCAAGAATAAGGTTCGAATCCCTTTCTTTTAGTCCCAGCCCAGAACCAGCAAACAAAACCTTGCCCTTTCATTCGCATTGCAAGCCCAAAACCCGAAACCCGAGCGAGTCGACGACTTGATACGCTGCCTCGGTTCGCTGCCCGGAGAAGGTAATATTTTATCCTCATAGTCTTGGATTTTGTTTAACATTAATAATGTGTAATGTGTGTTACGAGCATCGCTTATGTTTATAGAGTTGATTACTAGACACTTTAAGCTAATGTCGATCGTTCTTAACCGGGATTGCAATTGTTAATGTTTAGGTTAATATTGGCATTCGTGGCATGTTGGCATTCTTGATTGTGCGAGTCGGGGCATTAATTGTTGAAGCATTTTAGTCGGAAGCTTAGGTTAATATGCGATTTTCCTTAGCGAAGACATGTTTGTTGGTGTTATATGGTATGCGCATTTGATAATGTCTAAAATATTTGACTAACCGTTAAGATGTCTCAGAATGGGTATCGGTATGTAAGTTACCTATTGTACTTGCTTGGGGCAAAGAACTTGAATAGGGGAAGACTTCTAAGGTCATGTAATTCGCAAATAGCTCCATATGTTTGAATGCATTTCATCACTGTTTTATTGACCATTGTGTATGTTTAAGTCACTGTCGACCTGCAATTTGTTCACTTAAATGCTCTCAGGTTAATCCAGATTCATCTACCTGTCTTTGCCTATCTAAATGCTGAAATGCATCTACAATAGTTGGTAATATCTTATACATGGTTTAACCTGTTGTCTGAAGTTGTTAATCTGTTAAAATTTAGCTTGTCCTCATCATGAGTAGTTTGTGTTAGTTAGTCTAAAATTCATGTTGTTAGTTTGAAGTTTCTGTGATTTTTTAGTCGTCCAGAATGGTTTAAGTAGTTCGTGTGCGATGTGATTCCTAGCTATATAATGATTTAATATATTATCCAAATAGAAGTTTGAACTTGTTCAAAGTTTTGAGGTACCCAAACTAGGATGTTTTAACCTTGTTTCAACTATGTGTGGTCTCTCTGTGAGTCAAAATGATAGTACATGTTAATTTAAGAGTTGTTTAACTGCGTATGGACTGTTGTAACTTAATCTTTGTTCACCTTCTGATATGCTTATAATTGTCCCTTAGAGGATTTCTAATAATCAAAATGATATTGTTGGACTGATTTTGGCCAGTCTATGTTAAATGTCAAAATGCTCTTATAAGCTTCCCCATTTATCATGTACTATAGTAGGCTGATCTGTCTTCTTTTAAATCTGAAATTTGCTTTTGGACCAGCCATTTGAGCTTTGTCATTTGTGCATGCTGGATCTTTTGTTTGTTTGCCCACTGCCTGCATTTTCACAGCCCACTGCGTGGGCCGATAGTGTACTTTTCGCCTGAAATTGTCACCTTTTTAGAACAATATGACTAAAATTAAATTATGGATATGTGTGTGCATTGCGTTTTAATTATCCACATCGGTATTCATTGAGTTGATACTAATCCTTATCTTCTTTTATTTTTACATGAAATGCACCGGAGCAACAAAGAGTCTCATGGCGAGACTCATCGTGGCAAATTAATACCCGCATCTATGTGCATTCCTCTATCCGCATCGGAATTCCAAAATCATAGGCGAGATGGCGTCGCCGTTTCCTCGAGTCATTTATTAATTCATATCCTCTCCCTATTCACTTGTTGTAATTATTTGTCTAACATTCTCTCTAACATTAATATATTTAGAATAGTTTGAGCTCGGGTTGTCCTTAGTAAGGAGTCTAAAATCAGAAACTTACTTGCCCCCTTTAGGTAAATCATCTTAACTGAAGTTATAATTAAACCACTTAGTCACATAATTACTCATGTAGTCTAGACATATTTTTGTCATTAAATCTTAACTTGCATAATTAATCATATGTAGCTATGATATATTTTCAAGATTTCTAACCCATTTGCTATAGCACCCATATAGAAATCTTATTTTTATATATTAAGAAAACCCCCTTAAGCATGTGTTATACTAATCAAGGCAGACAAATGTGTACATTTAGTCAATTAATCTATTTTGCATTACATATTATTTAAGGCATGCTTTAAACTTTACACGCATTTTATAGCACTAATCTTATTAATCTTTTGCCAAAAAATACTTTCTATTAAAATATCTTTCAAACATGCATTTTCAATAGCATAATAATTACCCTAGGTTTGGCAGGACAACCGCAGGTTAGCGGATCTTAGAGGGTGCCTAACCCCTTCCCTCTAGATTAATAAAGAACCCTTACCCAGAATCTCACTAAGTTTAGCAGACCATAAAATGGAGTTAATGTTTTACTTTAAACTAGTTAAACATTTAGGTGTCCTAATTCACCCAAATTAATTAGGTGGCGACTCCGCGAACCCTTAGCATTCTAGCAACCCTTTAGCATTTTAGCATCTTTTTGCAATTTTAGCATCCTTTTAGCATTTTTAAAACCTTTAAGCCTCTTAAACTATTTAGCATTTTTTATTTTTCTAACATCGCATTTTGAGCAGGGTTCGCTTTTTAGAATGCCGCGGTCGAAAAAGGGCGCGACACAGACTCCACATATGGAATGTCTGCACTAGGGCTGCACAAAAGTCGATCCGGACCGGAAAATTAGACCAGACCGAATTTTAAATATATATTTTTTTATAATATATATAATTCCTAATATAGATTGAATTATCTAATTCTTAAGTTGATATAATCTATATAATTTCTTATATATATTGAATTATATAATTCCTAATATATATAATATATATAATTCTTAATTTTTAAATTCCTAATAATATATATATATATATATATATATATATAAAATTCAATTGGGTTAGAACTGATTTTTAAAAAAATGAATTTCCAATACTGAAATTGACATTCTCGGACACATTACCACAAAATTTGTACGTTGAAATCTATTGTATATCGCGAGATATTTAGATTTGAAAAGGGAAAAAACGTAATGATTTGGGAGAAAAGTGAAATTGAGGGGCAAGATAGACGTTTTTGGAAAAATCGACTGAATCAAACCGCTTTGGCAGTTTGCCCACCTCCGTATCGAAAAAATACGCGAAATAAAAAAAAGGTAAAACGGACGTCCGAGCGCAAAGTTATGACGATATAAAGTTTGATCAATTTACAACATATATTTGATATGTCAATACGTCCGGGCTAGCTGGGGGGCTAGCTGGGGGACTGGCGGGGGGGAATGCATTCGGTCCAACAAACCGGACCGGACCGAAAATGACCTGGACCGGACCGATAAATTCGGTCCAGTCTTCGGTCCTAGTGATCTGAGTTTTCGGTCTTCGGTCCGGTCCGGTCCGATATGGTTTTAACCTTTTGTGCACCCCTAGTCTGCACCATCAGAAAGGTATGTATACTTTGATTATTCTGATGTAAATTATTTTAGTGTATTTATTTCTTCATCTGAGGCTGTTAATTTGGATCTAGTTGACTCCAAAGATGAAATGATAAAGGAATTACAAAGTCTTTGTAAAACCTTAATCACTAAATATGAGCAACTAGACTCAAAAGCAAAATCATTGGCTCTTGAGAATAGCAATCTGAAAGGCACAATCATCGATTATAGGTGACACTTACCAAGAAGGATTTAGAACTTGGTAAGATTCGTGCACGATTGAACACAACTGAGACCACGTTTCAAAGATTTAACATGGGAACCTCCAAACTGGATGAAATATTGAACTTTAGTAATCCTATAAGGACTGGACTTGATTACCAAACTCCTAGCAAAATCAATACTTCAAGAATCCATAGTCAAACTGAGGAGATAAAATTCGTCAAAGAAAATGCAAGTAACTCTCAGATCACTATGATTGGATCGAAATTTGTATATAGCTTCTGTAAAAGATTAGGACATAATATGCCCTACCGCTACAAACTTCAAAACTATGCACTCAGACTATTTCCTAAAGTGTTGTCACCAATGTTGCCCAACATCACTGACAACATTCAAAGCAATAAGCCTAAGAGCAGAAGGAAGAAAAGGTTTGAAAAGGAGTGGGTACCCAAACTGAATATGAGATGTAATGTGTGCATAACTGTCTTGTGTACCAACATTATAGGTTCTTGGTACTTCCATAGTGACTGCTCATGTCATATGACAGGTACCAAAAGTCTTTTGAAGGAGTATGGAGCATTCAATGAAGGGTACGTGACTTTTGGAGGAGGAAGTAAGAGTAAGATTATTGGTAGAGGAACTCTTAATGTTCCAAATGTACTAGCCTTGAAGAATGTGCTTCATGTAGAAGGTTTAATTGCTAATGTTCTTAGCATAAGCCAACTATGTGATGACGATCTCGAGGTGAAATTCAACAAACTTGGATGCAAGGTTACAAATTTTTCAAACAAGTGTGTCATGTCAGGAACCCGAACCAGAGATAACTGCTATATAGTAGGTAGACAAGAGTTTTGCAACTCCGCAAAGGTAGGTGACTTGACACTTTGACACCAGAATTTGGGACATGTCAACTACGACACCTTGGAGAAGCTGATCACGTTTGAAGTTGTCAAAGGCATTCCCAGACTGGATCCAAAAGATAAAACACTGTGTGAAGATTTCTTGAAGGGAAAGAAGACCCGAGTCTCTCACAATGTTGTCCAACATGACGGACAACATTAAGGTACATCTCATTGTTTCCAATTGTTACATATGAATCTTATGGGTCCAATTGAGGTAGATAGCCTAGGAGGGATGAGATACTCTTATGTGATTGTTGATGATTTTTCCAGATTTACTTGGATCTATTTTTTAAAGGAAAAATCACAAACCTTTGAGATTTTTAGAACACTTTAATCTAGAATAATGAATCTGTTTTTTTCTTCAATTTTTAGAATTAGATCTGATCATGGAAAGGAATTTGAAAATCAAACCTTTGCAAAATTTTGTGAAAAGAAATGCATATTCCATGAATTTTCGACACCAAAAACACCTCAAAAAAATGGGGTTGCCGAGAGAAAGAACAGAACTTTACAAGAAATGGCAAGAGTGATGTTGAGTTCTAAGCAGTTATCAAAGAGGTTTTGGGCAGAAGCCTTGAACACAGCATGTCACATAAGTAATAGAGTTTACTAGGGTCAGGGACCAAGATGACACCCTATGAGCTGTTAAATGGAAAGAAACCTACTGTGAGATACTTTCATGTCTTTGGGTGTGTGTGCTATATTCTGAATGACAGGGATAAACTGGCTAAATTTGACTCTAAGAGTGACAAGGGGATATTCATCGGCTACTCTCAGAATAGCCATGCTTACCGAATATATAATCTTCAGACAAAGACCATACATGATTCTGTTAATATTATTTTTGATGACCTGCTGGATATATCTGGTAGATCTTCAGAAAATAACATTGTGGTTGCAGATGAAGAGGAGAAACTCACTGAACCAACAGATATTGTCCCAACATCAGAAGACACATATGAACCTCAAAGAGAGAACACAGAGGATGAAGTCGAGGAGGAGTCTGCTGCTGAACTGAATGATCAAGTGAGAAGAGACCCTCCATCGAGGATTAGGAGGAACCATCCACCCGACCAAGTGATAGGGGGTTTTTTTTAGCAGATGCGAACAAGAGAGAAAGAGCCAGCGAACTATCGAGAAAGGGTTAGGTATGTGTGTATGTCCACCATATACCAATAGGTTAGTCTTTCTTGTCTTACATCTATTTTGGAACCTAAAAATATTGGGGAAACATTGAAAGATAATTTTGAATACAAGTCATGCAAGAGGAGCTTGAACAGTTTACTGATGCGCGAAAAGATGCACACACTTTAACGCAAGTGCACGTTATCGTGACAAGTAATATAGTCTTGGTAAGACCGAATATCGTCCACAAGGATTAGTGTTCAAGTACCAATTATCTATCTTTTGGTATCTATTTGGTAACCGATATTTGATTTTGTTGTTTATAACTAACAATTATAAATACTAATTTAACTAATGTGTTTACTTCAGTAGTGATGGAAATAGGGCTTCCAAGTCTCCTCAACTATCCGCTTATGTTACTTATTAATGCAATGAATTATGGTTCTTCTTCTTTTGGAGCTAGCAGGTTTACTAAATCGTTTTATACTCCCGTTAAGGCTATATAAACACTCAACCCCAGTATCGCTCCTTTCTACCTTTCGGTGATAAGGATGACTCTATAGGAGGATTACGACCAAAAACCTAGTTAACCGTCACGCGCCATGCGTAAAATTAGGTGTTTAAACCTCTCATTAACGTTACATAAGTAATTTAGGTATTTTCATCCCCAATCCAAAATATGTCTACCCAACTTACAACATATTCACAACCTCCTCCTTTCGAAGTTTGATTAGAAATCATATAAATAATGATAATTAGTGATCAATTAATTACCAAGCATTCAAAGCAATTATTGGGTAAATCTCAACAATAAGAAGAATAACCATAAACATGCATCAATTCATAACATAAGTTTCTAGTGATTTGACATGGAAAGCCCTATAATAGAATTAGTTCCTAGCCATTGACATGACAAGAACTAATTCAATGTCCAACATAAAAACTGAAAGTAAAGTAAAGAAAAGAAAAGAAAATTACTAAGTTAAGGTCTCCAATCTTCAACTTCAAGAATCTTGTGTTTGTGCAAGAAAGGGAACCCTTGAAAACTGCCTAGGGTTCTCCTTTTATAGGCTCAAAACCGCCTCAAACTTTTCCTTCAGGCCTGACCCAGAAATTCGTCTAAAAACCTGATTTTCCCGCGTCAAAGCCGCGGCCGAACCTGCGATGTTTCGGATGATTTGGCGTCGCGATCCTGCACTCTGCTGTATAAGCTGGCGCTGCAACTTCTGCGACGCCACGGATATTGGCGTCGCGGCCACAGTTACGATTGCGAGGCGCCACGCAGCGGCGTGTCCGTGCCACGTTCGCCACTTTATCTGCTTTTAAGCTCTGGAACCTCCACTTTTGCCCCTTTTTTCGCTCCTTTTCCGCCATTGGGCCATTTTAACCACTTTGACTCAAAAGAAAGAAAATATATCCTAATACGACACGTATTTGTACAAAAAGGGACAAAAGACTAACTAAAAATGACTCAAAAAGTGTATATAAAATACACCGATCAAATACCCTCAAACTTAACTTTTGCTCGCCCTCGAGCAAAGATAAAAAGAAAGAAATAAAAACTCAAGAAAAAGAAAAATAAACAGACTCAATGACATTGATCACTTTTGCTGCATTGGTGTTACTTTAGAAAAACATGAAGATTAGCAGAATAATATGCAGGAACATATAGCATGAAATTTTAGCATACTAAACACATTAAGCTAGATATTTCGCAAACTCATTTTTATCATGCTTAATGGAAATCACATACTGAATCATGCTTGTAAAATTCAAAAATCCTATGACATTTTCACTTGTTATTCTCCACTAATCATGGATATGCATCTAAGAGATCTTCAGAACTTTTAAGGGTTGTAATATAGGCTTAGACATGGGTAGGTAAAAATAGGCATTTAGGCTCTTTTTTATTTTTTGTACCATAAGCTCTTTAGCTTTTCAGTGTTTTCCCTTTTCTTTTGATTCTTTTCTTCACTTCAAATCTATCTTTCCCCTCTTTTGTTTTGAGAGCGTGAAGTGTATCATAATAGCAAGCACCCCCACTTAGGCTTTTGCCTATTTCTTATTACTTTTTAATTGGGGTGCATCAATTTTGTTTGCTCTTTTTGTCTCTTTTTTAACACAATCTATTCCAACTTTTTCACATGTTTACTTATGGCACAAGTATGGGAATATAGGGTGTCAAAGAAAAAGTTCACTTTTTAGGCTCAATGGGGCTGACTAGGGATATTTTTAGTGTCAGGATAGAAAAGAGTGGTAAGAATTGGCTAACAAAGAAACGCCTGAGTCATCTCCCTAAACATGCATCTCCTAACTATTTCGCCTCAAATAGCAAGCAATCATAACACATAGGTTTTAATCATTTATTATGCACAATCCAAGCAAGAAACTCCAAATAGACAGATTTTGTGAGTTTTTGGCATATTTAACCTAAGTGTTTAGATGGTTGCTTTTAATTCCACCTTACTTCACTAGGTGTTTCTAGTAACTACAGCAGGCATGATCTTTGATAGACAATATTATGACTCAAAAGAAAAAAAATTATATGACTCAAAAATACAAAAAAACAACAACAAGACTTAAACATACTATGACAATAAGACAAAAATATACGACACCCCCCCAAACATAAATCACACATTGTCCCCAATGTGTGTAGACTCAAAGACAATAAAAAAAATAAGACACTTATAAACTTGGTTTAAAATGGCGGCGGTTGTCGCGCCCTTTTTCGGCCGCGACATTTTCTAAACTCCTGCTTAAAATAAAAGCGTTAGAAAATAAAGAAAATAAAATAAATTGTTAAAAGGCTTGAAGGTTTAAAAATGCTTAAAAGGATGCTAAAATTGCAAAAGAGTGCAAAAAGGGTGCTAAAATGCTAAAGGGTTGCTAGAATGCTAAGGGTTCGCGGAGTCGCCACCTAATTAATTGGGTGAATTAGGACACCTAAATGTTTAACTAGTTTGAAGTAAAACATTAACTCCATTTTAATGGTCTGCTAAACTTAATGAGATTCTGGGCAAGGGTTCTTTATTAATCTAGAGGGAAAGGGTTAGACACCCTCTAAGATCCGCTAACTTGCGGTTGTCCTGCCAAACCTAGGGTAATTATTTATGAGCGTTGTGAAAATATTTGCAAGTGTTTATGAAAGGATGCATACTAATAAAGATTTATAAGGCTAATGCTATATAGTCTTAAAGTGTGCCTTTATATCATTTATGATACCAAGTCGATTTATGGGCCATAGATTTATCTGCGAAATTAAAGAAGTGAGGCGTTAGTTTTAGATATGCAATTTTAATAATTCAGGCAAAGGATTAGATATGATGTGACAAGCCTAAAATAGATAATTAGAAGTGTCTTGCCGATTTTAAACTACCCGCCCAATTTATTTATTTCGACAATAACTGTTCTATGTCTCTTATTATTACAAAATAAATAGAATTGCGAATAAACAAATAAAGGCATAATGAGGCAATTAATTTTAGAGAGTAAGAGGAGTCGAGACGGATGACAACGTCATCTTGTCCTATTTGTTTTTCCTAAGAGTTGCTGAAGATGGAACTCGATGGATGCAGGTGCGGGTTGCCATTTGAAGTGGCTCATGATGAGTCTCGCCATGAGACTCTTCATTTTTGCTCCGATGCGTTTCATGTAAGAAAAAGAAAATGATAAGGATTAGTATATATTCAAATTATCAAAAACAATGCAAATAAAGACACATGCATCTATATTCGGAGTCCTGTACATAACTCAAATCTCGTGCAGTACACTAGTATACACTGAGTTGACAGATTTGAAGTAAGAAAAGAAACACATATAGAGTATTATTCAGCCTAGGTGATAGGCCTTGATAGCCCATAACAGGGCAATGCAAACAGGGGAAAATCAGGCCCAGAAGTGAAGCATTCCAGATCAGGGAGCAGAGCTAGGTGTGTAAATAAAGGAGCTAAACATGGAGGAGATATGAGTCCTACGGATAGTAACAGACAACAGTACACATTAACATCTCCAGTATTTGACCTCTTTTTTTGGGAAAATAACAAGTTGATAACCTGCTAAGCCTATAGATGACGTAAAGCACACATGATTCTCAACATACAGTGAATGTTAGTACTTTAAAACATACTGAAATAAACCCAAACTACATTTTCACACTTCAGACAACCCTTAAGACATAATAACTTAATCCTCAAAACTCCCTGCATACACATGTCCATTTAAATGCTATAATCATATTAGTATACAGGCCACAAGTATTAGTTGGACAACTAATTTAGGAAAGCATGTACCAAGATATTGAAATGAAGCAATAACAATTTAAGATCCTATTTCAAAGGGGTTGCAAAGCTATTTTTATTGGGCTAAACCACATCTTTCTGATCAAGCTATATTCAATGCGACAACACTCGTAGGGTGAATTAGAGTACATCATGTGTTTAAAGTTAACGAATACACAGGGGTCAGATTAGAACAGGAACAGGTGCCTGACCCTAGCAGTACGGGAACATGGGCAGAATCGAAAGAGGAAGGAGAGCACAGCACACATATTTTAAGATAAACAATCTTTTACCCATATATGCCTAAGGATGATGGCAGTGCACTATCATGCCTTACTGCAATCAGTAGACATATCCAAATCATTTACGAGGCCAATTTATTTGTTTAGTAACTTCAAGGGTCTGATGTAGATGTTCATTTCAGAGATGACACACATAATCGCAGCTGTAGAAAAGTATAGGAATTCCACTTATTACTCAGCTTAGGTTAGAGCGACGTAGACTATTAATAGAGGGGTAAAGACTGAAATTTACTTAAGGCCATTTCTCGAATCAGTTTTCCCAATTAACCAGCTTCAAGCCAACACCCCTAATTTGATCAGATAACAATTAGTTGTGCTTTTGACACTCCAAAGAAGATATAACAAAACATGCCACTGCGAAGGATTCCAACAACAGACAGTATCAACCCAACGAGTTTTAAAATATTCTACATACACAAATAACAGCTACATTAGCTAAGCGTATTTAAACAACACATAATCCTCACATATATCACGAAATACGAATGAGAAAATATGAAAGGAGGCGAGATTACCTTCTCCGGACAGCGACCCGGGGCAGCGTATCAAGTCGTCGGAGCCACTCGACGGGTTTTGGGCTTTGCGATGCGAAACAGAGGGGAAGGTTTTGCTTGCTGATTCCTTGGTTGTGTTTACTACTGTGCTCTGCCCTATGTTCGACTGCCCTAAATTGCTATGTGATTCCTCACTGCTGCTAAGGTGTCGATGCTATGAGTATGCCCTATTGCGCTCCGCTCTACTGTGCTACTGTTGCTATTGGACTCTTCTGATTTCCCAATGTTTTCTGGATGCCTTTGCATGTAACAATGGCCTCACTTATATAGCCTACGTTCGACTCTAAACTTGGTAAGCTACTGGTGTGATTTCGTGTGATTTTTGTACTGATTTCGTGAAGGCTGATTTGATGTTATTATGGTAAGAAATCGTTGGAAGAGGGTGCATGGGTAAGGAAAGCTGACCAGGGTGCGTGGGTGAAGGAAAGTCCCGGATTCTCCGGCGAGAAATCCGGGCGGCGATTGAAGGAGCTCTAGGGTTCTGTGTTTTTTTTAGGCTTTGGACGAGGGAGACGATGAAGAGGGCTGAAGGGGGCGAAAAAATGGATTGGGCTGAGGGGTTTGGGCGGATATAGGATAGAGGGGCGAGTGGGCTGGCGGGTCGCGGGTTTGGGCTGGGCAAAAATTAAAAGGTGGGCTGAGTATTAATTAGGTATTGGGTATTAATTTTAGGTTAGTGTTATAATTAATTTTAGGCTAGTTAATTAATTAGCTAATTAATTCTAGGCAAGTGTATTAATAATTAATTAGTGATAACTTAAATTAACACATGTGATTAAACTAATTAGGTGCTTCATTAATCTAATTGTTATAATAAATAAATGCGGGCGTGCTATTTAATTAATGCTCAATACTTTAGACCGCGGCGCTATTATTTAAAATCTTATTGTTATGCATTATTGCGAAGTTAAATTAAAATTGAATTGAGTTTAGATTAAATTATTTAAATGCTAACTGCAAGTATGATATTTAGGAATTGTTTAAAGCTTTTATAAATGCGACGCTATTAAATGCATGTATTAGATTAAAATTGATTTTAAATTACAAATGATTATTAATAAATGCGGCTATGCTACCTGACACGACGTCATTGCTAAATTAATTATTCTATGTATTTATTAATGATTAAGAATTACGACAGAGCTTACAATTAGTTAATGCGGGCGCGGGACTCTAAGTGTTTAAAACTCTACGTAAGACGCGATGCCATTATTAAATTATTTATTTATGCATGTATTTATGTTTTATCGCTGCATTTTATTATAAAAAATCATAAAAAATTATTTTACAAAATTAGCCTAATTTTATAGTTAGTATTGGGACGGGAGGGTCAAAATTGGGTGTCAACGGTGTCCTCTTTGTATGGAGATGATGGAAGAATCTTGGACAAAGACGTTGACTCATAGCCAATTTTGTCTCGATCTCGAGTGCGTAAATCTTTGGCGGTAGACGCGTGACGCAAAATCAAAGCGTCCCAGATGTCGAGTTATGGCGACCGGGATACCATGGTCAAAACACTAAGAGCGGGCTAACGCGGACTCAAAAAGTCTCGATGTCGAGTTATGGCGACACCGGCTACCATGGTCAAAACACCGCGGGCTAACGCGACTTAAAAGTGTCGCCCAATGTCGAGTTATGATGACACTGGTGATAAGAGTAAAGTAAGATAAACGGGCTTGAACAGGTGTACCGCTAGGGCTTATGGTCTTTGGGTTCTATGGTGATGTGGGCGAATGGGATGACGCTGAGGCCGCTTACGCGATCGTTGGGAAGGTTGGCCCCAACAAATTGCCCGGTTATTGTAAGAAAATCCACGTTGTGCTCGCTCCGCATGCTAAGACTTGAACAAGCGGTTAGTGCATAATCATAAGGCAAAATGATGATGCATAATTTTAAAACAATGTAGCGTGATCCCGCAAAAATGTGATGCTGCGTGTTGATGCGATGTTGTGAATCTTTGTGATTTTCGCCTTGCATGACGTGTTGCGATTGTGAACGCGGATATGTTGTCTTTCTTTGCAATCACATCGTATACTAAAGCTCCAGAAAGAGTTAGTGCATAACTGCTAAGACAGAATAATAAAGCATAAATGAGAAAAATGCAAATTTGAAGCGAGAAATCGTCCTGCGTAGATGTGATATCGATGATGGCGTCGTTTGGCGTCGTTTGACTTGGCGTCGTTTCGGACTTGTCGTCGTTTTGGACTGGCGTCGTTTGGACTTGGCGTCGTTTTGGACTTGGCGTCGTTTTGGACTTGGCGTCGTTTTGGACTTATCGTCGTTTCGGACTTGGCGTCGTTTTCGGACTTGGCGTCGTTTTCGGACTTGTCGTCGTTTTCGCACTTGGCGTCATTTTCGGACTTGGCGTCCTTTTCGGTCTTGTCGTCGCTTTCGGACTTGTCGTCGTTTTCGGACTTGACGGGGTTTGCGGACTTGGCGTCGTTTTCGGACTTGTTCTTCTTGCTCCTGTAGACTAAATCTCAAGAAAGAGTTAGTGCATAACTGCTGAGCCAGAATAATAAAGCGTGAATGAGAAAAATGCAATTTTGAGAACAGAGAAAATCTTTCTTGTGTAGATGTAATATGCTGATGATGGCGTCGTTTTCGGACTTCTTTGTCTTGATAACGCCGTCGTTACTGGGCGTGTTCTTCTTGGCGTCGTTCGTGGACTCATTGTCGATAACGTCGTTACTGGGCGTATTCTTCTTGGCGTCGTTGCATGGACTTCGCGATCACGCCGTTGTATGCGGGCGTGTTCTTCTTTGGCGTCGTTGCGTAGACTTCTTTGTCGCGATAACGCCGTCGTTGTTTGGGCGTATTCTTTCCGGGCGTCGTTGCGTGGACTTGCTGATCACGTCGTTGCACGGGCGTGTTCTTTTGGCGTCGTTGCGTGGACTTGCTGTGCTGATAACGTCGTTGTCTGGACGTATTCTTTGCGGCGTCGTTGCGTGGACTTCCGATCACGCCGTCGTTGCACGGGCGTGTTCTTCTTGGCGTCGTTGCGTGGACTTTCTGTGCTGATAACGTCGTTGTATGGGCGTATTCTTGGCGTCGTTGCGTGGACTTCTTGATCACGCCGTTGCACGGGCGATGTTCTTCTTGGCGTCGTTCGCGTAGACTTCTTTGTCGATAACGTCGTTGTATGGACGTATTCTTTGCTCGCCGTAGAATAAATGCTCGCAAGCTAAGCGAGAAAACGTTAGTGTATACCGTTTAAACAAAATGGTAGCATATATGGGAAGTGCAATTTTATGGGTAGAGATGTCATCCACGATCGCTGATGAATATTGCGATGTTGTCTTTGCGGACATCTTTGAAACTGCGAATCGACAGTGCCATGATGCCTTTGTTGGCGCGATGCGTTGGTTGCAAATTTGACTTTATGCCCGAGTTGATGCGCTAGGTTTTGTTTGCGGAACTTTGAACTTTGATCGATTGTTGATGCCCCTTTTCTGCTGCTTTTGCTTTGCGGACTTTGGATTGTTGTCACCTCTGCGCTTTCTTTGCTTTCTTTGTACGCTATCTGGAGAAACTTTTGCCGTATTTTACGCCTTATTGCACTTTCCGCTTCATAATATGGAGAAACTTTTTGCGCATTTTTACGCCTTTGCTGCACTTTCGCCGTTAATATGAAAAGACTGCGCTCAAAGAAAATTTGTGAGTTTTGGGGGTCGATTCAGATCGACTTCGCCTTGCTCGTGATATCCGCGTGCGGCTGTTTGGACTCATGACCCCTGTTTGGTTTCCTACATTGTCCCAGTTTTGAAAAGGGTGTCTGGCCTAAAGTGGGTCTTAATGTAGTTGCTTGTATGCTATGTGTATTCTTGTCATTTTCAGAACGAAGGGAGTTTTCTAATGGTGTGACCGAAGCCGATTTAGGCCGCCTACGTATCCCCATGAGGGAATCAGGTCGAACGTAGTTCATTACAAGCGAATATTGGGTAAAATTCTAAAGGTGGGACCGAGGCCGATTTAGGCCGCCTACGTATCCCCATGAGGGAATCAGGTCATGACGTAGTTCATTACAAGCAAAACAAAAGAAAACATTATTAAGGCTTAAATACGAGTTTTTAAATTATTCTGCTAAACTAAATTGCTCTTTCTTATCTGGGCTTTAGGCGGACTGAACAGTGCGAATCCAACCAATACGCCTTCTTGCTCTGCATCATGGCTGGCTGGGTCTTCGTGCTCTGCCGTCAGTATCTCCTTCTTTTGGCTTCTGCGTGGTGCCTGCTTGGATAAATAACTGATTCAGGCGGAGCGGGTTCTGGCAAGGGAACACCTCTCTTCCTTTGGGGTTCATTGTACTCATTGGGGTAAGCCTCCTCCACCTGAATGACTCCCTCCTTGATCAGCTCCCTTACTTTGTCTCTGAGTGTATAACACCTTCCCATGTCGTGTCCGATGGCTCCGGAATGGTATGCACAGCTTTTGTTCCCATCATGAGCTTTGGACTTGGGATTGGGCACATTCCTTGGGATTGGCTGGAGTATCCCTGCAAACCTCAACCTCTCGTACAACTGCGACAAAGGCTCGGCTAAATGGGTGTATATTTTGGCTGGCCTTTCTGTGGTATTTAGGCGGGGTGTGAAGATGTTTGGTGGGCGGGCTTTTGGCTGTGGCGTATACACATATGGGTATCGCAGCGGTTGCCATATGCATGGCGAAAATGGGTTTGTGGTGGCCTTTGGTTTGTGTTCAGCTGGAGTACGTTAGGCATTCGGTTTTGTGTGGAATATATGGGTGCATTGTATATTGGCTGAATGGGATATGTAGTAAGCGGGTACTGGTAATAATTTGGAGGTTTTTGACTGTTTTGGTTATTTGCAGTGACGAGTGCTCTGGTGAGGTTCTTGAGCCTTTTGATTTCGGCCTGCAGGGTTGCCATTTGCTGTGGTAATTGTGCGAGCTGCTCGACCGGATCTATGCTGCCTTTCTCTTCTGAGACCCCTGCTTTGCCTATAGGAACCAAGACAGTTCGACTGCGTTCGCTCGAGATGCCTTTGATCTTGTGAAGTATTGATGCTCTGCCATTGCTTAGTCAAATACAAATCGACCTTTTGGGGAGATGATAAATCTTTCTAAAAATGCAACAAACGGTGTTAGCATAAAACACATAATTTGCAGGTATGTAGCAGATATATTGCACATAGCATATTCAAACGTTTCCTGACATGCAAGCAATTTGGCGCCGCGGCTCTGCAATTTGGCGCCGCGGCGCCCAAATTCCTGCGTTTCTTCTGAATTTTCTGCGTCGCGACGCTCTGGAGATTTTCTGGAAATCCTTGGCTTCTCTTCAGTTTTCGCCTCCCAAGTTCTTGGCTTACACCTGTCAACACAACACAGACACTACCTCCGTGAGACTCTTCTAAATAAAGACTAATTGCATTAAAATAAATAAACTGAAATACCTTGGGTTGCCTCCCAAGTAGCGCTGTCTTTAACGTCTTTTAGCCGAACGCAAGTTCCTTATTACTCCAGGGTGTGAGAGGTTACTAAGTTCATGTATTCAATTTCATTGATCAGATAGGATTTTAACCTCTGTCCGTTTACCTTGAATGAAGCTCCCTCTCTCCCTTTTATTTCAATTACACCATATGGGAATACTCTTACCACCGTATATGGTCCTGTCCAACGTGATTTTAATTTGCCTGGAAATAATTTCAACCTTGAGTTGAATAAAATCACTTGTTGTCCTTCTTGGAAGTCTTTCGGTATCAACCTCTTGTCGTGCCATACTTTCGTTCGTTCCTTGTAGATCTTTGCATTCTCATAGGCATTGTGCCTGAATTCATCCAACTCGCTTAGCTGTAGTAGCCTCCTCGTCTTTGCCTTGGCGTCCATGTTTAACTTCTTCATTGCCCAATACGCTCTGTGTTCCAACTCTACTGGCAAATGACATGCTTTACCAAAAACTAACTTATAAGGTGACATACCAATTGGTGTTTTGAATGTTGTCCGGTATGCCCACAATGCGTCATCCAATTTGATAGACCAGTCCTTTCTTGAGCCGTTCACCGTCTTTTCTAATATGCTTTTTACTTCCATGTTCGACACTTCTGCTTGCCCATTCGCTTGAGGGTGGTAAGCAGTTGTTGTGCGGTGGTAGACTCCATATCGGGAAAGCAATGAATTCAGCTGATTGTTGCAAAAGTGACTTCCTTCGTCGCTGATGATGGCTCTCGGAGTGCCGAACCTTGTGAAAATATTCTTTTGAAGGAATTTTTGAAGCGATCTTCTTGTCGTTTTCTTTTGTAGCTCGCTTACCCATTTGGACACATAGTCCCGCTGCCGTAAGGATATATTGATTTCCAAAGGATGGCGGGAATGGTCCCATGAAATCGATTCCCCACACATCAAATAGTTCCACTTCCAATATCCCTTGCGAAGGCATTTCGTTTCGTCTTGAAGTGTTCCCTGTTCTCTGAAAACTATCACATCTCTTCGCAAAGGCATGTGCATCCTTAAAAAGTGTTGGCCAATATAATCCGCTTTGCAGTACCTTTGTCGCTGTTCTTGATGCCCCAAAGTGTGCACCACATGATAGGGTGTGGAAATGAGTGAGAACCTGGTGCATCTCCTCCTCTGGTACACATCGCCTGATGACTTGATCGGCACAGTGTTTGTATAACATAGGCTCCTCCCAATAGTAGTGCTTTACTTCGGAGTAAAACCTCTTCACTTGCTGTCTTGTCAATTCTGGGGGTAGTACCTTAGCTGCAAGAAAGTTAACAAAATCAGCGTACCAAGGTAAATTAAGATTCATACTTACTTGAAACAGTTGTTCGTCTGGAAAATGATCATTTATTTGCACATCCTTGGTGTTCTGGCTCTCTGTGTTCTCCAGTCTTGACAAGTGGTCTGCAACTGAATTCTCTGTCCCTTTCTTGTCACGAATTTCCACGTCGAATTCTTGTAGTAGCAAGACCCATCGAATGAGGCGAGGTTTTGTATCCTTCTTTGTCATCAAGTACTTTATGGCAGAATGGTCAGTGTATACTATCACCTTATTTCCAATCAAGTATGGCCTGAATTTCTCAAATGCATATACTATTGCTAGTAGTTCCTTTTCGGTAGTTGCGTAATTTAACTGTGCGTCATTTAGAGTTTTACTAGCATAGTAAATGGATCTAAATACCTTGTCGATTCTCTGTCCAAGCACTGCTCCCACTAGATAATCGCTTGCATCGCACATCAGTTCAAATGGGAGCTCCCAGTTTGGTGCAATGACTATGAGTGCTGAAATAAGCTTCTCCTTGAGTGTCTGAAAAGCGGATAAGCATTTCTTATTGAAGTCGAAGGCAACCCCTGTCATTAGCAATGTGGAAAGAGGTTTTGAAACCTTTGAAAAATCCTTGATGAATCTTCTATAGAAACTTGCATGCCCCAGGAAACTTCTGACCCCTTTTGTTGATATTGGAGGTGGGAGATTTTCGATTACTGAAATCTTTGCTTTGTCTACCTCAATGCCTTGGTTTGATATTTTGTGTCCCAGAACAATCCCTTCTGTTACCATGAAATGACACTTCTCCCAGTTTAGCACAAGATTAGATTCTTCACACCGGCTTAACACTGCTTCTAAGTGCCTCAAACATTCATCGAATGATGCTCCAAAGACCGAAAAATCATCCATAAAGATCTTTATGGTCCTCTCTACCATGTCTGAGAAAATTGTCATCATACACCTCTGAAAGGTTGCAGGTGCATTGCAAAGTCCAAATGGCATCCTTCTGAATGCAAATGTACCAAAAGGACAAGTGAATGTTGTCTTTTTCTGATCTTCTGGAGCTATTGCAATCTGGTGATACCCTGAGTACCCATCCAAAAAGCAGTAGTAGTTGTGCCCTGCAAGTCTATCCAACATTTGATCTAGAAATGATAACGGGAAGTGGTCTTTTCTGGTTGCCTTGTTCAACTTGCGATAGTCAATGCAGATTCTCCATCCAGATCGCTCTGTAGGAATGAGTTTGTTCCTTTCGTTGGTCACTACTGTTATTCCACCCTTTTTAGGCACCACTTGTACTGGACTTACCCATGTGCTGTCAGATATAGGGTAAATTACTCCTGCATCGAGCCATTTCAGGATTTCCTTTCTGACTACCTCTTTCATGTTTGGGTTTAGTCGTCTTTGGGCTTCGATGGATGGTCTACTCTCCTCATCTAGACGGATCTTATGCATTACCTTTGACGAACTTATCCCTTTTATGTCTGTTAATGTCCATCCAATGGCCCGCTTGTGATCCCTCAGTACTCTTAGCAGTTTATCAATCTCTTCGGTGGATAGGTGGCGTGAAATGATCACTGGTAAGGTTTTCTCTTCACCTAGGTATTGGTATTGTAAATGATTGGGTAGGATTTTTAACTCTAACTCTGGAGCCTTCTCTGTGTATGGTAATGATCTTTCTGGCATCTGTCCAAGCTCTTCATACTTTCTCTTATCCCATTTCTCATAAACATTCATCCAATTTGCATACTCCATCAGACCTGGATCGTTTCTACTATCATCATCCCATTTGGTCAGTACTTCTTCAAGCATATCATCATGTCCGAACTCCTTGGCTGACACTGCTTCTTCGATAAGATCAATGGCTGAGTAGTTATCATTGGCATCTGGAAAAGTTGTTGCTCGAAACACATTGAAAATCACCTCTTCTTCATCTACCTGAAGCTTCAACTCCCCTTTGTGAACATCAATGAGAGTCTGTCCTGTGGCTAAGAAGGGTCTGCCAAGTATGATGGGGATTCCATCGTTATCTTTTATGTCTAAGATAACGAAGTCAGCGGGAAAGATGAACTTGTCCACCTTCACTAATACATCTTCGATGACTCCTCTAGGATGAACTATGGAGCGGTCAGTAACTGCAAAGTGATGTTTGTAGGTTTGACTTCTCCCATTCCCATTTTACAGAAAACTAGATAAGACATCATATTTATGCCTGCCCCCAAGTCGCACAGTGCTTTCTGACATTCAAACTTTCCAATGGTGCATGGGATGGTGAAGCTCCCTGGATCTTGTAACTTCTGAGGTAGTTTTCTCTGTAGGACGACTCTACATTCCTCAGTCAACACCACTGTTTCGTAGTCCTCTATCCTCCTCTTTTTGCTAAGAACATCCTTCATGAACTTTACGTAGCTCGGCATCTGCTCTAATGCTTCAGCAAACGGGATATTGAGTTGCAATTGTTTGAGAATCTCCACAAATCTAGAGAATTGCTTGTCAAGAGTACATGTTTTTAACCTCTGGGGATATGGTACCTTCACCTGGGGTGCGTTCGCTACAGCTTCTACCGACTTTTCGGCTTCTGGGCTCTGGGCGCCGCGGCCCTGTTCCTTGCCGCCGCGGCGCTCAAACTCCTGCCCTGTCTCAGAATCTTCGGCGGCCTGCCATCAGCGCACGCGTGGCCTGCTACGAACTTTCTATCTCCACGATTCGCATTCTTGTGTCAATTGCGACATTGTGCTTCCATATTGCCTACCCAGTGCAGATTGCTGTTCTTGCGTTTCGCTGTTCAACATGATCGCGAGTTCTCCTATTTGCGTTTCCAACTTCTTCATGGCCATTCTCGTTTCGTCCATGAACTGATTTTGATACCTAGTGAAACTGAGTATGGCTTCTCGTAATTCCTCCCTCTCTTCCTCTATGGTTGGAGCTCTATCATATTGACAGTAGAAATCCATGTCTTCAGGATCCCTGCGATGAATCAAAACCAACAACGAATCACGGCACACTTGTTTTTACAAAAGAAATAAAATAAAATAGAAATTTTAAAGATACAAAAATAAAAACCAAATTAGAAATTAAAAATAGATAAAATTGATATTGAACTATGTCTACTCCCCGGCAACGATGCCAAAAACTTGATGCGCGAAAAGATGCACACACTTTAACGCAAGTGCACGTTATCGTGACAAGTAATATAGTCTTGGTAAGACCGAATATCGTCCACAAGGATTAGTGTTCAAGTACCAATTATCTATCTTTTTGTATCTATTTGGTAACCGATATTTGATTTTGTTGTTTATAACTAACAGTTATAAATACTAATTTAACTAATGTGTTTACTTCAGTAGTGATGGAAATAGGGCTTCCAAGTCTCATCAACTATCCGTTTATGTTACTTATTAATGCAATGAATTATGGTTCTTCTTCTTTTGGAGCTAGCAGATTTACTAAATCGTTTTATACTCCCGTTAAGGCTATATAAACACTCAACCCCAGTATCGCTCCTTTCTACCTTTCGGTGATAAGGATGACTCTATAGGAGGATTAAGACCAAAAACCTAGTTAACCGTCACGCGCCATGCGTAAAATTAGGTGTTTAAACCTCTCATTAACGCTACATAAGTAATTGAGGTATTTTCATCCCCAATCCAAAATATGTCTACCCAACTTACAGCATATTCACAACCTCCTCCTTTCGAAGTTTGATTAGAAATCATATAAATAATGATAATTAGTGATCAATTAATTACCAAGCATTCAAAGCAATTATTGGGTAAATCTCAACAATAAGAAGAATAACCATAAACATGCATCAATTCATAACATAAGTTTCTAGTGATTTGACATGGAAAGCCCTATAATAGAATTAGTTCCTAGTCATTGACATGACAAGAACTAATTCAATGTCCAACATAAAAACTGAAAGTAAAGTAAAGAAAAGAAAAGAAAATTACTAAGTTAAGGTCTCCAATCTTCAACTTCAAGAATCTTGTGTTTGTGCAAGAAAGGGAACCCTTGAAAACTACCTAGGGTTCTCCTTTTATAGGCTCAAAACCGCCTCAAACGTTTCTTGGATCGCCCGAAATTGTCTAAAAACTGATTTTTCGCGTCGGCGCTGCTATCGGCGCCAGCGCGGCCGGGAACTGCGATCTTTCGGATGATTTGGAGCCGCGACCTGCTCTGCAGATAGGCGTCGCCGCGCGCTGCAACTGCGGCTCGGATATTGGGCGCGCGCCGTTCGATTGCGGGGCGCGCTGGCCCGTGTCCGTGCCTCGTTCGCCACTTTCTCTGCTTTTAAACTCTGGAACCTCCACTTTTGCCCCTTTTTTCGCTCCTTTTCCGCCATTGGGCCATTTTAACCACTTTGACTCAAAAGAAAGAAAATCTATCCTAATATGACACGTATTTGTACAAAAAGGGACAAAAGACTAACTAAAAACGACTCAAAAAGTGTATATAAAATACACCGATCATTTACCCAAAATGAGGTTTGGGATTTGGTACCACGACCCAACAACACAAATATTATTGGAACCAAGTGGATATTCAAAAACAAAACAGATGAGTTAGGAAAAAATGTTAGGAACAAAGCTAGACTTGTTGCTCAAGGATATACACAAGTAGAAGGTATCGACTACGACGAGACCTTCACACCTGTGGCTAGACTTGAGTCAATAAGATTGCTTCTTGCTATTGCTTGCTACTTGAAAATTACCTTGCACCAAATGGATGTTAAAGGAGCCTTCCTCAATGGTTACTTGGACAAAGAAGTATATGTTGAACAACCAAATGGCTTTGAAGATCCTCACCATCCACATCATGTGTACAAGCTCAAGAAATATTTATATGGTCTAAAATAGGCACCACGTGCATGGTATGGTCGTTTAACTAACTTCCTTGTTGAGTTTGGTTTTACCCGTGGAGAAGCTGATAGAACTTTATTCATTAAAAGACATGGAGTAGATGTAATCATAACTCAAATCTATGTTGATGATATTGTCTTTGGCTCGACTACAGAATCTTTCTTGAAGTCGTTTGTCGAAGCGATGTCGACAACATTTGAGATGAGCATGATTGGAGAACTAACATTTTTTTAGGCTTGCAGATTAAACAGAATGAAGAATGGATCTTTGTATCTCAAAGCAAGTATGCCAAGAATCTTGTTAGGAAATTTGGTCTGGAAAATGCTAAACACATGAAGACTCCAATGGGCTCTACGCAACAGATGTGTAAAGACGTTGTTGGACAAGATGTTGACCCAACATTGTACCGATCTATGATAGGTAGCCTTTTCTACCTTACTGTCTGTCGCCCTGATATCATGTTTAGCGTGTGTGTTTGCGCCAGGTTCCAAGCCAGTCCCAAGCTATCTCATCTTAATGTCGTGAAGCGTATCATTCAATATGTTGCCGGTACAAATGACTTGGAAATTTAGTACTCCAAAGAGACTAATCCTAATCTAATAGTATATAGTGACTCGGATTGGCCGGTGATGTAGACGATAAGAAAAGCACTAGTGGTGGGTGTTTTTATCTTGGCAATAATCTAGTCTCATTGTACAGTCGTAAACAAAATTGTGTGTCACTCTCGACTGCCGAATCCGAATATGTGGCAGCCGGAAGTTGTTGTGCTCAATTGATTTGGTTACGACATATGCTTGATGACTATGCCATTTCTAACAACTTCATGATTTTGTACTGTGATAATCTGAGTGCTATTAATATTTCCAAAAACCATGTTCAGCATTCACGTACAAAACATATAGACATAAGACATCATTTTTTAAGAGACTTAGTAGAAAAATAGCTAGTTCAAATCGAGCATGTTGATACTCTTTCTCAACTAGGTGACATTTTTACCAAACCCATAGATCATGAGAGATTTTCAAGCCTGAAAAAATCTCTGTCTCTGTTTTCTTTGAAAATAAGACAGGCTAGGTAGATGTCCGAAATGTTGTCCTAACATTCTGGATAACATTTATTGTTTGAGTCAATGTACATAATATGTGTTGTAGTAATGTTGCACTGTTTTCCAAAAGAATCAAGCATGACTTCACAAGGACAAGGTTTGAATGCGATATCGTTCTCTGCGCTGATATATATATATATATAAATCAATTATGTATATCATAAAAAGGGAGTATCATAAGAAGGCAAAGTCTCTACTAAAGATTTGGTTGTATACAAAAAGAGCAAAGCTCTAAGATTGGTACAATTCATATTCTATAGGAGTACCATGTGCTTCAAGAATGTTGAAAACTCCTTAATATTTTTATTTTATTTTCTGTATGTGTTCAACTAAGTTGATTAAGGACAATGGTAAAATGTCACATTAGTCCAGCGATCAGTCTCATAGGGAACATATACAGAATAATCTTTTGTAAAATCATAAAATCCTTGGAGTCTCATAATGCTTGATGAACTTTGAAATGTTGCCAACATCATTCACAACATCGTGTTCCAGTACATTGATCAATCTTGTTTTTCGTATTTTATTCTGGTTTGTGGTATGTAACACTTCTCTCTAAATAACAATAATCCGAAAATCTGGAGGACTGTTTCTTTTTAATTTTTTAATGATGTTGTGTGCTATGTAAAACCCTTTGTTTTAGGTAAGTGAAGAGTTTCAATTATTCTTCACTACCTAAATTTAAGGAAAAGAGTTTGAGTGTAATTAAATGTTGCCATGATGAAAACCCCCAATTATGTCTTGGACTTGTCACATCAGTCAGCCGCCTATCAATCCATCAAATGGAAGCCTAAACACCATCACATTTTCAAAGCCAAAGCTTCTCAAACATGCCTAACTCATCAAAAGCCTTTCCCATGTCTATATCTCCAAAATCCACAGAAACCAAAGAATACTCTCCAATATCGACGAGCCCAGCAAACAGCAATAAGGTGTATAAGCATTACACTTCAATCAATGATTTGAAGCCGATAGAAGAGAACAACACACAAGCTATGATCCTGCTTGGTTCGGAAGAACCACTTCAGGTGAGCTATCCTGGTAACTTCGGGAACTTCATCGATTTTGAAACAATATCAGACTTTTCGAACCTTGCTTCGCGACAATCAATATCGACAATGCCGATGAGAAAATCGAAAAGGGTTTTCGAAACCCAGATCGGAGACAACCAGCCTTCTAAAAGATCCAGGGAAGAGTCGACTTTCCCTGTTGATACTTTCATTAGAAGTGGTACTGACTCTGATTTCAGTATGCCTAGTTCTTCCAGAACTCCATCAGATTCCATTCCACAAGCTGCAACTGAAAAGGAAGAAAAAAAAACTGAAATGTCAGATGATATATCCTTAAGGAACTTCATTCCTAAAGGGGTCCGAAGAACTTTCTGGAATTTTGCTGAAAATATTTCCTCAACATAAAAGGCAACAGACGAGGAGAAGGACCCTGACTATGTTGCCCCAACATCCGAGGCAACACCAGCACCCACCTCATCAGGACAGGAGCACACAGAATCTGAAACAAATTCTGAGAATGCATTACTCCCCTATGTTCCAAAATAAATCATACTCTTGTAGATGGATTTGGTTTAGAATAGAGGAGTTAGAGGAGAAAAGGTGATTGACTATACTTCATTTTCCACCAATAATTTAGTCGAATTCTTGAGTAGTCGCAAAGTCTTGAGCTCTGTTTTTGAAAAGAAGCCTTATTGTGAGAATGTAATTAGGGTTTTCTATGCTAATCTGCAACTTGCTGTGAGGGACACCAAATTGAAGAAATCCAAAAAAGTGTATCTCTACAACAGAGTATACAACTTTACACCCGATATTATCAACTCCACACTTGGGATAAGTATTAATGAAAGAGAATCTCAACCAAACCCACTATCGAAGAACTCAATACGATGATCAAATACCTTACGAGGAATCTGATCACTGTTTGGGCCCCTCGCAGTCCTGTCTCTAACCTCACTGCCTTGTTTTCCACTATGCACAAATTGGCTATATGCAACTAGCTACCCTCTCTCAACGAGACAGTTGTAACCCTTGATCAAGCATCACTACTTTACAAACTTGGAAGGAACCAGCAGGTTGACTTAGGAATCCTCATTTTCAACCATGTTGCCAATTTGACAGAAAGACAAAGCAACTCTGCCCTTCCATACCCCTCCTTAATCTTTCAAATCCTGCTCAACCAAGGTTTTAAGACTCCGAAAGGAGAAAATCTAAGTCCATCCTTAGAGGTTTACTCAGTATAGAGAGCAGTTGTGAACAGTAGGGACATGGTGATTGATCAGCCCTAGAAGAGAGAAGAATGAGACTGTGATACATCGAAGGATGTTGTCAACATTCCTAACAACATTGATCATGGAAAGGTCCCAATGTCCCCAGACTGGCTTCGAAAACACATTGCTGAAATTGACAGACAAATTCAAGATCTAGTGCGAGCCAGACACTACTATGATGGATTACTTTCTTCACAAAAAAAGGGGAGATGATCTTGATGATCTTTGAGCCCAGCGAGAGAGAACTGCGAGCTACCGAGGTAGCTATGATGTAGGGGAGGAGTTGAGATAATGATGATAATGCTGACTACTGACTGCTAGTTTTGTGGAGATGAAGATGTTGATGGTGTTGTTGATCGATGGATGGAATGATGAATTGTTGAAGGCTGATAATCGGTTAATCTGTTTTTTGTTTGAATGTGGAAGATACAGACATTTGGATTTTATTTGGGTTGTAATATTTGACGATGGGATATTTAGGTCTGTTCTGGCAGATATGTGTTTGTGATTATTTTCTAAACTATTTATCTATGTTTACCTGACGTGGATTGTTATGAATGTAGACTAATTACACATCTGCTTTAAGTAAGTCACGACGGACATAACATAACTCCTAACTAATCATAACATCGGTACTACACTGCTTGAGATTTTCTGCTACAGGTTAAGGGGGAGCATAGCAATGATCCTACTGATTCTTGGAATGTACGGGCTACATCGGAAATCAGTATCCTAGTCATTTTCGCATTGTATGGAGTTTTGTGAAGAAAGACAAAAAGGGGGAGATTGTTGATGTTGGATAGGATGTTGTGACAACATTTGTGAAAGCTCAAGACAACATCTTAGGATGTTGCCTGCGATATTGTGACAACATCTCTGTAACGATTTTGCCTATTCTTCCGGTCAAAACAGGACGTGTTACTGTGAGTAAAAAATGACCTAGGCATTCTTACAATGTTGTTGTGTTTAAAACGTGGTAAAAGAAACAGTCAAAGACTTGGAGAAGAAGCAGCGTGAAGACCAAGTCCAAGACGCTGAGATATTTCAGGAGAAAGAATCGATCCAAGCAGCTGCATTCTTTTACTCAACCTCCACAACCAACCAGTGATGATTTCAAGGGAAGCTCTACACTATAAATAGAGGGGAGCTTCACAGTATCGATATCCAAATTTAAGCAAGAAGAATTTCCAAGAGAGCTCTTGGATTTTACTTTAGAAAACTGGATCAACACATATAGCCTAAAGTAGTATAACAACATCTAGTCCCACATTACAATTGCTATCTTTATTCTAGATTAAGCTTACTGTTCAAGCGATTGTAATGAAGATGTTGTATTTGTCTTTTTAGACTTTTTTAACTTTAGGTGAAGTCATATGCGACTTCATTTTTGTAATTTCTTTTTCGTATGTATTGCTCAATTTGTAAAAAGAAATTCATTTATAATTGTATATAATTTATACAATTTTTTTTGTCATTGACCATCAAGGGATATATTTATATATACCCTTAAAAATATAAACCTTGTGTCTCTTTACTTTTTTCGCTGCATTTACTCTATAAAGGTTTATACTGTTTTATCACAATGTTGCCTGAGATGTTGACACAACATCACGCAACATCCAGATCGCTATTTTGTTGTTCTAGCTTTTTGCGATTTTAATCTTACGCTTTTTACTAATCTGTAGCCCCGCCCAACACACCACTTTCTTTTTAGTGTAATTTTAAATATTCACTAATGAGTGTTACTTAGTTAAATGAACATACAATTATCCTTTAAATTGATCAGAAGGTGTAAATATTTTTGACACTATAGATGCTAAAACTTAAACTATTACGTTGTGTTCGTTCAATTCTCTTTCTAGTTTGTGATAATACTAAATTAAAATTTTCACTTTCATGAGTTCCGGACTCAACATCTGATAATCAACCAATTTATTCTTTATGCTCTTCTTCTACTTTTTTTTTTTAAATCCAGTTTTTGTCTTAAATGATGGAGTAGTAATTTGTTGTTTAGAAAGTATGTTTTTTTGTGGTGTACAAATTTTATAAAATAAATTTAAGAGACGAAATGGCTACTAAATTTGTTGAGCCGGCCTTAACGATAATATATTTTAGATTACAAATATGTACAAGAAAATATTTTGTATCGATTCAAACGGTAAACTAGAACAAAATACTTCTCTTTTTAGTGCCCTAAATTAAAGCATTAGATACTCCTGATCTGGTAACAGTCATTATGATAACTTTATCTGCAATTTTAGGTACGGCTTCACTTTAATGCAAAGTGGATTCCACAGTTATACGTGAAAACAGATTTGTATGACTATACAAATCCGGTGCCTTTCACTATCGCTGTATCTCTGACATATGTATCTAGTGCAAAGTTTCTTACTTAATTTTTTTTTGGGTGAAAAGCGAAATTTCTTGCTTACATGGCCCTCATCCCTCCGGTCCGACAGAAATTTATCGAGAAGATAAATCATGGTGATTCAACGATCCACTGTGGAAACATGATGTCGATCGCCATAGTCCCCACTGGGAGGAATGAACTCTTTGTCGCTCACGTGACTAACCTCATTATGAAAGAATCTATTATCCTAACCAACTGAGCTCATGGACTAGTTTCTTACTTAATTCTTTTATATAGTACACCATGCAAAAGCTGCGGAATAATCACTTTTACAGAAAATGGTATCCGACGCACCCATTGAAGTTTGTGATTGATCATAACTAATATTTTAGTGGAAATGGAAAAAGTGATGTCATTGTTCGTCTCTGCCTCTTTTCGGAATTGGAGCTGATAAGTTTGGCATATTACTTTTACATGAGGAATGACAAGAAAAGAGAAAAACATGGTGTGGTCCATCAAGTCATGAAGTGATTGATTTAGATTTTTTTATTCCTCTTTGATCATATGTCTAATTCTTGATGATGATTTCTTTTCAACCGTTTAATCAGTAGCGTAATCAGATAATCATATGTCTAATTTTAAAGAATGTGATATAAATAATCTACTATAATGAAAGTATTAGTAGGTGCTTCTATGACTTGAATTAGTGACATATACATCATATAAAGATAATTTTATCGTTGCTCCGTCTAATATTTTATTTATATCTAAAGAAATTTATTTTACTTTATTTATCACAATTTTTACAAAGGGTACTGATCAATTGAACCCCCTCAGATCACATTCACACTTACATTTAATTCCTAATGAATAGAATAACTCAATAGCACTAGCCGAATATAAATATTATCAGAAGAAGCAAAAAAGCATAGTAAGAGAAGAGGGTCATTGTTGAAAAGATAGCCACTTGCAGAACGATTCTAATAGGATATGATATATTGGAGTGTTACTTCAGAAAACAAATTATCGCAAAATAAGTGTTATCTTAATAATTCAAGATATAAATTGATTATTTTTTTCTGTTATATCATTAGAAAAAAATTAATAAACTCTCTATTCAAAAAATATTTATTGGTAAGTTTCTCTATTCAATACATAAATGATTATTGTTCATACATATTTTAACTAAAAGGGAAAAGTAATCTATTTTTGTTATATAGGGTTAATTTGGTAAATTTTCTATTGCATTATTAATTTCTTAATATGTGTGGTTTTGGCTAAGGTGACTCTTATTATGAAACGGAGAGTAGAAGATAAAAGAGCATATGCTACGGGAATAATTGCAACAAGAGAGTCAGTGGCTCCTTGTTTGCAGACAGCGCCACTAATGACTAAACCGTTCTCTTTACCCTTCTATTTCCGTGTCCAACTTTGGATCTGTTAAAAGTAACATCCTCTTTACACTAACTTAAATTAATGTTTGTATAAATAGTGTTCAATATTATTGAATATTACCATTATTGCATGGGCTCGGGCAAGGGTCATTATCCATTAATTTTGACTCATTTGGATTTTTTGTAACGGACTTACATACGGAGAAACTTCAGATGCAATAGTGAGGGACTTTCTATCCTTTTCTATCCACGTCCATTGTCAGTCAATCCCCCATACATCTCTAGTTGTCATCTCTTCCTCAACATGGCATAGTAGACTTGGAAATCCTAGAGCCCATGTTTTTTTATTTTCTTAGAAACCACAAGTTAATCCAATGCAACAAAGGGATCCTTGCCCATAGTTTCTCCTCTTGTCATCTAAGGAAACATGTTAGGCTTCCATTTACGTCTTCTTCCAGTATTACTTTCTCTCCCTTTGATATTATTCATGCGGATTTATGAGCATCTCCTATAACCAGCAACCTAGGTCATAAATATTATTTGATATTTTTGGATGACTTCTCTCACTTCCTTTGGGTCTATCCGCTTAAAATTAAGTCTCAAGTCTACTCCAAATTTCTTGAATTTCGTACCTTGGTTAAAACGCAATTTGAAAAAGTCATCAAAACGTTTCAATATGATAATGGTTGCGAGTTCAATAACTACACTTTCATAATTGTTGTTCGGCTAATGGCATGGTTTTCCGTTTCTCCTGCATCCATACTTCCCCTCAAAATGGTAAAGCTGAAAGAATTCTTCGCACCATTAACAACATGATTCGTACACTTCTTTTTCATGTGTCTCTCCCCTACCTTTTGGGTTTATGCATTAAAAATGGTAGAACTCATTCTTAACATCTTACCTACCCGTACGATTCAAAATCGGACACCCGTCGAAATTCTCTTCCGTCGGATCCCTTCCTATGATCACCTTCGAATTTTTGGTTGTCTTTGTTACCCAAATCTAGCCTCCACGGTCCCTCACAAATTAGCACCTCGCTCTAATCCATGCGTCTTCTCGGTTTTCCGTCAAACCATAGGAGGTACTTGTGCTATGAGATATCCACAGATAAAATTTTAATCTCACGACATGTCACGTTTGTTGAGTACGTAGTCCCGTTCAACAACATCTAAAAAATTTGAGTCACTGATTACGATTTCCTTAATGACTCGGACACCTCCCCTCTACTCCAAAATACACTATAAAATTTGCAACCTTCGGTCGTCAGAACACCCATCACGCCATGACCCGCCACCGCCACCACATCACCCGTCACCGTCTGCCTCCCCCCGCCACTGTCTACCTCCACCCCTTGATATACCGTCACCTTGTCCCGTGACCCGCTTACCTCCGAAACATCCCATGACCCACTGCCCAGCCTAGCCCCACACCACACTGCCAAATCCCACTGAATTCTTTCCCACCCACTGCCACTACCCCACGACCCGAGACCCATTGCCCCGCCTCCATACCCACACACCAAATGGAAACTCATTCAAAATACGGGATTTTCAAACCAAAAGTCTAATTTAACCTATCCACATAATCCATATCACCAATACCTAAAAACCCAAAACTAGCCAAACTCAACCCGAATTAGAATGCGGCCATGCGTGAAGCATTTGATGCGCTCACCACTCAGCGCACGTGGAATCTTATTTCAAGGCTAGAGTGGGTGAATGTGATTCGTTGTATGTGGTCTAGAGCGGGTGAATGTGATTCATTGTATGTGGCTCTTTCATCATAAGTTCAGAGATATTGGTGATCTTGAACGCCACAAGACCAGACTTGTGGCAAATGGCACAGGGAAATAGAGGGGTATTGATTGTGGTGAGACTTTCAGTCCAGTGGTCAAACCGGCTATTATTCGCACTGTTCTGGAATATCTATGGGTAAAACTGACCGATTCATCAGCTTGATGTAAAAAATGTGTTCTTACATGGAGATTTGAAAGAAACGGTTTACATGCCCCAACCGCCAGGCTTTGTACATCCAGAGGCTCCTTCTTATATATGTCATCTTTGTAATTCCATGTATCGTTTGAAACAGGCTCCTGGGCTTGGTATGAGCGTTTTGCTACTTACATTATGCAGATTGGGTTCGTATGCAGCAAATATGACCATTCATTATTCATTTTTCATCGAGGTAGTGACATTACATACTTGTTAGTATATATGGATGATATTGTTCTGACTGCCTCTTCTGATGTGTTGAAAAATAAGATCATTCGGCTGCTTAAATCCGAATTCACTATGACTGACTTAGGGAAGTTGAGTTTCTTCTTGGAGATTTTTGTGACTAGATCTGTAGATAGCATGTTTCTATGTTAGTGTAAGTATGCAGAAGAAATTGTGTACAGGGCTAAAATGATAAATTGTAAAATCATGCCTACTCTAGTCGACTCAAAGTCAAAACTCAATGATGCTGATGGGGATTCGGTGTCTGATCTCACTCTCTGTAGGAGTCTTGCAGGTACACTTCAGTATCTTACATTCACCAGGACTGACATTGTATATGATGTTCAACATGTTTGTTTATTCATGCATGCCCCCCAGGGAGCCTCATTTTACAGCTCTTAAACGTATCATTTGATACGTTAAGTGCACTCTTGATTATGGATTACATCTCTACCGCTCTGCACCGACCAGGATGATATCATACACGAGCGTCGATTGGGCAGGTTGTCCAGACACGCGGCGTTCTACGTCCAGCTATTGTGTGTTCTTAGGTGACAATCTTATCTCTTGATTTGCCAAGAGACAAGCCATACTCTTCCGATCGAGAGCAGAAGTAGAGTATAGAGGCGTTGCAAACATTGTAGCTGAGATCTGCTGGATCTGAAACCTCTTCTTAGAGTTTTAATGTCCCTTACGTAAGGCGTCTATGGTTTACTGTAACAACAAATTTGCGGTCTACTTATCTCATAACCCGGTTCAGCATCAAAGAACCAAGCACATTGAGATGGATATATATTTTGTTCGTGGGAAGGTTGCTATAGGTCATGTTAAGGTGTTACATGTGCCTTCTTCGTATCAATATGCAGATATTTTTACAAAGGGGCTTCCTCGACAACTGTTCATCGACTTCAGATCCAATCTCAGCGTCCGACCTCCTCCCGCTCCAACTGAGGGGGTGTATTAGTGAATATTATCATATATTCATCGTATAGTTTGTAATTAATAATAGTGTATAATTATGGAAAATATAGAATCCTTATTTCATTAGGATTCAACATTGTACACACTATATATATTTGTATTAATGAGAAAGACACCTCAATGGAGATTAATACAACTCTAATTCTTGAGATTTATTACTATTTTATGAAGAATTATTAATTATGGACCTATAGGAGGGTGACTGATTGGTGTATTTTATATACACCTTTTGAGTCAGTTTTAGTTAGTTTTTTGTCCCGTTTTGCACATATAAGTGTTGTATTAGAATAGTTTTCCTTTCTATTGAGTCAAAGTGGTTAAAATGGTCAAATAGCGGAAAAGGAGCTAAAAGAGGGCAAAAGAGGAAATGCCAGAGCTGAAAACAGAGAAAGTGGCGAACGAGGGTGAAATCCAGACCCGGTAGCGCCTCCTGCGATCAGCGAGCGCGGCGCCACTATTCGAGAGTCGCAGAAGACTGGCGCGCGGCGCCTCGACGGCAAATGCGGGGCGCGGTGCCTAAACATCCGGCGAGCTACAAGATGCAGGCCAGCTCGAGCGGCGAATATCGTGGCGACGCCAAAACACCCGACGGATTGCAGAACTTCCGCGCGCGGCTATCTGCGAAGGCAGCGACGCGGAAAAATTAGGTCTTTGACAAAATTCGGCGGGCACGAAGGAAAAGAGGGAGGTGGTTTGCAGCCTATAAAAGGAGAACCCTAGGCAGTTTTTTAGGGTTCCCCTTCTTGCACAACACAAGGCTTCTTGTTTAGAGATTGGAGACCATAGTCTAGTAATTTCTTTTCCTTTTCTTTTCTTTATTTCAGTTTTGCATGATGAACTTTGAATTAGTTCTTGTCATATTTATGGCTAGGAACTAATTCTCTTATAGGGCTTTCCATTGTTGAATTGCTAGAAACTTATGTTATAAATTAATGCATGCTTATGGTTATTTTTCTTATTGTGAGATCTATCCAATAATTGAGTTGAATTCTTGGTAATTAATTGACAACTAATTATCACTATATGATTTCTAATCGATTAGAAGGGGATTGTGAATATGTTGTAAGTTGGGTAGACATTCTTGGATTGGGGATGAAAATACCTCAATTATTTATGTAGCGTTGATGAGAGGCTTAACAACCCTAATTTTGCGCATTGTGCGTGGCGGTCAACTAGGTTTTTGTTCTTAATCCTCCTATAAAGTTATCCTTATCACCGAAAGGTAGGTAAGGTGCGATACTGGAGTTGAGTGTTTATATAACCCTAACGGGAGTATAAAACGATTTAGTAAACTGCTTTCTCCAAAGAAGAATACCATAAGTTAATGCATTAGTAAGTAGCATAAGCGGATAGTAAGGATACATGGAAGCCCTATTCTCATCACCACTGAAGTAAATCTTTATATTTAAATAGCTTGCATAATTCTTAGTTATAAACAACAAATCAATTATCAATTCACCAAATAGATACTCGAAAATAGATAGTTGGTAATTGAACCCTAATCCTTGTGGACGATATTCGGTCTTATCAAGACTATACTACTTGTCACGATAACGTGCACTTGCGTTTAAAGTGTGTGCATCTTACCGCGCATCAAGTTTTTGGCGCCGTTGCCGGGGATTAGGCATAGTTCAATATCAAATTTGTCTATTTTTAATTTCTAATTTGGTTTTTAACTTTTCTTTTAATTTTTAATTTTTACGTTTTTTCTTTTGAAAATTCGAGGTGCCGTGATTTGTTCTGCTTTTGATCTATTTCGAAGTCGGTTTATGCGAAGGAGAAGAGAGCGGACACTCTTGTTTCCTTCAATCCGAAATTGAAAAAACGCAAACGAGCGTAGAAAGAATCGGATTACAACCTTGTTAGAGATGAGCGGCGTTGAACAACAACGAGATGGGAGAAGGGTTAGGAGAGAATCATCCCCATCCAGAATACCTAGGCAAGCGCCAATAGGCGTGGAAGAGAGTCCAAGTCAGCCGTAAAGAAGTTTGGGAGACTATGTGCGCGAGTAAATGGAGCAGAGCGTGCATTAGGCTCACTGCAATAGAGCCAACAACCGAGATAAACCGCAATTACGGCATGATGCAGCCACGGTGCAATTCGGAGGCTGCGTCGGAGGATCCACATAGCTAATTTCTTGGAGCTATGTGCAGCGTTGAATATAACGGCGTTCGATGATGCCGTCAGTTGAGGCTCTTTCCGCTTCTCACAGGGATAGAGCAAAAGTATGGTTGAATTCCTGCCGTGATTCGATTTTTACATGGCAAGAGGCGCGAAATTCCTAGCCAAGTTCTTTCCCCGTGTAAAGCGCAAATCGAGAGGAGTTGAACAACTTCTACCAGCGGATGGAGAGTCCTTATATGAAGCTTGGGAAAGGTTCAAAGATCTAGAGAAAGTGCCGCACATTCGTTGAGTTGTGGAACTTGGTCCACATCTTCTACGGGATGAGCAAGACAACGTAACCATCATAGATGCAGCGGGTGGAGCATTCATGAGGAAAGCGACCACGACGCCATGAGTTATTAGAAGATATGACCACTAACAACCGTCACGGAAGAGGTCGACAAATGGGAGAAGAAACGGTGTGAGTCCACGAAATAGATGCTATTCTTTGCCTTGAATGCCCAGTGGCCCTTCTAGCGAAATAGTTACTGACAACATCTGATGTCGGTGAATGCGATGGATGCCTAAAAGTGTGAGATATTTGGTGGCCCACATACATTTGATAGGTGTCCTTCGGATCCCAATAATATACCAATGGAGCGGCGAGTGTCGGGCCATAGGTAATTATCGAGGCAATGTAACAACCCCTACTCAACACTTAAAATCCGGTGGAGGAACACCCAAATTTCTCATGGAGAGAGACCGAGCGTGAACCAGACTGCAACCAGCAGAACCAATACCAAGGGCAACAAAATCAATACGAGCGTGAGAACCAATACAGGCGATGCAGGAACCAAGATAACGAATCAGCCGCTTCATTCAAGCCCCACAAGATTAATGTCAATGCACGGTTCAAAGAAAAGCCGACGAAAGTAAGCGATAAAGCGGCAACGCGATGCGGACCCGATTCATGACAGAAGCTAGATCCTCATTCAGGAACTTGGAAAGTCAAGTGGGTCGCCTAGCAAAGCGAGTAAGCAGCGGGAGGACATTGCCAAGAAACACAGGTAAATCCGAGGAGCAATGCCAGCGGTAATTGAGAAGCGGCAAGCGATTGGAGCGGCGCAAATCGAAATGGTTGAGAAGGCGAGTTAGAAAAGAGAAGGTGGTTGAGCCCAACTCCTGTAGTAGAAAACTCCAGAAGAAGTATACAGAGAAGATCCCTTTCCCAGAGACTACAAAATAAAGGCGGTTGATAAACAATTCTCCAAATTTTGGAGACATTCAGAAAGCTGCGTATCAACATACCTTTCATAGAGGCATTAGCGGATGCCCTCCTATTTCAAGTTTATGAAGGAGATATTGGGGAAGAAGAAAAGTCGGCAGAGTACGAAATAGTAGCACTAACGTAAGAGTGTAGTGCTATCTTGCGAAAAAGTTGCCACCAAAGCTAAAAGATCCGTGAGCTTTACACTACCTTGCAGGTGGCGGGGTAACTGCACAGAGCTCTATGTGATTTAGGGGCAAGTATAAATCTCATGCCTTATCGATTTAAAAGATTGGAGTTGGTGAGGCAAACCAACCACACGATAAGCTTCTGTTGGCCGGCGGGGTGATGGTTCATCCAAGAGGAAAGATCGAGGACGTGATTGTGAAAGTAGGAAAATTCTTCTTTCCTGCATACTTCCTCATTCTTGATATGGAAGAAGACGCGGAAATCCCTATCATATTGGGGAGGCCATTCCTAGCAACAGGGAGAACATTGATTGATGTTGAAAGAGGAGAGTTAACATTAAGGGTGGAGAATGAAGAAATGGTGTTTAAAGTTTTTAAACACGTCATTGAGCCACCAACAATGAGTGGGCGCTTTGCAATCAGCACCATCAAACCCCCATGCGAGCCAATACAAGTCAACCAAAGAGCGATGAGCCCAAGAAAGCAGGCATGGTTTGATGAAATGCCACTAAAGGAGGTAAGTATACCGAACTCCCCATCGATAATGCTAAGAAGAAAAGAAGAAAAAGAAAACGCCAAATGTGGAGGAAATGGATTGGATGGGGGCTTAATCCACCCCAGGGTTATTAAGGCTAAGGAACTTGCGTCCGGCTAAAAGACGTTAAAGACAGCGTTACTTGGGAGGCAACCCAATGTTCTCAATTATGTTATTTTAATTTCTGTCTTTAGTTTATTTTTATTTTGTCTAAGAACAGTCTCACGGTCTTGGGGTCTTGTATTTGTGCTGTGATTGACAGTGCGGAAATAAAGCGAAGGCGAAAATCAAGAAAAGCAATTTCGTAGCGGGTAGCGCCATGGCTGAAAGAATCGAACAGTGCGAAGTTCAAGAGCCGCGGCGCCCGAGAAAGCCGCGCGAGAAGTTCGTAACCAAGACAGAGTTTGGCGCGCGCCATTTCTGGCCGCGCCACAACGGCAAATTTGAATTATGGAAGACACCCTGATCTGAAGCCCTATCGCCAAATCAAACACCAAGAGCTCTCCTCCCCACTAATTCAAAGTATTATCCACCGCCATCACCACCATTTTAGCCAAAGTCCAAGTGTCTTATTTCTTTTATTGTCTTTGAGTCTACACATTGGGGACAATGTGTGATTTAAGTTCGGGGTGTTCTATTTGTGTCATGTTATGTTTTATTTTAGTCTTTTGATTGTTTTTATGTTTATTTTTGAGTCACCAAATTTTTTCTTTTTGAGTCATAATTGCTCACAAAGATCATGTATCTTTGTAGTTGCTAGAAACACCTAGTGAAGTAAGGTGAAATAATGTAACAGAATTGAAGCAACTATCTAAACACCTAAGTTAGATATGCCAAAACTCACGAATCTGCCTATTTGGAGTTTCTTGCTTGAGTTATGCATGCTAAATGATAAATACTTATGTGTTATGATTGCTTGCTATTTGAGGCGAAAGAGTTAGGATATCATGTTAGGGAGATGACTCAGCATTTCTTTGATAGCCAATTCTTACCATTCTTTTCTATCCGTACTTTAAAAATATCCTAGTCACCCATTGAGCCTAAATTTGAAACCTCTTCTTTGACACCCTATATTCCCACAAATTGTACCATAAGTGAAAATATGAAATAGGGAATACATTGTGTTAAAAAGAGACAAAAAGAGTGAATAAGTCTGCTTTGACCCCAATACAAAAGTAATAAGAAATAGGCAAAGCCTAAGTTTGGGGGTGCTTGTCATTATTATATACTTCACTCTCCCAAAACAAAATAGGGAAAGATAGAATCGAAATGAAGAAAAGAACAAAAGAAAAGGAAATCTTGAAAAGTCAAGAGCTTATGGTATCTGAAATGAGCCTAAATTGCCTATTTTTACCTACCTATACCTAAGCCTACATTACAACCCTCAAAAGTCTGAAGATCTCTTTTGTGCATATCCGAATTAGTGGAGAATAGCAAGTAAGCATGCCATAGGATTTTGAATTTATATGCATGATTTAGTATATAGACTTCCATTAAAGCATGATAATATGAGTTTGCGAAATATCTAAGCTTAATGTCTTTGAAATGTCATGCTATATGTTCCTGCGTATTATTTTGCTAACCTTCAAGTTTTTCTAGTTAACACTAATGCAAAGAAAAGTAATCAATGGCGTTGAGTCTTTTATTTTCGTTTCTTTGAGTCTTTTATTTTATTTCTTTCTATCTTTGCTCGAGGCGAGCAAAGGTTAAGTTTAGTATTTGATCGGTGTATTTTATATACACCTTTTGAGTCGATTTTAGTTAGTCTTTTGTCCCGTTTGCACATATAAGTGTTGTATTAGGATAGTTTTCCTTTCTATTGAGTCAAAGTGGTTAAAATGGCCAAATAGCGGAAAAGGAGCTAAAAGAGGGCAAGAGGAGATGCGAGCTAGCAGAGAAAGTGGCGAGCGGTGAAATCGGACCAGTAGCATGCGCCTCCTGCAATCAGCGAGGCGCGGCGCCACTATTCAGAGGCTCGAAGACTCGGCGCGCGGCGCCTCGAAGCAAATGCGGGCGCGGCGCTAAACATCCGGCGAGCTACGAAGATCTGCATGCCGCGGCGCTCGAGCGGCGAATATCGAGGCGCGGTGCCAAAACACCGACGGATTGCAGAACTTCCGCGCCGCGAGCTGTCTGCGGCATGGCGCCGACGCTGAAAAATTAGGTCTTTTGACGAAATGCAGGTCGGGCACGAGAAAAGAAGGAGGCGGTTTCACTTATAAAAGGAGAACCACTAGGCGGTTTTGAGGTTCCCTTCTTGCAACATAAGGCTTCTTGTTTAGAGATTGGAGACCATAGTCTAGTAATTTCTTTTCCTTTTCTTTTCTTTATTTGATTTGCATGATGAACTTTGAATTAGTTCTTGTCATATTTATGGCTAGGAACTAATTCTCTTATAGCTTTCCATTGTTGAATTGCTAGAAACTTATGTTATAAATTAATGCATGCTTATGGTTATTTTTCTTATTGTGAGATCTATCCAATTGAGTTGAATTCTTGGTAATTAATTGACAACTAATTATCACTATATGATTTTTAATCAGTTAGAAAGGGGATTGTGAATATCTTGTAAGTTGGGTAGACATTCTTGGATTGGGGATGAAAATACCTCAATTATTTATGTAAGCGTTGATGAGAGGCTTAACACAATTTTTGCGCATTGTGCGTGACGGTCGACTAGGTTTTTGTTCTTAATCCTCCTATAAAGTTATCCTTATCACCGAAGGTAGGTAAGGTGCGATCTGAGGTTGAGTGTTTATATAACCTAACGGGAGTATAAAGCGATTTATTAAACTGCTTCTCCAAAGAAGAATACCATAAGTTAATGCATTAGTAAGTAGCATAAGCGGATAGTAAGGATACATGGACGCCCTATTCTCATCACCACTGAAGTAAATCTTTATATTTAAATAGCTTGCATAATTCTTAGTTATAAACAACAAATCAATTATCAATTCACCAAATAGATACTCGAAAATAGATAGTTGGTAATTGAACCCTAATCCTTGTGGACGATATTCGGTCTTATCAAGACTATACTACTTGTCACGATAACGTGCACTTGCGTTTAAAGTGTGTGCATCTTACCGCGCATCAGTGACACATGTCACCCCCATATGTCTTGGAAGACTTTGACTCTCTCTATATATTTTGAGGACAAGTGGCTTATGGGGCCTACTCCACTTGGCTATATCTATCCAAGTCTTGCAAGACTTGGATTCACTTTACACTTAGCTAAATATTGCTCTCATCTTTCTCTCCTTTGAGCTCAAGAACACCAAGAATACCTAGTGTGATTAAAATATTTTATCTCCAAGATTAAGGTCCCTAACCAAGTGTTAAACCAAATTAACTCTCCAAGAACCTCCTAGTTTTTGTGTTGGCCGAAAATGGTGATGAAACCCTAGGGGTTTCCGTTGACTTTTGGAAGCTAAACGTGAAGAGAAGTTGCTCCTAAGGTTGTAGGGGATACATATATGTGATTGGATCTTGAAGAAGTGGAGCGAAACGAAAACTGCGGACCAATAAATACCGGAATGGTTTGGGACGTTTTTGGGCACAAAATGAGGTAAAAGTCCTTCTTCTTTTAAAGTAATTGGATATTACATATTGCTATAATGTATGGATGAGCTTGTGCTAAAACGAATGAAGAATAAAAAGTGTTTGAACCATTTTTGGGGCTAAAACCGTGAATGGACAGGTTTGGTGATTATCGGGTTTCGTTGGTTATTGTCATTATTAACGTCACCTATTGCATGTTATAATGGAGTAATATTGTTGTTAATTAGTTGTTATAACTTATATGGAAGTTTTGGAATTTGAATTAGATTAAAAAGGATTAAGGAAAGGGTAGTTGGATTGTAGTTGTTGGCCGAGATTTGCCTAAAACTGTGGGGTATCGTTATGCAGTTTTGATGGACTGTTTTGTGGTATAAAACTTCTGGAAAATCAGCCACCAACATGTATGTTTAATGTGGATAAATGGTTAATGAAAGTCCTAAAGAGTAAGGGTGTTAAAGGCTTCACATTGTACCCTTAATGTTGTTTATTTATGGACTATTATTGTGGACTGTTTTAATGTGATTGTGGGGCAGAATTTTACACGTCAAGTTAGGCGTGTAATCCCCTTTGGTTAATTGTTGGTTATGCCCTTAAATATGGCTTGTTGGTTGATGAATTCGGGCCTTGAAAAAAGTGGAAAAGTATGTAGAAACAAAGGAAGTGCCGCCCAATTTTCCGTAGAATTAGAGGGCCATTATTTGGTATAAGTCTTACACTAGTAAGCTTGAAGTTGATAGAAGTGTTATTATCATTTTAGGTTGAAGTACTTCGTATAGCATATTCTACTTGGCTTGAGGAATAGCTGATAAAGTTGAAGTACATTGGAGTGTATTGCTACTTGTCGTGTTGGTTAGTCGTCACGAGGTATGTGAACTATCCTTCCTACTTTTGATATGATTATTTAGAAAGCCTATGTGACTTGATTTTGGTGAGTCTATGTGACTTGATTTATTTGAAGTAAATGAATTAATTTAAAGTTATGAGACTTGATTTCTTTAAAAGATTATGAGACTTTATTTTTCAAGTTATGTGACTTGATTTCTAAAGTTAAGAGATTTGATTTAAAGTTATGAGACTTGATTTCTTTAAAAGATTATGAGACTTTATTTTTCAAGTTATGGGACTTGATTTCTAGAGTTAAGAGATTTGATTTATTTTGAAAGTTATAATACTTGATTTGAAAAGTACATGCTTACTTGATTTTAAAGAAGAGAAGTAACTTGATTTAAAGGTATAAGTTACTTGATTGATTTAAAGAGAATAAATGACGTAATGTTGAAAGAAGAAGTTCTTGGTGTTAAGGGTATAAGTTACTTAAGTTTAAAAGTGTAAGTAACTTGATTTTGATAGCAAAAGTATTCTTGGGGTTCAACTCCCTAAAATTTCATGAAATGATTCTTTTTATAAAGAATAGATGTATGTAGTACTTTTGGGTTTAATCCCCTAACATTTCATGATTTGAGTCTTCTTGTAAAGAAGTGAATGTATGTAGTATTTTGTGTTCAACTCCCTTACATGATGTGATAATGCCTTGGTTGTATTAAAAGGAAAGATGTGGTGGTGCTTTAGTTTTCTAAAATGAAAGATGTTATAACGACTTTATGGAAAGTTGGTTATAACAATTTGTGGAAAGTCAAGAGATAGTATAAAAGGTTATAAGGAAATCATGTGAGAATGTCCATGATTAAGTCCTTAATATAGTACATAAAATGAAAGTGTCTTGAGTTTTAAAGTGATAGTTCATTATGTGTGTATGGTACATGACTTGTTGGTACCTAGGTTTATCTAAAACGAAGGTTCATTATATGTGTTTGGTACATGATGTTTTGGTACCTTGGCATAGCTAAATGAAAGATTTTATATGTGTTTGGTACATGATGTTTTGGTACCTTGGCATAGTTAAATGGAAGATTTTATATGTGTTTGGTACATGATGTTTTGGTACCTTGGCATAGTTAAATGAAAGATTTTATATGTGTTTGGTACATGATGTTTTGGTACCTTGGCATAGCTAAATGAAAGATTTTATATGTGTTTGGTACATGATGTTTTGGTACCTTGGCATAGCTAAATGGAAGATTTTATATGTGTTTGGTACATGATGTTTTGGTACCTTGGCATAACTGAAATGAAAATTTGTATATGTGATTGGTACATGAGATGTTGGTACCTTGGTTTTTTTTTAAAAGGGAAAGTTCGCGGCCCTAAATTAATCATAAGCTTCCCATTTTAAAACAGAAAAGTTTACTCTTATTACTCTCATTGTTAAAAAGGCACAGTGTACTGGTAGTTGATTATTATACTTATTACATGCCGATAGTGATGTGGGTATTTCACGGGCACGCTTATCTGATGATGGTTGTACATTATACTTGTTACATGCTGACAGTGATGTTGTATTCCACGAGCATGCTTATATTATATGTTGAGGGCAGGTGTCCCGGATTTTGACATGACTTTCATATTTGAAAGTGAGTGCGATTATTCTGATGGTACTGATACAAGGTACGATTGGCTCGATTTTATATGACACGGTAGGATCACGGTATTTGATTTTCATACTTGACCGTCGTCCCTTTATCTGATTATGATCTTATTTGTTGTACTTTACTTGATCCATACATAGTACCATTGTATGCGACCCATCGAGTCTTTGCGTTCATGTCCGCAGGTCTAGGTACTCAGTTGTGGATCCGCAAGCTTAGGATCCTTGTTCAGCATTTTGGGATAGCTCCAATTGGAGCTTGTCATTATGGCTAGGTATATTCAGGGGTACAACGGGGCCTTGTCCCGTCATAATATTTGTCCAAATTCTTAGAGGTTTGTATTCATATGTGGGCTGGACTGGTGTGAGTTGTATTTACATTGTTGAACAGTGTAGACCCTTTCGGGTGATTTATATTATGGCAGCCTTGACGGCCTTGCCTTTGTTTAAAGAAAAAATGATGAGTGTTATTTATCTTCCGCGAGTTACTTGTGTTGTATAGGAAGAATGGTGCCCAGGTAGGGCACCAGTCGCGGGCTCGGGGTTCGGGGCGTGACACCAACAACCCGTGGTGGGAGTACTGGTTGAAGGGTTGCCGGTGCTAGAACTATGGCGGCCTTGCGCGTAGGATATTGTTGGGGCTCATGACTGAGCTTATTCTCGGGCCTGTTGTTCTTCTGCGATTCTGCCGCGCGACCCCTTCCATGACCACGACCTCCTCTGTCGCGGCCATTGCCACTCTTACCACAACGTCCCTACTGCGGTTGAGAATTTTCTGGCGGCATTGGATCGTGAGGGCGCGTTTCGACAGCTAACGTCTTCTGATTGTGCTCATCCTGCTTAGCACGTCGAGTCTCTTCGAGCAACAACTGCGAGCGAGCTTTGTTAAAACTGAGAAGCAGATCTACCTGCTGAATTATGGCGGCTAACATATCATAGTCTCCTTTAGGAAGACCTGCAATCAATTGCAACACCATCTTAGTGTCCGAGACAGGCGTGTCGACGTTGGAGAGTTGATCCGCCAAGAGTTTCAACTGTCTGCAGTACTCAGTCATGTTGGAGAAATTTTCAAGGCGTGTATTGTTAAACTGTTCCTCCAAATACACCGCACGAGTGTGCTTGTTATCTTGAAAGATTTCCTCCAAGCGGTTCCATAAATCAAGGGTTGTGGTGCCAGATTTCATGATAGTAACAAGAAGATCCTGAGAAATACTACCATAAATCCATTGTTTGACGACGACGTCTAGACGACGTCAAGTAGACTCATCAACCTCCGAAGGGCGCGGAATAGTGTCATCAATATGATCAAGCACGTTATAGAGACATGCATGATTACGAAACAGTTCAACCCAGGAGGAATACTGACTGTTTTCTTGATCAAGAAGAATGAGAATAGAGTTCTTGATGTTTGTAACAGTTAGTGCGGGATGAAAAGAGGATGACAACGTGGTGGTGGGATTTGTGGAGGTGGAAGTGTCAGAAGTATTGGAAGAATCATGTGTATCCATTTAGAGAAGAGAGAAAAGAAGAAGAAACACAAAAACCAAGAAATTTGATGAAGGGTCGCGACAGTGCATGGGGGAGGGCCGACGGCGAGAAGAGAGGAGATTTCTAGAGTTTTGTGTGGTAGGCTCTTGATACCATGTAAGATGATATTAATCTCTCTTGAGGAGTCTTGTCATTAATATCAATGTATATATAAAGTACAATATTCATCCCTTATACAATAGGAATCCTAAGCCTATACAAAAGAGGAATCTTAGTCTTACCATAATTATATTTACATAATATATAAAAATATTCTAATTATAGATATGAATACAATTATTTCTATAATATACATATTTACATAACCAATGCTTTACAACATGTCAAATTTGTAAGAAAATATTCACACTAATGGAATATATAACTTAAGTCCATAGATTTTTAATTAGTGCTTACGTACGTCATTACAATTGTTGTTTCTTATAGTACTCCTATAAGTACGGATAATTATAACTATATGGCTTTTGTGAAAAAATAACTACTCCGTATATCTATAATTCTGAGTCGAATGGAGTGTGTGTTTGCATCCACTACTAACTTACAATCTTATAGCTTCTAATTAACATGTATACAGTTAAATCGTTTATGTGAGAGGAAAAGCTCTATGGGTGAGGAGAAATATAGCATTACTGCCTAATACTTACGTTTCAAATATTTATATTAAAAAAAGAAGTCAAATTAATATAAGAAAAGAGGGATATGTTCAATTCTTATACTTGCAAACCAGACGTGTGATTTTCGACCACTACTTGCAACAAGTGGTAGCTTTCTTTTTGCTTTTTCATGGAAAGGAGAAATGTGAATTTAATTTTGTACTGTCGTATGCATCACGTAAACATGGTTAACTAAAGTAGAAAAGATCACATATAATTAAGTATTCATGTGTGAGGATAGGGACTCCATTGGAAAAAGATGTATGCCCAATTCTTTGGCTCCATTCACATGTAAGTGCTTCAAACTGTGGTTTCCTTCAATTCAATAGTGTTATAATATCTTCTATAGAAGATAGATATGCAGTCATTCGTGTTGGGATCGGCGAGACAGCATTAATGTTTATTTTGTGTTAAAATATATTGCTAGAGAGTACGTACCCTTCCCATAATATATCCACTCCCGAAGCAGTATTTTAAAAGGCGGACGCGTAACACGGACCATTTTATCTATACATCAAGGGTAAACCTCGAGGCACGGAGCCTAAGCCCTATGGATATTAAATTTTTAATATTTTATAAAATAATATAATTATAATAAATATTTTTAAATAGATAAGATTACATAAAAATTATATATATATATGCGCGCGCACTTGTTTGCTTGATCCTCACACAAAACTAATTAAAGCAAATCATTATATGTCAATTATAACTTGTAATTATATATGTAATATATCATAATTTTATAAGTATAAACAATACAATGAAATAAAAGCTATTATGAACTACAAATCAACTCTAACATATTAACATTCAAACAATGAAAAAATCACAATTTCTTAAAACAATATTACTATCATACTATTCGTTTTATCTCCCTAGAAGAAAATAATAAATAAACTTTATCAGTATTATAATTAAAACGTAACTCTTTCATGAATAAAAATAGAACTACTTTCAAATAGCAAAACAATAAAATATGATAATTTTAATACATAGGACAAAATACTACTGACAAGTGAAAATGTATAATTCGGCTATGTATTTTTAAAAGAAATACTAAATGATATTCACCCTCACGATATTCTCAAATAGTAAATATGCAATATTACGATTTGTTATTTGAGTTACACTCAATCTTATTATTTCTGTAGATGAAAAACTATTAAGTATTATTCATTTGTTAAAGAATTATGAGGGTCAATAATTTTAATTAAGTAATTTAACCTACAATTTGTGTAAGAACAGTTAGACGAGCCCCGAACGTTGGACGTTAGGCATGTTTAGGACGTACAGTCGCGACGCTTAAGGCGTAAGCCTCACAGAATCTAAGCCCCACACGTGAGTACCGGAGTGTTTTACCAATTCCCCGCCACAAAGCGAGTCTTAAAACTACCTTTTAAAACATTATCCGGAAGTGACACATCTTTTGACTTCAATTACTAAACAATGTTATCCTATTAATGAAAATAATGATTTCTCCCACAACGAGGCATTGGGCCACACATATATTACGTCAATTGGGCCACTTAAGGAAAATCCCTTATTCACTTTCTCTTTTATAAGAACTAACTTGCGCACATCTCAACTGGGATACATGCTATCTACCATCAACATATGAATAGGGTATCAGCCAGCAAGACATTGACAAATGGGAACTAAAACACCTACTCCCTTCGCCCCATTTTATATGAAAGGTCTTTTGACTTGGCATAAAATTAAAAATAAATGAAGACTTTTGAAACTTGTGGTCTAAAACAACCCACATAAATTTATGTGGCTAGAAATCATTTCAATAAGAATATAAAGATAAATTTAAAGTTAAATTATTATTAAATATATAAAGATATCATTTTTTTTTGACTGACTATAAATGAAAGAGTGTCATATAATTTGGGATGGAGAGAGTAATATTTTTTTATGAAATTTTTACATTATATATCCACCATCAAAATAATAGTCGTCAAACGTATAGTTTTTTTAATATTATGCCAAGTCAAATATAATTATTTTTTACCAATCGGCTATATATGTAACTTACCCTATTTTAGGAGAGAACCTAATACTTCACAGTTCTCAACATAGTTTATTGGCCACTTGGGCGCAAGATACATTTTACTCTATCGTAGTGACTTTTCAAATAATTAAATCCTCATCGTAAGGGGTGAGTGTAGACTTTCTCGTGATGGCAGCTGGGCCATTCTTTGATTAATATGAATCATACACCTCTCATCTTAATTCACTTTTAATTTGCACGTAGGAGACCTCTAGCTTACTTAGGTTTTGCTTCATAGAATAATTTACGTTCTACAACTTCGTTAGCAGTAATAAATTACAATTGAAATGGTACTATTTAAATGTTAAATCTTCCTTAAATATCTGCAGAATTACAGGAACGGACATTGTGATTTGTGAATTTTTAAGGTTTAGATGTACCGTGTGTTGGGATTCGATGAAGTCCAAGATAATACAGATTCATTCCTTTTCGTAGTTCCACATATATATAAGTCAAACTAAGTGATTTTGTATGTAATTGATGTCAAAAAAGAAACAGAAAATAAATAAAGAAGTTCCTTGCCTTACAAAGCTTTCAGTAAAGTAATCTCTTGTTACCGCTCCGTGGGTGACATAAGAGTGATTGAAGCGATTGGGACAAGAGAGTTTGAAACCCAGTGAAAGACATTATTTGGCTAAGTCTATTCTTGACTAGCGTTGGAACTTAGCTTGAAGTTTGAAGAAGTGGAGTATGCTATTCTTTTTAAGTTGTGATTATGTTATAAATACATTGCAAATGTTCGCTATATTTTAAACAGCATTCGTAAATTGGTTAATGGTGTATTTAACCCATGGCCTAATGACAACAAGAAATCATAGAAATGGAATGGGTTAATTAGTTTATATCCTTCTATTTAAAGCTAAACCATTTTTTGTTAAATGTTGTATAAAAAATTATTGTGGTCTGAATTTAAACTCTTCATATATATAGTCTGAAGTTCTAACAGGCATAGCCACATTGTGCTGGAGTTCACATACATAGAGTTTCGAACTTTCAAAAAACTATGCGGAAGTGCTATTCGTATAAGTTTAAAATTCTAGCACAGTGTGCTTGAGTTTTCCGTGTTTTAACTAAAGCTTTTCTCAAAAAAATATTTTTTGCATTAAAATTACTATCTTTCAATTACAATACAGTCGTGGTCTATTTTTCAATTATAGGGCCAAAAAATGGCCAGCCCACACAACTTTTTCAAATATTGTACTAGTTCATTAGTTTTTGGGCTTATGAGTGTTGTCTTTCTTTTCTTTCTCCTCTTCGCCATGGCCGTGTTGGGCCTGATATGAATCATTGAATTAGTCCATGTATAGAGAGATCCTTGCGGTAGAGAAACATGTTAGCATTAGAAGCAGATCGGACCTTATCAAAGCCCATTGCCTCATCATCGTTTCCCCCATTAGATGTCATTGGGAAGTCTAAGACATCCATGCGACCTTATTTCTTAGTATTTTTCATTTTGTTTGCTACATTAGCATTTGGTAGTCAGATATTGATTCTCTTGAATGGTTCAAAATTCAGTTCTTATTTTATCATCATTAAAATTTGAATATTATGAAAAAAAATCTTGATTTTAGGAAGTGTCATTTTAATTAGTGCACAAGAAATGTATAGGATATTTTGCACAAATACATGTATGTTAATTCCATTAAAGCAGTACTATAAACTTCCTATTGCGGACATGGGCGTACCGATGAGAATTTGACTCCACGAAAAAATGAATAAAAGGTTGTTGAATTAGTCTATTTTTTGTATGTACCAATTGAAATATTTAAAGAAATTGAGAATCAGAACGTTCATTCAATTAAAGAAAACGTATATGAAAGAACTATAAAACGGAACTCTTTTTATGGTTTTTATGTGTATGCAAACCCACACAATTCAATAACAAATCGAAACAATAGATTCATCTCAAATGGCAATCCATTTCGAAATCAAGAATTCTTTTTAGTTCAATATTTGTTGGAATTGACACTTTAGATCCATATAGACCGTGTCATGTACATTTAAAATTCTTTCTTTTGTAATCTTTAATGACCAACAATTAGATTTCTTAATTAAATAATGAGAACTCGCCAATTCATCTTTTCTCAATCATTTTTTTTATCATCGTAATATCTTTTCCTTAATTATTCTATTCCTTATTATGGGTAATCATTAATTTGTTTTTTGAAATATTAGATATTTTGATAGCAAAGGAGTTCTTTCGTCTCAAATTTGAATTATATTCATTACTTAAAGTGGTTCTTTCGATCATTCATCGAAAGAGACACTTGATTTCTAATTGTGAATTGAGATATCGAAAATAATATTTTGAATTTCTTAGTTGAAGAAGTGAAATTTACTGACCAATTCTCAACAAGTGGTATCAGAGTTTAGTTAAGTTCTGTAGTAAATTTTTATCTTTGGTAATTGGAGGACACCTTTAAATTTATCGGCACCATGATAAAACTCACTGCGATGAACTATACGTTGTGGAGACCAAAGATGGAACACTTGCTCGTGTGGAAGTATTTGTTCGAGTTGATCGATGCCAAAAGGAGTTTTCTCATTCAACAAAGATAACAAAGAAGCGAGGAATGGTGAAGGTGGTGAAAAGCTCTTTGCCACGATTCGACAATGAGTGAACGACACCGTTTTTAGCAACATAACCAAAGAGACCGACGCCTACAAACTTTGGACTAAGCTGGAAAATCTCTAAGGAAAATCCCTAACGGTAACTTCATCATTTTATCATTATATGTAGATGATATGTTGATTGTTGGACAAGATGCCAAGCTCATTGGTGAATTGAAGAAAGGGTTGATTAAGTTCTTTGACATGAAGGACTTAGGTGCAGCCCAACAGATTCTCGGCATGCAAATTTCTCGTGACAGAAAAATGAAGAAGCTATGGTTGTCTCAAGAAAAGTACATTAAAAATGTGCTAACGCGTTTCAATATGAAGAATGTGAAATAGTCAGTACTCATCTGGAGAATTTAAGCTGAGTAAAAAGATGTGCCCAACAACAAAAAAGGATAAGATAGTCATGGAGGCTATTCCATACTCCTCGCCAGATCTGAGTTTTGTTATACCGTGGTTCGTGCCGACATGATCGGGGTCTCAGTACGGCCGGGAAGATCTCGGCGGTCGCTGAAGTTTCAGCGCATGCCGGAAGCGAGGCAGCGCGGAAAGTCCTAAGAAGCGCGGCGGGAGTTTATTGCCATGGCCGATCGCAGTGGCCGAGGCGGGATCTGCGAGTTAGTGGAAATTCTGCCGCTTTGTTTTAAAAGAGGTCATGGGTGGGTGACAAGTGTCCCCCCCATATGAAATGTTGCATGCCTTATATTGACCAAGTCTTGAAGACTTGGTCATCTTTCATCTTTCATCTCTCTCTCTCTAAGCTAAAAAGCTCTCCCTTCTCTCTAGAAAATCAAGAGAAACTTGAAGCTTAAGGAAAATCTGAAAGGGTGTTAAGAAGGAAAGTTATTTGCAAGCTTGTGGAGGTTATTGTGGTGGTATTCTTGAAAGGAGGCTAGCAAAAATTGTTGGAATAGTTTTGGCTAAAGCTCTAAGGTAATGATTCTTCCTTTATAATTAGTTTTTAGTGTTGCAGGTTAAGAAGAAAGAACTTGTGGTAGTAAATAATGCTCTTAGAGTCATTAAATGCGAAATGTGGTTTGGGTATGAAGGATTTGGCTAAGGAGGTTATGTGAGCATGTTGTAGCCTAAAATTACCTTAAACTTGTTAAGATTAATTGTTATAACTTTTGGGGCAGAATTTTACACACCCAAGTTTAGGTGTGTAATCCCCTTTGTGTTAGTTTGGATGTTGGGCCTTAAATGTAGGCGTTTGAGTGTTAAAAATCGGCCTTTGAAAGGTGGCAAAGTGAGTAGAAGCGAAGGAAATGCTTGATTTTTCATAGGAATTAGTAACCTTGAACTTGGAAATATTCTACTTTGAAACTAGAAGTTAATAAGCGTGTTATGGTCATTATAGGTTGACGTATTACGTGCGATAGTTGGAATTAACAAGTGGATTGATAGAAGAGGTATGTAGAGCTTTCCTATCTCTTGAGCATGAGTAGTTGTACCTATGTAGTACGGTATACGTACAAGATTTGATAATCTTCACTTGTTTTGAAGTATATGATGCTTGTTTCGTTTTAAAGGTATAAGTCCCTTGGACATAGGGAAATGTGTTTGACTAACGTAAAATGTTAATATAACGGTTTTATGGGAAGTTGATTATATTAGTTTGGGAAAAAGGTAAATAAAGAAGGGTTTACTTTACATAAAATAAGCAAGGGGGAAATGAGTTGAATTTGTGGAAGGTAAATTGTTTTAAGGCATTAATGGCCTAGGGTTTTAAAGGAAATGAAGTCACTTGATTTAGAAGTTTGGGATACTTTCTAAATGAAAAATTGTGACTTGTTTTGAAAGTGGTTGTGACATGATACTATGGGTATTAGTATCTTGGAAGTTTTATATAAAAATGAGTCGTTTGAAAAGGTTTACGGTATGTGATACTTGGGTTAAATTCCCGGATTTCTCTTAAAAAGACATGTAGTGCCTTAATGAGCTAAAATGAGAGGATTTATATTAATAATGTTCATAAAAAGTAAAAAGATTTCTTATCTTGTTTATGTTACGATAAGTCGGTAGCGCTTATGTTATGTATACTAGCCGGTTGTGCTGATTTATGTATTATTATTGTTATCACTGAGTATTCTGATAAGCCGGTAGCGCTTATGTTATGTATACTAGCCGGTTGTGCTGATTTATGTATTATCATTGTTATTACTGCGTATTCCATGGATTTGCTACCCATGATGCGAGTACGGCGCTTGTACTCATGCGGGCCCACTGGGTCCATGCGGGTGAAATAGTCTCATGCGGGTCCACAGGATCCATGCGGGTGAAATAGTCCCATGCGGGTGAAATAGTCCCATGCGAGGCGGATGGCCTTATGCGGATCCACAGGATCCATGCGGGTGAAACAGTCCGAGTAGGATTGCTTAATGATACTTCGCGAGATCTTGTTTTGATCATGAGCCTCCTATTTTTATGCAGTATTATACTTATACTTGTTACTCTCATTGTTAATAAGGCACAGTGCAACATAATTTGATTTTTTACCTATAACTTCAGTGTGTTTTGGACTTATGATATTACTACAGTATTTTTCAGTTTTACATACTTGGTACGTTGTGTCGACCCGCTTCTCTGGGCTGCGTTAAATCTGCGGTAAGGAAAGAAGGTGGTAGATCCTCATTCCTAGGATCTTTTACTCAGGTGTCAGGAGCTCCATTTCTTTGGAGGCTCGACTTTTGGTATGGTTCTCCTAGTGTTGTTGATGTTTTGTACATTCGAGGCATGACGGGGCCCTGTCCCGTCATAGTGTTACTCCTTCTTAGAGGCCTGTAGTCTTGTCATAACTTGGTTGTTTAAGGATGTAACTGTTCGGTTTTATGTACTTTTGGGGTAGCCATTTTGGGCTAGATTAATTATATCATTATGGTTGTTTATTGTGAGTTTATATTCCGCTGGTTTTCTCTGATGTTGTGTCACAAGGGTGCCCGGGTTAATGCAGTCACGCATTCGGTCAGTCGTGACAAAAGTGGTATCGAGCGATTAATCCTCGAAAAGTGTCTACAGCCGTATCTAGTAAGTCTTGATTATCGGTGTGTTGTGCCACATCTATAATGTCGAGGAGTGCGAGATATTTAGATTAGTTTCCATTCTTTCACTCTAAGATCGTGCAATAGAGTTGTGTTATAGGTTGCATTTCCTCTGACGTATTTTTTCCTGTATCAGTTATGCCTCCACGCAAGGCAACCGCGGCCCGGCGGCAAGCGATGAAGAACTACTAGTAGAGGGCAGGGTTACGAGCACGAGCCCGATCCTTATCGGATGAGGTGTTTGGACGGCGAGTTCTAACGCCGCCAACCCAAAGATGCGAGCGCGGCGGCAGCTGCGAGACCGCGGTACACGAGCCTCCGATCCAGCGGCGAGCGAGGATATGGGCTACTGAGAGATGGCCCGATTCTTGGTCGATCGTGGCGAACGTGAGGATAAGTGGAAACGGCGATTCACTTTGTACCGTAGTTCGACCTGAGCGCTAGCGAGGCGAGGACTTTTGAGTTGCGACCCACTGAGTTTTATGGGTCGAGACACGAGATGATCCTCTGGAGTTTATTCGCGATTCTGACGGATCGTGAGGGTGATCGGGGCCGAGACCCGATCGGTGGTATTAGGTTTGCATCGGTGCGGGGCGTGCGATTGGTAGTATGATTCATGGAAGCGTCGGGGAGCATGCGCTTCCAGTATTTGGGACGAGTTCTCGGGCGTTACAGCCATTTCTTGCCTCCGCAGATGAGAGGTCTCGCGATAGATTTTGACACCGAGGCGAGAGCGGGCGGTTCGGGAGTACAATGTGAGTTTGACTCATTAGCCAGTATGTGCCGCTTTGGTAGCGAACATGGAGGGCGAGTGCCGTATGTCACGAGACTCGATGATCACTTGGCCGAAGTTGCAGGAGTAGCTCTTCGGCCGGCATGGGCATTGCCGCGTGCGAGCATATGCACAGGTGTGAGAAACGCGGCCAGCGGATCGGCAGTGCTCGCGAAGAGGTCGACAGCAGGTCCTCTGGTAGTTTTAGGGTAGACAACCCAGCAGAACCAGTTTGCACCACGGCCGGTCGGCGCTCCTCCACCATCTTGGGACGTCTGAGTATTGGGGCGGGGCGGGGTTCGGGCCGGGTTCCCAGAGGACGAGTTCCCGTCGAATAAGGCCACCTATACCTCGGTGTGGTCGATGTGGCGATTGCCATTATGGGGTTGCCGTGTTACTCGAGCTTATTATTCTTGCGGCGGCGGGCCATTTGAGAGAGATTGTCAGGCGGGCGGCGGGAATATGATGGCTCGGTAAGCGAAGTCGATGGTCGGATCTTCGTCTTCGGTGGCAATGCGCCCGGAGGCGTGGTGTTCACGGGCCAGCGGTGCGGCGAGGTCGTGGCGAGGGTTCGATTCAGCGGTCCTCGAACGCATTTATGCTATGTCCACCACGGGACCGGAGGCGTCACGATGTCGTCGCAGTGCATTATTGGTTTCTTCTTTGTGATGTATATGCTTTGATAGATCCGGTTCTACCTTGTTCTATATATCTCCTCATATTTACGGTAGAATAGGGATAGAGCCCAGTCCATAGAATCTTTTGAGGTGGCTACGAGAGGTGCTTGGTGATAGTGAGCGGATATATAAGGCTTGCCCGGTGGTGTAGATAGTCGTCGGACTCTGCGACTTGATAGAGTTGGATATGACAGATTTTGATGTGATTATGGGTATGGATTGGCTAGCGTCTTGCTATGCCAATGTGGGTATGAGAGAGGTTAGTTCGGTTCCGGTTTCTGGTGGCGGTGATCAGTGGAAAGGGAATCTTGCGTGGCGATGGGTAGGTTTATTTCTTACCTCGAGGCTAGGAAGATGGTGCGGAAAGGGTATATTTACCATTTGGTTGGTGTTTGATATCGAGGTGAGATACCTAGGACCTTGATCGATTCGGTTGTTAGAGAGTTTTTGACGTATTCCCAGACGAGCTTGGGTATCCCTCACGAGAGGAGATTGAGTTTGCATCGATTTGGCGCGGACACTCGACCGATATCTATTCGCCATACGAATGGCACTGCCGAGTTAAAGAGTTGAAGGACCAGTGAAGGATTTCTTTGGAAAAAGGCTTTATCGGCCTAGTGTTTCTCCCCAGGAGCGCCGGTGTTGTTTGTAAAGAAGAAGGATGGGGCGCTGCGTATGTGTATTGATTACTGACGGTGAACAAGGTAACTATCAAACAGATATCCCTCCCGGGATTGATGATTTGTTTGACCGATTGCGAGTGCGAGATCTTTTCCAAGATAGACCTAGTGCAGTTACCATCAGTGCACGGTTAGAGAGGCGGATATCCCAAAGATCGCATTGGAACCGGTATGGGCACTATGAGTTCAGGTGATGTCTTTCGGATTGACCAACGCTCCGTGGTATTCATGGATTTGATGAATAGGGTGTTCGTGCCATTCTTGGATATGTTCGTTATAGTGTTCATTGATGATATCTTGGTGTATTCGCGCCAGAGCGAGCATCTGGATCATTTGAGGGCGGTATTAGAGTCCTCGAGGGCCGTGATTGTATGCCAAGTTCTCGAAATGCGAGTTTTGGGTTTGCAGTGGCTTTCTTAGGACATGTTATCGGTAGATGGTATTGGGTTGATACGGCTAAGATTGGCGATCGAGACTTGGCCTAGACCAGCTACACAGCAGTGCGCGCCTTCTTGGGCCTTGCGAGTTATTATCGGAGGTTTGTGGAGAAGTTTGCATCCGTATCGGCGCCTTTGACTAGGGTGACTCGTAAAGCGCCTACATTTGATGGAGCGGATGCTTGTGAGAGAGTTTCCGATTACTAAAGGAGAAATTGACGGCGCCCGCTTACTCTTCGGAAGGTTTAGAGGATATGTAGTTTATTGCGACGTGTCGGTGTCGGGCTTGGAGTGCGTCTTGATGCGGCCGCGGTAAAGTTATAGCTTATGCGTCTCGGCGGCTTAGGAAGCATGAAGAACTATCCCACGCATGACTTGAGTTAGCGTGATGATTCATGCCTTGAAAATGCGGAGACATTATTTATATGGAGTTCACGTGGATATTTACGGACCACAAGAGCCTCAAGTATATCTTCACCGAGGAGGTGAACTTGCGGCGAGGCGGTGGTTGGAGCTCTTGGGACTATGATGTTGATATTCTATACCGTCCGGAAGGCGATGTGGTTGCAGATGCCGCAGTAAATGCGTTCGATGGGTAGTATGCATGCGATGTACGCGCGAGAAAAAGGATATGGTCGGAGTTACATCACAGCGAGCCTTGGGGTTCGTTTGGTTGATTCGATAGTGATGGAGTTCGGGTTGAGAGGTTGCGAGTCTTCCATCGTCGAGGAAGTGAAGAGCGGCGATATGAGGATCCGATTAGTGCGATGTCGAGATGCGCTGTTGTTGAGAGAGAGTCCGTTTGAGGTGGCGCTGATGGGGTGCTAAGATTTGAGGCCGGTTGTGTGTTCCGATGTGTGCGAACCGTCGCCAGATTTTCAGGGAGGCCTGCGATGCTCGTTATTCTATTCATCAAGTCGACTAAGATGTATCATGACCTCCGTCGTGTATTGGTGGGATGGCACGAAGAGGGCGTTGCGAGTTCGTGGCGCGTGCCCCAATTGTCGGCCAGTCAAAGTTGAGCACGAAGCCGGTGGGCTATTGCGGACTATTGATATTCCGACTTGGAAGTGGGAGCGATAAATATGAATTTTATTACAGGGCTACCTACCACCGGAGGAAGCGTGATTCCATTTGGGTGATTGTCGACGGTGAAATCAGCCATTTTCTTCCGGTCCAGGCGGCGTTCTCGGTGAGGACTATGCGAATTATATATTAGAGAGATTGTGAGAGCACGAGTCGGTGTCGATTATATCGAGATAGAGAGCCGGTTCTCGGCTAACCTGAGGTCTTTTCAAGGATTAGGGACACAGTGAGTCTCGATCGCATTTCACCTCGGTGCGGACGGTGGCGCACTATCGACAGCGAGGATATCTTTGCGGGCTTGTGTTATTGTTTCGGGTAGGCTGGGAGGATCATTTACCTCTTGTGGAGTTTGCTTATAACAACGGCTACCATTCTAGCATTCGGATGGCGCGCCATGAGGCCTTATACGGGAGAAAGTGCGTGTCACCGATAAAGGTGATTCGAGGTAGGAGAAGTTCGATTAGTCGGGCGGACTTGGTTCAGTGATGATGGATAAGGTGAAGCTTATCGAGGCGGTTATTGGCGGCCAGTCGGCGAAGTCGTATGCGGTCGTGGCGTCGGCACTTGGAGTTTGAGGTACATGATTGGGTTTTCTGAAGGTGTCACCCATGAAGGCGTGATGAAATTTGGGAAGAAGGAAAACTTAGCCCAAGGTACATTGGGCCTTACGGTTGTCGGAGGGTAGGCAAGGTTGCCTATGAGTTGGATCTGTCCTATCTAGAGGCGAGACATCCGATGTTTCATGTGTCTATCTTTGCGGAAATGTATTGGAGACCCATCTAAGTACATCCGATTCATGAGGTTCGTGTAGAGGAGTTATCGTATGAGGAGAGTCCCGGCGATACTCGATCGTCGAGTTAGGCGATTACGGACAAAGGATGTGGCTTAGTCAGTCTTATGGCGGAGCGAGCAGAGAGGAGATGGCGTGGGAGCGGAGAGGACATGATGAAGAAATATTCTCACTTATTCCCTACACCTCCGTGTAACCTACTTTCCCCTTGTTAGTTTTGATTTAGCAATTATGCTTAAGTATTGTTGTAGCGTGGAGCGTCTTTATTTGCAAAGAGTAGTTAAGGCGTCTACGACGATTTGTGATTCGAGTAAGCCTAGAAGGAACATTCGGGACGAATGTTTCTAAGAGAGAATGTTATACCCCGTGGTTAGTGCAGGACATGATCGAAGTCTCAGTGCATGGCTGAGCGAGGCAGCGGCCGGAAGATCGGTCGAGATTTAGTTCAGGCCTTGGAAGCGGGCGCGGCGGAAAGTCCTAAGAAGCGCGAAGTTTGTATGGCCGATCGGCGCCTTGGCCAAGACAGGATCTGCGAGTTAGTGGAAATTTGCACTGTTTTATTCTAAAAGAGGTCATGGGTGGGTGACAAGTGTCCCCCCCATCTGAAATGTTGCATGCCTTATATTGACCAAGTCTTGAAGACTTGGTCATCTTTCATCTTTCATCTCTCTCTCTCTCTCTCTCTAAGCTAAAAAGCTCTCCCTTCTCTCTAGAAAATCAAGAGAAACTCCAAGCTTAAGGAAAATCTGAAAAGGGTGTTAAGAAGGAAAATTATTTGCAAGCTTGTGGAGGTTATTGTGGTGGTATTCTTGAAAAGGAGGCTAGCAAAAATTGTTGGAATAGTTTTGGCTAAAGCTCTAAGGTAATGATTCTTCCTTTATAATTAGTTTTTAGTGTTGCATGTTAAGAAGAAAGAACTTGTGGTAGTAAATAATGCTCTTGAGTCATCAGATGCAAGAAATGTGGTTTGGGTATGAAGGATTTGGCTAAGGAGGTTATGTGAGCATGTTGTAGCCTAAAAATTACCTTAAACTTGTTAAGATTAATTGTTATAACTTTTGGGGCAGAATTTTACACACCCAAGTTTAGGTGTGTGATCCCCTTTGTGTTGGTTTGGATGTTGGGCCTTAAATGTGGCGTTTGTCCTGTAAATATAAGTTGTCTTCCTCCATATGTAAAAAGGGAATTGAGTGTTAAAAATCGGCTTTTGAAAAGGTGGCAAAGTGAGTAGAAACGAAGGAAATGCTGCCCAATTTTTCATAGGAATTAGTAATCTTGAACTTGGAAATATTCTACTTTGAAACTAGAAGTTAATAAACGTATTATGGTCATTATAGGTTGACGTATTACGTGCGATAGTTGGAATTAACAAGTGGATTGACCGAAGAGGTATGTAGAGCTTTCCTATCTCTTGAGCATGAGTAGTTGTACCTGTGTAGTACGGTATACGTACAAGATTTGATAATCTTCACTTGTTTTGAAGTATATGATGCTTGTTTCGTTTTAAAGGTATAAGTCCCTTGGACATAGGGAAATGTGTTTGACTAACGTAAAATGTTAATATAACGGCTTTATGGGAAGTTGGTTATATTAGTTTGGGAAAAAGGTAAATAAAGAAGGGTTTACTTTACATAAAATAAGCAAGGGAAAAATGAGTTGAATTTGTGGAAGGTAAATTGTTTTAAGGCATTAATGGCCTAGGGTTTTAAAGGAAATGAAGTCACTTGATTTAGAAGCTTGGGATACTTTCTAAATGAAAAATTGTGACTTGTTTTGAAAGTGGTTGTGACATGATACTATGGGTATTAGTATCTTGGAAGTTTTATATAAAAGAGTCATTTCAAAAGGTTTACTGATGTGATACTTAGGTTAAATTTCCGGATTTCTCTTAAAAAGACATGTAGTGTCTTAATGAGCTAAAAGGAGAGGATTTATCTTAAGACTGTTCATAAAAAGTAAGAAGATGTCTTATCTGGTGTCTGTTATGATAAGCCGGTAGCGCTTATGTTACGTATACTAATGGTTGTCTTTGATTTATGTATTATTATTATCACCGAGTATTCGATGGCGTAGCGCATGTTATGTATACTAGCCGGTTGTCTTGATTTATGTATTATCATTGTTATTCTGCGTATTCCATGGATTTGCTACCCGTGATGAATCTGGCGCTTGTACTCATGCGGGCCCAGCTGAGTCCACGCGGTGAAATAGTCTCACGCGGGTGAAATAGTCCCATGCGGGTCCACAGATCCACGCGGGTGAAATAGTCCCACGCGAGCGGATGGCCATGCGGATCCACGGGATCCGTGCGGGTGAAACAATCCCGAGTAGGATTGCTTAATGATACTACGGCGAGAGATCTGTTTGATCACGAGCCTCTATTTTTATGCAAAGATTATTCTTATACTTGTTACTCTCATTGTTAGTAAGGCACAAAGCTGACATAATTTGATTTTTACCTATAACTTCATGTATTTTGGACTTATGATATTACTACGATATTTTCGATTTTACATACTTGTACGTTGTGTCGACCCCGCCGAAATTTGCGTTAAATCATGCAGGTAAGGAAGCGGTGGTAGATCCTCATTCCTAGGATCTTTTACTCGGTGTCGCGAGCTCTATTTCTTCTGAGGCTCGACTTTTGGTATGGTTCTCCCCGCGTTGTTGATGTTTTGTACATTCAGGGCATGACGGCCCCCGTCTCCGTCATAGTGTTACTCCTTCTAGGCACGTAGTCTTGTCATAACTGGTTGTTTAAGGATGTAATCGTCGGTTTTATGTACTTTGGGGTAGCCATTTTGGGCTAGATTAATTATATCATTATGGTTGTTTATTGTGAGTTTATATTCCGCCGTTTTCTCGATGTTGTCACGCGGTGCCCGTTAAGGCACCGGCCATGCATCCGGTCGGGTCGTGACAAGTTTGATGTGTGTGATGGTATGTACTCGCCGGACATCGCGCGACGTTGTCAGAGTAGTTAGCAGTTTCTCCATGGAAAGGACCCTTTAGGAAGCCAGCGGCCGATCTTCGATACTGCGCGAAGCTCCAAACTTGTCTTATGCTTCAAGAGATCAGAGCTGATTCTGAAAAGTTATGTGGATGAAAATGGAGTCCAAACTGCAGAAGTATATGAAGGAACCTCCAAACTTGCAAGGATACCTATTTTCATGCGGAGGAGTTGTTTCTCGCACCAAACCGCAGAATGTGTTTCTTTCTATGACGTACGAGTATATCACAACTATGGAAGCAGGGAAGGGGATGCTCTAGATGAAGAATTCATTCAGGAACTCGGTTTGAAGCAGGATCAATCGGTGGTATTTTATGATAGTCAAAGTGCTATTGACTTGAACAAGAATTTCACTTATCATTCTCGAATGAAATATATCAACGTGTACGCAATGTGATAGAAGACAAATTGATGGAGTTAAAAAAGATTCATACGGATAAGAATGTGACTAATATGATGACCAAAGTGGTTCCCAAAGAGAAGCTTGAGCTTTGTGTGAAACTCGATGGGATGAGCTCTACTCTATCTGAAGAAATGGAGGTACCTCCTTCAAGTGAATGAGACTAGAGGGGAGATTTGTGGGGTCCAACCCCATTAATTAAGAAAGTTATTTTTCTTTCTTTTGAGATTTTCAAAGGTCTGTAGATTTGGCCAACCGGCCAAAATGTTAAAATTGTTGTCACTTGCTTATGTCATCAATGACATTAGCATGGTAGTCTTTCCCTATAAGAAGAGGTATTCCGCTCATTTGTTTGACACACCAAAAACACATATAGAGAAAGAAGCAACTCAATAGCTGTGGAGAGCATTTCACATATTGTATATAATAAAATAGAGAGTGGGAACAATATTGTAGTGAGATGGAAAATCAAAAGAGAGTTATTTTTTTATTGTGTAGTGGTCTTAGGAGTATTGTACTCGGGATCACTAGTGTAAAATTCCTCATTATAGTGGATTACTTTGCTCCTCTCTGGCCCGTGGTTTTTTCCCTTACTCAGAAGGATTTCCACGTAAAATCTTGGTGGCATCATTGCTTTTTTCATCCTTATTGATTAACCGTATATTAGTGTTCGCTTTTATTACTCATATACGCCGTAAATATTATTCCATAGTGCAAATATTATTTTTAGATGAGTGTGATAATTAAAGTGTTTAATATTTATTTTTGCTAATCATTTACATATAAGTAAAATTTATTGACCAATTATCAACACTTGGTCGGTAGATTTAGGTGTAGAATGAGAATAAGAGGAATTAATCTCAATATTCCAATATATGTTGCTTGGGGTGGCCTATAAGACATGCACCAAATCTAAACTATAATAACAATTTGGAAATAAATTTTTGATAAGTACAAAATCAGGAACTTATACAGATCCAATTAGTTACACTCGTTTCGTTACATAAACATAAAATTGTCTACCTCACAAATGTGAAATAAATCACATAACCCAACTTCTGGACGTTCTCACAAATCCATTCAGTTAGGGTGTTTCTGTTCCGAAGAAAAAAAAAATTGCCCAAAATATTTTTCTAAAAAATAAGTGATTTTCTTACCCTTTTTTTATAGTTTGGTGAGTAAGCAAAAGGTATTATCCCAAGAGTATTCATATATTTCTTCTGTCCTAATTTATATTACACATTTTTCTTTGAGTCAACTCCAAAAAGAATGACACGTTTTCTTATTTGATAACAATTTAACTTTAAAATTTAGCTTAACGAGATAATTTATAACCACACAAATATTTTTGACTTGTTTTAGACCATATAATTCAAAAATCTTCCTTTATTTCTTAAATTTCATGCTCAGTCAAACTACATCATTGGGACGGAAGGGTACAATTCAGGCCAACACTATACATGCGGGGCGGGTGTTAGGTGGCGGGAAATTAACAATCAACAACGTGAAACTCTAATCTCCCATAATATTTAACAATCAATATACATGCGGGGCGGGTGTTAGGTGGTGTTAGATGGCGGGTGTTGTGTGCACCTCGCCCGTTTCATCGAATATTTGTTAAACTCTAATCTCCCATAATATTTACTCACTTCATTAACAACTAAATTACACCCTTTATTGTGCATTTTGCATGTTACTGTGCGCATTAAGTTGTGAGAGTGCAGTGTCACGTGTTTAGCATGAGAGCCGACTTGTCCTAGACCTACATCTCTCTGCAGTTAATTCTCTCACCTTTGGACAGAGAACAAAATGTCTTGGAGCCATAGTATAGTTATATGCCTATGACCTATGAATCACGAATTTGGGCCGTGGAATCATTGACTTATGATTGTGTCACGACACACTGCCACACGGACGAAGCTAGAATATTAGTTACAAATTCAGTAACACCCAGTAGCTTCGGTCAAAATCTTATAGTTGTGTTAATAAATTCACTTAATATGTATAATTAATTTATCCATAATCTAGAAGTTGTCTTTTTTAGATTTCAGAATCCATAAACTCAAAATTCTGAATTCGTCTTTGGCTGCCAACACCACGCCAAGGGGTGTAGCCCTCCCTGGACCCTGCATAAACGTGGATGCGCTTTCGTGATACTTTTTCTTTGGGAGGGAGAAAGGAAACTATTAAATCTAAGCTTAGCAGAAGAAGCACAATGGATCATGAAACCTTAAGGTGAAATATAGATAAGATGATTCATTGGAACCAAAGTCACATAATTTTTTGAAAGAATGGTGGAAGGACCAGAAAGTAACAGGATAAAGTATATGGTAAAACCAACATAGACTAATCATTAGATCTAGATATCAAGAACCGGTTTTTAATAATGGTTAAACTAAACACATGGTCGTGTTCAGCACCCCAACTCACCTTCTATCATTTGGATGGGTTAGTTAATCGATTACAAGATATCCAACTAGTTCATGTTCCCTTTTGTCATTTTTCACCAATCACAGCAAGCAAGGAATAAAGACCAACTCATTATTTCTCCACATCATTTTTTTTAATTCAAAATCTAAGTGACTAGAAGATTCACAGATTGCAACTGTTGTTCATTGTTTTTTTTTTTTGCTAATATTCAAAGTATCAATATTCTACATATGAATGACTAATATCATGGCCTATCAACAAAGACAAACATTACAATTTGGAAATTGGTGATAGGCATGATGGAACCTTATGCAGTAACTCCCAATCATTGCTCAAGTGAAAGATTATATGAAACAGAGGGAATCTAATAGGACTCTCTACATACAAAAAAGAATTGGAAATTTCACACCACACAATCCATCAAACTAATAAGCAAAGATACTTTTTCTACAGACTTACTCTCACAGCAAATCCCAATTGAATCGAGGTTGAGCAGAAGAAGCATGATTATTGTTATTGCTTGGCGCCGTCATTGGGTAATGATCCAGTAGTGACCCTGGCGCGGGATCAAATGTTTCCCACTGTGTAGTTATGACAACAGAACCCGAGGGTGAGTGCCTCGGTGACTGCTGATGTTTTTCTTGCACAGGAGAATGGGTGAACGAGTGCCTGCTGCCGTTCTGGTTTTGAACGGGCGATGATGCTTGCTCGTTTGAATACCTACGCTGGTGCTGGTGACGATGTTGTTGAGGAGACGGGGAGGATTCCTGTTTCGGAATGTGATTCCCGTTGCTAGACACTGAGTTTTTTATCTTCAACATATCTAGTGTTTCAACATATTTTTGCACCCTTTTCACCTGTGTAACAGAAACAAGTTTTAGTCCATTCCTAAAGCAATGAATCGAAAAGCTGTGCAGAATTTAAGCTAATTACCTGCATTTTTCTCTGCAATTTAACATCACCTTCAGCTACAATTCCATCCAATTTAAGTAGTTGATTCATCAACAACTCAATCACATTCACCAAATCCTTCTCTACAACTTTTGCACCTTTGGAAATTATTGTTTGGAACGCAGACACCTAAGCAATCCAAACATAAATATAAGCATACTATACCAACACAAATATCTTACACTAACAAAAAAATGAAATTAGCTACGTAACCTTTTCATAATCCATTGCTAATATTTAGCGACGGATTTTAATGTTTAGCTACAGAATTTGTTCGTCACTAATTCTTGTTTTTCTACAGTGTTAGCTATCTCAAAGCCTAAGCCAATAAAAAATGATTTTACTCATATACAATGACAGTACAAACAATTTAACATGTTACCACAGATAACCCGTCTTATTTTTCAGATTACTAATTTCACCTATTATGAAACATTACGTGCAGTAGGTGACCTGATAATTATATAGAAACTAAAATCATAAAATAAATTATCTCTATGCACATTACTAATTGTAACACAACGGGATCGAATCATCGAAAAAGGAATTGTTACCTGTCCAGAAAGCCTATCGATTTCAAAACTGATGTCCGATAAAGATTTAGCAGCTTTCTCCATTTTGGCACTCATTCTCATCTCAAGATACCGTTTCTCTTGGCTAAGTGGATCTTCAAGTAAAACAATTTTTGACTTATCCTTAACACCAGAAATATCAAGGAACGCATTGGTGTCCCTTTCTTTGTCTTTGTACAACAGCTTTTGATCTTGATGGTGCAGCCCCGTTGGACCCGTTAACATCTTCTTCAATTCCCCTCAATTCCATCACGCCAATTCACAAATAATGCTAAAAAAATAATAAACCAAAATACTCCTATCCCAATTATACGGGACACATGAGCTGAATTTGGACATAGAAGCTTTGAGTTTTTTTTAAATAAAATTTACATATTCAGAAATCAGGTAAAGAAAAATACTATAAATTACAATAATTAACAAGTTAAATTTATATATTCGAGAACTAAGTAAAAAAAAATTATAAATTAACAATTTAAAAGACATATAAAAAACTTGATAAGTTTTCACTTACCGAAGGTTGCTTGAGGACTGATGTTAATTTCGTGATAAATTGAACCATACTTGACCCGGACCCGAATAGGTGGTGGAGGGGGATGGTTTTCCGAATCCGGGTTACGTTTCTGGACCAGCATTCCACCAGGTCGGACCTCCCACTCGTTTTCAGCGGCATCGGTGGTATTGGTCTTCATTTGCATCATTTGTTTTTGTGTAATTAAAGAAAAAGTGACAGAAAATATAAAGAAAAATGATTTGAGTATATGCTGACGTTTCAAAGCATTGACTTGAGTTCAGATAACCCAAAAATCCAAAAGCCAGTTAGAAACAGTTGTAATGTAGTGTTGTGTAGTTTAGCGCCACGCGTGAAGAGAGAGAAAATAATACACGCGTGAAGACTTTCCAGCTATCACATTTATTTACTTGAGTTAATCTACCGTCTTAAAATCAACTGACCGTGATATCACTTTTATTTACTGCTTTAAGGAAAGAAAGATGGAAGACCTGAAACAAAAAATAAATTCTAACCGGAAAATCGAGAAGATAAATTGGACTATAGTCTCTCTCCCACAGTAAATTATGTTGCACGTTTCAAAGTTTTGCTTTTGGGAGCAAAATGCGAAATTCTCATTGCGCCCCACCAGCCTCCGACCGACAAAATCGGTGGAGAAAGGAATCACGATATTCACGCTACTGTGCGAGACACATTGTCACATGCGCGCGAGCCATCTCACAAAGAAGAAATGAACTCTACATCGCATCACTGCGCCAATCTGCTTTGTTAATCACCCAACCAACTGAACTACACCCATTTACACTGAACTGTTTGGTCAACTTCATTGAAGTATTTATACTTTCTATTTTCACTCTTTCAAACAGAAATTTATCACTTAGGTATTTCCTTCGTTATTTAATAGTAATACTACACCTAATTAAAGTACTACGTCAACGTACCACTGCCAACACCTACGTCACAATGGTTTCTGTAAACGTGTCATTTTATTGGACCATTAAAACCCGACCCGCATTTGACTGTGACTGTATCTTTAACCTTTCCTCTCTTGGAAGCCATGCCAATCTCCACCGACACTTTGGACCGCTGGATGAACGCAGCTTTTGTTTTAAGTTCCACGAGACAGTTTTTGGATCGTGGATTTGATTCCCACGTGGTCCTCAATTGGTGATCATTTTTCAATGTTATTACCGTGGTCCGATGGAAATTGTTTGTGTGAATATATAAAAGGTCGATGAAGAGGGGCGGTCGTTAGTCTCTTTTATTTTGAAAGAAATAATCATTTTGATTATTTTCACCTATGAAAAGTATATATACCAATTTATAATTTCTATAATAGAAAAATCATATTTTTATTCTATCCTTAAAATTTTATTCTACTTGTATAATAATTATACAATTATGATAAGTGTACAATTCTAATTTAATTATAACTAAACTACCAAAAGTAAGACAGTAAACTGTGATATACACGGTATGATTCATACCGTGTATACCACGGGAGTTAGCAACCCATTTGTCCATTCTTCCTGTGATATACATGGTGTATATCACGGGTATTTATCACATCTTCACAGTCATAGCGGGCGGTCTTCGGACGCTGAAACTGTCCCTAAAATCTTCAAATATAATTGATGGAAGGCCTTTGGTAAATATGTCTGCAATTTGATACCTGAAAGGGATATGTAGGACACGTACTTGTCCACGAGCTACCTTTTCACGAACAAAATTGATATTCATCTCAATATGTTTAGTGCGTTGATGTTGAACCGAATTGTCAGAAAGGTATATAACACTAACATTATCACAATAAACCAATGTAGCTTTATGAACTAGAAGGTGAAGCTCTAAAAGGAGATTACGGAGCCACATGACTCAGAAACCACATTGTCATCCCTCGATACTCGGTCTCTACACTAAAGCGTGATAAGGTAGTTTGTCGTTTGGCAGACCATGAGACCTAGTTATCACCAAGAAACATACAATAACCAGACGTAGAGCGTCTGGTGTCCGGACAACCACCTCAATCAGCATATGTATAAGACAAGTGTAGAAACCGACGACAGATATAGATGTAAGCCATAATCAAAAGTGTCTTGGATGTAGCGGATAATGCGTTTGAGCGTATTCATGTGCTGAATCCAAGGATCATGCATAAACAAACAAAACTGCTAATAGCATACGTAATATCAAGTCGTGTAAAAGTGAGATACTGAAGTGTCCCTGCAAGACTGTGATAGGTGCTGGTCTTCGTGAAGGCGTCGGGCGCAAAGACCATGATTCGGTTTAGTGTCAACCGGCGTAGAAGTAGACTTACACGATATCATACCAGCTCGCTCAATAATATCAGCAACATACTTTCTCTATGACAAGAACAACCCCCTACATGACGAGTGACAACAATACCCAAGAAATAACTCAAGAGTCCTAAGTCTTTCATAGCAAACTCAGAACTGAGTAGTGTCATGACGGACCGCCGCAACACATCAGATGAGACAATCAAAATAATATCATCCACATACAACAGAATATAGGTCATAGAAGATCCACGATGATAAATAAATTGTTACACCTCATAAATTTAAGTCGATAATTAGAGAACGTAATTAAGGAAGTAAGATTTGAATATTGGATATAAAGTATATTTATATATGCTAATCCGGAAATTAGTATACAAAAGATATGATCCCGGAATAATTTTATATACAACAAATGTGGTATGGACTTAGTGTCGTGTATAATGTGATTAGGACATGGAATTTTCAGACTTTATATATAGGATTGATTATGCGGGAGATTAATTAATTGTGGAATTAATTTTTAGTGGAAGGAATAATAATTAGTGGATAATTTTAGAGATTTGTTCCCTAAAAAACTGTGGGCATGCACACTTATTAATTGTTAGCTTTCATGCTCACTGAGACCAACATGTCTCACTCATTCTCTAACTTTTAATTCAAAACTACACATTCACCTATCTCTCCCAACCTCTCCAAACAGATTTCTATCTCTTCCATGGCTAAGTGAATACTACACCAACTCCTTCTTCCTAGATTAAACTATTCTACTAAGTCTAAGCCAAGTGAAGCTTCTAAAACAGTGGGTCACGACAGTGGATGCCGAGAAACTGCCTCAGATTTTAGCCCAGAAACGTTAGCATTTGAGATGAATTATTTTGGAAGAAAGACATGTAAGAATGATGGATTAAACTTGTAGAATACATGCATGTCATTTTGGGTTGAAGAAATTGTGAAAATGGTGCAAAATGGATGGAGCAGTACCGATTTTTAGGGACTATTTTGGGCAAACATTAAGGTAAGATTTCTTCCTCTTGTAGTATAATCGAGTCGCATGATGTTGTAAATTAAGGAATGAACTTGTGTTAAGAGAAACTTGGAATTAAGACAACGACGCGAAAGGGTGTTGGTGTGGTTTACCAATTTTGAAATTTATTTGGTATACCTTGAATTTGATTGTTGTTATTGTTATCATTGTCACTAATCAGATGTTGAAATTGAAGGAAATCTTGACATTTAAAGTTGTATTTGGTTACATGAAAGTATTGAAATATGAAATTGAATTTTAAGGAGGTAAGAGAAGAATTGGGAAATTATGTTGTTGTTGGCCGAGACTTCCATGAGATTGTTGGACGTGGTTGTCTCATTTTAAAGGCTGTTTTGGTAAGATTAGAATGCTGAAAATTTAAATTATGAACATGTATATACGTTGTGGTAATTGCTAATACATGTCTTAAAGGAATTAAAGTGTAGAAAGGTGTAATGTTGCAATCTATAAGACTTGCACTCTTGTTGTCGTTGCTAGAATTGATGGACTTTTTTAAAGTTGTTTTAATATGGTTTAAGGGGCTGAATTAACAAGAGAAATATGTGTATTAATCACCTTGGTTGTTGTAGTTGTTGTCTCCCATGAACGTAAAGAGAAGGAATGTATTACGATGACGTATATGGAATATTTTGGATTGTTTTGGTTATATCTTTAAGTTGCATCTTGTTATTGGTATTATTGGTTTTGTTTGTAAGTTGTGGATGTGCATATAAATAGGGAAGGTGCTGCCCAAATTTCTATAGAAAAGAGAGTCGTCATTCGATATAACTTACGCTAGAAATCATAGAGTTGACGAACGAATTACTATTGTTATAGGTTGAAGTGCTAATTGAGACGTATTCTAAACATTGAGTTGGTTAGTTCGACAATAAGGTATGTGAAACTATCCTTTCTTCTTTTTTGGCATGACTTATATAAAATGAGTGTACGGCGGACGTACATGATTCTATTGAATCCTAATTCCTAATGATATGTGAATGATAGTGTCTTTGATTTTTCAAATGATGATTTAAAATGATACATGATATGATAGTGTCTTTTATTTAATCCATTGAGAGTCAAATGATGATTTAAATTGCATATGGTTTCTCATGATACTCTATTCGTTCCTGATGTGATTATATCATTTCACCGAGTTCTGGACCGATCCATGTTCGTGCACATCCTTACATTGTTCTACCGAGTCCCATAATGGGTCGGGATACGTTATATGTATATATATGATGATTCCATAGACATGCATCTATGACGATGATGAGCTCATCGAGTCCCAGAATGGGTCGGGATACGTTATATGGACAGGTATCCATGATTATGATGATTTCACCGAGTCTCTCACTAGAAGGTCGGGATACGTTATATGCATATAGATACTATGATTCTATGGACATGCATCCATGATTTTGATATGACTCTCATTTTTATAAGGCACAATTGACTCATTTTTATATGGCACATTTTTATTTTGATTATTATACTTGTCTCATGACATCTTTTGGCCAGTGATGATCTTATTTATAATATTTCATGTTTTACATACTCAGTACATTATTTCGTACTGACCCCCTTTCCTCGGGGGATGCGTTCATGCCCGCAAGTACATGTACTCAGTTTGGTGATCCTTCAGTCTAGGATTCCTATTCAGTTGTTAGGAGAGCTCCATTGATTCGGAGCTTAGTCATTTTGGTACATAACCTTATTTTCGGACTTATGCATATTTAGGGGCACGACGAGGCCCTGTCCCGTCATATTTCATTATCGTATTCTTAGAGGTCTGTAGACAGGTATAGGTGGTAGATGTGTATTCGGATATGTGTATGGTTGTGATTCGTTTTGGATATCTCTATGTACAGTGGTGGCCTTGTCGGCTTGCCTATTTTATTATATGATTTAGCTGTGACTCCTCGGGAGATAGGTTTATCACCGATGCTTATATTATCCTTGGTATCCGTGTGATTATATGTGACAGATGGGTATAAGGGTGCCCAGGTAGGGCACCGGGTCACGGCCCATCGGGTCGGATCGTGACATAAATAGTGAATTATCATACCTGCTGTGCGAGAACTCAATAATAGAGACATAGTCAGCAAACCGCTTATACCAAACGTGTGGGGCCTTCTTAAGATCATCTAATGATTTTTTCAACAAACAGACATGATGTGGATAATTGGGATCTCGAAAACCCAACGGCTGATGCATGTATATAGTGTCCTTCTCCTTAAGATCATCATGTAAGAAAGCATTATTCACATCTAAATGATTAATGGGTCATGCTTTCGAAAGAGTCAAACTGAGAACAGTGTGAATGGTAGCCGGTTTGACCACTGGACTAAATGTCTCACCACAGTCCACACCAACATGTTGAGTCTTACCATTACCTACAATACGAGCCTTATGTCGCGCAAAAGAACCATCAGAATTATCTTTATGAGTCCATAGGTCGAATAATATTAATACCAGAAGGACGGGGGACCAACTCTCATGTCTTATTTGAAATAAGAGCATCATATTCGTCGTTCATAGTCAATTTTCAATTTGGGTCATTTAAGGCAAACACGTGGTTACGTGGTAGAGGGGGTTTAGAGACATTAGAATTTAGATTAAAATATCTTTTGGTTTAAACATACCCCATACCCCATTGACTACGAGTGACCAGTCGATGACTTGGGGAAGAATTGGGTGGATTTTGAGAAGAATTCGGATGGGGACCAGCTAGCAGATGGCCGTGGATCAAGCGAGGACCGAGATCGAACAACGTCAAGATTGGGTTGGGCCACCGCCCAATAGCCGAATCGAGCGTAAATCAGCGCGGATAAGTCTGATAAATGGTGGATAACATACGGGGATACATCGTCATCTAAAAAATTATACGAACTAGGCACGGGACTGCTTACTTTTGCAAACGGGAATTGAGTTTTATCGAAAATAACATGGCGACAAATAATTATTTTATTGGACGATAAATCAAAACATTTGTAACCACAATGATTAGATGAATAACCCAAAAACAAACAAGGGGTAGAACGGGCTTAAAGTTTGTTAATTGTAGTTGACGGAAATAGTGGATAACATAAGCACCCAAAGACCCTAAGATGTGAATACGGATGAGTCTTATTATATAAAATTTGAAGAGGAATATGTCAAACCTTTGATAGGAAGTATGTTAAGAAGATACGTAGCCATTTGTAGAGCATGATGTCAAAAGGAAGGGGTACGGAAGCATGGACCAACAAAGTTCGGACAATAATATTAATGATATGAATTTTTCGTTCGACTTTCCCATTCTGTGAGGATGTATGAGGACAAGAGAAATGAAAAACTATGTCATGAGAGTCACAAAATCCCGAAACAATCCATTATCATATTTTTTCCATTATCACATTAAATATTTTTTATTTCCCGATCAAATTGTGTACGGATGAATGCTCTAAATTTTAGGAACGTAGAAAAAATTTGGCATTTTTTCGCTAACAGAAACGACCATAAAAATTAGAATAATCATAAAAAATATAACATAATAACGATGACCTGCAGAACTTAAAACGGGAGATGTCCATAAATCGTTATGAATAATATCAAATGACATTAAAGTACGAGAAGTAGAGGCTACAAATGGTAATCTAACATGTTTTCTTAAAGGACAAGATTGACAATTGGAGTACTACGCGTACCCTTACAAAAAATAAAATTATTTTTATGCAAGAAAGAAATAATGGAGAACCCAGGGCGACCCAAACGTGCATGCCACAAGAAAGGAGCTAGAGGTGCAAAAGGAGATGGCAAGGCTTGACTGGAGAGACTAGATACGGGCGTGAGAGGATAAAGATCTCACCTACTATCACATCTCATGAGAGGTATCCCCGTCTTGAATCCTTCATAGAAATTGTGATGAAGGACTTGATGCGAGCGTGAACTTTGAACAGTTCGGCCCACGTCGCGTATTAGACGTTTTCTATTTCAAGAACGATAGGGATGTGGTTCTTGATGTTAGAAACAGTAAGGACAAGGTGAAACGTGTTCTTAGCCATAACAACAACTCAAGACATGACATAGGAATTTTGGAAGAAAATTTGGGAAGAAAAAAGGGAAGGAAGTGCACGGAACCCGAGAGTAATGTCTCAGAAATCGAGGCACGAGAGAAAGAGTTTGAGAGATGAAATATATGACATAGACTTCTGATACCATGAAAGAAATAATCCCTTGATTATTTAATTAATGAAAGAGTATCTATACAATTTACAATTTCTATAATAGGAAAATCTTATTCCTATTATACTCTCAAAACCTTATTCTACTTGTACAATAATGGTAAGTGTACAACTCTATTTTAATTACAACTAAACTACCAAAAGTAAGCCATTAAACCGTGATACACACGGTATGAATATATCGTGTCTACCACGGAAGTTAACAACCCATCAACAACCCATTTGTCCATTCTGCCTGTGATATACACGGTGTATATTCCGTATATATCACAGGTATTTATCATATTTATTGAAAGCTTTATTATGGAGTAAGTAGTATTTTATTTCCATAATTAATATTTCTTCCATCTCAATAAGATTGCTCATGTTTCTAGTAGGAGTGTCAAAAACATGTCATTTTTTTGTATGAAATATCAATAAGGGATTGCTCTACCGTAACTAAAAAAATTGCGTTCAAGCCTGAATAGAAAATTCTTATATTATATACCTAGAATTAATCAGAGGCAGAGTAAAAAAACGTTAGTTTATGAATTTTAAATCACAATTTTTTAATTTACTGAATTTAAAATAAATTATTTTTATTTATTAAATATTTTTTTAATCAAAATACAAAATTTGGGTCAAAGTTATTGAGTATTCAGAATCTGTAGGTTTAAGGCTAGCTCGTTATAATTTATTTCACCAAATTTTTGAAAGGACAAATGTATTTATTTAAAAAAACACTTGATTCAGATGTCCAGTCACCATTTTGGTGAAATAATAAGTATTTTTGAATAATAGTCGATTTTTTTTTTTTGCTATTAAGTAAAAGCGAATAAAATAGGTTTTTACGAAAAAATAAGTGCTTTTGATTTTTTTAGAACAAGTTATACCCATATCATAAGTTCATTGACCAAATTAATTAGTTGTAAATTTCTTTTTCATAATTTGACATTTGAAATATACTTTTGAAAATATTGATCAAACACAAACTACTAACAAAACACTTCTCAAACTATTTAACCAAACACAAATGACTACTCTCGATTCAAAATATTTTTTAGAAAGTACCAATTTGTGTTTAGATAGTGTTTTTTCGAATATCCAAACGATAAACAATTTTAAAATTGTTAATCTGTTGACTTAGTGGATTTCAAATATCAAATAATTTTACAAAAAAGTATGAATTCAGCGTGATTCTTTAATTCTTCTAAAATAAAATAATTAAACAGATTCAATAATTGCGTAACAAGTAATGTAACTTATATTTTTTATAGTTTAAATTTAAAACATATCGTAAAAGATGTACGTAACTTAAAAATATTATCACTCCATAAATGGTAATGCTGTCAGACAAATTAAGACAAAAGAAGTATGAAAGTATACTATAATATACACCGCATATACAATGCCTTTTGTATACCATGTACACGAAAATCTAAGATAATTTGGAGACCGTGATATACACGGTATATACAACCGTGTATATCTATTTTTGGTAATATGTTATTTGTATTTAATTAGCATTATACACTTACCATAATTGTAGAATTCTTGTTCAAATAGAATAGAGTTTTGGGAGTAGAATAGGAATAGGATTTTTCATATTTTGGATATTGTAAAGTGTATATATACTCATTCATTAATAAAAATAATCAAGGGATTATTTCTTTCATGGTATCAAAAGTCTAGGTCCAAATTTACTTCTCAATTTTCTCTCTTCTGCCACGGTTTCCGTGTCCATTCTCAAAATATGTGCTGCCTTACCTCATCTATTCCTAAATTTCCTTCTCTAATCCCACTTAAATTATTGTTCTTTCGTTATATCTACATCGAAGAACGTGTTTCAGCTGATATTTCCAACATCAAGAACCACATCTCTATTGTTCTTGAGATGGAAAAAGTCCAATAAATGACGTGGGCAAAATTGTTCAAAATTCACACATTCTCACATTAAGTCCTCCATCACATAGTTTCTCCAGCACCTGGCACAACTAATGTACCTACCCCCGAGGAGAACCCTCAGTTATGGATAACTCTTGATGCTACCGTCCTTCAGTAGATTTACTCCACTATTTTTACCTACCTTTTTACAGACGATCATTGAACCAGACACTACGGCTATGACTATCTGGAATAGATTGCGTGATATATTCCAGGATAACCAACATTTCCGCGTTATCACTCTTGAGCAAGAATTTTCACAAGTCAGCATGGAAGATTTCACGAATGTTTCAACTTATCAGAACGCTCAAGGACTCGACTTTGACAAACTCCGTAATGTTGGAGTGTCTGTTACCAATAATCGTCTTGTTCTACAAATGGTTGCAGGCCTATCTGAGGCCTATATTGGCGCTGGGACTCTACTCCCCATCAAAGTAATTCACTTCCCCTTTTTATCAAGCTCGTCCGCTTCATGTTAAGTCGCTTGACTAAGGCGCGCCATCGCGCAAGTTTCGTGGCGATGATGACTACGTCCGATAACTCACATAGTTTTACTGACAATTCAGGCCAAAACCGCAACAATAATGGCGGCAAGAAGGATCAAAACTGTAAAAATAATGATAAAAATCGTGGCGGCGACAACAGAGGCGAACAAAACAGTATCACCGTCGGTAGTGGGCCTCGGGGTACTAGGCCCCATCCCTCCTGGTGTCAACCCTGGCCCCTTGGCAGTGGGCCTAGACCAGCGGCCAGTTGTTACACCCCGAAATTCCAGGACGAGTATATAAGAATGTACGTAAGGATACAAGACTTGAAAATTTGAACGAAGGAAAGATTTGTTATTCTTAAGGAAAATTCTTCCGAACCTCGGAAAGGAAAAATGGTTGTTAATGAGAATTGAGTTCTCAAATTCGTTATTTAAGACTTATGGAATTTATCGAAATTATGAAATTTTATTTTCGGATTTGGTCACGCCACTCGAAATTTTACGCTTCGTACCCATGGTTTTCGATATTTTGACCAATTATGGAAATTTCGAGAAATGAAATATTGTAGACCAATCGGGGGCGACACGTGTCACCCCCACATGGACATGTTTGGTCGAAATTGACCAAGTCAATTGGGCCAAATTGGCTTGACATTGTTGACTAAGATCTCATCCACACATTTGTTTTAATCTTGGCCCTTGGTTGTAGTATATATCACCTACTAGTGCAAGACTAGTTTTCAACACTTAGAAAAATCAAGAGAAATAGGTGTGTCTTCATAGGAGCTCTCGGCCAAGCTCACAAGTAGAGAAAGAAATTCTTCAATCTTGCTTCATAAATCTCAATATTCAAACCCAAGATCCCTAGAGGTATTCTAAGGATATCTCAACACAAAAATCCCGGAAAAACTACGTTTTTACGTTAGTCGCAACATGAAAACCTAAGGGGGTTTTCATAGTTGGAGTTGGAACTTGAAGAGGAGTTCTTCATAAGCTTCTAAGGGTTGCTTAGAGTGGATTGGAACGTCGAAAAGAGGAGCTAAAGTTGCTAAGGATCGACTTTAAATCTTGGATTAAATTTGGGCTTATCGAGGAAATAATCTTCATCTCCTTAGTGTAATTAGAAATTACATGTTGTAATAGTTGAGAAATAAGCATGTGATATTTAGGATGAAGATTGAAAAGATTTGGACCTTGTTAAGAGCTTAAAACCGAAAATGGTATGTTAGCCGTTAAGATTGTAAGACAATTTGGTCGATAGTTACAATCGTCGCATGTTAAATAAGAAAGGATTTATAGTTGTTATAATTGTTACAATATATATAACATGTTGGAATAACAACTTGGATTGAAAAGGAATTGAAAGGAAATTGATATTGTTGTTGCATCGATCAGAAATGAGAATGGCATCAATATTTGACTAATTGATATTAATTGTGGGGCATAATTTTGCACGTCCTATTAGGCGTGTAATCCCCTTTGGTTAGCTGAATTGTTGAGCCTTAAATGTAGCATGTTTGGTTATTGATTTCGGGCCTTGAAAAAGGTGGAAAAGTACGTAGAAACAAATGAAGTGCTGCCAAATTTTCCGTAGAATAAGAGATTTTATACTTAGAATTATTCTACGATAGAATGCTAGAAGTTGATAGACGTATTATGGTCATTATAATTTGACATTATACGTGCGGCGTATTCAACCTAGCGAGTGGATTAAGTCGGAAAGGTATGTGGAACTTTCTCTATCTCTTGAGCATGATGTGTTATAAATGTATAGTACGGTGACGCATTTAGCTTTAAATAAATTCGGCTTTGTTTTTGGTATCATTGCCTTGATTGAATTGTCCAAGTTGGTTGAGTTAGAGAATTAACTCACTTGATTTAAAATGATGAAAATGCCTTAGTTGTCTAAAACATAAAGAGTTATAATGGCTTTATGGGAAGTTAGTTATAACGGTTTTATGGAAAGTTAAGAGAGTGATCTACTTGATTTAAAGGCATAAGATGCCTAGGTTGTGAAAGTAGAAGTGTTTGGTTTTAAAAAGCTTTGAATTGAATTTCTAAAGGTGTAGTAACTTGATTTAAAAAATAGACATACATTGATATTACGGGTGTTAGTATCTTGTGGTTGTTTCATGAAAATAGTCATTTTCAAAGGAGTTGAAGCACGTAGTACTTTGGGGTTAAATTCTCTGATTTGACGTGACATGCTAGTGCCTTGAGTTTTATAAAATGATAAGTGATTCACCTCAATCTAATGAGAGTCCTAAATGATTTAACTTGAATATGTTACTCACAATAAACATTAGTGCGAGTGTTATATTTCCATATCATTGCGTCCCCCGCACGAGGGCCGGCAATCATGTGTTATACTACGGGTTCAATTCCCTTGACATTATTCTATTCCGTGGACTAGCTCTCCACGATGCGGGTATCCATATATACTCATTGCGGGTCCACGTGACCTATGCGGGTTAAATTCCCATGACTATTCCGTGGACTAGCTCTCCACGATGCGGGTATCCATATATACTCATTGCGGGTCCACGTGACCTATGCGGGTTCAATTCCCATGCGGGGTAAATTCCCATGAATATGATTGCATAATGGTATTACGAGCGGGTAGCCCTAAATTAATCTTAACCTTTCTACTTTTAAACGACAAAGTTTACTCTCATTAATCTCATTGTTAATAAGTGCGCGGTAATCGTTATTTGGTTATCATACTTGTCTTCACTTTATGTCTAGACTTATGATTTAAATTGCAGATTTCTGGGCCACATACTTGGTACATATTTTCAGACCGACCCTTTCCTGGTCGCTCATGCCGCAGTAGAGTTAAACAGTTGATGATCTTCACTCTTAGGATCACTGCTCACCGCTGAGAAACTCCATTACCCGAGGCTTATCTTTGGTTCTGATCTCCGTATTGTCATTGTTGTACATTCTGTGGTACGGGACCGTCCCATCACAGTTGTTATGTCAAAACTCTTAGAGGTCTGTAGTCATATCTTGTGGGTCGGCTTGTAAAGAAAAAAAGGATGTAACTGCTTTTGGCAATCTATTTATATATCCAGGAGGACAGCCTTATCGGCCAGCCTTATCGGCCAGCATGTTGTTTACTTCATATTGATTTAAGTTATGTGTTTTATGTATATTCCGCTGATTTTCTCTGATGGTTACCGTAGTGGTGCCTGTAGGCACCGGCCGCGAGCCCGGGTCGTCGTGACACCGTGAGCTCACTAGCCATCGCCACGTTAGCTTGTTTCTCGAGAAATCGGGCCCCGGCCCACCCAATTTCCGTGTCCCACGCCAACAACCAAGAACGACCTGCCGTCGTCAAGAGTCACCGCTGGGCCTCGGCCCCCGCAGGCTTTCACTGCTGCATGCCCTAATCTGATCCCGACACCCACCGATATTGAGGTCGTCATGCATACACTTGGATTAAATCCTCCAGACGCGAATTGGTACATGAACACCGATGCCACTTCTCACATGACGTCCGATCAATGTACTCTCTCATCTTATTTCAATTGTAGCAAAAATTATGTCATTATTATTGGTAATGACAACTCAATTCCGATTTGTGGTTACGATATTACAACTTTGTCTCCCCCACATCCACCTCTAGTCTTGGAAAAATACCCTTCATGCCCCTCACTTAATTAAAATTTTGGTGTTTGTTCGCAAATTCACCATTGATAATTGGATTTCTGTTAATTTTAATCTATTTGGATTTTCTGTGAAGGATTTCAAAACGAGGATACATCTCATGACATGCAACAGTAGGGGCGATCTTTGTCCAATCACAACCACCATTTCCTCGGATCAAGTCATAACGTCGACATTTGCTGCTCTAGCTCCTTCCTTGTGGCATGCACGTTTGGGTCATCTTGGGTCATCAATTATTTATTTCTTGCATAAAAACAATTTTATTTCTTGTAAGGGTACACGTAGTACTCCAATTGTCATTCATATTCGTTAGGGAAACATATTAAATTACCATTTGTAGCTTTTACTTCTCGTACTTTAATGTATTTTGACATTATGCATAGCGTTTTATGGACATCTCCGGTTCTAAGTTCTTTGGGCCATCATTATTATGTTCTTTGGATGATTATTCTAATTTTTATGGACCTTTTCGTTAGCGAAAAAATCTCAATTTTTTTCCACATTCGTAAAATTTAGAGCTTTCATCCCAACCCAATTCGAACGGAAAATAAAAAATATTCAATGTGATAATGGTAAAGAATATGATAATGGGTTGTTTCAGGAATTTTGTGATGCGAATGACATAGTTTTTCGTTTCTCTTGTCCTCATACGTCCTCACAAAATGGGTAAGCCAAACAAAAAATTTGTACCATTAATAATATTGTCCGAACTTTATTGGTCCATGCTTCCGTCCCTCCTTCTTTTTGGCATCATGCTCTACAAATGACTACTTATCTCCTTAACATACTTCCTACCAAAGGGTTAGCATATGATTATCCCCTTAAAATTCTCTATAATAAGAATCATTCATATTCATATCTTAGGGTCTTTGGGTGTTTATGTTATCCATTTTTTTCGTCCCTTACAATTAACAAACTTCAAACTCGTTCTACCGCTTGTGTGTTTCTGGGTTTCCCTCTACTCATTGTGGTTAAAAATATTTTGATTTATCGTCTAATAAAATCATCATTAGTCGCGATGTAATTTTTTATGAAACCCAATTTCCGTTTGCAAAAGTCAGTAGTCTTGTGTTTGGTTTATATAATTTTTTAGATGACGAAGTCTCACCATACATTATGCACCACTTAATGGGCCAATCTGATGACCATAACCCGCCAGCATGTGTACTGCCCATCCCTTCCCCATACTAGGTCCAGCTATTGGATCGATAGTCCAGCCCACTACCGAGAGTATTTCACCCCCGCCGCTCCAGATCGAGTCCGGCTTAGTGTTGGGCCAAGCAGACCATCGTCACGCAAGTCTATCACCCATCTGAATTTCACCCAAAATCTACTCAATTCTCTCCCAAGTCATAGACTTATTACTCGTAGTCAACATAGTATTTTTAAACCAAAAAGACATTTTAATCTAAATTTTAATGTTCTTAAATTCTCACTACCCCGTAACCCAGTATCTGTATTAAATGACCCGAATTGGAAATTGACTATGAATGACGAACATAATGCTCTTATTGAAAATAAGACGTGGGAGTTATTACCTATCATTTTGTGTTAATGTTATTCGGTCTATGTGAATTTATACTCATAAAGATAATTATGATGGTTCTTTTGCGCGACATAAGGCTCGTCTTGTAGGTGATGGTAAAACTCAATAGGTTGGTGTGAATTGTGGTGAGATATTTAGTATGGTGGTCAAACGGGCTACCATTCGCACTATTCTCAGTTTGGCTATTTCAAGAGCATGACCCATTCATCAGCTAGATATGAATAATGTTTTCTTACATGGTGATCTTAAGGAGACAATTTACATGCACCAATCTTTGAGTTTTGGAGACTCCAAATATCCTAATCATGCACTGTTTATTGAAGAAGTCTGTGTATGGACTTAAGCAGGCCCCACATGCTTGATATTAGAGATTTACAGACTATGTATCTACTATTGGTTTTTCTCACAGCAAGTCTAATAATTCTCTATTCATATATCATCGTGGTACTTCCCTGACATATATTCTATTATGTGTGAATGATATTATATTGACTGCTTCTTCTGATAATTTACGTAAGTCTATCATGACGCTACTCAGTTCTGAGTTTGCTATGAAAGACTTGAGGCCCTTGAGTTATTTTTTGGAAATTGTTGTCACTTGTCATATTGGTGGGTTATTCTTATTCACAAAGAAAGTATGCCACTGAGATAATTGAGTGAGTTGGTATGTCTTCTTGTAAGTCTACTTCCATTCCACTTGATACTAAACCCAAGCTAGGTGTTGCAACTGGCTCACCTTACGAAGATCCCACCCACTATCGCAGTCTTACATATGCTCTTCAATATCTTACTTTCACGAGACCGAATATTACGTATGTCATACAACATGTGTGTTTGTTTATGCATGATCCTAAGGTTGAACACATGAATGCACTCAAAACACATTATATGATACATCCAGGGAACACTTGACTATGACTTGCATCTATATCCATCGTCGATCCCTACACTTATCTCATATACATATGTTGATTGGGGTAGTTGTCCGGATATCGACGCCCACGCCCGTTATCAGATGTTTCTCGCGATAGCTTGGTCTCATGGTCTGCAAAGAGACAATCTACATTATCATGCTCCAGTGCAGAGGTCGAGTATCGTGGAGTAGCCAATGTGGTTTCTGAATCATGTTGGTTACGTAAATTTTTTCTAGAGCTTCATTGTCCCATTCATAATGCTACCTTGGTTTATTGTGATAATATTAGTGAAGTCTATCTTTCTGGTAATCTGATTCAACATCAGCGCACTAAATATATCGAGATGGATATCCATTTTGTTCACGAAAAGGTAGCTCGTAGACAAGTACGCGTCTTACATGTCCCTTCTAGGTACCAAATTGCGTATATCTTTACTGCGGTCTTCCTCTGTTCTATTTGAAGATTTTAGGGACAATATCAGCGTACGACGACCGCCCGCTATGACTGCGGGGGTGTGAAAGTATACCATAATATACACAGTGTACATGCCATATACAATGCCTTGTGTATACCGTGTATATCACGAAAACCTAAGACAATTTGGAGGCTGTTATATAAACAATATACATAGCTGTGTATATCTATTTTTGGTAATATGTTATTTGTATTTAATTAACATTGTACACTTACTATAATTATAGAATTCTTGTACAAATAGAATAGGATTTTGAGCGTAGAATAGGAATAGGATTTTCCATATTTTGAATATTGTAAATTGTATATATACTTATTTATTAATGAAAATAATCAAGGGATTATTTCTTTCAAAGTAGTATATGATTTCATCTGATAGTACTCCCTACTTAAGTTTTTTTTTGTTTCCAATTCAGTGTTCGATATATACATTAGAGCCCGATTAATTCGAATTCATGTCATATAAAGCCTATTTGAGGAAAGTGCTCTTTATAAAAAAAAAAAAAAATATACGCAAAACTGAAATTCAAAACTTCTGATTAAGGGAGGAGCAGGTCACCGCCCACTATACATCCTTTGATGGTCGTACTATTTAAGTATTGTTTGGGTCCCTTCTCTTCCAGGCAAGAATATTATTCGGAGTTTGTCTAAAATTTTAAAAAAGAGACGGTGTACCGACACTTGAATATTTTATTTGATTAAAGTGATTTTAGTTTATTTGATAGTCGCACTGGTTTAGTCGAAATTCGGTGGGATTAAAGTTTGAATTTACCAAACTCTTGTGAATATGATGTTGATATTTTACCATCTTACATCTACGGACTACAAGGTGACACCTTACCAATAGTCGTTTCCTTGTATGTTGTATCCTGTATAGGGTGTTACTTCACTTTTACTTTGTTCTAATATAAGTGGTAAATTTACGTGCTTCGCGCCAACTCGTTTAACTAAATCATTTATCTTTCTAACTTTTGTCAAATTACGTTTCCATGCACGTGACTAGTACCAAAAGAGCTTAAGTTTGTAAACCTTTTGATTTAATTCCATACAAAAATATGTTTGTTTAACGGGGTTTTAATTGAAATGGAATCATAAAGAGAGTATTGCAGTAAGCATAAGAATGTAAAACTAGTCAATATAATACATTGTGGTTTGGGGGCGTATAAGGTGCATAATTGAAGTACAGTCAATCAACTAATCAAGTTAGGGTGATTACCTATTGTATCCACATTTGAATCTTGGTCAAACTCTTCAGAGAAAACAGAACAGCTTGTCTTAATTACGTGAACAATCATCTGAAATCCTTGCATGTAGACATATAACCTAATTAGGGGTTGCACTTTTCTATCAAATGTAAAATCTAACCTATGATCAAACTCGCATATGCACTACAGCTAGACATTTTTACTCCTTTGCCATTTTCAAGTGTGATTATTATAATTGTTTCACAGTTTCAAGAAACTGGAAGTCAACTAAGTAATTATAATTCCATTAAATTCTTCTTCTTTGAGTATTTGATGGATCATATTAAATATTCGGTTCTCTAATTTGAATTCATGTCGTGAAGTTTTTAGGGAGGAAAGCGCTCTTTATTAATTAGGATTTTTTTATTTCTGAGACCACTAATTAAAATATCACAATTCTTTATTTTACATTCTGTAATCTTATTAGAGCCTAATTATCTTCAAAATATCTAACTAAAATTTTAAAAATTATATTTATCCTCACAATTTTAAAAATTATATTTTAATTTTTTTAAATATCTAACTATATGGCTTTCCAAACTGTCCTTAATTTGTGGCATTATTTATTATTCTATCTGTCACATTTTCATTTTCATGCCTATTAAGAAAAACAACAAATACAAGATATAATTGACTAAGTTACACTTATTTATTAGATGCTTTTTAAGAATCAAACATTATTAAAAAGAAGTATTACTTATTTACCTTTAAGGGTATAGTTGAAAATAATTGTCAGCTTTAGTCTTAATTCTAAAATGACAATTATTTTGGGACAATTTTTTTAAGCTAAACGACAGTTAAAATGAAATGAGTGGAGTAAATGTATTGTTTTTATAATATTATATTATATGTGATAGAACGTCAACCTCACTTGGTCTATATTGAAAGAGAATAGTTCCCTGATTATTTTATTAATGTAATAGGTTTATATATATGATATACAATAGTAAATCTAGTCTATAATTACGGATATCAAATATATATTTTTCTAATGTTGACACCCAATTTTAACTCATCTTTTGGTCATTTATTACAATTTTAAGTATTTTTGGACACCGCATTTTTATCATCATTTTTTGCATTTTCTTATAATAATCATATTTTTTACCTAATATTCTATGTTTTATTTTTCACAAAATGCCATCGCATATTTTATTTTTTAAATAAGCATTAGGTCTTTCTTAATATTATTTTTATTGTTATTACGCCTTCATTTTAGTTTAATAATTCTACATCTCTTTAAATGTTTTTTCTTTTTTATGATAAATCCTTTTGTATTTTTTACTCAAACCAATTTCATTAAACCAGTCTAATCCGAGGCCCAATACGGATCAGTCCAAATTAAACACTACGGATCAGTCCAAATTAAACACTACACCCCTTTATTCCCCCCCCCCCCCCCCAAATAAATAAATTAAACACCCTATTTCATTTCCCCCTCAAAATATCAAACCCTAAACCTAATAGGGACACTTCCCCCTCTTTTATTAAATGACCTCACCTCAGCCGCACCTCATAAAAACTTCAGCCAATCTCCTCTCTCATTTTTTATCATTCAAACCCTTACCCTCTCATCTCCATCCGCCTCACCTCATCCACACCACCACTGCCACCGCACCATCCCACGAACCCCACTGTCCGCATCTCAAACCATCTGGCGGCGTCGCTCCAGCTATTCGCCGACGAGGCGACGCCGACCCATTTACTCGTTTTGGTGTGTTGTTAATTGTTTGTTTTCTGTATAGACTATTTTTTCGCATTTTTGATATTTTGCCGGAGGTGATGACCGGCGGGGTTAAACATGAATACCCGTCGCCGACCACCTTTAACTCCGGCAACCTCCATTTTTTTTTTCTCTGTTTATGTCTAATATTTTTTAGGGTTGTTGCTCCGTTGTTGACGCTGTTACTTATTTTACGCACTTGTTATTACTTTTTGAACCATCTTTTGATGCGGCATTACTCCGACATTTTTCCGTGGAAGTAACGCCGCCGCTCATCTTATGCTGTTGACATTGGCTGGAGTTTGAATTCCGACGACCCTTATTTTTACTTCCCTGCAATTTCGGTTATCTTATTGTTTGGGATCTGTTGGTTGTTGGGTCGATGTTTTCTGATCTGGCCGGAGTTGGATTTATCTTTGGTGTTGGTCGTTTGTTTAGCTCACTGGAGCTCCGATCCCGGTGACCTGTGTCGTTAAATGTTGTTCCATTCTCGCCATCGCTTGGTATTCTTTTTGTTTGTGCTTTGGTCGACATTTCCGGCGATCGCCGTTGATTTTTTTGATCTATTTCAGTTGAGATTAACGGATCGGGTTTTTGATCCGATCGTTTTTTTGATCCGGGTCGGGTCATCCATTTCCGACGAACTGCTTACTGTTCATTGGGTTCTGGTCTGATTTTTGATGATTTTTGCCCCTTTATTTTATTAAACGGATTGAAACATATTCTTATTATAAAAAGAGCAGGGCTACATTGTTGTTATACTGATTTGAACAAGTTACTACACTTTGGCCGATGAAGGAATCTCCGTCTGATTTCCAAGGCCTTCCTTGTACAAAAGACGAGTTTTACTTATTATTTTTGTCATTGTTTGATAATTATTTATTCTCGTACTAACGATTTTACTAAGTGTTTATATAGGTACCCAGAGATACATCGGAAACCGCTAGTTTATTTACTTTTTAGGTTCGTCTCAATATTTTCAAACATTCTTTTTTCCTTAAAGTAGACATTTTTCAAATGCATATATTTTTAAAGCGTGATAGATAATTAACCTAGGTTTGACCGGATAACTGATCGGTGTATTTTATATACACCTTTTGAGTCAGTTTTAGTTAGTCTTTTGTCCCGTTTTGCAGATATAAGTGTTGTATTAGGATAGTTTTCCTTTCTATTGAGTCAAAGTGGTTAAAATGGCCAAATGGCGAAAAATGAGCTAAAAGAGGGCAAAAGAGATGCGAGCCGAAAGAGAAAGTGGCGAACGAGGTGAAATCTGCACCAGCGGCGGCTACCTCGATCAGCGTGGGCGCGGCGCCACTATCCAGAGGTCGAAGACTCGCCGCTCCTCGCATAAAGAAAAGGTGGTCGCGCCTAAACATCCGAGGAGCAACAGAAGATGCAGTACGCGCGCTTCGCATGCCAGATATCGGTCGGCGCGCCAAAACACCCGGACGGACAGAACTTCCGGCGCGCTGTCATAGGGCCGCGACGCCGACGCAGAAAAATTAGGTCTTTTGACGAAATTCTGGGCCAGGCCTGAAGGAAAAGAGGGAGGCGGTTTGCAGCCTATAAAAGGAGAACCCTAGGCAGTTTTTGAGGGTTCCCCTTCTTGCACAACACAAGACTTTTGCTTGGAGATTGGATACCATTAGTTTAGTAATTTATTTTCCCTTTCTTGTTCTTTATTTCTATTTTGTATGATGAACATGGAATTAGTTCTTGTCATATCAATGACTAGGAACTAATTTTCTTATAGGGCTTTCCATGTTGAATTGCTAGAGACTTATGTTATAAATTAATGCATGCTTATGGTTATTTTTCTTATTGTGAGATCTATCCAATAATTGAGTTGAATTCTTGGTAATTAATTGACAACTAATTATCACTATATGATTTCTAATCGATTAGAAGGGGAATTGTGAAGATGCTGTAAGTTGGGTAGACATTCTTGGATTGGGGATGAAAATACCTCAATTATTTATGTAGCGTTGATGAGAGGCTTAAGAACCCTAATTTGCGCATTGTGCGTGACAGTCAACTAGGTTTTTGTTCTTAATCCTCCTATAGAGTTATCCTTATCACCGAAAGGTAGGTAAGGTGCGATACTGGGGTCGAGTGTTTATATAACCCTAACGGGAGTATAAAACGATTTCGTAAACCTGCTTTCTCCAAAAGAAGAATACCATAAGTTAATGCATTAGTAAGTAGCATAAGCGGATAGTAAGGATACATGGAAGCCCTATTCTCATCACAACTGAAATAAACCTTTATATTTAAATAGCTTTCATAATTCGTAGGTATAAACAACAATTCGAAATATCAATTTACCAAATAGATACAAAAAAATAGATAGTTGGTACTTGAACCCTAATCCTAGAGGACGATATTCGGTCTTATCAAGACTATACTACTTGTCACGATAACGTGCACTTGCGTTTAAAGTGTGTGCATCTTACCGCACATCAAGTTTTTTGCGCCGTTGCCGGGGATTAGGCATAGTTCAATATCAAATTTGTCTATTTTTAATTTCTAATTTGGTTTTTACTCTTTGTTAATTTTTATATGTTTTTATTTATTCTATTTTTTTTCGTTTTATGTATTTATTGTGTGAAAACAAGGGTGCCGTGATCCGTTGTTGGTTTTGATGCATCTCAGGGATCCTCAAGACATGGATTTCTACTGTCAATATGATCGAGCTCCAACCATAGAAGAAGTGAGAGAGGAATTGCGAGAAGTCATACTCAGTCTCACTAAGTATCAAGCGCAGTTCATGGACGAAATGAGATTGGCCATAAAGAAGCTGGAACTGCAAATAGGAGAACACGCAGTCATTTTTAACAGCGAACAACAATTTGAGGAGCCTGAACCAAACCCAACGATTGCGGAATCTGGTGAGATAGTTGGTGTAGAAAAGGAAAAGATTGCAGAGATCCAATTATTTACCTTCTTGGACTCTGTAGAAATCCTTTTTCTTGCACCTATTACAGAAGAACCACCACTAGCTATCACGGCTGATCCCCACCAGGAAGCCCATACCAGCCAGGTACCACAGAGTTGAGAGATGTAGAGAATTTCACGATTCCTACGTTATAAAAGCATAAAAGACAAGCTGTCTTATGTACTTGGGGATAATTGTATGTTTAAGGTTCTTGGTTGAGCAAATGGTCGTAGGAAATTGAGACCTACAACAATAAATCTGGATTGCAAGCGCCGCGAAGTATCCAACGGGCACTGCATCTGCGTTAATTGCGTCCCGCTAAAAGACGTTAAAGACAGCCATTGGGAGGCAACCCAACGTTTTCAATTATGTTATTTTAATTTCGCTTTAGTTTATTTTATTTTGTCTAGAACAATCTCACGGTCTTGGATTCTTGTGTTTGTCTTTGTGATTGATAGGTACAGGAAATAAATCAAGGCGAAAATCAAGAAAAGCCGTAATTTCCAAAGTGTAGCGCGCTCAGGAGGGCATGCGCCAAAAGAATCGAACAGCGCAGGTTTAAGAGCCGCGCGCCAGGAGGGCCGCGCGTAAATCCGTAAAATATGCCAAGTTTAGCCGCGTACCAGTAATGTGGTCGCGGCGCAAGAAGTCCCGAAGGAGCGCAGATGATTGGGCGCCGCGGCGCCAAAAGCAGGGCCGCGGCGCCAAAGCGGGAATCCAGAACTTAAAACGCCCAGAATCAGATTTTCCCCAAATCCAATTTCAAAAACCTAACCCTTCCTTTCCAAAACCCACGAAAATCCGAAAATTTGCCCACAAATCTTCCACAAATCCAACCCAACCACAACCAAAACTCTTAAATTCCTAAAAACCCGTAGCTATCTCAAACAACAAAGCTCCATTCCATAGCCTCAAGCCACCAATTGAAACAAGAACAAGCTTGAATCTTCTCATAAAAAAAGGTAATCCTTTTTTCTGTTCTTGAATCCTTTACTGAAGTCACAGGAGGTAGTAGTTTGAAGGGGTATTGTAGTTGAAGTAGTTGGGTACTAAAAAGTTGATTGTGAAGTTTGGAGAAAAGAGTAGAAAAGGAGTGTGGGTAGTGGGTAGAAGAATTGAAGTTTGGGGGTGTTGTGTTCGCTGCTAGTTGTTAATTGTGTAGGAAACATTTGTGCCACTAAATTGAAAGCTCCAGAAACTATTTTAAACCATGGCCACCAGGAAGAAAAGAGGCTCCACATCCACCCCAACCCCACAATACGATGAAAATAGGTTTGTGAGCTACCAAGCCTACCAAAGATACAAAAAGCTTAATGCCAGACCCATAATACCAGAAAGGGGAATGGACTACCAGAGGGAGTCATATGGGGAAGAAGATATTTATGAGCCCATTCGGGCGATGATTGAGTTAAGGAGTGGAGGAAATTTGTGAATCCGGAGAAGATAGCACCAGTAAACACAACAATGGTGCGTGAATTTTATGCCAACTTTCCGGAGAAGGTGGAAAGGGGATGCTTTGTAAGGGGACACTATGTGTCTGTGACAGCAGAGAATGTAAATGCACAATTGAAAACAGTTGATGTTGAAGGAGGAATTGGTGATCGGAGCCATTTTAGAACATGGTCTAGGAGCACCGACAACATAAACTGGGATACCGTCGCAAACACAGTGAGCTACCCTGGGGCTGTTTTTGATATTGGAAGAAATGGGTCAAGAGCACTGAACAGGTGCCAATTCAACAAAGTAGCCAAAGGTTGGCTATATTTCGTCAGCGCCCGCATGATTCCATCCACGTACTTCACTAGAGTGCCAGAGGATAGGATTAAACTGATATATGGAATTATGAGGGGGTTGACGATTGATGTGGGGAAAGAAATAGTGCAGAGCATTGAGGAAATCAGCAGGTTGGTAACAACAGGCGGATTGGGACATGGCTCAGTTATCACCAAGCTATGTCACATGAGTGCGGTCCCAATCCTACCCACGGATACTCATGAAAGAAACCAACTGCCCGTGTCCTATGGGATAGTGCACTCTTTCCCAGACCCAAGCCCCCCAGCAGCCAGACGGAGAGTACAACCAGCAGCAGCAGCAGCAGAGGCCGCCATGGACGAAGATGAGCCTGAAATAGGGGCTCAATATGAGGCAGGACCAAGACACCGCCAACCACGAAGCGAACCTCCAACGCCCACAATGGAGCAAATCGTATCAAAATCGGATGAGGATGATGCGGACCTTGGACCGATGAGTACAAGGACAGCAAGAAACAAGGCAACAAATCAACGAGTTGAGTTCCTTGTTCAACCAATGGTCGATGCATTATCCACCGCCACCACCACCATTTTAACCAAAGTTTGTAAGTGTCTTATTTCTTTTACTGTCTTTGAGTCTACACACATTGGGGACAATGTGTGATTTAAGTTTGGGGGTGTTTTATTTGTGTCTTGTTTTATTTGTGTCACGTTATGTTTTATTTAAGTCTTTTTTGATTATTTTATGTTTATTTTGAGTCACCAAAATTTTTTCTTTTTTGAGTCATAATTGCCTGTCAAAGATCATGTATGCTGTAGTTGCTAGAAACACCTAGTGAAGGAAGGCAGAATAATGTAAAGGAATTGAAGCAACTATCTAAACACTTAGGTTAGATATGCCAAAAACTCACAGAATCTGTCTATTTGGAGTTTCTTGCTTGAGTTATGCATGCTAAATGATAAATGCTTATGTGTTATGATTGCTTGCTATTTGAGGCGAAATAGTTAGGATGTGCATGTTAGGGAGATGACTCAGGCATTTGTTTGATAGCCAATTCTTACCATTCTTTTTTATCCTGTACTTTAAAAATATCCCTAGTCAGCCCCATTGAGCCTAAATTTGAAACTTCTTCTTTGACACCCTATATTCCCACAAATTGTACCATAAGTAAAAATATGAAATAGTGGAATACATTGTGTTAAAAAAAGAGACAAAAAGAGTGAATAAGTCTGTTGCACCCCAATACAAAAGTAATAAGAAATAGGCAAAAGCCTAAGTTTGGGGGTGCTTGTCATTATTAGATACTTCACTCTCCCAAAACAAAATAGGGGAAAGATAGAATCGAAATGAAGAAAAGAACAAAAAGAAAAGGGAAATACTGAAAAGCTAAAGAGTTTATGGTACACAAAAATGAGCCTAAATGCCTATTTTTACCAACCCCTACCTAAGCCTACATTACAACCCTTAAAGTCCTGAAGATCTCTTTTATGCATATCCATGATTAGTGGAGAATAGCAAGTAAGCATGCCATGAGAATTCTTGAATTTACATGCATGATTTAGTATATTGACTTCCATTAAGCATGATGAATATGAGTTTGCGAAATATTTAGCTCATGTGTTTAGTGTGCTGAAAATTTCATGCTATATGTTCCTGCATATTATTTTGCTAACCTTCATATTTTTCTAGTTAACACTATTGCAGCAAAAGTAATCAATGGCAGTGAGTCTTTTATTTTTCGTTTCTTTGAGTCTTTTATTTCGTTCTTTCTATCTTTGCTCGAGGGCGAGCAAAGGTTAAGTTTGGGGGTATTTCATCGGTGTATTTTATATACACCTTTTGAGTCAGTTTTAGTTAGTCTTTTGTCCCGTTTTGCACATATAAGTGTTGTATTAGGATAGTTTTCCTTTCTATTGAGTCAAAGTGGTTAAAATGGCCAAATGACGGAAAAGGAGCTAAAAGGGCAAAGAGAGATGCCAGAAACAGAGAAAGTGGCGAGCGAGGTGAAATCTGAGACGGCCAGCGCCCGCGGCCGTGGCGCGGCGCCCACTATCCAGAGAGGTCAGAAGACTCGACCGCGGCGCCTCGCAAAGAAAGCGAGGCGGCGCTAAACATCCGGAGAGCTACAGAAGATGCAGTGCGCGCGCTGCCGACAGCGAATATCGGGGCGCGGCGCCAAAACACCCGACGGATTGCAGAACTCCGGCCGCACGGCGCTGCAGGGCGGCGCGCCGACGCGGAAAAATTAGGTCTTTTGACGAAATTCTGGGCCAGGCCTGAAGGAAAAGAGGGAGGCGGTTTGCAGCCTATAAAAGGAGAACCCTAGGCAGTTTTTGAGGGTTCCCCTTCTTGCACAACACAAGACTTTTGCTTGGAGATTGGATACCATTAGTTTAGTAATTTCTTTTCCCTTTCTTGTTCTTTATTTCTATTTTGTATGATGAACATGGAATTAGTTCTTGTCATATCAATGACTAGGAACTAATTATCTTATAGGGCTTTCCATGTTGAATTGCTAGAGACTTATGTTATAAATTAATGCATGCTTATGGTTATTTTTCTTAGTGTGAGATCTATCCAATAATTGAGTTGAATTCTTGGTAATTAATTGACAACTAATTATCACTATATGATTTCTAATCAGATTCGAAGGGGATTGTGAATATCTTTGTAAGTTGGGTAGACATTCTTGGATTGGGGATGAAAATACCTCAATTATTTATGTAAGCGTTGATGAGGCTTAACAACCCTAATTTTGCGCATTGTGCGTGACGGTCAACTAGGTTTTGTTCTTAATCCTCCTATAGAGTTATCCTTATCACCGAAAGGTAGGTAAGGTGCGATCTTTGAGGTTGAGTGTTTATATAACCCTAACGAGTATAAAGCGATTTCAGTAACCTGCTTTCTCCAAAAGAAGAATACCATAAGTTAATGCATTAGTAAGTAGCATAAGCGGATAGTAAGGATACATGGAAGCCCTATTCTCATCACAACTGAAATAAACCTTTATATTTAAATAGCTTTCATAATTCGTAGTTATAAACAACAATTTGAAATATCAATTTACCAAATAGATACAAAAAAATAGATAGTTGGTACTTGAACTCTAATCCTAGAGGACGATATTCGGTCTTATCAAGACTATACTACTTGTCACGATAACGTGCACTTGCGTTTAAAGTGTGTGCATCTTACCGCGTATAAATAACCGCAAGTTAGCGGACCTTAAAGGATGCCTAAGCCCTTCCCTTTAGGATAATAAAGAACCCTGATCCAAAATCTCATTAGTTTCGTAGACCATCATATGGATATCATTTTAGTGTCCTAATTCACTCAAATAATTAGGTGGAGACTCCTCAACACAAACATTTTGCTCAATTCAGGGAACCGCGGCAAAGAACACCGTTGCGGATACCGTTCTGATCCCGAGGTCAAAAATGGGCGCGACATCATGACGACTCCGCTGGGGATATCAAGTTCTTGACCATAGCAAACTCAAGTAATTAAATATTGCGCTTTATTTTGCTTTTATTTTGTTGTAAATTCTTTAAGTTGTTTGCTTTTTATTTTTTGTAATTAAGTGCTTTAATTGCTATCTTTCTTTACTGTTTTTCTTACGTGTTAAGTGTATTTTATATACACTTTTGAGTCCTTTTTAATTAGTATTTTACTCTTTTCTTTTGAGTTTAGTATAGTGTTAGGGTTATTTTTATTTCTTTTGAGTCACATCGGTCATAAAGGAGAGACTATTACTTTTGAGGATGGAATTGCATAATAAAAGGACCAAGAAATCAAACCAAAGAAATTCCGGGAAGAATAGATGAAATCAGATGAAATCCGGACAAAATTACATTGTAAACCGAATTGGGTCTACAGGCACCGCGGTGCCTGGCAGCAACACCGGGGAGCGAAATTTCCAGTGAGCGAGCAGTTTTCCAGGCTGAATTAGCACCGTGGTGCCTGGCATCAGCATCGTGGTACCGACGTGTATTTCATATTTTCTGGGCCGAATTTGACAAGGGTAAAAGGGACCGAAGCAAGATTTTTTCAGATATAAATACCCTAAACCTTGTCATATTTTATATCATACTGGGTGGAGGCAAAGAAGGAGGCAAGAGCAAGATTAGAGACATCAATTTGATCAAGTTCTTTTCTTTCCCTTATTTTATTTCAGTTTATGTTGGATTGTAATTTAGTTCTTGACATGACAATGTTTAGGAGCTAATTACTTTAGTAGGGTTTTCCGTCGAATCTTCGTGAAACTCTTTCATATAGTTAATGCATAGTTATTGGTTCCTTCTTCAGCATATTAAGATCTATTTAATATTGTTATGATTGCTTGATAATTAACTGACTATTATCATAACTTATATGAGGTGAGATTTGAATATGTTGTAATTGTCTAGACATATGTTAAAATTGTGGACGAAAGTACCCTGATACTTGTGTAGTATTTAAGGTTATTGTTCTTAATCCTCCTGTGTGGTAAAATCTATCATAGAAATATATAAGGTTTCTGCACAAGGTTGAGCTCTTTTATGTCCTAACCGGAATATAATGACAGATTAGTTAACCTGCTATCTTAATAAGAAGAATAATCATTAGCATTGCATTGACACGTAAAATAGTGGATAGTTGAGGAGATTGAAATCCTTATTTCCTTCATAACTGTTTTAAACCCAAAGTATTATCATTCTTAGTTTATTTTCTGCACTTTACTTCAATTATAGTTTTTTAGTTAAGAATCCAAAAAAAATTACGGTTACCAAATATATATCATATATTAGATAATCGGTACTGAACAATTCAGTCTCTGTGGACGATAACTCGATCTTACAAATCTTTATTACTTGAACGATACATACACTTGCGTAAGCACTTAGAAATATCGCAACAAGTTTTTGGCGCCGTTGACGGGGACTGGCGTACTATCAATATTGAATTAGCTAATCTTATTTCTAATTTGGTTTTTATTTTCTATTTTATTTATTTATTTTAGAACGTTTTTGCTTTGATCTGTTTGCTTGTTTTTTATCGATTTCATGAACTTAGTTTATGCGAAGTATGAGAGGAGCAGACACTCATATCCCTTTGAACCCTGTGATTGAAAGATTGTGCAGACAGAATAGGAAAGATAAGAGAATTGCTGATTCTTTAGCAATGGAAGATCAGCAACACAACAACGTGGGGAATGATGAGTTACCGGCTGTGATAAGACAAGTCTTGCATCTTGCAGAGAGAAGCTTAGGGGACTATGTGATGCCGACTATTACAGGGGTGCAAAATTGCATCAGGCTTCCAGCGGTGGAAGCTAATAATTTTGAGATAAAATCAGCGATATTGCACATGGTTCAAGGTTCAGTCCAGTTTGGGGGTTACCGTCTGAAGATCCCCATTTGCATCTAGCAAAATTTCTGAAGTTGTGTGCAACTTTTAAGTACAATGGTGTTACTGATGATGTCATTCGGTTGAGACTCTTCCCATTCTCACTCAGGGATAGAGCAAAGAGCTGGTTGAACTCGTTGCAGACGAACTCCATTACCACATGACAAGACTTGGCCCAAAAGTTTCTTGCCAAATTCTTCCCTCCATCTAAAGCAGCCAAACTCAGAGGTGAGTTGAATAACTTTTATCAGCTGGAGGGAGAATCACTATATGATGCATGAGAGCGGTTTAAAGATTTGCACAGGAAGTGCCCACATCATGGGATTGAGAAGTGGATGCTAGTTCACATATTTTACAATGGGTTGTATGGTACAACTCGTACTATTATTGATGCTGCAGCAGGGGGAACATCATGAGAAAGAGTGTCAATGAGGCACATGATTTGCTAGAAGATATGGACACAAACAACCATCAGGGGGCCGATGAGAGAGCAATGAACAACATGAAAGTGGCTGGGATTCATGAATTGGATGTTATCACTGCATTTATTGAACATGTTGCTACTTTGACAAAGCAGATGCAACAGAGTACCATGTCAGTTAAAGCTGTCCAGACACCAGTGAGTTGTGAAATTTGTGGGGGTCCCCATACTTTTGATAGGTGTACAACAGTGGACCCAAATAATGTGCCTATGAAGTAGGTTCAGCCAGTGGGGAATTTTCAGAGGCCCTACAACAATGCGTTCTCCAACACATATAATCAGGGGTGGAGAAATCATCCAAATTTTCATGGAAGAATGAACAAGGGCAACAACCACAATTGCAGGCATCATTGTCACGCCCTTTTTCGACCGCGACATTATTTTCTAAATAGCGAACCCTGCTCAAAATGCAATGTTAGGAAATAAATAATAAAAAAAAATGTTTAAAGGAATGCTAAAATGTTAAAGGTGCTAAAAGGAAAAAGGGTGTTAAATGCTAGAAGGTTGCTAGAATGCTAAGGGTTCGCGGAGTCGCCACATAATTAATTGGGTGAATTAGGACACCTAAATGTCAACTAGGTTAAAGTCAACACTAACTCCAATTTTATGGTCTGCTAAACTTAATGAGATTCCGGGTAAGGGTTCTTTATTAATCTAGAGGGAAGGGGTTAGACACCCTCTAAGATCCGCTAACTTGCGGTTGTCCTGCCAAACCTAGGGTAATTATTATGCTATTGAAAATGCATGTTTGAAAGATATTTTAATAGAAAGTATTTTTTGGCAAAAGATTAATAAGATTAGTGCTATAAAATGCGTGTAAAGTTTAAAGCATGCCTTAAATAATATATAATGCAAAATAGATTAATTGACTAAATATACACATTTGCCTGCCTTGATTAGTATAACACATGCTTAAGGGGGTTTTCTTAATATATAAAAATAAGATTTCTATATGGGTGCTATAGCAAATGGGTTAGAAATCTTGAAAATAATATCATAGCTACATATGATTAATTATGCAAGTTAAGATTATTAGGTGGTTTAGTGTAACTTAAAATATGTATGGATAATCTAAAATATTTAACCCGAAGGGACACAAATTGCTAATTAATTACTTTCTAATCTATTGACTCAAGATTTGATGTTCTAAGAGTTCTACTAATTAGTGTTAGACAAATAATTTACAATAAATAAATGAATGGGGCGGGGTAGAAAATGATAAGAGGTGACTCGAAGGAATGGCGATGTCATTCGCCGGCAGGTTGGAATTTCTGATGCAGATAGCAAGATACACACGAATGAGGGTGAATGCAAATCCTCAATTGATTGAAGGCATAATGGGTCTCGCTATGAGACTACTCCTTTTGCTCCGATGCATTTCATGTAGATAAAGAAGAAGATAAGGATTAGTACATGCCCAAATTTATTTAAATAGCAGGCAAACATTTAATGCAAAGTTTATGTATAATCCTGCACAGATATAGGGACCACCAGATGGCAAAATAATGGACGATTACGAACAATGTAAATCGACTTATAGTTCAATTTGGTCTACTATTATAGAAAGCATAAGACAAAGACAAGCGTATGGACAAATCGATAACGCAAACCAATGCATCGGTACCAATCTTATCACACAAAGATCAAGCATATTGACTAAATAATTTATTATACATAGTCATAATACACTCAGTTGTTCTGAGAACAGGAAGAGGCAAATTGGTCCAATAGCCTATGAAGACCCATTTAACAACATTCATATTCGTGTATATATATATATATATACACATATATGGACCTATTTTAAAACTTATGCAGCGGTATACAGGGACTCATACACATGATATTCAAAAGTATATGTAATATGCCTGGAATGTATATATGTACAGATATGCAACTTGCGTATACAAACACTTGTACACTAGACTTATACACTTGGCATATTCCAGGGTACATCATTTTGGGCAAAAGATGGGAGAAGGTAGCAAACCAGTTATAATTTTATATCAGTCGTATGCTTCAGGACATCCATCATGTCTAATAATCGGGAACAGATCTAGTTCCAAATTAGGTATGAGGTAATTGCCCATTTTAACACTCCCACATATATAGGAATGAGAACACCAATTCATTCATTTTTCTTTGTTGTATAAAGAGATGAAGTGACAAACATGCTGACTTAGGGATAATGTATTTCCAGTTTACTTGAGCTAACAGATAAGGAGTTCCAGAAAGAGACCAATCATTACACATAGATGACTTGAAAGGAATAAGAGTAGGACAAGTCTCAGACATATACAACATGATACACAATGACCTGCTAAATATATGGATCCAATATACTGAGTATGTGATTTATATATCCCTACATATGTGAACTCAAGACGTCAGACAAAAGACCATGATTGATGGAACAGATATACATTAACGGCGGGTCTCGAGATTCATCAAAATCTGCCTGGGAATATTAATAGGTTCGATCTGTCTGAGGCAAAGATCCCGGATAACGACACGGCGATGTCACACAAATTGTCAAAACATCAAATATTATATTGACCTATCTTTGTTATTAATATTGATCGAGATTGCAGTCGAATATGGACAAACAGTGGCCTAAGGTTGACATGGCATGACAGGCTTCGAAGATGCTGGCAAAAAGCCAACTGTGAATAACTGGAACTAATCCCATTGCTTCAGAAATTATACATGTTCTACATGACAAGCACTTAACCTACGCAAAACAATTACTAGAATATTTTTAACGACATAAATGACATAACCCAGCCAATCCAGTAATCTTTGGACGATGGCTACATCATTCAGTCATACAACAAATGATAGTAGAACAATTAACAGTCACAGATATGAACAACGTAAACATTCATCTAACATCCAAAATGAAATGCGAAGTACAAAGATGCGAAATCGATAGGAAGCTGATTTTACCTTCTCCGGACGAGCCGGCAGCGTATCAAGTCGTCGGAGCCACTCGGCGGGTTTTGGGCTTTGCGATGCGAAAGCAGAGGAAGGTTTTGCTTCGATTCCTGGTTGTGTTTACTGCGCTGCCACTATGTTGATCGCCCTAATTGCTATGTGATTCCTTCGCTGCTAAGGTGTCGATGCTATCCGTAGCTAATTGCTGCTAAGGTGCAAAATGATTGCTACCTCACTCTCCTTCATCGAGGCCACTGGTGCTATGTGGTTGCCCGACTCACTCTGTGAGCCCTCGAGTCGACTGAGCTCTCTCTTATCTCCTTCCCTCTCCTATGCCTATTGCATGTGCTTTATATAGGGTATATATGAGGTGGCGTTTATGGTAAGAAGATGGAAGATTTGGGTACATTCTTAGCGCGATTCGAGTGCGATTTGGGTGAGATTCTTGATCTGGTTGAATTGATTTTGGAAGGTAAATATTGTATGTTGATTTGAAGGGGTTATGGTAAGGTTATGTGGATTTTCCTCCTGAAAATCCGCAGCTTCATGAGTAGAGGAGGAAGATATGCGGCGATTGAGGGCTTAGGGTTCACTTTAGGTTTGTTTCGTTTTTGTGTGAGCTCTTTGTATTGTGGACGATGGGGCCTGAGGGTTATAGGATAGAAGGCTTGCGGGTTTGGGCCAAGGGAAAGAGGCGTGGGCCGGGGTGCGGGTCGACGGTTTGGGCTGGGTAGGTTTTTAATTCTAGGAGTTTAATTAGTTTTAGGATAGTTAATTAATTAATTAACAAATGTGATTAAATTAATTAGGTGTTTTATTAGCCTAAGTTATTATTATAACTAATATTTTAAAATGCGGTGCTATTATTTAAAACCTTATTATTGCATTATTGCAGTTAAATTAAAATTGAATTGAGTTTAGATTAAATTATTTAAATGCTAAATGCAAGTATGATATTTAAGAATCGTTTAAAGCTTTATAAATGCGGTGCTATTAAATGCATATATCAGATTAAAATTGATTTTAAATTACAAATGATTATGAAAATCTCTTGCGTATTAATAAATGTGGCTATGCTACTCGACACGACGTCATTGCTAAATTATTTATTTTATTTATTTATTATTAATTAGGAATCGTGACAGGGCTTAAAATTAGTTAATGCGGGCGCGGGACTCTAAGTGTTTAAAACTCTACGTAAGACGCGATGCCATTATTAAATTATTTATTTATGCATGTATTTATGTTTTATCGCTGCATTTTATTATAAAAAATCCTAAAAAATTATTTTACAAAATTAGTGTAATTTTATGGTTAATGGCTGGACGGGAGGGTCAAAATTGGGTGTCAACAGATGTCCCTCTTTGTATGGAGATGATGGAAGAATCTTCGGACAAAGACGTTGACTCATAGCCAATTTTGTCTCGATCTTCGAAGTGCGATCTTTGGCGGTAGACAAAGTGGCAAAAATCTAAAGCGTCGGTGTCGAGTTATGGCGACCTTTGGGATACCATGGTCAAAACACTAAGGAGGGCTAAGGCGGACTGGCAGCATCCCGATGTCGAGTTATGGCGACCTGGTCACCATGGTCAAAACACCGGCGGGCTAACGCGGACTCAAAGGCGTCGATGTCGAGTTATGGCGACCTTTGGGTTACCATGGTCAAAACACCAAGGCGGGCTAACGCGGACTTAAAGCTGTCCCAGTGTCGAGTTATGATGACACTGGGTTATGGTGCAAAAAGTAAAAGAAAATAACTGGCTTGAACCTGGGGTGTACTGCTATGGCTTGTGGTGCTGGGTTCTACGGTGATGTGGAGCGAGTGGACCGACGCTTGAGGCCGCTTCTGCCAATCGTTGGGAAGGTTGGCCCCCCAACAGATTGCCCCGGTTCGCTGTAAGAGAAAATCCACGTTGTGCTCCTGCTCCTGCATGCTAAGACTTGAACAAACGGTTAGTGCATAACTGTTAAGGCAAAATGATGATGCATAATTTTAAAAACAATGTAACTGTGAGTAGAAAAGGTTATCCTGCAAAAGTGTGATGCCTGCTGTGTTGATGCGATGTTGCGAATGCTGTGATTTTCGTCCTTGTACAGACGTGTTGCGATTGTGAACGCGGATATGTTGTCCTTGCTGCAACTGCCCCTGTAGACTAAAGCTCCAGAAAGAGTTAGTGCATAACTGCTAAGACAGAATAATAAAGCATGCGTAAGAAATGCAATTTCGGGAGTATAGAAATCGTCCCTGCGTGATATGCTGATGATGGCGTCGTTTCGGACTTGTTGTCTGATAAGCGCCGCTTGGGCGATATTCTTTGCCGGTGTCGCGTAGACTTCTTTGTCCGATAACGTCATTATGCGGGCGTATTCTTTCTTGGCGTCGTTGCATGGACTTCTTGATTACGTCGTTATGCGGGCGTGTTCTTCTTGGCGTCGTTGCATGGACTTCTTTGTCGCTGCGTCGTTATGCGGGCGTGTTATTCTTGGCGTCGTTGCGTGGACTTGCTGATTACGTCGTTGTCTGGACGTGTTGCTGCTGGCGTCGTTGCGTGGACTTGCTGATTACGTCGTTATGCGGGCGTGTTCTTCCGGGCGTCGTTGCATGGACTTGCCGATTACGTCGTTATGCGGGCGTTTTCTTTGGCGTCGTTGCGTGGACTTGCGACACGTCGTTATGCGGGCGTGTTCTTCGCCGGTGTCGTTGCGTGGACTTGCGATTACGTCGTTATGCGGGCGTGTTCTTCTTTGGCGTCGTTGCGTGGACTTGCTGATTACGTCGTTGTCTGGACGTGTTGCTGCTGCTCCTGTAGAATAAATGCTCCTGCAAGCTAAGCTTGAGAAAAGACGTTAGTGTATACCTGTTTAAATGAAATGATAAATACATATGAGAAGTGCAATTTTATGGGTAGAGATGTCGCCCACGATATGGGATGAATCGAGATGTTGTCCTTGCACGGACTGACGAATTGCCATAGTGTCCTTGTTGTGTGCGTGGGTTGCAACTTTGACTTTATGTCCGAGCTGGTGCGCTAGGTTTTGTTGCGGAACTCTGAACTTTGACTGCTGATTGTTGATGCCCCTTTCTGCTGCTGCTGCTCTTGCTGCGGACTTTGGATTGTTGTCATCCTCTGCTTTTGCTGCTTCTGCGAAGAGACTTTTCGTCGTATTTTCTGCTTCGGCTGTTGCACTTTCTGCTTCTGTTAATATTAAAAGACCTGCGCTCAAAGAAAAATTTGTGAGTTTTGGGGGGGGGGGTCGATTCATATTTGACTTTGCTGCCTTGTTCCTTGATATCTGCGTGCCTGGCTTGTTTGGACTTGCAACCCCTGTCTGGTTTCCTACACTGTCCCAGTTTTGAAAAGGGTGTCTGGCCTAAAATGGGTCTCAATGTAGTTGCTTGTAGGCTATGTGTATTCTTGTCATTTTCAAAGCAAAGGGAAAGTTTCCTAATGGTGTGACCGAAGCCGATTTAGGCCGCCTACGTATCCCCATGAGGGAATCAGGTCGAACGTAGTTCATTACAAGCGAATATTGGGAAAATTAAAATTTCTAGATGTGGGACCGAAGCCGAGACGGCCGCCTACGTATCCACTAAGGAATCGAGTCAAACGTAGTTCATTTCAAGCAAAACGAAGAAAACATTATTAAAGCTTAAATATGAGTTTATAAATTATTCGCTAAAATAAATCGCTTTTCCTATCCAGCTCTGGCGGACGAAGACAGGTGCAAATCCAATCAATACGCCTTCATGCTCGCGTGGATGGCCGGGTCTTCATGCTCGCTATCTCCTCTTACGGCCTCTGCGTGGTGCATGCTCGGATAAATGGCGATTCGAGGCGGAATGGGCATAGCAGCGAGTGTATTCCTCATCTAAGGTTATCAGGTGCACATTGGCGTGGCCGTGGTTTGGAAAGGGGTTATCATGCACATTTGGGGCAGGATCCTTTAGCTGAATTACCCCTTCTCTGATCAGTGCCTCGATTACGTCCCGAGGAGTGGCAACCTTCGGTCATGTCCTGGGCTATTGGGTGATACGCGCAGCTTGTTCTCATCATACCATCTTGGGATAGGTCGGGGATCCTTCCCGGAATCGGTTGGATTAGGCCCGACTCATGACTTTTCATATATTTGAGGTATGGGTTCACTAGTGGGGTGCGAACTTTGGGTGGTTTTCTTCAAAATTCTTATTTGCTCTGGTGCATTGGGTGCTCTATTCATTGGCGGGCTTGATGGGTGGATCTATGCGGGCGGGATAAGCAGTGCTTGTGAAGTGTTATATATAGGCTGTGTGTGGTAGTTGTGGTAGTATGATGGGTTTTGGTATGTTATGAATGCTTCGGGTTTGCGTTCTTGTACAAACATGGAAGGGGAAACTGTCTCTTTCTTCCTCTGTGAAGTACTCCCGAGTGTCCTGATGAATCGCCTTATTAGTTGCTGTAATGCCCGATTTGTAATCCTACCGGTTTAATACCTTAACTTCTACGGTCGCCCATTCTAATAACTTCCGCAAAATTCCGCCCGATGACGCTTATCATCCGCTCATAGTAGGTTGCATCCTTCAAAGATTGTACGAATAATGTGGTCATCTCACTCTCCACCATGGGTGGTTGCACTTTCGCTGCCTCTGAACGCCACCTCATGGCGTATTCTCTGAATGTTTCTGTAGTCTTCTTCTCCAGCTTCATTAAGTAGAACCTGTCCACAACGGTTTCTGTGTTGAACCTGAACCGCTCCACAAAATCTTGGGCCAATGCATTCCAGCTGTGCCATTTCCGCGGATCTTGGCTGGTATACCAATCTAGTGCCTCGCCGGTCAAGCTCCGAATGAACAACTTCATAATGACCGCTGGGTTCTTCCCTACCCCGATTAGCTTGTCGCAATATGACCTCAAGTGTGCACGGGGGTTCCCTTTTCCATCAAATGGTTCAAACTTCGGCACCTTGTACCCCATAGGCAGTTCCACGTCTGGATGCATGCAAAGATCCTCGTAGTCTAGTCCTTCGTGACCTTTGTCCGATCGCATGCCCCGAACCGCTTCTTTCAGACTATGAATTTCTTTGGCCACGTCCTCGTCCATTTTGGCTCGGACTTCCTCTCCATTTCTTCGTAATGATCCCCTTGGTGAAGCACGGACGGTAAAAGGTGGGCTTCATTGCATAAGTTAGCCGTCAGGTTGTTTCTTTGAATTGGTAATGGGTGTGGTGCGTGGGTATTGGTTGACACAGCGATTAGGGCTGATTATGGTGAAGTAAGCGGGGGTGAGGTATATGGGTAGTGAGGGTCGTTTGAAGGTGGGGTTGAGGTTGGTTGGGCGGGCGGTTTGTTCGGTGGTGGTGGCCTTTGTGGAGAGTTACGGGAGATATGTGGTGGTGGAGGTCGATCCAGGATGGTTTGTGAAGTAGTGGCCCTTTGATCGGCATAGGGGTATTCAAGCTAATGGATAGGTTGGTCGATTCCGTAGCCTCTCCATCTCAACTCGCATATCGACAATTTGTTGCGGTATGCAATACATTCTTCCCGATGGTGATATTCCTCCCTTCAAGGTTCTGTTTATTGACAGAATAATTCCCAAACCATTTGGCTACCCAGAGCGATCATATCATCATTTCTTGCCTTGGACACGGTGAAGTGTGGATGCTCAGACATTGTTGAGTCAAATACGAACCGACTTTGGGGAGGATGATAAATTTTCTAAAAATGCAACAACCGATGTTAGCATAAAGCACATAATTTGCAGGTATGTAGCAGATATATCGCACATAGCACATTCAAACGTTTCCTAACATGCAGGGGGACCTCTTTATGCCATAGGTAAGCCTAAACGTCACATATGCGAGGTTATGATGGATTTGTCCAAGTCGCCCAACTATAATGCCTTTGTTGGAAATGGCGACCAAATGACGGTGCACTTTTCCCAATTTCAGCATGTCATGATTGGGTTTGGATTTGTCGCCATTGCCACGCTACATAATATCTTTGGTTGGTCGTTGGGTTGAGAAACCCGTCGACAAGTTTGGTGTCTTCCTAATTGTGGTGTCGATGCCAAGGACCAACCCACCTAAGGTAAATGCATGCATGCCCTAAAATAAAGGGTGGTATAGCTCTATCTTAAGTTTCTAAGATTTGGCTTTTCCGACGCAAGGTTCGGCGGACAACTCGAGTGAGAAGGCTACGCGACCACCGGTTGGACCGGATTCTCCGCGCAGAATACCAACTCTCTTGAATGTGGGTGTTTGAAAGAAATTTGCAGGTGCGCGAAGCACACCCGCGTGTGAGTGTGTGATTGTGTGTATTTTCCAGAGTGGAAGAAATATGAGCGGAATGCCAGTTTAAGGAAAGCAGTAAAGCAGGTAGCAATTTAAAATAAACAAAACAAAATACAGCACACAAAAATTAAATGCAAAAGTAATTGCCAAATAATAACCCTAGGTCTGTTGTGGTTAAGAACCTAAAATCCCCAGCAGAGTCGCCATTTCTGTCACGCCCTTTTTCGACCGCGACATTATTTTCTAAATAGCGAACCCTGCTCAAAATGCAATGTTAGGAAATAAATAATAAAAAAAAATGTTTAAAGGAATGCTAAAATGTTAAAGGTGCTAAAAGGAAAAAGGGTGTTAAATGCTAGAAGGTTGCTAGAATGCTAAGGGTTCGCGGAGTCGCCACCTAATTAATTGGGTGAATTAGGACACCTAAATGTCAACTAGGTTAAAGTCAACACTAACTCCAATTTTATGGTCTGCTAAACTTAATGAGATTCCGGGTAAGGGTTCTTTATTAATCTAGAGGGAAGGGGTTAGGCACCCTCTAAGATCCGCTAACTTGCGGTTGTCCTGCCAAACCTAGGGTAATTATTATGCTATTGAAAATGCATGTTTGAAAGATATTTTAATAGAAAGTATTTTTTTGGCAAAAGATTAATAAGATTAGTGCTATAAAATGCGTGTAAAGTTTAAAGCATGCCTTAAATAATATATAATGCAAAATAGATTAATTGACTATATATACACATTTGCCTGCCTTGATTAGTATAACACATGCTTAAGGGGGTTTTCTTAATATATAAAAATAAGATTTCTATATGGGTGCTATAGCAAATGAGTTAGAAATCTTGAAAATAATATCATAGCTACATATGATTAATTATGCAAGTTAAGATTATTAGGTGGTTTAGTGTAACTTAAACTATGTATGGATAATCTAAAATATTTAACCCGAAGGGACACAAATTGCTAATTAATTACTTTCTAATCTATTGACTCAAGATTTGATGTTCTAAGAGTTCTACTAATTAGTGTTAGACAAATAATTTACAATAAATAAATGAATGGGGGCGGGGGTAGAAAATGATAAGAGGTGACTCGAAGGAATGGCGATGTCATTCGCCGGTAGGTTGGAATTTCTGATGCAGATAGCAAGATACACACGAATGAGGTGAATGCAAATCCTCAATTGATTGAAGGCATAATGGGTCTCGCTATGAGACTACTCCTTTGCTCGATGCATTTCATGTAGATAAAGAAGAAGATAAGGATTAGTACATGCCCAAATTTATTTAAATAGCGAGCAAACATTTAATGCAAAGTTTATGTATAATCCTCTGCAGATATAGGGACCACGGATGGCAAAATAATGGACAAGTACAGACAATGCAAATCGACTTATAGTTCAATTTGGTCTACTATTATAGAAAGCAGACAAAGACAAGCGTATGGACAAATCAGACAACGCAAACCAGCTACTGGTACCAATTTTATCACACAGCATCAAGCATATTCAGCTAAATAATTTATTATACATAGTCATAATACACTCAGTTGTTCTGAGAACTGAAGAGGCAAATTGGTCCAATAGCCTATGAAGACCATTTAACAACATTCATATTCGTGTATATATATATATATATATATACACATATATATGGACCTATTTTAAAACTTATGCGGTATCTGAGGACTCATACACATGATATTCAAAAGTATATGTAATATGCCTGGAATGTATATATGTACAGATATGCAACTTGCGTATACAAACACTTGTACTCTAGACTTATACACTTGGCATATTCCAGGGTACATCATTTTGGGCAAAAGATGGGAGAAGGTAGCAAACCAGTTATAATTTTATATCAGTCGTATGCTTCAGGACATCCATCATGTCTAATAATCGGGAACAGATCTAGTTCCAAATTAGGTATGAGGTAATTGCCCATTTTAACACTCCCACATATATAGGAATGAGAACACCAATTCATTCATTTTTCTTTGTTGTATAAAGAGATGAAGTGACAAACATGCTGACTTAGGGATAATGTATTTCCAGTTTACTTGAGCTAACAGATAAGGAGTTCCAGAAAGAGACCAATCATTACACATAGATGACTTGAAAGGAATAAGAGTAGGACAAGTCTCAGGCATATACAACATGATACACAATGACCTGCTAAATATATGGATCCAATATACTGAGTATGTGATTTATATATCCCTACATATGTGAACTCAAGACGTCAGACAAAAGACCATGATTGATGGAACAGATATACATTAACGGTGGGTCTCGAGATTCATCAAAATCTGCCTGGGAATATTAATAGGTTCAGTCCTAATACAGGGCAAAGATCCCAGATAACGACACGGCGATGTCACACAAATTGTCAAAACATCAAATATTATATTGACCTATGCTGTTATTAATATTGATCAGGATTGCAGGTCAGAATATGGACAAACAGTGGCCTAAGGTTGACATGGCATGACAGGCTTCGAAGATGCTGGCAAAAAGCCAACTGTGAATAACTGGAACTAATCCCATTGCTTCAGAAATTATACATGTTCTACATGACAAGCACTTAACCTACGCAAAACAATTACTAGAATATTTTTAACGACATAAATGACATAACCCAGCCAATCCAGTAATCTTTGGACGATGGCTACATCATTCAGTCATACAACAAATGATAGTAGAACAATTAACAGTCACAGATATGAACAACGTAAACATTCATCTAACATCCAAAACAGAAATGCAGAAGTACAAAGATGCAACGAAATCGATAGGAAGCTGATTTTACCTTCTCCGGACAGCGAGCCGGGGCAGCGTATCAAGTCGTCGGAGCCACTCGACGGGTTTTGGGCTTTGCGATGCGAAACAGAGGGGAAGGTTTTGCTTGCTGATTCCCTGGTTGTGTTTACTACTGTGCTCTGCCCTATGTTCGACTGCCCTAATTGCTATGTGATTCCTTACTGCTGCTAAGGTGTCGATGCTATCCGTAGTTAATTGCTGCTAAGGTGCAAAATGATTGCTACCTCACTCTCCTTCATCGAGGCCCTGAATTGCTATGTGGTTGCCCCGACTCCACTCTGACTGAGCCCTCAGAATTCGACCCTGAGCTCTCTCTTATCTCCTTCCCTCTCCTATGCCTATTGCATGTGCTTTATATAGGGTATATATGAGGTGGCGTTTATGGTAAGAAGATGGAAGATTTGGGTACATTCTTAGCCGCGATTCGGGGTGCGATTTGGGTGAGATTTACTGATCTGGTTGAATTGATTTTGGAAGGTAAATATTGTATGTTGATTTCGAAGGGGTTATGGTAAGGTTATGCCGGATTTTCCTCCCTGAAAATCCGGCGAGCTTCGCGGGTAGGGGGAGGAAGATATGCGGCGATTGAGGGCTTAGGGTTCCGCCTAGGTTTGTTTTCGTTTTTTGTGTGAGCTCTTTGTATTGTGGACGATGGGGCCTGAGGGTTATAGGATAGAAGGCTTGCGGGTTTGGGCCAAGGGAAAGAGGCGTGGTAAAGTGCGGGTCGACGGTTTGGGCTGGGTAGGTTTTTAATTCTAGGAGTTTAATTAGTTTTAGGATAGTTAATTAATTAATTAACAAATGTGATTAAATTAATTAGGTGTTTTATTAGCCTAAGTTATTATTATAACTAATATTTTAAAATGCGGTGCTATTATTTAAAACCTTATTATTGCATTATTGCGAAGTTAAATTAAAATTGAATTGAGTTTAGATTAAATTATTTAAATGCTAAATGCAAGTATGATATTTAAGAATCGTTTAAAGCTTTATAAATGCGGTGCTATTAAATGCATATATCAGATTAAAATTGATTTTAAATTACAAATGATTATGAAAATCTCTTGCGTATTAATAAATGTGGCTATGCTACTCGACACGACGTCATTGCTAAATTATTTATTTTATTTATTTATTATTAATTAGGAATCGTGACAGGGCTTAAAATTAGTTGATGCGGGTGCGGGACTCTAAGTGTTTAAAACTCTACGTAATACGCGATGCCATTATTAAATTATTTATTTATGCATGTATTTATGTTTTATCGCTGCATTTTATTATAAAAAATCCTAAAAAATTATTTTACAAAATTAGTGTAATTTTATGGTTAATGGCTGGACGGGAGGGTCAAAATTGGGTGTCAACAATCATCCTCACAGCAGTTCAGCCCACCAACCCCACAAGAGAAGCCAGATGACATAAAAGCAGCATTGTTGACCTTGGCCAACTCTCAGACTCAATTCATGGCGGAAATCAGGTCATCACTTTCATCCTTGGCCAATAATCAGATAAAATTTATGGCAGATACCACCCAGTTCATGACTGAAACAAGATCATCCATAAGGAATCTGGAAACACATGTGGGACAGCTGGAACACACGCTGAACAGTAGAGAGCAAGGGAATCTTCCCAGCAATACTGTGATGAATCCAAGAGAACAGTGCCAGTCAATAAGCTTAAGGAGTGGTAAGCAATTAGAGTAGGTTGCAGCCCAACCAGTGGTGGAGAAGGAGAAGGATGTGGAGAAGACAACTGAAGTAGGAAATGATGGGGTTACTGATGACCGCCCTATTTTAGAGAAGGATCCACCCGCAGTGATGAGGGAGTACACAAACAAAAATTTTTACCCTCAAAGACTGCAGAAGAAGGCTTTAGATAAGCAGTTTTCGAAATTTTTGGAGGTATTTAAAAAACTGCACATTAACATTCTTTTCATTGAAGCCTTGGAGAAAATGCCAGCATATGTGACGTTCATGAAAGACATCCTTTTTAAGAAGAGGAAGATGACAGATTATGAGACAGTGGTGCTGACAGAGGAGTGCAGTGCTATCTTGCAGAAGAAGTTTCCCCCAAAGTTGCAAGATCCAGGGAGTTTCACCTTACCTTGCACTATAGGGAAGGTGACATGCAAGCAGGCTCTATGTGATTTGGGGGCAAATGTCAACCTGATGCCTCTTTCTGTGTTTAATAGACTTGGGTTAGGAAAAGCAAAGTCAACCACAGTCACCCTGCAGATAGCTGATCACTCAATTGTGCATGCCCAAGGAATAATTGAATATGTATTAGTGAAAGTGGGTAAATTCATCTTTCCTGCTGACTTTCTCATCCTAGATATGGATTCAGATGAAAATATGCTCATTATCCTTGGGAGACCATTCCTAGCTAAAGGGAGGGCACTTATTGATGTCGAGAAAGGAGAGCTAAAACACAGAGTTCAAGATGAGGAGATGACCTTCACTATTTTCAAGCCTTCCACTGAACCACAAGTCACTGATAAATGCTTTGTTGTTGTTGTAGTTTATAAAAAGGCTCCTCAGGTACTGATGCCTTTGATGGTAAGAATTTTGAACCTGCAAATGATGTCCAAAGGGTGAACCCTTCTGAACCAAGCCCTGTTAAAAAAAAAGGAGAAGGAGGAAGAGAATGATGCTGAAATGGATATGCGAAGGGGATACTCTACCCCCTTGATTGAGTAAGAAAACTGCATCCGACTAAATGACGTTAAAGACAGCGCTACTTGGAAGACAACCCAATTTTTTTAATTATGTTATTTTAATTTTTGTTTTAGTTGCTTTATTTTATCTTGAACAGTCTCACGATCTGGTATGTTTAGTGTTTCTGGATGACAGATGAAAGGCAGGACTCACTCCGAAGGGCGAATGGTTAACAAGGCAGAAAACTGGAGACACTGGAATTTTTCGGTAATTAGCACCGCGGTGGATGGAGCACGGACCGCGGCGCCTCACGGGCAGCGTGCACAGTAATTTCTCCTTTGTCCCAGACCTCCGTTATGACCGTTGTTTTGTGTCTATAAGTTGTCTCTTTGTTTTTAGTCTTCACACATTGGGGACAATGTGTCAATTAAGTTTGGGGGGGTCTTATTTTCATTTTGTTGTTGTTTTGAGTCTTTTTTATTGTCTTTTTGAGTGTTTTATGTGTTTGTGAGTCATAATTTTTTTTATGGATCATGTATGTTGTGGTTGCTAAAGATATTGAGTGGATAAAGTGGGATAATGTAATGGAGTTGAAAGCAAAAATCTGTGTGCTTAAGTGAGATATGCCAAAAATTCATGACATCTAATTATTTGGGATATTTGTGCTTAGCCTATGTATGTCAGTTATGCAAAGAAAGGTTGAAAATGTCTAGAAAATTTGTTTGTTTGTTATTTGAGGCGAAATAGTTAAGATATACATGCTTAGGGAGATGATTCAGACATTATTTGATAGTCATTCTTACCGTTCATTACCTACCCTGACAAAAATTGTATCACTAGTCAGCCCCTTTGAGCCTAAATAACGACATCCTATGATTCTTCTGTTGTGCCATAAGTAATAATGGAAAAGTAGTGGAATGAGAAGTGTTGAAAAAGTTGATGCACTCCAATGAAAAATATGCAAAAGCCTAAGTTTGGGGGTGCTTATTATTTATAATGTATCTCATTCTCTCAAAAAGAAAAGAGGGGAGAAAATAGGTATGAGATTAAAAAGAAAGTCAAAAAGAAGAAAAATGAGTTGAATGAAAAATGCTTATGGTATATAATTGAGCCTAAATGTCAACTTTTATCTTCCACTGCCTAAGCCTACATTACAACCCTTGAAAGTCCTGATGATCCCTAATGTGTATGTCTATGATTAGTAGAGAATAACAAGTAAATAGGTCTATAGAATGTTGGAAAAGATGGAATGAAATTGACATGCATAAGTTAGATGTTTGTATTTCCAGTGATTATGATCTAATTGAATTTGCGGAATATTTAACTTGAAATTCTAGATTGATAAATATTCATGTTATGTATGTTCTAACATATTATCTCAGTTTTCATCTGTGATTTTGAGAAGCATTTCTATAACTACTTGATCCATTTCATAGTCTTTTCTTTGATTTTGTTTTTGTTTTTTTGTTTAGTTTACTCGAGGGCGAGTAAAGTGTAAGTTTGGGAGTGTTTGTTAAGTGTATTTTTGTTACACCCCGTAGTTCAGGTCATGCTTATGAGAACGTGCGAGAGGAATTAAGTTTTAAATTTTTGAAAGATAGGTCGACAGAATGTCTCGGACGGGTTTTTAGTCTACTTTGAGGCAGTTTGTGTCCAGTTGCATTAAGAGTTCCTAGGTGTTTCAAAGGCCTAGTACGTAGTTCGTTGAGTCTAGTTTCCAACGCAATCAACCATTCGTCGATAGGACATCGGAGTAGAAAGTTATGGAAGTTACAAGTTCAGTGCGCAGTCGAGCAGGAAAACATTTTCGGTCAGGGGTCACAGAGCCGCGGTGCCGGAAGTGCCGAAAGTCTGCAGAGGTTTCAGCGCCGAGGCGGAGTTTTTGCGAAAACTGAGGGAAAAATCAGATATTTTCTTTTAAAAAGGCCATGGGAGGGTGACAAGTGTCCCCCCCCCCCCCCCATCTAATTTTTGCATGTCTTATTTATTGACCAAGTCTTGAAGACTTGGTCATTCTTCAAAGCTCTCCCTTTTCTCTAAAATTAAAAGCTCTCCATTCTCTCTAGAAATTCAAGAAGAAACCAAGGCCTAGAGGAAAATTTCAGAAAAATTGGCAAGAAAGAAACTTGTTGGCAAGCTTGTAGAAGTTTTGTGGAGGTGATTGTGGAAAGAAGACAAGTGAAAATTGTTGGATTAATTTGGGTAAGCTCTAAGGTAACAATCCTTTCTCTTTTGCTTGTAAATTATGTTGCATGTGTGGAAGAAAGGATTTGTAGTTGTCAATATTGCTCTTAGATACATTGCATGTAGGAATTGGATAAGAATTTGGATTAAAAATGAATTGGATAGGAAATTATGTTGTTATACCTCAAAGTTGCCGAATTGGACCTTGTAGTTTGTACTAGTTTGATATCAATTGTGGGGCAGAATTTTACACGTCTAGTAGGCGTGTAATCCCCTATTGTTAACTTCATTGTTGGGCCTTAAGTGTGGCGTGTTTGGTTATTGAATTCGGCCTTGAAAAAGGTGGCAAAGCATGTAGAAACAAAGGAAGTGTTGTCCAAATTTCCGTAGAATAAGGGACTTTTCAATTAGAATGTTCTACGTTGAAGATAGAAGCTAATGGACGTATTATGGTTATTATAGGTTGACATACTACGTGCGGTGTATTGGACTTGCGCGTGGATCAAACCGAAGAGGTATGTGGAAACTTTCTTATCTCTTGAGCATGAGTAGTTATAACTATATGGTACGGTAGACGTACGTGATTCAAATAAGGTAAAGTCATTTGATATACTTGACTTGTTTTAAGGATGTCTAGTTGGTTGAGCTAGAGAGATAACTCACTCGTCCTTAGGGAAAGATTATAAGAATGGTTTATTCTAATAAGGTAGACAAGGATTTCTTGACATGAAAAAGGTAAAGAATACTTGATTTGGGAAGTATTGATTCTTGAACTATTCTAAAGATAAGAACTTGTTTTCTAAGTTAAGGAAATTATCTTCTAAAGTTATGAACTTGAAGAATTTTGAAAGTTGTGTAACTGGATTTGAAGTACAAGTCTCTTGGTCATAAAAAAAACGTAGTTGTCTAAGACATAAGGAGTTATAACGGCTTTATGGGAGGTTAGTTATGACGGCCTTATGAAAGGGTAAGATTGTCTTAGTTTCTAAAGCATAAAGTTAGTATAACGACTTTATGGGAAGTTGGTTATAATAACTTTATGGAAGGTTAAGGGAATGGTTTTTCTCGAATAAGGTGAACATAGATGGAAGAATTGAAACTAAGAAGGACAAATTGATTAAAGGCATCAACTGTTTAAAGTCTAAATGAGGGTCGCTTGATTTAGAAGCCAGAAGCATATTTCTAAAAGTACAATGACTTGTTTGAAATGTAGATGAGCCTTGATACTACGGGTGTTAGTATCTTAGGGTTTTTATGTGAAAAAGGGATCTTTTGACAGAATTGAAGTACATAGTACTTCGGGTTAAATTCCCCGGATTTGATTAAGCGATATGAAAGTGTCTTAAGGTCAAACATGAGATCCATTTTGTATATTAATGAAAGTCTAAAGAAGTTATGAGTTTACCTGGACGTACCGACAGTGATGTGGGATTCCACGGGTATGCTTCCATTGTGGTTGATCCTTGGACATACTTACGATGAGGGATTCTGAGGCATGTGACCAGGATGCAGGTTAAATTCCCGGATACGGTTATTACTCCATGGATTAGCTCTCCATGAAGACATGTACCCGAGATGAGGGATTTCACGGGCATGTTATATACAATCATTACCCCATGGATTAGCTCCCCATGAAGTCATGTACCCGAGATGAGGGATTCCACGGGCATGAGATATATATATTTATATGTGTTGTATGTGTGTACGCCGACAGTGAGGTAGGATGCCACGGGCGCGTCACATGGTTGTATTTTACTCTTGGTACCGGGCAGCGATGGGTGATTCCACGGGCAGAGGATATATGTATATATGTGTTGTATGTGGGCACGCCGACGGTGAGGTAGGATGCCACGGGCGCGTCACATGGTTAGCTGTTATACCTAGCGGTCGGCAGTGATGGGGGATCCCACGGGCACGTTTTGATATTTAAGGGCTGGTGTTCATAGCCCTAGTGTGGCTATAGTTCATATGTTGAAACAGGCTGTACATGGTAAAACTGACTTTCATTACTTTCACTTCGGTAAGGCACAGTGTACTGTTAATTGGGTTATCATACATGTCTTTAGCTTTATTTTTAGACTATTATGATTTAAATTACAGTATTTTCAGTTTTACATATTTGGTACATGTTGTATTGACCTCCTTCGGGGGACTGCGTTCATGCCGCAGGTTGAGGTACATAACTGCGATCCAGACGCGCAGGTCACCGCTCGATTCTGGAAAGCTTCATTTCTCCGGAGGCTTTGTCTTTTGGTACGGTTCCCTGAAGTTGTAGGTTTTTGTACATTCAGGGGTATGGCGGGGCCCTGTCTCGTCACAGTTGTTATGTCAAACTCTTAGAGGTCTGTAGTCATATCTTGTGGGCCACCTTAAAAGAATTTTGAGGTAACTGTTTTTTGATTGTTGACATTCATGGAGGTAGCCTTATCGGCTAACCTATTATTCATTTCATTGTTAAGTTTATGTATGTTCCGCTGATTATCTCTGATGTATACCTGAAAGGGTGCCCAGTTAGGGCACCAGTCGCGGGCCCGGGGTCGGGTCGTGACAAAAGTGGTATCAGAGCAGTTAGTCCTCGGAAAGTGTCTACTGACCGTGTCTAGTAGAGTCTTGATTATCGGTGTGTTGTGCACCACATCTATAATCATGAGGCTACAGGATATTTAGGATTGGTTTCCATCCTTCTCTCTCAGAGATCGTGCAGTAGAGCTGTCCTACTAGGCTGAATCCTCTCTGACCTATTCTTATGTATCAGTTATGCCTCCACGGAAGGCGACCAGGGCCCAGAAGGATAAGGCGGCAGAAGGAGCTGCTAGGGGTACACAGAGGGTTACCGGACTCGCCCGAACTATGCCGAGGTTATGGCGGATCGGCGAGTTCACCACGCCGCGATGTTAGAATAACCGAGGCGGCCGTAGCCCCAGAGATTCCGATACCGAGCCTTCGCCCGCAATGTGCGGTATAGGGATTATGGAGAGCAGATCAGGTTATTGACTAGCATTGTGGCAGGGCAGCGCCGACAACAGCCGGTAGCTAACCCTAGTGTCGCGCCCGTTTTTGACCTCGGGGTCTGAACGGTATCCGCAACGTTGCTCTTTGGCGCGGTTCCCTGGATGGAGCAATTATGTACTGTTTTTAAGGAGTCGCCACCTAATTATTATAGTGAATTAGGACACTTAGTTTATTGCAATAAAAATACTGCAATTGACTTCCATTTAATGGTCTGCGAAATTAGTGAGATTCTGGATCAGGGTTCTTTATTATCCTAAAGGGAAGGGGTTAGGCATCCTTTAAGATCCGCTAACTTGCGGTTGTTCGTTCAAACCTAGGTTAATTATTTATTGCTCTTTTTATTCTACCTATTCTAAGCATTTATAATTAAAATAAAGTGCACTACACAATAATAAAACTAAATTAAATGCGATATAAAATAACATTCCGGGACATCTTTTAGCCCTTTTTAGGCTTTTTGCACAAGATGATCTCCGACTACCTGCATAAACACTTAGTAAAAGTGTTAGTATCAGAATAAATAATTTTAAAGTAATGACAGGAATTTAATAAGTAAAGCAAAAAATAAATAAATCCGTCTTTTGCACAGAGGATGCCTTGGAAATCAGACGGAGATTCCTTCATCGGCCAATATTATTTAAAAACAATAAAATAAATAAAACCTTCATATCCGCGCCAAAACAGTAATAGTTTTAAACACGGAGGGCTCAGATATAAAATATAAAGTGGGACAGCCTAAACAAGTGCGGCTGCGAGAATTCACCCTGCCAGCGCATGTTGGTTATCCGGTGTAAGTGGAAGAAATCATCCTTGCCCAGAAAGCTTCATTTATTTTATTTTCCGTCTTTGCAACTGTGGAGGCCTCAAAAATCGACGGATAACTTTTTCATCAGCCAAACAAGTGTAGCATCTTGTTCAAATCAGTAAAATACCAACAGTGTAGTATTTGTTCTAAATCAGTAAACCAACAAAAAATGTAGCAAAAATAGCCTAAAAATCAGTCCAGCATCCAGCGGATAGTAAGCAATTCTTAGAAAATCAGTGGACAACAAAGGGCGGCGAAACAGTGGAATAAACGACAACATAGCAACGGAAATGGTCCACCATCAGCCCATTAAGATGACGAAAATCAGTCCAACCAATAACCACAATCAGTCCAACAAACGGTAAGACAGTGGAGTAGCCAACAAGACTCGCCGGAAAATTCAAGATAATACAAAGCCAGTTAAAGGGCAAAAAAGTCAAAACAGCTTCAAAGCGGTAAAACATCACGGTTCACTTTGAAGCAACCACCTAAGCGAGAAATGCACGGAAACAGTAGAGCTCGCCGGAGTTGTAGAAACTCCGGCGAATCACCAAAACAGAAATCAAATCAGTTTCCAACATAGCCAACAAAAGAGATACAAACAGTGCTATTGCCGGAGTTAACAACACGAAAAGGCAGCGGGAAGGGGGTTGCGTGTCGACGCTGGAACAGTGGTTCAAGATCGACGGTTCAATGGGTGGCGCTCCGACGATAGGCAGCAGCGACGGGAAATGGAATGGTGGTTCGCGACGGGGTGTTGCTGGTGTTGTATGTGTGCGAGTGGTTGAGGGGACAAGGGAGAGTGAGCTAGGTTTTAATGGTGGTGGTCGACGGGAGAGGGTGATGGTGGTCGATGGGTCTGGTTCGCCGGAGCTTCGAGCTCCGGCGATGGGTACGGCGACGGGAAGGCAGGGAAGAGGAGAGTGAGAGATAGTGGGGCGGGCTGATGTGTGTGTGAGAGGGGGTGTTCGCCGGTGACGGGAGCAGCGGGTGAAGAAGATGAAGGGATGAGAGAGAGGACGGGCGAAGTGGTCGATTTGTGCTACCGGCGGGTAGTTTAAAATGGGGGGATGTTTTGTTTTTATAGGGGGTAGATTAGGGTTTGGTATTTGGGGGGGAAAAATGAAAAGTGGGGTATTGTTTTGGGGGGAAAATGAAAAGATGAAAGTTTGGGTGAAATTAAAAAATGGTGTTGGATTGGACTGATTCAAATTGTGTCTTGGACTGGACCGGTTTGACAAAAAAAGGAAGGCTGGTTAATTATTTAACAGAAAAATTATTTAAAAAGATGCAAAATTATAAAAATACAAATGTCGACGCAATAATACTAAAATGCAATATTTAAAACATGTTCAATGCCTGATTAAAAGTAAAAAATGGGATGTCAATTAATTATTTTAAAAGATGCAAATATTATTAAAATAAACGACGGTGTAGCAATAATAAAAACATAATATTAACAAAAACATAATGCTTAATTTAACATAAAAAGATAAAAAATGCAAAAAATGCTGATTAAAATGTGATGTGCTAAAATACTTAGAATTGCAACAAATATACAAAAAAACGGGTCAAAATTGACTGTCAACAGCATGTCTCTCTTTGTACGGAGATGATGGAAGAGTCTTCGGACAAAGATGTTGACTTGTAGCCAATTTTGTCCTGTTTTATAAACTAGAACTCAAAAATAGGGATGATGCAGACCCAAAAATGTCCCAGTGTCAAATCATGATGACATTGGGTCGTTGTTATGCAAAAATAAAAAGCAAAGCTGACGCTGATTTAAAAATGTCCCAGTGTCGAAGTATGAAGACACTGGGTTGTTGCGATGCTAAAATTAAAAGACAATGTCGATTTAAAATTTGTCCCAGTGTCGAAGTATGATTGACACTGGGTTGCAGGTGATGTGGTGGTGAAAAAGACATGGTTATTGTAGATGTTGATGGCGTCATTGCATAGACGCGATGCAGATGCTCGTCGTTGCATGGATTTAAACATAGATGCGATGCAGATGTTCGCTGCATAGACGAAACATGAATGAAGTTGCATAGACTTTTATGAAATGACGTCATTTTCGGACGCAATGCAGATGATCGCCGCATAGACTAAAGAAACATGAATGGCCGCCAGATAGGCTTAAAAGAAATGGCGTCGTTGCATAGACGCTGATGCAGACGTCGTTGCATAGACGAAACATGAATGGCCGTTGCATAGGCTTAAAATGAAAAGGCGTCGTTGCATGGACGCGACGCAGATGCTTCGTCGTTGCATAGACGAAACATGAACGGCCGCCAGATAGGCTTAAAATGAAAAGGCGTCGTTGCATGGACGCTGATGCAGATGTTAACGTTGCATAGACGAAACATGGATGAAGCCGCCAGATAGGCTTATATGAAATGACGTCGTTTTGACGCAATGCATGCTCGTCGCGCGTAGACGAAACATGAACGGCCGCCAGATAGGCTTAAAATGAAATGACGTCGTTGCATGGACGCTGACGCAGATGCTCGTCGCGATAGACGAAACATGGATGAAGCCGTTGCATAGGCTTATATGAAATGACGTCGTTTTCGGACGCAATGCAGATGCTCGTCGTTGCATAGACGAAACATGAATGAAGCCGTTGCATAGGCTTAAAAGAAATGGCGTCGCCAGATGACGAAACATGAACGGCCGCCAGATAGGCTTAAAATGAAAAGGCGTCGCATGGACGCGATGCAGAAGCTCGTCGTTGCATAGACGAAACATATATGAAGCCGTTGCATGGTCTTAAATGAAATGCCGTAGTTGCATATACGCTATTCAGATGCTCCTTGTTGCATACACTAAACATGAACGGCTTCATAGGCTTAAAATGAAATCACGCGTCAGATAGACGCCGATGCAGATGTTCGTCGTTGCATAGACAAAACATGGATGAAGCCGCCAGATAGGCTTAAATGAAATGACGTCGTTTTCGGACGCAATGCAGATGCTCGTCTTTTAATAGACGAAAAATAGATGAAGTCGTTGAATAGGCTTAAATTAAATGAGTTGGTTTATAGCGCACTGCCAGGACTCGCCTCGGTTGAGATAGCGCGTCATTGCATAGACGTCGTGCGTTTGTGACCCGCATGTTTTTTTTTTTTTGTTGTGCTCCTGCCTTTGTTTATATGAAGATCATGCTCAGACTGGTTTGGCCTATTTTTTTTATTATTATTATTATTATTTTTTTATCGCCATTTTTCTGCGTTGAATTTTTAAAATGTCCCGATTCGATAAATGAAGATGTTGAACTGGGTACGGTTGACTCTTGACGCTATTAAAGCGATCATGTATGCAATTTTTTTTTTATCTTGAATGAAAAGATAATGCGAGAATATGGACAAAATCGAGTCCAGTGCAAAATAAGGAAAATATTTTAATGGAGCGACCGGCCGATGGCCTTCACGTATCCCGCCGAGGGAGACAGGTCAAGACATAGTTCATGCTGCAAAAAATAAGATTTTTTATGATTTTAAAATAATGTGGGACCGAAGCCGATATGGCCGCCTACGTATCCCGCCGAGGGAATCAGGTCAAGACGTAGTTCGTGATGCAAAATGATTTTTATGTAATATGCATTTTGTTGTTTTTTCTCAAAAATGGAAGACGACATTACGCTCGACTCGATTGATACCAACAATTAGTATTGTGCATAAGGATGTTCTTTTATTGTTTTCTACCTAACCGAGATTGACTGCGTGTAATTCACACAGCTCAGATAAGACTCAAACATACCTGAGTGTCGACACACTTGCTTGCATCCAAGGTTTCGAACTAAACGTAATCTCACGTTTCAAATGCCTCACTGAAAGAAGGTCCCATCTCACACATATATTCCAGTATTTTGAATTTTGGGACGTTGAGAAGTACGCTCACACTCAAAAAGATGTTCAATGCATGCAATTGTGATACCATAGGCTTGACCGTCATGTAAGTATCCACTAATGTGAGAACCCTCAGTATAAGATCATGTAGGACTTGTCACGGGCTTGTAATGTAGGTTTGGGGCAAGGGATGGATATCATTTGGGTAAAAAGTGACTAATCCTTCCTCGAGAGTTGGACCATGTCCGTGCTTGATATTTGTGCGTTTTGATGCTGACTTGCTTTCTTTTTGTCTCAGTTTTTTTTTTTTGCATTGACTTCTTTTAAATCTTTCATTTCGAGCCCCTTTTTTTTTCGGGGTTATATATTTTTTTTTATATCGGGGCTTTTGATTTCCTCTTTATGTGAAGTCGTCTCGTTTTTTTTTTTTTTTTTTTTTTTTTTTTGAGACTTTGACAATTTTGTCTTTGCAAACTTCAACGCGGGATTTTGTCAGCCATTTGCACATTTCTAAAGCACTCAAGGAGGTCGGGCCAAGAGAGGGATAGTGCGTACGCACTCAGAAAGGTTATAGGTGTAATATGCGGTTGTCAAAAAATAGGTTTTAGGCTCAAAGGGGTGTACTAGGGATAATGTTATTTGGTAGGCTGAAAAGGCTCAAACGGGTCAAAGAAAGCCTACGATCATTTCCTACACCGAGTGTTGCTCAGGATTTCGCCTCAACAAACATTCAGGCCAAGTTCTAGATCACAATGCAATGCAATTGAACTTATTCAAACACTCACCACACAATGCATATGAAACGATGAGGTTGGTTTCGTCCTTATCTTGGAAACACGCAAGACAATGTCATTTACGGGTGTGAATAAGAGGTACCAAAAGAATTTATGGTTTACCACAAAGTCAACTCATACTGTTTTTTTTTTGTATGCACACTTGTAACTGTGTTGGTATCAACCAAGTCAAACAATAATACTAAAAAAAAATGTTTTTTTGTATTTTTGAATAACATTTTTTTTGTTTATGAACAAAATATATATTTTTTTCATTTTTCAATAAAGGATACCGAACCCGACTAGGGCTGCCTACGTATCCCGCCGATGGAATCAGGTGCGCGTAGTTCATTCAAATATGTTATAAAATGTACGCTTGAAAACATATATAAAAAAAATAGCAATGTAAAGCTGTGCAAAAGAAATGATTGTCCACTGTGGACGAATGCAAAGTAAAATGAATGCCCGAAAACATGATGAATGGGATGCATGAGTGAGACATGCGCTCTTTATTATTATTATTATTTTTTGTGGTTTTTATTTTTGTAGTGTCGAACTCAAAATGAGTTGCCTACGTATCACACCGTGTGGTGAGAATCAGACACGCGTAGTTCAGAATAATTATGATAAAATGCATGATATGTAAGAACTATGCAATCAACGCTAGACATATTAATTGAATTTGCAAATATGAATAAAAATACTAAATAAAGAAGAATTGAGAGTGATGTCTCGTTGAATCTGGTATAAACTGACTTCTAGTAGTCAACATAACTACCGCTCATTTTTGTGATGATTTTTTTTTTCCGACCGTCCTAGGCTGATTGCGAGGACGACCTTCCTGCAAAAAAATATGAGAAATATGTGAGTAGGAAAATGACAAAAAATAATAAAAACGCAAATGTGTGACAATATAGTCAAAGACTCCCCTGATTGGTTCGACCGGACTGGTGGTTGATACTTCACAAAGTCCAAGTCGTGTTATTCAAGAGTGATTTACGCAGTAGAAGTCCTGATTGCAATGTGACAGCAAAAAGTGCAAAAATGCAAATGCTCGAGCCGGAATCACAAAAGAATAATTATTGCATTGAATAATATGTACAGAGTTGCTAGCGACAACAATAATAAACAAAAAACATGCAAATCAAACGCGTGCCCTAATATGCTTGGGACCTCCCTTATGCCAGAGGTGAGCCTAAACGCCAAATATGCGGGATTATGATAAATAAGTCCAAGCCGTTAAACTGCAATGTTTTGTTGGAAATGGCGACCAAATGACGGTGCACTTTTTCCAATTTCGGTGCGTCATGACCAGGCTTGGATCCGTCTATCATTATCACGCTACACATATATGCTTATTGGCCGTCGGGTTGTGAAACCCAACGACAATTTGGTGGATTTCCTAATCGTGGAGACGATACCAAGGATCGACCCACCTAAGATGTATGCATGCATGACTTAAAAAAATGTGGTATAGCTCTATCCTAATTTTGCTAAGATTTGGTTGACTAGACAAAATGGTTCCCGAGCGGACTACTCGAGTGAGAAGGCTACGCGGCCACCGGATGGTCCGGCTGCTCCGCGCCTTTGCCAACTCTCCTAAAATTGGGTAATTGAAAGAAATTTTGCGGGTGCGTACAACACACCTCGCGTATAGTGTGTGATAGTGTTAATTTTCCAGAATGGAGAAAATATGAGCGGAATGACAATTTTAAGGAAAGCAGTAAAAGAATGTAGCAATTAAAGTAGTTAATTACAAAATAAAATAAAACAATATAAAATATTTACAACAAATATAAAAGCAAAATAAGGCGCAATATTCAATTAACCTGAGTTTGCTATGATCAAGAACCTGATATCCCCAGTGGAGTCGCCATGCTGTCGCGCCCGTTTTTGACCTCGGGGGGTCTGAACGGTATCCGCAACGTTGCTCTTTGGCGCGGTTCCCTGGATGGAGCAATTATGTACTGTTTTTAAGGAGTCGTCACCTAATTATTATAGTGAATTAGGACACTTAGTTTATTGCAATAAAAATACTGCAATTGACTTCCATTTAATGGTCTGCGAAATTAGTGAGATTCTGGATCAGGGTTCTTTATTATCCTAAAGGGAAGGGGTTAGGCATCCTTTAAGATCCGCTAACTTGCGGTTGTTCGTTCAAACCTAGGTTAATTATTTATTGCTCTTTTTATTCTACCTATTCTAAGCATTTATAATTAAAATAAAGTGCACTACACAATAATAAAACTAAATTAAATGCGATATAAAATAACATTCCGGGACATCTTTTAGCCCTTTTTAGGCTTTTTGCACAAGATGATCTCCGGCTACCTGCATAAACACTTAGTAAAAGTGTTAGTATCAGAATAAATAATTTTAAAGTAATGACAGGAATTTAATAAGTAAAGCAAAAAATAAATAAATCCGTTTTGCACAGATGCCTTGGAAATCGACGAGATTCCTTCATCGGCCAATATTATTTAAAAACAATAAAATAAATAAAACCTTCATATCCGCGCCAAAACAGTAATAGTTTTAAACACGGAGGGCTCAGATATAAAATATAAAGTGGGACAGCCTAAACAAGTGCACATGAATTCACCCGCCAGCATGTTGGTTATCCTGTAAGTGGAAGAAATCATCCTTGCCGTAAAGCTTCATTTATTTTATTTTCCGCTTTGCAATCTGGAGGCCTCAAAAATCGACGGATAACTTTTTCATCGGCCAAACAAGTGTAGCATCTTGTTCAAATCAGTAAAATACCAACAGTGTAGTATTTGTTCTAAATCAGTAAACCAACAAAAAATGTAGCAAAAATAGCCTAAAATCACCCAAAGATCCAATGGATAGTAAGCAATTCTTAGAAAATCAAATGACAACAAAGGCGTAAACAAATGGAATAAACGACAACATAGCAACGGAAATGGTCCACCATCAGCCCATTAAGATGACGAAAATCAGTCCAACCAATAACCACAATCAGTCCAACAAACGGTAAGACAGTGGAGTAGCCAACAAGACTCGCCGGAAAATTCAAGATAATACAAAGCCAGTTAAAGGGCAAAAAAGTCAAAACAGTTCCTGAAACGGTAAAACATCAGCGGTTCGCCTAAAGCAACCGCCGGAAGCAGTAAAATGCACGGAAACAGTAGAGCTCGCCGGAGTTGTAGAAACTCCGGCGAATCACCAAAACAGAAATCAAATCAGTTTCCAACATAGCCAACAAAAGAGATACAAACAGTGCTATTGCCGGAGTTAACAACACGAAAAGGCAGCGGGAAAGGGGTTGCGTGTCGACGCTGGAACAGTGGTTCAAGATCGACGGTTCAATGGGTGGAGCTCCGACGATAGGCAGCAGCGACGGGAAATGGAATGGTGGTTCGCGACGGGGTGTTGCTGGTGTTGTATGTGTGTGAGTGGTTGAGGGGACAAGGGAGAGTGAGCTAGGTTTTAATGGTGGTGGTCGACGGGAGAGGGTGATGGTGGTCGATGGGTCTGGTTCGCCGGAGCTTCGAGCTCCGGCGATGGGTACGGCGACGGGAAGGCAGGGAAGAGGAGAGTGAGAGAGAGTGGGGCGGGCTGATGTGTGTGTGAGAGGGGGTGTTCGCCGGTGACGGGAGCAGCGGGTGACGAAGATGAAGGGATGAGAGAGAGGGACGGGCGCCGGCGGGGTCGACGGCGCTACCGGCGGGTAGTTTAAAATGGGGATGTTTTGTTTTTATAGGGGTAGATTAGGGTTTGGTATTTGGGGAAAATGAAAAGTGGGTATTGTTTTGGGGGAAAATGAAAAGATGAAAGTTTGGGTGAAATTAAAAAATGGTGTTGGATTGGACTGATTCAAATTGTGTCTTGATCGACCGGTTTGACAAAAAAGGAAGGTCGTTAATTATTTAACAAAAATTATTTAAAAGATGCAAAATTATAAAAATACAAATGTCGACGCAATAATACTAAAATGCAATATTTAAAACATGTTCAATGCCTGATTAAAAGTAAAAAATGGGATGTCAATTAATTATTTTAAAAGATGCAAATATTATTAAAACAAACGACGGTGTAGCAATAATAAAAACATAATATTAACAAAAACATAATGCTTAATTTAACATAAAAAGATAAAAAATGCAAAAAATGCTGATTAAAATGCGATGTGCTAAAATACTTAGAATTGCAACAAATATACAAAAAAACGGGTCAAAATTGACTGTCAACAGCATGTCTCTCTTTGTACGGAGATGATGGAAGAGTCTTCGGACAAAGATGTTGACTTGTAGCCAATTTTGTCCTGTTTTATAAACTAGAACTCAAAAATAGGGATGATGCAGACCCAAAAATGTCCCAGTGTCAAATCATGATGACATTGGGTCGTTGTTATGCAAAATTAAAAAGCAAAGCTGACGCTGATTTAAAAATGTCCCAGTGTCGAAATATGAGGACACTGGGTTGCTGCGATGCTAAAATTAAAAGACAATGTCGATTTAAAATTTGTCCCAGTGTCGAAGTATGATTGCCACTGGGTTACAGGTGATGTGGTGGTGAAAAAGACATGGTTATTGTAGATGTTGATGGCGTCATTGCATAGACGCGATGCAGATGCTCGTCGTTGCATGGACGAAACATAGATGCGATGCAGATGTTCGTCGTTGCATAGACGAAACATGAATGAAGCCGTTGCATAGGCTTTTATGAAATGACGTCGTTTTCGGACGCAATGCAGATGCTCGTCGTTGCATAGACTAAAGAAACATGAATGAAGCCGTTGCATAGGCTTAAAAGAAATGGCGTCGTTGCATAGACGCGATGCAGATGCTCGTCGTTGCATAGACGAAACATGAATGAAGCCGTTGCATAGGCTTAAAATGAAAAGGCGTCGTTGCATGGACGCGATGCAGATGCTCGTCGTTGCATAGACGAAACATGAATGAAGCCGTTACATAGGCTTAAAATAAAAAGGCGTCGTTGCATGGACGCGATGCAGATGCTCGTCGTTGCATAGACGAAACATGGATGAAACTGTTGCATAGGCTTATATGAAATGACGTTGTTTTCGGACGCAATGCAGATGCTCGTCGTTGCATAGACGAAACATGAATGAAGCCGTTGCATAGGCTTAAAATGAAATGACGTCGTTGCATGGACGCGATGCAGGTGTTCGTCGTTGCATAGACGAAACATGGATGAAGCCGTTGCATAGGCTTATATGAAATGACGTCGTTTTCGGACGCAATGCAGATGCTCGTCGTTGCATAGACGAAACATGAACGGCCGCCAGATAGGCTTACAATAAATGCCGTCGTTGCATAGACGCGATGCAGATGCTCGTCGTTGCAGATCGAAACATGAACGGCCGCCAGATAGGCTTAAAATGAAAAGGCGTCGTTGCATGGACGCGATGCAGATGCTCGTCGTTGCATAGACGAAACATATATGAAGCCGTTGCATGGGCTTAAATGAAATGGCGTCGTTGCATAGACGCGATGCAGATGCTCGTTGTTGCATAGACGAAACATGAATGAAGCCATTGCATAGGCTTAAAATGAAATTACGTCGTTGCATAGACGCGATGCAGATGTTCGTCGTTGCATAGACAAAATATGGATGAAGCCGTTGCATAGGCTTAAATGAAATGACGTCGTTTTCGGACGCAATGCAGATGCTCGTCGTTGCATAGACGAAACATAGATGAAGTCGTTGCATAGGCTTAAATGAAATGCGTTGGTTTATAGGCGTACCTGCTTTGTGACTCGCCTCGGTTGAGATAGCGTCATTGCATAGACGTCGTGCGTTTGTGACCCGCATGTTTTTTTTTTTTTGTTGTGCTCCTGCCTTTGTTTATATGAAGATCATGCTCAGACTGGTTTGGCCTATTTTTTTTATTATTATTATTATTTTTTTTTTTTATCGTCATTTTTCTGCAGTGAATTTTTAAAATGTCCCAGTTTCTGATAAATGAAGATGTTGAACTGGGTACGGTTGACTCTTGACGCTATTAAAGCGATCATGTATGCAATTTTTTTTTTTATCTTGAATGAAAAGCTAATGCGAGAATATGGACAAAATCGAGTCCAGTGCAAAACAAGGAAAATATTTTTAATGGAGTGACCGAAGCCGATGTGGCTGTCTACGTATCCCGCCGAGGGAGACAGGTCAAGACATAGTTCATGCTGCAAAAAATAAGATTTTTTATGATTTTAAAATAATGTGGGACCGAAGCCGATATGGCCGCCTACGTATCCCGCCGAGGGAATCAGGTCAAGACGTAGTTCGTGATGCAAAATGATTTTTATGTAATATGCATTTTGTTGTTTTTTTCTGAAAAAATGGAAGACGACATTACGTTCTGACTCCAGTTGATACCAACAATTAGTATTGTGCATAAGGATGTTCTTTTATTGTTTTCAGTCTAACCGAGATTGACTCTGGTGTAATTCACACAGTTTCAGATAGTACCTCAAACATACCTGAGTGTCGACACACTTGCTTGCATCCAAGGTTTCGAACTAAACGTAATCTCACGTTTCAAATGCCTCACTGAAAGAAGGTCCCATCCCACACATATATTCCAGTATTTTGAATTTTGGGACGTTGAGAAGTACGCTCACACTCAAAAAGATGTTCAATGCATGCAATTGTGATACCATAGGCTTGACCGTCATGTAAGTATCCACTAATGTGAGAACCTTCAGTATAAGATCATGTAGGACTTGTCACGGGCTTGTAATGTAGGTTTGGGGCAAGGGATGGATATCATTTGGGGGGGAAATGAAAAGATGAAAGTTTGGGTGAAATTAAAAAATGGTGTTGGATTGGACTGATTCAAATTGTGTCTTGGACTGGACCGGTTTGACAAAAAAAGGAAGGCTGGTTAATTATTTAACAGAAAAATTATTTAAAAAGATGCAAAATTATTAAAATGCAAATGTCGACGCAATAATACTAAAATGCAATATTTAAAACATGTTCAATGCCTGATTAAAAGTAAAAAATGGGATGTCAATTAATTATTTAAAAAGATGCAAATATTATTAAAATAAACGACGGTGTAGCAATAATAAAAACATAATATTAACAAAAACATAACGCTTAATTTAACATAAAAAGATAAAAAATGCAAAAAATGCTGATTAAAATGCGATGTGCTAAAATACTTAGAATTGCAACAAATATACAAAAAAACGGGTCAAAATTGACTGTCAACACCTAGAGCCGACAGTTTGAGGATTCGGGGCTTTCTGGGTTGTAATCCACCCGAGTTCTATGGTTCGAGGTCTGAGGAGGATCCTCAGGAGTTCATTCGGCAGGTGCAGCAGACTATGCAGGTGCTTAGGGCCTCGGAGACGGAGTCCATTGTGTTAGCTTCTTACCGGTTACACGATATTGCGTTGAACTGGTTTGAGTCGTGGGAGTTGTCTAGAGGTGTGGGTGCTCCTCCAGCTGTTTGGGATGAGTTCACGGAAGCCTTCCTCGGTCACTTTTTGCCCCCTGAGATGAGGAGAGTCCGCTTGGATAGGTTCCTAGCATTGAGACAGAATGGGAGGACCATCAGGGAGTACAACCTGGAGTTTGACTCATCGCTGTATGCGCCACTATCGCGGACATGGCGCATGAGTTCACCGCTACGTGATGGGGCTAGACCGTTATATGGTTACTGCATGTCTGGGAGTGACCCTTCAACCAGGTATGGATATTGCCAGGATGCAGGCTTATGCACAGGGAATTGAGGATGACAGGAGAGAGGGCCGGCCAGTCCAAATTTCACCCAAGAGGCCGTGACGGCAGGATTTCAGGATAACTTTCGGGGTGGACAGCCTCAGCAGCAGGCTAGGTCTCAGCCGACGCAGAGTGCCCCTTCCCAGCCTTCTGGCAGGTGGTTTGACCGCCAGGGGTATTCGGGAGCAGTCGTGGCTCCGTGGCTACAGTTTACAGTGTCCGAGATAGTAGCTGCGAGGCCACCCTTGCCTCGGTGTGGTTACTGTGGTAGAGCTCATTTCGGGGAGTGTCACACTAGGTCGACAGCTTGTTATGCTTGCGGCCAACAGGGCTATTTGGCGAGAGACTGTCCGACCAGAGGTGGCACTGGTGGGATAGCACGCCACTGGTCGGGCCATGGTTCTTCGCCTTCAATAGCTAGGCATGATGTTCATGCACCGGCAGGCCGCGACAGAGGTCGTGGTGGAGGTTCCCAGTTTTAGCGGTCCTTTGACCCGCTTATGTGATTTCAGGTACATCTATGACCCTTTAAATACTTGTATGCATTGATAATATTAAGGTTATGTATGTATGCTAGAAGTAGGTTGGAAGTACGATAAGAGAATCCTTTTAGGCCTTGAATGGGAGTAAATAGCGTTGGTGAACCCTTGGGATCTGTTTCCTTGTTTGACAGTGATAGATGGATATGCGTGTGCGATATCTTAGGACAATAGGTGGCATAATGAGGTTCCATTAGTGTAAAGTACGAGGATGTACCGAGGAATATTAAATTGACTCCAAAAGAACATTCGGGGACGAATGTTTCTAAGGGGGGAGAATGTTACACCCCGTAGTTCAGGTCATGCTTATGAGAACGTGCGAGAGGAATTAAGTTTTAAAATTTTGAAAGATAGGTCGACAGAATGTCTCGGACGGGTTTTTAGTCAACTTTGAGGCGGTTTGTGTCCAGTTGCATTAAGAGTTCCTAGGTGTTTCAAAGGCCTAGTACGTAATTCGTTGAGTCTAGTTTCCAACGCAATCAACCGTTCGTCGATAGGACATCAGAGTAGAAAGTTATGGAAGTTACAAGTTCAGTGCACAGTCGAGCAGGAAAACATTTTCGGTCAGGGGTCACAGAGCCGCGGCGCCGGATGTAGGGCCGCGGCGCCGGAAGTGCCGAAAGTCTGCAGAGGTTTCAGCGCCGCGGCGCCGGCTGCAGGGCCGCGGCGCCGAGGCGGAGTTTTTGCGAAAACTGAGGGAAAAATCAGATATTTTCTTTTAAAAAGGCCATGGGAGGGTGACAAGTGTCCCCCCCCCCCCCATCTGATTTTTGCATGTCCTATTTATTGACCAAGTCTTGAAGACTTGGTCATTCTTCAAAGCTCTCCATTCTCTCTAAAATTAAAAGCTCTTCCTTCTCTCTAGAAATTCAAGAAGAAACCAAGGCCTAGAGGAAAATTTCAGAAAAAATGGCAAGAAAGAAACTTGTTGGCAAGCTTGTAGGAGTTTTGTGGAGGTGATTGTGGAAAGAAGACAAGTGAAAATTGTTGGATTAATTTGGGTAAGCTCTAAGGTAACAATCCTTTCTCTTTTGCTTGTAAATTATGTTGCATGTGTGGAAGAAAGGATTTGTAGTTGTCAATATTGCTCTTAGATACATTGCATGTAGGAATTGGATAAGAATTTGGATTAAAAAGGAATTGGATAGGAAATTATGTTGTTATACCTCAAAGTTGCCGAATTGGACCTTGTAGTTTGTACTAGTTTGATAACAATTGTGGAGCGGAATTTTACACGTCTAGTAGGCGTGTAATCCCCTATTGTTAACTTCATTGTTGGGTCTTAAGTGTGGCGTGTTTGGTTATTGAATTTGGCCTTGAAAAAGGTGGCAAAGCATGTAGAAACAAAGGAAGTGCTGTCCAAATTTCCGTAGAATAAGGGACTTTTCAATTAGAATGTTCTACGTTGAAGATAGAAGCTAATGGACATATTATGGTTATTATAGGTTGACATACTATGTGCGGTGTATTGGACTTACGCGTGGATCAAACCGAAGAGGTATGTGGAAACTTTCTTATCTCTTGAGCATGAGTAGTTATAACTATATGGTACGGTAGACGTACGTGATTCAAATAAGGTAAAGTCATTTGATATACTTGACTTGTTTTAAGGATGTCTAGTTGGTTGAGCTAGAGAGATAACTCACTCGTCCTTAGGGAAAGATTATAAGAATGGTTTATTCTAATAAGGTAGACAAGAATTTCTTGACATGAAAAAGGTAAAGAATACTTGATTTGGGAAGTATTGATTCTTGAACTATTCTAAAGATAAGAACTTGTTTTCTAAGTTAAGGAAATTTTCTTCTAAAGTTATGAGACTTGAAGAATTTTGAAAGTTGTGTAACTGGATTTGAAGTACAAGTCTCTTGGTCATAAAAAGAACGTAGTTGTCTAAGACATAAGGAGTTATAACTGCTTTATGGGAGGTTAGTTATGACGGCCTTATGAAAGGGTAAGATTGTCTTAGTTTCTAAAGCATAAAGTTAGTATAACGGCTTTATGGGAAGTTGGTTATAATAACTTTATGGAAGGTTAAGGGAATGGTTTTTCTCGAATAAGGTGAACATAGATGGAAGAATTGAAACTAAGAAAGACAAATTGATTAAAGGCATCAACTGTTTAAAGTCTAAATGAGGGTCGCTTGATTTAGAAGCCAGAAGCATATTTCTAAAAGTACAGTAACTTGTTTGAAATGTAGATGAGCCTTGATATTACGGGTGTTAGTATCTTAGGGTTTTTATGTGAAAAAGGGATCTTTTGACATAATTGAAGTACATAGTACTTCGGGTTAAATTCCCCGGATTTGATTAAGAGATATGAAAGTGTCTTAAGGTCAAACATGAGATCCATTTTGTATATTAATGAAAGTCTAAAGAAGTTATGAGTTTACCTGGACGTACCGACAGTGATGTGGGATTCCACGGGTATGCTTCCATTGTGGTTGATCCTTGGACATGCTTACGATGAGGGATTCCGAGGCATGTGACCAGGATGCGGGTTAAATTCCCGGATACGGTTATTACTCCATGGATTAGCTCTCCATGAAGACATGTACCTGAGATGAGGGATTCCACGGGCATGTTATATACGATCATTACCCCATGGATTAGCTCCCCATGAAGTCATGTACCCGAGATGAGGGATTCCACGGGCATGAGATATATATATTTATATGTGTGTACGCCGACAGTGAGGTAGGATGCCACGGGCGCGGCACATGGTTGTATTTTACTCTTGGTACCGCTTCAGTGACGGGATTCCACGGGCAGAGGATATATGTATATATGTGTTGTATGTGGGCACGCCGACGGTGAGGTAGGATGCCACGGGCGCGTCACATAGTTAGCTGTTATACCTAGCGGTCGGCAGTGATGGAGGATCCCACGGGCACGTTTTGATATTTACGGGTTGGTGTTCATAGCCCTAGTATGGCTATGGTTCATATGTTGAAACAGGATGTACATGGTAAAACTGACTTTCATTACTTTCACTTCGGTAAGGCACAGTGTACTGTTAATTGGGTTATCATACATGTCTTTAGCTTTATTTTTAGACTATTATGGTTTAAATTACAGTATTTTCAGTTTTACATACTTGGTACATGTTGTACTGACCTCCTTCGGGGGGCTGCATTCATGCCGCAGGTTGAGGTATATAGCTTGCTGATCCGTACGCGTAGGGTCACTGTTCAGTTCTTGGAAAACTCTATTTCTCCGGAGGCTTTGTCTTTTAGTACGGTTCCCTGAAGTTGTAGGTTTTTGTACATTCAGGGGTATGGCGGGGCCCTGTCCCGTCACAGTTGTTATGTAAAACTCTTAGAGGTCTCTAGTCATATCTGTTGACACTCAATTTTGACCCGTTTTTTGTATATTTGTTGCAATTTTAAGTATTTTAGCACACCGCATTTTAATCAGCATTTTTTGCATTTTTTATCTTTTTATGTTAAATTAAGCATTATGTCTTTGTTAATATTATGTTTTTATTATTGTTACACCGTCGTTTTATTTTAATAATATTTGCATCTTTTTAAATAATTAGTTGACATCCCATTCTTTACTTTTAATCAGGCATTAAACATGTTTTAAATATTGCATTTTAGTATTATCATACGACATTTGCATTTTTATAATTTTGCATCTTTTAAATAATTTTTCATAAATAATTAACCAAAGATTCCATTTTGTCAAACCAGTCCGAACAAGACACAATTTGAATCACCCAATCCAATACCATTTCTTTTAATTTCACCCAAACTTTCTCTTTATTTTTCCCCTAAAATCAAATACCATTTTTATTTCCCCAAAACAATACCCCACTTTTCATTTTCCCCCAATACCTAACCCTAATCCTACCCTATAAAACAAAAACTTCCCCTCCCCCTTTTCTATTAGCCCAGCAGCCGCAACTTTTCATCTCCTCCCTCACCCTCTCGCCCACACCCCTCTCCCTCACCCCCTCTCCTCACCCCTCCTCACCTCCCACACACACCCCGCCCGCCCATCAACCCTAGCTACACACTTCACTTCACCCCTCACAACCCTCTCTCCCCTCCTCCTCACTGTCCGTCGCCGCCCTTCCCGCCGCCGCCAGCTCCGGCGAACCCCAGCCGCAACTTTAAACTTCAGCTCACCCTCACCCCTAACCTCTCAACATCATCTCCCTCACCCTCTCATCCCTGCCCTTTCCCGTCGCCGCCGCCTTCGCCGGAGCTCCAGGCTCCGGCGAACACCCGCACACTTCACACCATCACTGCCAGCCCTAACTCACCTTCACCCTCACTCCCTTCTTCACCTCCCTCGTCGCCGCCGCCACTGTTCCCGTCACCGGCGAACCCCCCTAGCAACACCTCGCTGCCAGTCTCACCGGCGAACCACCACACCACCACCACACGCCTCACCCTCTCATTCCCTAACCCTAGCACACTCTCCCGTCGCCAGCAGCCCATCATCGCCGCTGAACCCACTGCCTTTGTCTCGCCTTCCAGACCCCACCAAATTACCATAGTGGCGTTGCTCCGGTGTTTACCACCGTTGAAGTAACGCCATCCCGTTAAATCCTTATGACGGTGAATATTTGGGATCTGTTGTTGGTTTGGTTATTAGACTGATTTTTGCGTATTATGGTATCATGTCGGAGTTCTAAAACTCCGGCGACCTATGTTGGTGTTATATTGTTCGTTATCTGTTGTTGGTCTCGTTTGGATTGACTTTTGTGTTTCTGTATCTTACCGGAGTTTTCAAAACTCCGGCGATCTGATTGGCATATTTTCCTAAGTTTGTTGGTCGCCTCATTGCTTTCGTTCATCGCTTGTTAGACTAAGTTTATGACCATTTTTACTATATCTGGTGACTGCCCACGACCTTTAATGTTGGTTTCCGTCATTGTTCCTTATTATTTCCAGGTTTGTAATGTTCTTGGCCGATAGGATCGATTTTATTTCGCCTGGCCATCGAATTCGTAAAATTATGTTGCTTTGTTCTTAATGTTTCGCTATGTTGGTCACCGCTCGATTTTGGGCTCTGTTCGTCTCGCTTTGTGGCATTTTGTTGACCGGTTTTCGATAACTTTTGCTATGTTTGGCCATATTATGGGACCGGTTTTGGCCATATTCTTGACTGATTTTAGGCTATTTTGCTATATTTTTGCCGTTTATCGATTTTGAACATGATACTACATTTTGGTATTAAAGCGATTTTGAATATGATACTACACTTTGGCCGATGAAAAAGTTATCCGTCGATTTTTAGGCCTCCACGATTGCAAAGACTAAAATAAAATAAATGAAGCTTTCAGGCAAGGATGATTTCTTCCACTTACATCGGATAACCAACATGCTACCGGGCGAATTCTCGCAGCCGCACTTGTTTAGGCTGTCCCACTTTACATTTTTATATCTGAGCCCTCCGTGTTTAAAATTATTATTGTTTTGGTGCGGATATGAAGGTTTTATTTATTTTATTGCTTTTAACAATATTGGCCGAGGAAGGAATCTCCGTCTGATTTCCAAGGCCTCCCCTGTGCAAAAGACGGATTTATTTATTTTTTGCTTTACTTATTAAATTCCTGTCATTACTTTAGAATTATTTATTCTGATACTAATACTTTTATTAAGTGTTTATGCAGGTAGCCGGAGATCATCTTGTGTAGAAAGCCTAAAAAGGGCTAAAAGATGTTCCGGAATGTTATTTTATATCGCATTTAATTTAGTTTTATTATTGTGTAGTGCACTTTATTTTAATTATAAATGCTTAGAATAGGTAGAATAAAAGAGCAATAAATAATTAACGTAGGTTTGAACGAACAACCGCAAGTTAGCGGATCTTGAAGGATGCCTAACCCCTTCCCTTTAGGATAATAAAGAACCCTGATCCAGAATCTCACTAATTTCGCAGACCATTAAATGGAAGTCAATTGCAGTATTTTTATTGCAATAAACTAAGTGTCCTAATTCACTATAATAATTAGGTGGCGACTCCTCAAAACAGCACATAATTGCTCCATTCAGGGGAACCGCGCCAAAGAGCAACGTTGCGGATAACCGTTCAGACCCCCGAGGTCGAAAACGGGCGCGACAGCATGGCGACTCCGCTGGGGATATCAGGTTCTTGATCATAACATACTCAGGTTAATTAAATATTGCACTTTATTTTGCTTTTATATTTGTTGTAAATATTTTATATTGTTTGCTTTTATTTTGTAATTAACTACTTTAATTGCTACATTCTTTTATTGCTTTCCTTAAATTGTCATTCCGTTCATATTTCCTCCATTCTGGAAAATTAACACTATCACACACTACACGCGAGGTGCGCTTGGTGCATCAGCAAAATTCTTTCTTCAAAACCCAAATTTAGGAGAGTTGGTAATAGACGCGGAGAATCCGGTCCAACCGGTGGCCGCGTAGCCTTCTCACTCGAGTAGTCCGCTCGGGAACCATTTTGTCTAGTAAGACAAATCTTAGCAAAATTAGGATAGAGCTATACCACATTTTTTTTAAGTCATGCATGCATACACCCTAGGTGGGTCGATCCTTGGTATCGTTTCCACGATTAGGAAATCCTCCAAATTGTCGTTGGGTTTCACAACCCGACGACCAATAAGCATATATGTGTTGCGTGATAATGATAGACGGATCCAAGCCTGGACATGACACGCCGAAATTGGAAAAAGTGCACCGTCATTTGGTCGCCATTTCCAACTAAACATTGCAGTTTAACGGCTTGGACTTGTTTATCATAATCTCGCATATTTGGCGTTTAGGCTCACCTCTGGCATAAGGGAGGTCCCAAGCATATTAGGGCGCACGCTTGATTTGCATTCTTTTTGTTTACTATTGTTTGTCGCTAGCAACTCTGTACATATTATTTAATTCAATAATTGCTCTTTTGTGATTCCGGGCTCGAGCATTTGCATTTTTGCACTTTTTGCTCTCACATTGCAATCAGGACTTCTACTGTGTAAATCACTCTTGAATAGCGTGGCTTGGACTTTGTGAAGCATCAACCACCACTCCGGTCGAACCAATCAGGGGAGTCTTTGACTATATTGTCACACTTTTGCATTTGTATTATTTTGGTCATTTTCCTACTCACCTATTTTTTATATTTTTTGCAGGAAGGTCGTCCTCGCAATCAACCGAGAGCGGTCGGAAAAAAAATGATGAGCGTTAGTTATGTTGATTAAAAGAAGTTAGTCTATACCAGATTCAACGAGACATCGCTCTCAATTCTTCTTTACTTTATATTTTATTTATATTTGTAAACTCAATTGGTATGTTTAGCGTTAATTACATAGTTCTTTCATATCATACGTTTTACAGCATAATTATTCCGAACTACGCGTGTCTGATTCTCACCACACGGTGTGATACGTAGGCAACTCATTTTGGGTTCGACACCATAAAAAATAAAAACAAAAAAAATAATAAACATATTTTTCTCACTCATGCATCCCATTCATCATGTTTTCGGGCATTCATTTTACTTTGCATTCGTCCACAGTGGACAATCATTTCTTTTGCACAGCTTTATATTGCTATCATTTCATTGATAAATCATTTTCAAGCATACATTTTATAACATATTTGCAATGAACTACGCGCACCTGATTCCCTCGGCGGGATACGTAGGCAGCCCTATTCGGGTTCGGTACCATTTATTCAAAAAATACAAAAAAATGATTATTCTAAAAATATAAAAAAAAAAAAACAAATATTTTATGCAAAAAAAAAAAAAACATTTTTTTTAGTATTATTGTTTGACTTTGTTGATACCAACACAGTTAGAGTTGTGCATAATCAAAAAAAAAACAAGTGATAAACAGTATGAGTTGACTTTGTGGTAAACCATAAATTCATTTGGTACCTCTTATTCACACCCGTAAATGACATTGTCTTGCGTGTTTCCAAGGTAAGGACGAAACCAATCTCATCGTTTCATATGCATTGTGTGGTGAGTGTTTGAATAAGTTCAATTGCATTGCATTGCATTGTGATCTAGAACTTGGCCTGAATGTTTGTTGAGGCGAAATCCTGAGTAACACTCGGTGTAGGAAATGATCGTAGGCTTTCTTTGACCCGTTTGAGCCTTTTCAGCCTACCAAATAACATTATCCTTAGTACACCCCTTTGAGCCTAAAATCTATTTTTTGACAACCGCATATTACACCGATAACCCTTCTGAGTGCGTACGCACTATCCCTCTCTTGGCCCGACCTCCTTGAGTGCTTTAGAAATGTGCAAATGACTGACAAAATCCTGCGTTGAAGTTTGCAAAGACAAAAGTTGTCAAAGACTCAAAAAAAAAATATATATATATAAATGAAAGCAAAGACGACTTCACACAATCAAAAGCCCCGATAAAAAAAAAGGGAATACATAACCCCGAAAAAAAAAAAAAAGGGGGGGGGTGGGGGGGGGCTCCAAATGAATGATTCAAAAGAAGTCAATACAGAAAACTGGGACAAAAAGAAAGCAAGTCAGTATCAAAGCGCACAAATATCAAGCACGGACATAGTCCAACGCTCGGGGAAGGATTAGTCACTTTTTACTCAAATGATATACATCCCTTCCCCAAACCTACATTACAAGCCCGTTACAAGCCCTACATGATCTTATACTGAGGGTTCTCACATTAGTGGATACTTACATGACTGCCAAGCCTATGGTATCACAATTGCGTGCATTGAACATCTTTTTGAGTGTGAGCGCAATTCTTTCAACGTCCCAAAATTCAAAATACTGGAATATATGTGTGAGATGGGACCTTCTTTCAGTGAGGCATTTGAAACGTGATATTACGTTTAGTTCGAAACCTTGGATGCAAGCAAGTGTGTCGACACTCAGGTATGTTTGAGGTACTATCTGAAACTGTGTGAATTACACCAGAGTCAATCTCGGTTAGACTGAAAACAATAAAAGAACATTCTTATGCACAATACTAATTGTTGGTATCAACTGGATTCAGAACGTAATGTCGTCTTCCATTTTTTCAGAAAAAAACAACAAAATGCATATTACATAAAAATCATTTTGCATCACGAACTACGTCTTGACCTGATTCCCTCAGCGGGATACGTAGGCGGCCACATCGGCTTCGGTCCCACAACATTTTAAAATCATAAAAAATTCTTATTTTTGCAGCATGAACTACGTCTTGACCTGACTCCCTCGGGGGGATACGTAGGCGGCCACATCGGCTTCGGTCCTGCATCATTTTAAAATCATAAAAATTCTTATTTTTGCATCATGAACTACGTCTTGACCTGACTCCCTCGGCGGGATACGTAGATAGCCACATCGGCTTCGGTCACTTCACTAAAAATATTTTCCTTGTTTTGCACTGGACTCGATTTTGTCCATATTCTCGCATTAGCTTTTCATTCATTATAAAAAATAAAAAAAATGCTTACCTGATCGCCTTGATAGCGTCAAGATGAAACCTTACCCAGTTCAACATCTTCATTACCAGAAACTGGGACATTTTAAGGAATTCAGTGCAAGAAAATGGCAATAGACAGGAAAAAGCAGGCCAACTAGGTCTTCAGTGCAAACCAAGAATGCAAGCGTCAAGAGCCAAAGCTACAGAGTCGACGCTAATCAACCACTCATTTCCTAAAACTCACAAGTTTTCTTTGAGTGCAGGATCTTCATATCAGCAAAGGCAGAAACACAACAATAAACCCATGCGGGTCACAAATGCACAACGTCTATGCAATGACGCTATCTCAACCCAGACGGGTCACAAAGCAGGTACGCCCCTAAACCCATGCATTTCATTTTAAGTCTATGCAACGGCTTCATTCATGTTTCGTCTATGCAATGACGAGCATCTGCATCGCGTCCATGCAACGACGCCTTTTCATTTTAAGCCTATGCAACAGCTTCATTCATGTTTCGTCTATGCAACGACGAGCATCCGTGATCGGCCCATGCAACGACGCCTTTTCATTTTAAGCCTATGCAACAGCTTCATTCATGTTTCGTCTATGCAACGACGAGCATCTGCATCGCGTCCATGCAACGACGCCTTTTCATTTTAAGCCTATGCAACGGCTTCATTCATGTTTCGTCTATGCAACGACGAGCATCTGTAACGCCCCATTTTAAACCGGAGTCGAAAACGGGAGTGCCGCTACGTATGGTTGATTCCTAAATGCATTTTTAAGGAGTCGCCACCTAATTATTATAGTGAATTAGGACACTTGATTTATTGCAGTAAACTGCAATTAATGATCTCCATTTAAAGGTCTGTGAAACTATGTGAGATTCTAGGTAAGAGTTCTTTATTATCCTAAAGGAAGGGTTAGGCATCCTAAAGGATCCGCTAACTCATGCGTTGTCCGTTCAAACTTAGGTTTTATATTATTGTGCTAACATGTAATCTATAATTCTAAAAGTGTTTTAATTATTAAACTAACCAAGAGATATTTAAACTAGGCATGCAAATATTTAAAATAGATACATATTTAACGAGATGTAATAGCAGCAAATAATCATAGAAGATGTAATGAGAAGAAATTAACAACATTTCGCTTTTATTTTATTTTATGCGAATGCTTTAACTTTGAGGTGCGCCTCCGGGTACCTGTAAAGACACTTAGTAGAAGAGTTAATAAATAATAAATAAAAGCAAATAATCATAAAAGATGTAATGAATAGAAATTAGTAACATTTCGCTTTTTATCTTATGCGAATGCTTTAACTGTGAGGCGCCTGTGCACTGCAAAGACACTTAGTGAAAGAGTTAGTAAATAATTAATAAATTACCAAACAAACACAATGCATGTATATGTATAGATATATATGTAGAAGATATTATAAAAATATATTTTTTATATAGTGTGGGCTCAGCTAGTGTTATGCCAAGAATACTAAGACATGAGAAGCCAATATCGTCACGGTGGCGGTCGACTCGCCTCCTGGTGAACGATACTATGCATTCTCGTCCAATCCTTTTTCACTTTCCTCCTTGCCCACATATTCCGTCTCGCTTACCACGGGGGCCTCCAGATCGACGGATAAATCCTTCTTTGGCCAGTGTAGTATCAAGTTCAAAATCAATAAAATACCAAGTGTAGTATCTTGTTCAAAATCAGTAAATAACAAGTGTAGTTTTGTTCTAAATCAGTATAGTATCTTGTTCAAATCAGTAACCAAAATGTAGTATCTTTGTTCAGAAAGAGTAAAATATCAAAATGTAGTATCTTGTTCAAAATCAGTAAAAATACAAAATGTAGTTTTTGTTCCAAGTCAGTATAGTATCTTATTCAAGATCAGTAAACACCACAGTGTAGTTTTGTTCTAAGTCAGTTTAATACCAAGTGCAGTATGGTTCGATCAGTTTAACAAAACAAAGAGCACAATGGTCGAATACCCACTATCACAAAGAAAATCATCCCAAAGAAACCAAAGAAACATCAAAAACCCAAACGCGGATTCAATGAATAAGGCGGTGATATCCAAATCAGTCAGAATAGCTACAAGTGGAGCAATTCGTTTGAAAACTGTGAGACCCGCCGGGGTTTAAAACTCCGGCAGAACACAAGAAATCATTCCAAATCAAACCAAAAATAGGAACAGTAACCAACGACCGCCGGAGTTACTCAAACTCCGGCGAGATTTAAAAATAAAGGAAATCAGTCCAAATAACAAATATGCCAATAAATCTAAAAATGGAACCAAACCCAGGCAGCGATGGTGGTGGTCGACGGCGAATGGTGTGTAGTGGTGGTTCGCGTGATGGTCGACGGAGATGATGATGAGGAGATGTTGTAGTCTAGGGGTATGGGTTGAAGTGATGTGTGGTGGTGGTTGGGCAGAGGATATCGGCGACGCTGGAGGTAGGGTGTGGGGCACCGCGGATGGGGTGAAGGGGGTGTAGGAAGAGGAGAGGAAGGCGACGGGGCGTGACGGGATTGCTGGGGCTACTGTGTCGTGTTGGGTAGTTCGCCGGAGATAGAACTCCGGCGAAAGGCGGCGGCGGAGGCGACGGGAAAGGGCTGCTGTGTGTGTATAGAGAGGAGAGGAAGGTGACGGATGGGGGGGGTAATTAATTAGGTCCGTAGCTATTGTTGATAAATAGGGAGATAGGGTAGCTGCTAGGGTTTTTAGGTTAGGTCCTCGAGGGAGAGACGGATGGTGGGTAAAATAGGGTGTGATTAGGGTTTAGGGGTATTGGGCTTTGGGTATTGGGCTGGGTGATTAATTAGGGTATTAGTGTTTAGGAGTTAATTTAGGTGTATTAATTAATTAGTGGTAAATTAAATTAATAAGTTGTGATTAAATTATCTAGGTGCTTTATTAGCCTAAGCTTGAGTTTTAAAATAACTACCATAATAAATGCGGGTGTGCTATTTAATTAGTGCTTTATGTTTTAGAATGCGGCGCTATTATTAAAACTTATTTATGCATGTATTAATGTTTTTATTTGCTGCATTTTATTATAAAATTATGAGGAATTATTCTGCAAAATTAGTGTAATTTTATAGTTAATGACTGGACGGGAGGGTCAAAATTGGATGTCAACAGTTGTCCCTCTTTGTATGGAGATGATGGAAGAATCTTCGGACAAAGACGTTGACTCATAGCCAATTTTGTCTCGACCCTCAGAATTAAAATGTTGGGCAATTGGGCAAGGCTGACGCGGACTCAAAAATTGTCCCAGTGTCGAGTTATGATGACACTGGGCTATGGTGCAAAAAGAAATAAAAATAACTGGCTTGAACCTGGGGTGTACTGCTATGGCTAATGGTGATGTGGAATGAGTGGTGATGTGGAACGAGTGGACCGACGCTCGAGGCCGCTTCTGCCATTCATTGGGAAGGTTGGCCCCCCAACAAATTGCCCCGGTTCGCTGTAAGAGAAAATCCACGTTGTGCTCCTGCTCCTGCATGCTAAGACTTGAACAAACGGTTAGTGCATAACTGTTAAAACAAAATAATGTAAGAATGTAAATTTTGTGTTGTGGTTGTAGTCAAATCGTATATGAAATGATGTGATGATACGCCGTCTCGTATAGACGAGATGCAGATGACGCGCTGGCGCGTTATCGTCGCATGTCGCCTTGTATGGCGGAATCATCTTGTATGGACGAAATGCAAATGACGCCTTGTGGCGTTCTCGCTTTGTATGGACGAATGCATAAAACGCCTTGTATGGGCGTTCGTTTCAGATGGACGTTATGCATAAAACGCCTTGTATGGGCGTTTCGCTTGTATGGACGAGACGTATGACGCCTCCTAAGGTTTAGATAAAAATTATTCTATATGTGGAGTTGTGTCGCATCTCATGCGTAATCAAAACCGGATGAAATAATTAAAGTGTAAATGATGTAGCTTTGTGGTTTTTAGCAAGATGTATTTGATGTAGAATTGTTGCAGTGAGCGAAACTGTTGTATTGGAATGTTGCTATTGGCGTCGTTTTCGTACTTGGCGTCGTTTCGGACTTGTTGTCGTTTTTGGACTTGTTGTGTTGATGACGTCGTTGTGTTGCTGCTGCCCCTGTAGACTAAAGCTCAAGAAGGAGTTAGTGCATAAATCACGAGACGGAATAATAATAAAGCATGAAATGAGAAAATGCAGTTTTGAGAACAGAGAAAATCGTCCCTGCGTAGATGTGATATGTTGATGATGGCGTCGTTTTCGGACTTGGCGTCATTTTCAGACTTGGCGTCGTTTTGGACTTGGCGTCATTTTCGGATTTGTCGTCGTTTTCGGACTTATCGTCGTTTTCGGACGCGGAGTCGTTTTCGGACCGAGTCGCTTTCGACCGGCGCCGTTTTTGGAAGTGGTGTCGCTTTCGGACTGGCCGTTTTGGGCGGTGTCGCTTTCGACTTAGCGTCGTTTTTGACGTGGCGTCGTTTCTGGACTTAGCGTCGCTTTTGGACGTGGCCGCTTTTGACGCGAGTCATTTTCGACTCGGCGCCGTTTTGGGCGTGGTGTCGCTTTCGACTTAGCGTCGTTTTCGGACGTGGCGTCGCTTTCGACGCGAGTCGCTTTCGACCGAGTCGCTTTCGACTCGACGCCGTTTTGATCGCGTGTCGTTTTCGGACTTAGCGTCGTTTTCGGACGTGGCGTCGTTTTCGGACGTGGAGTCGTTTTCGGACTCGGAGTCGTTTTCGGACTCGACGTCGTTTTTTTGGACGTGGTGTCGTTTTCGGACTTGGTGTCATTTTCGGACTTGGTGTCGTTTTCGGACGTGGCGTCGTTTTCGGACGAAATGCAGATGTTCGTCGTTGTATGGACGAAATGTAGATGTTCGTCGTTGTATGGACGAAATGCAGATGTTCGTCGTTGTATGGACGAAATGTAGATGTTCGTCGTTGTATGGACGAAATGCAGATGTTCGTCGTTGTATGGACGAAATGCAGATGTTCGTCGTTGTATGGACGAAATGTAGATGTTCGTCGTTGTATGGACGAAATGTAGATGTTCGTCGTTGTATGGACGAAATGTAGATGTTCGTCGTTGTATGGACGAAATGTAGATGTTAAATCGTTGTAGACGGACGAAATGTAGATGTTCGTCGTTGTATGGACGAAATGTAGTTGTTCGTCGTTGTATGGACGAAATGTAGATGTTCGTCGTTGTATGGACGAAATGTAGATGTTCGTCGTTGTATGGACGAAATGCAGATGTTCGTCGTTGTATGGACGAAATGCAGATGTTCGTCGTTGTATGGACGAAATGCAGATGTTCGTCGTTGTATGGACGAAATGCAGATGTTCGTCGTTGTATGGACGAAATGTAGATGTTCGTCGTTGTATGGACGAAATGTAGATGTTCGTCGTTGTATGGATGAAATGCAGATGTTCGTCGTTGTATGGACGAAATGTAGATGCTCGTCGTTGTATGGACGAAATGCAGATGTTCGTCGTTGTATGGACGAAATGCAGATGTTCGTCGTTGTATGGACGAAATACAGATGTTCGTCGTTGTATGGACGAAATGTAGATGTTCGTCGTTGTATGGACGAAATGTAGTTGTTCGTCGTTGTATGGACGAAATGTACATGTTCGTCGTTGTATGGACGAAATGTAGATGTTCGTCGTTGTATGGACGAAATGTAGTTGTTCGTCGTTGTATGGACGAAATGTAGATGTTCGTCGTTGTATGGACGAAATGTAGATGTTCGTCGTTGTATCGACGAAATGCAGATGTTCGTCGTTGTATCGACGAAATGTAGATGTTCGTCGTTGTATGGACGAAATGTAGATGTTCGTCGTTGTATGGACGAAATGTAGATGTTCGTCGTTGTATGGACGAAATGTAGATGTTGTATTGGAATGTTATTGTCCTCCTCGTTCCTGTTGACCTGCAACATTCACTCAAAGAAAAATTGTGAGTTCGGAGAGGGGGTCGGCCGATTTGTGTTGGCTCTTGATATTTGCACGCGTTGTCTCGTCTGGACCATGTAACCCCTGTCTGATTTCGAGTCTCGGTCGAAAACATTTGTTGAAAATATTCTATCTTGAGAAAATACTAGTAGGAAATTATGTCGATTTTTGAATAACGACATGTTATGAAACAGAGCGAGCATCCTTATCCGAAATCGGCGGTATATTCTCTCATACTCTCGGTGCTCCGCTGCCGTCAGGCTTTCTTTTTAAAATTTTGTCCCAGTTTTGGGACATAGAATCCTTCGCGTAAATTGACCATGTCCATTGATGTCATTTGTAGTAAAGTCCTTAAAATTGTCCCAGTTTATGTCGATCTTTCAAGCATATGGGATCATATTTGTCAATGTCCTTTCGTGGCGAAGTCCTTAAAAATTGTCCCAGTTTTGACTGACGAAACTGAGTCGGATATATATCGTCGCCTGGACATAATGCTGATAACGTCGTTGTCTGGACGTCTTTGCTTTCTCAGAGAATAAATGTTCCTGCAAGCTAAGCTTGAGAAAACGTTAGTGTATACCTGTTTAAACAAAATGATAAATATATATGAGAAGTGCAATTTTATGGGTAGAGATGTCGTCCCTGATATGCCGGATGAATACTGAGATGTTGTCCTTGCACTGATCGAATTGCCATAGGTCCTTGTTGTGTGTGTGGGGTTGAAACTTTGACTTTATGTCCGAGCTGATGCGCTATAATTTGGTGCAGGATTTGAACTCTGATTGTTGATGTTTGTCTGCTTCTGCTATTTCTGAAGAATTTTGTTGTATTTTCTCGTCGCTAGTATGCGTAACTTTGTTGTACCTTCGCTAATATGAAGGACTGCGCCAAAGAAAATTTGTGAGTTTGCGAGGCGGTTGATTCGCGTTGACTTTGTAGTTTTGACTCTTGATGTCGGACGTCTGCCTTGTTTGGGACTCATAACCCCTGCCTGGTTTCCTACCTTGTCCCAGTTTTGAAAAGGGTGTTTGGCCTGAGGGGGTCTCAATGGAGTTGCTTGTATGTTATGTGCATTCTTGTTATTTCAGAACGAAGGGAAAGTTTCCTAATGGTGTGACCGAAGCCGATTTAGGCCGCCTACGTATCCCCATGAGGGAATCAGGTCATGACGTAGTTCATTACAAGCGAATATTGGGTGAAATTAAAAATTTCTAAATGTGGGACCGAGGCCGATGTGGCCGCCTACGTATCCGCCAAGGGAATCAGGTCGAACGTAGTTCCAATTACAAGCAAAGGAGAAATTGGGATTTTGTAAAAGGTGGGACCGAAGCCGATGTGGCCGCCTACGTATCCGCCAAGGGAATCAGGTCTAACGTAGTTCCAATTACAAGCAAAGGAGAAATTGGGATTTTGTAAAAGGTGGGACCGAAGCCGATGTGGCCGCCTACGTATCCGCCAAGGGAATCAGGTCTAACGTAGTTCCAAACAGCAAACTTAAGCAAAACATTATGAAAACTTAAATATGAGTCTTAAATTATTCTGCTAAACTAAATTGCTCTTTCTTATCCGGGCTCTAGGCGGACCAGAATAGGGATGCAAATCCAATCTTTCAATACGTCTCATTGCCCTGCGTTATGGCTGGCTGGGTCTTCATGTTCTGTTATTGCTTAGTCAAATACAAATCGACCTTTGGGGAAGGTGATAGATCCTTTTAGAGAAGATGTAGCAAACTGCGTTAGTGTAAAACACGTGATTTTGCAAAAAGTGTAAAAAAAAACATTTAGCAAGTACATGTTGCACATAAATTGTCACATTGCAAGCGAGCTCTAACATGCTTGGGACCTCTTTATGCCAGAGGTAGGCCTAAACGTCACATATGCGAGGTTATGATGGATCTGTCCAAGCCACCAAACTGTAATGCTTTTGTTGGAAATGGCGACCAAATGACGGTGCACTTTTCCCAATTTTAGCATGACATGATTGGGTTTGGATTTGTCTATCATTGTCACGCCACACATAATATGCTGGTTGGTCGTTGGGTTGAGAAACCCGTCGACAAGTTTGGTGTCTTCCTAATTGTGGTGTCAATGCCAAGGATTGACCCACCTAAGGTAAATGCATGCATGCCCTAAAATAAGGGTGGTATAGCTCTATCTTAAGTTTCTAAGATTTGACTTTTCTAGACGCAAGGTTCCCGAGCGGACAACTCGAGTGAGAAGGCTACGCGGCCACCGGTTAGACCGGACACTCCACGTATGTTACCAACTCTCCTAAATTTGGTTTTGAAGAAAGAATTTTGCTGATGCACCAAGCGCACCTCGCATGTAGTGTGTGATTGCGTGAATTTTCCAGAGTGGAAGAAGTATGAGCGGAATGCCAGTTTAAGAAAAGCAGTAACAAATAGCAGTTAAAACAATATGCAAATATTTATATGTAAAGCAAAATAGTTTAGGCAAAACATAAAAGCAAACAAATGTGAAACACAAAACAAGCAAATTAAGCAAATAAATGAAGCACAATAACTAACCTATGTTTGTTATGGTTAAGAACCTTAAGTCCCCAGCGGAGTCGCCATCTGTAACGCCCCATTTTAAACCGGAGTCGAAAACGGGAGTGCCGCTACGTATGGTTGATTCCTAAATGCATTTTTAAGGAGTCGCCACCTAATTATTATAGTGAATTAGGACACTTGATTTATTGCAGTAAACTGCAATTAATGATCTCCATTTAAAGGTCTGTGAAACTATGTGAGATTCTAGGTAAGAGTTCTTTATTATCCTAAAGGGAAGGGGGTTAGGCATCCTAAAGGATCCGCTAACGTGCGGTTGTCCGTTCAAACTTAGGTTTTATATTATTGTGCTAACATGTAATCTATAATTCTAAAAGTGTTTTAATTATTAAACTAACCAAGAGATATTTAAACTAGGCATGCAAATATTTAAAATAGATACATATTTAACGAGATGTAATAGCAGCAAATAATCATAGAAGATGTAATGAGAAGAAATTAACAACATTTCGCTTTTATTTTATTTTATGCGAATGGTTTAACTTTGAGGTGCGCCTCCGGGTACCTGTAAAGACACTTAGTAGAAGAGTTAATAAATAATAAATAAAAGCAAATAATCATAAAAGATGTAATGAATAGAAATTAGCAACATTTCGCTTTTTATCTTATGCGAATGCTTTAACTTTGAGGTGCGCCTCCAGGTACCTGCAAAGACACTTAGTGAAAGAGTTAGTAAATAATTAATAAATTACCAAACAAACACAATGCATGTATATGTATAGATATATATGTAGAAGATATTATAAAAATATATTTTTTATATAGTGTGGGCTCAGCTAGTGTTATGCCAAGAATACTAAGACATGAGAAGCCAATATCGTCACGGTGGCGGTCGACTCGCCTCCTGGTGAACGATACTATGCATTCTCGTCCAATCCTTTTTCACTTTCCTCCTTGCCCACATATTCCGTCTCGCTTACCACGGGGGCCTCTTGATCGACGGATAAATCCTTCTTTGGCCAGTGTAGTATCAAGTTCAAAATCAATAAAATACCAAGTGTAGTATCTTGTTCAAAATCAGTAAATAACAAGTGTAGTTTTGTTCTAAATCAGTATAGTATCTTGTTCAAATCAGTAACCAAAATGTAGTATCTTTGTTCAGAAAGAGTAAAATATCAAAATGTAGTATCTTGTTCAAAATCAGTAAAAATACAAAATGTAGTTTTTGTTCCAAGTCAGTATAGTATCTTATTCAAGATCAGTAAACACCAAAGTGTAGTTTTGTTCTAAGTCAGTTTAATACCAAGTGCAGTATGGTTCGATCAGTTTAACAAAACAAAGAGCACAATGGTCAGAACAGTCCACTATCACAGCAAAATTTGTCCCAAAGAAACCAGCAAAACATCAAAAACAGTCCAAACGCGGATTCAACAGAATAAGGCCAGTGATATCCAAATCAGTCCAGGAATAGCTACAAGAATGGAGCAATTCGTCGAAAACAGAGACCACGGGTTTAAAACTCCGGCAGAACACAAGAAATCATTCCAAATCAAACCAAAAATAGGAACAGTAACCAACGACCGCCGGAGTTACTCAAACTCCGGCGAGATTTAAAAATAAAGGAAATCAGTCCAAATAACAAATATGCCAATAAATCTAAAAATGGAACCAAACCCAGGCAGCGATGGTGGTGGTCGACGGGCTCAAGCGGCGGGTGTGTAGTGGTGGTTCGCGTGGCGATGGTCGACGAGATGATGAGGAGGAGGGCGATGTTGTAGTCTGGGGTATGGGTTGAAGTGATGTGTGGTGGTGGTTGGGCGAGAGGATATCGCGACGGAGGTAGGGGGCACCGCGGATGGGGTGAAGGGGGTGTAGGAAGAGGAGAGGAAGGCGACGGGCGTGGCGGATTGGGCCATCAGTGTCGTGTTGGGTAGTTCACGAGACGAACTCCGTGAAAGCGGCGGAGGCGACGGGAAAAGGCTGATGTGTGTGTATAGAGAGGAGAGGAAGGTGACGGATGGGGGGGGGGGGGGGGGTAATTAATTAGGTCTGGTAGCTAGCTGTTGATAAATAGGGAGATAGGGTAGCTGCTAGGGTTTTTAGGTTAGGTCCTCGAGGGAGAGACGGATGGTGGGTAAAATAGGGTGTGATTAGGGTTTAGGGGTATTGGGCTTTGGGTATTGGGCTGGGTGATTAATTAGGGTATTAGTGTTTAGGAGTTAATTTAGGTGTATTAATAATTAGTGGTAAATTAAATTAATAAGTTGTGATTAAATTATCTAGGTGCTTTATTAGCCTAAGCTTGAGTTTTAAAATAACTACCATAATAAATGCGGGTGTGCTATTTAATTAGTGCTTTATGTTTTAGAATGCGGTGCTATTATTAAAACTTATTTATGCATGTATTAATGTTTTTATTTGCTGCATTTTATTATAAAATTATGAGGAATTATTCTGCAAAATTAGTGTAATTTTATAGTTAATGACTGGACGGGAGGGTCAAAATTGGATGTCAACAGCATCTGCATCGCGTCCATGCAACGACGCCTTTTCATTTTAAGCCTATGCAACGGCTTCATTCATGTTTCGTCTATGCAACGACGAGCATCTGCATCGCGTCCATGCAACGACGCATTTGCAATTTAAGCCGATGCAACGGCTTCACTCATGTGTCGTCCATGCAACGACGAGCATCATCGCCTATGCAACGACGCCATTTCATTTAAGCCTATGCAACGGCTTCATTTATGTTTCGTCCATGCAACGACGAGCATCTGCATTGCGTCCGAAAACGACGCCATTTCATTTTAAGCCTATGCAACGGCTTCATTCATGTTTCGTCTATGCAACGACGAGCATCTGCATCGCGTCCATGCAACGACGCCTTTTCATTTTAAGCCTATGCAACGGCTTCATTCATGTTTCGTCCATGCAACGACGAGCATCTGCATCGCGTCCATGCAACGACGCCTTTTCATTTTAAGCCTATGCAACGGCTTCATTCATGTTTCGTCTATGCAACGACGAGCATCTGCATTGCGTCCGAAAACGACGTCATTTCATTTTAAGCCTATGCAACGGCTTCATTCATGTTTCGTCTATGCAACGACGAGCATCTGCATCGCGTCCATGCAACGACGCCTTTTAATTTTAAGCACATGCAACGGCTTCATATATGTTTCGTCCATGCAACGACGAGCATCTGCACCGCGTCTATGCAATGACGACATCAACATCTACAATAACCTTGTCTTTTTCAGCACCACATCACCTGCAACCCAGTGTCAATCATACTTCGACACTGGGACATTTTTAATCAGCGTCAGCTTTGCTTTTTAATTTTTGCATCACAACGACCCAGTGTCATCATGATTTGACACTGGGACATTTTTTGGATCTGCATCATCCCTATTTTTGAGTTCCAGTTTATAAAACAGGACAAAATTGGCTACAAGTCAACATCTTTGTCCGAAGACTCTTCCATCATCTCCGTACAAAGAGGGACATGCTGTTGACAGTCAATTTTGACCCGTTTTTTGTATATTTGTTGCAATTTTAAGTATTTTAGCACACCGCATTTTAATCAGCATTTTTTGCATTTTTTATCTTTTTATGTTAAATTAAGCATTATGTCTTTGTTAATATTATGTTTTTATTATTGTTACACCGTCGTTTTATTTTAATAATATTTGCATTTTTTTAAATAATTAGTTGACACCCCATTCTTTACTTTTAATCAGGCATTAAACATGTTTTAAATATTGCATTTTAGTATTATTGCGTCGACATTTGCATTTTTATAATTTTGCATCTTTTTAAATAATTTTTCTGTTAAATAATTAACCAGCATTCCATTTTTGTCAAACCAAATTCCAAGACACAATTTGAATCAGTCCAATCCAATACCATTTCTTTTTAATTTCACCCAAACTTTCTCTTTTATTTTTCCCCCCTAAAATCAAATACCATTTTTTATTTCCCCCCCAAAACAATACCCCACTTTTCATTTTTCCCCGCAATATCTAACCCTAATCCTACCCTATAAAACAAAAACTCCCCCCCCCCCCCCTTTTCTATTAGCCCAGCAGCCGCAACTTTTCATCTCCTCCCTCACCCTCTCGCCCACACCCCTCTCCCTCACCCCCTCTCCCTCACCTCTCCCGTCACACACCCCCCTGCCCTGTCCATCAACCCTAGCTGCACACTTCACTTCACCCCTCACAACCCTCTCTCCCCTCCTCCTCACTGTCCGTCGCCGCCCTTCCCGCCGCCACCAGCTCCGGCGAACCCCAGACGCAACTTTAAACTTCAGCTCACCTTCACCCCTAACCTCTCAACATCATCTCCCTCACCCTCTCATCCCTGCCCTTTCCCGTCGCCGCCGCCTTCGCCGGAGCTCCAGGCTCCGGCGAACACCCGCACACTTCACACCATCACTGTCGGCCCTAACTCACCTTCACCCTCACTCCCTTCTTCACCTCCCTCGTCGCCGCCGCCACTGTTCCCGTCACCGGCGAACCCCCCTAGCAACACCTCGCTGCCAGTCTCACCGGCGAACCACCACACCACCACCACACGCCTCACCCTCTCATTCCCTAACCCTAGCACACTCTCCCGTCGCCAGCAGCCCATCATCGCCGCTGAACCCACTGCCTTTGTCTCGCCTTCCAGACCCCACCAAATTACCATAGTGGCGTTGCTCCGGTGTTTACCACCGTTGAAGTAACGCCATCCCGTTAAATCCTTATGACGGTGAATATTTGGGATCTGTTGTTGGTTTGGTTATTGGACTGATTTTTGCGTATTATGGTATCATGTCGGAGTTCTAAAACTCCGGCGACCTATGTTGGTGTTATCTTGTTCGTTATCTGTTGTTGGTCTCGTTTGGATTGACTTTTGTGTTTCTGTATCTTACCGGAGTTTTCAAAACTCCGGCGATCTGATTGGCATATTTTCCGGCAAGTTTGTTGGCTGCTCCGCTGTTTCGTTTACTGTTTGTTAGACTAAGTTTATGACCATTTTTGCTATATCTGGTGACTGCCCACGACCTTTAATGTTGGTTTCCGTCATTGTTCCTTATTATTTCCAGGTTTGTAATGTTCTTGGGGCTGATAGGCTGATTTTATTTCGGGTCGGTCATCGAATTCCGGTAAAATTATGTTGCTTTGTTCTTAATGTTTCGGCTATGTTGGTCACTGTTCTGATTTTGGGCTCTGTTCGTCTCTGTTTGTGGCATTTTGTTGGACTGGTTTTCGATAACTTTTGCTACTGTTTTGGCCATATTATGGGACTGGTTTTTGCCATATTGCTGGACTGATTTTAGGCTATTTTTGCTATATTTTTGCTGGTTTACTGATTTTGAACATGATACTACACTTTGGTATTAAACTGATTTTGAATATGATACTACACTTTGGCCGATGAAAAAGTTATCCGTCGATTTTTGAGGCCTCCACAGTTGCAAAGACGGAAAATAAAATAAATGAAGCTTTCTGGGCAAGGATGATTTCTTCCACTTACATCGGATAACCAACATGCGCTGGCAGGGCGAATTCTCGCAGCCGCACTTGTTTAGGCTGTCCCACTTTACATTTTTATATCTGAGCCCTCCGTGTTTAAAATTATTATTGTTTTGGTGCGGATATGAAGGTTTTATTTATTTTATTGCTTTTAACAATATTGGCCGAGGAAGGAATCCCCGTCTGATTTCCAAGGCCTCCCCTGTGCAAAAGACGGATTTATTTATTTTTTGCTTTACTTATTAAATTCCTGTCATTACTTTAGAATTATTTATTCTGATACTAATACTTTTATTAAGTGTTTATGCAGGTAGCCGGAGATCATCTTGTGCAGAAAGCCTAAAAAGGGCTAAAAGATGTCCCGGAATGTTATTTTATATCGCATTTAATTTAGTTTTATTATTGTGTAGTGCACTTTATTTTAATTATAAATGCTTAGAATAGGTAGAATAAAAGAGCAATAAATAATTAACCTAGGTTTGAACGAACAACCGCAAGTTAGCGGATCTTGAAGGATGCCTAACCCCTTCCCTTTAGGATAATAAAGAACCCTGATCCAGAATCTCACTAATTTCGCAGACCATTAAATGGAAGTCAATTGCAGTATTTTTATTGCAATAAACTAAGTGTCCTAATTCACTATAATAATTAGGTGGCGACTCCTCAAAACAGCACATAATTGCTCCATTCAGGGGAACCGCGCCAAAGAGCAACGTTGCGGATAACCGTTCAGACCCCCGAGGCCGAAAACGGGCGCGACAATATCTTGTGGGCCACCTTAAAAGAATTTTGAGGTAACTGCTTTTTGATTGTTGACATTCATGGAGGTAGCCTTATCGGCTAACCTATTATTCATTTCATTGTTAAGTTTATGTATGTTCCGCTGATTATCTCTGATGTATACCTGTAAGGGTGCCCAGGTAGGGCACCAGTCGCGGGCCCGGGGTCGGGTCGTGATAATTTTATATACACTTTTGAGTCCTTTTTAATTAGTATTTTACTCTTTTCTTTTGAGTTTAGTATAGTGTTAGGATTGTTTTTCTTTATTTTGAGTCACATCGGTCATAAAGGAGAGACTACTACTTTTGAGGATGAAATTGCATAATAAAAGGACCAAGAAATTAAACCAAAGAATTCTCGAGAAGAATAGAAGAAATCAGACGAAATCCGAACAAAATTACACTGTAAACCGAATGAGGTCTACAGGCACCGCGGTGCCTGGCAGCAGCACCGGGGCGTGAATTTTCCAGTGAGCGAGCAGTTTTCCAGGCTGAATTAGCACCGCGGTGCCTAGCATCAACAACGCGGTGCCGACGCGTATTTTTATATTTTCTGGGCCGAATTTGACAAGGGTAAAAGGGTCTGAAGCAAGTTTTTCTCAGATATAAATATCCTAAACCCTGTCATATTTTAGATCATACTGGGTGGAGGTAAAGAAGGAGGCAAGAGCAAGATTAAAGACATCAATTTATTCAAGTTCTTTTCTTTCCCTTATTTTATTTCAGGTTATGTTGGATTGTAATTTAGTTCTTGACATGACAATATTTAGGAGCTAATTACTTTAGTAGGGTTTTCCGTCGAATCTTCATAAAACTCTTTCATATAGTTAATGCATAGTTATTGATTCCTTCTTCAGCATATTAAGATCTATTCAATATTGTTATGATTGCTTGATAATTAACTGGTCATTAATTGTCATAACTTATATGTTTTCGAATCAAAAGTATGAAAGGTGAGATTTGAATATGCTGTAATTGTCTAGACATATGTTAAAATTGTGGACGAAAGTACCCCGATACTTGTGTAGTATTTAATGTTATTGTTCTTAATCCTCATGTGTGGTAAAATCTATCATAGAAATATAGAAGGATTCTGCACAAGGTTGAGCTCATGTATGTCTTAACCGGAATATAATGACAGATTAGTTAACCTGATATCTTAATAAGAAGAAGAATCATTAGCATTGCATTGACACGTGAAATAGTGGATAATTGAGGAGATTGGAAACCCTATTTCCTTCATAACTGTTTTAAACCCAAAGTATTATCATTCTTAGTTTATTTTCTACACTTTAGCAAAATTACGGTTACCAAATAGATACCATAGATTAGATAATCGGTACTTGACAATCCAGTCTTTGTGGACGATAACCCGGTCTTACAGATCTTTATTACTTGAATGATACGTACACTTGCGTAAGCACTTAGAAATATCGCAACAACACGCGAGGTGTGTTTTTCGCACCCGCAAATTTCTTTCAAATATCCAAAAAAATTAGGAGAGTTGGCAAAGGCGCGGAGTTGTCTGGTTCGTCTGGGCGGCCGCGTAGCATTCTCATTCGAGCAGTCCGCTAGGAAACCTTGTGTCTAGTAAACTAAATCTTAGCAAATTTAGGATAGAGCTATACCACCCATTTTATCTTAAGTCATGCATACATACATCTTAGGTGGGTCGTACCTTGATATTGTCTCCACAATTAGAAAATCCATCAAATTGTCGACGGGTAACAACTCAACGACGAATCAGCATATATGTGTAGCGTGATAATGATAGACAGATTCAAGTCTAATTATGACATGCCAAAATTGAAAAATGTACATTCATCATTTCCAACAAAAGCATTAATGTTTAGCAACTTGGATCAATCTCACATATTTGACGTTTAGGCCCACCTCTGGCATAAGAGAGGTCTCAAGCATATTAGGACACGCGCTTGATTTGCATGATGTTTACTTACTATTGTTTGTCACTAGCAGCTTTATACATATCATTAAAGCAATAATTATATTTTAACTCTATACCTATCATGTCATGTGCTTGCAACTCCGGGCACATTTACTTTTTTGCTCTTTTTGCTGTCACACTGCAATCCGAACTTCTACTGGATAAATCATTCTTGAACATCACGACTTGGACATTGTGAAACATCAACCTCCAGTCCGGTCGAATCAGTCAGGGGAGTCTCTGACTATATTGTCACACCCCTATATTTTATTACTTTTGTGACTTTCCTCCTCTCACCCATTTCTCATATTTTCGCAGGAAGACCGTCCTCGCAAATAGTCGGGACGGTCGTTCTAAAACATTATCCCTGGAGACACTCCAGTTAAGAACAAAGCAAAAGCGTCACAAAAAATGACCAAGATATATTCTTACTGAAGAAAGTCAACCAACATCAGATTCGACGAGGCATCGCTCTGGATTTTTCTATACTTTTGTATTTTTATAAATATTTGTAAATTAATTGATTGGCTTAGTTTTCGTTACATAATTCATTTACACTACACAACATATCCTCCCGAACTACTCGTGTCTGATTCTCACCACACGGTGTGATACGTAGGCAACTCATCTTGGGTTCGGCACCACATAAAAAAAATGATAATAATAAAAGGGAGGACATATTTGGTTCACTCATGCATTTCATTCATTTTATCACATACATTCAATTTTTTCATTACATTCATTCTATCACAGACTTTCATTTTTTCATTACATTCATCATATCATGGACAATCATTTTACTTTGCATTCATTCTATAGTGGACAATAATTTTTTTTGCACAAACTTTTATTCTTATCATCCTATCATAAATGAATTCTTTTTCAAGCATACATTTTATAACTTATCTGAACGAACTACGCGGACCTGATTCTCGTCAAAGATGAGATACGTAGGCAGTCCTACTCGGGTTCGGTACCATGTATTCAAAAATATAAAAATATTCAAATATATATATATACACACACACAAAAAGAAAGCCCTTTATTCAAAAATTACAAATAATATTTTAAGTATTATTGCTTGACTTGGTTGATTCCAACAGAGTTAGGAGTGTGCATAGGAAAGAACAAATAATAGTCAGTATAGGCTGACTTCGTGGTAAACCATAGATTGTTTTGGTACCTCACATTCATACTTGTAATGAGGTTGTCTTGCGTGCTTCCAAGATTAGAACGAAACCAACCTCATCGTTTCATGTGCATTGTGTGGTGAGTTTTAGAATAAGTTCAATTATATTGCATTGTGATCTAGAACTTGACCCGAATATTTGTTGAGGCGAAATCCTGAGTAACATTCGGTATAAAAAATGATCGTAGGCTTTTTTTGATCCGTTTGAGCCTTTTCAGCCTATCAAATAACATTATCTATAATACTCTCCCTTTGAGACTAAAACCTATTCTTTTGACAACCGCATAGTACGCCTATACCATTTCTGAGGGCATACACGCATTATCCTTCTCTTGGCCCGATTTCCTTGAGCGCATTTAAAAAGTGCAAATTGCTGACAACGATCTGCGTTGAAATTTCCAAGGATAAAATTGCAAAGTTCCAAAAGAAAAAAAAGTCATTGAGGACTTCGCACAAAGAAGAAATCAAAAGTCCCGACAATGTCAACAAAAAAATGAACATTATGAGAAAATAACTCTGAAAAAGAAAAAAAAAACGTCCGAACAAAAGATTCAAAAGAAGTCAGTCCAAAAGAAAAGGACAAAAAGAAGCAGATCAACATCAAGGCACAGTCCAAAAGAAAATGACAAAAAGAAGCAGATCAACATCAAGACACACAGATACCAAGAGCAGCAATAATCTATCGCTCAAGGAAGGATTAGTCACTCATTACCCAAACAATATCCTTAATTTCCCCAAGCCTACATTACAAACTCATAAAAGCTCTACATGATCCTATACCGAGGGTTCTCACATTAGTGGATACTTACATGACGGCCAAATCTATGGTATCACAGTTGCATGCATTGAACATCTTTATGAGTGTAAGTGTACTTCTCTTGACATCCCAGAGTTCAAAATACTGAAATATATGTGAGAATGAGACTTTCTTTCAGTGAGGGCATTTGAAACATGATGATGCGTACAGTTGGAAATCTTTGCTTGAAGCAAGTGTCGACACTCAGGTATGTCTGAGGTACCATCTGATGCTATAAAAATTACACCGGAGTCAGTCTCGGTCAGACTGAAGGCAAATAATGGAATTTCCAAGCACAATATCAATTGTTGGTATCAACTGAAGTCAGAACGTGATGCTGTCTTTCCACTTTTTCAGAAAAACAACAAAAAAATACATATATTGAAAATCTTTTTTTGACGGGATATGTAGGCGGCCACATTGGCTTCGGTCCCATTTTTTAAAACTGTACAATATTCTTTTACTTTACACGAAACACGTTTTGGACTGATTCCCTCAGCGGGATACGTAGGCGGCCACATTGGCTTCGGTTCCATTTTTTAAAATTGTACAATCTTCTTTTACTTTTAACAAACTACGTCTTGACCTGATTCCCTTGGCGGGATACGTAGGCGGTCACATTGGCTTCGGTCCCATTTGTGAAAACTATACAATCTTCTTTTACTTTACAGGAACTACGTCTCGGCCTGATTCCCTCAGCGGGATATGTAGGCGGCCACATTGGCTTCGGTTCTATTTTTGAAAACCGTACAATCTTTTTTTACTTTTCATGAACTATGTCTTGACCTGATTTCCTCGGGGGATACGTAGCAGCCACATCAGCTTCGGTCCCACACTTATTAAAAATATTAAAAATTCTTATTTTTGCATCACGAACTACGTCTTGACCTGATTCACTTTACGAGATACGTAGGCGACCACATTGGCTTCGGTCACACCATTTGAAATCTTTCTCTTATTTTTGCACATAACAAAATAAGCTCATCTGATCACCTAGATAGAGCATGCAAGCTACCTACACAGGACTCGATCTTGTCTAGTGGAGAGTTCAGCATCCTCATATACTAGAAATTGGGGCTTATTTTGAGGATCACATTCATGTTTGACATATGTACAAAAATACCATCTTGACCTACAGGGTCTCAACTGCATTATGTCCGTACAAGAACGGTGTCTCAACTCACAAGGTCATATTCTCATACTTATCTATTCATTTTTACATTATCTATAGCCATGCATTAACTTTTCATTCAGATTGAGTTTTGCAAGAAATTTAACATTATTTCAGCCTATGCAGGTCACAAACACAACACGTCAACATAATGATGATATCATTATTGTATCAACATAATGATGATATCATTATTGTATCAACATAATGACGCTATCAACACGTCAATACAATGACGACATTATCATCGCGTCAACACAATGACATCATCATCACGTCAATACAATTGCGCCATCATCATCGCGTCAACACAATGACGTTATTAGCACGTCAATAAAATGATGACATCATCATCGCAATCATCGCGTCAATACAATGACGTTATCAACATCGTCAACACAATGACGACATAATCATCGCGTCAATACAATGACGATATCAGCATCGTCAACACAATGATGACATCATTATCGCGTCAACACAATGACGCTATCAGCACGTCAACACAATGATGACATCATCATCACATCAACACAGTGACGTCATCAGCACGTCAACACAATGACGTCATCATCATCGCCTCAATACAATGACATCATCAACATCATCAACATCGTCAACACAATAATGGCATCATCATCGCGTCAACACAATGACGGAATCATCATCGCATCAACATAAGCCATTAGCACGTCAATATAATGACGACATCATCATCGCGTCAACACAATAACATCATCAACATGTCAACACAATGATGGCATTATCATCGCGTCAATACAATGACGTCATCAGCACGTCAACACAATGACATCATCATTGCATCAACACAATGACGTCATCAACACGTTAACACAATGACGTCATCATCACATTAACACAATAACACCATCAGCACGTCAACACAATAATGACATCATCGCGTCAACACAATAACACCATCAGCACGTCAACACAATAACGACATCATCGCGTCAACACAATGACACCATCAGCACGTCAACACAATAATGACATCACCGCATCAACACAATGACACCATCAGTACGTCAACACAATAACGACATAATCACGTCAACACAATGACACCATCAGCACGTCAACACAATAACGACATCTTTCTCGCGTCAAAACAATAACATCATCAGCATCGTCAACACAATGATGACATTATTACTACATCAACACAATGATGACATTATTACTAAATCAACACAATGACGTCATCAGCATCATCAATATAATGACGACACAAACACCTTGTCTTTCTCGGCATCATCAACACAATGACGTCACCAACACTCTATCTCTTCCAGCACCCCACAACACTTGTAATTTAGTGTCATCAAGATTTGATATTGGGACAAGTTTTGAATCGGTGTCAGCTCGTCTTTAATTTTCTAGCAATTCAGTGTCATCATAATTCGATACTGAAATAAAATTTTAAATTTGCGTCGGCATTATCTTTAATTTTCCAGCATCACAGCAATCTAGTGTCATCATAATTCGACACTGGACAAATTTTGAATCTGTATCAACTTTGCTTTCAATTCTTCTTAAAATTCTCTTTTGCTCATTCATTTCTTGATCTTTGTTCTAATTTTGACGATGGAGACAAAATTAGCTACAAGTCAACGTCTTTGTCCGAAAATTCTTTCATCGTCTTCAGCCAAAGAGGGACATGCTGTTGACACTCAATTTTGACTCATCTTTTGGTCACTTGTTGCAACTTTAAGTATTTTTTAACACCGCATTTTTATCATTATTTTTTGCATTTTCTTATAATAATCATATTTTTTACCAAAACCAAACACCCCTTTATTGTTTCCCCCAAAAATGAAACATCCTTTTTCATTTTCACCCCCAAAATACCAAACCGTAAACCTAATAATCCCTATGAATTAAACACTTCTCCCTCTTTTATTAAAGGAGATCACCTCAGCCGCACCTCATAAAAAACTTCAGCTAACCTCCTCTCTCATTTTTTATCATTCAAACCATTACACTCTCCTCTCCATCCACCTCACCTCATCCACACCACCACTGCACCGCACCATCCCACGAACCCCACTGTCCGCATCTCAAACCATCTGGCGGCGTCGCTCCGGCCATTCGCCGATGAGGCGACGCCGACACATTTACTCATTTTGGTGTGTTGTTAGTTTTACTTTGTTTGTTTCTGTATGGACTGTTTTTTGCATTTTTGATATCTTGCCGGAAGTAATGACCGGAGGGGTTAAACATGCATACCCGTCGCCGACCATCTTTAACTCCATCAACCTCAATTTGTTTTTCTCTGTTTATGTTTAATATTTTTTAGGGATGTTGCTCCGTTGTTGACGCTATTACTTGTTTTACACACTTGTTGTTGCTTTTTGAACCATCTTTTGTTGCGGCGTTGCTCCGATATTTTGTCGTGGAAGTAACACCGCCGCTCATCTTATGTTGTTGACATTGACTGGAGTTTGAATTCCGACGACCCTTGTTTTTACTTTCCTGCAATTTCGGTTATCTTATTGTTTGGGATCTGTTGGTTGTTGGGTCGATATTTTCTGATCTGGCCGGAGTTGGCTTTATCTTTTGGTTTTGGTCGTTTGTTTAGCTCGATGGAGCTCCGATCTCGATGACTTGTGTCGTTAAATGTTGTTACATTCTGCTACTGTCAGTTGGTATTTTTTTGTTTGTTCTTTGGTCGAGTTTCCGGCGACCGCCGTTGATTTTTTGATCTATTTCTGTTGTGTTAAACGGATCGGGTTTTTGATCCGGATAATTTTTTTATCCGGGTCGGGTCATCCATTTTCGGCGAACTGCTTACTGTTCATTGGGTTTTGGTCTGATTTTTGACGATTTTTGCTCCTTTATTTTATTAAACGGATTGGAACATATTCTTATTCTAAAAAGAGCAGATGCTACATTGTTGTTATACTGATTTGAACAAGTTACTACACTTTGGTCGATGAAGGAATCTTCGCCTGATTTCCAAGGTATCCCCTGTACAAAAGACGGATTTTACTTTTTATTTACTTATTATTTTTGTCATTGTTTGATGATTATTTATTCTCGTACTAACGCTTTTACAAAGTGTTTATACAGGTATCCGGAGATACATCTTGAGCATAATGCCCTGAAAAGGGCTAAAGAAGACAAGAAATGCTCTTGGTGTTTTAATTTTTATTTTTGTATTTAATTTCAATTTATTTTATTTTGTATTGCATTTACTGTAATTGTAATTATTGAAAATGTTTAGAATATGTATATTTAGAATTAATAATTAAAAAATGATAGCTTAAAATCGGAAATCGCTAGTTTATTTATTTTTTAGGTCCGTCACAATATTTTCAAACATTCTTTTTTCCTTAAAGTATACATTTTTCAAATGCATATATTTTTAAAGCGTGATAGATAATTAACCTATGTTTGACAGGATAATCGCAAGTGAGCGGACCATAAAGGATGTCTAACCCTTTCCCTTTAGGATAATAAAGAACCATGATCCAGAATCTCATTAGTTTCGTAGACCATCATATGGAGATCATTTTAGTGTCCTAATTCACTTAAATAATTAGGTGACGATTTCTCAACACAAGTGTCACGACCTGAACTGACGGACCACGACTGGTGCCCTACCTGGGCACCCTTATACCCACACATCACATGTAACCAGCGAAAGCTTAAGTAAAACTCATAACGAAGGGATCCTGTCCCCTGAACTGTAATAGTAAACTCATTTTATAAAAATAGGCAAGCCGACAAGGCTGCCACTGTATACAAAATATGTCCAAAATGAACTAAAATATATACATGTCCAAATACACATTTACCACCCACACCTTCTCTACAGACCTCTTAGAGTTTGATAATGAAATGTGACGGGACAAGGCCCCGTCGTACCCCTGAATATACATAAGATCCAACCGTGCCATATAAAATAGAGTCAACTGTACCTTTCAAAAATGAGAATCAACTGTGCCTTTTTAAAAAAGTGAGAGAGTCATATCAAAATCATAGATGTCTGTCCATATAATCATATACTGTCATGGGCATCTATACCCGCATCACGGATACATGTCCATGAAATTATATACTGTCATGAGTATCTATACCCGCATCACGAATACATGTCCATGAAATTATATACTGTCATGAGTATCTATACTCGCATCACGGATACATGTCCATGGAATCATATATTGTCATGATTACATATACTCGCATCACGGATACATGTTCATGGAATCATATACTGTCATGGGTATCTATACCGCATCATGGATACATGTCCATGGAATTATATACTGTCATGAGTACCTATACTCACATCACAGATACATGTCCATTGAATCATATACTGTCATGAGTACCTATACTCGCATCACAGATACATATCCATGGAATCATTTACTGTCATGGGTATCTATACCCGAATCATGGATACATGTCCATGGAATCATATACTGTCATGGGTATCTATACCGCATCATGGATATATGTCCATGGATTTATATACTGTCATGAGTACCTATACTCGCATCACGGATACATGTCCATGTAATCATATATTGTCATGATTACCTATACTCGTATCACGGATACATGTCCATGGAATCATATACTTTCATGGGTATCTATACCGCATCATGGATACATGTCCATGGAATTATATATTGTCATGAGTACCTATACTCGCATCACGGATACATGTCTATTGAATCATATACTGTCATGAGTACCTATACTCGCATCACGGATACATGTCCATGGAATCATATACTGTCATGGGTATCTATACCCGAATCATGGATACATGTCCATGGAATCATATACTGTCATGGGTATCTATACCGCATCATGGATACATGTCCATGATACTGTCATGAGTACCTATACTCGCATCACGGATACATGTCCATTGAATCATATATTGTCATGAGTACCTATACTCGCATCACGGATATATGTTCGTGGAATCATATACTGTCATGAGTATCTATACCCGAATCATGAAAATATGTCCATGAAATCATATACATATAACATTGTCGGCCCTTTAGTGAGGTACTCGGTGAATGGAATAATAACCATTGCACGAATAGCTATCATGAGCAACCTTGTGCAATTTAAATCATCTTTTGACTCTCAATAGAATCATATGCTGCCCGGCCCTTTCCGGGACACGATAAAATTATTTTTGACTCTCAATGGAATAAATGGAATAACTTTCATTTTAGAAACTCAAGACACTATCATATCATATATCCTTTTAAATTATCATTTGAAAAATCAAGGCACTTATCATATCATGTATCAAATATAAATTAGGATTCAATGGAATTTCGCACGTCCGTCGTACACCCATTTCATATACATTATGCCAAAGGAAGAAGGAAGAATTTCACATACCGCTTGTCGTCTATACCAACTCGATAATCTAAATTTGTCTCGCCCCTCTAGCTAACATTATGGAAACATCTGAATGGCGATAACAGATTCGAATTTGCCTAATTAATTCTTATATGGGTCGTGAGTAATTTATCTTTTTTTATAATCATTTTAATATAATACTTGTTTGTCGATACCTTTTTCACTTAACGCTGCAATGACTTGTTTTAACACGTATACTAATAACATACTTACTTATTTATTAAATCAGTTTCAACACTTAATACTTAACAATTTCTTTAAATAAGCAGAGTCAACTCGGCTCTCATGCTTACTAAAAACTCTTATCAACATCTGTCTCATATGCCTTAATAAGGACTTAGGAACAATTTAGACATGCTTTTAGCATAGAATCAATAACATGAATATTCCTTAATTCCTAAGAGTAGAGTAAACTATGGAGCAATACCACAGTTATAGTTCACACGTAGAACATGCCAAAAGAAGAAATGATAGTTCACATACCTTATCGGCTATATCAACACGATAAGTAGAATACGTCACAATTAGTACTTCAACCTATTACAATAATAACACGTCTATCAACTTCATGAATACTAGTATACGCTATAACACATAATGACTCTCCTTTCATATAAAAATTTGGGCGGCACTTCCCCTATATATACTCACATCCACAACTTTCAAACAAGGCCAATAACATCAATAACCAAGTACCAACTAAGGGTAGTTCAAAACAGCAACCAAGGTGATTCACACACCTACTTCTTATGCTAATCCTACCACTTAACCCACATTAAAACAATCCATATTCCAACAACAACGAGGGTAAAATTTGAAGTCTTTCTATACCCTTATTCCTTTAGGACATACGTTAGCAATTACCACATTAAACATGCATAATTGTAACTAAATTTCCAGCATTATAACTCCACAAAACAGTCTCTAAAACAACACAATAATATCCAACAGTTTCATGAAGTCTCGGCCAACAACCAATACCAAAACCCTTTTCATAACTCCTTAAAATCCAATTCATATTTCAACACTTCATATAAATAGTTTCAACTTTCAATAACAAGATTTCCTTCAATTAACATGCAGTTAGTGACGATAACACCAACAATAACCAACAAATCCAATATACTAAAAATAGTCCAAAATCGGCTAACATGCCAAAACTGTCTCATGCACTTCTTATTATTCATTTCACTTAACATAAGTTCATCCCTTAACTACAACATCACTTAACTTCCATTATTCATTAAGAGGAAGAAGAAATCTTACCTTCACTTTAGCCCAAAATAGTCCTTAACACACGACACCACTGCACTATTTTCTTCACATTACAATAACACACACGTATCCTCTACAATCTTGTAACCATCTTACTTTCTTGTTTCTCTTCCAAAAAGTTCATTTCCAAGCTTAGGATTTCAAGACAATTTTCTTGGCCAAAACTGTGACCCACTGTTTTGGAGTATAACCTTGGCTTAGAACTTAGTTAAGGAACTTAATCTTGGAAAATAATCTAATTTGTTCATCACTTGGCTAAGGGAATTTCGAAAACTTGAAGTAGAAGGAAGAGATATGAGGGTTTGGATGATCAAGATATTTGTGTAGCAAAGTCTTACAAGACTTGTATAATATGGTGTATGTGGCACAAGTGGAGGGGGACCCATGAACCTCACTTGTCCACTTGTCTTTCCCTTTTCAAAAATATCTGATTTGGAAATTTCCGCATCGGCACCACGGTTCCGGAATTCCTGCATCTCTCTAAAGTTTCAGCACCGCGGTCCTGTTCTTAGGCACCGCGGTGCTGTGCCTGAAATTCACAGCACGCATTTTTCTCACTTATATGCCCAAGAATTACGGGGTGTAACCCTTAGAAGCATTCGTCCTCGAATGTTCATAATAGGTCTCAAACTATAAACATTTCGGCATAGTCTTCTTTAACTATACCTATCAACCTATACTTAGCAACTCAAGATGCCACACAGGGCCACAATATAACACTTGTATTATTCACCAAACAATATAGCCAAGTAAGGAATCGAATTACCTGTATAACTATAATTTCATTCACCTTTACCGTTCTTGTCGTAATCCTCCCTTCTACTCGTCATTAAACGGAGGAAAAACATTCCTGCCTTAATACTTGATCATACCATTCCGTTCCTACTTATTCATTATTTTCATATTTCTTACTGTCATTCTTCGACTGTTCCATAGTTCCTGTCCTCAATTACCCCCAACACACTATAGTTATCCAAAGATTATGTAGAATGGTAACACGTTGCACAACGTAGCCGAAGTCGAGGACCTTACCTGTTACACCCCGTAGTTACAGGACATGTTTTAAGAACGTACGTAAGAACTCGCAAGTGTTAAAATTTGAGACTGTAAAAATTTTAACGGAATTATGGAATTGTCGGAAAACGTATTATTGTGACGAATGGGAGGGCGACATGTGTCACCCCCCCTTAGAGTGCCTTGGACGAAAATGGCATGGCCAATATGGTCATTGACCATAAGTCTTCTATGGCTAAGTCTTGCAAGTAGTAGCATGAGAATATTGACTAAGTCAAAGGTCCCACCTTTGTCTTGATATTTAGCAAGACTACATCCAAACCAACCATTTGTTTGTATCCTAACCCTCCAAGGTGCTACTTATATTACTACTAGTAGAGAGGGAGCTTAACACTTAGAAAATATTACACAAATCAAGAACATGGGCGGTGAGCTCCTGGCTACACTAAGGGAAAAAAAGGAAAATTTTTGTTTGTGATCCATTTAGCTCCCCACTTTAAACCAAGGGTCTTATGTGTATTGTAAGCAAGTCTCAATAGAAAAATCTTGGAAAAAGATTGTTTACGGGTTAGTCGCAAACGAAAAACCTAATGGTCTTTCTAGGTTTTATTTAGAGTTTTGAAGGATTATTGTTGGTATTGTTCTAAGGGTCTCAACAAGCGGATTGAAGTGTCTTGGAGAGGTTCTAAACTACTAAGGAGCGACTTCGGATTTGGAAGTTAGATTGAGATTCGTTGAGGTATAATCTTGTTCTCTTTAAGTGTTACAAGATTATGTATTGTTGTTAGCCTTACATTTTACTAGCATGTAGTATATGTGTTGAAGTTTTATAAGTATTATGGATTGCTTGTAGCTTTAAATCCGAAGTGTAATGTAAGTCATGTTTAGTTGGAATATAATTTGATCGTTATTGGAATCGTCGCATGTTATTGACTTAAAGATTATGGTTGTTATAATCAAATGCGACTTGATATCATGTTATGCTACCAATTTGGATTGAAATGGAAATTGGATAAGAATTGGTTTTGTTGAACTCAAGGTGGCCGAATTTTGGACTTGTAGTTTGCATTTTAGTTGGTTATTAAATTGTGAGCCAATTGGGGCTGTTTAGTTAGTCATTTGTATTGGACTACTTTCTAAATTGTGAGCCAATTGGGGCTGTTTAGTTAGTCATTTGTATTGGACTACTTTCTAAATTGTGAGCCAATTGGGGCTGTGTAGTTATTCAATTGTATTGGATTATCTTCTATAAATTGTGAGCCAATTGGGGCTGTTTGGTTATTGTATTTCCTACTTGAAAAGGTGGCAAAGTAAGTAAAAACAAAGGAGGTCTTTGTCCGATTTTCCGTAGAAATTAGTGACTTAGCACCTAGAATATTCTACGTCAAGTAAGAGGTTAATGGACGTATTGTGACCATTATAGGTTGAAGTACTTAGTATAGCGTATCCTATTTGAAGGATGGACTAGCTATCAAGGTTGAAGTACTTTGGAGCTTTTTGCTACTTGTCGATAATCGTCGCGAGGTATGTGAACCTCTTCCTTCCTTTGGCATGATTCTATGTATGGAATATACTTGTGGTATCATTTCATGTTTCCTTCTACTCTAGAAGTTAAGAGGTAGTTGTGTGATTTACTCTATGAAGAACTTTTCCTATCTTTGAGCATGACTAGTTGCACGCGTAGTAAGACGGTGAGACGACAACACCTTGTTATCCTTTACTAGTTTATTGAATGGCCAAGTCGGGTGAGTTGGGAGATTAACTCGCTTCCTTGAAAGTATAAGGGATGTCTTAAGTTTTATTTAAAGTTAAGGGACTTCAAGAGTTTTAAAGTATGTGATACTTGTTCCGTTTTGAACGTATAAGTCCCTTGGATAGGAAATTGTATTTGGCTAAGGTATAAAGTGAATATAACGACTTTATGGGGAGTTGGTTATATTTGCTTTATGGAAAGGTAAATGACTTGATTTTAGTGAAAAGGCAACTTGTTTTTAAGGCATTAATTGCCTAAGGTTTTATATAAAATGAGTCACTTGTTTTCTAAAGGTTAAGAGACTAATTGTATTTTTGAAAGTTATGAGAATTTATTTGAAAGTATTTAATACTTGGTTTCAAAAAGTAGAAGTCTCTTGGTTATAAAAGGAACGTGTTGGTCTAAACCATAAAAGGGTTATAACGGCTTTATGGGAAGTTGGTTATAACGGCTTTATGGAAGGTTAAGAGAATGGTTTTCTAATAAAGTAATCAAGAAATAACTTGTGTTAAGGAAGGGCAAATTGTTTTAAAGGTACCAATTGCTTAAGGTTTTAAATAAGGAAGTCACTTGATTTAGAAGTTCGTAATTGTATTTCTAAAAGGTATTGTGACTTGTCTTGAAAGGTGAATAGGACTTGATACTACGGTTGTTAGTATCGGGAAGTTTTATTTGGAAAGGAGTCTTTTGAAAAGAATGTACGTACGTAGTACTTTTGCCTGTTTAATTGAGAATAATTCTATGTGATGCCTTGGTTAGTACTTTGGCTTGTTAATTGAGAATTATTCTATTTGTGCCCTGATAAGTACTTTGGCTTGATTAATTGAGAATTAGTCTAAATGTGCCTTGATAAGTACTTTGACTTGTTAATTGAGAATTATTCTATTTGTGCCCTGATAAGTACTTTGGCTTGATTAATTGAGAATTAGTCTAAATGTGCCTTGATAAGTACTTTGGCTTGTTAAATGAGAATTTATTCTATTTGTGCCCGGATAAGTACTTTGGCTTGTTAAATGAGAATTTATTCTATTTGTGCCCGGATAAGTACTTTGGCTTGTTAATTGAGAATTATCCTATGTGTGCCTTGATAAGTACTTTGGCTTGGTTAATTGAGAACTTGCCTATATGTGCTGGTAATAGCCTTTGAGTGCAAGTATTATGTTTTATTAAGTTCGCGACTCGGTTGAAAGGTGGTTTGTCTTGTTGTAAGTTACTGGGACGTACCGACAGTGATGTGGGATTCCACGGGTATGCTTCCGTTATTTGGAGTACTTGGGTTAAATTCCCGGATTCTTATAGAAGACATGGTAGTACTTCTGTTTGTTTGACGGCCGGTTGAGATAGGGTAAGAGTATAAGTGAGGGGTAGACCCCCAAGATGCTATACCACCTTCTCGTGTTAAGAGTATAAGTGGTGGTAAACCCCAAGACATTATACCCCGCTTGTTTTGTATAATGGTCGGTTGAGATAGGGTAAGAGTATAAATGAGGGCAAGTCCCAAGACGTTATACCACCTTCTCCGGGGTAAGAGTATAAGTGAGGGTAGACCCCAAGATGCTATACCACCGCTTTACCACCTTCTCCGGTAAGAGTATAAGTGAGGGTAGACCCCAAGACGCTATACCACCGGTGGGACTTGGTGTTCATGTATGCCTATTGGTGTATTATTATACTGGATCGTATGGCAGTGATGTGGGATTCCACGCGGGATATATATATATGTATTGTGTATGTGCACGGTGAGGTGGGATGCCACGGCGCGTCACATGGTTATATTTTACACTAATAGTCGGCGATGATGGGGATTCCACGGGCATGCTTTGATATTAGTGTGACTTGATCGCGTCCCAGTTGGGCGGGTAGTATATGTATCCTCCGTAGTGGGCGGACTATGTTATGAAAGATAAGTAAGTTATATGGTAATGAACCTAATGATTCTTTTTCTAAATAATGTGCGTAAGAATGTGACTATAACTTTTATTGGGAATGGAAAGGATAATAAGGCACGTTTAAGTTCATAAGTGGTAATGACACGGCGGATCCGTATGTATTTTTATACTTGTCCTTGTCATTCTTTTGTACGATTATGATTTGTTTCTTATGCGTTATATTACATTCCATATTAAATTTTTGTTATCGACCCGCCGAAGTGCGTTAAATGCCGCGAGTTTAGGTACACGATTGTGGATCGCGAGCTTAGGATCCGGTTCAGAAGTTGAGATGGCTCGGTGTTCGGAGTTGTCACGTTTATGTTTATTCGAAGTGCAGCGGGGCCTTGTCCATACGCTTGTTATGTCTAAACTCTTAGAGGTATGTAGTCACATATGTGGGTCGCTTTGTAAAACAAAAGGCAAGCGCCGGTTGTTTTTATATATGTTCGGGAAAGGTAGCCTATCGGCTAACTTTGTTTTACTTACGATGTTTTATTTTTAAGTTTCATGTATGTTCCGCTGATTTTCTCTGATGTTTACCTGTAAGGGTGCCCAGGTAGGGCACCAGTCGCGGTCCCGGGGTCGGGTCGTGACAAAAGTGGTATCAGAGCAGTTAGTCCTCGGAAAGTGTCTACAGACCGTGTCTAGTAGAGTCTTGATTATCGGTGTGTTGTGCACCACATCTATAATCAGGAGGCTGCAGGACATTTAGGATTGGTTTCCATTCTTCTCACTCTGAGATCGTGCGATAGAGCTGTGTTGTTAGGGTCATCCCTCCCTAACGAGTTATGTTGATTGCAGCTACGAGAAAGGCAGCAGTGACCCAGGAATGACTATGTGGATTGTGTATCCAGGTTGGTAATGATTATAGTATAGTTGGTATTGTGACATACATCTATACGGAGTTATGTATGAGGGTCAGACGCGTGTTGCCTAGAATGATTTTAGATTACCAGGAATTGGTAAAGACTAACTAGATACCGGGAAGGTATGGAATAGTTAATAAATTTTCGCCAAGGTTTTGTGTTTTATTTCGAGATAATTGGGAAAGGATGAGCTGTCTGATAGGGTAGTGAACCCTTAAGAAGCCATATTAAGGAACCTAACGGAAGGTCATGTTAATAGATTAAGCTGCGTAGTAGGCTTAAGAGAATTGTACGGATGAGGTCCGTATGGAGTAAGAAATGGTTGTTGTGATCGAGACAACATGGTTTTGGTTTTATAAGAAGTTTTGTACCCGTTCTTGGGGGATCGTAAGGTAGGCTTGGGCATGGAAATTGCGAGCCTAAGAATATTGATTACTGCCGAGACCTTAGGTATATAAGGCTTTCTCTGGCAATAAGATTTTAAGTCAGACCAAGGATAAGAGTTAAGTGCGACGCTGAGTCGGGTTGAGGACCTGTTACGGGTCTCCCCATGGCCTGGAATGGAGTGAGATCAGTTGGTAGTGGTTCCGCTACGTGACGGGGTCACGAGGGCGCAAGGCCCAAGTCTAGTTAATTGTTTTAAGGGTTCGTGGGCGCGTTCCACCGAACAGTCATGGCGGAAATGGCCTTATGTTGTTTTATAGAGTGACTCAAGATTTGAGGCAGTCGGTATGGAAGTTATGTATGTATGATAGAAGGAGTTGGAAAGTGCGAAAAGGTAACCTCGTTTGGGCTTATGATGGGCGGATATGCGTGTGCGGTATTAGGGCCATGTGTGACATTGTTGGTATGTCGAGGTTGTGAAAGGAAACTATGTCGCTAATTATAAGTTTGACTCAAAGAACATTCGAGGCGAATGTTTCTAAGGGGAAGAATGTTACACCCGTAGTTCTGGGACATGTTTTTAGAACGTACGTAAGAACTCGCAAGTGTTAAAATTTGAGACTGTAAAAATTTTAACGGAATTATGGAATTGTCGGAAAACGTATTATTGTGACGAATGGGAGGGCGACATGTGTCACCCCCCCTTAGAGTGCCTTGGACGAAAATGGCATGGCCAATATGGTCATTGACCATAAGTCTTCTATGGCTAAGTCTTGCAAGTAGTAGCATGAGAATATTGACTAAGTCAAAGGTCCCACCTTTGTCTTGATATTTAGCAAGACTACATCCAAACCAACCATTTGTTTGTATCCTAACCCTCCAAGGTGCTACTTATATTACTACTAGTAGAGAGGGAGCTTAACACTTAGAAAATATTACACAAATTGAAGAACATGGGCGGTGAGCTCTGGCCACACTAAGGAAAAAAGGAAAATTTTTGTTTGTGATCCATTTAGCTCCCACTTTAAACCAAGGGTCTTATGTGTATTGTAAGCAAGTCTCAATAGAAAAATCTTGGAAAAAGATTGTTTACGGGTTAGTCATGAAACGAAAAACCTAATGGTCTTTCTAGGTTTTATTTAGAGTTTTGAAGGATTATTGTTGGTATTGTTCTAAGGGTCTCAAAAGCGGATTGAAGTGTCTTGGAGAGGTTCTAAACTACTAAGGAAGCGACTTGGATTTGGAAGTTAGATTGAGATTCGTTGAGGTATAATCTTGTTCTCTTTAAGTGTTACAAGATTATGTATTGTTGTTAGCCTTACATTTTACTAGCATGTAGTATATGTGTTGAAGTTTTATAAGTATTATGGATTGCTTGTAGCTTTAAATCCAAGTGTAATGTAAGTCATGTTTAGTTGGAATATAATTTGATCGTTATTGGAATCGTCGCATGTTATTGACTTAAAGATTATGGTTGTTATAATCAAACGCGACTTGATATCATGTTATGCTACCAATTTGGATTGAAATGGAAATTGGATAAGAATTGGTTTTGTTGAACTCAAGGTGGCGAATTTTGGACTTGTAGTTTGCATTTTAGTTGGTTATTAAATTGTGAGCCAATTGGAAATTTGTTTAGTTAGTCATTTGTATTGGACTACTTTCTAAATTGTGAGCCAATTGGGGCTGTTTAGTTAGTCATTTGTATTGGACTACTTTCTAAATTGTGAGCCAATTGGGGCTGTGTAGTTATTCAATTGTATTGGATTATCTTCTATAAATTGTGAGCCAATTGGGGCTGTTTGGTTATTGTATTACCGGCCTTGAAAAGGTGGCAAAGTAAGTAAAAACAAAGGAGGTCTTTGTCCGATTTTCCGTAGAAATTAGTGACTTAGCACCTAGAATATTCTACGTTTGAAGTAAGAGGTTAATGGACGATTGTGACCATTATAGGTTGAAGTACTTAGTATAGCGTATCCTATTTGAAGGATGGACTAGCTATCAAGGTTGAAGTACTTTGGAGCTTTTTGCTACTTGTCGATAATCGTCGCGAGGTATGTGAACCTCTTCCTTCCTTTGGCATGATTCTATGTATGGAATATACTTGTGGTATCATTTCATGTTTCCTTCTACTCTTAGAAGTTAAGAGGTAGTTGTGTGATTTACTCTATGAAGAACTTTTCCTATCTTTGAGCATGACTAGTTGCACGCGTGTAGTACGGTGACGTCTGACACCTTGTTATCCTTTACTAGTTTATTGAATGGCCAAGTCGGGTGAGTTGGGAGATTAACTCGCTTCCTTGAAAGTATAAGGGATGTCTTAAGTTTTATTTAAAGTTAAGGGACTTGAAGAGTTTTAAAGTATGTGATACTTGTTCCGTTTTGAACGTATAAGTCCCTTGGATAGGAAATTGTATTTGGCTAAGGTATAAAGTGAATATAACGACTTTATGGGAGTTGGTTATATTTGCTTTATGGAAAGGTAAATGACTTGATTTTAGTGAAAAGGCAACTTGTTTTTAAGGCATTAATTGCCTAAGGTTTTATATAAAATGAGTCACTTGTTTTCTAAAGGTTAAGAGACTAATTGTATTTTTGAAAGTTATGAGAATTTATTTGAAAGTATTTAATACTTGGTTTCAAAAAGTAGAAGTCTCTTGGTTATAAAAGGAACGTGTTGGTCTAAACCATAAAGGGTTATAACGGCTTTATGGGAAGTTGGTTATAACGGCTTTATGGAAGGTTAAGAGAATGGTTTTCTAATAAAGTAATCAAGAAATAACTTGTGTTAAGGAAGGGCAAATTGTTTTAAAGGTACCAATTGCTTAAGGTTTTAAATAAGGAAGTCACTTGATTTAGAAGCCGGTAATTGTATTTCTAAAAAGGTATTGTGACTTGTCTTGAAAGGTGAATAGGACTTGATACTACGGTTGTTAGTATCGGGGAAGTTTTATTTGGAAAGGAGTCTTTTGAAAAGAATGTACGTACGTAGTACTTTGGCCTGTTTAATTGAGAATAATTCTATGTGATGCCTTGGTTAGTACTTTGGCTTGTTAATTGAGAATTATTCTATTTGTGCCCTGATAAGTACTTTGGCTTGATTAATTGAGAATTAGTCTAAATGTGTCTTGATAAGTACTTTGGCTTGTTAATTGAGAATTATTCTATTTGTGCCCTGATAAGTACTTTGGCTTGATTAATTGAGAATTAGTCTAAATGTGCCTTGATAAGTACTTTGGCTTGTTAAATGAGAGTTTATTCTATTTGTGCGGATAAGTACTTTGGCTTGTTAAATGAGAATTTATTCTATTTGTGCGGATAAGTACTTTGGCTTGTTAATCGAGAATTATCCTATGTGTGCCTTGATAAGTACTTTGGCTTGGTTAATTGAGAACTTGCCTATATGTCTTTGGTAATAGCCTTTGAGTGCAAGTATTATGTTTTATTAAGTTGTCGCGACTCTCGGTTGAAGGGTCGGCTGTCTTGTTGTAAGTTACTGGGACGTACCGACAGTGATGTGGGATTCCACGGGTATGCTTCCGTTATTTGGAGTACTTGGGTTAAATTCCCGGATTCTTATAGAAGACATGGTAGTACTTACATTTGTTTGGCCAGGTTGAGATAGGGTAAGAGTATAAGTGAGGTAGACCCCAAGATGTTATACCACCTTCTCCGTGTTAAGAGTATAAGTGAGGGTAAACCCAGACATTATACCCCGCTTGTTTTGTATAATGGTCGGTTGAGATAGGGTAAGAGTATAAATGAGGGGCAAGTCCCAAGACGTTATACCACCTTCTCCAGGGTAAGAGTATAAGTGAGGGGTAGACCCCCAAGATGCTATATCACCTGCTTTACCACCTTCTCCAGGGTAAGAGTATAAGTGAGGGGTAGACCCCCAAGACACTATACCACCGGTGGGACTTGGTGTTCATGTATGCCTATTGGTGTATTATTATACCTGGGTATCGCGATGATGTGGGATTCCACGGGCAGGATATATATATATGTATTGTGTATGTGTACGCCGACAGTGAGGTGGGATGCCACGGGCGCGTCACATGGTTATATTTTACATTAATAGCTGTCGACAGTGATGGGGGACTCCACGGGCATGCTTTGATATTAGTGTGACTTGATCGCGTCCCAGATTGGGCCGGGTAGTATATGTATCCCTCCGTAGTGGGCCGGACTATGTTATGAAAGATAAGTAAGTTATATGGTAATGAACCTAATGATTCTTTTTCTAAATAATGTACGTAAGAATGTGACTATAACTTTTATTGGGAATGGAAAGGATAATAAGGTACGTTTAAGTTCATAAGTGGTAATGACACGGCAGGATCTGGTATGTATTTTTATACTTGTCCTTGTCATTCTTTTGTACAGTTATGATTTGTTTCTTATCGTTATATTACATTCCATATTCGCAATTTTTGTTATCGGCCCGCCGAAGCTGCGTTCATGCCGCATGTTTAGGTACGATTGTGGATCCGCGAGCTTAGGATCCGGTTCAGCAAGTTGAGATGGCTCGGTGTTCGGAGTTGTCACGTTTATGTTTATTCAGTGCAGCGGGGCCTTGTCCGCCACGATTGTTATGTCTAAACTCTTAGAGTGCAGTAGTCACATATTGTGGGTCGGTTGTAAAAAAAGAGGCAATCGCTTGGTTGTTTTTATATATGTTCAGGAAGGTAGCCCTATCGGCTAACCTGTTGTTTTACTTACGATGTTTTATTTTTAAGTTTCATGTATGTTCCGCTGATTTTCTCTGATGTTTACCTGTAAGGGTGCCCAGGTAGGGCACCAGTCGCGGTCCCGGGGTCGGGTCGTGACATTACCAGTCCAATATCTGTAGCATACTTTAGCTTACTAACCCTGATACATGTAATTCTTAATAATACGCAATATCGCCCTTTACGCGAGGAAGAGGGCTTATCTCCCTTTCATAATCTTCCCTTCTAGCATTGTTCTCTGTTCCTCACTTACCACTACTCATTGTCTCATTCCACCTCTGATAGTCCATAGTACATTGTACTTCCTTTGTAAACAAAGTCACATTCATAAGATCCTATTTCAGTTCCCTCTATAACTCTAATCGGCAAGAGTCACCGTAAGACGTGTAGATTTTCATAACCTACTGAATCTTCCAATGATGTCTTTTGTTTCTTTTTCATTTGCATTACTTATACTCTTCTTATCCTGCGTATCAACTTGGGATACTTCGAAACATTGTGGCCATGGTTGCCATACTAAACCAATCTCCTGTACCTTTACGACACATTCCAGCATGTGCTCGACTATACTAACTACAAGATGGTCGGGGCAGTCTCACTCGACCTTTGCAACTTTGGTCCCGAGACATTGGCCTTTTTGAATCCTTTAAAAACCAGTGATCTTTAGCTAATAAAATCTCTAACCCCTCAAGGGCCTATCTGTATCCGACACTCTAGGCTGAAGTCATTCCTGGGAGGCAACTCATTGATTCAATACCTGCATCGACCTTCTTACATCCTAATTAGATGGAGCCGGTGGTAGGACTGATGATACATAATCTTTCCTTAATTCCTCTACTGCCATTGGGTTCGTCTATACTTGAGAAAACATCCATCTAAACCAATGTACTTCCGTGTACCTCCAAAGGATGCCTTATCCTTCAAGGATCTTATTTCCAGTTTCAATATTATCTCCAACTTTAACAACACAAGTGGTTTATACTCAACCTAAGAAATCATCACAACTAATATACTTCACATATACTATGTTCTTTCACCCAGATCACACATAAAATATTTCTCAAGAGGGTCTTGTATATCTAAGGTCTCAACGATTATCTAATATTCTAAGATCCTCAAATATTCCATGTCCCAAGCTTACATTATCTCTCCCCGTATACGGGTAAGGTAGCTTCTCATAATCTCAAATCATGTTGTCTTAACCATAACAAACCTATTTACTCCATACAAATATCATTCGTACATATTACATAAGCATACAACACAGCTTAATCCAACAACATGGTATGCCATTAAGTCAATTAAAAATGATCTTCTAAGAGTTCATCACCATCTCAGACAGCTCATCACCTTCTAAATATTCCAAATTAGCACACCCAGTATGCCTTGATGTGGATTCATTAAACTGTTTCATACCTTCTAAGCAATTATTAAAGTTTAACCAAATCATGATAACCCCAAATCACTTCAGACAACACACACATGACCCTAATAACCATGTTCGTATAAATGTACATCAACATCACACCAACTATACAACAATTTTACCAACCTGTATACAAAGTCCATATATTCCCCTTCTGGGCCGTTGTCGCTTTCTTTTGGAACATAGCTGCAACCACAATAATTTGTTAGGGAGGGACCATCCTAACAACATAGCTCTATCGCACGATCTTGGAGTAAGGAAAAATAGAAACCAATCCTAAATGTATTGTAGCCTCCTGTTTATTGGTGCAGAGAACAACACACCGATAACAAAGACTCTACTGCACACGGTCTGTAGACATTCCAAGGACTAAATGCTCTAATACCACTTTTGTCACGACCCAAACCGACGGGCCGCGACTGGTGCCCTACCTGGGCACCCTTATACCCACACATCACATGTAACCAGCGGAAACTTAAGTAAAACTCATAGCGAAGGGATCCTGTCCCATGAACTGTAATAGTAAACTCATTTTATAAAAATAGGTAAGCCGACAAGGCTGCCACTGTATATAGAATAGGTCCAAATCTAACTAAAACATATACACGTCCAAATACACATTTACCACCCATACCTGTCTACAGACCTCTAAGAGTTTGATAACGAAATGTGACGGGACAAGACCCCGCCGTACCCCTGAATATACATAAGTCTATAATGGCAGATCTGTACCAAAATGACAAGCTCTGGAACAATGGAGCTATCCCAAAAGCTGAGCGAAGATCCTAAGCTCGCGGATCACCAAACTGAGTATCTATACATGCGGGCATGAACGTAGCCCCTCGAAGGGGGTCAGTACAACAAGGTACTAAGTATGTAAACATAAAGTACAGTAATAAGATCATGATTGGCCAAAAGATGACAGGGACAAGTATGAAAATCAAATACCAGATTCAACCGTGCCATATAAAATAGAGCCAACTGTATCTTTCAAAAATGAGAATCAACTGTGCCTTTTTTAAAAAAGTGAGAGAGTCATATCAAAATCATAGATGCATGTCCATATAATCATATACTGTCATGAGTATCTATACTCGCATCACAGATACATGTTCATGGAATTATTTAGTGTCATGAGTATCTATACTCGCATTACGGATGTATGTCCATGGAATCATATACTGTCATGGGTATCTATACCCGCATCATAGATACATGTTCATAGAATTATATACTGTCATGAGTATCTATACTCGCATCACGGATGTATGTCCATGGAATCATATATTGTCATAGATATCTATACCCGCATCATGGATACATGTCCATGGAATTATATATTGTCATGAGTATCTATACCCGCATCATGGATGCATGTCTATGAAATCATATACTGTCATGGATATCTATACCCGCATCATGGATACATGTCCATGGAATTATATACAGTCATGAGTATTTATACTCGCATCACAGATACTTGTCCATGGAATCATTTACTGTCATGAGTATCTATACTCGCATCACTGATACATGTCCATGAAATCATATACTGTCATGGGTATCTATACCCGCATCATGGACACATGTCCATAGAATCATATACATATAACATTGCCGACCCTTTAGTGAGGGACTCGATGATTGGAATAATAACCCTTGCACGAATAGCTATCATGAGCAACCTTGTATAATTTAAATCATCTTTTGACTCTCAATAGAATTATATGTTGCCCGGCCCTTTCTGGAACACGGTAAAATCGTTTTTGACTCTCAATAAAATAAATGGAATAACCTTCATTTTAGAAACTCAAGGCACTATCATATCATATATCTTTTTAAATCTTCATTTGGAAAATCAAGGAACTTATCACATCATGTATCAAATAGAAATTAGGATTCAATGGAATTTCGCACGTCCGCCGTACACCCATTTCATATACATTATGCCAAAGAAATAAGGAAGAGTTTCACCTACCGCTTGTCGTCTGTACCAACTCAATAATCTAAATTCGTCTCTCCCCTCTAGCTAACATTATGGAAACATCTGAATGGCGATAACAGATCCGAATTTGCCTAATTAATTTTTATATGGGCCGTGAGTAATTTATCTTTTTTTTATAAAGATCTTATCTAATCAGCTGTGAACTAGCAAATGTAAAATAAATTGGTTATATCTTAGTTTCTATGCAGATGACATTCTAATCATTTCAATATAATACTTGTTTGTCGATACCTTTTTCACTTAACGCTGCAATGACTTGTTTTAACACGTCTACTAATAACATACTTACTTATTTATTAAACCAATTTTAGCACTTAATACTTAACAATTCCTTTAAAAAGCAGAGTCAATTCGGCTCCCATGCTTACTAAAAACTCTTATCAACATCTGTCTCATATGCCTTAATAAGGACTTAGGAACAATTTAGACATGCTTTTAGCATAGAATAAATAACATGAATATTCCTTAATTCCTAAGAGTATAGTAAACTATGGAGCAGTACCACAATTATAGTTCACACGTAAAACATGCCAAAAGAAGAAACGATAGTTCACATACCTTATAGCTCTATCGCACGATCTTGGAGTAAGGAAAAATAGAAACCAATCCTAAATGTATTGTAGCCTCCTGTTTATTGGTGCGGAGAACAACACACCGATAACCAAGACTCTACTGCACACGGTCTGTAGACATTCCAAGGACTAACTGCTCTGATACCATTTTTGTCACGATCTGAACCGACGGGCAGCGACTGGTGCCCTACCTGGGCACCCTTATACCCACACATCACATGTAACCAGCGGAAGCTTAGGTAAAACTCATAACGAATGGATCATGTCCCCTAAACTGTAATAATAAACTCATTTTATAAAAATAGGCAAGCCGACAAGACTGTCACTGTATACAGAATATGTCCAAAATGAATTAAAACATATACACGTCCAAATACACATTTACCACACACACCTATCTACAGACCTCTAAGAGTTTGATAATGAAATGTGACGGGACAAGGCCCCGCCGTACCCCTGAATATACATAATTGCAGATCTGTACCAAAATGACAAGCTCCGGAACAATGGAGCTATCCCAAAAGCTAAGCGAAGTTCCTAAGCTCGCGGATCACCAAACTGAGTACCTATACTTGCGGGCATGAACGCAGCCCCCCGAAGGGGGTCAGTACAACAAGGTACCAAGTATGTAAACATAAAGTAAAGTAAATAAGATCATGACTGACCAAAAGATGACAGAGACAAGTATAAAAATCAAATACCAGATCCAATCGTGACATATAAAATAGAGCCAACTGTACCTTTCAAAAATGAGAATCAACTGTGCCTTTTTTAAAAAGTGAGAGAGTCATATCAAAATCATAGATGTCTGTCCATATAATCATATACTGTCATGAGTATCTATACCCGCATCACGGATACAAGTCCATGGAATTATATACTGTCATGAGTATCTATACTCGCATCACGGATGTATGTCCATGAAATCATATACTGTCATGAGTATCTATACCCGCATCATGGATACATGTCCATGGAATTATATATTGTCATGAGTATCTATACTCGCATCACGGATGTATGTCCATGGAATCATTTACTGTCATGGTTATCTATACCCGCATCATGAATACATGTCCATGGAATTATATACTGTCATGAGTATCTATACTCGTATCACAGATGTATGTCCATGGAATCATATACTGTCATGGGTATCTATACCTGCATCATGGATACATGTCCATGGAATTATATACTGTCATGAGTACATGTACTCGCATCACAGATACATGTCCATGGAATCATATATTGTCATGAGTACCTATACTCGCATCACGGATACATGTCCATGGAATCTTATACTGTCATAGGTAACTATACCTGCATCATGGATACATGTCCATGGAATCATATACATATAACATTGCCGGCCCTTTAGTGAGGGACTCTGTGAATGGAATAATAACCCTTGCACGAATAACTATCATGAGCAACCTTGTACAATTTAAATCATCTTTTGACTCTCAATAGAATCATATGTTGCCCGACCCTTTCTGTGACACGGTAAAATCGTTTTTGACTCTCAATGGAATAAATGGTATAATCTTAATTTTAAAAACTCAAGACACTATCATATCATATATCATTTTAAATCATCTTTTGGAAAATCAAGGCACTTATCATATAATGTATCAAATAGAAATTAGGATTCAATGGAATTTCGCACGTTCGTCGTACACCCATTTCATATACATTATGCCAAAGAAAGAAGGAAGAGTTTCACATACCGCTTGTCGTTTGTACCAACTCGATAATCTAAATTCGTCTCGCCCCTCTAGCTAACATTATGGGAACATATGAATGACGATAACAAATTCGAATTTGCCTAATTAATTCTTATATGGGCCGTGAGTAATTTATCTTTTTTTATAAAGATCTTATCTAATCAGCTGTGAACTAGCAAATGTAAAATAAATTGGTTATATCTTGGTTTCTATGCAGATGACATTCTAATCATTTTAATATAATACTTGTTTGTCGATACCTTTTTCACTTAACGCTGCAATGACTTGTTTTAAAACGTCTACTAACAACATACTTACTTATCTATTAAACCAGTTTCAGCACTTAATATTTAACAATTCCTTTAAATAAGAAGAGTCAACTCGGTTCTCATGCTTACTAAAAACTCTTATCAACATCTATCTCATATGCTTTAATAAGGACTTAAGAACAATTTAGACATGCTTTTAGCATAAAATCAATAACATGAATATTCCTTAATTCCTAAGAGTAGAGTAAACTATGGAGCAATACCACAGTTATAGTTTACACGTAGAACATGCCAAAAGAAGAAAGAATAGTTCACATACCTTATCGGCTATATCAACACGATAAGTAGAATACGTCTCAATTAGTACTTCAACATATAACAACAATAACACGTCTATCAACTTCATAAATACTAGTATACGCTATACCACATAATGACTCTCATTTCATATAAAAATTTGGGCGGCACTTCCCCTATATATACTCACATTCACAACTTTCAAACAAGGCCAATAAGATCAATAACCAAGTACCAACTAATGGTAGTTCAAAACAGCAACCAAGGTGATTCACAACCTACTTATTATGCTAATCCGGCCACTTAACCCACATTAAAACAGTCCATATTCCAAAAACAACGAGGGTAAAATGTGAAGCCTTTCTACACCTTTCTATACCCTTATTCCTTTAGGACATACCTTAGTAATTACCACATTAAACGTGCATAATTGTAACTAAATTCCAGCATTATAACTCCACAAAATAGTCCCTAAAACAGCACAACAATATCCAACAGTTTCATGAAGTCTCGGCCAACAACCAATACCAAAGCTCTTTTCATAACTCCTTAAAATCCAATTCATATTTCAACACTTCATATAAATAGTTTCAACTTTCAATAACAATATTTCCTTCAATTAACATGCAGTTAGTGACGATAACAACAACAATAACCAACGAATCCAATATATTAAAAACCGTCCAAAATCTACTAACATGCCAAAATTGTCTCATGCACTTCTTATTATCCATTTCACCTAACACAAGTTCATCCCTTAACTACAACATCACTTAACTTCTATTATTCATTAAGAGGAAGAAGAAATCTTACCTTCACTTTAACCCAAAATTGTCCTTAACACACGACACCACTGCACTGTTTTCTTCACGTTAAAATAACACACATGTATCCTCTACAAGCTTGTAACCATCTTACTTTCTTGTTTCTCTTCCAAAAAGTTCATTTCCAAGCTTAGGGTTTCAAGACAATTTTCTTGGCCAAAACCGTGACCCATTGTTTTGGAGTATAACCTTGGCTTATAACTTAGTTAAGGAACTTAATCTTGGAAAAGAAACTAATTTGTTCATCACTTGGCTAAGGGAATTTCGAAAACTTGAAGAAGAATGGAGAGATATGAGGGTTTGGATGATCAAGATATTTGTGTAGCAAAGTCTTGCAAGACTTGTATAATATGGTGTTGTAGAACAAGTGGAGGGGGACCCATGAACCCCACTTGTCTACTTGTCTTTCCCTTCTCAAAAATATCTGATTTGGAAATTCCGACGGCACCAAGATCTTTGTCGAATAGCACCGATTCCGAAATTCTGCTCTCAAGTTTCAAGATCATGTCCTTTTCTTTGGCACCGCGGTGTTGTGCCTGAAATTCACAGAACACAATTTTCTCACTTATATGCCCTGGAATTACGGGGTGTAACAACAAGCATTTTGCTCAATCCAGGGAACCGCGGCAAAGAGCAACGTTGCGGATTTTGTTCCGACCCCGAGGTCAAAAATGGGCGTGACACCTATACTAAAGATCACTATCATAATTACAGATGTACAATATCAATGAATATACGTCGTATATTAGGAATATACTACGTATATTTTATCACACCCCCGCAGGCATAACGGGCGGTTGTCGTACGCTGAAACTGTCCCTAAAATCTTCAAACAGAACTAAGGGAAGACCTTTAGTAAAGATGTCACCAATTTAGTGTCGTGAAGGGATATTCAAGACACGTACTTGTCCACGAGATACCTTTACGAGAACAAAGTGAATATTCATCTCGATATGTTTAGTGCGCTGATGTTGAATAGGATTTTCAGAGATATATCGCACTAACATTATCGCAGTATACCAAGGTAGTTTTCTATATATGAAAATGAAGCTCTAAGAGGAGGTTACGCAGTCAACAGGACTCATACACCATATTGGCTACCCCTCAATACTCAACCTCCGCGTTAGAATGCTCTAAATTAGTCTGGCGTTTAGCCGACCAAGAGATCAAGTTATCACCAAGAAACATACAATAACCAGATGTTGAGCGTCTGATATCTGGATATCCACCCCAATTAGCATCTGTACAAGACATGAGAGTAGATACAGAGGATGGATATAAGTGTAAACCATAATCAAGAGTGCCCTGAATGTAACACATAATGCGTTTGAGAACGTGCATGTGTTTTTCCTTCAGATCATGCATAAATAAACACACATGCTAAACTACATAAGTAATATCGGGCCTCATGAATGTAAGATACTGAAAAGCCCCCGCAATACTATGATAGTGAGAGGGATCCTCGTAAGGTGTGTTGAAATTAGCACTCAGCTTCGATTTAGTTTCAATCGGAGTAGGAGATGACTTACAGGATGACATTCCTGCCCGATCAATAATCTCATTTGCATACTTCCTCTGGGATAGAAATAGACCACCTGTATGACGAGTTACAACTATACCCAAAAAATAACTCAAAGGTCCTAAGTCTTTCATATCAAATTCATAGATGAGAAGAAATATGATAGACTTGTGCAATTTATCAAATGAGACAGTCAATATAATATCATCCACATATAACAAAAGGTATGTCAGAGAAGTACCATGACAGTAGATGAATAGAGAATGATCAGACCTGTTGTGAGAAAACCTATTAGTAGACACAAAATCTGCAAATCTTTTGTACCAGGCCCGAGGGGCCTGTTTGACATTGATTCGAAGGGATGGCAAGAAGCCTTTTAGATCTACATTCTCACGAATTAAATATCTTACCTTTGTGCTAAGTTGCTTGGATTCTATGAGTAAGGCTTTACAAATGATTTATAATTTATTAATCATGCCATCATTGCATTCAACTTGATCCATACACTCAACCTCACCATTAGAAATAAAATCACTAAAGCAATTAACATCAGGATAGTTAAAGAATATGTACATTTCGGATGTTGCTGGAGATGCAGATGTTTCCTGAAATGTTATGACATCCGAGGCAACATTACAGACGACATCTTCATTATCAGACAGAGATTGTTCGTAAACAGTGTCCAACATTTCTTGGGATTTGACTTCTTGATCTCCTTCCACTTCTCCTTCATTGTCACTAAGCAAGACCCATATATTCTTACCAAATTTCCTAAGAGTGTTTGCACATTCATTAGCATAATGAACCCAACCTGAGCATGCATGACATTGCACATACTGTAGTTCTTTGGGATCTGAATTGCTTCTTCTTAGTGGGCTTTCTATTTTAGTTCTTGGAAGGAACTTGGTGGGATTTTGATTAAAGCCTTGGTTTTGATGATGTTTAGATTTAGATTGATTTCTCTCATTGTTGAACTTCCTCACTATTGAATTGTATTTTCAAGTGAGTGAGACAACATTAGTACATTCACCGAGTTCTTCAAGATTCTCATCCTCTTCATTGATTTTATTTTCTGAGGATTGAACTTGAAGTGCCACATTCTTGCTTTTATATAGTTTCATTTGATTCTCAATGTTCATCTCATAGGTTTTGAGAATGCTCATCAACGTATGAAGGTCTATAGTAACAAGATTATGAGCTTCTTCAATGACACAAATCTTTAAATTAAACTTTTCAGGAAGAGAACAAAGAGTCTTTTCAATAAGTTGAGTGTTGGTTAATGGTTCACCAAGCACTTGACATTTATTAGAGATGTCAATCAACTTTTCAAAATAAGATTTAATATTGTTCGCTTCTTCCATCATTAAACGTTCGTATTTACTCATGAGCATGCATAGCTTTGTTCGACAGACACTTGGGCTACCTTCACAATGAATTTGTAAAGTATCACATTCATCTTTAGTCGTTGGGCAGTTTTGAATGAGCTTGAATATGTAAAGATCAACTCATCCAAAAATTGCATTTAAGACATTTTCATTAAAACTAGCATTATTGATTTCTTCCGCCGTCCATCCGGATTCAGGTTTAACAGGAATGTCACATTCCTCATCCGACGGCAACATTGGAACAACATACCTATTGGTTATAGATCTCCATGCATTAACATCAATTGATTTGATGTGAGAACGTAGACGAATCTTCCAATAGGCATAGTTTGTACCATCTAAAATGGAAAGTCTACCAATAATTGAATTAGCCGGATCCATATCTTTGAATAACAGGACCAATCACTTATTGTGTTAAGTATTGGATCTGATACCACTTGATAGGTCTCATGGTATACTATGGAACAATAAAAATAAACTGAAAGTAAAACTAAGTCGAATGCCAATACAGTTTGTAAATGTCAGCGATAATGTCGTCTGTCACAACTGACAACACTTCGATAAAACAGAAAAACCTTTGAAGAGTAAAATGCATCGGAAATAATAAAGAACACAAATGTTTAATATTTACATAGGTTATATTGAATATATAACCTATGACGCTGTTAGCGATTTCACTTATGCTCACGCAAGTGTATCGCTCAAGTAATATAGTCTGTAAGACTGAATATCATCTACAGAGATTGGTTATCAATTACCAGTTATCTAATCTATGATATATATTTGGCAATCGTAAGGATGTTTTTGGTTTTTATCTAAGAACTAGCTAGAGTAAATTGCAGGATTAACCTAAAGTGATGATACTAAGGGTTTAAAATAGTTATGATGGAAATAGGGCTTTCAATCTCCTCAACTATCCACTCTTTCACGTGTTAATGCAATGCTAATGATTCTTCTTCTTATTAAGATAGCAGGTTAACTAATCTGTCATCATATTCTGGTTAGGACATACAAGAGCTCAACCTTGTGCAGAAAACTTCTATATTTCTATGATAGATTTTACCACACGGGAGGATTAAGAACAATAACCTTAAATACTACACAAGTATCAGGGTACTTTCGTCCGCGATTTTAACCTGTGTCTAAACAACTACATCATATTCAAATCTCCCCTCTCGGATCTCGATTCGAAATCATATAAGTGATGACAATTAATGGTCAGTTAATTATCAAGTAATCAAAACAATATTGAATAGATCTTAATACGAGTGAAGAAGAAATCAATAATTATGCATTAACTATATGAAAGAGTTTCAAGAAGATTCGAATGAAAAACCCTAATAAAGTAATTAGCTCTTAAATATTGTCATGTCAAGAACTAATTTACAACTCAACATAAACTGAAATAAAATAAGGGAAAGAAAAAGAACTTGAACAAAAGTTGTCTCCAATCTTGTGTCGCTGCCTCCTTTCTTGCCAATCTTGTGTCGTTGAGAAAAATTGCATTATGGACCCTAAAAACCGTGTCAAAATTCGGCCCAAAAATGAACTTTTCCACCTCGGCGCCTAAACAACTGCGACCAAATCAGAACTCTCAGGATTATTGGCGCCGTGGCGCTCGCGATGTGATTTTCCGAAATTGCGTCGTTTTGATGTCTGAACTTGTCTGATTACTTCTATACTTCTCGGGACTTCTTAGACTTTATTTCTTGGCCTTTTATTGTGCAATTCCATCTCAATTATGCTCATTTCATCCTTAATTTGGTATTTCCTCCCTTTAGGACCACTGTGACTCAAAAGAAAGAAAAACGACCCTAACACAACACTAATTTCAAAGAGAATGAGAAAAATACTAACTAAAATGACTCAAAAGTGTATATAAAATATGCCTAACAGATGGTCAGTGATCGAAAGTATTGTATATATTTATATACAATTGAATAAATTCATTCTTTTATAATTTTATAAAATGATACAAAAGAAATTAAAAGGTTGAAGTCGCAGATGACTTCTGCCTTAAAAATCTATCTAAATAGACATAGATAATGTCTCATTACAATTGTTTCAATGAAGAACAAATCTAGAATCTAAGCAACAATTATAATGTTTGACAGAATGTTGTCAACACACTCAGGCAACACTTGTGATCAAGTTTTCTGAAATGAATTCTCGAGATCTCTCTTGATATTTTTGTAATATGATTCTAGATATCGATTCACTCTTCTTACCACTCTATTTATGCTAGAGAGTCTTCCTTGAAAAGCTCATCAACTTGTTGTAGAGGTTGAGGGAAAGGTGGGCAGCCAATAAGGTTTGTTGGAGAAGATCATGGAGCAAAATCCTCTAACTTCTTGGACTTGTTCCCCAAGCTTAGCAACAACTTTGACTTGTTATTCCCACATTTTTCATCAGCTCCTAATCACCTTGCCAAGTCACTTTACAATCGTGGTGAAAATCCCACGAGATTCGCTTCAGTTCCGTGAAGTAAGACAAAATTGTTTTACAGAATGTTGGTCCGAATGTCGTGATATTTGTTCCAACATTTTTGAATTTTAACTTAGTACTAAAAAATAATATGTTGGGAAAAATATCACAGCACCAAACCCAACATTAATAAATTATTTGATACATTTGCATTCGTGACTAGAATTTCTTCCATTCGAGTTTTAATTGTCTTAGCCTCTATTCATAAGCTTTTATCCATCAAATGAATGTCAATTTTGTTTAAATGGTGATTTAGAATAACGTAAGGTTGCGTACAATAGACTCTTATGGTCCGACCCTTCTCCGGACCTCGCGCATAACAGAAGCTTAGTGCACCGGGCTGCTCTTTTTGATGATTTAGAAGAAGAGACTTATATTGTTCAGTCGGAGGGATATCTTGTTCCTAAACTAGAAAATGAAATTTGTAAATTAATGAAATCGCTTTATGGCCCTAAACAAGCTCTGAAATAGTGGCATGAGAAATTTGATCAAGTCTTTATGAGAGACGTTTTTCTTCTATTGAGGTGGATAAATGTATTTATACTAAAGTTGTGAACAATGATTATGTGATTATATGCTTATATGTTGAAGACATGCTTATATTTGGTACAAATTTGAATATTGTGAGGAGTACCAATCATTTTTTGTCTGCTAATTTTGACTTGAAAGATTTGGGTGAAGTAAATATGATATTGGGATTTAAAGTTATAAGGAGTGAGAACATGATGTTGTCCCAAGAACATTATGTGTAGAGACTTCATAAGAAGTTTGAATGTTTTGAGGTGAAACCTGTTATCACTCCTGATAATGCTAACTCTAAGTTGAAAAATAATAATGATGATTCAGTTGCGCAGTCTAAATATATTCAAATTATTGGGAGTCTGATGCATTTAATGAATTTTATAAGGCTTGATATAGCCTATATTGTGTGTAGACTAAGCAGACACACTCATAATTCCAATCAAGAGCATTGGTCTGTATTAAATACACTGATGAAATATTTGGAAGGAACTGTGAATTATAGTATCATGTATAGTCGATTTCCTTCTATGTTAGAAGGTATTGTGATGCAAACTGGATCTCTGACCCAGACGAGACAAAATCCACTAGTGATTATGTGCTCATCCTTGGTTGTGGTGCAATATCGTGGAGATCAGCTAAGCATACAATTATTGCTAGATCAAATATGGAGTCAAAGTTTGTAGCTCTGGAGTTAGCTAGTTCTGAGTGGCTAAGAAACTCGTTAGCTAATATTCCTTTAACAAAGGATGCAAAAAAGGACATGTTTCGCGCCCATATTTATTCACATCTTTTTTACGCCTATATATACCTCCTTCTGACTTCATCATTTCTATGAACTAAGAGAGAATCAGAAGAGTTAGCCTAACCATTAGTCCATCATACCTACCCTCTCTCAGACTTAATGGTTTTGTTGTTGAAATTTTGTTGTTCCCGCTCCTCTTATAGAGAAGGCTTGTAATCTTGGTTAAATATTTCACATTGCTGAAATAATATCGTAGGACAGTGCCCGGCACACGACTCGAGCATTACTTGTACTTGTTTATCAATAAATATTACATTTACTGTTGTGTTTGCCCTTGTTTCCCAACAATAGACGGTTGGATTCTAACTGTTTAAAGAACACAGAGAAAGAAAAACATATCTTGCACTAGGCACTTCTGTAAAGGAGAAAGTAATCACAACAAAGCCTAAAGAACAAATGAATAATTTTTTATCTCTGAACTTCATAGAACGGATAGCAATTTCCCCTATGCACAAAACTATTCTTATGTTGGATGATTTGCAATATCCTGACATGCTCAAACAGAAATGAGAATATGGTAATTTGCAGCAAATTAATAGAGAAAGGACAACCAAATAAAAGCATTAAGGAAGTTGTAACCAGATGGAGAGGTCCTACAGACTAAAGGAAGCCGTATTCTGGGTCATTAATTTGCTGCGCACCATAAAAAAGTTTTGCCAGCTTCCCATTAGAAGGCTGGGATATGGAACTAAAACTCTCATACATTTTCATTAACCTGTTTTTGGTAATTAAAGCGTGTAATATTCTCCAAGAAAATGCTATCCAGATTTGGTGTTTCAAAAGAATCTTTAGTGTTGAGATGTACATATGCAGTATTATATTTGGGGACAAGCTAAGGTAAATAATTTACAAACCAAGAGAGAAGAATTTTAATGGTTCATCATATTCATGGTGTTCGTTCAAAATATTTGGAGCTATTACTCAATATTGCTCGAACCTACTGATGGTCCATAACTGTGTCGCCTATATGAATGCAACTATACCACCACTAATGCATCGGGTCGCATCCGAACTCCATAGTGAAGCACTTATTAGAAGGAGTGTTGCCACCCACATTACTTATCAAACAGAAGTTATTGTCACCTACATTACCCCCAGTTTGATCTACCACAACATCATGACCCACTAATATCAATAAATAAGCACTCTTTTTTTTTCCTATTAGGATATCTAGTATCCTTATGCATGAAGATAATCAATTCGATCATTGTGGCTGGACTCTGTTATAGATTTCCACCCACATTCTCAATAGGGTCCTCTTATCTCTTTGGTGATAATTCTTTTTACAAGTACCATTATGCAGATTTAGAAACCTTCGGATTGAAACAGACAGTAAATGTGGTTTAAACAAAGATTCTTCGTCCCAGAAACAGTTTATCCCCAGAACATTTCAAACAGTATTCAAATCAGAACCAAACTAAGCTACTCAGTGCAAGCTCTGTCTAGAGAATTCAGATACGAAAGATCCTAATCTAATGGTTCAGCATCTTGATGTCAAAAATTAAGAGGACCAATTGTCCTTGCAGGCTGTAACACTTGGACAAAATTGGGCTAATGTCCATGATTAGGTTTAGTATCGACCATTTTTCTGAAACTTATGAGGGCCAATGATGTATATGTTAAGAGTCTCATATCGAATATGGAATGGGAACATGGATTACTGGGGATGTTCAGGTGACATACACCTCTTGACCATATTATTGCATCCCTACTTTATATGATGCTACAAAGGGGGATGCAGCGAGTAGAACCAACAGATAACAAAGGGGGGAACTCAACTACTACACAGCATATCTACTACCAAGCTTGCACCTAATCGCAACTTTGAAGCTTTATGGATGTCATTAAATTAGCTTAATGAGAAACTTTGAACAATTGTTTATAGCATATTTTGAAGAAATATTAGAGCCTCTATAGATCTGCACGGATGCACTTACCTTCAAACTTCTTTGCGACAGCTCCAACCCAGGCTCTGTCTTTGTTGTTGTATGCTTAACTGTTGCTGGAAGCCACAAACACAAAACCATCATTCTTCCACTTCTAGCTGGAATCTAAGGTTTCAGCTTGTATTACCGGTTACACATGGAGAGAGCGGGTTCCTTTTGGAAGCATCTCCCACAGTTCAGCGTCTAAATATCACAAAAATGTGAAGAAGCACAATATCATAACTTAGTTGTAATACAACAAAGTGTAGTTTTCATCTTCATTCACGCTGCGGGAAGGGTAAATTAATATTTGAACGGAACTATTTCTCTTAGAAACACATGAAATAATTGATACCTGAGACCTGTGGAAAATATAGTGTCTCCTTTCAAATCACGGACACCACTTTGCTGGATCTGTTTCTCAAACCAGTCACATAACTGAGCTTTCAATACATCTTTTGGTGTTCTCCAGTAGCCACGAGCACAAATTGTATCTTGAAGTGAGAAAAGCTACAAAACCAACATGATCTTCACGGTCATAAGTTTTGAAACTTAACATGGTGGTGCACTATATTCTTGTAATATGCTCTGACTACTCCATGTTGACACAATCATGTCTATAGATACATACCATGGATATGGTGCTCATGTTGCGCAACAGAAAATAGGTTCCCCATGCCAAATCCTCCTTCAGAGTATCTGATATTTTTCCTGAGATGACAAAGTCTTGCTCAGCATCTTCAGGAAGATTCCTTTCTTCTACTATCACAGCACTGAAGATAAATCCAATTTATTTATTAACATATCTTACTGTTTATTTTTCAATAACAGGTTTCCCAGTTCAGGGGAAAATGAGGATGTTATAGACCTCAAACTCTCAAATATGAAATATCAACATAAAATGTGAATACAACAGGTTAAGCAATTATTAACCACGCAAGTGAATATCATATACGAACGTTACGAAACCTCTCTGATGCTAAAGTTAGAACAATGGATGCAACGTGAATCACCTGGTACAGTTTCAGGCTTAATTGGATTTTAGAGCTGGTTCTTTTTTTTCCCCTTTTTAAAACTTGGTTGATGCGTGGCTTATTTATTTACTGATCAAAGCTAAAAACAAGTTTTACTTAACCGATCTATAACAAATTGCTCAAGTAAGTATCCGAGAAACCAAATTGCTCGTAAAGTCAATAATTAATTAACAAACCATAAAGATCTGTCCTGATTTTTGGTTTGATAATTTTATAGTCTAAACACGCTCAAGTAAATTGCTTGATATGGTTTATCAGCCAAGGCTTGAGTAAAGCAAGATGCTGAATGTATCTCAACAGAAAAACATTGACAGAGAAAATACCTTGAGAAACCTCCCGAGGTAGGGAACTATAACAGAAAATGCAGCCAGAAAAACACCTAAAACTTCTGTTCTTTGTAAAAAACAGAAAACGCTGAATTAGTATTACATTCGCAGACAACAAATATGTACAGTCACATCTCTCTATAACAACATCATTGTATAACAACACCTCTCTGTAAACGTGTATATAGACATTATTTCATCCATACCCCATAATTAGAATATATTCCATATACTGTGTAAATATAATTATGGTAAAACTATGATTCCTCTTTTGTATAGGCTTAGGATTCCTATTGTATAAGGGATGAATATTGTACTCTATATATACTTTGATATTAATGAGAAGACTCCCAAGGGAGATTAATATCATCTTACATGGTATCAAGAGCCAAGTAGACAAAAACCCTAGAAAATTTTCTCACAAAGCCGCCGGCCTCCCCTTCTCCGCTGCGGTTCCTCTCAAAATTTCGTGGTTTTTTTCTCCTATATTCCTCTCTTCTAGATGGAAAATCTTTCCTCTCCCACACTCTCCAATACATTCTGACGCTTCAACCTCCACCAATCCCACCACCACCATGCCGTCATCCTCTTTTCATCCCACTCTAACTGTTACCAATATCAAGAATTCTATTCTCATTCTTCTTGATCAAGAAAACAGTCAGTATTCTCCCTGGGTTTCGTAATCATGCATGTCTTTATAACGTGTTTGATCATATCGATAACACTATTCCGCGCCCTCCAGAGGTTGATGAGTCTACTTGGCGACGTCTAGACACCGGCGTCAAACAGTGGATTTATGATAGTATTTCTCAGGATCTTATTCTTACTATCATGAAATCTGGCGCTACAACCCTTGATTTATAGAACAGTTTGGAGGAAATATTTCAAGATAACAAGCACACTCGTGCGGTGTATTTGGAGGAACAGTTTAACAATACACGCCTTGAAAATTTCTCCAACATGATTGAGTACTGCAGACAGTTGAAAATCCTGGCGGATCAACTCTCCAACGTTGACACGCCTGTATCGGACACTAAAATGGTGTTGCAATTGATTGCAGGCCTTCCCAAAGGCGACTATGATACGTTAGCCGTCATAATTCAATTTTCCAGTTTTAACAAAGCTCGCTCGCAGTTGTTGCTCGAAGAGACTCGACGTGCTAAGCAGGATGAGCACAATCAGAAGGCGTTAGCTGTCGAAACACGCCCTCAAGATCCAACGTCACCAGAAAACTCTCAACCGCAGTAGGGACGCGGTGGAAAGGGCGGCAAGGGTCGCGGCAGAGGAGGTTGTGGTCGTGGAAAGGGTCGCGGACAGCAGAACCAGCAGCAACAACAACAGGGCCCGCAGAATCAATTGGCCGCGCGCCAGCGATACCGTGCGGCTCGCGCGATTCAGCCGCAGAACCCTACAACCAGTTCTCCCACCACGGTTTGTTGGGCCCTGCTCCAGCCCCTCGGCAAGTCCAGTACCCGCAGCAAGCTCACTTCATGCACGGCCAGTTCCAGCAGCCATCATCCTGACATTCACTGAGTTGGGTCAGGCCTAGCAGTCTCAACATGCAACAGTCTGACAACAACTGGTACATAGACTCCGGAGTCACTTCTCACTTCACCCGGTCTGTAGGTAATATTCCCTAACTGTTTGGTTTAAAGCATCCTCAATTTGTGACAGTTGGTAGTGGTCACCGCATTCCAGTAAAGGGTTATGGTACATCCTACACACCACCTCCTAATTCATTCCCCCTTCAAAATACCCTATATGCCCCACATATGATTAAAAATTTAATCTCTATCCGCAAATTCACTCGTAATAATTCTCTCTGTTGATTTTGACCCTTTTGGTTTCACTGTGAAGGATCTTCATACGGGGACACCTCTTACGAGATGCAATAGCATGGGGTATTTTTATCCATTCACTATTCACCTCCGCTGCCAGATCTAGCTCTCCCGTCTCTCTAGCGGTAATTTTTTCTTCAACATGGATTAATAGGCTTGGTCATCCAGGAGCCCCAGTTTTTAATTTTGTTAGAGGCAATAATTTCATTACTTGTAATGGGAAGCTTGCCCAAAACTGTGTTTCTTGTTCTTTAGGCAAACATACTCGTCTTCCGTTTAACCATCTACTAGTGTTACTTTTGCACCCTTTGATATTATACATGCTGATTTATGGACATCATATGTTGCTAGTTCTCTCGGTCATAAATACTATCTTATCCTACTAGATGATTTTTCTCACTTTGTTTGATTGTATCCTCTCAAATTTAAATCGGAAGTGTTTGCCAAATTTCTTGAGTTTCGAACATTCATTCAAACACAGTTTGAAAAGGGTATAAAATCTTTTCAGTGCGATAATAGTCGTGAATTCAACAATTCTATGTTTCACCGTTTTTGTACTAATAATGGCATGGTTTTTCGCTTCTCCTGCCCCCACACCTCCCCTCAAAACGGTAAAACTGAAAGAATCATCCGCACCATTAACAATATGATTCACACTCTATTGATCCATGCCTCCCTACCTCCGTCCTTCTGGGTCGTGCTAACATGTCATAATACGTTCTCAATATTCTCCAAACCAGCACTCTTCACAATATGACCCCTACCGAAATCCTCTATCATAGAGTCCCATCTTATGATCATCTCTGGATATTCGGTTGTCTCTATTATCCTAACCTTGCCTACTGCCCTTCACAAACTAGCTCCTCGGTCCACTCCATGTATCTACCTAGGATTTCCGCCGAACCATAGGTGCTATCTATGCTATGAGTTTTCCACTCGTCAAATTCACATATCTCGTCACGTCACATTCGACGAGACCACATTCCCGTTTTTGAATATTAAAAAGTTCCAAAAACAGGAATACTCTTTTCTTCACGAGCCTGCCATCTCTCCCATTATTCTTGAACAACTCACCTCTGTCCCGACGTCAGCATCGCGGCCTAGTGTTGGGGCACCGTGGCGCCAGATTTCCAGAGAACACTGTCCGTCGATAAGGCGCGGCTAAATTTCTAGAAGGCGTCAATCCAGTACGGCGGCCGCGACTTTCACCCTCCTTCCACTTACCCGACAATGCCTTCTGTTTCAGATACCACCACTCAGACTTCGCAGCCCACAAATGTCCCCACTCAGCCAATGAAAACTCGTGCCAAGCATGGAATCTTCAAACCCAAAGTCCAATTTAACTTGTCTGCCCAAACCATTTCTCCAATTCCCAAGAACCCTATATTGGTCAAACAAGACCCTAATTGGAATGCGGCTATGTCTGAGGAATACAATGCTTTAACTAAACAGCACACATGAGATCTAGTACCTAGACCTGAGGGGGTGAATGTGATTCATTGTCTGTGGCTATTTCGTCACAAATTCAGAGACAGTGGAGATCTTGAGAGGTATAAGGCACGACTTGTGGTCAATGTCACAAATCAGCAAGAGGGCATTGATTGTAGTGAGACCTTCAGCCCGATTGTCAAACCGGCTACCATTCGCACATTTTTTAGCATTGCCATGGGCAAACACTGGCCGATCCATCATCTTGATGTGAAGAATGCATTCTTACATGGGAACAGTCTACATGCATTAGCCGCCAGGGTTCACTCATCCAGCAGTTCCTCACTATGTGTGTCGTCTCCGTAAGTCACTATATGGCCTGAAACAGGCCCCTCGTGCGTGGTATGATCGCTTTGCCAGGTATATCTTGCAGATTGGGTTTGTATGCAGCAAGAGTGATACATCACTCTTCATTTTTCATCGAGGTAGTAGCACTGCTTACTTACTACTTTACGTGGATGATATTGTACTTATTGCCTCCTCCGACGGGTTGAAAAATGAGATTATTGCCTTGCTTAAGTCCGAATTTGCAATGACTGATTTGGGGAAGCTAAGTTACTTTTTGGGGATATCAGTGACCAGGTCTGCCAACCACATGTTCTTGTGTCAGCGTAAGTATGCAGAGGAGATCGTGTACAAGGCGAAGATGGCGAATTGCAAAGTTTCACCTACTCCAGTTAATTCAAAATCTAAGCTTAGTGTTATGGATGGTGCTCCAGTCTCCGATCCTACTCTATATAGGAGCCTTGCAGGTGCACTTCAGTATCTCACGTTTACAAGGCCAGACATTGCTTGTGATGTTCAGCAGGTATGCCTATTCATGCATGCCCCCAGAGAGTCTCATTTCACTGCTCTTAAGCGTATCGTCCGATACATTAAGGGCACACTTGATTATGGTTTGCACATATACCCCTCTGCACCAAACAGGTTGCTCTCTTATACGGATTCAGATTGGTCAGGGTGTCTGGACACGTGACGTTCTACCTCCGGTTTTTATGTATTTTTAGGGGATAATCTGATTTCTTGGTCTGTCAAGTGACATGCTACCCTATCTCGTTCCAGTGCCGAGGATGAGTACAGAGGCGTTGCAAATGCGGTAGCTGAGATTTGTTGGCTCAGAAATTTCTTATTAGAACTTGATGTCCTGCGTCGAGCATTTATTGTGTACTGTGATAACATCTCTCCCATCTATCTTTCTCATAATCCGGTTCAACATCAGTGAACCTAAGCACATTGAGATAGATCTACAATTCGTTCGTGAGAAAGTTGATCTAGGCCATGTCAGAGTGTTACATTTTTCGTCATCCTATCAGTATGCAGACATATTTATCAAAGGACTTCCCAGACAATTATTTCTTGACTTCAGATCCAGTCTCAGCGTCCGGCCTCCTCCCGCTCCGACTGAGGGGGGGGGTGTAAACGTGTATATAGACATTATTCCATCCTTACACCATAATTAGAATATATTCCATATATTGTGTAAATATAATTATGATAAGACTAATATTTCTCTTTTGTATAGGCTTAGGGTTCCTATTGTATAAGGGATGAATATTGTACTCTATATACTTTGATATTAATGAGAAGACTCTCAATGGAGTTTAATATCATCTTATACTCTCTATAACAACATCTTTGTATAACAACACTCAGGGTCGTTTCAAACATTTTGAGGTCTGTTTAATTCGTAAAAGTGAACTCTTAATTGGGTTAAGACTTGCGAATTATGGACATTTACAGTAAATTTTGGATAATACTACTTAATAAAAAATAAAAGAAGGGGCCCTAAAATTTTCCTCATTTGAGCCCGTACTTAGATTTGTTGCTATGCTACCCCTAAGACCTCAATGTGAGGTGGAATTTGTGGCCTAAATGTTCAAAATTTTGAGTCAACAAATTTTATTTGTTAAACATAGATAAGATCTCACATAATTTGTGATAGTTGTGTGAGTTTTTTTTTTATATATATATTGTGTTTTTCCCTGTATGGTCAATGTATCGTTTTCGTTTTTAAGTTTTCTTCTCCATAGGAGGATAGATCATATATGTTTGACCTAATTATTACTCGTAATAAAATAATAAAAATTCATTGAAAATCCGAATTCAACTCTTAATGGAGATTTTAAAAATAAGATAATTTCTTTCCATTTAACTATTTGAAATTAAAGGCCACGATTTTTTATTATTTAATATTATATAATATAAATATAATTATTATTACAAAGCACTAGGTTTATGCCATTATTTTGGAATGTCATAGAGATCATTTAGAAACAATTAATAGATATTCTTTAGATAAATATTTTCTTCGACTCAATTTGTATGACACTTAATATTTTGCCATCTGAAAGTTAATTTGACTAATTTTTGAAGTTAAATTAGATGAGATCAACTCAATATTTTTCAAGTTGAATTTAGATGTTCAAAAACTATACGAAAGACCTATAAGTTGACTTTATTCTCATGGCAATAAAGGGCAGTCTGATGCACTAAGCTTCCGCTATGTGCGGGATTCAGAAAAGGGTCGGACCACAAGAGTCTATTGTACGCAGCCTTACCCTGCATTTCTACAAGAGATTGTTTTCACGGCTTGATTTCATGACCTCCTGATCACATGGAAGCAACTTTACCAATTACTCTGGGGCTCCCCTTCAAAATTCACGATGGGGCATTCCAAGAATCTCCATAATTTAAAATGTTTCATTATCTTTACCGGTTAGTTTCCACCATCGAAGGTATCTGGTGACTTTACCAGTTTCTTCTCATGTCAATATAATGAAAAAATACATTTTAAAATGTTGGTCAATTTACATAGTTTGAAATACCACAAGAAAAAGTGTCACATATATTAAAACATCATGAATACTTAAAATTCTTAATAAACATGCAATATGCAATAAAATAATTCAATGACGAATTGATAATGGAAAGATTAACAAAGTCTCTTGTAATATCTTTTAGAGTTAATTCACTTTAAAATAGACTTAAACTATTCTAAATCTATGAAATTATTTTAACATCTACTTAATAGTAGACAATTGAGATCATCATATAAAGAGAATTAACTGATAAAATATTATCTTAACCATGGATATTTTTTATAAAAATATTATCGAAACCTTAGTGAGTAAGTAGAGTCACCAGATACTTTCGATGGTGGAAACTAAATGGTAATTGAATGAATGGTCAAGATACGTATAATATGGTCCATACACCATTGTTGCGAAACAAAAATAAAAGATAAATAAAGACATATAAAATTTTATCAATTAAATTTAAGGGCTTTTTAAAAAAAATTGACTTTAGGCCACCAATTTTATTGAACTGCCCCTGATGACGCATAATTAAAACGTGGTGTACTGCTATTATCAAGTGACGTCTATTAGTCATTTTCATTCGTAACAATACCCATATCTTTACTATCAAAGAATGTGCACTAGGTGGAGTTGCTCCTCCATTAACCAGAGGTCTCTGATTCCTGAGTATGAAAAAATCTTTAGTAGAAAGCGCTTCTCCCAAACGAGTCCTACACAGCGCGAATTCAAATATGGTTGAGTTCCAATGAGAATACCAGACACCAAATGAAAAACCAAAAAAAATAACACATATATATCTTCGAAAACAACTTAGATTTGCGAGCTCATGTCGGGAAACAACATTTCCTCGGTCATCTTAAGAGTATTACAACAAATCGCCCCAAAGAGGGTGACATTTCATTTTAGTTCGGACCAAAAAGGGCGGCTGTAGGGGGCGACTTTTTCAAGTCGCCCTTTTTGGTCATCACCAAAGGGGGCGACTTCAAGTCACCCCTTTTGATCCGAACCAAAAGGGGCGACTTGAAAAAGTCGCCTCCTTTGGTCATAACTAAAGGGGGTGACTTGAAGTCGCCCCTTTTGGTCCGAATCAAAAGGGACGACTTGACCTAAATCTAAAACACGATTTACTTAACGCTCAATGACTAAATGTTAACGCTCAATGACTAAATGTTGTTCGCCTACGTTCTTTTTTTTAGATATATGTTATATTATATAAATCAAAGGAAAGATCTTGTATAAAAATAAAAAGTTTCCATTGTTCGGAAAATAACAAAAGAAGATTCGAGTTAGAAATTAAATTTATCTTAAAATGTTTTATGTTTCTAGTGTTTATTGTTATTCTCTAATTAAAACAATAGAAACTTGCATGGCTAGATTTGTGTTTTAATCAACTATTTCGAAATTAATTGATGTATAACCCAAAAAAATTAAATAGACAATTAAAAAGTTTAGGTAATTTGTTTTGTTGCATCGTTTTTTAACATAAGTTGTTGGAAAAGTGGATAAGGGAATATTACAACTTAAGGCAAGCATGTTATTAGTGTCTTATAAAATAGTGAAGATCGATTTTGTATTTCTTTATAAAATAGTTGGTCCACTTATATTTTTATTTTATTATTTATTTTTAATAAGATATAAATAACCGAGACCTATGGAAGAACAAATAAAATACGATGAGAAATATTATTTCTCGTGATTTTTCCATCTCCGTTGCTATCCGCCCTATGATAATTAATCACACATAATATCATGGTCAAGTAAAATGTTATAATAAGTACAAATGAAATAACAAATTATATTATCACGTACTAATATTTACTTTTATTATTTATTTTTAATAAGATATAAATAAATATGTATTTTTCTTACTTTTGAAATTTTGATTTATTTCTAAACTTTTATTCCAATGTCGATAAATGTTTTGATGTTTAAATTTATCTATCATATTTTGTAGTAATTTATTTATTTTAAACCAAAGGGGGCGACTACGATCGCCCTTTTTGATTTTTAACCAAAGGGGGCGACTACGATCGCCCTTTTTGGTTTTTTACCAAAGGGGGCGACTACAATCGTCCTTTTTGGTTTTTTACCAAAGGGGGCGACTCTGATCGCCTTTTTGATTTTACCAAAGTGGCTCTGATCGCCCTTTTTGATTTTTTACCAAAGGGGGCGACTACAATCGCCCTTTTTGGTCCAAAATATAAATAGAGATATTAGTAGTATCTTTTAATTTATTTATTTTTAGTGATCTTTTAATTTGTCAAAAGAAAAAATCAAGAGGATCAATTAAAGGGGATACTTCGAAATTAAAATATAAATCAATTAAACTATATATCCGATCCGAAATTTATCCGAAAATTACGGATATCCGATTTTTTGTATATCCGAAATATTCGGATCCGATTCCGATCAGAAATTATCCGAAAATTACGGATTTCTAATTTTTTGTATATCTGAAATATTCGGATCCGATTCTGATCAGAAATTATCCGAAAATTACGGATTTCTGATTTTTTGTATATCCGAAATATTTGTATCCGAACCCGATCCGAATTTTATCCGAAATATTCGGATCCGAATCCGATCCGAAATTATCCGAAAATTACGAATATCCGATTTTTTGAACCCGATTCGAAATTATCCGAAATATTCGGATCGGAATCCGATCCGAAATTATCCAAAAATTACGGATATCCGATTTTTTGTATATCCGAAATATTCATTCGGATCCGATTCCGATCAGAAATTATTCGAAAATTACGAATTTCCAATTTTTTGTATATCCGAAATATTCAGATTCGAACCGAATTTTATCCGAAATATTCAGATCTGAATCCGATCCGAAATTATTCGAAAATTATGGATATCCGATTTTTTGTATATCTGAAATATTCGGATCCGAATCCGATTCGAAATTATCCGAAAATTGCGGATATCCGATTTTTTGGATATCCAAAATATTCGTATCCGGAACCGAAACTTACGAATATCTGATTTTTTGGATATCCGAAATATTCAAATCCGAATCCGATTCGAAATTATCCGAAAATTGCGGATATCTGATTTTTTGGATATCCAAAATATTCGAATCCGAAAATTACGAATATTCAATTTTTTGGATATCTGAAATATTCAGATCCGAATCCAAGGAATTTATGATTATGAGAAGTATAATTATAACAAGTATTGATGGCTGATTTAGTGGTAGAATGACACAAATTCCTAAAGGATGCTCGGGTTCGATTCTTGACAAAGGGTTGTATTTGTGGTGATTAATGAAGCATAACTAGTGATCTACTGGTAAAATAGTACAGTGTCGCAGTTCAGACCAGGGTTCGAATTCCAGTTGGTGCATTTAATTTTTCTCTTTTTTGAACCAACCCAAAGAGTCGCCCTTTTTGATAAATCTTAAAGAGGGCGACTATAACCAGGACCAAAGGGGGCGACTGTAGTCGCCCTTCTTGATAAATCTGAAAAAGGGCGATTTCAGTCGCCCTCTTTTTTTTTTTTGACGAAGGAACCCGCAGCCGCTACTCTTTCGAGTGCGCACAGGGTAAACCCCGGGCTGACGCAATAGACTTCAAACCACGTCAGCCGATTAACCACACTTGGCAAGCCATGTGTGACAGGCTCAACCAAGAAGGTTTATGCAGGGGATCGAACTCGTAACCTTGCGGTCCCGCGCTCTACTGCTACACCAACTTGGCTACCCTTGCGGGTTTCAGTCGCCCTCTTTGATTCTTATCAAAGGGGGCGACTTGAAAAATCGACATTTTTGATCTAAGACAACACGATTAATTAGGCGAGTTGAAGGGCGACTAAAAATCGCCCCCTTTGATCTAAGGGGGCGATTACATCGCCCTCTTAGAACCAATTTCTTATAGTGAAGTAGCCATTCTTGTTTTTGTTTCATTGTCACAAACTTACAGTAGCAAACTAACTTATATCTATTTTTTAGTAACAATTTGTCCCTCAATATCCAAAATTTCATGTGCCTTATAGAGAGACCAACGTCATTATTTAATTATAGGAATGGATAAGGCTCAAATCTTTCTCGGTCACATTTAGGGATGGCAACGGGTAGGATCTGGACCGGATCCTACTAGATCCAGATCCAGATCCGTTTTACATACATGTATCCATATCCAGATCCAGATCCATAGGGTCCATAAAATCATATCCAAATCCAGATCCATCGGATCCACCGGATCCACGGATCGGATCTGGATCCAAATCAAAGTGACTGATTATTAAGTTATACCTTCTAATCAGTCCAAATTTTCTAGAAAAAAAGTCAATTTAATTTAACGGAATCATGGGAATGCATCCGTAAATTAGGACTAAATGACATTGTTGACAATTGTTATGCCTATTGGCTATTGCTGTAGTGAGAAACAATCCTCTCAATACCTAAGCTACTACATAAGTACCACATAAATGATTAATATAATGATTAAAGAATAACACGCAAAACGTGTCTAAATTAAAAAAATAATGACATTCGGCCCTTTGAATATAAAATAAAATTAAGATTACAAAGGATTCGGTGCCATGATGTATAAATAATAAATGTATAATTAATTTAATAAAAAACTGATTCACGGGTCAGATCTGGACCGGATACGGATCTCAAAGACAAGATCCAGATCCAGATCTGATCCATCATAAACGGATCCGGGTCCGATCCGGATCCGGGTCCGATCCGGATCCGGGTCCAAACTTTGAATATCCATATCCTATAAAACGGATCTGGATCCACCGGATCCGGATCGGGTCCGGGATCCATTGCCATCTCTAGTCACATTAGAGTCGTTTCCTTCTCTATCAAAATCAATATTCACACCATAGGCCATAATACAGGTAAGAGTCTGGAATAATGAACTTAAAACGGGGGTCAAACAGGGACGTGAATGCGAGGTAACCCGTTTCGAGAACCTTTTCTCATAGATTCTCTTCATCAAGTCATCGCCACCAATCAGCTCTTATCCCTTGGTGTCAAAGGGCGAGTGCAGCGGAGCACAAAGCTATCGCTTCCCCCGATATTCAAATTATTTTAATAATGAGATGGACTAAGCAATCTAACGTGAATATTCATTGAGACTGTCGAGAGAATCCAGTCTATTCAGTAGGAATCACAACAATTCTCCAATCCTAGTCTCTTCCTAATGCCCTAAAGTTTCATCCACGGGTCCTATCTCTATCTTCAACGCTTTAAAACGAGCTAGAAGGACAGCTCGGACCGAAGACCGGGGAAGTTTAGAGATTCACCAAAAGTAGCTAGAGATTCATGTGTGTACGCGCACACGTATCTAGTATAAATTATATATATTTTACCCCCTTGCGGCCTCCACTCTGTCATCGAGCAATGAAAAACTAGGTTAACATGATATTAGAGCTGGATAACAAAAATAAAAAGAAAACAAAGAACACTATTGTTATGATTATTTTTTTATTATTATTATTTTATTGGTAAACAAATCATATACATTGTACTAAACTCATCTTTCCATTCCTGTGAATATACTAATAAAAGTGGAAAGAAAAGAAAGAGAAGAAATCATAACTACAACGAACTCCATCGGCGACGCACACTAAACATATTATTGTTACAATATTTTATAAGTATATTGAATTCTACCAATGAGTTCGAACAGAAAATCAAAACATAGAAATAGTCCTACCTTAATTTATCAACTTTAGAATGCAAACTGGTCAATGATTCTCCACCCACTATCTTAAATAATATATTTTTCTAGTGATTTAAGTTACTATGTGGATATCATAAGAACATTTCCAATTCATTTATACTTCAATGATTTTTAGTGTCACGTCATCCATTTAAATTGGTAGTGACGTTGTTGGCAAGCAAATCAAACTAGTCAATTTAAGCTTGCACCTCACTCAAATGAATAAGCAACATGCCATCTTAGAGACAATTTCAGGAAACAATAAATCTAAGCAGGCTTGACAGACAATCAACTAAAACAAAAATTAATTTGAGTTGCGTTTGTATATTAAAAATTACTTATTCATTTGTAATTAAGTAGTATCTTATAATTTGGGTAAGATAGATTAGTCTTTCATAAGACAAAGGATATTATGATGGTATATATTGTACTATTGGGAATAACATTAATCAAGAAATCAATTCTATATAGTATCAAGAGTCTAAAGATCTTTTGCCCTAAATATTTTTTTTTCTCTTTTCTCCTAGCCGATTTCATCTTCTCTTCTTCCTAAATTTTTTTTTTTTTGGGGAGAGAAATCCTACACCCTAAACCTCCTCAACCCAAAAACTAAAATATACCCTAGCCGTCAACTATCCCCTCGGCTAGAAATTATTTTTCTTCCAACATTTAGGGTTCTTCCATCTACTTCCATCAAAACATCAACTACTTCTCCTCCTCTTTTGTTTCTAATTGGAAACTATGGCCGAAAAACAAAGCTTTCATCCCGCTCTTGCCATTAATAATGTCAAGAATTTTATATCTATAACTCTTGAAATGGAAAAAGGGCGATATATCTCTTGGGCAGAGTTGTTTAAAATTCATTGTTGTGCCTATGAGGTAATCAATCATATCATCCCGTCCGAGTCATTGTCGGATACCACTATGATGAACACAAAAATATGGTCCCGGTTAGATGCTATAATCATTCAATGGATTTATGACACAATTTTGAATGATATTTTCCATACCATCTTAGAGCCGAATTCTACGGCTCAACAGACGTGAGAACGTTTACAGAACATCTTCAAGATAACAAACTTTCTATGGTGGTTTATCTTGAACACCAATTTACTAATGTTAAATTGGATGATTTTTCCAACATCTCCGCCTATTGTCAGGAATTAAAGGTACTTGCGTACCAACTTTCAACGTTGGTTCGCCCGTAACAAATCAAACTCCTTCAGTTGATTGCATGGTTGAATGAATAATATGATGGAGTTGCTACGCTTATTCAGCAAAGTAATATGTTGCCTCCCTTTTATGAGGCCCATTCGAGGTTGATTCTCGTTGAAATGCGGAAAGCAAAACATACATCTTCTTGAGCAACCACCACTGGAACTTCTCTCATCTCCACCAACTCATTTTCCACGGATTTGAAAGCCCAAAATTCTGGTTCGGGGGGCAATAATAATCATCAAAATAATGGCAAAAAACGGGGTTCAAACCGTAATAATAAAAGAAAATATAATGGTGAAAAGGGATGAGGCCGGGGCGGTGGCCAAATTGTCGGCGGCGGTGGCCAGTCCAAGCAGTGGCGGATTGGCAATGGCGAAACTCAATGGGGGCAGTACCCACCGTAAGCCTGGGGCCCACAGTAGGCTGCCTCAACATGCCCTTATCAAACTTCATCGTGGGTCAGGCTTCTTCCTCATTCGAATAGCCAACCAGGTATTTTAGAGTCTCATCCACATCATGCGTTTGCGGCTTAGTCACCGTCCTCGGTTTGCAATGCACCCACAGATATTGAACAAGCCATGAACAACATGAATCTAAGTGTTCCGAATGATTCTTGGTACATGAACACAGGGGCTACATCACATATGACGACATCTCAAGGGAATCTCTCACCTTATTTTAATATGAGCAATAATAATAAAAATATTGTCGGCAGTAAGCAGAAAATTCCAATTCATGATATTGATCAGGTATTATATCGTCCTCTGGGCGGAGCGACCCTTATCCTACGCTGGAAAATGTAGTTTCATGCTATCTAAGATTTCTCGGTAATCTGTGTAACTCTCATATATGAACATGAAAAATAATTGGCTAGAAGCTCATGGTTTGAAAAAATCATGACTTGTAAACATGGTTGATAAGTATAAGATATAGCATGAACATAAATACATAATATACTTTGCATAAATTGTGGAAAATATGTAGACTTCATGGAATTATAAACCTTGATTCAAGACTTGTGTTTTAAAACCTATAGAATTCAAAGCTATGGGTATTCATGGATTAAGGATGGATTCCCAATAACCATAATGTAATATCTAGAATACAACAATGAATAAATAATACAAACATGATAAATCATGGTACATGTAGTTTAGAATTACCATGAACTTGAAATAAAATCCTAAGTAAAGAAATTCATCGGAGATGAGCGGGCGTGTAACGACCCGTTGGGTCGTTTAACACTTTAAAACTACGAAAGGAGTATGAGACTATAGGGTATGAAATTATAGGAGTTTTAAAATGCAATTCGTGCATAAATTTAATTAAGTAAGTGGGTCAAGCCCACTATCCTTGGTAGGGCAACGCAGAAAATAAAAAGGAAAAAGGATAGGGGACGTTGCAGCATGCAACAACAAAAGAAAAAGAGAAAAACTTATTAGTTAGAAGGGGGAAAAAACGTTGCAGCAAAAAGGAGAAGCCAAAAGAAGACAAAGAGAAGCCAAAAGAAAACGCAGCAACGGGTAAGGAAAGGAAGAGAAAGAAACCCTAGTAACTAGAAGACAAGGAGGAAGCGCTCAGTTAGGTTCAGGTTAGATTCTATGTTATACGGTTGAATTAATCTATTCATGATCCTTATAATAATGTGTTATAGAATGAAATCAAATTTCAAAGAGGTCATTACACGGCAATTCCACAATCCACTTGAATAAGAGAAACTTGAGGGATTTATCATGACATAATGATTACAGCAGCATGTAAAACATGAAAACTGTACAAATCCGTAAGGAGTATAAAAGTATGTGCTGAATAAAAGTTGTAGATCTCTCTGTTCCCGTCAGTTTGAGACCTTACGGAGAAAAATCTGACTTATGGTTTGAAAGTTATGAATGTTTAAAATTTCTGCCTTGTTTTACAAAAATCCAGACGAGCAATCTGTAAAACGTGAAAACTGTACAAATCCGTAAGGAATATAAAAGTATGTGCTGAATGAAAGTTGTAGATTCCCTGTTCCCGTCAGTTTGAGATCTTACGGAGATATATACGACATATGGTTTGAAAGTTATGACAGTTTAAAGATTCTTCCTTATTTTACAAAAATTCTGGCGATACAGATTTCGTAGGGTTGTTTCCTTCGTAAATTTTCACCAACTACACTAAGTACTGTCATATTGGATTCGGAATAATAAGAGATCTTAGTGTTTCCTTCGATGTGGTACAATAAACACCTGATTTAGAGTTACGAATTGAATGTTATATCATTTACAAGCGGGAGATACGAGAAAGTTGAAAGAAAGAAATGTTACTTGAATTTCCCGATGTTATGCTAATATTTCTATATGTGTAGGGGTTTAGTCATACAATTGAAATGATAAAAATATTGTTAATATAAATATAGCAATATGAGTGTCCTTAGATTCGTATTATAACGTAATTTGCATATTTTCTAGATTTTAAGCGTTCAGAGGCTCTACGCAAGGGGAAGGCATTGGTTTGATTATTCGTGGCACCCGCTCGACATTGAGGTAGGTTACGGTTTACTTTAGTTAGACTCTGATTAGAGAATCGTATGTAGTTGTAGGAAGTGACGGGGATAGCATGATAGGCCCTCGGGCATGAAGTGGAGATGAATTACAATTACGTTGGTTCCGTCAGCTGTTATGTGGGCTTGTCTTCATATGTGTTATTTTCTGTGATTATCTTTTGATTGTATGTTAGTGATTTGTGTTGAGACTTGATATCATGCCTGACCTACTTTCCATATTATTCTTGTGATGTTGGTGAGGGAAGTGATTGAGTGACTCCGAGGTCTTTGACGGAGATTGAGAGTGATTGAGCAACTCCGAGGTCTTTGCCAGAGATTGCGAGTGATTGATAACCTCCAAGGTTCTAGCCGGAGAGCACGAGTAGTAGATGGACTTCGCGGGTCCCCCATGGGTCATGGCTTTGAGGCACTGCCTTAGCATGTGTGTACGAGAGTGGAGTGAGGAAGAGATGACTATTGTATTGCATTGCTTCCATCTACTCTTAAATTTGACTCATCATTGGTGAATTTTATCTGTCCTGGCTATTTCTTGATTTCTTATACGTAACCATACATGTTTGTTCTATGTGCTACTTGTTAGTTTCAACTCTCCATGCGTTATCTAATCACTGTCGGCCTATGATGCTTACCGGTACTAGTGTTGTACTGATACTACTCTTGCTGCACTTTTGTTGAGTGCAGATTACGATCTAGGTTCCAGCTCTACGCCCCGTGACTGATTCGCGAGTGTGATATCTTTCAGTCATTCAGGGTGAGCTACTTGATCATCCGTGGCCCCTGAAGGGCTTCCTAGTTAATTCCATTTACTTTTGTTAGTTGACAGACAGTATGTAGCCTTCGGGCCTCTTTCAGACTTCTATTTTCGGACTTGTTAGTGCTCTTGTACCCTTTGACCAGATTTTTGGGAAATTAAGTGTTTAAGACTTATAAATTCTTTTACTTTATTTATTTTCCGCTGATTTAACTTGTTATGAGAACGTGGTTCGCCTACTCGGGGGAATAGGGTAGGTGTCATCATGACTCGTGAGTTGGGTCGTGACAGAGTGGTTGAGCGTATTTCATGGATAAATGTGGCATAGAGAAGAACAATGATATTCCCACACTTGGATAGAAGCTTTACATACCTTATTCTCTCCAATATTCATCTTAAAACTCTGAACTTGGAAGAAAGAACCAAAAGCTTTCTTGAGTTGAGTTTTATTGAAAACCCTACGTTAGAAATAATAAAATTCGCTTAAGAATTGATCATACTTGATTAGAATCACGTGGAATTACATGAAAAGTACTTACCTTAAGTTATGGGGATGATAGGAGAAGAGAATTTCGTTCTAGGGCTTGAAAGAATAAGAAAATTGATTTTGGAACTAAGTCTGCATATTTATATTGTTCCCAGTCGAAAAGATTTTACGGTCAAATTAGACGGACTGTCGAATTTTCTATGGTTTGAGAAAAGACCATATAATTAAGTATGGTCCATACAATCGGACCGTCACGTAAAGGAAAAAATCCAGTGACTTCCTTAAGCTGGGGAAAACGGTACAGTAAAAAACGACGGGCCATATAATTTCATAAAAATTACTGATCACCGTCAAATCCAAAAACAACTTTTATGGTTCACTATGACGGTCCGTAAAACTTTTTACGGTCTGTCTTTTTCAGGCGTAAAACTTGATTTGCATAACTGGAACTAATTTTAATTTCAAACTCCCCGTCTTAAATTTTCAGACTTCTAAATCATGAACATGGCTTAGTTTAAAGGTACTAGGGGTTACACTTTGAATTAGCACTTTGCATATCATCAGAAGCTAAATCATCTGTCCTCTTTGTGAGATCGTTTGACTGCTCCTCTATGAAAGTATCTGACTCTTTTGCTACTTTAAAAGCTTCTTGCAATATATCTGGTGGAATATCCTTTAAGGAGTTGACAGCAGCTCTCAGTTCTTCAACTGGAAGATCTTGTATAGGTACCTACATTGCACCCACTTCATCTATATTCTTATCATCAACACCTTCTGCAGGCCTGCCACTATCAATTTCTTGTAACCTATTGCTTTCCTTCTCATCACCCTTCTTAGAAAGTAAGAGATAAATGATGGAGAACTAGAGTCCTCTTGCATATCTACACTTGTATTATTCCCTTGTTCAATTGTTCCTTGATCTTTATTAAAAACTTGCACTACCCAGTTTTTTTGCTGTATCTTGCAAAGTTGTACCTGTTGATTATCTTTGCCTTTTGTGGAGTCACTTGCAGTACCATCCTCATTCTCATTTGTTTTCTCCTCTTCAATTCTATGTTCTTTTGACTCCACATGTGCTCCACTTGGTCTGTCAATACCATTTTCCTTTGCTATCTCCTCTACATGCTTAAGTTGATTAGGTTCATTATGTTCCCTTTCTTCCACATCATTTAGAATGCCAGACTTATTTTGAACCTGCACTTGAACTTCAGCTGCTGCTATTTCTTTGCTCAACCCTTATCACATTTGTTACTCCTATTATCTTTGTTGTTCCCATTGGGATAATCCATCACTTTTCCACTAGATAGCACTTTAGGCCTGAAGATCTGAGGGTGGTTCCTACCATACTACCCTCTGAATTGGACCTGCTTGCCCTTCTCCTTCACCATATGATCTTCTTGACTGTAATTATTCTTCACCACCTCCTTATGAATGATGGGAACTTTAACTTTTGATGCCTTATTCAAATCAGGATGAAGGATTCGACATTCATCATAAGAGTGACCTTGTATCTTGCATTCTGTGCAATATTTTGGAAGAAATTCTTACTGATTTTTCACCTTCAACATTCTGGTACCTTCACTCTAGCACAACTTGGATGTGTCTTGTTAATTGTTGCCAAATCCAACTGTACTGGCGTACCAACAACAGATGCCATATAAATATATAATAGAGTGATTATTTAACAAAGAGGGTAGGCAAAAGATTTGGAAATGATATCCATGCCATTGCTTGTGAGGTTTCTTCATCAACTTTGAACTTCGAATCATAGATAAGTGACCTCATTTAATATGAAAATCCATCTTTTGCCTTTAAATAGAAAGCACCTTTAGACGTAAGGGTAATGAAGTCTTCCATTAGCGAGCATCTAATCAAAACATGCCTTTGTCTAAAGAATCCCGCTTTACAATCACCTTTAACACCACATTGAGCCGGTATAATTATACGAAGCTCCTCTAAGTCAGACTATCCATGAGAAAATTTTCCTATCACTTCATGTTGGAGGTTTTCAATAATATACATACATTTTATATTTGCTTTCGTCCACTTCACTATTGGAATATCATCCATATAATATATTTGCTTTAAAGGGATAGGCTCGCATTTTTTATCTGGAATGGTTTCATCGTTGTTGCATGTTAAAGAAAGAGCAAAACTTTTTGCAGGGTTAAGGTTAGGGCTTGCCAGAGATTGCGGGAGAATGAGGGTGGAAGCGGGTGATGAAGGTTGTATCAATAGTGGGAAGAGAGTTTGTGATTCCAAAGATGGAGGCTGCTACCATGGTAGGTTAAGTTAGGGTTTGCATGGAAATTTTAGGAGAGAAGAGAGCTTTTTTCATGTCCTCACTCACAGCTAGAAGCTTCTTGGTGAGACCTCAGGATCAAGTGTTTTATTCGTGTGCAAGCACGAATATTAAGACATAATATGAATAAAAAATTAATGTTATAATAACTTGAATATGATGATTTACAAAGTGATAATTGATCCTATTTATATTTGGACTCAAAGTACATGTCCACGATTTATGCCTCTATTAATATAAATAAATATTGTAATAATTGTACAATTAATGTCTTCATAAATGTCATTAATGCATCCTTCGGATAATTAGGATTTTTATCGTCTGAATAATCTGCGAACCATGTAAATACTCATGGCAAAAGTGATTTACTAAATCAAAAAATTTTAAGTGATTTGAGCATCGTATTATGCATACAAAAATTTCAAAGTGATTTACTAAATCAATCTTTTTTACTTAGAGTCGACTGCAAAAGTGCTAAAGAGGTTTTACAAAAAGATGCTCAAAACCTTGCATCAAAACAATTTTTTGCACGATGGCAAGCAATTCTCAGTATTTTTGATATTTAATATATTAAAGGAGAAACAAATTACATTCCAGATTTCTTAACTCGTGAATTCCTCCAGAACAGAGAAAATACCTAAAAAAACCCTCTTACTTCTTCACAAATCCCCCAGAAGAAGAAGAAAGTTGATACAATTACGGATTCAGAAAAAGTTAATACAGTTATTGGTTCATAAACAAAGGATCATCCTAAGTTCAACAAAGGATCATCCAAAGTACAAAAGATGATTAAACTAAGAGTTTTTCCAAAAATAGAGATTAAATACACAATTAGAAATACCCGAAGTTAAAAAACAGATTTCTAAACTCCAGAAAACTTTCGAAGCCGAAGTATGTTCTGATATCCCAAATGCTTTTTTGAGCAGAAAACAACACATAGTAGATCTTCCTTATGAAAAGGATTTTGACGAAAGACAAATCCCAACAAAAGCCAGACCTATTCAAATGAATAGTGACCTTGAACAACATTGCAGAAAAGAAATTCAAGACCTTGAAAATAAAAAACTAATTTCCAAATCACGATCTCCTTGGAGTTGCGCTGCTTTCTATATAAACAAAAATTCTGAAATAGAAAGAGGAATTTCTAGATTGGTGATAAACTATAAACCCTTGAACACAACCCTAAAATGGATTAGATACCCAATTCCAAACAAAAAAGACTTGTTACAAAAATTACATTCTGCTTTAATATTCTCAAAATTCGATATGAAATCGGGTTTTTTGCAAATTCAAATTTCTGCGAAAGATTGTTATAAAACTGCTTTTACGGTACCCTTTGGGCAATACGAATGGAACGTAATACCTTTTGGTCTTAACAATGCCCCTTCAGAATTTCAACGAATAATGAATGATATCTTCAATGATTATTCTAAATTCTGCATAGTTTATATTGATGATGTTTTAATCTTCTCAAATTTCATAGAAGAACATTTCAAACATCTTAAAACATTCTTTTATGTCACTAAGAAAAATGGATTGGTAGTATCCAAGTAAAAAATGAGTCTGTTTCAGACCAAGATAAAAAAATTAGGACATTATCTATCCCAGGGTAAAATTACCCCCATAGAAAAATCCTTAGAATTCGCAAGCAAATTCCCTGACAAAATCTTTGATAAAACTCAGTTGCAAAGATTCTTAGGCAGCTTAAATTATGTTTTAAATTTTTGTCCGGAAATCAATAAAATGGCAAAACTACTCCATGATAGACTAAGAAAAACTCCTGCTCCATGGACTAGCAAGCATACTATTTGTGTCCAGAAAATCAAGAAAAAGGTACTAGAAATACCATGTCTCCATATAGCAGACCCTCAACTACCTAAGATAGTAGAGACAGATGCCTCAGACTTAGGATACAGGGGAGTCTTGAAACAAAAATCAGGGGGAAAAGAATGTATAGTCCAATACACCTCTGCCCATTGGAATGATACCCAGAAAAACTATTCTACATTGGACTATACATTATTTCCCCCCTGATTTTTGTTTCAAGACTCCCCGTATCCTAAGTCTGAGGCATCTGTCTCTACTATCTTAGGTAGTTGAGGGTCTGCTATATGGAGACACGGTATTTCTAGTACCTTTTTCTTGATTTTCTGGACACAAGTAGTATGCTTGCTAGTCCATGGAGCAGGAGTTTTTCATAGTCTATCATGGAGTAGTTTTGCCATTTTATTGATTTCCGGACAAAAATCTAAAACATAATTTAAGCTGCCTAAGAATCTTTGCAACCGAGTTTTATCAAGGATTTTGTCAGGGAATTTGCTTGCGAATTCTAAGGATTTTTCTACGGGTGAATTTTACCGATAGATAATGTCCTAATTTTATCTTGGTCCAAATGCACTCATTTTTACTTGGATACTACCAATCCATTTTTCTTAGTGACATAAAAGAATGTTTTAAGATGTTTGAAATGTTCTTCTATGAAATTTGAGAAGATTAAAACATCATCAATATAAACTATGCAGAATTTAGAATAATCATAGAAGATATCATTCATTATTCGTTGAAATTCTGAAGGGGCATTGTTAAGACCAAAAGGCATTACGTTCCATTCGTATTGCCCAAAGGGTATCGTAAAAGCAGTTTTATAACAATCTTTCGCAGAAATTTGGATTTGCAAAAAACCTGATTTCATATCGAATTTTGAGAATATTAAAGCAGAATGTAATTTTTGTAACAAGTCTTTTTTGTTTGGAATTGGGTATCTAATCCATTTTAGGGTTGTGTTCAAGGGTTTATAATTTATCACCAATCTAGGAATTCCTCTTTCTATTTCAGAATTTTTGTTTACATAGAAAGCAGCGCAACTCCAAGGGGATCGAGATTTGGAAATTAGTTTTTTATTTTCAAGGTCTTGAATTTCTTTTATGCAATGTTGTTCAAGGTCACTATTCATTTGAATAGGTCTGGATTTTGTTGGGATTTGTCTTTCGTCAAAATCCTTTTCATAAGGAAGATCTACTATGTGTTGTTTTCTGCTCCAAAAAGCATTTGGGATATCAGAACATACTTCGACTTCGAAAGTTTTCTGGAGTTTAGAAATCTGTTTTTTAACTTCGGGGTATTTCTAATTGTGTATTTAATCTTTTAATAGAAAAATCTTTTTAAAGTTCTTTTAGGTGGTATGATTTTCCTTGTATTTTTGCGTTCATACTATCTTTGTGTATTGAACATGCTCTTATTAGGTTTAAATTTCTTGTTTTTGGTTTTGTTATAAAATAGAATTTTAATTTCTTTTATTAAATTTAAAAGATACGGAATCGCTATCTATCTTATAAGGAGTGATGATATTTATAAATGGTGTTCCTAAGATGACGGAACTGTGTATGTCATCTGTTAAAACAAACGGTGTTGTTATAGAAACTCTGTCATTTTCAATTGTCGCATTGGTTTTTGAATCAATTTTGATTTTAGTGTTATTAGCAGCTTTTACTTTCTCACGAATTTTTTCTCTGAACTTTTCTGGTACTATGTCTATTTTTATTAGGTTTAAATCTGCACCTGTGTCAAAAAGTGCAATTGTTTGGATTTTAAAGTTATTTGAGAATTTAAGAGTTATTTTTATTAGGTATCTCTTTGACGTGATTTGTCTTAAGACATTAAGAAAGTTTTCTGGGATTTCTTCTAGGCTTTTTGTTTCAATGGGTTTTATTGCATCAGATTCTTTATTAGAGTTTTGTGGTATAGGTTTTGAAAGGATTATTTTTATTAATTTAGAATCTTGTTTTTGTTTTTCTTTTAATTCTTTTATCTCTAATTTTACTTCTTTTTGTAATTCTTGTTTTGTTATTACTTTACCAGTCTTTTTCTCTTTTTCTTTGTCATTAATTAATACACATATGCTTTTTTCAGAGTTTTTAGAAGAGCTAGTTGTGACCAATTCATCTATTTGAAGAGTTTTACTAATAAGAGAAGAATCATTAGGTTCTATTCTTGTGTTTGAATTGGAGGAATCTAGAAGATTTGGGATTACTACAACATTTAGTATTAATTTCATTTTATAATTTTTTGATGTATGTCAGTATTTAGAATCATACTTTCTAGGATTTATTTTATTATGTTGGAAAAAGCTGAGGACATTGTCATTGTACTCAGTCATTCCATCTATGTTCCAATCATAAATGGAAGAGGCAAAAGAATGCGGTTGAGCTAGGGGATTTATTATACCTAGGTCACGCGCAGGGATTTTCTATAATTGTTGAATGGGTTGTTCCCAATTCATATTGTTAATGAGAGGTGTTTTATTATGGATTTGTTCCAAGATTTTACTGTTATTGGATTTACATGTTAAAGCCTCTACCCTTTTACCAGTAGATTGTGGTGTATCTGGAACAATGGCCTTTGTATTAGAACTACTGGATGTTCCCATTTTACTTAATTGGTCTTGTATAGCCTGAACAAAATCATATTACCTTGTTGGATATTTTTAACACTATCTTTGGATACCTGAAAGGGTTTGAATATTGAGCTTTTTAATTTTATTTCCTTTAGGTGTTTCTGGGGAACCAATAGTGACTATAGGGTGGTTTTTTTTAATGTAATTTTCAATTCTATCTAATTATTTTCCTATGGTATTTAAATTAACATTAGTAAAATTATTTTGTGCAAGGATGTTCCTTGTATTTGTTTTTTCATCCTCCGAATGAGTCTTAAAAGGAATTGCGTCTATAGTGCGTCCATGGACGTCAAGCCTAATTCCTTGTAGAGGAGGGTGATTGGACTGAATTTTCCTAGAATCAGTTGGGGTTTCTCATTCCGGTGTTTTATTCCTAGTTGTGACAGGATTTATTGATTTAGAAAAAGGGTATTCTATGGAGTTTTTGGAGGAGTATATTTCAAACCAGTCAAAAAAGGGAATATCTATTCTATTCTCTTTTATAAACTTATAGAATTTTTCTTTTATTTGTTTCCGCGTATTTAAGAAGTTCTTAAAGAACCAAGTCCTTTTTTCTAGGTTTTGTTCTTCATAAAATTCTTTATGAATTTTTTTTTTATTAATTTGAAACTCTTTATTGTAAGAGTCCTCCATGTCTGAAGGAATTTTCGGGAGTCTTTTCTATTTCTAGGATTCTTTTAATTATCTGACTTAAAAATGAGCAGTGGACATATTAAGTGCATTAGAGCACCAGTCTAGCTGTCTTTGTTGGTCAGTAATGTTTATGTTAATATATTTTAAACTACTATATAGTGCTATGATTTTATCTACGATTACTTTCCTAACAATTTCTTTACTATGGCTATCTAGTGACTCGGAGGGCACTAATTTTGAGTAATAACTTAGCACATTAAGAGCTTGAGTTTTCTTTTTTGAAAATTTTCTTTTAATTTTTAAGTGTAACCATCTAGTTGAATTAACATAATTTATGCTATGGAATGAAGGATGAGTTTTCATTCAGGTTTTGAAGTATCTCATAGAAAAATTTGTTTTGAAGAATGGTAAGATTTGGAATTTGTAAAATTGATCTTAGTAATTACTTTTGGTATTTCTTAGTTATCATTTACTATTCAAAATCTTATATGACGATTTCTTCAGAATTTATTATCTTCTTTGAATCCATGGAAGAATATGATCCAAAATCATAAGAAGTAGTTCTACGGAGAAACGGATCCATGTATATGGAATCCAAGTTCAAACTACCCTTACCTTCCTACAACCCCCACAAAGACTGTATATCTATGGGTGTTCGTCTGCCTTACACACGAGGACTTACAGTAACCCTACGGTCTGATCGCTCGAAATTCCGGGGTTTAACCAACTCAGAAGGTTCAGGAATCTAAACAGGGATTTCACATGATCTGGACATCATATCTCTCTGTATATCTACCCTTTATGACTCTGATACCAAGTTAGACCGAGGATCTAAAGAGGATAATAACCACTGAAGAAACTGGTATATAAGAGATTGAATAATTAAAAGATAATATAAAATACGGTAAGTAAAGACATAATCAAATTACAAATTAAGGTTGCTGTGGAGGAATCCAGAATTCGTTCAAAACAGAATGGTATTTAGGCGGTTGAACCTACCATGGTTCAACATATATATCTATATGCTTCATATCGAAAACATTAATTTTAGATGAACTCGCTACTCACTATTTGCATGACCATCTCAAAAAATTTAGGGGCACTGTTCTAATTTATAAAAGTGAGTTCTTAATATAAGTAAATATATTATTTCAATAATCTGAATTTGGGTCTCCACATGCGCGCACCACTGAAATTGAATTACTTTACTTTGATTGAGCTAAAACCTGCAAATTATGAAAGTGAGCTCATAAAAGTGAGCTCTTAATATAAGTAAATATATGATTTCAAAGACGGCCCTGACTATTTGTACATGAATTTTATTTGACAGAATAACCAAAGAAATGATTGAAAATCATTAATTTCGAACAAGTTTCACGTAGATACAATAAAAAAGAGTGTGTGTCCGCTTGGACAACTCAATTGATTTCAAGAGGATATTTGGAGCAATGACCAATGATCGAATCGTCGACGATAGTGAGAGTTTCTTCTGAAATAAAGGAGAATTCACTGCGTACAGTGCAGACTTGCCTAACCTTTGAAATCAATTGAGTAATGAATTTACCTCATTCACAGACTTGTTGGACCGAGGTGTGAAAGCTCCTGGGGTGGGAGATTCCACTTTAAGAGCAATAAAAAAGAGTGTATTTTGTATATATATATACCAAATTTAATATTTATAAGTATTTAAAATATTATTACGATCAAACGGTTGATATCAAACAAAGAAACAATGGACGGTTGGCATGGTTCCATCTCCAGCTGGTATTTATCGTAGCGAATCACTCCCTTAACAAGACCTACCCTGTTAAGTTCACCGAAAGATGATCCAACAAAAACCCACCACGTGTCCTTTCAACACAACTTCCTCGTATTACAATTGCAACGTGTCCTTAATCAACCGGCTATGACCGGTTTTGTAGGGTTATCTACAGGTCCAACCGGTCACTTTACCGCTATGTATAAAACCCCCAATCTAAGTCCCTAAAATCTCTCCTATTTCTCTCTATCAAGGTTTGTAGCTCTTCTTTTACAGTGTTATCTTTTTAATTATTTTTTATTTTGGTTGTAATTTATTATTAGCTTAATTTTAATGAGCTGTTAATATAGGTTTAGTTGAATTGTGTTACTTGGATCTTTTTGATATTAATTTCCAGTTGGGTTAAACCTGATGCTGCTAATTAGAAGATTAATTAAATGTTATAGTGATGGTTTTTGTCTAGAATTTGTACTAGATTTTGAGTAATTTTCACTATTGTCCTTAATTTTGGGTGCAAAAATATTTGATTTTTAGTGTGTTTTTTGGTTTCACATTTAGACCACTGAAGTTCCTAATTAAAGTGTGTGTGTGTGTTTTAGAGAGAAAAATAATCTTGTTTTTCTTTTTCTTTTTAGCTATTTGTAAGACTAGGATTTACCTATTGTACCTTTTATGTGACTGAGTCCAACAACAATGGAATCCCATAAGTGGGGTGGGGATGGGGAGTTTAGAGTGTATGCAGACCTAACTCCTGCTTTAGGTGGCAGAGATATACCCCGTGTCCCATAGAGTGGGGTTTGGAAAGTGTAGGATGTACACAAATTTTACCTCTACATGGGATAGAGAGTGTTTTTGATAGACCTCGGCGAAGCACGATTGCAGGTGGTAGAGAGTAGTCTTTTAAAATTTGAGTTACATCACTCGCATGGTTTGTTGTCTTTTAAAATTTGAGTTACATCACTCGCATGGTTTGTTACTTCAAAAAGTTCTTGTTTTTGGTCAAAAAGTTTTTAGTTTTATTTAGTGGTTTGTTATATTGACTTGGGTTTTTCATATGTATTATTGTTGTTACCTTTTTTAATGATATGTAAAATTGGTGTCACTACAGAGGACGATGCTTTGGTTGGTGACGATAGTAATATAACTGGGTAATTTGATGTTTCTAGATCGTTTTGATGAGATTTTGAAGGTTATATAAGGAGGGTTTAAATTAGTTATGTGCTTTAGAGCCTGAAATAAAAAAAAGAAGGGTAAGCACTGGAGAGGTACTTGGATTCTAGCCACCAGGGGATTGTGCCTCCAATGGGGCCTTCTCGGGTGGCTGGAGGGATGACACATTCTTCTTCAAGTTCTGGTATCTTTTTCCAAGGAGATGTGCAGTCTCAAGTTGTGGGAAATTCTCACTTGACTTCGTCGTTTGGGAATTCATCAAATTCGCTACCTGGAAATGCACGGTCAAGGTTGGGTCCTTTTTCCGGGGATGTCAGTAATACAGTTTTGAATAGTGTAGCAAACTCAGGTCCTAGTGTTGGGGCAAGTTCATTGGTTACGGATGCCAATTCAGGACTTTCAGGGGGTCCAAATCTTCAGAGAAGTGCCAGCATTAATACGGAGTCCTACATGCGGTTGCCTGCATCACCTTTGTCATTTTCCTCTAATAACTTAAGTGTGTCTGGTTCATCAGTCATGGATGGATCCTCAGTGGCTCAGCAAAGCTCTAATCAAGATCCGAACTCCCAACAACCTCAACATCAGCAGCAGCGTCACGGCGCTTCTAGTGCCACCTCTTTGCCCACATCTAGAGTTGGGCAGGTTCAGCTGGCCAATGGTCAAGGCCTTAGGGTTCCAGGATCATTCATCCAGGATCCTGTTTCTTTGTCGCATATGCAAAAGAAACCAAGGCTAGACGTCAAGCAAGAAGATATTCTGCAGCAGCAAGTTCTGCAACAGTTGTTGCAAAGACAAGATCCTATGCACATGCAGAACCCCAGTCCTCAGTTACAAGCCTTGGTTCAGCAGCAGAGGTTGAGGCAACAGCAGCATCAGTTGTTGCAGTATCTGCCACCGATGCAGAGAGCCCAGTTACTGCAGCAACAGCAGCAGCTGCAGCTAAGGCAACAAATTCAACAACAAAGCGTGCAGACAGTATCAGGCATGAAGCGCCCCTCTGATGGTGTCTTGTGTTCTAGACGGTTAATGCAATACTTGTATCATCAGCGGCAACGACCTCCTGTGAGTGACATTGTTTGTCGTTGTGAAGAATGCTCCATACAGAACAAGTTCATGTGTCTCATTTCTGTTTGATTTATCATGTCTATCAGGATAACTCCATTGCCTATTGGAGGAAGTTTGTGTCTGAGTATTATTCTCCACGGGCAAAGAAGAGATGGTGCTTGTCATTATACGAGAATGTTGGGAATCATTCACTTGGCTTGTTTCCACAGTCAACCATGGTAATTTTATTATCATGGATTTTCTATTTGAATTAGTTTTTCGTTTCTCAAGCCTGAAGTTAGAAATTGGTCTATCACCATTGCTATTGGTTTGTGCTCTTTTTGTTCATTGTCATGTTCTATGCTGAGTACTTGGTTGAGAGAGTAATGTATAGTCATATGATTGGGGTTATCCCTTTGGTTATGATTTCGTTCTTGTGATATTTTCCTACTTGCTTGGTATAATATGGCTTCCTGGTCTTGCATTACTTTAACTCATTTTGTCCCTGAAACTTGTTCCATAAGCAACTTATTCTAATTTTTTTTACTCTGTTCCTTTTTTTGGCACCAGGATGCCTGGACTTGTGATATTTGTGGCTCAAAATCAGGCAGAGGATTTGGTAAGTGGAAGCAGTTGTCAACTAGTAGTCATTGATTTGAAGCTGACACATCACTAGGTTATGTCATGTTCTAGATACTATCAATTCTATAACTTGTGTTCATTCAGCTTATAAGCCATTCTTGATACATAGAACTTGGTCCGCAATTGCCTTTACTTTGAACTTGAGAAAATTTGGTAAGTGGAAGCAGTTGTCAACTAGTAGTCATTGATTTGAAGCTGACACATCACTAGGTTATGTCATGTTCTAGATACTATCAATTCTATAACTTGTGTTCGTTCAGCTTATAAGCCATTCTTGATTACAATTTACTATGGAGAAGCAATTGCCTTTACTTTGAACTTGAGAAAATTTGCTTAGGGCTGGAGGAGGTATGGGTAGGATTGGTCAATAGAAGTTGGTCTGCATGGAAAGTTATATTTGAGCTTGTATCAGACACTATATTGTCAGTAATTGGAGCCATAATAGAAGTTGATGTGGTCTTTCTTGCGATCAAAGGATTTTTTTTGAAAGAACACATTGAGTCAAGCTTCAATTTATCCCTTCCATGAAGGGTAGAATTCTTGGAGGAATTAACACTTGGAAACTGCAGTAGTTGGAACTGTGTAAACGTGACATTAAAAAATGCATACACGGCCTTAAACAAAACTGAATGTTGATAGTAGAATATATACAAGTGCGTGTCCAAATTAGAATTTTAATAAATTCCTAACCTTGAATAAGTGTCAATGTGTCTTGAGATTCACACACACCCCCACCCCCTCCAAAAAGAGAGAAAAGAAAGGCTGTGTAAGCCTATATTTGAAGTCTTAAGATGCTCACTATGTAGCACGGACACGTGAGAGGTGTCCGATAGGATACAGACACGGACACGCGGAAACGACAATTTTGAAAAATAGGGGACACGACACTGCAGGGACACGGCTTTAAAAATAAATTAAAAAATATTTTTATATATATATATATAATATAGTATATAAAATACTAAAATTAATATTATTAAAGCTTCACATTCATAAATAAATTATAAATTTAATTCAAATTTGTTATATACCAAATAACCAAAGTACCAAATTAAATATGTACCAAATTAAAAAGAAACATTCATAACAAATTGACAATCAATCAAATATTCAATACATAATTCATAAGATCGTAGTCCATAAAATAATACATAAGTATAAGTATGTCCCAAGACCCGAATTCAAATAAATATAAATTTACTTAAAATAAATCAAATAAAATTAAAACTAAACTTTTTCTAAAAAAAAAAAAATTGTCCCTGCCGTGTCCCCCGCGTGTCCTTGCCGTGTTCGATTTTTTATTTTATTTTTGCTGGGCCCACTCGGAAACGTTCCGGACACGTATCCGAGGCGTGTCCGAAACGGTGTCCGACACGGACACCTCACCCTAAATGAGGTGTCCGTCACCTCACCCTAAATGAGGTGTCCGTGCTTCATAGGATGCTCATACAGTAATGAATTGATGATTTAGTGTAACTGCTAGAATTGTTGGTGGAGGGTGCTCTTATCGTGTTGCTTTAGACTTGTGAATATCAAATATACGAGAACTTATATATACATTGATTCTTGGCCCATGGGATTGTCCTGTTGGCATATGAATTGCTGGTCACATTCTTCCGTTGTACCTTTAGTTGCCAGAATATGTGGAAACCGATAATTGTGCAGTCATACAAGGCATCTGACTCAGCGACCATGGGGCTATGTGTTGAAGAGGCGGAACTAAACAATAAACATAGATGGAGAAGTGATGTATAATTGATAGAAACATTACAGGGGAATATGTTACTGATCAGGAATAGAAAATAAGGTATTTAGTATGATGAAATCAGTGACTAAATCTGATTTAACAACTTAATTGCCATGGTTTTCACTTAATATATTTCTCTTAATTGCGAAGGGGAACCTGATAAAGTTGACTCCATGTGACCAGAAGGTCATGGGTTCAAGTCGTGGAAACTCTTGCAGAAGCGTACAATAGACCCTTGTGGTCCGGCCCTTCCCCGGACCCCGCGCATAGCGGGACACCGTGTCCTTGTAGTTCTCTTTGTATTTTTTTCATGCCTTCGTTTAATTGTTCTTTGTGTTTATAATTATCTTTTCTTGCGTTACATGTGTGCTTCCTCAATGGCTTTAGTTGTTTGGCGGTTAAAGTCCCTGCAAACATTGTTTTTCTCTTGATCTCTATTCTTTTTTGCCTTGGCTGCTGCCTGTAAACATGCTTGGCAATTGAACTTTAAGAGAGTGGCATTTCTGAAAGATGTTATTTATGTATTTCATAGTCATTGTAGATTAAGAATTGACTGTTGTCAGAAGCCCCTCCCCCCCCCCCCAAATCCCATTCTCCTTCAGGGAAAAAAGTCGAAAAGAAAAACGATACACCCAAAAAGCTCTTGGACAAAGCACATGACTGCGTAGGAGATGATTGCATAAGACCTGACATCTGACTTGCTTCTTGTTGGTGGTTTTTTAACAGAGGCAACGTTCGAAGTTCTTCCTAGGCTGAATGAAATCAAATTTAGCAGTGGTGTCATTGATGAACTCTTGTTTTTGGATTTTCCGCGCGAATGCAGATTTCCCTCAGGATTAATGATGCTGGAATATGCAAAAGCAGTTCAGGAAAGTGTATACGAGCAACTTCGTGTGGTTCGGGAGGGTCAACTCCGAATCATTTTTACCTCTGATTTGAAGGTACCGTAAAATAATAGTCAGCTGTGAGAGCCTAGTTTGTTTCAAGTCATTTACAGCTTTGCGTTTTCTGCTTTTCCTCAGATATTGTCGTGGGAATTTTGTGCTCGTCGCCATGAAGAGCTTCTTCCTCGGAGATTAGTTGCACCACAGGTATTGAAAAGAATTAAAAAATTCACTGGCTCTAGCTTTGAAAAGTTCTTTTTGGTTCTCAGTCAAACGCTCTCTGATCATCCTTAATATGTAGTTTCATGTTGGGGTTTAACGTTTAATACTGTTCATTCATTAATATAGTCAAGGGTCTTAATCTTTTTTTTTTCTTTGTACGGTATATCCTATTGGCAGGTGTTTGTTTTCTCATGTCGAATGTGTATGTGATATTGTGGCTTTTTGGAGTAATCAATGTTTAGAGGTTTTCCAAATTTTGTTTATGTCCATCTCCAGTTGTTTCCTGGATAGAAGGCTCATGCAACTAATGTGTAGGATGTGTAATCTGTTCAACTGTTCTGTAACTGCTGATATGATTTAACTGGGGCAAGCCGGTGGCCACCCTCTTTGCTGTGGAGGGTCTGACATTTTCACTTTGGAGTAGAATTGAGATGATCCCAATTGACCCGATCTACCAGTTTGTGCCAACCTAACTACAACATTTTGACAATCCCTTTCAACTTAGTCTTGATGACTCCCCTGATGTTGAATGAAGAGCAATTTCAGTGTTTACAAGTTACAACTTGCCCTAATAGCATTGTTCTTTGTAGGTAAATCAATTGCTGCAGGTTGCTCAGAAATGCCAAAGTACATTAACAGAAACTGGACCTGATGGGGTTTCTCAGCAGGATTTACAAGCAAACAGCAACATGTGAGTGCAAAGCTATTCGTCTGTACCCCCCCCCCCCCCCCCCCAAAAAAAAAAGGAGAACACATCACAAAAAGGCTACTTGTCTGATTTCATGTTACTTTCTCAACATATAATTCATTTTGTTTCTTCTTTCGCTTTAGCTTGATCTCTAGTTCCCGTCTGTGATCTGTCTCCTAATCTGGGTATAGGATTCCAATTTCTACTGAGAGCGGTGTCTGTTACTGTGTTTATTGGGTTGTCTCACTTAGGTGTACGTCATCCTAAATGATAAACCCACTTTTAGTATAGTTTTCCGGTGTACTCTTGTAGTAACTCTTTCTATTACCGCTAACAACTGAGATATTCCCCTAAAAGAGAAGTTTGGTTGGTTTTCAAGTTCTAGAGAACACCTGACGAAAATTTATTTTGAACTTCAAGCTTCAGTTATGTCTCTTTTATTTTTTTATGCCAGGAGTTCAGAGTGGTAAAAGCGTTTTCTAACCATAGAAAATAGGACTTCTCATTAATTTTGGGAGATGTATTGTTTCTTATATCGTACAATTGGTTTCAACTATAGTCTCATGTCGCATTGTTGATGCTGTTATGCGTTAGGGTTGTCACAACTGGACGTCAACTTGCCAAGAGTTTGGAGTTGCAGTCACTTAATGATTTGGGATTTTCCAAAAGATACCTGAGATGCTTACAGGTAATGCTTGAATGAATCTGGGATGAGAAGATGAGATTTTTTGGGGAAGAAAACACGAGATGAGAATTTTCCTTGATCCATGTATAATTAAAGTGTTGGCTTTGCGTATCTGGCTTTCTAATGTTTTGATAGTTGAATTCTTTGGCATATGATGTTCAGATAGCTGAGGTCGTGAATAGCATGAAGGACTTGATGGATTTTTGCAGGGAGCAGAAAGCTGGTCCCTTTGGTAAATAGATTTGTTATTTTAAATTTTCAATTGGAGCTAAAACTAAAATATCCGTCCTTCCCCATTATTATCTGTACCATGATAGTTCTTAACTTTTAGCGTATTTTTGGCATGTTGGAGAATGCTAAATACAGGGTTACTGCTCTGCTTGTTTTGCAGAGGGCTTAAAGACTTATCCACGACATGGTAATGCAGCCAAATGTCAGACGCAAAATATCCAGGAAACGGAGCAGCAGCAGGTGGGTAGTATTCAGGGTTTGCCAACTGATCGCAGTGCGTTGAATAAGCTTATGTCACTGCACCCTGGGCTTAATAGCCAAATGAGCAATAACCAGCACATGGGTGGTCGGGGAGCTTTAAGTGGCTCTGCACAAGCTGCTCTTGCGCTGTCAAATTTCCAAAATTCGCTTATGAGGCAGAATTCAATGAATTCAAACACAAGCCAACAAGATGCTGCTGCTTCTTTCAATAATTCAAACCACTCTCAATCTTCACTGCTGCAAGGGCCAAATGGTATACTGCCAGGGACAATGCAGAACTTACCTGTCAGTGGGTTGTCAAGTACCAATCTGCAGCAACAGCAGCAGCGATTACTGAGTAGTGGTTTACTCCACCAAAATCAATCTCAATCCTCGCAGGGAAGCCAGGCCCTGCAGCAGCAAATGATCCAGCAGCTCCTCCAGGACATGAATGCTAATAATGGCGGAGGTGGTAATGCTTCGAGGGAAGGGCTTGCATTTGGAAACAATGGTTCTGTTGCGACAGCTTCACATGGACCAGGAAGCAGTGTAGGACCCACACCGAGTAGAAGCAACAGTTTTAAATCAGCATCCAACTGTGAACCCTCTGCATCGACTGGCAACAGTGGTTTCAGCCAAAAAGCTCCAGATTTGCCCCCAAGTATGCATGTATCAGACGAGATGGTCCCTGATATGTCTCATGAGTTCACTGAAAACGGTTTTTTTAGCAGCGATCTTGAGAACAACATGAGTTATGGATGGAAGGCTTGACCAACATGTTCTGCTCCTTTGGGAGTTTTGATGAGAGATAAAAATACTGCTATATATCTTTGTACAGGTTGATAATGTGATATATTTTTGTTTTTCTTCTTCTGGTTCTCCCCCATTTTCTAGTTTGAGGCTGTTGTGTCAAGCACTTGAACTCTTTAGGTATTTAGCTCTACTTTCTTTGCTATTCACACTCGCTTGGTGTTTACACCTTGAAAATCATCCAACAAGTGTATTCTATTGAAATGGACTGTACAACAACTTTATTGACTGCGTACTATTCCTTTTAGTTTTTTTTTTGGATGCCCAGGTCTCCAGGCGCAAGCCTGCCTATCGCTAGTAAACTACTAGACTTCTGGGGTAATAGCACCGGTTCCTCAACACTATTATCAGTAAATCGTGGGATGTGCTCCAGTGATCAGTGTATGGGAGCGTACAACTGATCAATGACACAAGGCTTAATCCCCTCTATGTGCTTGGCGGGGATCGAACCCACACTGCGCATGCTAGCGCGTCTTATAACGTCCAGACTTTACCATTGGACTATGTCCGGGGGACAATTCCTTTTAGTTCATTGTTCCCTCTCTGTTGATGTGCAAATGACTAGTGAAACTTGTAGGGATATCAGGCAAATTGATGGAACGCATGTAAACTTAGAAAGATTTCGGTTCCTCACTTTTCCGGAAGCCTTCAGCTTTTTCTCTCCTTTCCACACTCCATCATGAATGTGTGATAATGCTTTCTTTTTTTAATTATTTTTAATTCGTCTAAAAAATTATCGTACATATTAGAATCGATTTAGCTTTAATTTTCATTTGTTCTTAATGAAATTATTTGTTGTCATAAATTTCTCTTATTTTGAAATCATAGACCATATAAGCTGGGACGTAAGAAGCAATTACCAATGCCAATCAATACTCGATTATTGGGATCTTTGGGTTTCTCTTGTTATTGTGTTCTTTGACATCCTTCCTACTTTGGTGTTAGTCTTCCGAAACGGAAACAAGCTAGGCTAGGCAGTGCTAGTGATGTTCCGGATCTCCCTTTAACCATTAATGTAATGGATGCGATTCCTCCTTAAATCTTTTCCTCCTGTGTATTTTTAGTTGTTAAAAGCAATATATTAAAACAAGCACCCAAAGAATGGTGCGACATGTGTGGGGGAAGCTACGTAAAAAGTGATAACCATGTTTTTGGAATTTCACCCATCACTATGTGTGGAGGAAGCTACTTCACACAAATTATAGAAGTGATTCGAAAAATTAACCATGTTTTGGAATTTCACTTGCCAAAAAGTGGCAGTAGGCGCTATTTCTACTGGTATCTGTCATTTGCAATAGCCTTGTTGCACCAAACAACGAGTAATGATAATATCTGTACCTAACACTAATTAGTAATTACAGATTCCTTTTCCCAAACTACAGTCGGGAAAGGGTTCCCTAATATTAGCAAATATTATAAAATATTTTCGATATATTTTATAATATTTAGTGTTGTATAATTATGGTAGATTTAGGATCCTTATTGTATTAGAATTTCACATTGTACACAATATATATATATATATATATATATATATATATATATATATATATATATATATATATATATATATATATTTGTATCTTCACCTTTTTCGATCCCACATACTCAGAAGCATCTAATCCACAACCCCAAGCATCATTAATCCCTTCAAAATCCTCTGGCAGTGTTGACCCTTCATTACTAAACTCTATCCCACCATAATCCCCATCAAACCCTTTGGTATATATATATATATATATATATATATATATATATATATATATATATATATATATTTGTATTAATGAGAAATATTTTTCAAGGGAGATTAATACAATTTGACATGGTATCTGAAGCCAACAATCCTTCCCGGCCTAAAACCTAATTTCTGCAGCCCAGTTCTGTCCTTTTCCGGCCCCGAATCGATCGTATACTACCGGTATACCTTCGATATACGCCGATATACAACTATCCAGCCCTCCAATTCTACTCAAAGCATTGTATACCGCTGGAATACTGTTGATATACAACCTCATTTCCTTCCTTATCTCTCCAACATGTTGTATACCCCTCGTATATAGCATATACACTATGTATACGACTAATATACCCTCTCTGAGCCGTTATACACCTCATACACGACTGTTTCTGCCCCATATACATTGCACATAAGTTCTAACCCCCCCTCGATCGGTGTATTTTATATACACCTTTTGAGTCATTTTTAGTTAGTCTTTTGCCCATTTTTTGTATAAATATGTGTCGTCTTAGGATATATTTTCTTTCTTTTGAGTCATAATGGTTTAAAGTGGCTCATTGGCGAAAAGGAGCAAAAAGAGGGCAGAAACAGAGGTCCCAGAGCTCAAAAAGCGAGAAAGTTGGCGAACCGGGCACGAATAATGCGCCTCAACCAAGAAGATCGAGCTCATGGCGCCCAAATTACGTAGAATCGCAGAGTTTGCACCGCGCGCCAGCTGGCAGCCGCGCGCCGAGGCGGGATTTCTGTCAAATTCGAATGAGAATGGGCCAAGGCCTGGGAGGACGAGTTGGAGGCTATAAAAAGGAGATTTTAGGTCAGAATTAAGAGTTCCAAACCCTTGTCAATTCATCACAACCTTGGAGATCAAGATTGGAGACCACTTTTGTGTAATTTCTTGTTTCTTTGTTTTATTTCTTTATAGTTTATGTTGAATATTAGTTTAGTTCTTGTCATGTCTATGGCTAGGAACTAACTTAATTTAGGGCTTTCCATATCAAATCACTTGAAACTCATTCTTATGAATTAATGCATGTTTTGGTTTCGTCTTATCATTGTTGAGATTTATTCAATATTATCTTGAATGTTTGGTAATTAATTGATCACTAATTATCATAATCCATATGATTTCTAATCGAAAGCCGAAAGGGGAGATTGTGAATATGCTATAGCTGAATAAACATAATGTTAAATCGTGGACGAAAGTACCCCGATACTTGTGTAGTTTAATAGGTTATTGCTCTTAATCCTCCTTTCTGGTCAATCTTATCACCGAAAGGTAGAAGGGTTCTATATTGGGGTTGAGTGTTTATATTACCTTAACATGAGTATAAAACGGCTTAGTTAACCTGTTATCTCAAAATAGAAGAAGAACCATAATTAATTGCATTAACAAGTAAGATGCGCGGATAGTTGAGGAGATTTGGAAGCTCTATTTCCACCATATCTGAAGTAAAACAAAGTATTTTAGTTAGCATTCATAATTATAGTTATAAACAATTCATCAATCACCGGTTACCAAATAGATACCATAGAATAGAGTTTGAGAATTGAACACTAATCCCTGAGGACGATAACTCGGTCTTCTAGACTATATTACTTGTCAGGACACGTGCACTTGCGTTAGTGTGTGCATAAATCGCGCATCAAGTTTTTGGCGCCGTTGCCGGGGATTGACGTAGTTCAATATCATTTTAACTATTCTTAATTTCTAATTTGGTTTTTATTTTTTGTTCTTTTTATTAAGCTTTTATTTTATTCGTGAAACCAGTGCGCCGTGATCCGTTTGTTTATTTTGATCTGTTGCAGGCATCTAGTTTATGCGAAGGAGAAGAGGAGCAGATACACTTGTTCCATTCAACCCGGAGATTGAAAAGACTTGCAAACAGAATAAGAGAAACCAACGAAGTTTGGCCTTAATAGCAATGGGGGGCTTGCAGAACAACAATGAGATGAACGAAGGGGTAGATGATCATCAACCTAACCAAAGGATGCCCCGGAGATTGCCAATGGATGTAGAAGAGAGGTCCAGTCCGCCGAGAAGCTTGAGAGATTATGTCGCCAAAGGTGAATGGAGCACAACTTGCATCGAGCTCCCGAATAGGAGCAAATAATTTTGAAATCAAGCCTGCGATCCTGAGTATGGTGCAGAATACTGTTCAGTTCGGAGGGTTGCCATCAGAAGATCCTCACATGCACATAGCGAACTTCTTGGAGTTGTGTGCAACTTTATAGTACAATGGCGTTACTGACGCCGTCATCCGATTGAGACTCTTTCCCTTCTCACTCAGGGATAGAGCAAAAGTTTGGTTGAATTCCTTGCTCACAGATTCGATATTCACATGGCAGGAGATGGCACAGAAGTTTTTAGCAAAGTTCTTTCCACCGTCCAAAGCCGCTAAGCTGAGAGGGGAGTTGAACAATTTTTATCAAGCTGATGGAGAGTCACTCTATGAGGCTTGGGAGAGATTTAAAGATTTGCAAAGGAAGTGTCCACATCATAGCATTGAGTTGTGGAATTTGGTCCATATTTTCTACAATGGGCTAAGCGGGACCACCAGAACTATCATTGACGCAACCGCATGTGGAACTTTCATGAGAAAAACAGCACACGAAGCTAATGATTTATTGGAAGACATGGCCACCAATAATCATGTAACAAAGGACAGAAGGGTGAGTGGAAGAAGAGCAATAGGAGTTCATGAGATTGATGCCATCACATCATTAAATGCACAAGTTGCTCTCTTGACCAAGCAACTGCAACAAAACACAGTGTCAGTGAATGCAGTTCAAATGTCATTGAGTTGTGAGATGTGTGGAGGTCCACATACCTTTGATAGGTGCCCATCAGCAGATCCTAACAACATCTCGATCGAGCAAGCAGAATGTCAAGCAGTAGGGAATTATCAAAGGCCCTAGAACAACCCCTATTCAAATACCTACAATCCAGGGTGGAGGAATCACCCTAACATTTCATGGAGGGGTGATCAAGGGCAGCAGAACCAATTTCGAGGCCAGTACCAAAATCAACAACCATTCACTCAGGCCTCATCTTCACAACAATTCAGTGCACCTGCTCAACAAGAGAAGTCAGATGAGTTGAGAGCAGTCCTGTTGACACTCACCAACTCACAGACCCAGTTCATGGCAGAGACCAGATCCTCTATCAGGAATTTGGAGACGCATGTGGGACAACTAGCGAAGATGGCAAACAACAGGACACAGGGCACTTTGCCTAGCAATACAGAGATGAACCCCAGAGAACAGTGCCAAGCGGTGCAGCTGAGGAATGGAAAACAATTAGAACAGCTTACACCTCAGCCTGTGGTTGAATAGAGAGTAGATGCAGAGAGGGAGAGGGTTACTGAAGACCGCCCGATATTAGAGAAAGCTCCAACAGTCCCAGCGAAGGAATACACTGAGAGGATTCCTTACCCGCAGAGGTTGCAAAAAAAAAGTGGTTGATAAGTAATTCTCCAAGTTCTTGGAGATATTCAGAAAGCTACACATTAACATTCCATTCATTGAGGCATTGGAGAAAATGCCCACTTATTTTAAATTCATGAAGGAAATTCTTGGGAAGAAGAAGAAGTTGGCGGAGTATGAGACGGTGGCACTGACAGAGGAATGCAGTGCCATCCTGCAGAAGAAATTGCCCCCCAAACTCAAGGATCCAGGGAGCTTCACATTGCCTTGCACAGTTGGCAGGGTGACATGTAATAAGGCCCTTTGTGATTTGGGGGCTAGCATAAATCTTATGCCCTTGTCTGGTTTTAAGCGGTTGGGGTTAGGTGAAGCCAAACCAACCACTGTGAGCTTGCAGTTAGCAGATAGGACGGTGGTGCATCCTAGGGGAACGATTGAAGATGTCTTAGTTAAGGTGGGAAAATTCTTCTTTCCTGCGGACTTCCTCATCCTTGATATGGAGGAAGATGATGATATCCCCATCATATTGGGAAGACCATTCTTGGCAATCGGGAGAGCCCTAATTGATGTGGAGAAGGGTGAGCTGACACTTAGAATGGAAAATGAAGAGATGGTGTTCAAGGTGTTCAAACACATCATCAACCCCCAACATGAGAGCAAGTGTTTTGCCATTAGCACTGTCAGCACATCGGTTGAGCCAGCACAAGCAAAAGCAAGGGAAATAAGCCCGCCAAAACAGGTAAGTAATACTAAACCTCCTTTTGAAAAAAAAGAGAAAAAGAAAAACAGAAGGATGAAGCGAAAAATGTTGATGAAATGGATAGGCTGTGGAGTTAATCTATCCCACGTCTCTTGAGTAAAGAACTTGCGTCCGGCTAAAAGACGTTAAAGACAGCGCTACTTGGGAGGCAACCCAATGTTATTTTATTTTATTTAATTTAATGCAATTAGTTTTTACGTAGAACAGTCCCACGGAGGGTATTGTTTACATGTTGTGATGACAGGTGCAGGGCCAAAAATTTGGAGGACGAAAACTGAAAAAATCAAAAGAAAAGAAAAATCACGCTACTGGCAGGCCGCAACGCCAAAAGTCCGTAAGAGCTCAAGTTTAGCCGCGCGCCTAAATCGAGCGCCATGTACTGGAAGTTCGTAGGTCGCAGAGTTTCAGCCGCGCTGGGCCATGGTCAGCGCAACGACGGAAAATCTGAAATTTAAAGGAGCCCTAATCCGATTTTCCTCTCTCCAAATCAAAACCCAAACCTTTCCTCTCTCCAAAACCCACGAAATTAACCCTTTTACCTAAAAATCTTCCACAAACTAAACTCAATCACAACCAAAGTACTTAAAATCCTTACACCCTTAACCATCTTAAACAACAACCCTCATTCCATTGCCTCAATACATCATTAGGAACAAGAAAATCTTGAAGAACACCGTCCAAGGTAACCTTTATCACTTTTCTTGAAATCTTCAATACAATCAGGGGAGGTAATAGGTGGGGAGGTGCTTTATTGGTGGAAGGTGTGTTAAAGTTGGGTGTGAGATTTCGCGGAAGATTATACGAAGTGAGCGTGGGGTGTTGTGCCGAAGCTTTTGAGTGAAGTGTGGGGGTTGAAGAGTGTTGTAGCTGCTGATTAGACTGTGTGTTGATTGGTTTGATTGATAGTGTTGGGTAATATCATTGAAACAAAGGAAACGCTGCCGAGTTTATCTAAAAATGTCTGCCAAGAAGAGGTGAGCTTCCACATCCACCTCCGTCCCTCTATATGATACTACTAGGTTTGTCAGTCAAAAAGCTGAAGATAGATATAAAAAACTTAGTACTAGACCCTTGATCCCTGAAAGAGGAATGGAGTACCAAAGGGAGTCAGTTGAGGAAGGAGATGCCTATGAGCCTATTCGGGCGATGATAGAGGTCATGAGGTGGAAGCGATTTGTTAACCCAGAAAGAATAGCACCGCAGAACACTGTAATGGTGAAAGAATTTTATGCTAACTTTCCAGAGAGGGTGGATGGTAGATGCTTTGTGAGGGGACGGTATGTGCCTGTGACGGCCGAAGTGGTGAATGTGCTATTAAAAACAGCTGATGTTGAAGAAAGAGGTGATGATCAGAGCTATTTCAGAACTTGGTCTAGAGACACCAACAACATCGATTGGGATGTCGTCGCAAGCACAATATGCTACCCTGGGGCTGAGTATGATATTGCAAGAAATGGATCAAGATGACTGAGCAGATGTCAGTTCAACAAAACAGCCAAGGGTTGGTTATATTTCGTCAGTGCCCGCTTAATTCCATCGATGCACTTCACCAGAGTGCCAGCAAATAGAATAAAAATGATATATGGAATCATGTTAGGGAAGACGAGTGACATTGGGAAGGAAATATTGCAAAACATTGGAGAAACCAGTAGGTTGGGTGGGTTGGGACATGGCTCACTTATTAGCAGCTTATGCTCCAGACATGGGGTCCCAACCCTACCCACTGATACATATGAGAAAGTCCAACCTCCTGTGTCATATGGGATAATGCAGTCCTTCCCAAACCCACTCTCCAAAGAAGAAGACGAAGGAGACCAGACCAGAATAAAGAAGAAGAAGAGCAGCAAAGCAGAGGTCGCCATGGATGAAGATGAGCACGAGACAGAGGCTCAAAGGCGCAGGCGGCAAAGAAGAACCCCTGTAAGTAGAACCTCCAGTGCCTATAATGGAGCAGTTGCTCATGAACCAGAGGAGGATGATGCAGAACTTTGACATAATGATACAAGGTCAACAGGACCTGAGGCAAGGACAACAAGAATTAAGGCAGGAGCAACAACAGTTGCACCAAAGATTTGATGAGATGAGTTCCTTGTTCAACCAGTGGTTCATGCATTATTCTCCGCCACCGCCACCACTTTAAACCAAGTTTGTAAGTTGTCCTGTTTTTTTTTTTGAGTCTTGCACACATTGGGAACAATGTGTGATTTAAGTTTGGGGGGTGTCTTATTGTTTTTGAGTCTTTTTTATTTGTTTTGTGTATTTTTGAGTATTTTTTAGTCATAATTTGTTTTTTAAGATCATGCATGCTGTAGTTACTGAAATCTCCTAGTGAAGTAAGGTTGAATAATGTAATGGAATTAGAAGCAACCATCTAAACACTTAGGTTAGATATGCCAAAAATTCATGAAATCAAATTATTTGGGGTATCTTGCCTGACTTGTGCATTATTTATGATTAAACATATGTGTATGATTGCTTGTTATTTGAGGCGAAATAATTAGGATATGCATGTTAGGGAGATGACTCAGACATTTCTTTGTTAGCCTTTTCTTACCATTTTTGCCTATCCCTGACATTCAAAATATCCCTAGTCAGCCCCTTTGAGCCTAAAAATTAGACTTTTTCTTTGACACCCTATAATTCCACACTTGTGTCATAAGTGAAAAATTGAGGTGATTGGAATATAAAGTGTTAAAAAAGAGACAAAAAGAGTGAACAATTTTGATGCACCCCAATGAAAAAGTAATAATAAATAGGCAAAAGCCTAAGTTTGGGGGTGCCTGTTATTCATAATATACTTCATTCTCTCAAAACAAAAGAGAGAAAAGATAGGTATGAAGTAAAGAATGAAATCAAAATAAAAGGGAAGAATTTAAAGCAAAAGAGCTTATGGTACATAAATTGAGCCTAAATGCCTATTTTTATCTACCCATGCCTAAGCCTACATTACAACCCTGAAAAGCCCTGAAGATCTCTTACATGTGTATCCATGATTAGTGGAGAATAGCAAGTAAACATGCCATAGGATTTTGAAATTGACATGCATAGTTAGGTATTCTTACTTCCATTGATCATGATTAAATAGAATTTGCGAAATATCTAACTTAATGTGTTTAGAATGCTAAAAATTCATGCTATATGTTCCTGCATATTATTCTGCTAACCTTCATGCTTTTCTAAGTAACAATGATGGAGCAAAGTGATCAGTGTCTTTGAGTCAGTCTATTTCCTTTTTCCTCTTGTCTCTAATTCTTTCTTTTGATCTTTGCTCGAGGGCGAGCAAAAGTTAAGTTTGGGGGTGTTTGATCGGTGTATTTTATATACACCTTTTGAGTCATTTTTAGTTAGTCTTTTGTCCATTTTTGTACAAATACGTATCGTCTTAGGATAGATTTTCTTTCTTTTGAGTCATAATGGTTTAAAGTGGCTCATTGGCGAAAAGGAGCAAAAAAAGGGCAGAAACAGAGGTCCTAGAGCTCAAAAAGCGAGAAAGTTGGCGAACCGGGCACGAAACAGGGCAGCGCCTCCAACCAGCAGCATCAGAGCACCGCGGCGCCCAAATTACAGAGAATTGCAGGAGTTTCGGCACCGCGGCGCCGAGGCGGGATTTCTGTCAAATTCGAATGAGAATGGGCCAAGGCCTGGAAGGAAAACTAGGAGGACGAGTTGGAGGCTATAAAAAGGAGATTTTAGGTCAGAATTAAGGGTTCCAAACCCTTGTCAATTCATCACAACCTTGGAGATCAAGATTGGAGACCACTTTTGTGTAATTTCTTGTTTCTTTGTTTTATTTCTTTATAGTTTATGTTGGATATTAGTTTAGTTCTTGTCATGTCTATGGCTAGGAACTAACTTAATTTAGGGCTTTCCATATCGAATCACTTGAAACTCATTCTTATGAATTAATGCATATTTTGGTTTCGTCTTGATATTGTTGAGATTTATTCAATATTTGTCTTGATTGCTTGGTAATTAATTGATCACTAATTATCATAACTTATATGATTTCTAATCGAAATCCGAAAGGGGAGATTGTGAATATGCTATAGTTGAATAAACATAGGTTAAATCGTGGACGAAAGTACCCCGATTGTGTAATTTAATAGGTTATTGCTCTTAATCCTCCTTTATAGTCAATCTTATCACCGAAAGGTAGAAAGGTTCTATATTGGGGTTGAGTGTTTATATTACCTTAACAGGAGTATAAAACGACTTAGTTAACCTGCTATCTCAAAATAGAAGAAAAACCATAATTAATTGCAATAACAAGTAAGATGAGCGGATAGTTGAGGAGATTTGAAAGCCCTATTTCCACCATATCTGAAGTAAAACAAAGTATTTTAGTTAGCATTCATAATTATAGTTATAAACAATTCATCAATCATCGGTTACCAAATAGATACCATAGAATAGAGTTTGAGAATTGAACACTAATTCCTGAGGACGATAACTCGATCTTCTAGACTATATTACTTGTCACGACACATGCACTTGCGTTCGTATGCATAAATCGCGCATCACCCCCAATTTTTCTCACTCCGACAGCCCGTGGCGGAAACAAGAATGAAGTTAAAGTGACCAGAGGCGCAGAAGTGGCAGATGGGACTGACCTGCGAACTGGACCTCCGGCATGGGCCCAACAGCTATGGCCTCAAGCCATAGCACAGCCGCTGTGGCCCATTTTCATAAAGCCATGCAGTCCGCCCCATATAGTTCGATGGGCCACAATTACACGACCCACTTTCCTTCTGCCCAGCAGCGGCCCACCGATCTAGGTGCATACCCAATGGGCCACAACAATCAGGCCCAATTTCCTGGACTACAATCCGTTATGGGATTTCCCCAATCCAACTTGGGCCAGTCTTTCGACACTTTGACTCCTCGACATCCCGATAATGCGTGGTATATGGACACGGGCGCCACGTCTCACCTCACCAACAATTCTGGTAATCTTCCTCAACTGTGAAATTTAAATAATCTACAATCTAATATGGTCGAAAACGGTCATAACATTTCAATTCAAGGGTTTGGCCACACACTAACCCCATCACCACATCCCACTACTCCCTAAATAATTTTCTATATGCCTCAAATATTATCAAGAACCTAATCTCCATTAGGAAATTTTCCACGGATAATTTCATATCCATAAATTTTGACCCCTTTGGGTTCTCTGTAACAAACCTACTGTTACACTCCGGAAAATTTTTCGTGTTACCGAGACTGCATATGACTTAGTATGGGCTCAGGGGAGGCTAAAGATATGCAAGTATTAGGGATGAAGATTCTGTTATATATGTATAAGAATAACATATAGACGACAGTGGAGGCCATATGGTGTAAGTTGGTTAATACGTTACTTGACAAATAGCCCTCGTAACCGTAAGTTAAGGTGGGGCCCACATGTCAGGATTTTATAAAGGGCATATGACAAGTTATATGAATAGTACATAAGAAGTTTAGAAAGTCTTAAGAGGGACACTTAAGCCAAATATGAGTATAAGCACTCCAAAAGGATGATTTAAGGATACATTTTCGGGTGATCTAGCTTTATGAGGCCAATACACCATTATACATTGAGAATTTGGGAACACACAAAAACTGAAAGTTGTAGATAATTGAAATACCTTTCCAACCATAGGTCGTGGGCCTTCATGCGACCTAGGGATACAAAGTTATGGACGTTTAAGGAGGAAAGGTCATACTGGCAGTGGGCTCGGCCCAACCCGACTCCAAGTCGGGTCAGACCCACTTCCTTGGCTATTTAAGGAAAAATTTCACCCATTATCTTCCGCATTGCATGCCAAAAGATCTGGAATATTTTAGAGAGAGAGAGTGAGGAGAGTTAGAGAGATAAAGCAAGGGTTCGATCAAGTTCGAGGCCCCGAATCCCGAGGCTCGTGAAGGATAAAGTGTAATACGAGTTATCGTCGTCGTTTCAAGCTAAATATTGAACTTGGGGGATGATATTTTCGTGGTTGAGCTGCTGCTAAGGTATGTATTATTTTCTCATCATTGTTATTGAGATGATTACGTGGAGATTTAACGGATTAAAGTGTTAGAAATATAGTTATAATTATCGTATACCGAATATTAAGGCGTTGCGGTTTAGGGGCTGTTTTGGATAGAATTGTAAGATGAGTTTAGTCATATTATTGTTGTAAATTGTTAGATTTGTTGTTGTTGTTGGTTATTAGCTTAATTTGAAATTGTTGGGTTGGTAGGATTATAGGGGAGATGCTGTCCAAATCCCGTTAGGCAACATAATAAATGATTAGTTAGAATAATCTTATTGGCCTAGTCTTAATCCCTATATTGTTGATGGTATTTTAGTTGATTAAGCTAGGGAAAGGACTCGAGGATTAGCTTGAGGCATAAATAAGGTATGTAAGGCTAACCATTCTTTCATATTTTGGCATGATCCCTTTTATATGACACCTAAAGAATGTAAAACATAAGTACTCTATTCTTAGTTGGATGTGGAGTCGATATCAAATGTCTTGTTTCGTTCATATTATACTCTTGTTGATAATTCGAAGGAAGCTTCTGCGATACATTATACTTACACGTTCACTACAAAGCAAATGGTAAATGAAGGAAACTCTAAAACTTGTTCTCAAAATCTCTCCAAAGGGAGTTGTAATAGAAACCACTCTGAAAGGGGTGCAACATTTTGTAACTTCATTACATATTCATACTATATATCATGTGTATTGTTATTGTTCCACCTGATCAGCTGGATTATGATATTCTTAAGCCGGAAGCGGCTGCCCGAAGGGGCCATCATGACTACGCCGGAAGCGGCCGTCCGAATGGACTATTGTGTTATTAGCCGGAAGCGGCTACGAGTAGGATATTCTATATTTATATTGAGTATTCTAGAATTTGTGTAAGGGACCATATGACATGGTTCAAAGTGCTGTTCCGGGTTACTCCCAGGTTGCTTTCTAAACTTGCTTACTGTTACGCTTTTCCTTGTTTTATGATTCAGTATTGCCTTACATATTCAGTACATATTCCGTACTGACCCCCTTTCTTCGGGGGGGCTGCGTTTCATGCCCGAGGTTCAGGGATGCGGTTACACCATCCTGCCACCTAGGAGGAGTCGGAGTCAGACAACTCCACTTGCTTCGGAGACTGTTCCTGTTTTGGTATAATATTGTTTGTATACATCCTGGGTCCGACGGAACCCTGTCCCGTCACTTATGCACGGTCATACTCTTCTAGTAGTCTGTGGACAATGTGGGTGTCATGGGTACTGTTTGGCCTTGCCGTCCATTGTTTTGTTGTACAGAAGTATCGGCAGCCTCGTTGGATTACCTTGTGACATGTTACGTATATATAAGTATGTTTTGAGATGTTTTGAGTTACAGTTGGACTTTGGTATTCTATTTACAGCTTCCAAACTTAGTTACAAAGACCCTATTGAATGTCATGTGTGAGTACAGGTAACATAAGTTGGGTTATCGGGCAGGTTAAGCTCGGTCACTCGTCATGGCCCTAGGTTGGGTCGTGACACCTACGTACCGGAAAAATCCTTACGAGATGCAATAGTAAGGAGGACCTCTATCATTTCCTATCCACGCCCGCTGCCAGTGTCACCCCTCCCACATATCTCACTGTCGTTGTCTCTCCTCCCACCGCTTTAGCAACAATTTCTCTATCAACATGGCACAATAGACTTGGACACCCAGAAGCCCCTGTTTTTAATTTTCTTAGAAATAATAATTTAATTCGTTGTCATAATGGAAAATTTGCCTAACACTGTCTTTCTTGTCCTTTAGGCAAACATGTTTGCCTTCCGTTTCAGTCTTCTTCAAGTGTTATGTATTCTTCATTTGACATTGTTCATGCAAATTTATAGACATCTCTCATTACTAGCTCATTCGGTCACAAATTCTATCTTGTCTTATTAGATGACTATTCTCACTTTCTCTGGGTCTATCCGCTTAAATTCAAGTATGAGCTATTTACCAAGTTTCTTGCATTCCGTGTCTATGTCAAAACGAAATTTAAAAAAGACATAAAATCGCTTCAATGTGATAACGGTCGTGAGTTCAATAATTTCGCGTTTCATAATTTTTGCTCTACTAATGGCATGGTTTTCCTGTTCTCATGTCCCCACACCTCCTCCCAAAATGGCAAGGCCGAACGAATCATTCGCACTATCAATAACATGGTTCATATGATCATATTTCATGCCTCTATCCTCCCTCCCTTTTGGGTCTATACTTTGAAAATGATCGAATATATTCTAAATATTTTGCCTACTCAGATTCTCCAAAATATAACACCCACCGAAATTCTATTTCGTAGTATCCTAACTTATGAGCACTTATGAATTTTCGGTTGCCTATGTTATCCAAATCTTATGCCACGACCCCACACAAACTTGCACCCCGCACCACCCCTTGTGTCTTCTTAGGTTTTCCGCCCAATCATAGAGGGTATTTGTGTTTGACATTCTTCACGTAAGATCATCGTGTCTTGTCATGTCAGGTTTAACGAAACAATCTTTCCATTCGCCAACCTCCATAAATTTTGTACTACCGATTACACGTTCCTCGAGAGTCCAAACCCTCTCCGCCGTCCGACACCTGCTCAGTCATCCAATCACTGTACCATCACTGCCACCTCCGACAGCTACAACCAATGCGTCACCACCAACGTCTACCAGTGTCAGCCCAGTCCAGTCCGTTCAACCTACCGAACCTCTCCCCAACAATCTGCCGGACATCTCCCCGGCAGCGACTGTCAACCCATGTATTGACACTCTCAACCATCGGTCACCCTTGTCGCCGACCCCAACGACACAGTCACACACCACATCTTATACCATCGGTCAACCATGCCCAGCGACCCAGTCACCCCCACATCGGACTCGTCACACAAACCCGACTGAGGGGGTGTATTAGCAAATATTTCTCATATATTTTGTAATATTTAGTGTTGTATAATTATGGTAGATTTATGATCGTTATTGTATTAAGATTCCACATAGTACACACTATATATATTTTGTATTAATGAAAAAGACTTCCCAATGGAGATTAAATACAACACATAATTTCAGCTTTGTCTTCCCAATGGCACATCGTACAAGTGGTCGATTAAATTGCAAAAATAAAGAACCAGGGAATTACGCGTTTCAGTCTCTGCTACAGAGATGCAAATGGACCTGTTGATTTTTCTTGCCAATTGAGGCGTACATAACAACAACAACGTACCCAAGGTAATCCCATAAGTGCGGGGAATAGGTAAGATGTCGACAGTACCGGCCCTGAGTCAAAGTAACCAATGCAATGACTTAGGGCATCATTTAAAAAAAAAAATTAGGGCATATTTTTTTGGAAAGAAAATCACTATTAAATACAACAATAACAAAAAATTATGGGTCAAAATACACATTCCTCACATCTTTTTGGAGTCTAAAGAATGTCTAGTAAAACCCCTCATATAAACTCAAATAACAAATCATTATTCACTAGGTTTACAAAAGTTTGCTCTCCACCACTCACCCTAGCTAGTTCAGAAATTAAATTTTCTGTTTCGTTTCCATCACCTTTGTAGATGAGCTAAGAGTTTCTCCTAACTCTCTTATATCAAACCGATCTTCTGCGCCGATAGGAAGTCAAACAAAATTAAGAATTCAAAACCCTAGGTCTCTAGCACTTTAATTTATCTGTCAGGTATAACTCTAAATCTAAATTATCTGTTTGTTTTGTTTTTGCTCTTTATTTAATTTAGATTTTTGTTGTTGGATTTGTTGAAGGTTCATGAGCAGTATGTGACTAGATTACTAAGTTTTTTGTTGTTTAATAATAATATGGAATTTTTATAGGTTTTTTGTTATTCAATCAGGACCGCAATGATTTAAATTTTTTGTTATTCAATCAGGACCGTAATTATGAGAAAACAACCGTCAAAATAGACAGAAAAAAAGACAGGGATGAATTCGCAAAAGAATATGCTAAAGGCGGTGTCTTTATAGGTTTGTGAATCCAATTAATAATGTTGAGGGTGGAGAAATACTGAGGGGCAAGACACAAATATAGACCTTGAAATGTTACCAGAAGAGGTTAAACTAATGACTCATGTTGACACCAATGATGAGAATGTTGAGAATGAAATCATTGAAGCAGTAGAAGATCATGTTGACACCAATGAGGAGAATGTTGAGAATGGGCCTCCAAACATTAATGTTCCTACGAATTGGGATAAGTTTGGAATCAATTTTCGAGACTTCATAGTTGAGAAATGTCCTATGAGGGAGAATATTGAAGATGACGATTATCCTCGTGATGATAACAATAGACACTTCTCAAACTCCTATTACACTCAGGTATTGAAAAATGGGGAGAAACAAAATATGGATATTGAGGTTGCCATTACGCAACTAAAAGGGTTGATTTTTTATTTTCAGAATTGCAGAGAAAATGGTTTTGAAACGGGTATGGCAGAAGCTAAAAAATTGGCATCTGAATTGGGGGTTGAACCTAATTTTCGCAACAAACGACCAACAAAGAGAAAGCGACAGTTTGATGAAAATGTCGAAGAAGATTTCGTTCTCTCCGCGGAACAATCATTTAAAGTTGACTATGTTATATGCTTAATGGATCATGTTGATACGTCACTTCAATTCAGGTTTGATCATGTTACACCCCGTATTTTCAAGGCAATGAGATGAGAACGTGCATGAGAAATTGAGATTTGAATTTTGGAAAGAAAGAAAATTATTTTTTCTTAAGGAAAAATTCTGGAAAATTTGTGAAGGAAAAAGTTTATAAATTAGAAATTGGTTCTCAAATTTGGTATTTGAGACTTATAGATTATATTGGAATTTTGGATTTTAAGTTTCACATTTGGTCATGTGGGGCCCACGGGAAAATTTTACGGTTTTGTGGGGCCCACAATATTTTGAGATATTTTGGAGGAAGAAATAATTTGGACCAATCGGAGGGCGAAATGTGGCACCCCCCCCCATGTCTTGCTAAGATGACTAGTAGTAGATATTTTGAGACTTAAGGGGACAAGTGGACAAGTGGGTCCCACTCCACTTGTCCATAAATATCTATATATAGAAAGGGCTTGCAAGACTTGTCTTCTACACTTAGTCATATCTCACAAATTTCTTCTTCCTTTGAGCTCAAAATCGAGAGCACCAAGAATACCTAGTGTTGGTTAATTTATTTCATCCAAGATTAAGCCCTTAAACCAAGTGTTAAGCCAAGATCATTATTCCACAAGTTTTTGTTGGTTTTGGCCGAGAATGAGGTGGAGAAAACCCTAAGTTTTATCGACTTTTTGGAAGAGAAACGTGAAGTGAAGTTGTGTATAAGCTCATAGGGGTCACATATATATGATTGAAACTTGAAGAAGTGGAGCAAAACGAAAACTGCAGACCAATAAAGACCGGACTGTTTTGGGGCGTTTTTGTGCACAAAATGAGGTAAAAGTCATTCTTCTTTTAAAGTAATTGGATATTACTTATTGTTATAATGTATGGATGAACTTGTACTAAAATGAATGAGGATTAAAAAGTGTTTGGACAATTTTTTAAGGCTTGGCCGAGAGCTAGACTAATTTTGAGGTTTTCGGATTTCGTTGGTTATTGTCGTTATTTACACTTGGTACATGTTATATAATGAAGGAAATATTGTAGTTGATAGATTATATAACTTGTACAACATGTTGGAACTTGAATTGGAATAAAAGGAATTAAGGAAAAGGACATTGGATTGTTGTAATTATTGTTGGACGAAACTGCCCAAAACTGTTAGACATTGTGATGTCGTTTTATGAATTGTTTTGGGGTGCATATATGCTAGAAAATCAGCCCCTAACATGCATGTTTAATGTGGTAAAATGACTAATGGAAGTCCTAAGGAATAAGGGTGTTAAAGGTTTCACATTGTACCCTTAATGTTGGTTTATTAGTGGACTGTTTTATGGAGTGTTTTGCGGACTGTTTTGTATAGATTGTGGGGCAGAATTTTACACGTCAAGTTAGGCGTGTAATCCCCTTTTGTTAACTGTTGGTTGTGCCTTAAATGTGGCTTGTTGGTTGATGAATTCGGGCCTTAGAAAAGGTGAAAAAGTACGTAGAAACAAAGGAAGTGCTGCCCAAATTTCCGTAGAATTAGAGGGCCATTATTTGGTATAAGTCTTACACTAGTAAGCTTGATGTTGATAGAAGTGTTATTGCCATTTTAGGTTGAAGTAATACATGTAGCATAGTCTACGTGGCTTGAGGAATAGCCGCTAAAGGTTGAAGTACATTGGGGCGTATGCTACTTGTCGTGTTGGCTAGTCATCAACGAGGTATGTGAACTACTTCCTTCTATCGGCATGATTGATTATTGAAGTGTACTTGTCTTGATTCTTGAAGTACACGCCCCTTGTTATTTGAAGTATACATGCCTTGTTATTTGGAGTATACATGACTCATTTCTTGAAGTATACTTGCCTTGATTTTAGAAATATACTTGACTTGATCTTGATAGAGTTCTATGGGAACCTAATCCTTAGTGATATACTTCTTTGATAATACTTTGAATTTCCTAAACTAGAAGTTGGTCTATATACATCTTTGATAGTAATTTGGGGTTTCCAAAATGGAAGTTGTTAAATCCATTATTCTTGATAGTATTTGAGTTTATAAAATGGAGATTTTTATATCTATTTCCTTTGTAGTACTTTGGGATTTAAAAGCGAAAGTGGTTCTACTTATAGTACTTAAAGTCTTAAAAGGGAAGTTGTTCCTAATCTCTTAAATAGTACTTGAGTTTAAAAGTGTAGTAACTTGATTTTAACGGATACAAGTGTCTTAGTTTTCCAAAACCTAAAGTTTGTTATAATGACTTTATGGGAAGTTAGTTATAACGACTTTAGGAGAAGTCAAAAGAATGGTTTACTTGATTGATTTAAAAGAGGATAAATGACTTGGAGAAGTAACCTGATTTAAAGGTGTGAGTTACTTGAGTTTTGAAAGTATAAGTTACTTGGTTTGAAAGGTAAAAGTAACTTGATATTAAAAGTATACTTGTCTTGATATTAAAAAGTGTAGAGTCACTTGGTTTTAAAAGTATAAGTCACTTAGTTTAAAAAGTGTAAAATACTTGATTTAAAAGTGAAAGTGCCTTGATGCTACCAGTGCTAGTATCTTTGGGTTTTATAAAAAGGAAAGTTATTTTACTCTTAGAAGCTAAGGGTATTCATGTTGTGGTTTCGGTGTTTAAAGCATGTCTGAATGGTTCCTAAAAGTCCTTACCAAGTCTTATGGGAGATGTTGGTAAGAGTTTTAGGAAGTAGTTCTATCTATTTCATTAATAGTACTCGAGTTTCTAAATAGAAGTTGTTCTATCTATTCTCTTGATAACACCTTGGGTTGTTTAATTGAAAGGTATAAATTACTTGGTGTTAAAAATATACTTGACTTGATTTGAAAGGTATAACTTACTTGAGTTTAAAATGTGTAGTAACTTGATTGTTAAAAATGGAAGTGTCTTGATACTACGGGTGTTAGTGTCTTGATTATTTTAAAAGGAAGGCATGGTAATTGTCTTGATTATTCTAAAAGGAAGGCATGGTATTGTCTTGGTTTATTTAAAAAGGAAGGCATGGTATTGTCTTGATTTTTCTAAAAATGAAAGTTTGTTATAATGGCTTTATGAGAAGTTGTTATAACAGTTTTGTGGAAAGTCAAGAGATGGTTTAAAATGTTATATAGAAATCATGTGAGAATGTCCATGATTAAATCCTTAACATAGTACATGAAATGAAAGTGCCTTGAGTTTATAAAGTGAAGTTCATTATATGCGTTTGGTACATGAGGTGTTGGTACCTTGGCATTTCTAAAAGGAAAGTTTATTTTAATATTTTGTATCTAATGCGTTGGTACTTTGGTTTATTTCCTTGACAGTATTTGTGTATATTTGCTCCATGGATGTGCTTCCATGATGCGAGTAGAGATACTCAGACGGGTATATTTATCTATGCGGGTTCGATTCTCATGAATAATATCCACAGACAAGATCTGTGATGCGAGTAGAGATACTCATGCGGGTATAATTACCTATGCAGGTTCGATTCCTATGCGGGTTCGATTCTCATGAATAATCCACGGACAAGATCCGTGATGCGAGTAGAGATACTCATGCGGGTGTAATTACCTATGCGGGTTCGATTCCCATGAAATAGATATACATATTGATTTTGGGCAGGTGTCCCTGTCTTTGATGCGACTCTCGTTACTCTACTTTTAAAAAGGCACAATGTACTAGTAGTTGATTATTATACTTGTCTCTTGTTATTTGTTTGGCTTGTTATAATTTCATCTACAGAAGTACAGTGATACAATGATACAGTAATACAGGGGTACAGTAATACAAGGTACAGTTGGCTCTTATTTTATATGGCACGGTAGGATCTGATATTTGATTTTTATACTTGCCCCTGTCATTCTTTGTATGCTTATGATCTTGTTTATCAGACTTTATTTCATTACATACTTTGTACTGTTATCGACCTTCGGGGGACTGCGTTTATGCCCGCAGGTTTAGGTACTCAGTTGTGGATCCGCGAGCTTAGGATCCTTGTTCAGCATTTTGGGATAGCTCCAATGTTCCGGAGCTTGTCATTATGGCTAGGTATATTCAGGGGTACGACGGGGCCTTGTCCCGTCATAGTATTTGTCCAAACTCTTAGAGGTCTGTATTCATATGTGGGCTGGACTGGTGAGAGTTGTATTTACCTTGTTGTACGGTTGTAGGCCCATTCGGGCGTTATATATTATGACAGCTTATCGGCTTTGCCTTTGTTTAAAAAAAAAAGAGTGTTATTTATCTTCCGCAGTTTACTTGTGTTGTATGAATAGAAGGGTGCCCGGGTAGGACACCAGACGCGGGCCCGGGGTTCGGGGCGTGACAGATCAGTTTAAAATATATGATAACACTTTTGGATTTCTATTTGTGAGAAAATTGAAGTTCGCGAGCGACGACATGTTGAACGCTTCATGCATTAATCTGGAAAAAATTTTGAAGCGCGATTTTGTTTCTGATATCGATGGGAATGTCTTATTTCTTGAGTTAAGAGTTCTAAAAGAATGCATACCCGCGGAAATAAAAAAAGCAATTGAGATGTTGAACTTTTTGAAGAGTATGGAAGGTTGCTATTGCTTATAGAATTTTGTTAACTATACCAGTGACAGTCGCTTCCGGAAAAAGAAGTTTTTCAAAACTGAAGTTGATCAAGTCGTATCTTCGTTCGACTATGTCACAAGAAAGGTTGAATGAACTAGCTATGATATCAATTGAGAAGGAAATGCTAGTGAATTCCAATTTCGTAAGCTTGATAAATGATTTGCTATCAAAAAGGCGAGAAGGATAATGTTTCAATAGCAATGCTCGTATACTCATCAGGTAATATTCTTGTTACTTAGCTATACAATTTTGAATAAGGTTGCAACCTCTATTTTTATTATATTAAGTTAATAATCATGTTAATTTTTTTTATTCATGTGTTTAAGTAAGTCTAGCTAATTATTAACTATTTTGATGTGTGTAGGGAGCAAAAACATTTGTAATGACTTAGGGCATCCCAAATCTCAGGGCCGGCCCTGACAAGCCTTACCTTTGAGGCTTACATACAAAACTAAAAACTTCTTCACGGATATTAATGCTTTACCCAAAAAAGTGAGTTTCAATAAAGACAGACGAGAGCAACTCACAACTTTTTAGAATCAAAACTAGGAAAAAAATTATTGATGTATAAATTTTTTACTACAGGGTATATGCTTGCCCTGTTGTCATGTAAAAGAAAAAGTGTCACAGCATTGTAGCAATCCTTAGTTCTCCTCGGCATTGTCCAAGTTACTTCCAAAATGTTAAAAATAATAAACCTTCATATCTGTTAAGTGAAAGAGCAATGAAGAAAGTGATGGTTGGTATCTTCATTATGGTTTTCACAGAGCGAATGTCCGCTGCAAATGCTAATTCCCTTTTTCTGAAGGTTTTCTTGTGCCAACCAGGTAAGACATTACATCACCTGGGGTCGTCTGGTTGGAGGTTAGTTATGCAAAATTTAGTCACACAGAGTTTAGTTATTCATTATTCCATCTTCTATTCTGTATAAAATAATACATACACCCTCATAACTTATATATACATGTATTAGTTATTCGGTACTGTAAACCGATAACCAAACGCCGTACTTGATGTGTTGAGTACTTCTTATTTTGCAACCAAATGACCCCTTTAATGACTTTTTTTTGCAAAATGCATTTCCTAGGCCACTTATCAACAGGCTGAAGAGGTGAACAAAGGCTGCCCATTTCCCTGTTATTTAAATTGCAAGCTTGGATATACTGCTGGTTTTCTTCTTAACTTATCTTTACCGTTATTCCAGGGAAACCACTTGACTCTTATTTACGTTCTTACTCGTCTCACTTTTCCATGCACTTGGTATAATTTCTTTCTAGTACCGCCATAGAGGTTCTCTTCGTACTTTTCTGAGGTTTCAGGTTAAAGAAGAGTTTAGAGTCAACGCTACTCTATCAGCACCAGGAACCAATATTTACATCTTTCGTTAGCTTCTAAAACCCGACTGTTGCAATTTTTAACCACTCCCCGTTGCTGGGACTCTTCTAGAGGAGGAACAATTAATCACTCTATCCTCTTTTACCCGCCTTTTCCATTGGATTTTCAATTGGCAATATGTGACCTGAGTTATTATTATGGAGATGTAAATAATGGATCTTGGGTCTAATTCAACCTCAAAAGCTAACTTGTAGGGTGAGAATTGTCCAAGTGGAGTTCATGTCCAGACCTCGTTAACTGGAATTGGTATAATATAATTTGGGGCCCCACATCGGTGAACAAAGAATTAGAATGAGTCTGACTCTGATACCATGTAAAGAATGAATTTTGGGCCTAACTCAATCCCAAAAGTTAGCTTGTAGGGTGAGGATTGTCAAAATCGATATAAGGAGTCCATGTTCTCATTCCATATACGAAGTGAAACTCTTAACACTCTCCCGCACGCCCAAACCTTGTTAACTGGAGCGTGAATAATATAATTTGGGGGCTAAACATCGGTGAACAAAGAATTGGAATAAGTCTGGCTCTGATACCATATAAAGAATGGATCTTGGGCCTAACTCAACCCAAAAGCTAGCTTGTAGGGTGAGGATTGTCCAAGTACATATTATAACGAGTTCATGTTCCCATTCCATATCCGATGTATGACTCTTAACACTCCCCGCAAGCCAGACCTTGTTAACTAGATAGAGTATAATATAATTTGGGGATCAAACATCGGTGAAAGAAATTGGAATGAGTATGACTCTGATACCATGTAAAGAATGAATCTTGGGTAACTCAACCCCAAAATCTAGCTTATGAGGGGAGGATTGTCAAAGTCCATATAAGAAGTTCATGTTCTCATTTCATATTCGACGTGGACTCTTAACAGAGAGATAATACAACTGTTAGCTAGCAAAAAAGACAGACAATAGTTTATTAAATACATAGTATGTAAACTTATTATGCATTTGTTAAATACATAGTATGTATAACACGTGTTAATTATAATTGTAGTAATATGTAAACTTATTATGCATGTTAAATCCAGACTATGTTACCTTATTATGCATTTGTTCAACCAGAGTATGTAACTTATTATGCATTTGTTATATGCATAATATGTAAAACATGTGTTAATTATAATAGTAGTATTATGTAAACTTATTATGAATTTGTTAAATTCAGAGTATGTAAACTTATTATGCATTTGATATACACATAGTATGTAAAATAAGTGTTAATTATAATTGTAGTATTATGTAAACTTATTATGCATTTGTTAAATACATAGTATGTAAACTTATTATGCATTGTTAAATGCATAGTATGTAAACATATTATGCGTTAATTATAATTGTAGTATTATGTAAACTTATTGTGTATTTGTTAAATGTGTAGTATGTAAAACAAACGTTAATTATAATTATAATATTATCTAAACTTATTATGCATTTGTTAAATGCATAGTCGCAAAACATATGTTAATTATAATTGTAGTATTATGTAAATTTATTATGCATTTGTTAAATGCATAGTATGTAAAACAGGTGTTAATTATAATTGTAGTATTATGTAAACTTATTATGCATTTGTTAAACGTAGAGCATGTAAACTTTTTGTGCATTTGTTATACGCATAGTATGTAAAACAAGTGTTAATTATAATTGAAGTATTATGTAAACTTATTATATATTTGTTAAATGCATAGTATGTAAAACAAGTGTTAATTATAATTGTAGCATTATGTAAACATTATGAATTTGTTAAACCCAGAGTATGTAAACTTATTATGCATTTGTTATACGCATAGTATGTAAAACATGTGTTAATTATAATTGTAGTTTATGTAAACTTATTATGCATTTGTTAAACGTAGAGTATGTAAGCTTTTTGTGTATTTGTTAGGTGGTGATCTTGTGAAGAGAGGGTAGGGGGAGGAGGGGCGTCGTGGTGGTCAAATGAAGAAGAAGGGTTTGGCGTTGGGGGCCGGGGGTGGTGTTGGTTGTTGAAGAAGAAGAATGAGGTTTTGGGTGTGTGGGGTGGCGTGAAGTGGAGGGGGGGGGGGGATTGGTGGTGATGGTGAAATGGAGAAGAAAAAGTTGAAAAACAGTTTTATTAAAATTAAAAAAAATTATTACTTTCACTCGCTTATTTTTTAATTATAATTTTTTTGTGCCACATCAGCTTCTAGAGTTCTATTAAATTTTTTATTAGATGGTCAGGGTGTGAACTCGACTTTTCGAATATAGTTCAGAGAGCATTTATAATAAGCGTTGATCTTCCACCAACTGATAAAAAATTGGATTGCCAGCCTCCAGCTTTGTTGAGTATCTTGCTCATCATTTCTGAAAACAGGGCTGTAGTTTTCCTTCCTTCATACAATGGACATCCCAAGTACTTGATAGGAAATTTTTGTGATCCATTTCAGTTATCTCCTCTATCCTGTTATTAGCCTGATCCTGCTCCTTGGTTGCCACTTGCCAGTGTAACACTAAATTTGTGTTTGTTGACCTTCTGTCCTGATATCTTTTCATAATTGCTCATAATATCCAACATCAGTGTTAGAGACTTCCAGCATCCACTTGTAAATAAAATGATATCATCAGCAAAACCCAAGTGGTTGATACTAGGTCCTTTTTTGTTCATACTAAATCCAGTGAACTCAGAATTGTTATTGAGCTCATTGAGTTTTATGGACAAAAATTCAGCACATATTACAAATAAGGATGGAGATATAGGATCTCCTTGTCTTAAGCCTCTTTCTGACTTGAAAAAATTATATTTGTTTCCATTTACAAGAAAAGAGTATCAAGTACTAGAGATGTGTCTAAAATTCATGTCCACCCAGACTTTACAAAATCCCATCCTTCTCATTAGAATACATAAATAAGACCAAGACACGCTATCATATGCTTTGGCCATATTTAGTTTAAAATCAAATTATCCACCTCTTGAATCAGGCTCTAACTTTTTATCTTTTATTAGTTTTTTCATACTTTTTATTGATATTAATATTTCATTCATATAACGTGTCTTTTAAATTTTTATTAGAATTTAATTATGTCAAATATAAAATATGAATCTAGTTATTCAAAACTCAAAAAAAAATTACGCTCTGTCTATTTTTTATTAGTAATTTTGAGTCTAAAAAAACTAGAAAAATAAATTTTAAATGGATATATAAAAAAAATTAAGTTAAGACCCTCATCAGAGTTTGGCTTTAGACCCTGATATGATTGAGCCACCTGGTTAGAACAAAATGGTATTTCCACTTTCAGATTCAGACTTGTACTTGACAAGCATGTAATTTGGTGGTCTCTTCTTAATGTAGTCCTACTATCTGTTGTATCTGATCAAGATGTCAATAGGACTATCCCCCATGTAATAAACTGGGACTGGGTGACACCTGTTCATTTAAAAAAATAGAACTCCACTAGGACAGAAATTATAAACGAAGCTGAAAATGATTGCCAAAAAATGACGAAATTCTATTGAGAGGAAAGAAAATAAAAAATCCATTGGAAGGGTTGGGTCTACGAATCTGCCATAAATGTGAAATTTGCTAATTTTCATTCAGACGAGAGAGGAGATTTTGAGGGTAAATTTAGTAAACAAAATTGAAGAAGTAAAACTTGACCTAGAGGCATGTGTCTGAAAGAGTTAGATTATCATTTTAGGCGTTGGCTTCCCCAAAGATAAAATTGCTACCGTTTTCATTCTAAAATTCATTGCCAAGAACTAGATAGCAGCTTTAAGATGCAGGTAGCTAATTCTGTTAGTAGAAGCCCAAGACATTGGACAATTGACATGAGTATCATTTCAACCTAAAGAATATACATTTCATAATCGTATACGTTTTGAATATGATAACATAGTACATACATGATCAATAAATACACCATCTAAAAATGATCCAATTGTATGTCATCCTGATGCAAAAGGCTTCAATCCGGTATACATTAATTTTGAATTCAAGAGGCTTCCCTTGATAGAATGAACAAGAAGTTTGTTGATTTCAGGCCACCATTCTACATGAATTCACAAAACCATATATTCCTATCTGCACTTGACACTGCTTGTGTAATATCATCAAGGATTTCACCTTGAATCCACAAGTGTGGGGAAGCATTATTGCCACATTTATTCTTCCGGAAAAAGACGTGGATCTGTTCAGCACCATTTTGCTTCTTTTACTGACAGTGCTCGACCCATTTTGGTTGGTTACTTGCTTAAGGCTTGAGAGAGAACCATTTGAGTTCTCTTTAGGAAAGTTGTCCGCTGGTTGCTTATCCTCCAGAGCATTCAAGATTTCCCTATCATCATCTGAGATTTCCTTGGCCTCGTTAAGGAAACCAATTGCTCGCCATGCATCTGAAACAAGTTGGAGAGTATTCTTCATGGGAGATACTCCCATCTCTTCCATAACTTGGAGGAACTCTTCAGCCTTCCATGGTTGTTTTGCTTCTCCATAGCCCCATATAAGGGTCTCAAAGGTTTTCAAGTTTGGAGATACATCCATTTTGCACATCCTTTCAAATACCCTCAGAGCATACTCCATTTGTCCAGCACTGCACCATCCACTGATGATTGTTGTGAACATTACAACATTTGGATGTACTCCTGATGAAGCCATAACTTTCAGCAGTGCTTCAGCTTTTTCAGGTTCTCCAGCACGCACGTAGCCTTTAGCAAGAATGCTGAATGTGTGGCTATCAGGTTCTATACTGGCCTTAATCATGTCATCAAATATCTCTTGGCATTTATCCATAAGTCCAGCTGAACTCCATGCATTCATGATAGTACTAAATGTTATTACATCTGGTTTCACCCCAAACTCTTCCATCAATGTAAGTGTCTGCACATTTAACCGATGAACAAGAAACATGTCATGTTCAGAATGATGACTCTTTCTTTTTCTCTTTTTGTTTCTCCAGAAGCCACACTGAATAACACTACAGCGACTTCCACACCCTTTTTAAGTATGCTTGGTATCAAAGGGTATTTGTTTACTATTTATATGTGAAAACTGGTACTAATACATGCAAAATTAAAATATCTCCATGGAAAGGAATAATGAAGAATGGTTTTCCAGTAAGTAGCTACACAACTTAATGATCAGTAAATGCTAATATAAAACCAATATGGATGCATACCTCATCAACACCATTAGTATCAGTGATGTCGAGAAAGCCTTTGATGAGAGAGTTGAATATTACTAGATTAGGAAGTACACCAAGATCCTTCATCTTGTAAACAAACCTCAATGCTTCTGTCATATTTCCCTCTTTACAGTACCCATCCACGATAATACCACATGTTCGATAATTTGGTGCCACTTTGTGATTTAGCATTTGAAAAATCATTGCTTCAGCTCTACCAGTCTCCTTGTTTCGAGCATAAGCTGTTGCTATAGTATTGTAAGTAACAACATCAGGTTTTATAGCAGCTGCAACCATTCTGTGAACCACATTCCAGGCTTTTGCAATTTTGTTCTTGTTACACCAAGCTCGAACCAGAATATTATATGTTCTATCATTAGGTTTCACATTCTCTTCAAGAGACATAATTTCCAGCACTTTCAGAGATTCTTCAGGCTTACCAACGATTCCAAACCCTTTAATTAATGTATTAAAAGTGCTGGTTGTGGGATTACATCCTTTCTCCCTCATTTTCTGGAACACTTTCATTGCCTCCTCAACATTTCCAGATTCAGAAAAAGCATTTATCATGGCATTGAAGAATATGGAGTCAGGATTTAGTCCATCTTGCTCCAATTTGGAAAAAAGCAACGGAATCGACATGAAACGTTTCTGGAGAGTCAAAGCAGCCACAACAGTTGTATATGTCACAAGAGTTGGCCGATGTCCTTCTTCTGTAAGACCCTTCAAAATGGAGTGGACCTCTTGTGGTTTCTTCCTCTCAATCAAAATATTCATCAGTTTTGTTCTTGAACGAACAATTTGACAACTCATACTTTCCCAGCAGGCCGTGCAGCGAGATTGACGTGGAGAACTTGCCGTAGCTGAAATAAGATGAGCTTGGTTTTTATGTAGATGAGATTCCTGCAGAAGTCATCACTCACTGGTAACTGAACAGAGAGCATTAAATATATATACAACAAATAAACTAAGATGTCATCAAAATCCATCAAGTAGTGTGCCAATACCATGGTGGAAGATGCAGAAATTTTCGACTTGCTTGAACTTGTTCCATTCTTCTTTTTCTCAAAAATAATAGACCTGGCTGACTCATTTCCAAATTCTCCCATAATCTGCTTATCCAATTCTAAATTTTCCTGCTGCTTATGATGATATATAGCAATATTTATTGCCTCTATTTATCTATCCCACAGAAGCTTACCACTGCCTCAAGGGCATTTTCCCTGCAAAATGTAGACTTATCATGATAGAGATGAACAAAAAGGCAAAGAAAGTTGGGAAACAAGCAAGAGTGAGCTGGAATAATTTTATGATACCTAGCTCTTTTAACGAGGACTTTTCTACACCAGCAGTATCAAAAAGGCAAAGTACAGGCTTCAAAAGAATTCAACTTCTCAGAACAATAGAAAGCCAATTATATTAAAGTACTATTCTGGTTATTATAGGTAAACATGTCAGTGATGGAGCCAGGAGAGTGGAAGGATGGGGAAGCAACTTATATAGGAAAAAGAAGAAAGGAACATTCAAAAAATTAGGGATGGGGGGTGCGAGGGTGAGGGAAGAGTATATTTTAGAAGACTTATTATTTTTTTTAATCAGTTTCTTCCATTTCCATATATGAAGACTGGAAGCATATTATTAATAATAAACCAAGTACAAACAGAAGGGTAAACCTCTCTACACCTACTAAGAATGGAATAGGCTCCATTCTATAGGAATAGTAGGATATCAAATAGGTTCTCAAAATATTTCCTAATTGATGAGAGAGTATCCACTATCTCTCCTATACATTATGAACACTAAGAGATTTGCAATAAGTAAAATATTGAACAGCCAAAAAGGGCAGAAAGCTAAAATTTGAAAAGCTAAACCGAGCCGCAGCCCCTAGCTACCCAAACTCTGCCTAGCTCTATCCGCGGCCATGCTGTTATAGTGAAACTTGAAAGAATCGCTAGGACTAGTGTTATCGGGTTTTAGGGTCTTATAGAACTTAATTGTATCGATTGTGATCCAGTTGAGGCACAATATCTTTTCAGAATTCAAAAGTGCAAGTTGGCTATAAGTAAAAGACAAAATGAAGTTTTAGTCTTTCAGATGCAGTTATTAGGAAAGAAAGGAAGCTGCCCTGTATCATGTTTGCACCAAAATAGGCAGTGGTCGTGCAAGGTATCCTAAGTGCCAAGAATCATGTGCAATTTGACTTTTATCTACTTTACTCATGCTAGAAACTGAAATAATTAGTTAACCCCCCAGATTGATGAATTGCAATCAAACTCAAAGCTCACATTAGAGGCAAATAAATTAACATAAACTAGGCAAACAAACCCAAGAACTTCGATTCCATGAGTTTAGCAACAAACTGAGATGAACAAATTTCCAAGCGGTTATAACGTTTCTTATTGTTATTATGCAACAATTCAAGTTACTCTAGTATCATATCCGCTGAGTAAACAAGATGATGAACAATTACCATTATAGCTAATGGAGTAGCACAAGGAAGAGATGGGTGGTACCTGTTGAGTGTGAGAAGACAAGAAGAGTTGCATGGTTGCAGAGCTAGAATCTGCATGTAAGACACGGAATTGTAGGGTAGTGGTATTTGTTGGTGCCCTCTTATCCACAAATTTTATCAAGAAATCGCAACGAAAGCTTCAGATCTTGAGGCTGGAAGTTAAACCAAACCAAACACCTAAATTTAATATTTGTGGCTGTGTATTTTGCCACGTCTTTTCACTTCAGTTTCTTCTGTTAAACTTTTTTCTTTTCTTTTCTCTCAGGTCAATTGTGGAACCAAAGTTCGAGAAAAGTCCCAAATCACCCCTATAGTCTCGACCAACACTCAAAATCATCCCTATTTTATTAGCTGGAGCAATAATAATCCTCCCCGCTTTCGAAATCAATGCACTTCAAGTCTACATGCTGGTTTCTTAAACCAAAAGACACCTCATCTCTTCCCCAAATAACCCGATCAAGACGAAGCACGAACCAAATTTAGCATACATTTCGAAAGATCCTCTCCAACCATTGTCCAATTACTTCAAGTGGGAGGCTGATTACCGTGATCGTGGGCGTGATTTGCAGATCACATATGATAACTCTAACTATATCTGCATATCTTCTAATTGTAACTAGGTCATTCATGATCTGATAAGAAACACATTTTTTCTTACTTGCTCTCATAATAGCAAGATCTAATACACAACTTTTAGATTAATTCATTCTCTGAAGCTTCATATTGCGTTCAAGGTCGCTTGCTACATCAAGACTTCTTTTTCTTCATCAATATAATTTCAACTATAGTCTTTTATTATTATATTTTACTTCTTTCATGTCTTTGGGTCTATTCAATCCACATTTTCATAACCACGACTATAAATTTAATTCTGCCGTTTTACAGATAAATTAAATTGTGTCACCAGATTCAGTTTCTCGATGTTAAGAATCGAGTGATCGATGCACAACCTTGCTTAATTCCTCTTTGCATGTGACAAGATTCCTTCGAGCTGCGTCGATTCACCTCCGCTCTGATACCATAATTTATTGGACTGCAAACACAGGTCAAGTGACATATATAGCCATTGACAACCTGTGTAGAGCACTCTAGTAGTACTAAGATGAAGAAGTGAAGCAACAGTCGAGGCAGCAGCAGTAGCACTGCTTTGATTGTGGAGAAAATATATGTGTTATCTTCAATTAGATATTAGCCACATCTAACTAGTCAAGTAACTAATTAACTACATCCAACTAATCATGTAACTAACTATATAACTAACTAACCACCACTCTAACAAACTTAACTACTAAATAGCAATTATTCTATACATTGTTTACTCATGGAACTATGGTGCACCTTCCCAACTCTTGCACACTTGAATTGCATGTTAAATCAAAGTCAAACTGTTAACACCAAAACAGAAGGTATATGCCGAGCTGAAAAGCCTCTTTGTATGGGGAGAAATTTGAAATCGATAGGTGGTGTTGACACGTGGTCAGACTTGAGTCAGCAGAAATAGTGTCCGGTTCAGTTCGCCTGTGCTCGATCAACGAGTATCTCTAGCCAACGGTCATTTGAGTCATGGCACCGGAGAATAGGAACCAAGCATAAGGTTTTGGCCAGATAAGATAAGACCGGAGGTCACAGAAGATCACCTAATACTTCGTCAGTCGTTTCTCAGCCTTGATAATTGGCATTTAATTGGAGCGTGATTTGTTGATCTAATTCCTTGAAGCTTAGCTATAAATAGGACTTTACATTCTTGTTAAAGGGAATTCGATTTCTAATTTGCATACAGAGCATCACACTTATACTTTGCGATTCTTGAAGTTCTGGTTCATTCTTTAAACTTTACTGCTTAGCTGGATTGTCCTTTAAGCTTTACTGCTTAGCTGGATTGCCCAATTCAGGAGTAGTGGCTTTGTTAGCATATAAGGCCGGAATTCAGGGTACTCTTATTAATGGATCAAATTGATTAATTCCAATTACTTTACTGTTTGGTCATATTGCTATATTATAATTTTTTATCTATTCAATTTGATCATCTCAATTCGCGTGTTCATAAATCACGTGTGCAAATTCAAATGTACTGTTTAACAGTTAAAAATTCTCACCACGTAACCAACATATATCTGTTAATTATCACAGATTGATCGATCCATTAATAAAGGAAAGTGAGAAGAGAGGAGACTCAAGTACGAAGAGGAGAAGACGAGATATTTGGGAGCAAGCTCTTCTGCGTATATTTTCAAGTATATTTGCTCAAATGAATATTATAAATATAGTCCCTATTTATAGGTGACTGATTGACTAATTAACCCCTAATGACAAAATATCTAACTAATTTAAAATATCTAATTAACAACTAACTAACCACATATATATACAATGTATATATGTGGTATACACTTGGTGTATCTCAACACCCCCTGCTAGGTAATCAAAACAATGCTGGTTTGATTCTAGCTGGAAAGTCAGGTTATCTTATTCTCGTGATCCTGAAACCAAGTAAACTTGAAAATATCATTTGTCGCAGCTACACTCTCAGAGTTGCATATTAATTCCAGCACCTGCATATCAGCCACACCAATATATTTCCTGCAGCACCTTTGAAATAGTCATATCAGTAGCAACAGTAGGTAGAAGAAGCAGTAGCTTCAGCAAAGAATAGCTGCAGTTTCTCTATTTGCAGAGATTGTCCCAATCTGGGCAATCTCCTATAGTAGCTGCTTTGTTGCATCCAAATAACCTTGAAGTTGTATCACTTTACCAAGCTCCTTATCCTTGAACAATTGTCAAAATTTTCTTTCCATTCCTTTGTTGTATGCAAATATGAACATACTCCAGCAGTTGCAGCCATTTCCTGCATCCATCATACACTGCAACATCAACAACACTGCAGTAGTATGCATAAGCAGGAACAAAAAACCAGTCCTGCAGCAGTCAGTATCTTTCTTGGCACAGTGAGCAGCAACACAGTTGTAGCACACCATAAAAAAATAGTAACAACAGTTTCAGTATTACTACACAATAGCAGCTTGAATATCAGCAATTGAATCTCTCAGTTCTGTCCTTAATTCGACAGAATAACCGCTGGAATCATCTTGCCAACAGTAATAACGAAAAACCTCTCGTTCCCTAGTCTCACTCGGACTAGAGAATCCCTCGATTCTCCTATATCAATTGAAGAATCCCTCGTTCTCTAGTCTCGTTCGGACTAGAGAATCCCTCGATTCTCCTATAGAAATTTCTATAATAAGCTCGGACATGCCTTGGAGTCTCCCTCAATTTCTAGTTCATTTTCAGTTAGAAACTCCTCGATTCTCATATCCTGAGCTACACGTACGAAAACATGCAATCTAACAATTGATCGGCCTGTGAATAACTCTTTGAATCCTTGAATTGAGCTTCAACTCAATTCATATTGTCTCTGACGAAGTATCCCTCAGTTCTTAGTCTATTTGTCGCTAAGAACTCTTTGATCCTCCTATCGATAGACATTTCCTGCTCTTAACATCCCTATTTGATGTGCTGGATCAGGTTGATCACAGTCCATTTGATTTGATCGAGAGTGGTGGAAATGAAAGTTGTTGTTTCCAGCTTCTTCTGATGCATTGGAACCCCATGGAAATGGAGCTCTCCTTCAGCCTCAAACTGCCAACATACAATAGCATTTTTCACAGCTTCAATCCTAACATGATTTAAACACGCAACACAAACTCAACTCAAAAAGAAACAACAACATCAGTGTTTTGCAGGAGCAGTGTTCCCCTGTAGCTGCTACATATAATGTGCCAACAGTGAAGGTTAGGAGCCTACACCTTCACCTCCTCTGGACAACTTCAGTAGCAACACCAGTAGGAGATCAGCACTGAACTTAAGCAGCAACATCTGGTGTAGTAACACCAGTAATACCAACACACCAACACAACAACAACAAACGACATTTTTCTCCAATTCGCCAATTTACCAACACGAATTCAATTTTAACAATACAAAACCAATACTGAACAGAAAACAATAACATAACAACTATCAACAACAACAATGACGAACTCGACATCTTTTCTCCAATTTGTCAATTCACCAACACAAATACAAAAATGAAGTTGAATTTTCATCAACTCGACTATCCTCGGCGATCTGCGACGTCGCAACGATAGCCAAAGGCGGAGTGTATCCGCCGAAAATGATGTCTCGTTTCTCAGATTTTCTCCAATTGTAGTCATTTTTGTGAATTGAATAAATTGGATCGCGAATTGGATTACGCAAACTGGACTGGATTCGCAACTGAGATTCGATTTCGATCTCGTTTATTGTGAGGGAAGAGATCAGAGAATTCCAGTTACCAGGTGATGATCGCGTTTTGAATTTCCAGAAGATCGATTCTCTTCCAGTTACTCCAGAAGAGTATGCCGCTGATTTTCGATTCTCTGTTTTCGACCGCGAATCTCCTTATCGATCTGTTAATCTCCTTATCGATCCGTTCACAATTCCAGATTTCTCCTTCTTCGATTTTGATTTTCTGATTTTCAGAAATTGCTATCAGTTTCTTTGATCTCGATTGCGCGATATGAAGGTCCTACGAATCAATAGGCTTTGATACCATGTTAATTATCACAGATTGATCGATCCATTGATGAAGAAAGTAAGAAGAGAGGAGGCTCGAGTACGAAGATGAGAAGACGAGATATTTGGGAGCAAGTGATACGTGAAAAGATGCACACACTTTAACGCAAGTGCACGTTATCGTGACAAGTAATATAGTCCTGGTAAGACCGAATATCGTCCACAAGGATTAGGGTTCAAGTACCAACTATCTATCTTTTGGTATCTATTTGGTAAATTGATATTTGATTTTGTTGTTTATAACTAAGAATTATAAAGACTAATTTATCTAATGAGTTTACTTCAGTTGTGATGGGAATAGGGCTTCCATGTCTCCTCAACTATCCGCTTATGTTATTTATTAATGCAACGAATTATGGTCTTCTTCTCTCGGAGCTAGCAGGTTTACGAAATCATTTTATATTCCCGTTAAGGATATATAAACACTCAACCCCAGTATTGCACGTTACCTACCTTTCGGTGATAAGGATAACTCTATAGGAGGATTAAGAACAAAAACTTAGTTAACCGTCACGCACCATGCACAAAATTAGGGTTGTTAAGCCTCATTAACGCTTACATAAATAATTGAGGTATTTTCATCCCCAACCCAAATATGTCTACTCAACTTACAAAGATATTCACAACCTCCTCCTTTCAAGTTTGATTAGAAATCATATAAGGATAATTAGTTGTCAATTAATTACCAAGCATTCAAAGCAATTATGGATAAATCTCTCAAGAAGAACAATAACCATAAATACGCATTAATTCATAACATAAGTTTCTAGTGAATCAACATGGAAAGCCTTATAAGAGAATTAGTTCCTAGCCATTGACATGACAAGAACTAATTCAAAGTTCATCATACAAAACCAAATAAAAGAAAAGAAAAGGAAAAGAAAGTATTAAATTATGGTCTCCAATCTCCAAGCAAGAAAACTCAGGTTGTGCGAAGGAACCCTTAAAATCGCTTAGGTTCTCCTTTTATAGCCGAAACCGCCTCTTAACTTTTCCTCGCAGCCCGCCCGTAAAATCGTCAATTAACTGATTTTCCCGCCGTGCCATGTGCCGCTATCAGCCGCCACGGAACTTCAAGCACTTCGGTGATTTGGCGCCGCGCCCGATTCTGGCATGCGTAGCCATGCTGGAATCTCTGCAGCCTCTCGATGATTAAGCGCCGCGCTCGCTTCGACTACGAGGCCGCGCGCTGGTCCGGGTTTTTGTCTCGTTCGCCACTTTCTCTGTTTTTAGCTCTGGAACTTCCTCTTTTGCCCTCTTTTAAGCTCATTTTCCGTCATTTGGTCATTTTAACCACTTTGACTCAAAAGAAAGAAAAATTATCCTAATACGACACTTATTTGTATAAAAAGGGACAAAAGACTAATTAAAACTGACTCAAAAAGTGTATATAAAATACACCGATCAAATACCCTCAAACTTAACCTTTGCTCGCCCTCGAGCAAAGATAGAAAGAAAGAAAATAAAGACTCAAAGAAACGAAAATAAAAGACTCACTGACATTGATCACTTTTGCTGCATTAGTGTTATCTAGAAAAACATGAAGGTTAGCAGAATAATATGCAGGAACATATAACATGAAATTTTTAACACACTAAACACATTAAGCTAGATATTTCGCAAACTCATATTCATCATGCTTAATGGAAGTCAACTTACTGAATCATGCATATAAATTCAAAAATCCTATGGCATTTTTACTTGCTATTCTCCACTAATCTTGGATATGCATAAAAGAGATCTTCAGGACTTTAAGGGTTGTAATGTAGGCTTAGGTATAGGTAGGTAAAAATAGGCATTTTAGGCTCATTTGTGTACCATAAGCTCTTTAGCTTTTCCATTTTTCCCTTTTCTTTTGGTTCTTTTCTTCACTTCAATTCTATCTTTTTCCCTCTTTTGCTTTGGGAGAATGAAGAGTATTATAATAACAAGCACCCCCAAACTTAGGCTTTTGCCTATTTCTTATTACTTTTTTATCAAAGCAAAAGCTCATTCACTTTTTTTGTCTCTTTTTTAACATAATTTATTCCACTATTTCACATTTTTACTTATGACACAATTTGTGGGAATATAGGGTGTCAAAGAAGAAGTTTCAATTTTTAGGCTCAATGGGGCTGACTAGGGATACTTTTAAAGTCCGGGATAGAAAAGAGTGGTAAGAATTGACTATCAAAGAAATGTCTGAGTCATCTCCCTAACATGCATATCCTAACTATTTCGCCTCAAATAGCAAGCAATCATAACACATAAGTATTCATCATTTAGCATGCACGATTTAAGCAAGAAACTCCAAATAGACAAATTTTGTGAGTTTTTGGCATATCTAACCTAGGTGTTTAGATAGTTGCTTCAATTCCATTACATTATTCCACCTTACTTCACTAGGTGTTTCTAGCAACTATATCATACATGATCTTTTACAGGCAATTATGACTCAAAAAGAAAAAAATTTGTGACTCCAAAAATACATAAAAAACAATAAAAACACAAACAAAACACAAATAAAACACCCCCCCAAACTTAAATCACACATTGTCCCCAATGTGTGTAGACTCAAAGACAATAAAAGAAATAGGACACTTACAGACTTGGCTAAAATGGTGGTGGTGGCGGTGGATAATGCATCGACCATTGGTTGAACAGGGAACTCATCTCGTCAAACTGCTGGTGCAATTGTTGTTGCTCCCGCCAATTCTTGTTGCCGCTTGTCTCAACTCATGTTGTCCTTGTATTCTTGTGTCGAAATGTTGCATCATCATTCTCTGGTTTTGGAGCAACCGCCCATCATGTGCACCGGAGGTTCGACTGCGTTGATCGCGACTAGGCCCTGCTGCATATTGAGCCCCTATTTCAGGCTCATCTTCGTTCATTGTGGCCTCTGCTGCTGCTGGTGGTTGTGCTCTTCTTCTTGCTGCTGGGGGGCTTGGGTCTGGGAAAGAGTGCACTATCCCATAGGACACAGGCAGTTGATTTCTCTCATTAGTATCAGTGGGTAGGATTGGGACCCCATTCATGTTGCACAAACTGGTGATAACTGAGCCATGTCCCAATCCACCCGTTGTCACCAACCTGCTGATTTCCTCAATGCTCTGCACTATTTCTTTTCCCACATCAATCTTCATCCCCCTCATAATTCCATATATCAGTTTGATCCCATCTTCTGGCACTCTGGTGAAGTGCGTGGATGGAATCATGCGGGCGCTGACGAAATATAGCCAAACCTTGGTTGCTTTGTTGAACTGGCACCTGCTCAGTCCTCTTGACCCATTTCTTGCAATATCAAATGCAGCCCTGTGGTAGTTTCATCGCGACGGCATTCCGATCGATGTTGGAGTCTTGCACCATGTTCTAAAGTGGTTCCAATCCTCACTTTCTTCAACATCAACCGTCTTCAATTGTGTATTTATATCTTCTGTTGTCACAGACACATAATTTCCCCTTACAAAGCATCCCCTTTCCACCTTCTCCGGAAAGTTGGCATAGAATTCACGCACCATTGTTGTGTTCACTGGTGCTATCTTCTCCGGATTTATAAATCTCCTCCACCCCCTTAACTCAATCATTGCCCGAATGGGCTCATAAACATCCTCTTCCCCAAACGACTCACTCTGATAGTCCATTCCCCTTTCAGGGATTAAGGGCCTAGTACTAAGCTTTTTGTATCTTTGGAAGGCTTCGTAGCTCACAAACCTAGTATCATCGTAATGTGGGGCTGAGGTGGATGTGGAGGCTCTTCTTTTTCTGGCGGACATGGTTAAAAATACTTTCTGCAACTTACAACTTATTAGCACAAGTGTTCCCCAACACAATCAACAATCTAGCAACTAAAACACAAACACCCTCAAACTTCAACTCTACTACCCAATATCCACACTCTCCTTGTCTACTCCTTCTCCAAACTTCACAATCAATTTTTCAGCACCCAAACTACTTCACAATGCAACACTTCTCCAACTACTACCTCCTTTGACTACTAACAACTTTCAAGAAAAGGTGAAGATTACCTTTTTGATGGTGTTCTCCACGATATTCTTGCTTCTAATGTTGATTTGAGGCTATGGAATGGAGCTTTGTTGTTTGAGATAGCTAAGGGTTTTAGGAATTTAAGAATTTTGGTTGTGGTTAGGTTTGATTTGTGGAGGATTTGTGGGTAATTTGTGGATTTTTCGTGAGTTTTGGAGAAGGTTAGGTTTTGGTTTTGAAATTGGGGCAATCTGATTACGCGTTTTTAAGTTTCGATTTCGCCGTGCCTGCTTTTAGCCATGGCTGATGCAATGTTCGCATCCGGGATTTTCTGCGCGCGGCCATATTGGAGCGCGCGGACGCTTGGCATTTTTCTCGATTTCTCGCGACCTGCTGGCGCGCGACGCTGAACTTCAGCGCCGCTTCTTTTCGCGCGCTTCTCGCTCTGGCGCCCGCTAACCCATTAACCCATTTTTTCTTTTTTCGCTTTCGCCTTCGCTTTATCGTCTGCACTGATCACAAAGACAAACACTACCTCCGTGAGACCGTTCTTAATAAAAATTACTATATTAAAATAAAATAAATCAAAATAATTTGGGTTGCCTCCCAACTAGCGCTGTCTTTAACGTCTTTTAGCCGGACGCAAGTTCCTTAGTTTTAATAACCGCGTGGATCAACCCCAACTAATCCATTTCCTCCACATTTTGCGTTTTCTTTCTTCTTTCCTCTTATCATTATCGCGTAGGGAGTTCAGAACACATACCGCTGTGGGGTTTGGCAAACCATGTCCGCTGGGCTCATCTCCTTCGTTGACTTGTAATGGCTCACAGGGGGGCTTGATGGTGCTGATTGCAAAGCACCTGCTCATGGTTGGTGGCTCGATGACATGTTTAAAAACTTTAAATACCATTTCTTCCTTCTCCACCCTTAATGTTAGCTCTCCCCTTTCTACATCAATCAAAGCTCTCCTTGTTGCTAGGAATGGTCTCCCCAATATGATAGGGATTTCCGCATCTTCTTCCATGTCAAGAATGAGGAAGTCTGCAGGAAAGAAGAATTTTCCTACTTTAACAATCACATCCTCAATCTTCCCTCTTGGATGAACCACTGTCCTATCGGCCAGCTGCAGGCTCACTGTGGTCGGTTTGGCCTCACCCGACTCCAATCGTTTAAATACTGATAAGGGCATCAAATTTATACTTGCCCCTAAATCACACAGAGCTCTGTTGCAAGTCACCCTGCCCACTGTGCAAGGTAGTGTAAGGCTTCCTGGATCTTTTAGTTTTTGTGGCAACTTCTTCTGCATGATGGCACTACACTCCTCCGTTAGTGCTACTATCTCATACTCCGCCAACTTCTTCTTCTTCCCCAATATTTCCTTCATGAACTTGAAATAGGAAGGCATCTGCTCCAAAGCCTCTATAAAAGGTATGTTGATATGCAGCTTCCTGAATATCTCCAAAAATTTGGAGAATTGTTTATCAACCGCCTTCCGCTGTAATCTCTGGGGAAAGGGATCTTTTCTGTATACTCCTTCTCTGGAGTTTTCTCTACTACTGGGCTAGGTTCAACCACCTTCTCTTTTTCTATCTCTGCCATTTTCTCAACTACTGGTCAAGAGATCGCTCCAACTGCTTGCCAACTTCTCAATCAGATCGCTCGACATCGCTCCTGATTTACCTCTCGTGTTGCTTGGCGTACCACTCTTTCTTGTTTGCTGCTTTGCTAGCTGACCCACTTGTGTTTCCAAATTCTTGAACGAGGATCCGCTTCGCTGAATCGAAGTCTGGCGTTGGTAAGTGCTAACACAATGCCACTCGTCGGCTTTTCTTTGGACCGGTGCATTCAATCGCTGAGGATGTTGGGCCGAGTAAAGGTCGCTGATTTTGGTTCTCGCTGGGTTTGACATCGCCTCGTATTGATTCTCGCCGCTCGTCTCTCCATGAGAAATTTGTGTGATTTCTCCACCGGATTATAAGTGTTGGAGTATGGATTGTTTTGTGGCCTTTGATAATTACCACTACCGACACTCACGCCTCCATCGTATATTATCGATCACCAAGGACATCTATCGAATGTATGTGGGCCACCACATCTTTCTCAGCTTTTAGGCATCTGCACCGCATTCATCGATATTGTATGTTCTTTGCTGCCAAAAGGGCCACTGGGCATTCAGGCAAGAATGGCATCTATTTCGTGGACTCCATTTCTCCTCCCACTTGTCGACATCTCTTCGTGACATGGTTGTTGGTGGCCATATCTTCTAATAACTCGCGTGGCCGCGTGGTCGTTTTCCTCATGAATGCCCCACCCGCATTTATGATGGTTCGTTGTCTTGCTCGGCCAGTTATAGAAGATGTGGACCAAGTTCCACAACTCAACGAATGGTGTGGGCATTTTCTCTGCAAGTCTTTGAACCTTTCCCAAGCTTCATATAAGGACTCCATCCGCTGGTAGAAGTTGTTCAACTCCTCTCAATTTTTGCTTTGCATGGGGAAAGAACTTGGCTAGGAATTTCGTGCTACCGTGCCATGTAAAAATCGAATCGGGCAGGAATTCAACCATACTTTTGCTCTATCCTCGGTGAAGGAAAGAGCCTCAACTGACGATCATCGATGCGCCGTTATATCCGAAAGTTGCACATAGCTCCAAGAAATTAGCTACGCGTATGTGATCCTCCGATGGCGATCCTCCAAATTGCATCAGATGTTGTACCATGCTCGTAATCGCGGCTTTATCTCAAAGTTGTTCGCTCTGTGCGGAGCCTAATACACGCTCGTGCTCCATTCACTCTAGCAGCACATAGTCTCCCAAGCTTCTTTCTCGCTCGACTTGAACTCTTTCTCGACATCCATAGGTACTTGCCGAGGTATTCCCGGATTAGGTTGATTTTCACCTAACCCTCTCTCATCATGTCGTTGTTGTTCAATGTCGTCCATCTCTATCAAGGTTGCAATCCGATTCTTTCTTACGCTTACACGTTTTCTCAATCTCTGGATTGAAGGGAACAAGAGTGTCTGCCCCTCTTCTCCTTCGCATAAACTGATTTCCTAAAATAGATCAAAAACAGACAACAAATCACGGCACCCTGATTTTTGAAATAAATAAAAAAAAAACGTGAAAATTAAAAATAAAAAATAAAAACCAAATTAGAAATTAAAAATAGATAAATTTGATATTGTACTATGCCTAATCCCCGGCAACGGCGCCAAAAACTTGATGCGCGAAAAGATGCACACACTTTAACGCAAGTGCACGTTATCGTGACAAGTAATATAGTCCTGGTAAGACCGAATATCGTACACAAGGATTAGGGTTCAAGTACCAACTATCTATCTTTTGGTATCTATTTGGTAAATTGATATTTGATTTTGTTGTTTATAACTAAGAATTATAAAGACTAATTTATCTAATGAGTTTACTTCAGTTGTGATGGGAATAGGGCTTCCATGTCTCCTCAACTATCCGCTTATGTTATTTATTAATGCAACGAATTATGGTCTTCTTCTCTCGGAGCTAGCAGGTTTACAAAATCGTTTTATATTCCCGTTAAAGATATATAAACACTCAACCTCAAAGATTGCACCTTACCTACCTTTCTGATAAGGATAACTCTATGGGAGGATTAAGAACAAAACGTAGTTAACCGCACGCACTACGCAAAATTAGGGTTGTTAAGTCTCATTAACGCTTACATAAATAATTGAGGTATTTTCATCCCCAACCCAAATATGTCTACTACCCAACTTACAAAGATATCACAACCTCCTCCTTTCAAGTTTGATTAGAAATCATATAAGGATAATTAGTTGTCAATTAATTACCAAGCATTCAAAGCAATTATCGATAAATCTCTCAAAGAAGAACAATAACCATAAAGCGCATTAATTCATAACATAAGTTTCTAGTGAATCAACATGGAAAACCCTATAAGAGAATTAGTTCCTAGCCATTGACATGACAAGAACTAATTCAAAGTTCATCATACAAAAACAGAAATAAAAGAAAAGAAAAGGAAAAGAAAGTACTAAATTATGGTCTCCAATCTCCATGCAAGAAAATCTTGTGTTGTGCAAGAAGGAACCCTTAAAATCGCCTAGGGTTCTCCTTTTATAGTCAAAACCGCCTTAACTTTTCCTGCAGGCTGGCCCGTAAAATCGCCAATTAACATGATTTTCCGCGTCGGGCCGCGCCGAACTTCAAGCACTTCGTGATTTGGCGCCGCCGATTCTGCTCGCAGCGCGCGTACTGGAATCTGCGACCTCTCGATGATTAGGCGCCGCGCCTCGCTTCTAATCAGGCTGCGGCCTTTAGCTCTCTTTTCCGCCATTTGGCCATTTTAACCACTTTGACTCAAAAGAAAGAAAAACTATCCTAATACGACACTTATTTGTACAAACAGGGACAAAAGACTAACTAAAACTGACTCAAAAAGTGTGTATAAAATACACCGATCAACAAGCAGAATGCTCTTCTGCGTATATTTTCAATTATATTTGCTCAAATGAATATTACAAATATAATCTCTATTTATAGGTGACTAATTGACTAATTAACCCCTAATGACAAAATATCTAATTAACAACTAACTAACCACATATATATACAATATATATATGTGATATACACTTGCTGTATCTCAACAATATCCAGTTATATTACAGGAGATAATAGAGATTTCCAATGTGACATGGTCAAACAGTACACTAATTTCAGCAGTAGGTGATGATAGCCTGGATTCAAGAAAGAAACCTCCGGTCCAAAAGAACAACACACAACTTGCTCAGCTGTGTCATGTAGCTATCAATCAGCTGACTACTGTCAATACCCATTAAGAAAAATATTACTCCACCAGCAACAGGTTAAAGAAAAGTTAAACGGATATGAACAACCAAACATTGGTATCACTGAAGCAATGAATTAAAGAATCAACAACATAACTCAAATACAATGGAGAAGATGACATCAAACTTATACAGAATTTTTTTTGAAGGAAATAAATAAAAAGAAATATCAAGCCATTTTTGAAGCATTTTTCCGGCTAAGAAAACAAATCAGCTTGAAGAGATTATACAGAAATTCATATCTTGCGTCAGGACGTCAAGAGCTTCCACCAAATCCTTTTTCTTCTACTGAAACCTCTACTTTCTTTTGTCGTCCTACCCATTTCCATTTCCCTCGTCTGTTGGCCTTAGCGACTTGATCCAGACGAATTCAAACATACTCACTTGTTGGATTACTGTATTGGTCAGTGCTGCCATATTCCTGGCTTGCTAATGCCATTATCCTGAACTTTATCATGTCCTCATTGTACTGAGAAGCATCATAATCTGAACTTCCATATGAACTGTATACTGTGCTGTGTCCAGGTCGAATCCCTTCGTTAAGATCGGACAGTGAAACATCTCCTTCCAGAGCTCTGACTACCTGCTCATTTTCAAAAAAATAATGCTGGAATGAATGTCATTGAGGGCAGCCAAAGGTCTCCAAAATCAGATTTTTTATTTCAGACTTTCTGTCTGGGCATCGCCGAATTAGCGGCGCGACTGAGCCTCGGAGGCTTGTTTTCCGTTTGTTTAAGATTATTTCTTTTGTTGTAATCTTTGTTTTTTCTAGTTCTTGTAATAGGAGTTTACTATTTTCCGTTGTATTCATTTTGATAACAACCTCTACCTTGGTAGGTAGAACGGCTGTTTCCGAGAGACACTCGGCTAAACACAGAGCATAAGCACAAGCAAAGCAACATCAACATCAAAAGCAAAGCAAGAGAAACGGTCAAATCCGATCCGAAAAAATTTAAAGCAGTAACTAGCGCATTTCGAAAATGTAACCCGGTATCAAAAGCGAATAAGCTATGATAGCGCATTTCGAAAAAGTAAGCAATAGCTAGCACATGTAAATAAGCTAAACAAAGTACACTAAATGACACATAGCAGCAAAAATTAAACTATAGGGGACTATAATGCAATACTGCGCCTATTAGTATGATAGGTTAAGCGGGCCTACAATAATAACACTATAACTATCAATTTGCAAGCGTACGACTATGCTCGACTACCTACTACCCTTATACCCTAATATGTGTCCTCCACAACCCCCTATCTAAGGTCATGTCCTCAGTAAGTTGCACTTGCACCATATCCCATCTAATCACATCTCCGCAATACTTCTTCGGCCTACTTCTACCCCTCCTGAACTCGTCCATAGTCAACTCTTCACACCTCCGCAATGGAACATTTGTGTCTCATCTGCACATACCCAAACCATCTCAATATCGATTCATGCATCTTATCCTCCACCGAGGCCACTCTCTCTGTATCAGATATCATTATTTCTAATCATATCCCTCTTTGTATGCCCGCACATCCATCTCAGCATCCCCATCTCCATAATTTTCATCTTTGGGATGTGCGAAGTCTTAACTGGCCAACATTCTGCCACATACAACATAGTTGGTCTAACCACCGCCCTATAGAACTTGTCTTGAAGTTTTTGTGGTATCTTTTTGTTGCATAAGACTCCAGATGTGAGCCTCCATTTCATACACTCTGCCCCAATATGATGTGTGACATCATCATCAATCTCTCCATCCCAGCTTCATTTCTTTGGAATGACCTGAGTACCAAGCATCACCTCCAAAATCCGTCTACATTAGGATTACTCGTTAATGGTTGATCAAATTTGATAGATTCGCCCCCGGAAACAAGAAGTTATGGTCCAGGAGGGATAATATCAACCACTTGACGCCTATCCGACGCATCCGTTATGCTTATCTCATATCCCCATTTGTATTTTCGTATGATTTTGCACACCTGGCTCAATGTCGCTCCCGTTACTGAACTTGTACTCCAATTATTCTCTCTTGGTCTTACTCAGTCTGAACCCTTTAGATTCCATAGTTTATCTCCAAACCTCTATCTTAGCATTTACTCCACTTCGCTACGAGTCTCATCAATCAGGTCGTCTGCGAATAGCATACACCATGACACCTCTCATTGAATTTGTCGCGTCAGTCAATCCATCACCAATAAATAAGAATGGGCTAAGAGTTGATCCTTAGTACAGCCCATCATCACTGGACCAAGTCCAGAAATTGGTAAAGCATGTAACACTTAAGAGGAACTGGTCCTTTAGAGAAATAACTAGAGATTGTTTGTAGAAGTTGTTTCACACAGACTTAGAGAAGTGATATAACACTTAAATCTAATTCTACAAGGGACTAGAGTTCAAGATATGAAAATATTATCATAAATTGAACACCTGAAATTAACTTAAAATTAGGAGAAGTTGATTGTGTGCGCGGGAAAAAGAAATTCACATCAAACAAGGATTGATTTTGAGCAATTATCTGAACTAATCCTTGATTTATTTGGAGAAGTAAAGGAGGTTATTTACTCTTATACGTACAAGCTTAAGTACAACCAAAGAGAGAGGCGTCAGAGTGAGACCATAGTCTTGAGGGAATCAACTGCGACAACGAAAGAATATGTTCCTATCAAGTTTTATCTATGATGTTCTTGAGTTATAATAGTTAGGTTCTTGTGGTTTCAATACAAGATCTTGATAACATTCAAAGTTTTTGTAGCAGGTTTTGGTTTATCTCCGAGAAAAACTCCTTTGAACACTTTTTTGAAAAACTATATGATAGATGCTGATGCTTTCTTCTATGCTTGTTGAATATCCTTAAAAAGTTATGTAACTGTCCTATTTATAATTGTATGGAGTAGATAGTGTCAGTGTAAATGAACTCTCTTGCCTCATTTTGATTGATTCACGTAAGTCATGAAGCTTCTTCACAAATGCTATGTGATAAAGTTACTTTTGATTGGCCAAAACATGTCATTTTGGACTTTTGGACACTTATGAATTTTGATTGATTCTTGAATTTGACTAGAATATGTCATGTCATTTGACGACAAATGCTATGTGATAAAGTTACTTTTGATTGGCCAAGACATGTCATTTTGGACTTTTGGACACTTATAAATTTTGATTGATTCTTGAATTTGACTAGAATATGTCATGTCATTTGACGCGTGAAACGAGTTTGAGCCTCAAGATGAAATAATGGATCTTATCTTGATTTTAATAAATTGGACTTATTCAATTGTAAAGTTCAAATTAATTGTTAACCCAAATGAACAATATTTTAATTCAATTTTTATGAGTTTAACCGAATAAAATTTATGTCTACAATTATTTTACAAAATCGTGCATTACATAACTCGACATATACGTGCAAGAAACTTATATATATATGGGTATTCAATCCCCGAGCTACTGAAGGTACATTATATACGTGCAACGCACATGTTGAGAAACTTATATATATATATATATATATATATATATATATATATATATATATATATATATACGGGTATTAAGAATGGGGCACAAAATGACCAATATACACGTTCTGGGTAAATGTTTTTACACTATGATTCATAAATTCTTTGAGTAAAAATAACTTTTTATACTGTACTTTCTCATTCTGTCTCCTAGAATAGAAGGTTTCACACCTCTAATTCTTTTCCTACAATCTCTCCATTGGAAATGCAGAAGTAGAATCGGGAATCTCTCACAATAGATTCACGTCAAAGGAGAAACATCTGATATCGAAACTCTTCTTGAAGAAATTGAGGACCATTTGGTGTTATCCCAAATGCATAATAATTCCAAATGCCACGTTGAGGTATATGTGGATGATCATGAGATCGAGGGAGGCATGCTCTTTGACTCTTTGTTAATAAGGACGAAGCACTTTTACACAAACACAAGAAAAATGCAAAAATTGTTTCAAGAGAACCAGGGTTCACATCTCAGTAACAATAACTATTACATTGATTTTTGCTAAAAAAGAATACCTGATACCTTCATTTTTACACTTCACAAAAGCCAAATTCCTGTACATCCAATATCATTCACTGAGACAATCATGTCATTGCGAAGCTGATTTCTTTTCCAAGCATTCAACTCATCCCAATCGGATATGTGCTTTTATGATCAATATGGAAGCGGGAGTGACATAAGTTAGCTGCGTCATAGTTGAGGGGCTTCCTATTTTTCAAACCACCTTAGCCAATAGAGGTTAGCATCTAAGTCGAGTCTATGTGCTACCTGTGCTTGATAATATGATGAATGCACAGACCACAGAGAGTGAGAACACAGAGATCCAAGTACTCTCAGTGTACATCTCCATGGCATCTGTGAATGAAAAACGTGTTCGGCTTTCAGCCCAATTACGCAGTCGATCTGCCTCTGCAGCATACAGTGCTCTTCCCTGAACATGTATGACAACTAATAATTAGGAACTTACTAAAAACATTTACAAATCAAGAAACTAATAACACTTGAAACTGACGCTTGTACAAGGATGAACATTGACAGATGAGTTAAGTAATATTATCCAATTATTTCCGTAGTGTGGTAATACTTGCTTTTTATCAATTGGTAAGACCAAGGACAAACAACACAAACAAATAATTACATATGTACTCTATGAGATATTAGTACACAAGCTTAACTTGACCATATTCACAGAGAATACCATAAAGCATCAAAGTGTGCCAACACAGAACGTCCCACATGCATCCATACACGTAGTACGTTAATTACCTGATCATCAAACCATCGACCCCGTCTCAACCATGCTGTTACTAAGGCAATTAAGATCCTTGGTGGAGTCAAATAATTGATGGCTCTTCCACTTCCTTTTACAATCCGCATCCTTGGTACTAGTGTTCTAGCAACTGTCTCCGGATGTTCACAAATGATGTTGAACATCTGTCTATTTTGGATAGTTGATCCACTGCAGGAAAGGCTCATCCTTAGTAAACCTAGCTATAAATAATTTGATATGGTAAGAATGAAAATCCAAAAGAAAAGCTTAGTCTAGCCCGTTTGGCCATGAGAATTTCACTTTTTTCCGGAAATCTTTCACTTTCTTTTAAAAAAATTAGCGTTTGGCTATGAAAATTCCAAATACAACTAAACACCTAAAATGTTGTTTTCACTTTTTTCACTTACAATACATTCAAAAAACCAAATATTCTTTGCAAAACTATAACCAAACACAACTCCATCTTCAAACTCCCAACTTCAAAATTCCAAATAAAGTGAAAAATATTTGGTTTTCAGGGCCAAACGCCTACGAAGTTCTGAAAGTTTAAATAGTTGCCTGAAAAGCAGGAAGAGAAAAGCCCAACACTTTCTGTTTTGAAACAACGAAAACTAATGAGTATTATTGTTAACCTTCTCCGTGCCTCCCTTTTACCTCCTTTTTGCAGTTTGCTAGACCAGCTTTGCATTTTCCTTCTTAAACTTCTCTTTTAGTTGTTGAGGGAGGACAAAAGGGGAGGGAAATGAAGAGGTATGAGGGCTCTAGCTTGTAGGTATTGGAGGAGATTGAGTATAAAAAGGAGACCACTAAATTAGGCTCCAGTTTCACCGTGGTAGCAGGATTAGAAAAAGTGGTCACAATCGATTACTAGAACAAAATAAAAGTTGAAACTTTTCATCTACCCATAAGCACCAGAAACGAGAAGCATCCCAAAGGTGAGAATCTCTGGTCTAATACTTCAGTAGGCCACTGAATGGTGTGGATAACTAGTCCTAGTGAAAGCGATTCAAAACACATTTGAGTGCAAAGATCTGATGATCTTCCTCACATACCTCAGCAGAAGGTCAGTTAGGACCATGCCTGGAGAGGCCGTATGCACTCCAACTTTTGACCGCTTGCACTCCTTCAGTAGGGATGATTGAAGCTGCCTGAGACCACATTTTGTTGACCCATAGCTGCAGAACAGTGAAGATGATATCACCATATCAATATTCATCACAAGAAGTATTAGATGAATACATGGTAAAGATCTGCTATTCACAATAGATAACCTAGTACTCCAACCACAGCAATCAACTTACACAGCTGTTAGAGGGGTGCTAGATCCTCCAGAACCTGCACCATCCATGTTAAAGACATGTCCACCTTTGCTTTGGGTTTTCATGATTTGGATGGCTTCTTTAGTGCATAGTATAGAACCAATCAGGTTTGTGGAGACAATCTGTATAAAATGATTTTGGTAAACAACGAGCCATAAATAATTACTGGTTCATTAGGTGACCCAGCATGCAAGTACAGTAGTTGATTACATGCACATATAAAGTTTAACTTGAAGACTCAACAAGTATGAACAATTGCCATGCATGAGGAGATGGGGAAATTGTCTAGTAGTAGTTATCAGGAAAAAACAAGACATGGGATATATTGATGGATAATTACAGGAAAACAAATAGTCAAATGAGTGACTTATGTTTGTAATAATATGTTTGTAATAATATGTATGTGTTCTGGTCATATAAACTATATGTACATATCGGGGGAAGGGGGAACATAATTTGTAATTTCTACTAGTGATTTGTTAGAAAACGTACAGTGCAAACACCACCCCACCTTCCACAAGACACACACATAGAGAGAGAGAGAGGGGGAGAGAGAGAGTAGAGAGTGAAGCTTTGTCTTGTCAATTTAATATACCCCACTCTAATGTCGATGACTTGCGCATTAACGATCAATCTGCTATGACATATGCATTCTCAAAAACAAAGTTTTTTGCTAGAATCTAGAAATGGTAGAAGTTGTAAAGCATCAAGATAAACGTATGAAGATTGTCCACAAGATGCATACCTCTTGAATATCATTGTCGGTAAACTGCAGCAAGGGTCGAAAACCTTTGTTTGTTCCAGCGTTGTTTACCTATACAAAAATCAATCTTTAGAAGCATGAAAACGGAACAAACCAGGAAAGTTTTTCTTTTCCCTCACAAGTCCTCTGAGATGGCGACGACAATATATGTACTGTCAAGAAAAACGAATGTAAACAAAAGAAAATTACTAACCCAAATGTCAATGTAACCAAGTTCATCTGCAGCAAACTTGCCCAGCTTTCTAACATCAACAGGTTCAGAGACGTCACAAGCCATACCAACCACTTTTGCATGTGCCAATTTTTTTCCAGCCGACCCAGTGGCAGCATTCACAGCTTGCTTCAGATTTTCCTCAAGCTCCTTGATAGTCAAATCGACAGATTCAGGTCTGTCTTCAGGAAACATACATTAACAAGAGATCCTAAACTACAAGTAGACCAAATAAGTGGATTTCATAATCTCAGAAATTACCTGCGAGAGGTAACAATTACACGGTCTCCAGAAAGTAAAAATTCGCGTGCAAGAGCTTTCCCTAGTCCTCTTGTACTGCACCAAACAATAATTAGGTACTTACATTAAAACACCATCTTCCGAGTCCAAATTGATATACCTAAAATATATCTCTCTTTATCGTAAAATTCACGAGGAGGAAAACACTTCTCCGGAAGAGAGAACTTCCATTGATGAAAAGAGAAACCAGTTGAATGACACTTAAATTTGAAAGTTTAAATATAAAAATGCATTTTCAACAAAGTAATTGTTAAAGATGAGGAAGATGAGTTTCTATTTCTACTGTCCAGGAATGCTCTAGCAAGACTACATTGTACCCTTCGAAATTCAACAAAATTTTGAAGAGCAGATGATTAAACAAGCATAAAATATTTAGCAAGTGTGCAATACAATCAAGTTGTCTTTAGTGCAAAATGAAGCTCTGACTTTGAATAATATAGTAAAGTGTTATACCTTCCTGTTATAAGGACATTACGTGGGCCAGCTCGAGCAACTTCATCCAAAACCAAATTGGATCCTATCATAGTCCCAATAATAATTCCTCCAAGCCAGCTATACCATATCAACTCATTCATCTGGCTATCTCCACCTGTAACATTCACAATTAGAGTATGCCCTTTTACAGTTACATCTATGTTGGATGTAATCAACGCCTTGAACTTTCACAAGTTCACGACTTTAATTTGGTCCAATGAATTTGCTAACCTGACAGCTGAAATCCAACAAACATGACAACACCCGTGCTCATCATCGTGATAATATATCTTCCAACATATAACGCCAACTGCAAAAATCAAACAGAGAATCGACATCAAGGCATAAGAGGAACATAAGACTCCATTAACAACAAACCTTAAAAGATTATCTTCCTTTATCAATCAAGACCTTCTCATTTAAAAGGTTGAAATACAAACTTGTATATCCAAGAAAACATTATGAATTGGCCAAAGGAAAAAAGAAAAAAAGAAAAAGCATTTCACAAGTGCCACATTTATCTAACGTATATCCAAAATCAGATTAATAACCGTCCTAGTAATAAAACTCAAGTTTCTTCGTCAATAAAATTGCATAGTTCTGTGCATGGTAAATATGAGAAATAATTATGTAAAAAAATAAATAGAACTTAGATCGTTTTTAAGGCAACATAAATCATCATTACAAGGATGGAGTCCAACGTAACTCTAAAATGCCAGAAGAACTAAAATGCCATTGATCCCTTAATCCATGATTTTTAGATGTAATAGCACAGAAATGTCTCTTCTTTTCTTTTTTTTAAGAATCGCTGAATCTCAGTGGATCGTGGATCGTGGCAGCACAAAAATGTCCATTTTGCGACTCTGACTACGTTTTTTCATAGCCTACAGTATTAATAATGTGAGTTGTAATTGCAGTAATGGAAATGGAAATAAGAAATAACTACTATAAGGATTTGTTGAGTCGGGTGTTAACACCCTGTCCTGTCTTTAAGACAATATTATCTTGTATTAATTCTTTAACGGCTATTGACAACTTGGAGCAACAAACAATTGAACAAAAGATAGCTCAAGTGTTTACTTAAAAGAATAATTAGCAAGAGAAGAAGAAGTTTCAGATCTCAAGTGTCTTTGAATTGAGCTTAGAGTCTCAATTTATAGTGTGATGAAGATGACTTCTCATCTAGCCAAGTAATGGCCATGTAATGACACTTAATATGGGGTTATTTGGCTGAATTCATGTGGGAAATAATGGGGGTTTAATGCTCGAAAATAAGCCCAAGAGTCATGTCTTTTCGTCTCCCGTCGTGCTCACTCGTGCTCACTGGACCCGAAGCGCCTTGATGGACAGTAGCTATTGGAATCAAAGCGCCGCGACGCCTAAATTCCAGGCTAGACGGTATCAAACCACGGGACAGGAAAAAAGAGCTGCTTTCAAAGAATCTATCCCCAGGGGCTTGAGAAAGGAACATTCCTCGCAAAACCAGTAAATCGACTACAACAGCAGAAAAAACCAGTGAATTGCCGCGGCGCTCCGAGGCTCCGCGGCATTTTCCGACTCGTTTCATCTTTTACACATCGTACACTTATTCCTTCATTTACCAACGTGAAATCATTGTCATTTGGCCAATAACCGTCTTATCATTTCATGTCTCAAACATTTTGTATACGTACCAATATCTCTTTCACTAAGAAAATTTACAACCATTGGTACAATGAGGGCACGTGTGTGGAAACAAAATTTCTGACGTGCGCCCAACTGTTCGAGTCATAAATAATCTCACGCCCCTCTTGAAAGAGATTTTGGCGCACACACATGGTGTCTTTCTAGCAATCTTTCAGCGAATTGACGTTGCATCTGGAAAGGTAGTCGTGACTTTGAACCTTCCCTAGTAGAATATCATCGGATTTACTTACTACGCGGTAAACGCGATGTCTTGAACCGTCAGTGTTTAGTGTAAGTCAAGACAATGGTATCAACACAACACCTCTTCTTACTCTGTTCTTCTTGTTTTGTCCGTTGTGGTCATGGACACTTCTTGGACGCACTTAAATAGGTGGTCTCCTACTACACCCAACTTTACTAGGAACCATTAAAAGTTTTCTCAAATCTAACCTCAACTGCTGAGGATCATTAAAGGTTTTGGAAACTTAACATTTACTCACTCTGCAGATAGCACTTAATGTCTATCACGGGAACAACCTTGGATTCATATTTCTATATAGAAATCATTATCCGAAGTGCTCTTGCTTCCACCGAAGCGTGAAGCGTTCAACTGAACTTTTACGACTTAATTTTCCCATTGGATCTCCAGTTAGGTTGGGTGTGTACGGTATTTAGGCCCATTCCTCTAGACAAGAAGACTGTCTGATCTCTGGGTATGCCCTTCGTCAAGGGATCTGCAATATTTTTTTTTGATTTTATATAATCGATGGAAATACTCGTGGTGATCAGCTGTCTAACGGTCTTATGTCTATATGACGAGATTTGCCGTTGTACATCGATGTGTCTTTCCTAGAGCCGACTGACTGTCGCAGTGGATCATTACAGAAGGTACGGGTTTATCCCAACATGGATATCCTCTAAAAAGTCATGAACCCACTCAGCTTCTTCTCCTGCTTTGTCTAAAGCGATAAACTCTGATTCCATCGTGAATCGGGAGATGCAAGTTTGCTTAGAGGATTTCCAAGACAAAACCCCGCCACCAATTGTAAATATATACCCACTGGTGGACTTGGTATTCTCTATATCAGATATCCAGTTTGCATCACTGTACCCCTATAATACAGCTGGATATCTCGAATAATGCAACCCTTAAGCTAGCGTGTATTTCAGGTATCGTAGTACCCGATTTAACGTTTTCCAGTGATCATCACTCGGATTACGGGTGAAACCTAGCCAACTTGTTGACTGCATAAGTCATATCAGGTCGAGTGCAGTTTGTGATATACATCAAACTACCAATCACCTGCGCATACCGCTCCTGGCGTACGGGCGCACCACCATGATGTTTATCAATCTTTTGATTTATATCCAATGGTGTCGTTATCAACGAACTGTCGAACATCTCAAACTTCTTCAACACATCCTCGATGTAGTGGGATTGAGATAAGTCCGTCAGATGTGTTAGAGATCTTGATCCCTAAGATGACATCTGCAACACACATATCCTTCATGTCAAAACATTGTTTCAACATGTTCTTAGTCTCTAGGATTATCCTAGGACTGCTCCCTATCTATAATCAACATGTCGTCTACGTAAAGGCAGATCATGACGAACGAGTTGGCATTTTCTTTCGTGTAAACACATTTGTCACACTCATTAATGGCGAACCCTTTTTATAATAAGGTATTATCAAATTTCTCGTGTCATTGCTTTGAAGCCTGTTTCAGCGAGATTTGACAAGCCGACAGACTTTTTTTCTCTTGTCCAGGAACCACATACCCCTCAGGTTGGTCCATATAGATTTTTTCTTCCAAATCACCATTTAGGAAGGCTGTCTTGACATTCATTTGATGTATTTCAAGATCCCGCAAAGCGGCGATAGCTATGAGCCTATGAACATACGTATGGATGTCATCCTAGACACCGGAGAATAGGTGTCAAAGTAATCAAGGCCATCCTTTTGTCGATAGCCCTTGACTACCAACCTGGCCTTGTACTTATCTATAGATCCATCCGCTTTCAACTTCCGTTTGAGAATCCATTTACACCCCAACGGTTTGTTTTCCGGAGGAAGATCAACAACTCCCAGGTATGGTTGTATGGGGACTCTATCTCACTCTCTATAGCTTCTTTCCAGAGCGGAGCTTCTGGAGTTGACAATGCTTCCGCAATTGTCCGTGGTTCTTCATGAACCATATAAGCTACAAAGTCCGGACCATAGGACTTATCTATCCTGTCCCTTTTGCTTCTTCTCGGTTCCATCTCTGAACCCTCCAAGTCATGAGAATTTGGAATGCTTGATTTCGGATAGTCAGCCACTTCAGAGTTCACTAGATCTGAACCGCTCAAATCCGGGCAGTCACTGACTCCTGGATCCTGAGAGTTTTGTTCATAACTTCGTTTGTGAGAGGTTATGTCTCTTTCCTTCCTAGGAAACGAGTCTTCACAGAACCTAGGAAACGAGTCTTCAAAGAACCTGGCATTCCTTTTCCATGATCGTACTCACATGAACGTCCGGTACACATGACTTATGCACTAGGAAGCGATAAGCACTACTGTTCAGAGTTCACTAGATCTGAACCGCTCAAATCCGGGCAGTCACTGACTCCTGGATCCTGAGAGTTTTGTTCATAACTTCATTTGTGAGAGGTTATGTCTCTTTTCTTCCTAGGAAACGAGTCTTCACAGAACCTAGGAAACGAGTCTTCAAAGAACCTGACATTCTTTTTCCATGATCGTACTCACATGAACGTCCGGTACACATGACTTATGCACTAGGAAGCGATAAGCACTCTTCGCTCGAGTTCACTAGATCCGAACGCCAAATCCGGCGATCGACTCGTGATGAGAGTTTTGTTCATAACTTCGTTTGTGAGAGATTATGTCTCTTTCCTTCCTAGGAAACGAGTCTTCAAAGGCATTCCTTTCCCATGATCGTACCCACATGAACGTTCGGTACACATGACTTATGCACTAGGAAGCGATAAGCTATTTGCATATCCGATGAATATGCAGTCTACAGCCTTAGGTCCAATTTTGACCTGCTTTGGCTTAGGTATTTCAACCTTTGCTAGACAACCCCATACTTTAAAGTATTTGTAGTCGGATTTCTTTTCTTTCCATAGCTCGTATGGAGTCTTGTCCTTACCCTTATGTGGGACCCTGTTAATAATCTTACAAGCGGTAAGGACAAATTCTCCCCACATGGGTTGGGGAAGGCCTGAATTGATGAGCAAAGCATTCATCATTTCCTTTAACGTACGGTTCTTGCGTTCAGCAAGACCGTTTGATTGAGGTGAGTAAGGAGTCGTCTTTTGATGAACAATACCCGATTGGACACAATATTCTTCAAAAGGCGCTACATATTCTCCCCCTCTATCACTACGGATTGATTTAATCCGTCCATTTAGTTGGTTCTCAACTTCTGCTTTGAAGCGTTTGAATGCTTTAAAGGCTTACTCTTTACTTTATAGTAAATAAATGTAACAATACCTTGTGCTATCATCTATGAAGGTCACAAAGTACTTGTTCCCCCTCTAGTTTGAGCGAACTTCAAATCACATATATCGGTGTGTATGAGTTCTAGAGGAGCGGTTTTCCTTTCGACGGATCTAAAGGTACTGTTTTTAAGTTTTGCCTCTACGCACACCTCACACTTTTGAGGGTTTACGTCGATAGACGGCAACACTCCAACTTTACCAATCTTTGGATAGACTGATAGTTTACATGTCCTAATTTATGATGTCATAAATTAGAAGACTCAAAAAAATAAGTAGAAGACTCAATTTTATGAATAATAGGAGGATGAAACATTAACTTTAAAGAGGCCTTCACAGATGAAACCCCTTCCTACAAATATTCCATTTTTAGTGATTACAAATTTGTTGACCTCAAACACTAGCCTAAAACCAGCATTCACCAACATAGGTCCAGAAATTAAATTTCTTCGAATTTCTGGGACATGCATCACCTCCTTCAGAGTAAGCTCCTTTCCGGAAGTCATCTTCAGCACCTTTGAAGATGTGTTGTTGCCTATGAACAACTTCTTATCTGTGACTGGTGTATATGTGGAGAAAGCGTCTTTGTTGGAACATATGTGACGGGTAGCACCCGTGTCCATCCACCACTGCATTGGATTCTCGTTAGCTTCAAGAACCACCGCCGAAAACTCCTCAATCATATCGTCTACGAGCGTATCTTCGACGATGTTAGACTTAGCCTTGCCCTTGGCCTTATTCTCATTCTTGAGTTTGCGGCAGTCCTTGACCATGTGAACAGGTTTATCGCATTAATGGCAAGTCCCTTTAAACTTTTCAGTTGTTGGGCCCCTTACCGTCCTTCTGGAATTTTCGCTTCTTGCTTGAACTCCTTTTGGCTTCCGCCAAGTTCGCCTTGGCCTCAGTGGGTAGTTTCCCTTTTGGCATGACCTTCTTATTATCCTCCTGAATCTGGAGTTTGATAATAAGTTCCTCTAAGGTCATCTCTTTCGTTTTGAGTTTTAGGTAACTCATGAATGAGACTCATTCCATGAAGGAGGTAACTTCTCAATCAACGAGGCAACCAACCAAGAATTGCTCGTTAGGCTTCAATCCTTCCAAATTCAGGTGATGTAAAACCATTTGAAATTCCTGAACTTAGAATGCCACTGTTTTGTTAATCACCATTTGAAATTTGAGAAATTTTCCAACGATGAACTTTTTAGTTCCCGCATCTTGTGTGTTGTATTTCTTCTGAAGTTTATCCCACAACTTTTTGGCAGTGCCAACGGTGCAGTATACCGTGTAAAGAGGATCAGACAAACAATTCAAGATATAGTTCCGACAAAGGAACTCACTATGACTCCAAGCATCTTGAGTCATCTTCATGCCATTAATGACATGGATATCTTGGCCCCCTCCCGCCGTTTCATTAGGCTAAGGGTCCACTTCATCTCCAACTTTTCGAGAATCTTCGATTAGGAAACGAGACCGTCAGGAAGAACATCTTTTGCTGCCATCTTTTAAAATTTACGCTCATGAATTTCTCAGGGCGTTCATGATGAAAGCCAGCGAATAGTGGAACGGGAGCGTTCCCATGAGCAATGGCAAAGGCGCCAGAACGCCGAGCAAAGAGCTGGGTTGCAATCGTCAGGCGAGCGTGAGGATCCACTCGACATAAAAAGGCGTCGTTACGAAGTTCTTCCGCTCTAATCTTCGAAAAGAAATTTTGATTGAAACTATTCATAAAAAAAACATCCAGTGGTTGGAACAGCTCGCAAAATCCAACCACTTCACCTACTTCATTGCCCCCAACCGTTGGGATTGCCTTGAGCAGTGGCGGATGTTTCAGTGGTGAATCCAGTCATGTTGTTGTTGCTAACAGCGGATATTGTCTTAAGATTGTGAGTTGTAATTGCGGTTACAAGAAAATGAGAAAGAAGCAACAAGAACAAGAGTTACAATCTGAAAATGGAAACAAGAAACAACTACTACAAGGATTTGCTGAGTCGGGTGTTAGCACATTGTCCTTAAGACAATATTGCCTCGTATTAATCCTTTAACGGCTATTGATAACTTGTCTCCTAAGATAAAACAGCAACAAACAATTGAACAAGGATAACTCAAGTGTTTACTAAAAAGAAGAACCTTTTGAGTGTATGAAAGATAGCAAGAGAAGAAGAAGTTTCAGATTTCAAGTGTCTTTGAATTGAGCTTAGAGTCTCAATTTATAGTGTGATGAAGATGACTTCCCATCTAGCCAAGTAATGGCCTTGAATGACCATGTAATGACACTCAATATGGGATCACAATTCAGCCAAATAATGGTTGAATTCATGTGGAAAATAATGGAGGTTTAATGCTCTAAAACCAGCCCAAGAGTCATGTATTTTTGTCTCTCGTCGTGCTCACCGAGCGCCGCTTCTTCGGGTAGCCATGCGCTGATGGACAAGAGCCATCGGAATGGAAGCTCGCCGCCTTCTGCGCCTAAATTCCAAAGAGCCTCGTGAATTTTTCACGCCACAGCGCCGCAGCCTCTACTCGTGGCGTCGCCTCGACGCGAGGCGTCGCGGCCCTTCGAGGCTCCGCGGCGTTTTCCGATTCGTTTCATCTTTTACAAATCGTACACTTCTTTTTTCATTTATCAATGTGAAACCATTGTCATTTGACCAAAAATCGTCTATCATTTCATGTCTCACACATTTTGTATACGTACCAATATCTCTTTCACTAAGGACAATGGCGGATATTATAAGGGGTGGGAGGGGGCCACGGCCCCCTCATTTTTTTTTTTTTTTTTTTTATATATATCTCAAAATACACTATTTTATATAACTCAATTTTTTTTGCCCTCAATCACAAACTCTAGCCTCCTTCTTCACTCTCTATGTGGTTCATACTTCAACTCCAAATCTTCTTCTTTATATCAATGTAAGTTGATACATAACTGAATTTTTTGTGTAGATTGATTAAGCTCACTTTTTAATTGTACTCTTCTTGAGATTTTTTTTAGTTCAAATTTTATAATTTCCATGATCTTATATCAATGTAAGTTCCTTCTTGTATAGACTTCTCGCCGGAGTTAGGTTCTCGCTAGTCTTTGGTATCGCCAGAGTCAATGGCCATGGATTCTTGAAATTTCAACCAAATAAAGTTCATTTTTTTCCTAAAAAAGAACCAAAATATCAAATGGGTAATTCATGATTTGTGGGGGAAAAAGGAAAAATATGAGAAGGGTCGTTCAAGATTTGCGAAAAAAGGAAAAGGAAAGACCAAAAAAATCAATAGGGTTAGTTGAAAGTAAGCTTAATAATGTATTTTAGGAGAAATTTGTATTGAAATATGGTGGGTTGTGTAGTTTGGAGATGTTGATGTTATTTTTTAGAGTTATTTTTAGGTGAATGATTGTGTACAGAGGTGTATCTTGTATGTATAACTTAAGACAAAATAAGAGATTTTATATTCAGTTTATGTTCTTATCCAGTTTGCTCGTAGAAAACAGATTAATGCTTTAACAAATTAACTATTCTTTTATGTTTGTTTCTTTGATAATTGATTTAGATTTATTTTAGGAGTGGTAGTTGGTAGTCCTATGTAGCACGGACACGTGAGAGGTGTCCGATAGGACACGGAAACGACAATTTTGAAAAATAGAGGACACGACACGGCAGGGACACGACTATAAAAATAAATTAAAAAATATTTTTTTATATATATAATATAATATATAAAATACTAAAATTAATATTATTAAAGCTTCACATTCATAAATAAATTATAAATTTAATTTAAATTTGTTATATACCAAATAACCAAAATACCAAATTAAAGATGTACCAAATTAACAAGAAACATTCATAACAAATTGACAATCAATCAAATATTCAATACATAATTCATAAGACCATAGTCCATAAACTAATACATAAGTATGTCCCAAGACCCAAATTCAAATAAATATAAATTTACTTAAAATAAATCAAATAAAATTAAAACTAAACTTTTTCTAAAAAAAAAAAAAAAAATTGTCCCTGTCGTGTCCCCCTTTCCCGTGTCCCCTGCTTGTCCCCCGCGTGTCCCTGCCGTGTCCGAATTTATTTTTTATTTTTTGATGGGCCCACTCAGAGGCGTTTCGGGTCCGAAATGAGGTGTCTGACACGGACACCTCACCCTAAATGAGGTGTCCGTGCTTTGTAGGTTGGTACGATGGTCCAACCTAAAAAAATTTGATTCAATTCGTTGGCTCACGTTTCAAGCTTGTGCTTTTAGAGGTCATGATGAATCACTAGGATAAAAAAATAGAGGTAACTTTCTTGAAATTATCTCTCTTATTATTTTGGACAAGATCCGCCACCGCCCCCTTAATATTTTGGGTAAGATCCGCCATTGACTAAGAAAATTTACGACCCTTGATACATACAATGTGGGCACGTGTGTGTACACTAGGTTTCCGATGTGCGGCCCCCAATAATTCGAATCATAAATAATAGAATTAACTTAATAAATTTCCAACAAATAACCCCTTTGATAACTTCATTCTTTTTCAAGTGAAAAACGGGGGACAAAAGTAACAGTTAGAGCACAAAAATTATTAGCCAGAAAATAGATGCCTAAAGATACATATGCAGAAACCAAATGTAATTGATGTGTGTGTGACTTACCAAGAATAATCTCTCCTCCAACTTCTCTATAGCTTCTCTATACTTATTTTCAGTTCTCAAACTTGGCTTTGAACAACTCCACACAGCAGACCTAATAACTCCAACCAATTTGTTCACGGGTTCCTTTACCTTCACATATTCATCCACATCCTCAGACTTAAAGCTCATGCAAGGTTGTACAACAATTCTACGACCACCCTTTACAATCAAAGGGTCCCACATAGTCACAACATTCCTGGGCGGCGATAGGTGTCCGCTACCGCGGTTGTAGTAGTGGTGACACTCTAGCGTTGACACGTGTACCTTCGCCACCATGTCCATTTATTTATCACATAAAATGTGCACTTTTTCTTTCTCTTTTGTTACAAAGGTTTGTATGATTTCATGAAATACGTATCGAAATTTGGATTGTGTAACGTTTGAATTTTGATTATAAAGATCAAAAGCCAAAGCAAAGAGGCTAAAGAAAAAAAATGTGTGATGACCACACGTTAAAGCTACTCTTTATCTACACGTTTGAACTGCTACGTGGCATTGTGGGTCTGAAGTTACGTGTCTCCTTTATCATCGAGTACAAATATGAAATATCTCATTGTGACTGCTCACTTGTCTATATTTTCTTTTTTAATTTCAAAAATAGAAAATGTCAATTTTCTTAAAATAAAATTCGTATATATTCTTTCTTTCACATATTACAACTCTTTCCTCTTGATGTCCCAAAATCTTTTCACATTCAGAAATGGTTAGTTTTATTTTAAAACTATCTTTTAGTAAACTTATTAACGGTATGGAACACCTTAATAATGCTGACAAATAATCAAAATCATTTATATAAAAATACTTTTTTCTGTTTTGAGTTAAAATAGATTTTATGCTATTATAAATAAGAATGTTGCTAGTTAAATTTCATAACAAGAGATAGTGTGGATATTGTAGAGAGCATTGATGGATTTCTAGCATTTTCAGGTGAAAGATTTGGGCTCCTTGAAGTATTTTATGGGAGTTCAAGTTTCTAGGGGTTCTATAGGGATATTTATATGTGTAAACGTGTATAGACCACAATATAAAATTTCTACTTATAATTAGAATATATTTCATATATTGTGTAAATATAATTATGGTAATTTTAGGATTTCTGTTGTAATTAGGACTAGGATTCCTATTGTATAAGAGATAAATATTGTACACTATATATATTGATATTAATGAGAAAGACTTTTCAAGGGAGATTAATATTGTACACTATATATATTGATATTAATGAGAAAGACTTTTCAAGGGAGATTAATATCATCTTACAAGGTATCAGAGCCAAAACTAAAGAACCCTAAAAAAAATTCTCAGCCGCCGGCACCACCCCTCGGAATTTCGCCGCGACTCTTTCTTAAAAAATACTGGTTTATTCTTCTTCATTCCTCTCTTCTCTAAATGGATCCTCTTGCATCTCCCACACTTTTTGATGCTTCCGCTTCCACAACCCATCACCATCTTTTCATCTGGCTTTCGCCGTTACAAACATCGAGAATTACATCCCTCTCATTCTTGATCAGGAAGATGGTCAATACTGGTCGTGGGTCGAACTCTTTAAAATTCATTCATGTGTTTACCACGTGCTTGATCACATCGATGATTCTGTTCCACGACCCCGGATATCGATGACACAACATGGTGTCGTCTTGATGTCGTGGTTAAACAAAGAATATATGACACTATATCCAAAGATTTCTTTCTCACTATCATGAAATTCGATGCCTCAGCCCGCGACTTGTGGATTCATTTGGAGGAAATATTCAACAAACACACACGCGCTGTGTATTTGGAGGAACAATTCAACAACACACGTCTTGATAATTTCTCCAATATGACTCAGTACTGCAAAACAGTTAAAACTTGTGGCGGATCAACTATCCCACATCGGCACGCCTATCTCGAAAACTAAAATGGTGTTACAATTAATTACAGACTTTCCGAAAGGCGAATATGATACTTTGGGCACCATGATTCAACAGGTGGATCCGTTATCTAGTTTTAACAAAGCTCGCTCGCAGGTGTTGCTCGAAGAAACATGTCGTGCTAAGCAGGATGAGCACAATCAGAAGGCGTTAGTTGTCGAAACGCAACACCAAAATCAAATTCTTGCCGGCCAAATACCGTCGGAAATTTCCAACTGCGGCAGAGGTGGCAAGGGTCGCGGCGGCAGAGGAGGTCGTGGTCTTGGCAAGGGTCGTGGCCAACAGTAGCAACCACTGCCCGGTTCCCAAGTCGGTTGGCGGCGCCATCAGCCCAAGATAATGTCGCGGCCAAGGGCGCTTTCGATCAAAGAACAACCCCACAACCCGTATGCTAAAAAAGGGTTACTGGTCCACTCCACCGCCACCTCAAGACAGCAGAAGCCCACTTTATGCAAGGTCACCCAGCACTCGCACTCCAAAGAACCGGACAACACTTGGTACATGGACTCGGGCGCCACGTCTCATCTCACCCGGTCTGCATGTAATATTCCCAAACTACTTCGTTTAAAGCATCCTCAATATATTATCATTGACAATGGCCACCGCATTCCAATACAGAGCTATGGTACATCCTACACACAACCACCTCATCCACCATTTTCCCTTAAAAATGTCCTATATGCCCCTCAAATAATTAAAAACCTAATTTATGTCCGCAAATTTACTCGTAATAATTCTGTCTCTGTTGAATTTGACCCTTTCGGTTTCACTGTAAAGGATTTTCATACGGGGACACTTCTTACGAGATGCAATAGCATGTGAGATCTCTATCCATTCTCATCCAACTCCACTGCCAGATCTTGCTCTCCCGTCTCTCTAGTAGCTATCTCTCCATCCACGTGGCATAATAGGATTGGTCATCCAGGAGCCCCGATTTTTAATTTTTTTAGAGGCAATAATCTTATTCCATGCCATAATGGAAAACTAGCCCAACACTGTGTCTCTTGTTCTTTAGGCAAACATACTCGTCTTCCGTTTAAATCATCTACTAGTGTTACTTTTGCACCTTTTGATATTATAAATGCCGATTTATAGACATCTCATATCCCCAGTTTCCTCGGTCATAAATATTATCTTGTGTTGCTAGATGATTGTTATCACAATAATTGGGTCTTTCCTCTTAAATTCAAATCGGAAGTGTTTGCCAAATTTCTTGAGTTTCGCACATTTATCCAAACACAGTTTGAAAAAGGTATAAAAAAATTCATTGTGATAACAGTCGTGAATCAATAACTCCACCTTTCACCGATTTTGTACAAATAATGACATGGTTTTTCGATTCTCCTGTCCTCACACCTCCCCATAAAATGGTAAAGTTGAACGAATCATTCGCATCATTAACAATATGATTCGTACTCTATTGATTAATGTCTCTCTTCCTCCGTCATTCTGGATATATGCCGCAAAAATGTCAGAATACATTCTAAATATTCTCCCGACAAGTACCCTTCACAATATGACTCCCACTGAAATCCTCTACCGTAGAATTCCTTTTTACGATCATTTAAGGATATTCAGTTGTCTATGTTATCTCAACCTTGCCTCCATCGCTCCTCACAAACTAGCCCCTGACCACGCCACGATCTCAGAGCCTCCCACGAACCATGCGGTTATCTATGCTACATCATTCCACTCATCAAATCCACATTTCTTGTCACGTCACGTTCGACGAAACCATATTCCCGTTTTCGAATCCTCAGAAATTCCAAAAACCGGATTACTCATTTCTTGACGAGTCTACCATTTCCCCCATTATTTTCAGTCAACTCCGGTCACCACCATCGTCAGCGTCGTAGCCTATGGATGAGGCGCCGTGGCGCCACCCTTCTAGTGACCAAACTGATTTCTCATCGTTGTCAGTGCTGCGGTGTCTCGGCTCCAATAGCAAAAATCCTCTCACACCGCTGCCGGTCGACCATCATTGATGAATCCGCGTGCCTCAGCCTTCGAGCTATCAGACTCGGCGCCGCGCCTATATCGCAAGATCGCGGCGCCTCCAACAGATTTTCCACCACCATCTCCATACCCGACCATACCCTCTGTCTCGGATCCTACCACTCAGCCGCTGCAGCCACCCACTGTCCCCACTCACAAAATGGAAATTCGTGCCAAACATGGAATTTTCAAACCCAAAGTCCAATTTAACTTGTATGTTCAAAACCATCTCTCTAATTTCAAAAAACCCCAAATTGGCCAAATAAGACCCGAATTAGAATGCGGTTATGTATGAGGAATTTAATGTTTTAATTAAGCAGAACACGTGGGATCTAGTACCTAGACCTGAGGGGGTAAATGTGATCCATTGTATGTGGCTTTTTCGTCACAAATTCAGAGACAATGGAGATCTTGAGAGGTATAAGGCACGACTTGTGGCTAATGGCACAAACCAGTAGGAGGGCATTGATTGTGCTGAGACATTCAGCCCGGTTGTCAAACCGGCTACCATTCGCACTGTTCTGAGCATATCCATGGGCAAACACTGGCCGATACATCAACTTGATGTGAAAAATGCATTTTTACATGGGGACCTGAAAGAAACAGTCTCCGCCTGGATTCGTCCATCATGTTATCCCTCACTATATGTGTTATCTCCGTAAGTCACTCTATGGCATGAAACAGGCCTCCCGTGCGTGGTATGATCATTTTTCCAGATATATTATGCAGATTGAGTTTGTATGCAGCAGAAGTGATAATTCCTTGTTCATTTTTCATCGAGGTAGTAGCATTGCTTACTTACTACTGTATGTGGATGACATTATTGTTACTGCCTCATCCGATGGGTTGAAAATGAGATTATTGCTTTACTTAAGACCGAATTTGCAATGACTGATTTGGGCAAGCTGGGTTACTTCTTGGGGATATCAGTGATCAGGTTTGTCAACCACATGTTCTTGAGTCAACGTAAGTATGCAGAGGAGATTGTGTACAGGGCTTAGATGGTGAATTGCAAAATCATGCCTACTCCAGTTGATTCAAAATCCAAGCTCAGTGTTATGGATGGTGCTCCAGTATTCGATCCTACTCTTTATAGGAGTCTTGCAGGTGCACTTCAGTATCTCACATTTACCAGGCCAGATATTACTTATGTTGTTCAGCATGTATGTCTATTTATGCATGCCCCAGAGAGTCTCACTTTTCTGCCCTTAAGCGTATCATCTGATACATTAAGGGCACATTTGATCATGGTTTTCACATATATCCATATGCGTCAAACAAGTTGCTCTCTTATACGGATGCAGATTGGCCAGGGTGTACGGACACGCAACGCTCCACCTCCGGCTTTTGTGTTTTTGGGGGGATAATCTGGTTTCATGGTCTGCCAAGCGATATGCCATCCTATCTCGTTCCAGTGCCAAGACTGAGTACAGAGGCGTTGCAAATGTGAGAGCTGAGGTTTGTTGGCTCAGAATTTACTGTTAGAGCTTCAGTGTCCTTTGCGTCAGACATATATTGTGTACTGTGATAACATCTCTGAGATCTATCTTTCTCACAATACGGTTCAACATCAGCGAACCAAGCACATTGAGATGGACATACATTTCGTTCGTGAGAAGGTTGCGCTAGGACATGTCAGAGTGTTACATGTTTCCTCATCATATCAGTACATAGATATATTCACCAAAGGACTTCCTCGACAGTTATTTCTTGACTTCAGATTCAGTCTCAGCGTTCGGTCTTCTCCCGCTCCGACCGAGGGGGTGTGTAAACGTGTATAAGTTTATAAAACAATATTCCTACCCATAATTAGAATATATCCTATATATTATGTAAATATAATTATGGTAAGACTATGATTCCTCTTGTAATTATGACTAAGATTCTTATTGTATAAGGGATGAATATTGTACACTATATATGTTGATATTAATGAGAAAGACTCCTCAAGTGAGATTAATATCATCTTACAATATGTCAACAAAAATATGTCTTGGACATAATCTATGAAATCGAATTTTTGGGAGTTAAACCCATTAACACTCCTATGGAACAAAATCACAGTTTGGACTGGCCGGTAGAGCCAAGTGAGTAGATCCGGAACCATATCGTCGATGGGTTGATAGACTCATATATCTCTATTTCACGCGACCGAAGTTATCATATTATGTGATTGTACTGTCCCAATTCATCCAGCAACCGAAGGCCGAATACCGGTTGATGAAAATGACGATTTGTGAATTGAAATAGCTAAAAGGAATTTTGCAGAGTTTGAGAGTCGAACACAAATATCCGGTGAATGTGTGCTTTGACAGTCAAACAACATTGTACAAGCTCAAAATTCGGTGTTTCATGAACAAACTAAACATATTGAAGTGCATTGTCTCTATATCTGTATGAGATCTAGTCCGAACATATATCTCCAACTACGTGTCAACCGGTGAACAACTAGCTGATGTGTTTATGAGGGTGTTGGAAAAGTCACAATATATGAACATTTATTTGGCAAGTTGGGCGTCCGGAACTCTCATGTTCTAACTTGAAGGGAGGGTATTGTGACCAATACACCGACCAAAATAATAGAATATATATATATATATATATATATATATATATATATATGTGAAAATTATATTTCTTTTCTAATTATAGTAATATAGGATTATGAATAAGACTAACTAAGGCTATAGCTTAGCATATATAAGGTCATATTGTGAATACTTATCTCTTTACTTCTTTCGGGTCCCTTTCGATTTTAGCATAAAAACTTGGGTTTTGATCCTAGGATTCATTGAGTCCCACGAGAAATTACAGTAGCTCTTATCTCTCCATGACGTGACAAACTCATGAGAATTAGCATAGCCGAATCTCAAAATCGGGGCAAAACAATCAAATTCTACCCAATGCAACCACAACTTAGAAAAATAAGTAAAAGTCATATTAGTACCTAGACTCAGTAGCTTTCCCTCATGAATTTGAAAAATTCAAGAACAATCGATTTTGTCAAAGATTTCTTCAAATAACTCCAAACGGAACTAGCACTTGAATAGTAGACAATTATACTAAGTAAATCTGTCAAAACACGATTCATTAGTCATGACAATATGATTACATTGCAACGCTCCCATAAACTCCAAGATTTGGACCGTAATTTTTCTATTTACATGTGTCATCGATGACTTCTAGCTTATTCTGACCTAGAAATCGTAATTTATATATTGCTTGAATCTACATGGGGTAATTCGCCGGTCCTTGTAACAGTAGAGGGATCAAAACAATGCTTAAATTATTGACTCGGTTTTTTCGATATCTCATCGTCGATCCCTATAGAACTTATCACTAAAATACCCCTAGAGGGGAATAAGGCTAAGCGGAGCGAATTTTTTTTTCCATGAGATGGGAAATGAAAACTATTTTTCCGGAATTACTCAATTCTCCACAAATATCTGGCAAACAGCTCCGATCAAGTATAAGGAACACATTAATAGCCGTTGGACCCTGATACATGTCAAAAGTAGAGAAATTTACTGGAATAGTCAAAGCAGTAGATTAAGCTAAGACGAGAGAAAAAGGTTAGGGAGAAAGAAAATGTTTATTATTGATTTTACTGAGTAAAATAAAATTTATGTATTGCAATTACACTATACAGTACATTTATCGTTAGACGCGTATGATATCAAGTCAATACTTATAGCTAACTAGTCTAACATCTTAATACAGTATGTCACTAACAACCTATATTTAACTCCCTCAACTAACTTATAATTAATCAATCAACTAACTACTCCAATTAACCCCCTATTAAGTAATTCCATTCTTTACAATTTTTCCAGAGTGATAGATTACCCCAAGTAGGCAGGTTTGAGTCCTGGCAGACGCAGTGTGAGAGTTTCATTCCTCTTTTGTGGGGATGGCTCCTTGTGAGCATCAGACAATGTGTCTTCCACCTAATGGGCCGCTGAGTCACCATGATTTACCTCCTCCGCCAATCTCTATCTGGCCGAAGGGATGGAGACCCTGTGGGCGAAGAATTTCGCTTTTTACCCCCAAGAAAAGGCAAAAACATAATTTTCGTAGGAGTGCATGTGGTGCTGGCAACACAGTGTTGACATTTGCTAAAATATATAGTCGAAGACACAAGTGTAACCTTAATTTTTTAAGGTTGCTTTTTCTTTCTTTCTTTTTTTCTTTTTTTTTTGATAATCCAGATCTCGGGGTGGCCTTAGTACCCCCATATCGCTAGTACCTGCACAAGTACTGGTACTATGCTCCGAGAGGCGAATGGAACCCGTTCTTAGCCGCCACCGCCAGGTAAATCGCGGGATGTGCGCCCCGCATTCAGTGTCTGATCGCCACCAACGGATCAATGCTACAAGGTTCGACCCCCCAACAGGGATTGTCTGAGGGAGTATCAAACCCACACTGCAACATGCCCGCGCGGTTAAGCTACCAGACTTTAATACGAGGCATATGCCCCGGAGAACGTATCCGCCGAGAATCGAACTTGTGACCCTAAGACCACAAATTTGACTAATGGCCACTATCTTTGGATTGCTTTTTCTTATTATTGGTAGCAAATTGTAGTGTGTTTCGCTAAGATATTCAGTAGAAGAACCTGAAAGAATTAATTCCTTCATTATTTTTATTGATGAAAGACATATATATACAAGTTATAATAGGAGAATCTTATTCCTACTTTACATCTAAAAACTATTCTATAAGGAGACTAACTATACAATTATGGTAATATTACAATAGTAATTAAGGTACAAGACTAATTCTAATATATATCAAATATATACACAAAACTCTAACACTGCTCACTGCAAGGTCACGCACGATCGCTTTGGACATCGCTTAACACCCCGATCATGAGGCGGTCTTCGTCTTGAGGACTGTCTCTAAAATCTTCAAAAAGACGAGGAAGCCGCTGTAAAGATGTCTCGTAACTGATGAAGGAAGTGACACTGCACAGTATTTTTCCTTTAGCTACATTCTCTCGAACAAAGTGAATATCCATCTCTATGTGTTTAGTATGTTGGTGCTGATCTGGATTTCAAGAAAGGTAGATGACACTTATATTATCACAATAAACCAATATAGCATTTTCAATAGGACAATGAAGCTCTAACAGTAGATTTTGTAACCAACGTGATTCAGAAATTACATTGGCTACCCCTCTATACTCGGCCTCTGCACTTGAACGTGAAAGTGTGGATTGACGTTTGGCAGACCATGAGACCAAGTTATTACCTAAAAACATGCAATAGCCAGACGTAGACCGTCTAGTGTCAGGACAACCACCCTAATCAGCATCTGTATAGGAGACTAGTGTAGACGTCGACGAAGGATACAAATGCAAACCATACTCAAGTATTCCCTGAATGTACCTAAGAATGCGTTTGAGCGCATTCATATGTTCAACTCTAGGATCATGCATAAACAAACACACCTGCTGTACGACATATGTAATATCAGGTCGTGTGAACGTCAGATACAGAAGGGTGCCTGCAATACTACGATAGCGGGTCAGATCCTCATAAGAAGAGTCAGTTGCAGCACCCAACTTGGGTTTAGTATCAACTGGAGTAGAAGTGGACTTACAGGATGACATCTCAACCCTCTCAATGATCTCTGTTGCATACTTCCTCTGTGATAAGAACAATCCACCTGCATGACGAGTTACAACAATCCCCAAAAAGTAACTCAATGGGCCCAAGTCCTTCATGGCAAACTCATAACTGAGCATTGTCATAATAGACTTGCGCAAAGCCTCAGAAGAGGAAGTCAAGATAATATCATCAACATATAATAGTATATAAGTCATGGAAGATCCTCGACGATATATGAATAATGAATTATCAGACCTGATATGAGAGAAACCCATAGTCGAAACATAATCAACAAACCTCTTATACCAAGCTCGTGGAGACTGCTTAAGCCCATACAATGACTTCCTCAATAGACATACATGATTGAGATATCTAGTATCCCTAAACCCCAAGGGCTGATGCATATAACTGTCTCATGAAGATCACCATGTAGAAAAACATTCTTCACATCTAGCTGATGAATGGGTCATGATTTTGAAAGAGCCAAGCTGAGCACGGTACGAATAGTCGTCGGCTTGACCACTGGCTAAAAGTCTCACCACAATTCACACCAACCTGCTGAGTCTTACCATCACCTACAAGACGAGTCTTATGTCCTGCAAACGAACCATCAGAATTCTCTTTATGAGCAAAAATCCACATAGACCGAATAATATTAACACCAGATGGACGGGGCACCAACTCCCACGTATTATTATCAATAAGAGCATTATATTCATCGGTCATGACAATTTTCCAATTAGGGTCATTTAGGGCAGACACAGGATTACGGGGTAAGGGTGATTTAAGAACATTAGAATTCAAATTAAAATGTCTTTTTGGTTTAAAAATATCCCGTTGACTGCGAGTGATTGGACCTTGAATCTGGGCTGGAGTGGGTGATTTTTGGGAAGTTTGTGAAGTGTCGGAAATTACCGTCGGGCCGTGGCAGGAGAAAGTCGGTCTTTGGAAGAACTGCAGAGCTCTCTAAAGTTTTGGCGCCGCGGCTCTAATGACGGATTTAAATTTGTTTGTTCCTTTGGATGGCGGTATGCGGTGCCTCACTGGCATGGCGACATTTTTGTGAAAAATCTGAAATATGATGTTGAACATGTGGGGAGATATCATCATCCAAAAAATCATATGAACTAGGTACTGTTATTTCTACTTTAGAAAAAGGAAATTGGGATTCATCAAAGAGAACATGACGACTAATGATGATTCGTTTAGAGGACAAATCAAAGCATTTATAACCACAGTGATTTGACGGAATACCCAAAAACACACAAGGAGTAGAACGTACCTGAAGTTTGTTTATTGTAGTAGATGGAAACAGTGGATAACATAAGCATCTGAAGACCCTAAGATGAGAATACGACGGAGTCTTATTGTATAACACTTTGAGAGGGGATGAATATGTCAAACCTTTATAGGGAAGAATATTGAGTAGATCGGTAGTCATTTGTAGTGCATGATGCCAAAACAATGGAGGAACAGAAGAATGAACCAATAAAGTGCGGACAATATTATTAATGGTACAAATTTTTCGCTCAGCTTTTTCATTTTGTGAAGACGTATGATGAAAAGAAAATGAAAATTTATCTCATTTTGAACACAAAACTCCCTAAATTCCCCATTGTCATACTCTTTGTCATTATCACATTGAATATTTTTTATTTCCCGTTCAAATTGCGTTCTTATGAAAGCTCTAAATTTTATGAAAATGGAAAAAATTTAAGATTTTTTCGCAATTGAAACGTCCATAAATATTTAAAATAGTCATCTAAGAATAAAATATAATAACGATGACCCATAGAACTGAAAATCGGAGATGTCTATAAATCACTATGAATAATGTCAAATGACATTGAAGTATTAGAATTTGAAGCTACAAATGATAATAATTTTTCCCAAAGCACAGGATTGACAAAGTGGAGTACTACGCGTACCCTTACAAGAAATAAACTTATGTTTATCTAAAGAAGATAAAATAGACGACCCTGGATGACCTAGACGAGCATGCCACAAGGAAAGAGCAAGAGCTGCAAAAGTGGATGACATAGCTTGACGCGAGATGCTGAGACTCGGTGTGATTGGATACAGATCCCCCCTACTGTCACACCTCTCATGAAGACTCCCTGTCTTGAAATCCTTCACAGAAAACCCAAATGGATTAAAATCAATAGAAACTCAATTATCAGTGGTGAATTTACGGACATACACCAAATTTTTAATCAGTTTCGGGGCATGAAGGGTATTTTTCAAGACCAGTGATGGATGAGGAGGGGACAAAGTTTTATTATCATATCCCTTAATTGGAATAGAATTGTCATTACTAACAGTTATCCCACGATGAGTGCTCAAATATGAATAAGCCGAGAGAGTACCTTGGTCGGATGTCGTGTGGGTAGTGGCGTCAGTGTCTATGTACCAATTAGGATCCGGTTGAGTCAAGCCAAGCGTGTGCATCGCTGCTTCAATGTCGGTCTGAGTGGATCCCATTGCGTGATGGTCCTGAGGAGGGCGAGGCCCAAGAATTCGGATGCGAGTTCGCCCGTATGTTGGTCCGAAACACGGATTACGACCGGAAAGAAAGTTGTCTTTGCGTGATTACATCTGAGTCGCGGAATATCGACGACGGCGTGACCAGGCGCTGACTATCGTGTCACTCCACGACCGGTCACGTACTTACCCTGCGGGTACTCCTGCCGTATATGTCGAGAATAGCAAGAACATACATAAACAAAGTATAGTAGTACAACCGTTCTTATAGTCCAAAACATATATGTGACCACGCACTTAAAGATAACAATCGTGGCGGGACAGGGGCCATACCTGAATGTACAAAATACCTATGGCGTCGGGAATATCCGCACTAATAAACAAGCTTCCGAGGAATGGAGCTTCGACATCGGAATAGTGATCCTAAGAACGAGGATCCACAACCGCTTACCACCTGCGGCGTTAACATCCCAGGAAGGGGCCGACACAACGTACCAAGTATGTAAAACTGAAAAATACTGTAGTAACATCATAAGTTAAAATAAGCTGGAGTCATAGATAAAATCAATTTCTTTGCATTGTGCCTTACTAATAATGAGAGTAACAAGTGTAAATCTTATAGCATAAAAATAGGAGGCTCACGATCAAAACAGGGTACCTCGCCCGTAGTATCATTAAGCAATCCTACTCCTGGGACTATTTCACCCGCATGGGTCCTGTGGACCCGCATGAGGTCATCCGCCTCTTCATGGGACTATTTCACCTGCATGGATCCTGTGGACCCGCATGAGTACAATCGCCGTACTCGCATGAGACTATTTCACCCGCATGGATCCTGTGGTCCGGATCCGCATGAGTGCAAGCGCCGCACTCGCATCATGGGTAGCAAATCCATGACATAGATAATAACCCGGGGTTTACCCCGTAATAATACAGATATATAACATAGCTCATCCGGCTATCATACATAACATAAGCACTACCGGCCTATCATATCATACATAAGCACTACCGGCCTATCATATCACAACATAAGCACTACCGGCCTATCATATCATACATAAGCACTACCGGCCTATCATATCACAACATAAGCACTACCGGCCTATCATATCATACATAAGCACTACCGGCCTATCATAACATAAGCAAGTTAAGAAATCCCCTAACTTCTTATTAACATTATTAATATATCCTCTCATTTTAGTATCCTAAGGCACTAACATGTCTTTTAATAGAAAATCCGGGAATTCGACCCAAGTACCATGTACTTCTAACTTTTTAAGAAAAACTCTTTTTATACAAAGATTCCAAGATACTAATCACCATAGTATCAAGTTACAAGTTCTTTTCAAAACAAGTCACATTTCCTTTTAGAAATATAATAGGCTTCTAAATCAAGTGACTTCATTTCCTTTAAAACCTTAGGCAACCAATGCCTAAAAATCAATCCACCTTCCATAGTTTCAAATCCTTTACCCGTACTTGTTTTAATTAGAGTAAACCATTCTTTGTGAATCTTTCCAAAAACTAATATAACCAACTTCCCATAAAGTCATTATATTAGCGTTATTCCTTTGTCAAATACATTTTCCCTAAATCCAAGGGACTTATACTTTTGAAATGAAACAAGTATCATATACTTTAAAACAAGTGTAGATTATCAACTCTTGTACGTATACCGTACTACATAGATACAACTATTCATGCTCAAGAGATAGGAAAGCTCTACATACCTCTTTGGTCAATCCACTTGCTAAGTCCAACTACCGCAAGTAATATGTCAACCTATAATAACCATAGTGCGTTGATTAACCTCTAATTTCAATGTAGAAATTCCAAATTCAAGTTACCAATTCCTAAGGAAAATTGGGCAGCATTTCCTTTGTTTCTACTCACTTTGCCACCTTTTCAAAGGCCGATTTTTAACACTCAAACGCCTCATTAAGGCCCAACATCCAAACTAACACAAAGGGTTTATACGCCTAATCTTGGGTGTGTAAAATTCTGCCCATAAGTTATAATAATACCCTTAACAATTCTAAAGTAGTTTGTAGGCTACAACATGCTCATAATATCTCTTTAGCCAAATCCTTCATACCAACCCACATTTTCTTGCGTGCAATGACTCTAATAGCATAATTTACTACCACAAGTACTTCCCTTCACGCAACAATAAAAACTAATAATAGAGGAAGAATCATTACCTTAGAGCTTTAGCCAAATTTATCCAACAATTTGCTAGCCTCATTCCAAGAACACCACCACAACAACCTTCACAAGCTAAAAGCATCCTTCTGCTTTTACTTTTTTGATTTTCCTAAGGCTAGAATACCTCTTGGAGTTTTAGAGAGAAGGAGGAGCTTGAAATAATTTAAGAGAGAAGGAGGAGCTTTTCTAAGAGAGAGATGAAAGATGACCAAGTCTTTAAGACTTGGTCAATATAACGCGTGCAAAAATCGATGGGAGGGGACACTTGTCCCCACCTGTGCCCTTTAAAAGAAAAATCGACTTTTCCTAAGTTTTTCCACGATTTCGCCTCGGCGCGCGGCTGCTTCCCGCGCGCAAGGCCCTCTGCGGACCGCCGGATCTTCCGCGCGGCACGATTCCCGGCCATGCACTGAAACTTCAATGACTCGCCAGATCTTTCAAGGCGCGGCTAAGACCTGGATGCGGTCCTACGAACCACTGGTATAACATTCTCCCCAGAAACATTCATCCCGAATGTTCCTTACTTACTCAAATCACAATATCGGCATAGACTCAAATAAAGACGCCCACACGCCACAACAAAACTCAAGCATAAATACTAAATTTAAAGACCAACAATTTAACGTGGGTTACCCGGAGGTATATGGAATAAGTGAGGATACTTCTTCATCATGTCATCCTCTGCTTCCCACGCCATTTCCTCCTGCTCGTTCGCCATAAGACACTTGCGGAAGCCACGCCCTTCGTCCAAGTCGCTAACTCGCCGATCGAGTATCGCCATGGGACTCTCCTCATACGATAACTCCTCACTACTGACATCATGAACCGTGCACTCTGATGGATCTCCAATACATTTCCGCAACATGGACATGGAAAATCGATGTACCGCCCAAATCGGATGGCGGATCTAACTCATAGCAACCCGACTACCCTACGGATAATCTGATCGCCCAACGTACCTTGGGCTGCTTCCCTTCTTTCCAAATCTCATCACGCCTTCACGGGCGATACCTAGAAAAACCCAATCATCTATCTCAAATTCCGTGTCGACGATGATCTGCATACGTCTTCTGCGACTCGAGCCGCTAACAACCGCTCTGGATAAGCTTCACTTATCCATCGCTGCTGAACTAAGTCCGCCCGGCTAATCGAACTTATCCACTCGAACCGCCTATCGGTGACTGCACTTCCTCGTATAAGGCCTCAAAGCGCCATCCGAATCGGAATGGTAGCCGCTGTTGTAAGCAAACTCCAAGAGGCAAATGATCCTCCCAGCTACCCTCGAAATCAATAACACAAGCTCGCAAAGATATCCTCGTTGTTCGATAGTGCGCTCGGCCCGTCGCTTGGCTCGAGGTGAAATGCGATCGAGACTCACATGTCCCTAATCCCTCGAAAGACCTCGTAGTTAGCGAGAATCGGGCTCCTCTATCGATATAATCGACTCGGGACTCACAATCTCTCTAATATATAATCTGGCGTAGTCCTCGGTGAAACGCCGTTCGACCGAAGAAAATGGTGATTTCACACCGCCGACAATCACCCAAATGGAATCACGCTTCCTCGAGTGGTAGGTAGTCCCGTAATAAAATCTATATTTATCACCTCCCACTTCCAAGTCGAATATCAATAGCTGCAATGTACCACCGCTTCGTGCTCAATCTTAACTCACGACAATTCGCGCGTGCCACGAACTCGCAACGCCCCTCTTTAGCCATCCCACCAATACACGATCGAGGTCATGATACATCTTAGTCGACCGGATGAATAGAATAACGAGCACCGCGTGCCTCCCGAATCTGGCGAAGTCTGTCACATCGGGAACACAACCGCCTCGAATCTTAGCACCCATCAGCGCTACCTCAAATAGACTCTCTCTTTTCGAACAGCGGCATCTCGATGCCGCACCAAAATCGGATCCTCATCGCCGCTCTTCACCTCTCGACGATAGAAGACTTGCAACCTCTCTAACCCGAATTCTGTTACTAACGTAATCAACCAAACGAACCCCAAGGCTTGCTAGCTGATGTATCTCTCGGACCATATCCCTATTCTCTGGCTGAACATCAAACAGACTACCCATCGATCTGCGACTAAGGGCATCTGCAACTACATCGCCTTCCGGGTGGTACGAATATCAACATCGTAATCCTTAAGAGCTCCAACCACCGCCTGCGCAAGTTCGCCTCCTCCGTCAAGATGTCTGGAGACTCTTGTGGTTCTGTAAACGCCCACACGAACTCCATATAAATAGTGTCTCCGCATCTTGAGGCACGAATCACCACGCTAACTCCAGTCACGTGTGGGATAGTTCTTCTCATGCTTCCTGTCGAGATCGTAAGTTATAACCTTGCCGTCGCATCAAAGACGCACCAAGCCCGACACTGACGCCACAATAAACCACTTATCCATCTAAGCCTCCGGAAGAGTAAGAAGGCGGTCGTCAATTTCTCCTTTAGCAATCGAAACTTTCTCACAAGTATCCGCCCACCGAACATAGCCGCTTTGCGAGTCGACTTAGTCAAAGTCTTTGAAATAAAGCAAACTTTTCTACAAACCTCCGATAATAGCTCGCAGGCCCAAAATGCACTCTCCGTCGGTGTAGTGGGTCCGCTAAGTCTTGATCGCTTCAATCTTCGTTGTATCAACCCGAATACCATCTACCCGATAACATGTCCTAAGAAAGCCATCGACGCCAACGAACTCGTGACGAGAACTTGGCATACAATCGCCGATCTCGGAGGACTCCCAATACCGCCCTCAAATGACCAGATGCTCTCGCGCGCGAATACACCAAGATATCATCAATAAACACTATAACGAATATATCCAAGAATGGCTCAACACCCTATTCATCAAATCCATGAATACTGCGGCGTTGTCAACCCGAAAGACATCACCGAACTCATAGTGCCCATACCGTCTGAATGCAGCTTTGGGATATCTATCTCTAACTCGCACTGATGATAACCGCATCGCATGTCTATCTTGGAAAAACACCGCACCCCGCAATCGGTCAAACAAATCGCCAATCCCGGGAGGATACTTCTTGATAGTTACCTTGTTCACCGTAATCAATACACATACGCAGCGTCCATCCTTCTTCTTTACAAATAACACTGGCGCCCGAGGAGAAACACTTGGCCTAATAAAGTCTTTCTCCAAAGAAATCTTTCACCGTCCTTCAATTCCTTCAACTCGGCAGTGCCATCCTGTATGGCGGAATAGATATCTAGAGTGTCCGCGCCAAATCGATGCAAAACTCAATCTCCTCTCGGGAGGATACGAGCTCGTCTGGGAATACGTGCCGAAACTCTCTAACAACCGATCGATCAAGGTCCTGTATCTCACCTCGATTTCGAATACCCGAACCAAATGGTAAATATACCCTTCCGTACCATCTTCCTAGCCTCGAGGTAAGAAATAAACCTACCCCTGGCGACGCAGATTCCCTTCCACTCGATAACCGGCTCACCAGGAAATCGGAACCGAACTAACCTCTCTCTGCAGTCCACATTGGCATAGCAAGACGCTAGCCAATCCATACCCATAATCACATCGAAGTCTGTCATATCCAACTCTATCAAGTCAGCTAGAGTCCGACGACCATCTATAGTCACTGGGCAAGCCTTATATACCCGCTCAGCTACCACTGAAGCACCTACCGGCGTAGCCACCTCAAAATATTCTATGGAATCGGGCTCTATTGTCACGCCCCGACTTTTCCTAAGTCTTTACTTAGGGCGTAAATGACACCTGGACAATTATTTTCCACCAGGAGCACCATTTAATTCTCTTTATTTAAAAATTTAAACTTATATTCAAATACGGAGCTATTAATAAAAATAACAATAAAGAAATTTGTTCATGACTTTATTGAAAATATAACGCGAGCCCATGCTCGTGCAAACATTGTTTCTACATAGACGTACTGACAAATATTATTCTAAGTTGGAAGGGAGATCATTCAACACGGGCATATCCCGAGACATTGGAACTGACATTCTGAACCTGACGAGTACCAAGTCCGAAACAATGGACTTGGTATGACAAGAGGCCGCGGGACGATCGCTAGCCTTGACGTGGAGCCTTTCCTCTATCACCCTCACGAAACATGTTAATAAAGAGTCACCTACCATCCTGAAATTTGAGCGAACTTACCTGCAATTCAAAGTAACACCACAATATTCCAAGTGCAATCACATTATAACGTAATAAGCATATTACAAAAACATATCAGGTTACAACATTTTTAAATATGCAACAACTCCTTATAGGAAATTCTCGGTTTAACTAACACTTCATTTTATCTCGTATTATACGTTAAGACATTCCCTTGCATTTCCACATGTTTATTACATTTATATATTTGTGAACGCGTATTCACTTTTCATATTTGTATATAGGTGAACATGTATTCATCTTTCATTTTTTTTTGCGGCGTGCAACCCGATCCATTATGTTTACGTATTTGTGAACGTGTATTCACTTTACGTTTTGTTGCGGCGTGCAACCCGATCCATTATATTTACGTATTTGTGAACATATATTCACTTTACGTTTTGTTGCGGCGTGCAACCCGATCCATTATGTTTACGTATTTGTGAACGCGTATTCACTTTACGTTTTGTTGCGGCGCAACCCGATACATTATTTTTATGTATTTTTGATCTTTTATTCTCTTTACGTTTTGTTGCGGCGTGCAACCCGATCCATTATGTTTACGTATTTGTGAACGCGTATTCACTTTACGTTTTGTTGCGGCATGCAACCCAATCCATTATATATTTATATATTTATGTGAACACGTATTCACTTTTCATATTTTTCAGAAGATCAAATAAATACTATTCTCTTTTCTAACATTCTGTCATTCATACTTGTAACGATTATAACTTTTTAACCATAACTCCAACTAAGGTGTTTCTCAAGCGGAAACTAAGGTAAGACGAGGATCTTTCACTGTACCAAATTTCATTTAAAACTACTTTGGGTAACTAACACAAATTTATCCTCAAAACAGCCACATGAAATTTGTTTCGGCAGAATTTTTATTAAACAGCACCCAATCTTATAATAGTCATAACTCCTAATCTGTAAACCCGTTCAATCCCCATAAATTCTCAAAACGACGAGAACAGAGAGCTACACGTCTCCATGTGAACCATTCTTTCATATTCTATACCATTTGGTACAGTTTTAGACTTTTATTCGCTGCCCTTCCTGGATATCGATAGATCCGAGGCAGAAACTTTAAACAGCGATAACTCTCAATACGTAAGTCGGATAGACCCCCGTAAGGTCTCAAAATGTCCACAACAAAGATATATAGAACTTTCATTTAGCAACAATTTTCATATTCCCCACATATTAGTACAGTTTTACGTTTCAACGTCCTGCCCTTCTGGATTCTGACGAATCTGAGGCAGCAACTTCAAACTACAATAACTCTCAACTCGTAAGTCCGTTTTAATAAATATTTATATATATATGTCCGTAACAGAGATATTTACAACCATGTAAATTTTCATATAATTCTAATAAGTAAAACTCAATAAAAACAGTCCGTAATTATGTCTTTCCGAATTTCGACCAAATCTAAGGCAGGAACTTTGAACTATGATAAATTTCAAACCGTATGTCCATTTTACCTCATTTTTGGTTCTATATGATCATATTAGAGAGGTGTACAATTCTTACGAATTTCATCAAATTCTAACAATTATAACTCAGTGAGAACAGTTCGTAAAGTTCATGACGCAACTAGTTATCTAAACCATCAAAAGTTCAATATTTCTTTTCAACACTCAATTCTTATTCCAACATGTATTGAACTAAAAATAAAGGATGTTACCAAGAATTTCTGAGTGAGAAAACTCACCTTGTAAGTGTGAAAAAGATTGTGGTTCGGTTGCTACAAGTGGTCCTTGCTCCTTAGTGTTCCCTAATTTTATTGTTCTCCTTCCTCCCTTGATATTTTCTTGATTTTTTTCCTTATTGTTCACTTGTTTTTTTCTGATTTTCTAACTTTTATGTTATGTCCTTTGTTTGTGTGTAAATACAATTTATAAATGAAGGAGTTTTTTATAACCTATGGGAGGTGAAAAACCAAAAGATTGAAGGGAAATGAAAAGGGGGAAGGGGGGAAAACAAACACTTACGTGCAATGTGCATGCTGCACTTCTCTTCCTTTTTTTTTCTTTTTCTTTTGTTTTTTCTTTTGTTTTCTTATTCTTTTGTTTTTCTTTTGTTTTCTTATTTTCATTTCATCTATCTATTTATCCAACTTTAACACTAACTTTATCTCATGCAATTTATTCTTTGTTTTCTTATATATATATTTTTATTAACCCAACCACAACTATATATTATTTACTTTTTTCCGGATTTCACATTCTCTCCTCCTTAAGCAACATTCGTCCTCGAATGTGAATAAGGTCGTAACATAATCACATAGACACAATAATGTTTATTGTTATTGTAACACTAATTTGGGGCTTCACATTCTCCCTTCCTTAAGAAGCATTCGTCCTCGAATGAGAATAAGGTTGTAACACATGCATAAAGACACGCAAATGACACACATATGAAGTACTATGTAATACATTTTTTTTTATTACCTTAGTCAAATAGGAACGGATATTTGACTTTCATCGCCTCTTCCGCTTCCCAGGTGGCTTCCTCGGTGGAGTGGTTCCTCCATAGGACCGACACGGAAGCAATATCTTTATTCCTAAGGCGCTTAACCTTCCTATCAAGTATTTCCACCGGAACTTCTTCATATTGAAGCTCCTCATTAAGAATTATCTCCTGGGGAAGGATGACGTGACTTGGATCGTGCAAGTATTTTCGTAACATTGACACATGAAATACCGGATGCACTGCTTCCAGCTCTTGTGGAAGTGCTAATTCGTAAGCCACATTCCCCACTCTTCGCAAGATCTCATATGGCCCAATAAACCTTGGGCTCAATTTTCCTTTCTTACCAAAACGCATAACTCCCTTCATTGGGGACACTTTTAAAAATACTTTCTCCCCCTCTTGAAATTCAAGATCTCTTTTCCGATGATCCGCATAGGAATTATGACGACTATGAGCTGTTTTGATCCTCTCCCGAATCATCTGTACCTTACCATTTGTTTCCTGAATGACTTCAGGTCCGAACAATTGCGTCTCACCCACCTCGAACCATCCAAGTGGAGACCTACATTTTCGTCCATATAATGCTTCAAACGGGGCCATTTGTATGCTAGAGTGAAAACTATTGTTGTAGGCGAACTCAATTAGACATAGATGGTCCAACCAGCTTCCCGAAAATCTAACACACAAGATCGCAACATGTCCTCGTGTTTGAATTGTTCGCTCGGCTTGCCCATCTGTTTGCGGGTGGAAAGCAGTGCTTAACTTAACTTTTGTCCGAGACCTGCTGAAACTTTGCCAAAAGTGTGAGGTGAACTGGGAACCCTATCTAAAATAATTTGTAAAGGAATCCTGTAACCGCACAATCTCCTTCAAATAAATCGCATGCGTCGTGGTGCGCGATACGTAGTCTTGACCAGGTAAGAAATGGGCTGACTTTGTGCCGATCAACAATCACCCAAATAGAATCGCACCTTCTCGAGTTTTGGTAGACCGATTCTGAAATCCATATGAATCGCCTCCCATTTCCACATGGGGACTCCAATGTCTCAAGTAATCCGCCGTGTTTTTGATGTTCACTTTCACCGACATACAAGACACCTCCCGACAAACTCCAACGCGTCTTTCTTCATCCCGTCCACCGATTTGTCTTGAGGTCCTGATACATTTTTGTTGACCCTGGATGAATGGAATATCTTGTGTTGTGACCCTCCTCTAAGATCTTCCTCCTTAGATCCTTTACCTTAGGAACACATAACCTACCCTTAAACCGGGCGGTTCGCCATTATCTCCCAATGTAAATCGCGAAGGTTTTCCTGTTGGATTCTCTCCGAAATCCAACAAACTCCGTATCCTCAAACTGACTTTCTTTTATTTCTGAAGCTAAGGCAGACTGCGAGGTATCATGTACCACCACCCTACCTTCACCGATCTCAGTTAAGCTAACCCCGAGGTTTCCCAATCTTTGTACCTCCCGAACGATACCCCTCTTTTGTATTGCCAAATGGGCCAAGCTGCCCATTGATCTCCTACTGAGTGTGTCAGCCACCACGTTGGCTTTCCCAGGATGGTAAAGAATACTAAGGTCATAATCCTTAAGCAACTCTAACCATCTTCTTTGTCGGAGATTCAAATCCTTCTGCGTGGTTATGTACTGCAAACTCTTATGATCTGTAAATATATCCACATGCACACCATACAAATAATGTCTCCATATTCGTAAGGCAAACACCACCACATCTAATTCCAAGTCATGAGTTGGGTAATTCTTCTCATGTATCTTCAATTGTCTAGATGCATACGCAATAACCTTTCCGAACTGCATTAAGACACATCCTAACCCAACTCTAGAGGCATCGCATAGGTATGAACCCCCCGTCCGGATGGTAAGGTTAAGACAGTGCGATGAGTCAATAATTCCTTTAGTTTCAAAACTTGCCTCACATGCTTCACCTTTGGTACTTAACCGTTTTGAGTCAACCGGTCAAAGGAGCGTGAGACTAGAAAAACCTTTTACGAATCTTCTATAATACCCACCAAACCCAAGAAACTTCTAACCTCTGCCGGAGTGGTCGGTTTGGCGATTCTTTCTTCTATCTTCCGGGGTCTACCATAATTCCATCCCTCGACACAACACGGCCCAAAAAGGCTACCTTTTCCAACCAAAATTCACACTTTGAAAATTTAGCATATAGTTTCTCCTGTTTCAAGACTTCAAGACTACCTCCGATGCTCTTCATGTTCTTCAACACTCTTATTGTAGATTAGGATATCATCTATGAACACAATCACGAACAAATCTAGGAATGGTTTGAAGATTCTGCTCATTAAATCCATAAAAGTCTTTGGGGCATTGGTTAACCCAAAAGACATGACCAAGAACTCATAAAGGACGTATCGGGTACTAAAGTTAGTTTTGGATATATCATACGGATTTATAATCAGCTTATGATATCCCGAAAGGAGGTCAATCTTGGAAAAATAGCTAGCTCCCTGAAGTTGGTCAAAAAGATCATCGATTCTTGGTAATGGGTATCGGTTCTTGATCGTGACCTTATTGAGCTGCCGATAATCGATGCACATTCGGAGCGATCCGTCTTTCTTTTCACAAACAGATCGTGCACCCTGAGGGAAACACTAGGCCTTATAAAGCCTTTATCCGTAAGATCCTTCAATTGTTCTTTTAACTCCTCAATTCACCGGGGCCATTCGATATGGAGGAATAGAAATGGGTCTTGCACTTAATTAACTCTATAGCAAACTCCACTTCTCTATCCTAGGAAGGCCGGAAGATCTTCAGAAAACCTCCGAAAATTTGAACAATAGGAACATCATTCACCGAGGATTCTTTTTGGGTATCCACTATATTAGCCGGATATCATACTCCACTCGTGACTTATCAATAACTTTTGAGCCCCAAGGTAGAAATAAACGACTGAGGATATTCCAACCCTACCCCTTATAACAACTCTCGTTCTCCGAAAAGTTAATCTCACTATCTTTCGTCGATAATCCAACATGGCATAACATGCCGACAACCAATCCATACCCAAAATGACGCGTCAAGTCTACCATATCAAGTAGTACTAGGTTCACCATTGTTCCTGCCATTCACTTCTAATGGAAAATTATTTACCACCCGAGAGGCCCAAATCGAGGCCCTCTGGTGTCATAACCTCAACAGTTCACTTAAATAAGAAGGTTCTACATGTAAATTCTTAGCAAAGCTCATCGACACATATGAAAATGTAGAGCGGGATCGTATAATACAAATGCAGGAATACTCGAGACTAGCAAAATACCTGTGACCACGCGTTAGATGCTTCGCCTCATTCCACTGGGCAAAGCGTAGAGCCGATTGTAAATTGTTGGGTTGTTGACCTCTCGACTCTGGCGGGGTTGGTTTCCTGGTTTCCAGAGGCGGTGTGGTTGCTTAACCTCCCGAATATATTGAGTTTGGGTCCTCTTCGCAATCCTCGCATAGTGGCACGACTCTCCACATTATAACATGTCTTCGTTAGAGCCGATATTCTCCAGTGTGTTTTCTTTGACAAATCTTACAAATCGGTTTGTCACCTCCTGTGTTAGGGTTGGTGGCCTTGTCCTTGCTACCTTGGTAATTAGACCAACCGTGCCCCTTAGGCTTGAAATAAGATCGACCAGCATTGGTTCGGTCACGAAGATCCTTACTAAACTCCTCGCTTGATTTTGACTCGTTAAATGATCCTGACGTCCGAAATCTCTTCTGCGAATATTCTCTTTTTGCTTTAGCGAAACCTTCTACCCTCAAAGCCATATCGACAATCTGAAGATAAGTTCGATCGTTGGCTAATGCCACCACCTTCTCTGCTATGTTCGGGTTTAAACCATCAACAAATCGCTGACTCTATCCATTTCGTAGGGACGACATGTGTGTTGTATGCCGATAATCTCACGAACAGTGTATCATATTCTTATACACTGCGGTCACCTTGTTTCAACTGTTCAAACTCCCGTCTGAGCGCATCATTGCGCGTATTAGGCATGCATTTCTCAATGAATGCCGCTCAACCTCCCAAGTCATTGGTGGTGACATCGGGGACGATTTTTCCTAAAATTCCTCCACCACACCCCCTGCATCATCCACTAGTCGCGCTACCAAGTTGGCGCCTGCGTCTCCACGCATCCCAACGTGAACATTAAGTCTTCAACTTCATCGAGAATACCATCGGGTCGGTCTTGGGGTCCTTCCCGAGTACAATGGTTCTCTTCTCCTCATAAAATTTGCCCATACCTATCAGTGCTGCTGGGATTCTACACTCCCTGCCTGCGTAGTGCGATGCATGGCCCCTGGCGCTGCAGTTCTGTTCGGGGCTATGGCGACAGACACTAGGTGCGGGCGGAACCATGTGTGGAACTGCACTGCCATTAACTCTACGAGTCTATCTAGTTTTTGTCCCACCGTTTCTTGGGCCATTTGACTCTCGTTTCTCCAACATTTTCTCCGACATTTTCTCCGCTCCTTCGCACACCACTACGTCAATCGAGGTACATGAGCTTCGTGATGAACCTCCTCTTGAGCCCGGGATTTGTGAATTCACCATTTTACGTGAAGACAAACACACTCATATTTTAGAAGGCGGAATGTCTATTCTAGCTCCTAAATTTTCTTATAGTTCATAAGCGTGCAACACCGCATGATATGCCAACAAGAAAAATAATTTAATAAAACATATCCTTTTTTCTTGTATTCATAGCACTTCATTCATCATATTTTAAAATAACAATGTCATGACTACAATACATCACATCAGTCAACTGCCCGTTTGTGCAACCCGCTATAGCCCTTTGCTCGAGCAGACACTTACTATCACGCGTTAAAGGGCTTAATCGCATGATTCGTCTATTCTGCAGTTGGCATTCAACTCCCGTGAACCTTCCTTTTGCTTCTCTTTCCATATAGTTCATTTTATACCTTACTCTCTTACGATGCAGAAATTGGTGCAATGAATTTTCTGTAATATCTTCTCTTAGCATCCTTGCCTTTCTGAATGCGGAATGAAACTTTTCTGGGACGGAATTGACTATTATCTGTAGTATGACTCCAATTGAAAAGTTGAAGAAGGTCGGGTCGTATGAACGTCTTTTCCTTCTAGTCCTAAGCAAATATGTACATAGTACGATTGTGTCATCAATGTACTCATCAAAATCACCTTCTGAGTCCATCTTGCGACGCATGAACTCCCTCTGAGCTCTCATTTCCTTTGCCTGTTCCATGAGTACTTCCCTTTTTGTTGGAACTCGTCTTATAATCGCCATCTACACAAATCATATTAGTCAGTATAACGTTGTACAATCCCATTTTCTAACTCGTGTGAAGGAGGTAGTACGAGAAATCAAGTCTTTGAAAAGACTCAAGGTAGGCACGAGAAGAGTACGAAAGAAGGGAAACTTTAGGATGTTATTCCGTTCACTTATTACTAAGGTGGCGCGCACACCGTCGCAATAAGTAACCGTTCAAACACCCAACTCGAAGGAAACTTCCTAGAATCTCTTAACCTGGTTTAGCTTTGATACCAACTTGTCACGCCCCGACTTTTCCTAAGTCTTTACTTAGGGCGTAAATGGCACCTGGACAATTATTTTCCACCAGGAGCACCATTTAATTCTCTTTATTTAGAAATTTAAACTTATATTCAAATACGGAGCTATTAATAAAAATAACAATAAAGAAATTTGTTCATGACTTTATTGAAAATATAACGCGAGCCCATGCTCGTGCAAACATTGTTTCTACATGATCGTCGACAAATATTATTCTAAGTTGGAAGGAGATCATTCCACACGCATATCCGAGACATTGGGAACCGACATTCAACTCGACGAGTACCAAGTCCGAAACAATGGACTTGGTATGACAAGAGGCCGCGGGACGATCGCTAGCCTTGACGTGGAGCCTTTCCTCTATCACCCTTTCCTGAAACATGTTAAATAAAGAGTCAGCCCTACCATCTCAAATTTGGTGAGAACCTTACCCTGCAATTCAAAGTAACACCACAATATTCCAAGTGCAATCACATTATAACGTAATAAGCATATTGCAAAAACATATCAGGTTACAACATTTTTAAATATGCAACAACTCCTCATAGGAAATTCTCGGTTTAACTAACACTTCATTTTATCTCGTATTATACGTTAAGACATTCCCTTGCATTTCCACATGTTTATTACATTTATATATTTGTGAACGCGTATTCACTTTTCATATTTGTATATAGGTGAACATGTATTTGTCGCGCCCTTTTTCGGCCGCGGCATTTTTTCTAAAATAGCGAACCCTGCTCAAAATGCAAATGTTAGAAAATAAATAAAGTGCTAAAAAGTGCAAAAGGAATGCTAAAATGTTAAAGATGTTGCTAAATATTAAAAGGTGCTAAAAGGTGTAAAAAGATGCTAAAGTTTAAAAGGGTGCTAAAATGCTAAAGGGTTGCTAGAATGCCAAGGGTTCGCGGAGTCGCCACCTAATTAATTTGGGTGAATTAGGACACCTAAATGTTTAACTAGTTTGAAGTAAAACATTAACTCCATTTTAATGGTCTGCTAAACTTAGTGAGATTCTGGGTAAGAGTTCTTTATTAATCTAGAGGGAAGGGGTTAGGCACCCTCTAAGATCCGCTAACTTGCGGTTGTCCTGCCAAACCTAGGGTAATTATTATATTTAAAAAATGCAAAATAAAGCTCCTCTTGCTTAATAAAATGTTAGGAGATAAAATAAATGCTAAAAATGTTAAAATGTTTAAAGGTGCTTAAGTCTAAAAGATGCTAAAATATTAAAGGTTAAGGACGCTTAACAAAAGTGCTAGCAATTTAAAAGTGCTAAGTGTAAACAAAGTGGTGCTAGGGTGCTAAAATATTAATAGTGCTAAAAGGTTAAAAATGCTAAAAATGCTAAAGTTTTAAAACATGCTTAGAAAGCTTAAAAGAAAGGCGTCAAAGGTGCAAAGGAGTGCTAGCATATTTAAGGTGCTAAAAGTGCTAAGAGGGGCTAAAGGCTAAAGGTGCTTAAGAGTGCTAAAGATTAATTTTGAAAGTAAAAGGTGCTAAAAATAAAGGTGCTAAAAGTGCAAAATGCTAAAAGAGGTGCTAAAAATGCTAAAGCTAAAGTGCTGAAAGTAGTGCTAATATACTAAAGTACAAAAGAATGCTAGGAGGTGCTAAAATATTAAGGACGGAATGTGCTAAAGGTGTTAAATGCTAAAGGCGATTAAAAGTGCTAAAAAGGGCTAGAAATGCTAAAGAATGCTAGGAAGGTGCTTTACGGATTAATTATGTATTTATGCAAAGGTTATTTAGTTAGGTATGCTACTAGCTAAATTAATCTTGCTTAACACAGCGTAATATTATATAAAATGCTTTAAGACGATTTTTGAGAGTTTAGGAGAGATCTGTATTTTAATAAGAAACAAAATGTTGGTTTTATGATGCAAGTTAAATCATTTAAATCGTTTTTCTGAATTTAGGCATGCTCAACAATCTAAAGGACAAATAAAGTAGAAGTGCATTTACGATTATGAATTACTTCCACCTTATATGTTTGAAACTTAATTGTTCTAGATATCCTAAATATTACGTAAATAGAGTAATTAAATTACAATAATCGGATAAATGAATGAATAGTGAGTAAAGAGGATGGGATTTAAGAGTGCTCTTTCTGCGGATGACGACGTCTATTTGTTTTTCTAGGAATTTCAAAGCGGGGCCTTGACGCGGATGCATAGACGGGTTGCCATTTGAAGTAGCTTGTGATGAGTCTTGGGAGACTCTTCATTTTTTGCTCCGTCATTTCATGTAAAAAAAAGAAAGTGATAAGGATTAGTATATGTCCAAATTTTCATACGAATAATAAATGAATATCAACATAGAATTTTAACACATTTTTTTTTTAGTAATTTCATTCGGCAATTCAAGAAAACGAGCCTGGAATAAACATGTCGACCCAAACATGCAATTTCCAGATTTAAAGTAAGGACAAATCAACATGCAGGGAGGCCCGGTTAATTACTTATAGACCAAAACGAAGCAGTACCGATTATCGTGATTTAAAGCGATCACGAGCACCAAAAAGCCAACTACAAGGTAACATACATGGAGTATATTTGGATATACTCTTGCTTGTATGTCTACAGATACCCTTTTAGAATGAATTCCTTTAAACACACGGGGTGGGCGGGTTCGGGCTAGATATTTAGGTGAGCAGTTACAAAACAGTTCGTTTGACTAGGGATGCTCCAGATCGCAAATTCCAGATTCGACCCAACAAACAAGAAATACCCAATCAAATTGAGTCTAGCATGGTTTCTTGTTTAAGACCATTGGTTTAGGGACTATCTAACATCGATTGGTTTTGCGTATAAGGCATGGCAGAGAGGAAGATATATTGACTATTTCTTTTATCCTATTGTCACAGTCATGGAACAAGCGATGGGCAAAGGAATAACAATCCAAATATTTCATAAGTATCGAATTACATATCTTTGTGAGATAATCAACTTAAGGGAATTTTAGCAATTAATAATTTAGACATACATTTAGCAAACCGATCCTAGATTAACTAAGCACATACTTTCTCATAATCAAACATTAGGAAAGTGCCCATTGACCTTGACAAAGTTTTAAGTAATTCGCAATCGGACCATCGCGCCACAACTAATAGACATCCCGTGCTACAACTAAAGGCGAAGTCGTTAAGTATTATCCATTCAATTGGAAAAGACTAAACATGCTTGGTTGCACATGAGTAATTCTGCATAAGCTACATATTTTACTAGGATGGATTCATACAAATGAGACTGTGGTCATGATATATTCAGATGTACAGTAGTGTGTTTCAACATTTGTATATATCTCATATTTAAATATTAGCTAGTAAAGCAGTCGGAGCCATAAACATCAATGAGTATTTTACTATCCATTATCTTACCCGATAAGTAAATAATTACAGAACATCAGCGCTTTTAGACATGAAGATCAAATTTGAATACATACGAAAATAAGCCTGTGAATTCACATCGCGCCAACGGGATGCGAATACATTCATATATTGTGTTTTGACCGACCAAGAGTTATAATCTAAAGGAAACCATATCAAAAGCAGACCATTACTTAGCAACCATTTTCAACATGAACAATTTTGCTTTGCACGATGGCGTATCTTAGCGAACAACCTAATAACTAAACCAAGCATACATACATTCGCGTCTCTTACGTTAGTTATTTAACATACCATATTTCAGACCTTCATTCGACGAATGCTTAGAAGGCAGAATACCCACATATTGAGACAACAAATACGAATATACACGATACAACAGCAATCAGGATAAAACAAGCTTCACATAATTGAATAAGAAATCACAATTTCATAAAGAGGACAGGATTTACCTTCTCCGGACAGCGACCCGGGGCAGCGTATCAAGTCGTCGGTCCACTCGACGGGCTTTGGGTTTGCGATGCGAATAGAAGGGCGAAGTTTATGGTGTTGGGTTCTTTGCTGGAACTAAGAAAGGGACTCGAACTTCCTGTTCTTATGAAAACTAAAGGTCTGGGTGCTGTGTTACCCTGTGTTCTTCGACTAGACTCTACTGTGCCCTCCCCGTTTCTGCTCTGTGTTCTTGCTATCCCCCCCTTTTGCATGCCTAATCGTTCTTGATTTTATAGCTCATCGTCTGGGTCTAAGTTCGGTAAGTAATAAAGGCTAATTTGTGCTGAGATTTCGTGCTTAATTCGTGTGATTTCTTGACGAGATTTCGTATCGATTTGTTATGGTAAGTTGCGATTTAGGAAGATTTGGGTTCGATTCGCCGGATTCTCAGGCGAGAATCACGGCAGGGAAGGTGCGGTGATGGGGGGGTGCGAGGTTTGAGAGGTGCGGCGGTTTACATTTTAGGGTTGCTGTTCGTGGGTTTTGTTTTTGTTGAGGACGATCGGGGGAATGTAAAGGGCTGAGGCGAAAATGGATTGGGCTGAGCTTGCGGGTAATAAAGACGTGGGTCGGGCGACGGGTTTGGGCTTCTGTGGGTAGTGAAAGAGAAGGGCTTGCGGGTAGATGGGCTAGAGATTTCTTTGAAATGCGGGTTGTTGGGGAAGAAATTTGGGTCAATTAATTAAGGGTAGTTAGTTATTAATTAGTCTTTTAATTAGGTATTTAATTCTAGGAGTTAATTAATTAGTTAGCTAGTTAATTCTAGGTAAGTGTATTATTAATTAATTAACAAATGTGATTAAATTAATTAGGTGCTTTATTATAATTATCTAGGTGCTACATTAGTCTAATTATTTAGGTGCTAAATGCGGGCGCGTTATTTAATTAATGCTTAATACTTTAGAATGCGACGCTATTATTTAAAATCTTATTGTTATGCATTATTGCGAAGTTAAATTAAAATTGCATTGAGTTTATATTAAATTACTTAAATGCTGAATGCAAGTACGATATTTAAGAATCGTTTAAAGCTTTATAAATGCGGTGCTATTAAATGCATATATCAGATTAAAATTGATTTTAAATTACAAATGATTACTAATAAATGCGGCTATGCTACCTGACACGACGTTATCGCTAAATTATTTATTTTATGCATTTATTAATTATTTAAGAATTACGACAAAGCTTAAAGTTAGTTAATGCGGGCGCGGGACTCTAAGTGTTTAAAACTCTACGTAAGACGCGATGCCATTATTAAATTATTTATTTATGCCTGTATTTAATGTTTTATTGTTGTATTTTATTATAAAAATCCTAAAAAATTATTTTACAAAATTAGTGTAATTTTATGGTTAATGGCTGGACGGGAGGGTCAAAATTGGGTGTCAACAGTATTCATCTTTCATTTTTTTTTGCGGCGTGCAACCCGATCCATTATGTTTACGTATTTGTGAACGTGTATTCACTTTACGTTTTGTTGCGGCGTGCAACCCGATTCATTATATTTACGTATTTGTGAACGCGTATTCACTTTACGTTTTGTTGCGGCGTGCAACCCGATCCATTATGTTTACGTATTTGTGAACGCGTATTCACTTTACGTTTTGTTGCGGCGTGCAACCCGATCCATTATATTTACGTATTTGTGAACATATATTCACTTTACGTTTTGTTGCGGCGTGCAACCCGATCCATTATGTTTACGTATTTGTGAACGCGTATTCACTTTACGTTTTGTTGCGGCGTGCAACCCGATCCATTATATATTTATATATTTATGTGAACACGTATTCACTTTTCATATTTTTCAGAAGATCAAATAAATACTATTCTCTTTTCTAACATTCTGTCATTCATACTTGTAACGATTATAACTTTTAACCATAACTCCAACTAAGGTGTTTCTCAGCGGAAACTAAGGTAAGACGGGATCTTTCACTGTACCAAATTTCATTTAAAACTACTTTGGGTAACTAACACAAATTTATCCTCAAAACAGCCACATGAAATTTGTTTCGGCAGAATTTTTATTAAACATCACCCAATCTTATAATAGTCATAACTCCTAATCTGTAAACCCGTTCAATCCCCATAAATTATCAAAACGACGAGAACAGAGAGCTACACGTCTCCATGTGAACCATTCTTTCATATTCTGTACCATTTGGTACAGTTTTAGACTTTTATTCGCTGCCCTTCCTGGATATCGATAGATCCGAGGCAGAAACTTTAAACAGCGATAACTCTCAATACGTAAGTCGGATAGACCCCCGTAAGGTCTCAAAATGTCCACAACAAAGAGATCTAGAACTTTCATATAGCAAAAATTTTCATATTCCCCACAGATTAGTACAGTTTTACGTTTCAACGTCCTGCCCTTCTGGATTCCGACGAATCCGAGGTAGCAACTTCAAACTACAATAACTCTCAACTCGTAAGTCCGTTTTAATAAATCTTTATATATATATGTCCGTAACAGAGATATTTACAACCATGTAAATTTTCATATAATTCTAATAAGTAAAACTCAATAAAAACAGTCCGTAATTATGTCTTTCCGAATTTCGACCAAATCTAAGGCAGGAACTTTGAACTATGATAACTTTCAAACCGTATGTCCATTTTACCTCATATTTGGTTCTATATGATCATATTAGAGAGGTGTACAATTCTTCCGAATTTCATCAAATTCTAACAATTATAACTCAGTGAGAACAGTTCGTAAAGTTCATGACGCAACTAGTTATCTAAACCATCAAAAGTTCAATATTTCTTTTCAACACTCAATTCTTATTCCAACATGTATTGAACTAAAAATAAAGGATGTTACCAAGAATTTCTGAGTGAGAAAACTCACCTTGTAAGTGTGAAAAAGATTGTGGTTCGGTTGCTACAAGTGGTCCTTGCTCCTTAGTGTTCCCTAATTTTATTGTTCTCCTTCCTCCCTTGATATTTTCTTGATTTTTTTCCTTCTTGTTCACTTGTTTTTTTCTGATTTTCTAACCTTTATGTTATGTCCTTTGTTTGTGTGTAAATACAATGTATAAATGAAGGAGTTTTCTATAACCTATGGGAGGTGAAAAACCAAAAGATTGAAGGGAAATGAAAAGGGGGAAGGGGGGAAAACAAACACTTACGTGCAATGTGCATGCTGCACTTCTCTTCCTTTTTTTTTTCTTTTTCTTTTGTTTTTTCTTTTGTTTTCTTATTCTTTTGTTTTTCTTTTGTTTTCTTATTTTCATTTCATCTATCTATTTATCTAACTTTAACACTAACTTTATCTCATGCAATTTATTCTTTGTTTTCTTATATATATATTTTTATTAACCCAACCACAACTATATAATATTATTTTTTTCCGGATTTCACATCTATCCCTATTCTACCAGCAATATGAGGAGATATATAGGACAAGGTAGAACCTGGATCTATCAAAGCATATACATCACAGCAAGAAACCAATAATGTACCTGTGACGACATCGGGTGACGCCTCCTGATCCTGACGACTGGACATAGCATAGATGCGGTTCTGAGGACCGCTGGAACTAGAACCCGCCACGACCCTGCCGCGGCTCGGCCGTGAACACCACGCCTCGGGCGCATAACAATCGAAGATGAAGACCAGCGAATCGGCGGTGGTGAGCCATAGCATTTTCGCCGCCTCTGGTCGGACAATCTCTCTTCAAATGGCCCTGCTAGCCACAAGAGTAACAAGCTCCTGGAGGAACGCGACACCCCCCATAATGGCAATCACCACATCGACCACACCGAGGCATAGGTGGCCTCATCGACCGAACTCGGTCCTCTCAGAAACGAAGCCACGGAACCTGTCCCGCTCCTGAATACTCATGCGTCCGAAGATGGTGGAGGGCGCTGCGGGCCGGCGTGGTGCAAATCTGGTCTTCTTTGGGGTTGTCTACCCCTAAAACTACGGAGGACCTGCTGTCTGGCCTCTTCTGGCGATACTGCCGATCCGCGGCCCTGCGTTAACCGCGCAGTGCATATGCTGCATGCGGGCAATGTCCATGCCGGTGAAGAGCTACTCCGTCAACTCTCGGCCAAGTGATCATCGAGTCTGTGACATACCGTGCACCACGCCCTCCATGTCGCTACCAGCGGGCATACCGAGCCAATGAGTCAAACTCACATTGTACTCAACCGCCCGCCCACTCTGTCTCGGTGTCAAAAATCTATCGGCGAGCCTCTCATCTGCGGAGGCAAGAAATGGCCAATGCGCCTCGAGAACTCGTCCCCAAAATTTGAGCGCATGCTCCCCGGGACAGTTCCCATGAATCATACCGATCAAGCTGCGATGTCCGCGGCCGATCACGAACCTAGTACCACCGACTTCGGTCTCAAGCCCCGATCACCTCGCGATCCGTAGCTGTCGGATAAACTCACGAGATCATCCTCGTGCCTCGACCCATAAAACTACGGTGGCTGCAACTCAAAAGTCCTCGCCTCAAGCTAGCGACTCATGTCTTTGAACTACGAATGCAATGGAGCTGCTCTCGATCTATCTCGTATGCGCCACGATCTCGGCTAATCGCCATCTCTTGTAGCCATATCCTGCCTCGGCTTTGGATCGAGGCTCGGTACCGCGGTCTCGATGGCGCTAGCTGCGCCTCGGACTCTGCTTTGGGGTTGGCGGCGTTGTAGAACTCGCCGTCAAAACACCTCATCCGGTAGGGATCGGGCACGTGCCTCGTAACCTCGGTGCCTACTAGTAGTTCCTCTCTTGCCGCCACGGGCGCGGTTGCCTTGCGTGGAGGCATAACTGATACATAAAGGAAAACATCAGAGGAGGTTCAACCTATAACTCAGCTCTATTGCACGATCTTAGAGTGAAAGAATGAAACCAATCCTAAATATCCGCGACCTCACGATTATAGATGTGGTGCACGACACCGATAATCAAGACTCTACTGAACACGATGCGTGGACACTTTCCGAGGACTAACGGCTCGATACCACTTTTGTCACGACCCAACCGGGCGCGGCGGTACCTGCAGGGTACCACATCGGTATATGTCAGAGAATAGCAGCGGAACATACATAAACAAAGTATAGTAGTACAACTGGTTCTTATAGTCCAAAACATATATGTGACCACAGACCTCTAAAGATAACAACTGTGGCGGGACAGGGCCCCGCCATACCCCTGAATGTACAAAATACCTATAGCATCAGGGAATATCCGTACTAATAAACAAGCTTAGGAGGAATGAGCTTAACACTGGAATAGTGATCCTCGAGCGAGGATCCACAATCTGCTTACCTTACTGCGGCATGAACGCGGCCCAGGAAGAATTCGATGGTACACAACGTGCAGTATGTAATCTTGGAAAATACCGTAAGTAACATCATAAGTCAAAATAAGTGAGTCATAGATAAAATCAATTTCTTTGCATTGTGTCTTACTAATGAGAGTAACAAGTGTAAATCTTATAGCATAAAAATAGGAGGCTCACGATCAAAGCAGGTACCTCGCGGTAGTATCATTAAGCAATCCTACTCCGGGACTATTTCACCCGCACGGGTCTATGGACCCGCATGAGGTCATCCGCCTCGTCGTGGGACTATTTCACCGCGTGGGACTATTTCACCCGCATGGATCCTGTGGACCCGCATGAGTACCATCGCCGTACTCGCGTGGGACTATTTCACCCGCGTGGATCACGTGGTCCGATCCGCGTGAGTCTGCGCGCTCGCGTCATGGGTAGCAAATCCATGGCATAGATAATAACCCGGGGTTTACCGTAATAATACAAATATATAACATAGCCCATCCGCTATCATACATAACATAAGCACTACCGCCTATCATATCATACATAAGCACTACCGCCTATCATATCACAACATAAGCACTACCTATCATATCATACATAAGCACTACCGCCTATCATATCACAACATAAGCACTACCAAATTTATCATATCATACATAAGCACTACTGCCTATCATAACATAAGCAAGTTAAGAAATCCCCAACTTTATTAACATTATTAATATATCCTCTCATTTTAGTATCCTAAGGCACTAACATGTCTTTTAATAGAAAATTCGAATTCGACCCAAGTACCGTACTTAACTTTTAAGAAAAACTCTTTTTATACAAAGATTCCAAGATACTAATCACCATAGTATCAAGTTACAAGTTCTTTTCAAAACAAGTCACATTTCCTTTTAGAAATATAATAGGCTTCTAAATCAAGTGACTTCATTTCCTTTAAAACCTTAGGCAACCAATGCCTAAAAATCAATCCATCTTCCATAGTTTCAAATCCTTTACCCGTACTTGTTTTAATTAGAGTAAACCATTCTTTGTGAATCTTTCCAAAAACTAATATAACCAACTTCCCATAAAGTTATTATATTAGCGTTATTCCTTTGTCAAATACATTTTCCCTAAATCCAAAGGACTTATACTTTTGAAATGAAACAAGTATCATATACTTTAAAACAAGTATAGATTATCAACTCTTGTACGTATACCGTACTACATAGATACAACTATTCATGCTCAAGAGATAGGAAAGCTCTACATACCTCTTTGGTCAATCCACTTGCTAAGTCCAACTACCACAAGTAATATGTCAACCTATAATAACCATAGTGCGTTGATTAACCTCTAATTTCAATGTAGAAATTCCAAATTCAAGTTACCAATTCCTAAGGAAAATTGGGCAGCATTTCCTTTGTTTCTACTCACTTTGCCACCTTTTTCAAAGGCCGATTTTTAACACTCAAACGCCTCATTAAGGCCCAACATCCAAACTAACACAAAGGGGTTTACATGCCTAATCTTGGGTGTGTAAAATTCTGCCCCATAAGTTATAATAATACCCTTAACAATTCTAAAGTAGTTTGTAGGCTACAACATGCTCATAATATCTCTTTAGCCAAATCCTTCATACCCAACCCACATTTCTTGCATGCAATGACTCTAATAGCATAATTTACTACCACAAGTACTTCCTTCTTAACATGCAACAATAAAAACTAATAATAGAGGAAGAATCATTACCTTAGAGCTTTAGCCAAATTTATCCAACAATTTGCTAGCCTCTATTCCAAGAACACCACCACAACAACCTTCACAAGCTAGCCCCAAGCATCCTTCTTGCCTTTTACTTTTTTTCAGATTTTCCTAAGGCTAGAATACCTCTTGGAGTTTTAGAGAGAAGGAGGAGCTTGAAATAATTTAAGAGAGAAGGAGGAGCTTTTCTAAGAGAGAGATGAAAGATGACCAAGTCTTTAAGACTTGGTCAATATAATGCATGCAAAAATCAGATGGGGACACTTGTCCCCTGTGCCCTTTTAAAAGAAAAATCTAACTTTTCCTAAGTTTTTCGCGATTTCCGCCTCGGCGCGCCACGCTTCCCGGCGCGCGGCTCCTGGACCTCGGATCTTCCGCGGCCGATTCGGCGCTGGCGCACAGCGACTCGCCGAATCTTTGTGTAGCGCGGCTTCCGGTGCTCCGCGCGTCCCTGTTCCGCCTTGGCGCGCGCCCCGCCTCCTCCGGTGCGCGCGGCTGACCCATGGCCGGTCGGCCGACCACCACGAGGTATAACACATCACATCGCCCGAGGGCCGCCTGGGCCTGGTAATCTGTTGCTGACGGTTGTCCCTGTTGTTGCCGCCGCGATTCTTGCCATTATTCTTCAGATTTTGGCCCTTCTTACTACCCTCATTATTGTGATTTTGGGTCACGTTGGCTGGATTGGAAGGGGGAAATTGGAAGTAGTCATCATGACGACGGGGCTTGCTCCGATCGATGCCCTTTTAGCCAAACCCGCTTCTTCTAAAGTGAGCATGGAGCGGCTTGATAGAACTCTGACAGGGGGTTACTTTGACAAATAACCGAAGCAACCCCTGTATAGCCCTCTGATAGACCGACAACCATCTGAAGAACTAGACGACTATTAGAAATAGGAGAACCCACGTTGCAAATTTGGTCTGCCAAGTCCTTGAGTCGTTTGCAATAGGAGGAAACTTTTGGAAAATTTGTCATAGCAACTTGAGAAAATTCCTGCTCAAAGTTAACAATGCGAGAATGACTGTTATCTTGAAATATGTCACGCAATCGATTCCACGCAGCCATAGCTGTGGAGTTGGGTTCCATAATCGTCTGTAAAAGATCCAAGGAGATAGTGGTATAAATCCACTGGAAAAACCTTGTCATCAAGCATGACCCATAAGTCTGAATCTGCTTCTTTGGTGGGCACAACCGCATCTCCGTAGGAGTAGTGGGAAGGATGATATGGTGAAGAACTTTATGTGTCATAGCATGAATCTTGAATAATTTTGCCCATGTCCCATATTGGATGTTCTCTAGGTCAAGAACGATAGGAAGAACGCTCTTGATGTTAGAAATTGTGAGGGCATGATGAAAAATATTTTTATCAGCCATGATAAATAAAACACGAAGATTCAGAGAAGAAAATTTGTGAGAAAGGATTTTTGGAGAAAAGAGGGTTGCGGCTTTGGGCAGTAGCCGAGAGAGAGAGGGTCGCGACTACGGTTATTGGCCAAATGACGAATGATTTCACGTTGGTAAATGAAAGAAGAAGTTTATAATGTATAAAGATGAAATGAATCAGAAATCACCACAAAACTGAGAAGGGCCGCGGCTCCTCCAAGTAAGGGTTGTGGCGCTTGAAGGGCCGCGACACCTCCTCTGAAGGGCCGCGGCTCTAATTGACGTTTCAATTCCAGTAACTCACTGGAATTGAAGGGCCGCGACTCTAATTGACGTTCGATTCTGATGAGTTACTCGAACCGGCGGTCACAACTCTCCGAAGGCTGCGGCTCGATCGCTTGTCCGTTGGAGGTGAATTAAAAACTAATTCTTGGGCTGACTTTGGAATATTTACTCTCTAATATTTTGCTCATGAATTCAGCCATTACTTGGCTGAATTGTAACTCCAAATTCAAGGCATTAACATGACATTCATGGTCATTACTTAGCCATTTGGAGGGTCATCATCTACACACTATATAATGAGACACAGGGCTCATTTGGAAACACACTTGACATCTTACACTCAACAATTCTCTGAAATTATCTTCCTCTCTTGCAATCATAAACACTCAAAGATCTTTCTTCCAAAGCAAACACTTGAGTTCCCTTTGCTCATTTATTTGTTTGTTGTTTTATCTTGGGAGATAAGTTGTCATTACAACCGTTGAAAGGATATACGGGGCAATATTATCTTAAGGATAGATCAAGAATTTGGTCGACTCAGCAAGCCCTCATATTTGATCATTTCCAGATTTCTAACAAATAGTTTTTGTTGTTATTTTCTCGTTCTACACATTACTACTCACAAGCTTAAGATAATTTTCGCTATTTCAACAACAACATGATTGGACAAGATCAATTCAATCAATTCAACACTGAAAATTCCACTGATGCTCAAGGTAATCCTATTGCCTTCAATCCCACTACTCAAGGCACTAACGTTGTCTTCAACTCCACTGTTTTTGACACTCCTAGTGTCACTACTGATCATGGAATTTCTAATGCCTTCCCAACTACTGCTTTTGGCACGTCAAGTGCCACTGCCACTGTTTTCGGTACGTCAAGTGCCATCGCCACTGCCTTTGGCACAACCAATGCCTCCACTGCTGCTCCGGGCACTTATATTGTCTTTGCTCTACCCAAGGCGTCAACAACAACTATACTCTTGTTGGAGGCATTCACAATACCTTTGCAACTCCTCGAGGCGCTCGCCCCACACTCTTGCTTTTCACCGTACGCGTCCTGAAAAGTTCATGGGTGCTCACTTTAAGAGATGACAGCAAAATATGTTATTTTTCCTAATGGTTATGGGAATGTCACATTTCTTAACCGAAGATCCTCCACTAGTTGGGAAAGACATGGACCCTCAGCCAAATAATTTTGCGGGAGGGGGCCAAGGTAACGATGTCGCTGACGACATGAGGATGGTTCGTGAAACATGGAAACATAGTGATTTCATGTGTAGGAACTATATTCTAAATAGTTTGTCTGATCCACTATACACGGTATATTGCATCGTTGAAACTGCCAAGCAGTTATGAGACAAACTTCAGAAAAAGTACAACACCCAAGATGCGGGTAGTAAGAAGTTCATCATTGGGAAGTTCCTGAAATTTTAAATGGTGGACAACAAAAGTGTGACATCCCAAGTCCAGGAATTTCAAATGATTCTACATCACCTGGATTTGGAAGGATTAAAGTCCAACGAACAATTCTTGGTTGGGACATTAATCGAGAAGTTTCCTCTCTCGTGGACTGAGTTTATGAACTATCTAAAACTCAAAACGAAGGAGATGACCCTAGATGAACTTGTTGTCAAACTCCAGATTCAGGAAGACAATAAGAAGGTCATGCCAAAGGGAAAACAACCGTGAGGCTAAAGGCAACTGTGGAAGTCAAAGGGAACTCAAGCAAGAAGCGGAAGCTCCAGAAGGAAGGCAAGCCCCAAACAACTAAAAAGTTCAAGGGAAATTGTAACCACTGTGGTATAGTTGGTCACATGGCCAAAGACTGCCGCAAGCTCAAACGTGAGAATAAGGTCAAGGCTAACATCGTTGAAGACACGCTCATCAACGATATGATTGAGGAGTTCTCAACGGTAGTTCTTGAAGCTAACCTCGTTGAGAATTCGGTGCAATAGTGGCTAGACACGGGTGCTACCCATCACATTTGTTCCAATAAAGATGCATTCTCCACATATACACCAGTCACAGATAAGAAATTGTTCATGGGCAACAATTCTTCTTTAGAGGTGCTGAAGGTAGGAAAGGTGACCCTAAAGATGACGTCCGGAAATGAGTTGATTCTGAAGGAATTGATGCATGTCCCAGAGTTTGAAGAAATTTAATTTGTGGACCTCTGTTAGTAAATGCTGGTTTTATGCGAGTTAGAGGCTAACAAGTTTGTAATCACTAAAAATTGAACTTTTGTAGGAAGGGGCTTCGTCTGTGAAGGCCTCTTTAAGTTCAATGATGCACCTGTAATGCCTTCTGTTTCAACTATCAATAAAATTGCACCTTCTACTTACTTGATTGAGTCATCTAATCTATGACATCATAGATTAGGACATGTAAACTATCAATTTATCCAAAGATTGGTAAAGTTGGAATTATTGCCGTCTATTGACATAAACCCTCAACGTAAGTGTGAGGTGTGCATAGAGGCAAAACTTTCCAAGAATCCTTTTAGATCCGTCGAAAGGGATATCGTTCTTCTACAACTTATATACACTGATATATGTGATTTAAAGTTCGCTCAAACTAGAGGGGGGAATAAGTACTTTGTGACTTTCATAGATGATGACACAAGGTTTTGTTACCTTTACTTACTAAAAAGTAAAGATGAAACCTTTGAAGCATTCAAACGCTACAAAGCAGAAGTTGAGAATCAACTAGGCGAACGAATTAAAACTATCCATAACGATAGAGGGGGAGAATATGTAGCGCCTTTTGAAGAACTTTGTACTCAATCGGGTATAGTTCATCAAACAACGACTCCTTACTCACCTCAATCAAACGGGGTTGCTGAACGCAAGAACCGAACACTAAAGGAAACGATGAATGCTCTACTCATCAATTCAGGCCTCCCTCAAACCATGTGGGGAGAAACTGTCCTTACCGCAAACAGGATTCTTAACAGAGTCCCACACAAGGGTAAAGACAAGACTCCATACGAGTTATGGAAAGAAAAGAAACCTACCTACAAGTATTTGAAGGTATGGGGTTGTCTGGCCAAGGTAAAAGTACCTATGCCAAAGCAGGTCAAGATTGGACCTAAGACTGTGGATTGCATATTCATCGGATATGTCAATAACAGTAGTGCTTATCACTTCACAGTGCACAAGTCGAATAATCCGGACATTTATGAAGATACAATCATGGAATCAAGGAATGCATAATTCTTTGAAGAAACATTTCCATATAAGGAAAATAACATAACCTCTCACAAATGAAGTTATGAGCAAACCTCTGATGAAGTAGGAGTCACTGACTATCTAGATCGAAACGGTTCAGATCTAGTAAATTTTGAAGTAGCTGATGATCCGGAATTTAGCATTCCAGATTCTCAGGACTTGGAAGATTTCAGAGATGGAACCAAGGCAAAGCAAAAGGGCACGGAAGGACAAGTCCTTCGGTCCAGACTTTGTAGCTTATTTGATTCAGGATGAACCACAGACAATCGTCGAAGCATTGTCAACTCCAGAAGCACCGCTCTGGAAGGAAGCTTTAAAAAGTGAGATAAAATCTATTCTGCATAACCACACCTGGGAGTTGGCAGAACTTTCCCCAGGACATAAACCGTTGGGTTGTAAGTGGATCCTTAAAAGGAAGTTAAAGACAGATGGTTTTATCGACAAGTACAAAGCTAGGTTAGTAGTCAAGGGTTATCGCCAAAAGGAGGGCCTTGATTACTTCGACACTTATGCTTCGGTGTCAATAATGACATCCATACGTATGTTCATAGCTGTTATACCCCGTATTTCCAGAGTATGTACGTAAGGACGTACGTAGAAAAGTTTGAACTTTAAGTAGGCTTGGACGAAAATATTTTTGTGCACAACACCCGATTAGAATCGTTTTTCGACGAAACGTTTTACAAAACTTGCGAAGGGAAAATTCCGGCTATGTCATTTTTAATTTTTGCGGATTTTTTCGAGAGACGAAATGTTTTGGACCAACGAGAGGGCGACACTTGTCACCCTCAAGTTGGTGGAGTGTGGGACGGCAACTTGGACGATTTGGAGTCAAGGGTTGGTAGGATATTTTGTAGATATTTTGTGTGGAAGATGAGCAAGTGGGACCCACACACACTTGTCCAAATCTTGACCCTACACTTGCCTACTACTTGGCATGATCTTGGCCATTGGTTGGCCATTGCTTGACCTATAAATACCCCCCCCCCCCTTTGAAGACTTCTTCATCCTAAAATGTTTTCTAAGTCTTAAAATCCCTTTCTCCTCTCCTCGAGAGCTCTGGCAGAGCACCCCTCCTTTGAGAGGCCTTTGGTAGAGGTACCCACTCTCTAGTGGTGGTAGCCGTAGCACACCCCCCCCCCCCCCCTCTTGAGTTGTCTCGTATAAATACTACCCCCCACCTTGGTAGAAAATACTCTCCAAGTAATGTTACTATACCAAAATACCTTGGCCCAAATACCTTGTAGTATTCCAAGGTTACACTTATACGAAAAGCCCAGAAATACTATTATACTTCCCTTCATCACACTAAACCACAAGGAAAATATTCACAGTTGGTTGAAGTATTAGGAAGAAGTTTCGTAGAACTTCTAAGAGTTGTTTGGAGCGGGTTGGAGCACCCGGAGTAAGAGCTAGACGTTGCTCAGGATCGACATTAAACTTGGATAATTTTGGGCTTACCGAGGTAAATAATCCTATCCTTCTATTTGTAATTGGAAATTACATACTGTCGTAGAATAGAAATGAATATAAGATTCATAGAAGAATGTTGAACTGTAATAGAAAGATATTACAGAAAAGACTTGAACTGAAATCACATCAGAAGAAGATTGAATCATTTACATAGAGTGTATTCTGATGAGACTTGTGTAGTTTGACGGGTAGGGAAGGGCTGCCCAATTTTCCGTAGAATCCTGTATCTAGATTTATTCTACCGAGTAGTCTAGACTTTGATAGACTTGTATAACCGTTATAGGTTGAAGTTATGCAAGTAGCATGTTCTACTTGAAAGGTGGGCAAGGCTAGCCGGGTTATAGCCGTGGAGCGTTTTGCTAATAGTCGATAATCGTCGCGAGGTATGTGATTCTTCCTATCCTCTTGAGCATGATATTTTAAAGAATATATATATAGTACGGTAGACGTACGTGTGTTAACTGAATAATAATTTCGGCAATGTCTTTTGACTTAAGCCTGAATAATAATTACGGCAATGTCTTTTGACTTAAGCCTGAATAATCTTGAAGTATTTCAAAAGAATACTGAATCATTTTTTTAACAGAAGAGTAATACTTGGTTTTAAAAGCTTAAGAGTTATACTAGCTTTATGGGGAGTTAGGTATAACGACTTAAGAGTGATAAAAAGAATGGTTTATTAATTTTAGAAGTTAAGAGACTTGATCTTAAAAGATAAGAGACTTGACTTAATTAAATTAATATGAATTTTGTGTGAAACCTCATTCGTGAGAAATGAGTACTTGGTTTTTAAAAGCAATAAGGTTTCTTGATTTGAAATCGAATAAGTATCGAACAAACAACAGAAGCTATAATAAAGGGAAATGTTTTGACTAATAAAGTATTATTAAAACCAGTAGAAACTTCCATCTGCATAGAAGCTAAGATGAGACAAAATGATATTACATTTCCTAGATCATGGCTGCTGTAATAAGATTGTTATGAACAAGGATAACCTACTCACACATAAGGTATATGTTTCTCAAATTGTTTTAAAGGATTAAAACTATGAACTACGAAACCTTTCGAAAAATGAGAAACTTGAACATTTGAAATTAGGCAAACTTGAATGTTTGGAAAATAATGTTGTTACTTGATTTTACAAAGGGAAGTGTTTTGGTTTACTTAAAAGATAGTCACTCTATTTTTATACTACGGGTATTGTGTGACTTTTGTGAAAGTAACGTATCTTTTAAAGAGTTAATGTATGAAGTACTTTGGGGATAAAAACCCGAACTTGTTTAACATAAAGTAGAAAGTATCTTGTGTGAATAACTTGATTGTGTTGGTTTGTGATAGCCTTGTAATACTTTCTTGTTGGTTTGATAAGTAAACATGTTAGGATGCTACGTGTGTTAGTATCTTGTGATGTTTGTGTAAAGGGATTTTCCCTCGATCGCGCTTATGTTGTTTAACTATCAGCCGTTATGTTGGTATTGTACCACTCGCTCGACATGATCCCGAGGTTAAGCCGCCTCCGTGCGGGGTAATACTCGTGCGATGCGTGTGATTATGATTCGAGGATACCTCATGCGGGTCCCGGACCTATGCGAGCTACGAGTTCGAGTTAGTGTGCGGCCTATATGGTCATGCGGTGCATGTGGCCACGCGGATCGCGAGTCGGCGGATGCGGGAGTAGCTACCCTCGATGCGGGAATACCTCATGCGGGTCATTGGAGTGGCTTTATGCGGGCTGCGGGAAGTTCGGGGCTAGACGCGCACATTAGATACTGCGCGAAGTGGCGGCTTTGATCATGTGACGATGCAAGCAGATCTCGTAATCTGATTTATGACCTTGTTTATCTTGTAGGTTTTAGTAGTCGGCTATGTCTTCGTGCTTACCCGTGCGGTTTTATGATGACACAGGTGGGACACCGTGTTCATGTGTATTCCTTGGTGCTTTTATATCATAGGCTAGCGGTGAGGAAGGTATTCCACGCATGATTGATGTTGTGGGCGTGAGACCCATAGTTATATTTGAGTGATGACTTTGAGGCGTGAGTCACGACTTGACATGATCGCTTATTTATTGTGATCGTAGTTTGGTTATCATACATGTCTCCGCTTTATATAGACTACTATGATTTCATTCTGATATTTTGATTTCACATACTTGGTACTGTTGATCGACCTCGCCCGAGTGCGTTCACTGCCGCAGTTGAGGTACACGATCGTTGATCCTAGCTCTCGAGTCACGATTCGCGTTTGGGAAGCTCCGTTTCTCGGAGGCTTATCGATGGTATAGTCCTGTCATAGTAGGTGCTTACATTCGAGGTATGGCGGGGCCTGTCCGCCATTGTTGTCATGTCACTCTTAGAGGTGCAGTAATGCTTGTTGTGGCGAGCGTAAAAAAAAAAAGGGATGTAATCGTTACAGTTGATATTTATATATCTTGAAGACAACTTTCTCGATTCTTGTTTACACTTCTTGATATTCCATGTCTTGTTTTATGTTCCGCTGATTACTCTGATGTATGTCTACTTGGGTGCCCGGGGTAAGGCACCAGTCACGGGCCCGGGTTCGGGTCGTGACAATAGCTATCGCCACCTTGCGGGATCTTGAAATACATCAAATGGATGTTAAGACTGCCTTCATAAATGGTGATTTGGAAGAAGAAATATATATGGATCAACCTGAGGGGTATGTGGTTCCAGGACAAGAGACAAAAATATGTCAGCTTGTTAAATCGTTGTACGGGCTAAAATAAGCCCCTAAACAATGACACGAGAAACTTGATAGTACTCTACTATCAAAAGGATACTCCATTAATGGAGGTGACAAATGTGTCTACATGAAAGAAAATGTCAAATCCTTCGTCATGATATGTCTATATGTAGATGACTTGTTGATCACTGGAAGCAGTCCTGGAATAATCCTAGATACTAAGAACATGTTAAAACAATGTTTTGACATGAAAGATATGAGCATTGCAGATGTCATCTTAGGGATCAAGATCTCTAAAACATCTAATGGACTGGTCTTATCTCAATCTCACTACATCGAGAATATACTGAAGAAATTTGGGATGTTCGACAGTTCACGATATCACCATTGGATATAAGTCAAAAGCTTGACAAATATCTGGGTAAGCCCGTACGCCAGGAGCGATATGCGCAGGTGATTGGTAGTCTGATGTATATCACAAACTGCACTCGACCTGATATCGTTCATGCAGTTAATAAATTGGCTAGCGTCACTTGAAATCCAAGTGAGGATCACTGGAAAGCGTTGAACAGGATACTACGGTTCCTAAAGTTCACGATATATTTCGGGTTACACTATTCAAGATATCCAGGGGTACAACGATGCAAACTGGATATCTGATAGCGACGACATCAAGTCCACCAGCGGATATATTTTTACAATCGGTGGTGGAGCTGTGTCTTGGAAATCCTCTAGGCAAACTCTTATTTCCCAATCCACGATGGAGTCGGAATTTATCGCTTTAGATAAAGCGGGAGAGGAAGCTGAGTGGCTTCATGGTTTTCTAGAGGATGTCACATGTTGGGATAAACCCATGTCTTCTGTAATGATCCACTGCGATAGTCAGTCGGCTCTAGGAAGGGCACGAAGTTCAATATACAACGGTAAGTCTCGTCATATTCGACGGAGACATGAGTCCGTTAGGCAGTTGATCACCTCGGGTATTATTTCCATTGATTACATAAAATCTAAGAAAAATATCGCAGATCCCTTGACGAAGGAAATACCCAAAGATCAGTTGTTCTGCCTGTCTAGGGGAATGGGCTTAAAACCCAAACAATAAGAACCGATATAGTGGACACTGACCTTACGGTGGAGATCCCGGGAATAAGGTTCAAAGGGAAAACTAAATTGTAAAGGTTAAAGTAGCGCCGGTGGAAGCAAGAGCACTTCGGATAATGTGTCTTTCTTAAGAAATATAATCCAAGGCCATTCCCGTGATAGACAAAAAGTGCTACATGTAAGAGGGGTAAAGGATAAGTTTCCAAACCTTTAATGATCCTCAAAAGTTGAGGTTAGGTTGGTGAAATTTTTAATGGTTCCTAACGCTTGTGTAGCGGGATATTACAGGATACCTTGTAGGAAACCACCTATTTAAGTGTGAGGACAGACCGCCTCAAATGAACGCACTTAAGAATTCAAGGGTGTCCACGGCCCACGATGGACAAAACACTAGAAAGATTGAGTAGGAAAGGTGTTGTGTTGGTACCATTGTCTTGGCATATACTAAACACTAACGGTTCAAGACATCACGTTCACCGCGCAATAAATATGTCCGGTGGTATTCTACTATGGAAGGTTCAAAGCTCCAGCTACCTCTGCGGATGCAACATCGTTCCGCCAAGTGATTGCTAAAAAAGGCACCATGTGCGTGCACCAAAATCTCTTCCAAGAGGGGATTGTTGGAAATATTTATTAAACGTGAAATAAAGTAAATCCTATTAATTATGAATCAAATAATTGGGGCCCCGTACGTAGGAAACCTTGTTTCCACACACGTGCACACGTAGTGCCAATGATCAAAATTTCCTTAATGGAAGAGATATTGATACGTATACGAATTGTTTGAGACGTAAGGTAATAGACGGTTATTGGCCAAATGACGAATTATTTCACGTTGGTAAATGAAGGAAGAAATGTATAATGTGTAAAGATGAAATGAATCAGAAATCACCACGAAACCGAGAAGGGTCGCGTCTCCTCCAAGTAAGGGTCGCGACGCTTGAAGGGCCGCGGCTCTAATTGACGTTCAATTCTAGTAACTCACTAGAATTGAAGGGTCGTGATGCCTCCCCGAAGGGCCGCGACTCTAATTGACGTTCCAATTCCAGTGAGTTCTTTGGGCGAAAGGGTCATGGCTCTCTCCGAAGGGCGCGACTCTCATCGTTTCAATCCGTTGGATGTGAATTAAAAACGGATTCTTGGGCTGACTTTGGAGTATTTACTCTCCATTATTTTGCTCATGAATTCAGTCATTACTTGGCTGAATTGTAACTCTAAATTCGAGACATTAACATGACATTCATGGCCATTACTTAGCCATTTGGAGGGTCATCATCTATACACTATATAATGAGACACAAGGCTCATTTGGAAACACACTTGACATCTCACACTCAACAATTCTCTAAAATTGTCTTCCTCTCTTGCAATCACAAACACTCAAAGATCTTTCTTCCAAAGCAAACACTTGAGTTCCATTTGCTCATTTGTTTGATTGTTGTTTTATCTTGAAAGATAAGTTGTCATTACAATCGTTGAAAGAATATACGAGGCAATATTATCTTAAGCATAGATAAAAAATTTGGTCGACTCGGCAAACCCTCATATTTGATCATTTCGAGATTTCTAACAAATAATTGTTATTTTCCCGTTATACACATTACTACTCACATATAAAATAAAATTTCATATAAGAGACTACGACTATGCTCTGCTAATAATTATTGCAAGCTCTATTTTAGATGTTAATATTGAAATTATAGAGCCTACATAAATAATTTTGTTAGGAATTAGGATTCTAAAAAGGGCGGCAAGACGGGGAATTTTGACATATTTGGCTCCTTCAAGATATAATCACTGCAGTTTGTTTTCTAGTATTATAGTCTATTTGGACAAAAAAAAATTAATTTACTTTGAAAAGTATTTTTATAAAAAAAAAAGTTTTTTATGGTGAGAAACAGTTTATATTTCGGTAATTCATGAGAAAAACACTTTTATCCAGCAATTAGTGTTGTCAAGCTTATAAAAATGCTTTAAAGTGTATTTTCTCAAAATTACTTTTTAAAAACTACATTTGAAGAAAATTATTTTTTAGCTTTTGATGAACAACTTGTGCTACTCATTAAAAACACTTATTTTCTCCTAAAAGATTGATTAAACACCTCACTTTTTTAAAATAAGCTTTTCTTAAAAAAAAACACTTTTGACATCCCAAAAGCTTGGGCAAATAGATTAATCTTTTCCATGACCAATGAAAAGAAAAGTGTTGGTTAAATATATACATAATAAATTACAGAAAAAATAAAATTAACAATAAATATTCAGGTTGAGGCACAAATATTTTGCTCTTTTTAAGAAGATTCAAGCGCACTGTAGTATAATCATCAATGATCCAACAATAATACTATGGACTTATCCCCTCAAAGATATAGCAATCTGACAACATCGTATGACTCAAACAACTTCGAACTAGTTGAAGAGTTCATAGCTCCACCAATAAGTAAACCTTCCTTCAATATAAAGTTCATAGTGAATAAGTTTGAGACATAAAATATTTTTTTGTCTCGACTCTTTTATTTTTACTACACCAACCTCAAAGTATAAACAACAACAACATACCCAGTACAATTTCACGACGTGGGCCTGAGAAGGGTAGAGTATACACAGATCTTACCTCTACCTTGATAGGTAGAGCGGCTGTTTCTGAGAGACCCACGGCTTAGGACAAGCAAAAACAAAAACAGAACAAGGTCAGACCCGGTCAAAAAGTTAAAGATTTAAAGCAGTAAGGCAATGCTAATAGCAAACTCGAATACGCCATGGTGGCGCATCCTGAAAAGTAATCAGTAATTACGCAGATAAATGAAATAAATCAAGTACGTTAAGGAGCGTATAACATAAGAAATAAGGCTACAGAAGACTATTAAAACAAAATTATGTTTATTCGTATGATATGCTAGGCATGCCTATGATAGTAACCCTATCCCTACCAAATTGTGGGCGTAAGAAGGACTACACTCAACTACCTACTACCCTTCTACCCTAATTTGTGCCCTCCACAACCCCTATCTAAGGTCGTGTCTTCAGTAAGTCTCGCCTGCTTCATATCCCGTTTAATCATCTCTCTCCAATATTTTTTCGACCTGCCTCTACCCCTCCTCAAAGTATAAACCCAATATATTATTTTTTTCATCTACACTAATACTTCATATTCACTCAACACAAGGAAGAACACGTTTTCTAAATAGGGTAGGATTCTTCCATATCGTAAATATCAAGATAATAGATAATAATTCTTCCTTAACGTTTTCCAATGATTCCAATCCCAAGCCACGTGAATAATAAGCCTTCCGAAAACTCTATCGCGTCTAAATTCACAAAACAGATTTCATCTAGTCAAAATAATATTCTACAAGGTTAGACGAGTGAAACGATACCCATATTGCTATTTTGAACCCAAAAATTGATCCCAATCGCCCCGAAGATCAAGCCTGTAATTTCATCGCACAATCAGCTTAGCCATAACTTATAGGTCATGAATCTCAAAAATCACCGAAACCCGATCTTGAATTGATATCCAAATAAATGTTTTACCCAAATTCCAAATTATATGGCAAAACCCATTTTTTTGCTAAATCATGGATGAAAACGCTAAATAAACAATGAAATGATAAAAAGTTACTATTATCTTCGTCTCAATTTATGTGGCACCATTTGATCGGCACGGAGTTTAACAAATAAAAGAAGACTTTGTTATGTTTACCAAATTACTCCTACTTTTATTGACTTTTTTTCACAATAAGTACACTTTAAAATTAAATGGAACCCAACAAGGGTAAAATATGGATGATACCATTAAATAATTGACAAATAAGAAAATGTGACATCTTTTTGGTACAAACTAAAAAAGAAATGATGCTATATAAATTGGGACAGAGGGAGTAAGATTGAGGTTGAAAACTTACCCCGAGCCAAAATGGGAGGATCGTCTTTGAAATCACTAAAACCTAGCCTTCTGGCTCCCAAAATCGAATTATGAAATGTCAAATCAAATCGGGTTTTAATATTCTGCCCAGGTACCCCCTTCACCGCGACCCCGGGACCACCTTCGCGATCACGAACACCTTTGACCTGAAACTCCATTGCTAACGCAAATCACCTTCACGAATGTGATGCACATGCTAACTCCACCATTTTTGCTAGCGCAATGCCCATGTCGTGATTGCAGTTCCTTAGTACCCTAGCCCTTCATTGACAAACGTGATTCCTACCTCGCGTCGTGAAGGGTAATAGTTGTGTTAGGATCAGGCTACTCTTATAAGCCCCAAGAGCATGTTTCTTGGAACTGTTCACTTAAGAAGATGATACAACAAAATAAAATATGAGCTCAATATTTTTATGTGGAAAACTTCTTGCTCAACGGAGTAAAAAACCACGATCTATCTTTCCTATAAGATTATGTTTTTTGGAACTGTTCACTTAAGAAGATGATACAACAAAATAAAATATGAGCTCAATATTTTTATGTGGAAAACTTCTTGCTCAACGGAGTAAAAAACCACGATCTATCTTTCCTATAAGATTTACCAAAATTCTACTATAATCTGGAGTCGTTAACATGTTTACAAATTTCTGATAACACCTAAAGGATTTGTTGCTTAAACAGTCCACCTACACAACTTAGTTATTTATAGTAGATCCAATAGCTAACCAACGAACACCTATTACACAATACTTACAAAGTTAATAGGCGGAAAACCACAAAAGAACCTAACTATAACTAATAACTGAAAGGATAAATCTAGATAGGCACTGGCTCTTTATTGTTGGGACAGTTGTTTCTTCTTGAGATGAAGGTGTTGACTGCGCTCACTCTCGTCTCTCGTTGGAGTATTTGTGATTGTGGCTTCTATGCTCCAATTCTTGATCGTGCTATCTTTATATATAAGTAGTTTCCGCCTTCAATCCTTGAGTTCAAGTAGGTCTTGGTTTCATTAATTGCACTCCAAAAAAAACTCACTTAACTTGGATCTTCCTTCTTTTCACGTTTACGTGTCGGCTTCTGTATCCTACTTCAATACTAATTTTCATATTAATTTGTAGAATATTACCATAATCATATGTACAACTCTTCATTAAATAAGAATAAGATAATATTCCCTTTCCACCAATGTCGGCATGGAATAGCTTTCAATATCTAGTTGCGTGATAGTAAGGATCAGTTCCTCCGAGTAGCTCCTCTGAATATCGTATCTGCTTTACTTAGTCGTTTGGATATATGATTTTTCAAATGAATCCTTCCTTATATCTCCCTTTAATTGTCCTTGGGTATATTGTTTGTCAAATCATCAAAATTTCAATATTAAGCACATGATCATTGTGCCATCAACTACTCAACAAGATGGCACAGACACCAAAAAAATGCAATGTCTCCCGAAATTCGATTTGATGCCCGAAACTCATCCCGAACCTCTCGAATACAAACCAAATATGCATTTTAGACATAAAATACGCTACGAACCTGCTCGGGCACTCAAAATACCAACACGAGGTCGTCTTCACCGATGTTGACTGTGGTCAATTTCAAATCCTCAACTTAACTAGCTCCTCAATCAATAGTTCAAATTACACCTGATTCTCTTAGAATTCGAACCAACTACTCGACTATGTCATAAATCACGTTCCGAATCTCATGAAATCGATAAAACAACACTTTGGGTTCATTAACCTCCAATATTGACTTTGATCAAACTTCTTTTTTTTCTCAACTTAAGAACTTTCAGATTTACTAATTCTTCTTCAATACTCACCTGCCTTGAAAATCGCACAACTCATCTCCAAAGTTAGCATTATTATTTTAAATCTACGGAAAGGACATTTTAAAAAAAAAATCCAAAAATTCAAAATAACTTAACAGGTCATTACATAAGTAAAGAAGCACAAGGATAGAATGAGTGTTAGCTATTCTTTAATAAAATATTTATAGCTGATATTGGAAGTTTTTTTTTTTTTGCTACTGACTACCAAACTGAAAGTTCTCTTTAAGAAATGAGATTAAGACTTAAAAGTTCATTAGCCTATTAAGAATACAATAAATGGTAAAAATAATTTTTTGATGAAAAAGCACATAAAATATTTAAAATTATATATATATAAATTTATTTAATTTTTTTCCGATTAATTTTTAATATAATCAAACTAAACAAATATTATTATTATTTTTAAAATTTACAATAAAATCAAATCAAAGTTAAAAAAATACCATCTTATTTAATTGGATTTTGCTGAGGTGCAGTATGAATGGATACAAGCTGGAAAGATTTCATTTTATATGCGCCATCGCGACATAGCTTATTTGTAGAAAAATTCTCCTATGCAGAGGTCACGAGATGAACGGTCAAGATCCTCCAGACCAACAACGATTCATGGGTTGGCTCAATCTGGGGATCTGCTTGCCTTTCAAAAGCTTCTCTCCGACAACCCTTGTCTTCTCAATGAACGTAACCCTGTTGTACGATCTCCTTTCCTTCTTTGCATAATGAAATAGGTGCGTCACAATATGTGATCTGGTCCCTAATTCTAGAACATGGGTAGGAGGAAAGAAATGTACAAAGTAACCTATTTCTCTAGTTAAATAACTTAACACACCATTCAGCCTTTGGGTGTCAACAAAAAATATTATATCAATTTTAAAAAATATGTTTATTAAAATACCTAGTTTTGCTAAGAGGCAATACACAATAAATCCACCCCAAGGGACTGTCTATAAAAATCTAAGAAACACTAAGGGCTCGTTTGTTACGTCGCATTGGACTGTACTAATTTTATTGGACTGTATTGGACTGGACTGTATTAATATATAATGGACGGTATTAGAGTATTAATATATAATGGACTGTATTTTTTATTTTATTTTTATTTTTAGTACAGTCCAGAGAAGTCCATTTGCTAGATGAGTCTAAAAAATGATTGAAGCGTAAATCTGATCAGTCTGGTAACGTCCATCAAACGTATTATTTTTATCCAAAGATACCTGATCAGAACATCTGACGTCAAACGTGCCCTAAGTCGACATGGGTCTGCTTCTTGGTAATAGAGTTATTGTTTGGTGCTTATAACCAAAATGAGAAAATAAAAAAAGTGAAACCTCAGAATTAATTATGTTGAGCTTCACAATGGAAAATGTGATTTTAATGTACTTGTGTTATATTTAGGCGTCTTAGTGACTCTTAATCGTTTTTACACTGAGAATATTGATTTTTCTTCAAGATCTGGACCATCTGTTAGTCTTCAATATATGATCTTCTGTATTGTTTTGACATTTTGTTTTCTAGAATAGATGACTATTGTTCTCTTAATGGCCAAAAATAATTCTAAAATAGATGACTATTGTTCTCTTAATGGCCCAAAAAAAAAAAAGATTGTTGTTCTGAATTCTGATACATTTGAATTATTAAATTGGCAATGTGACTTCATCTATGATACCTGATCCTATTTAAGTTTTCATAAGAATTTCCTAACAATGAAACAGGGCACTCATGTTTCAAAACAGTTACAAGGGTGAACTATATGTATTCATTATTTGGTTATAGTCTTTTGTCAGAGTTAGATACCTAAGTTTCTGCAAAAATCAGATGCTTTATATAGTTTGCAATTTATCTGGATGCAGATGGTGCAGACACCACTTCATGTTGCTGCTGGTTACAATAATGTTGAAATACTCAAGTTTTTGCTTGGTTGGTCTGGCCCAGAAAAGGTGGAGATGGAAGCCAAGAATATGGTATTAACTAAGATTTTTCACATCGTCAGTTGTAACAAAATGGACTTATTTTTCGGGTTACATTCCCGGCTGGTGCAATTCTTCTTTCTTTTCCTGTTCAAGAAAAGTGGACTTATTTTGTGTATTGCAGTATGGAGAGACTCCATTGCACATGGCAGCCAAGAATGGTTGTAATGAAGCTGCAAAGATGCTTCTTGCTCATGGTGCTCTTATTGAAGCGAAAGCAAATGTGTGTATTCTACTGCTTCGGTTGAACATGTCTTTTTCCCAATTGTTTGATTTTGGACTTTTCTGTGGCTTTCTTGCAGAATGGGATGACTCCATTGCATCTTGCTGTTTGGCACTCGCTACGAGCTGAAGACTGTTCTACTGTCAAGACATTGTTAGAGCATGATGCTAATTGTAGTGCGGAAGACAATGTATTGTGGATTATTAATCAATGATTTTGAGTTCCTTTTATGATCATTACTAAATGTAGAATATATGAAATGCAGGAGGGCATGACTTCTATAAATCATCTCTCTCAAGGACCTGGCAATGAAAAATTGCGTCAACTTCTCAGTCGGCATCTTGAAGAACAAAGAATACATAAAGCTATTGAAGCATGCGGCCAGACAAAAGCAAAAATGGATGAACTTGAAAACGAATTGTCTAAAATAGTGGGCTTACATGAGCTTAAGAAGCAACTCCACAAATGGGCAAAGGGGATGCTCTTGGATGAGCGGCGTCGGGCACTAGGGCTTAAAGTTGATGCTAGAAGACCACCCCATATGGCTTTTCTTGGAAACCCTGGAACAGGTAAGGCTATGTCATTGGTTTTCTACAACAAAGAGGAGATGGCATACTTATTACAAGAAGCAAAAGAATAGGTTAAATAAGTTGTTAAGCTATCCTGATGATCCTCGTTATATTACTAGTGCTTCTCATTGCAGTATAGGCTTGAGATTTTACCTACATGTATTTACTGCTTAGCTTATGTGTTCGATGAATATTGTCTGGGTCGATTTATTAGACATCTTTGACAATGCTATTACAGGGAAAACCATGGTTGCTAGGTGTTAGGCGTAAAATACGTCTTTTGAGTCATTTTTAGTTAGTATTTTTCCATTTTTGTTCAAATAAGTGTCATGTTAGGTTGTTTTTCTTTCTTTTGAGTCACAGCGGTGCAAAAAGGCAAAAGGGCGAAAAGGAGCAAGAGTTGGACAAAAAAGGTGCTCCCGAGGCAAAAATGATGAAAGTTGACAAATCAGGACGAATGATTGTCAGCACCGCGGTGCCAATATGCAGAACCGCTGTGCCATATTTACTGAGAAGCCACAGGGTTTTCAGAACCGCGGTGCCAACATGCAGAACCGCGATGCCATTATTACTGAGAGACTACAGGATTTTCGGCACCGCGGTGCCGTTATGCAGAACCGCGATGCCGGTGCGGAAAATCTCAGTTCCGAAGAAGAATTGTCTAAGGGCAGATTGGTCCATAGGACACGAAATTTAGAACATATTTAAGCCTTATGGATTAATGCGAGGAGGGGGTTGGTCATTCTACAACATAACGCAACACAAGGCACAGATTGAAGACTACAATAGGAGACTTAGTTCGCAGTAATTTCTTTTCTTTCGTTTTTAATTCAGTTTATGTATAGATTTTGTGTTAGTTCTTAGCGTGACTATGGCTAGGAGCTAACACTTTATTAGTGCTTTCCTTATGAATCGCTTGAAACTTATATTCATGAATTAATGCAGTAGTTCGATTTCTTCACTTGATTAAGATTTAGTCAATAATTGGTATGAATGCTTGATAATTAATTGATCACTAATTATCATAATATATATGATTTCGAATCAAGAACCGAGATGAGAGATTTGGATATGATGTAATTGACTAGACATAGGTTAAAATCGCGGACGACAGTACCCCGATACTTGTGTAGCATTATAAGTTACTGTTCTTAATCCTCCTATGTGGTAAATCCTATCATAGAAATATAGAAAGGTTCTGCACTGGGGTTGAGTTATTATATGTCCTAACCGGAATATAAGACAGTTTAGTTAACCGCTATCTTAACGTAGAAGAAGAAGTCATTCTAGTTGCATTAAGGATTGAATAGAGTGGATAGTCGAGGATTTTGGAAGCCATAATTCATCATAACTGATTACAACTTAAATAGTTCAGTAATTCTTGCAATTATTCTAGTAGTTAAACGAAAATCCAACTCAAATATCGATTTCAAATATATAACATAAAGTAGATGAACGGTAATTAGAAATCAGTCTCTGAGGACGATACTCGGTCTTATCAGACTATATTACTTGTCAATGATGCGTACGTTTGCGTGATCATTCGAAATATCGCTAACAAGTTTTTGGCGCCGTTGTCGTGGACTGACGTACTTCTAATATCGAATTATCTATTTTTATTTCTAATTTGACCTTATTTTTATTTTTATTTTTACTATTAGAACCCTATTGCCTTGATTTTGTTTGTTGATTTTGGTCTATTTCAGGAATCTGCATGTGAAGAAGGAGAGGAGTAGATACATTTGTTCCCTCCAATCCTGAAATCGAAAAATTGTGCAAGCAAAACAGGCGTGAGAAAAGAATTGTTGATTTATTAGCCATGGAAAATCAACATAACAACAACGGGGTACCTGACGAGGGGTTGAATAATGAGGTACCGGCTGCCATGGGACAAGTCCCACTACTTGCAGAAATGAGCTTGGGAGATTATGCTTTGCCCACGGTTACTGGTGCACAGACATGCATCAGGCTCCCAACAATAAGGGTAAACAACTTTGAGATCAAGCCAATCATCCTGAGCATGGTCTAGAACACAGTACTGTTTGGGGGATTTCCATCTGAAGACCCCCACATGCACATTGCCAACTTTCTGGAGTTGTGTGTCACTTTCAAGTACAATGACGTTACTGATGATGTCATTAGACTGAGGCTCTTTCCGTTCTCACTTAGGGACAGAGCCAAGAGCTGGTTGAACTCACTACCTGCCAACTCTGTCACTATCTGGCAGGACCTAGCCCAAAAGTTTCTTGCAAAGTTCTTCCCACCTTCAAAAGCGACAAAGTTAACGGGAGAGTTAAACAATTTTTACCAGGTGTATGGTGAGTCGCTCTTGTTGACACCCAATTTTGACTCTCCCGTCCAGACAGTAGCTATAAAATTACACTAATTTTGCAAAAATAATTTTTTTTGATTTCTTATAATAAAATGTAGCGATAAAACATTAATACATGCATAAATAAACAATTTAATGATGACACCGCGTCTTACGTAGAAAATTACGCACTTAGAGTCTCGCGCCCATATTTATTAATTTTAAGCCCTGTCATAATTCTTAATAATAAATACATAAAATAATAATCTAACACACGCGTTTTAATAATAACATTCATAAAAGAATTAAGAAGTCATATCTGCATGTAACATTTTAAATAACTCAATTTTTATTTAATAAGTTTTAATAACGGCATCGTATTATAAACATTAAGCACTAATTAAATAGCACACCCGCATTTATTATTGTAATAATTTTAAATCTCAGACTAATAAAGCACCTAAATAATCTAATTACAATTTAAATAAATTTAATTTACCATTAATTAATTAATAATACACCTAAACTAATACACTTAAAACTCTACCCCTAATTAAAATAACTAAACCAGCAGCCCACAAACTCGCCTTCAACCAAGCCCATTTACGGCGAAATTCACAAACTCACCAGCCCGCGCCCAAACCCGTGACCCGGCCCACACCGCTCTATATCCAGCAGCCCACACTCGACCATCCAAAGAAGACATCCATGTCGAGGGAACCCTAAAAAGAAAAGAGAAGAGAAGCCTAAGGCGTCGCGCCCGTGCGGGATTCGCCGAGAATCCGGGTTTCCTTACCTGCACACAACCAGCTCACCCTTACCATCTCCAAGAACCACGAATCCCCCAGATTCCCTCAAATCTCCCAAATCGTTTTTAACTTACCATAACAAGAACGATACCAAAATCAGGCCCAAATCAAAGCTACCCTTCTTAAGAAACCGAATAATCCTCGAATCAGTACGAAATCATAACCAAAATCGCGATAAAATCAGTCTAAAATCATGATACTATGACCGAAATCAGAACCCACAAAAGAACTATATATACGGGTGTTTTTTTTAACTTCAGGGGCATCGATCTTGGAGGGCAAAAACCAGTGCATGCATCCAGAACAGTGGGAGCTCTCCATCGAAAATCAATCGATCCAGAACGGGGGCTTCCGGGGAGTCTAAAAACCATTCTCTTACACAGGAAAAGACAGAGGTCGAGCACCGCTTTCACCCTCAAGAAATACCTTTCTTTACAATCCGAAAATTAGAAGGCTAAGGCAAGAACATAAAATCGAACCCTTTCGTCTTCCTCGTAAACCAGTGAGTATTCTCAAAGCAACAGCTTTATTCCATTTTTATCGCATCGCACAAAACTCCGAGTGGATCGACACTTGATACGTCTGTTGCCGGTTATTGCCGGAGAAGGTAACTCACTTTTCCGTCGAATTGATTCTTTATGTGAATTTATGTATTTTCTGTTATGTATTTCTTGATTATATTTGTTAATGTTGTTATAAAAGTGTTCAACATGTTTTAGCTTATCTTGGTAGATTCTGATTATCTAAAGTTACTAGGTTCATATTTAATATCATAAGCCGAGTATGTTTGATGTTTGTCTAATATCTGATTGTGATATTGATTAATTGAAAGTTTCTATGGTGTCGACAAGTTCATAGATTGTTCGGCATCGGTATGTCGGTTTGAGATCGAGTATCTTGCTCTACCTAGCTAAAAGTGTCATGCCTGCTTAATTGTGGAAATCCTTCACGTCAATATTTTACGTCTCCTGAGTTATATCGTGCTCTGGTTATTGTCTATTAAGCTGTTTTGCCTTAAATTTCTTATTAGATTAGACCATACTATGTTAAGCTATATCTTTAGTTGTATTCCATGTCTTAATTGGTAATCTTGTTTCATGTGTTAAATACATACAGTGGACTATCAAGACTGTTTAGGGAGGGGTTGAGTTAAGAAAATGATCTGGATGAACCCTTTTGTATGAAAACAAAAATGTCTACTCCCTTTGACAGGTTGCATACATTGTCTACTTGAAATGTTGGTTCCTTGTGCCTTGGCTTCTGAATTTGTCCATGTACAGCATGTCTATTTTGTGTTTACCAATTATTGAGTATGAGTTTGTTGGAAATGTCTTAGCAGCTACTGCTCTTTGTCCTCCTGTTCCTTTTCAGTATTTTGTCGGGGGTTTTCAAGTTATTTTTCTCTTCTTTGGGTCATATCCTTATTCTATTGACGTCATGTAAATATGCAACTCTTCATGTTCATTCAGAAGAGAAATTTGTCCCGTCTGTATGCCTAAAATATCTTCTCTGGGTGCTTAATTATTTATCTTCTGACCCTCGTATTGTTGATATGACTACACACTTAGCCTTATCGATTTAAATCCTAAAACGGGTCCTTGACAGCACATAATCTCACTCAAGTTAACTGTGGTGCCCTGTTTACAGTGATGATCTTTACTATATTTGATAAAAGATATAGTTCTTGTATGCTCAGTGCAGCTCCAACTACCTTTTTATGTTTAAAAAATGCTATCTCTATTGGTTATTTGGTCTTCTCTGTTTCTCATGAATCTGCTGGCACCTATTTAGTATGTTCAGATGTTTGAAATATCATCCTTGCTTAAATATTGCTAGTTAAACTGATTTAAGTATAGGGCTTCATATAGATGCCATGTTACTATGTTAGAATATATGTCATGTGTTTAGTCATCCAAGGTGTGGGCAAAGAACATGTATCAGTTTTACCTCAAGGGGGTTTTATGTGAGCAAATATGCTTTCTTTGTTAATTGAATCATGCTGTATGTATGTCAAAGATTGTATATGCTTGTATATCTTTATCAATTATATTCTGGATGTGTCTATTCTTATATGCCTAAGAGGATACCAACGTGGGCTTCTACATTTATGAATCTATTGGTTTGGGCCGTCATAGTTAAAAAAATAAATTGGATCATATACATGTCTAAGTTTATATTAGCATATTATCTATTTGCATTATTAAAATTTTGAGTTCGTACTAATCCTTATCATTTTTTTTACATGAAATGCAATGCCTTGGAGCAAAAGGAAGAGTCTCAATACGAGACTCGTCGCAACTCACGAAGACCCGCATTTGTGTACTTCTCTATCCACATCCGCGACTCCAAAGCCACAGGCGTAATGACATCGCCATTCCTTCGAGTCACTACTAATTCATATCCTCACCCTATTATTTGTTGTAATTATTTGTCTAACATTACGCTACTAGTAGTACACTTAGAATAATTAAACTTTGGGCTGTCATTAGAAAATAATTTGACGCTAGAAATTCACTCTCCCTAAATTAGTTATTTTTATGACTAGTTATGCATTGCCTAAGCCATACTAAAATGACATAAATACTCACGTAACTAAAGCGTCACTCGCTATTAAATCCTTAGCAAAATAAATAAATTTCTTCATAAACTCTTACCAACATTCATAATTAAAAAGTTATTTTGTTAGCCTTGCATAATAGATATTTTACATCTTATTTCATAAAGTACACATTTCGTCATAATAAGATTTTGCAATACATGTATCTTATCTAATACGTTATGAATGCAAGTTTTTATCCAAAGCTAATTTTATATTCTAAATAAATCTTACAATTTTTATCCCTTTTATTTAAACACTTTTAAACAGGCATTTTTATAGAATAATAATTCCCTAGGTTTGAGCAGACAACCATGAGTTAAGCGGATCCTTTAGGGTGCTTAACCCCTTCCCTTTAGGATAATAAGGAGCCCTTACCCAGAATCTCACATAAGTTTTGCAGACCATAAAAAATGGAGTTAGTGTTGACTTTAACCTAGTTGACATTTAGGTGTCCTAATTCACCAAAATTAATTAGGTGGCGACTCCGTAGCAACCCTTTAGCATTTTAACACCTTTTACTTTTAAACTTAACCTTTTAACACCTCTTTAACATATTTAACACCTTTTAACATTTAGCATTTTTGTTATTTATTTCCTAACTTTGTCTCAAAGCAGGAGATTCGCTAGAATAAAGTCGCGGTCGAAAAGGGGCGCGACAGCTCTATGATGCATGAGAGCGATTTAAGGACCTGCAAAGGAAATGCCCCTATCATGGCATAGAAAAGTGGATGTTAGTCCATATTTTTTATAATGGGTTGAGTGGTATTACTCGTACCATCATTGATGATGCAGGGGAGCCTCTATGAGAAAGAGTGTCAATGAGGTACATGAGTTACTAGAAGACATGGCTGCCAACAATCATCAAGGAGCATATGACATGTCAGTGAATAACAGAAAGACTATGGACATACATGAATTAGATGCCATCACTGCCCTGAATGCACGCGGTGGCCGCCATGAAGCAAGCTGCGTGAAACACCGTATACGTGAATGCGATCCGGATGCTGTAAATTGTGAGATTTGTGGTGGACCGCATTCCTTTGACAGATGCACAGCGGTTGACCCTAATAATGTGTCAATGGAGGAGGTTCAGGCAGTTGAGAACTTTCAGCGGTCTTATAATTCCAACACATACAATCCAGGGTGGAGGAATCACCCTAACTTTTCGTGGAGGAACGACCAGGCCCAACAACAACCATATCAAGATAGTTACCAGAACGGCAAGGGCGAGAATCAACTACCTCATCCGGCGGTTTAGACACCTACAAGCAGGAGGCTTTGATGGTGAGGTTGCATTGCTTACACTCACTAATTCGCAGAATCGTTCTTATGCGAAACTGTGTCATCTCTCGGGAACACAGCGAGTTGGACAACTAGGAAGATGGTAACCAACAGTCCGCAGGGTACTCTCCCAAGCAATACAGAGGTCAATCCAAGAGAGCAGTGTCAGACAGTGTTGTTAAGGAGTGGAAAACAGTTGGAGCAGATTGCTCCCCAACCCGCAGTGGTTCATGAGAAAGGAGGTGAGAAAACAGTTGAGGAAGGAAATGAGGGGGTCACTGAGGACCACCCTACAGTTGAGAAAGCTCCACCAGCACCTTTGAGGGAATACACTGATAGAATCCCTTACCCTCAGAGGCTCCAGAAGAAGACCATAGACAAACAGTTCTCCAAGTTCTTGAAGGTATTTAAAAAGCTGCACATTAATATCCCCTTCATTGAGACGTTAGAACAAATGTCCGCATACTTCAAATTCATGAAGGAGATACTTGGGAAGTTACTTCATATGGTGTGGATTCTTCCGACTGACAAGGTGACGGAAGTGCAGAGAACAGATCTGGTTGGTGAATTTGTTGGTCATACAAGACCAAAGACAAGGAGAAAGGTAAGCTTTTGTGACTCTCAAGCTTTTTGTACCTTGCACTATATATTTGGCTCATATATGACCAAGTCCCTACACTTATCTGCAGATCCAAGAAGCTGAAGGGGGAATTCTTTTTGTTGATGAAGCCTATCGATTAATACCTATGCAGAAGTCGGATGATAAGGATTATGGTTTGGAAGCGCTAGAGGAGATAATGTCTGTCATGGACAGTGGGAAAATTGTAGTCATTTTTGCAGGCTATAGTGAACCAATGAAGCGTGTGATCTCCTCTAATGAAGACTTTTGTAGAAGAGTTACCAATTTCTTTCATTTTGAAAACTTTAGTTCCAAGGACCTAGCTAAAATTCTTCATCTTAAAATGACTAATCAATCTGAGAGCAGCTTGTTATATGGATTTAAGTTAAATCCTTCATGTAGTGATTGTTGGGTCCCGGGCTATGGATAAGTAAGATTAAAATCAAAAGAGCAAGAATAACTGAAATCGTTTCTGAATGTTGCCTCAACATTGGTGGCAACATCTGACAAAAATAGAAATAAACCTTTAAAAAGTAATTGCAGCGGAAAAGTAAAATACACAAAAGTTTATATTTTCAAGGGTATATATTAACATTTTCCTTGATGGTCAATGACCAAAAGAATTGTATATATTATATACAATTACAAATTGTGCAATACAAACAAAAAAAAAATTACAAAAAAGAAAGTCGCATATGACTTCACCTAAGTTAAAAAGTCTAAAAAGACAACATCTTCATTACAATTGCATTTACATTGAGCTTAATCTAGAATAGAGAGAGAAATTGTAATATGGACAGATGTTGTTAAAAGACTTAGGCTAAAATAAAATGTTTTGATTCAGATTTCTGAAGCGAAATCCCGAGATCTCTCTTGGTATTTTTACATTTTGATTTTGGATAACAATACTCTGAAGTTCCCCTCTATATATAGTGAGAAGCTTCCTTAAAACTCTCGCTGGTTGGTTGTGGAAGTTGAGAGAAAGAAGGCTGCAGCTTGGACCTATTCTTGCTCCGTGATTTTCTCAACAGCTTTGACTAGGTCAGCATGACTGAGTCTTGATGTTTCTTCGATTCCAAGCTTGACTAAATCAATTCCCACGTTTTAAACACAGCTCTGTATTCAGCTTGCCCAGGGCATTTTTAACTCACAGTAACAAACACTATTTTGACCGGAAGAATAGGCAAAATCGTTTCCGAAAATGTAGGGTGAGATGTTGAGGCAACATCGGAGACAACATATGCAGGTGATTGCGGATGTTGCGTAACATTGCGGGCAACATCTGCAGAACACTGCAAGATGTTGTCCAAGAATAAAACATGATGTTGTCACAACACTCACACAACATCAACAATCTTCCCCTTTTTGCTTTTCTTCATAAAATTTCATACAAACCTAAAAATGCCAAGAATACGACTGATTGTAAATGTTTTCCATAACATTCCAAACTCAACAAGATTGTAACTATGCTCCCCATCAACCTGCAGTTTCAAGTTTCAAGTATGTATTGTAATTTGGGTTAGTAAAAACATATGTCTATTAGTCACAACTCATATACAACCTGGTTGTAAGAAGTCAAAGACTAATATACATACATCATCCACAAATAAAATATATATAAATATATTTAGAGACTTGTATGGATATTTCCAAGTGCTTACGCAAGTGTACGTATCGCTTCAAGTAATATAGTCTGTAAGACCGAATATCGTCCACAGAGACTGGTTATCAAGTACCGATTATCTATTCTATGGTATCTATTTGGTTAACGTTATTTTGTTTGACAATTACAACTACGAATTAAAATAAAGTGCAGAAATTAACTAATGTTGACAATATTTTGAGATTTAAAACAGTTATGATGGAAATAGGGCTTCCAATCTCCTCAACTATCCACTCTTTCACGCGTTAATGCAAAACTAATGATTCTTATTCGTATTAAGATAGTAGGTTAACTAATCTACCAGTATATTCCGATTAGGACATACAAGTGCTCAATCATGTGCAGAAACCTTCTATATTTCTATGATAGATTTTACCACACATGAGAATTAAGAACAATAACCCTAAACACTACACAAGTATCAGGGTACTTTCGTCCACGATTTTAACCTATGTCTATTGATGCGCGGTAAGATGCACACACTTTAAACGCAAGTGCACGTTATCGTGACAAGTAGTATAGTCTTGATAAGACCGAATATCGTTCACAAGGATTAGGGTTCAATTACCAACTATCTATTTTCTAGTATCTATTTGGTGAATTGATAATTGATTCGTTGTTTATAACTAAGAATTATGCAAGCTAGTTAAATAAAAAGATTTATTTCAGTGGTGATGAGAATAGGGCTTCCATGTATCCTTACTATCCGCTTATGCTACTTACTAATGCATTAACTTATGGTATTCTTCTTTTGGAGAAAGCAGGTTTACGAAATCGTTTTATACTCCCGTTAGGGTTATATAAACACTCAACCCCAGTATCGCACCTTACCTACCTTTCGGTGATAAGGATAACTTTATAGGAGGATTAAGAACAAAAACCTAGTTGACCGTCACGCACAATGCGCAAAATTAGGGTTGTTAAGCCTCTCATCAACGCTACATAAATAATTGAGGTATTTTCATCCCCAATCCAAGAATGTCTACCCAACTTACAGCATATTCACAATCCCCCTTCTGAATGGATTAGAAATCATATAGTGATAATTAGTTGTCAATTAATTACCAAGAATTCAACTCAATTATTGGATAGATCTCACAATAAGAAAAATAACCATAAGCATGCATTAATTTATAACATAAGTTTCTAGCAATTCAACAATGGAAAGCCCTATAAGAGAATTAGTTCCTAGCCATTGACATGACAAGAACTAATTCCATGTTCATCATACAAAAACTGAAATAAAGAACAAGAAAGGGAAAAGAAATTACTAAACTAATGGTATCCAATCTCCAAGAAAAAGTCTTGTGTTGTGCAAGAAGGGGAACCCTCAAAAACTGCCTAGGGTTCTCCTTTTATAGGCTGAAAACCGCCTCCCTCTTTTCCTTCAGGCCTGGCCCAGAATTTCGTCAAAAGACCTAATTTTTCCGCTGCCGGCGCTATGACAGCGCATGCGCCGGAAGTTCTGCAATCCGTCGGGTGTTTTGGCGCCGATATCTCATTTGTTCGGTAGCGCGCGCCGCATCTCCCGTAGCTTCTCGGATGTTTAGCGTCGCGGCCTGCTTTGCTCGGCAGGCCGCGCGCCCAGTCTTCGACCTCTGGATAGTGGCGCCGCGCCACGCTGATCAGAGGAGCGCGCGGCTGGTCTGGATTTCACCCTCGTTTGCCACTTTCTCTGTTTTCAACTCTGACATCTCCTCTTTTAGCTCCTTTTCCGCCATTTGGCCATTTTAACCACTTTGACTCAATAGAAAGGAAAACTATCCTAATACAACACTTATATGTGCAAAACGGGACAAAAGACTAACTAAAACTGACTCAAAAGGTGTATATAAAATACACCGATCAAATACCCCCAAACTTAACATTTTCTCGCCCTCGAGCAAAGATAGAAAGAAAGAAATAAAAGACTCAAAGAAACGAAAAATAAAAGACTCACTGCCATTGATCACTTTTGCTGCATAAGTGTTAACTAGAAAAACATGAAGGTTAGCAGAATAATATGCAGGAACATATAGCATGAAATTTCAGCACATTAAGCTAGATATTTCGCAAACTCATACTTATCATGCTTTAATGGAAGTCACTATACTAAATTATGCATGTAAATTCAAGAATTTCTATGGCATGCTTACTTGTTATTCTCCACTAATTCTGGATATGCATAAAAGAGATCTTCAGGACTTTAAGGGTTGTAATGTAGGCTTAGGTATAGGTAGGTAAAAATAGGCAATTTAGGCTCATTTCGTGTACCATAAGCTCTTTAGCTTTTCAATATTTCCCTTTTTCTTTTTGTTCTTTCATTCACTTCGATTCTATCTTTTCCCTCTTTTGTTTTGGGAGAGTGAAGTATATAATAATAACAAGCACCCCCAAACTTAGGCTTTTGCCTGTTTCTTATTACTTTTGTATTGGGGTGCAACAGACTTATTCACTCTTTTGTCTCTTTTTTTAACACAATGTATTCCACTATTTCATGTTTTCACTTATGGTACAATATATGGGAATATAGGGTGTCAAAGAAGAAGTTTCAAATTTAGGCTCAATGGGGCTGACTAGGGATATTTTTAAAGTACATGATAGAAAAAGAATGGTAAGAATTGGCTATCAAAGAAATGCCTGAGTCATCTCCCTAACATGCATATCCTAACTATTTCGCCTCAAATAGCAAGCAATCATAACACATAAGCATTTATCATTTAGCATGCATAACTCAAGCAAGAAACTCCAAATAGACAGAATCTGTGAGTTTTTGGCATATCTAACCTAAGTGTTTAGATAGTTGCTTCAATTCCTTTACATTATTCCACCTTCCTTCACTGGGTGTTTCTAGCAACTACAGCATACATGATCTTTGACAGACAATTATGACTCAAAAAAGAAAAAAAATTGGTGACTCAAAATAAACATAAAACAATCAAAAAGACTTAAATAAAACATAACATGACACACAAATAAAACACCCCCAAACTTAAATCACACATTGTCCCCAATGTGTGTAGACTCAAAGACAGTAAAAGAAATAAGACACTTACAAACTTTGGTTAAAATGGTGGTGGTGGCGGTGGATAGTACTTTGAATTCCGTGAGGGAAGGAGCATTCTTGGTGTTTTGATTTGGCGATAGGGCCTTCGGCTCAGGGTGTCTTGCAGAATTCAGATTTTCCGTTGTGACGCGGCCACGCAAATGGCGTCGCGCGCCTGGCGTCATTTGGCGTCGCGGCCTGCGTTGAGCGCGGCGCTATGGCGATTTTTCTGGGTATCCTTGGCTTCTCTTCATTTTTCGCCTTCCACATCCTTGGCTTTCACCTGTCAACACAACATAGACACAAGAACCCAAGACCGTGAGACTGATCAAGACGAAATAAAATAAAATAAAAACAGAAATTGAAATAACATAATTAAAAACATTGGGTTGCCTCCCAAGAAGCGCTGTCTTTAACGTCTTTTAGCCGGACGCAAGTTCCTTATTATTTTAAGGTATGAGAAGTTACCAAGTTCATGTATTCCATTTCATTGATCAGGTAGGGTTTAACCTCTATCCGCTTACCTTGAAGCGACTCCTCTCTCCCTTTTATTTCAATCGCTCCATATGGGAATACTCTTACCACCGTGTATGGTCCTGTCCAACGTGATTTTAACTTGCCTGGAAACAATCTCAACCTTGAGTTAAATAACAGCACTTGTTGTCCTTCTTGAAAGTCTTTTGGTATCAAATTCTTATCATGCCATGCTTTCGTTCGTTCCTTGTAGATCTTTGCATTCTCATAGGCATTGTGTCGGAATTCATCTAATTCGCTTATTGTAGTAGCCTCCTCCGTCTGCCCGTGGTATCCATGTTTAACTTCTTCATGCCCGGTATGCTCAGTGTTCCAACTCTCCGGCAAATGACATGCTTTACCAAAACTAATTTATAAGGTGACATACCAATTGGTGTTTTGAATCTTGTCGGTATGCCCACAATCGTCATCCAATTTGATAGACCGGTCTTTCCTCGAGCCGTTCACCGCCTTTTCCAATATGCTTTTACTTCTCTATTTGATACTTCCGCTTGCCCATTAGCGAGGGTGGTAGCGGTTGTAGTCTGATGGTAAACTCCATATCGGAAAGCAATGAATTGGTATCTATTACAAAAATGGCTCGCCGTCGATGAGAGCTCTTGGGGTCCGAACCTTGTGAAAATATTCTTTTGGAGGAATTTTTGAACAGTCTTCTTGTCGTTTTCTTTGGTGGCCGCTTCTACCCATTTGGACACATAGTCAATCGCCGTAAGGATATATTGATTTCCAAAGGATGGCGGGAATGGCCCATGAAATCGATTCCACACATCGAATAGTTCTACTTCCAATATCCACTCGCGAAGGCATTTCGTTTCGTCTTAAGATGTTCCTGTTCTCGACAATTATCACATCTCTGCGCAGGTATGGGCATCCTTAAAGAGTGTTGGCGATAGAATCCGCATTGCAATACCTTTGCCGTTCTTGATGCCCAAAGTGTCCACCACATGATAAGGTGTGGCAATGGGTGAGAACTCAGTGCATCTCTTCCTCGTATACATCGCTGATGACTTGGTCAAGACAATGTTTGTATAACATCGGTTCATCCAATAGTAATGTTTTACTTCAATAAAACCTCTTCACTTCTTTGCCTTGACAAGCACGGGGTAGTACTTTAGCCGCAAGAAAGTTAACAAAATCAGCGTACCAAGGTAAATTAGAATTCATACTTACTCAAAGCAGTTGTTAAATGCGGAAAGTGATCATTTATTTGCACATCCTCGTGTTCGGCTCTCTGTGTTTTCCGGTCTTGACAAGTGGTGCGCGAATTCTCTGTTCCTTTCTTATCACGAATCTCTACGTCAAATTCTTGTAGAAGTAGGACCCATCGAATGAGGCGAGGCTTCGCATCCTTCTTTGTCATCAAGTACTTTATAGCAGAGTGGTCAGTGTATACTATCACTTTATTCCCAATCAAGTATGGCCTGAATTTCTCAAACGCATATACTATAGCTAGTAGTTCTTTTTCAGTAGTTGCATAATTTAACTGTGCGTCATTTAGAGTTTTACTAGCATAGTAAATGGATCTAAATACCTTGTCGATTATCTGTCCAAGCACCGCTCCAACTGCATAGTCGCTTGCATCGCACATTAGTTCGAATGGGAGCTCCCAGTTTGGTGCAATGACTATGGGTGCTGAAATGAGCTTCTCCTTGAGCGTTTGAAATGCGGATAAGCATTCTTTATTGAAGTCGAAGGCAACCCCCGTCATTAGCAATGTGGAAAGAGGCTTTGAGACTTTTGAAAAATCCTTGATAAATCTTCTATAGAAACCTGCATGTCCAAGGAAACTTCTGACTCCTTTTGTTGATACTGGAGGTGGTAGATTTTCGATCACAGAAATCTTTGCTTTGTCCACCTCAATACCTTGGTTTGATATTTTGTGTCCCAAGACGATTCCTTCTGTTACCATGAAGTGACACTTCTCCCAATTTAGCACAAGGTTAGATTCTTCGCACCGGCTCAACACTGCTTCTAAATGCCTTAAACACTCATCGAATGATGCTCCAAAGACCGAAAAATCATCCATAAAGATCTATATAGTTCTCTCTACCATATCTGAGAAAATTGCCATCATACACCTCTGAAAAGTTGCAGGTGCATTGCAGAGTCCGAATGGCATCCTTCTGAATGCAAATGTACCAAAAGGACAAGTGAATGTGGTCTTTTCCTGATCTTCTGGGGCTATTGCAATCTGGTGATACCCTGAGTATCCATCCAAAAAGCAGTAGTAGTTATGCCCTGCAAGTCTGTCCAACATTTGATCTAGGAATGGCAACGGGAAGTGGTCTTTTCTAGTTGCTTTATTCAACTTGCGATAGTCAATGCAAATTCTCCATCCGGTGACCGTTCTCGAGGGTATGAGTTCGTTTCTTTCGTTGGTCACCACTGTTATTCCACCCTTTTTCGCACCACTTATCGGGCTTACCCGTGTCTTTGTCGGATATGGGGTAGATTACTCTGCGTCGAGCCATTTTAAGATTTCCTTTCACTACCTCTTTCATGTTTGGGTTTAGTCGCGCTTTGGGCTTGATGGATGGTCCGCTTTCCTCATCTAGACGGATCTTATGCATTCGTTGATGGACTTATCCCTTTATGTTCGCTAATGTCCATCCAATGACCCGCTTGTGATTCTTTAGTACTCTTAGCAGTTTGTCAATCTCTTCGGTGGATAGGTGGCATGAAATGATCACTGGTAAGGTTTTTTCTTCACCTAGGTATTGGTATTGTAGATGATTGGGTAGGGTTTTAACTCTAACTCGAGCCTTCTCGTAGATGGTAATGATCTTTACGGTACTGTCAAGCTCTTCATACTTCCTTGTATCCCATTTTTCATAAGCATTCATCCAATTTGCATACTCCATCAGATCTGGATCGTTTCTACTATCATCATCCCATGTGGTCAGTACTTCTTCAAGCGTATCATCATATCCGAACTCTTTGGCTGACACTGCTTCTTCGCTAAGGTCAATGGTTGGCGATTATCCTTGGCCTCAAAAGTTCTTTGCTCGAAACACATTGAAAATCACCTCTTCTTCGCCTACTCGAAGCTTGATTCCCCTTTGTGAACATCAATGAGCGTCGTCACGTGGCTAAGAAGATTGCGCAGTATGATGGGGATTCCATCGTTATCTTGTATGTCTAAGATAACGAAGTCGGCGGGGAAGATGAACTTGTCCACCTTCACTAAAACATCTTCGATGACTCCTCTCGGATGAACAATTGAGCGGTCAGCTAACTGCAAGGTGATGTTTGTAGGTCTGATTTCTCCCATTTCTAGTTTGCAGAAAACTAGATAGGGCATCAGATTTATGTCTGCTCCTAGGTCGCACAGTGCCTTCTGACATTCAAACTTCCCAATAGTACATGGGATGGTAAAGCTCCTGGTCTTGTAACTTCGAGGCGCTTGTCTCGTAAGATGGCACTACATTCCTCGATCAACATCAACGTTTCGTAATCCTCTATCCTCTTTTGCTAAGCACATCCTTCATGAACTTGGCGTAGCTCGGCATTTGTTCTAATGCTTCAAACGGGATATTGAGTTGCAATTGTTTGAGGACCTCCACGAATCTGGAGAATTGCTTGTCAAGGGTGCATGTTTTTAATTTCTGAGGATATGGTATCATCACCTGGGGTGCGGTCGCCACAGCGGGTGCTACTTTCTCGATTGGTTACGGGCGCCATGACTGATCTTGGCGCCCGCGGCGCTCACTTTCTGCTCGCCTCGGATGCGTAACCTTCGTGCGCTCTCTGTATTGTCTCGGAACTTTCGTGTGCCACGCTCATCGCGCGGCTGCTGCTGCGAACTCTCTATCTCCCTTGATTTGGCATCCTTCAGGTCAATTTCCTGACATTGTGTTTCCTCATTGCCTACCCCAGGTGCAGATTGCTCTTTATATGTTTCGCTGTTGAATATGATCGCGAGCTCTGCTATTTGCGTTTCCAATTTCTGCATGGCCATTCTTGTTTCGTCTATGAACTGATTTTGGTACCTCGTGAGGCTGAGTATAGTTTCTCTTAATTCCTCCCTCTCTTCCTCTATGGTTGGTTCTCTGTCATATTGGCAGTAAAAATCCATATCTAAGAAATTCCTGAGATAAATCAAAACCAACAAAGAATCACGGCACCTCGAACTTTTTGAAAATATAATTAAAAACGTAAAAACGTAAAAATTTAAAAATTAAAAACCAAATTAGAAATTAAAAATAGACAAATTTGATATTGAACTATGCCTAATCCCCGGCAACGGCGCCAAAAACTTGATGCGCGGTAAGATGCACACACTTTAAACGCAAGTGCACGTTATCGTGACAAGTAGTATAGTCTTGATAAGACCGAATATCGTCCACAAGGATTAGGGTTCAATTACCAACTATCTATTTTCTAGTATCTATTTGGTGAATTGATAATTGATTCGTTGTTTATAACTAAGAATTATGCAAGCTAGTTAAATAAAAAGATTTATTTCAGTGGTGATGAGAATATGACTTCCATGTATCCTTACTATCCGCTAATGCTACTTACTAATGCATTAACTTATGGTATTCTTCTTTTGGAGAAAGCAGGTTTACGAAATCGTTTTATACTCCCGTTAGGGTTATATAAACACTCAACCCCAGTATCGCATCTTACCTACCTTTCGGTGATAAGGATAACTTTATAGGAGGATTAAGAACAAAAACCTAGTTGACCGTCACGCACAATGCGCAAAATTAGGGTTGTTAAGCCTCTCATCAACGCTACATAAATAATTGAGGTATTTTCATCCCCAATCCAAGAATGTCAACCCAACTTACAAAGATATTCACAAATCCATTTTCTAATCTGATTAAAAATCATATAGTGATAATTAGTTGTCAATTAATTATCAAGAATTCAACTCAATTATTGGATAGATCTCACAATAAGAAAAATAACCATAAGCATGCATTAATTTATAACATAAGTTTCTAGCAATTCAACAATGGAAAACCCTATAAGAGAATTAGTTCCTAGCCATTGACATGACAAGAACTAATTCCATGTTCATCATACAAAATAGAAATAAAGAACAAGAAAAGGAAAAGAAATTACTAAACTAATGGTATCCAATCTCCAAGCAAAAGTCTTGTGTTGTGCAAGAAGGGGAACCCTCAAAAACTGCCTAGGGTTCTCCTTTTATAGGCTGCAAACCGCCTCCCTCTTTTCCTTCAGGCCTGGCCCAGAATTTCGTCAAAGACTAATTTTTCAGCGTCGTGTGCGCGCCTGTGACGGCGCGCGGCTGGAAGTTCTGCAATCCGTCGGGTGTTTTGGCGTCGCGGCCCTGATATCTGTTGTCTGAGGGCGCCGCGGCGCTGCATCTCCTGTAGCTTCTCGGATGTTTAGGCGTCGCGGCCCTGCTTTTCTTTGTCACGAGCGCCGCGGAAGTCTTCGACCTCTACGGATAGTGGCGCGCCTCGCTTTGACTGCAGGAGGCGTCATTTGCCGTCTGCCGATTTCACCCTCGTTCGCCACTTTCTCTGTTTTCAGCTCTGACATCTCCTCTTTTGCCCTCTTTTAGCTCCTTTTCCGCCATTTGGCCATTTTAACCACTTTGACTCAATAGAAAGGAAAACTATCCTAATACAACACTTATATGTGCAAAACGGGACAAAAGACTAACTAAAACTGACTCAAAAGGTGTATATAAAATACACCGATCATCTATTCAACTATAGCATATTCAAATCTCACCTTTCAAAAATTTGATTCGAAATCATATATGTGATGACAATTAATGATCAGTTAATTATCACGCAATCAAAACAATTATTGAATAGATCTTAATATGCCTGAAGAAGAAATCACCAATAATGCATTAACTATATGAAAGAGTTTCAAGCGATTCGACGAAAAATTCTAATAAATTAATTAGCTCCTAAACATTGTCATGCTAAGAACTAAATTACAATCCAACATAAACTGAATTAAAGTAAAGAAAATAGAAAGAACTTGAACAAAAGTCTCAAATTGTGTATCTTGTAGCCGCCGTTCTCCTCTCCAAAGTATGATATAAAGTATGACAGGGTTTAGGGTATTTATATCTGAGAAAAACCTTGCTCCGGACCCTTTTACCCTTGGCCAAATTCGACTCAAATCTGGAAATTATGCGCGTCGGTGTCGCGGCCCTTCGTCCAGGCCCTTAATCGGAAAAAATTACTGGAGCATTCCTGCGGCGCGCGACCGCCGTCCGAGCGCGCGGCTGCCGCTTGCAGTGAATATTTTTCTTGCTCTCTGGAATTTTCGCGTCGCGACCCTACTTCCTTCAGTCGCGGCTCATCAGCGCCGCGGCCCTTCCTTGTCTTGCGCTGCGGCCCTTCCTTGCCTTGCGTCGCGGCCCTTGACATGTTTTCGTCCGGATTTCACTTGTTTTCTTCTATTCTTCTTGGAACATTTTAGGCTTCATTCCTTGGGTCGTGCTTGTGCAAATTTCATCTTCATTGAGCTCATTTCATCCTCAATTCTGTATTTCCTCCTTTGGAACCGCTGTGACTCAAAAGAAAAAAACATCCCTAATACTATACTAAACACAAATGAAAAGAGTAAAATACTAACAAAAAATGACTCAAAGAGTGTACCAAAATACACTCAATAAACACCCCCAAACTTAACATTTACTCGCCCTCGAGTAAAGTAAAAAAAACAAAAACAAAATAAAAACAATGACTCTATGAACTGGATCAAGTAGTTGTAGCAATGCTTCTTCAACATCATGGATGAAAGATGAGATAATATGTTAGAACATATAGCATGGATATATAGCAATCTAGAATTTCAAGTTAGATATTTCGCAGATTCACTTAGATCATAATTAATGGAAACATAAACATCTAACCTATGCATGTCAATTTCATTCTATCTTTTCCAAAATGTTATAGATCTGTTTACTTGTTATTCTCCACTAATCATAGATATACACATTAAGGATCTTCATGACTTTTAAGGATTTTAATGTAGGCTTAGGCAGGGGTAAGTAAAAGTGGGCATTTAGGCTCAAATTACGTACCATAAGCATTTTTCATTCAACTTTTTGTCCTTCTTTTTAACTTTCTTTTCAATCACATACCTATTTTCTCCCCTCTTTTCTTTTGAGAGAATGAGATACATTATAAATAACAAGCACCCCAAAACTTACTTTTTTTTGCATATTTTTCATTGGGGTGCATCAAATTTATATTCTCTTTTTGATTCTTTTTCAACATTTTTCATTCCAAGAGTTTTCAAATATCACTTATGGCACACCATAGAAATCATTGGGTGTCAAAGAAATATTATTTTAGGCTCAAATGGGCTGACTAGTGATACAATTTATGTCAGGATATGTAATGAATGGTAAGAAGAACTATCAAAGAAATGCCTGAATCATTTCCCTAAATATGTACATTTTAACTATTTCGCTTCAAATAACAAGCAAATAAGTTTTCTAGACATTTTTCAATTTTTCTTTCCATAATTAACAACACATAGGCCAAGCACAAATACCCCAAATAATTAGATGTCATGAATCTTTGGCATATCTAACTTAAGCACACAAATTTTTGCTTTTAATTCTATTACATTATCTCACTTTATCCACTCAATATCTTTAGCAACTACAACCTACATGATCCATAAAAAAAAATATGACTCACGAACACATAAAACAAACAAAAAAATAAATAGACTCAAAACAAAACACAAAACAAAGTAGGATCCCCCCAAACTTGATTGACACATTGTCCCCAATGTGTAAAGACCAAAAAAATGAACACTTACAGACACAACACATCGGTCACAACGGAGGTCTGGGTTGGTGAAAAAATCACTGTGCACAAAGACGACGGAGGAGCCGCGGCCCTAATTTCCTGGCATAATTCACTGAGGCTACTGCCTTTCTTGCGCCGCGGCTCTCTCAACAGGCGCCGCGGATCTAATTCCCTGAAGTTTCGATTTTTCCAGTTTTCAGCATTTTTTCGCCCTTTTCTCCTTAGAGTTAGTCCCTGCTCTTTATCTGTCATCCACAAACACTAAACATACCAGATCATGAGATTGTTCAAGACAAAATTAAAACAAACTAAAATAAAAATTGAAATAACATAATTAAAACATTGGGTTGCCTCCCAAGTAGCGTTGTCTTTAACGTCTTTTAGCCGAACACAAATACATGTTCACTCAAGGGGGTAGATTATCCCCTCCACATATCCATTTCAACACCATTCTCTTTCTCCTCTTCTTCTTTTTCACATGGTTGAGTTCAGTGGACTTTGTTCCTGTTTCATAATTCAAAGCATCATTCACAAGTCCAAAATTCTTGTCATTAAGGGCATCAGTACCCTTGGAACAATAGCCCTAAACACTACACAAGTATCGGGGTACTTTCGTCCACGATTTTAACTTATGTCTATTCAACTACAGTATATTCAAATCTCACATTTCAGAATTTTGATTCGAAATCAAATATGTGATGACAATTAGTGATCCCTTAATTACCAAGCAATCAAAACAATTATTAAATAGATCTTAATATGCCTGAAGAAGAAATCATCAATAATGCATTAACTATATGAAAGAGTTTCAAGCGATTCAACGAAAAACCCTAATAAAGTAATTAGCTCCTAAACATTGTCATGCTAAGAACTAAATTACAATCCAACATAAACTGAATTAAAGTAAAGAAAAGAGAAAGAACATGAACAAAAGTCTCAAATTGTGTAGCTTGTAGCCGCCGTTCTCCTCTCCAAAGTATGATATAAAGTATGACAGAGTTTATGGTATTTATATCTGAGAAAAACCTTGCTCCGAACCCTTTTACCCTTGATCAAATTCGACTCAAATCTGGAAATTATGCGCGTCGGCGTCGCGGCCCTTAATCAGCAAAAATCACTGGAGCATTCTGCTTCTGCGGCGCCGCGGAACTTGGCACGGTGAATATTTTTCTTTCTATCTGGAATTTTCACGCCGCGACCCTAATTCCTTCAGCTGCAGCTCATCAGCGCCGCGACCCTTGACCTGTTTTCGTCCGAATTTCACCTGATTTCTTCTATTCTTCTTGGGACATTTTAGGCTTCATTCTTTGGGATGTGCTTGTGCAAATTTCATCTTCATTGAGCTCATTTCATCCTTAATTTTGTATTTCCTCCTTTGGAACTGCTGTGACTCAAAAGAAAAAAAAAACAACTCTAATACTATACTAAACACAAACGAAAAGAGTAAAATACTAACTAAAAATGACTCAAAAGAGTGTACCAAAATACACTCAACAAGACCAAAGATAGAACTGTCTCATTGTATACACATATCAATATCCATCAGCGTGAAGTAAGACAACCAATTTAGAAGAAATACAAAATGTTGGTCAAAGTGTTGCATAACATTTGTCCCAACATATCTCCATACATGTATGTAGATATGTTGTTACAAATGTTACAACATTAATTCCAACATTAACAATCTTCCTTTTTTTGTCTTTCTTCACAAAACCCACACATTAACCAAACATGAACAATTCAGCATCATCAATCTCCCCCTTGCTCTTTATTCAGCAACAACAACATCAGTCTGAGAAGCAGCACCAGTAGGATGTCCCAACATCGCAGTCAACATCCTTATGTTCAGTAAGCAGTAGCAGTCTCCCTTGTATAGTAGAGCTTGTACAACTTCAGCTTTCTTCCCCTGTATTTCAGCTTCCTCCCTCTGCATAGATAACAACGTTTTCTCCCCCTTTTTGTGGAGAAAGCAGTATCATAAAATGGAGACAGTGTTTCCTAGATCGTTGATAACATTCCTGACAACATCGTCATTTCCTGCTTCCTTCTTTCAGTTCAAATCAACGTTTCTATCCTAGAGGAAGACGGTTGTCCAATTTGCTGAAAGTTATTGAGCTTAGGTTCTACGTATTCGAAAAATGGCTAATGTTCATTGGATGGAGTGGTGTTTGACAGTTGGGTAGACATTGGAGAAATATTCTATTGGTGAATATATAGGAGAGGATTTTGGGAATTAATCTGGATACGTTTATATATAGATATTGTATAGATTTGACATTTTGGGCAATGTAACATCTCACATACAATATATATATAACAACCATCCATGATTAGAGTGTGCAATGGTGATGAGTTCATCGGATAGATAGAAAACAATCCGAGGAGATGATTTATTTTTATTTAAAAAAAAAAAATTAAATAATAATATATTTTTTTGGGAAAAATCTTGAAATGAACTGAAAAATAACAAACAAGAGAAATATTATATTCAAGGCAACATTTCTTTAAGCAACTCACAACAATATTTCCCAAAAAGTAGGTAGTGTAGAATAATTGGAACTCTTCACATCCCTAAAACAAAGGGTTTTACATAACACAAAACATCATTAACAATTTTAAAAAAAATGGTCCTCCAGAATTTTGGATTTTCGTTATTTAGAGAGACGTGTTACATACCACAATTCAAATAAAAATAAGAAAAACAAGATTGAACAATGTACTGGAACTCGATGTTGTGAGTGATGTTGGCAACATTTCCAAGTTTTACAAGCATTGTGAGACTTAAGGATTTTCTGATTTGGCAAATGATTTTCCGTATATGTTTCCTATGAGATTGATTGCTGGACGAATGTAACATTTTACCATTGTCCTTAATCAACTTAGTTGAACACATATGGATAAAAAAAAATTAAGGAATTTTCAACCTTCTTGAAGCACATGGTACTCCTATAGAATAAGAACGGTACCAAACATAGAGCTTTGCTCTGTTTGTATAAAACCAAAACTTTAGTTGAGGCTTCGCCTTCTTATGATACTCCCTTTTTATGATACACATAATTGTTATATATACCATCGCAGAGAACGGTATCACATTCAAACCTTGTCCTTGTAAAGTCATACTTGATTCTTTTGAAAAACATTGAAACATTACTACAACACATATCATGCACATTGACTCAAACAGTAAATGTTACCCAGAATGTTAGGTCAACATTTAGGACAACATCTACCTAGCCTGTCTTATTTTCAGAGAAAACAAAGACCAGGAGTTTTTTTTTTCAAGCTAGAAAATCTCTCATGTAGGTTTGGTAAAAATATCAGCTAGTTGAGAAAGAGTATCAACATGTTCGATTTGAACTAGCTATTTTTCCACTAAGTCACTTAAAAATGATGTCTTATGTCTATGTGTTTTGTACGTGAATGCTGAACAGAGTTCTTGGAAATATTAATAACACTCAGATTATCACAGTACAAAATCATAGTGTTGCTTGAAAAAAGATGTATAAGATTGTTGTCAAGGTAAACAATATCCTCTACTTGTATTCTTCCTATCATTCACATCTCCAGCCCAATTCAAATCACTAAATCCTATTAAGTTAGGATAAGTGTCATTGAAATATCAAAATTTCCAACCCATATGTGCCAACAACATATCGAATAATATGTTTTACGGCATTTAAGTGAAATATTTTGGGACAGGCTTGAACACATGCACACACAAATACACTAAACAGAATGTTGGACGACTATCAGTAAGATACAAAAGACTACCTATCATGGATTGGTATAATATTGGGTCAGCATCTTCGCCAACATCGTCTTTACATACCTTTTTACGAGAAGTCCATTGAAGTTAGTTTAGCATTCTCTAATCCCAATCTTCTAACTGTATTCTTGGCGTATTTGGTTTGTGAGATGAAAGTTTCATCTTCACTTTGCTTTATCTGCAGGCCTAAGAAATAAGTTAGTTCCCCAATCATGCTCATCTCAAATGTTGATCACATAGCCTCGAAAAAAAAGTCTTAAGGTACGACTGTGAGGTCGAGCCAAAAACAATGTCATTTCCATAAATTTGAGCAATGATAATATCTACATCATGACGTTTTGTAAATAAAGTTCTATCAGATTCATCACGACTAAAACCAAAATCAAGTAGAAGTCTAATCAAACGACCATACCACACACAAGGAGCTTGTTTCACCCTATAGAAAACATTTTTTTGCTTGTATACATAATGTGGGTGGTGAGGATTCTCAAAACATAGACTTCCTTATCAAGAAAAACCATTTAGGAAGACACTTTTAACATCCATTTAGTACAAGATAATTTTTAGACAACAATCAATAGCAAGGGTAAGTCTAATTGATTCAATTATATCCACATGTGCAAAGGTTTCGTCATAGTCCATACCTTTAGCCTGAGTATAGCCTTGAGCCACTAGACGAGCTTTATTTTGAACTATAGTTCTCGATTAGTCTGACATATTTTTAAAGATCCATTTAGTTCCAATAACATTTGAATTGTTAAGACTTGGAACCGGATCTCAGACATCATTTCGAGAATATTGCTCAAGCTCTTCTTGTATTGCTTGAATCCAAAAATCATCTTTTAGTGCTTCCAAAATATTTTTGGTTATAAAGTAGATATGAAACAAGAAATACTAACCTGTTGGTATATGGTAGACATACACACATACCTTACCCTCTTTCGGTAGTTGATTGGCTCTTTCGCTCTTGTTATAATTCATTCACAAACTCCCCCTATCACCTAGTCTGAGGGATGATTCTTACTAATCCTTGATGGAGGGTATCTTCATACTTGATCTAGCATTTCAGTTCTGGACTCATCCTCCACCTCCGACCCTTGTGGTCTCTTCAGTTGATTCAGATGTTGTCTCTGATGTTGTGACAACATTTGATTCTGCAGTTTGCTCTTTTTCTGCTATAACTGCAATGCTATTTCCTGATGATTTACATGTCACATCAGTAAGATCACCAAAAATAACATTGACCAACTTTTGTACGGTCTTGGTACTCAGATTGTATATACGATAAGCATGACTAACCAATAAAAAATCATTTCTCATTCTTAGAGTCAAACTTCGCCAAATGATACCTGTCATTTAAGATGTAACAAATGCACCCAAAAGAGATATTAAAAAAACTCAATTACCTTAGGTAGACTCTATTAGAGATGTGATATTTAAGGATTCTGCCATAAAACAAAAAAATCTTTGACATTTGTTTAGAACTTAACATTACTCTTCCCTTTCTTGCAAGGTTTTGTTCGTCCTTTTTCTGCTACCCCATTCTACTAAGGAGTTTTGGGAGCATAAAATTCATGAAAAAATATCTTTTTTTTCACAAACTTTTGCAAAAGAATAGGTTTTTAAAATCCTTTCCATGATTGGACCTAATCCAAAAAAAAAATAGGAGAACAAAACAGATTATAACTCTCAAGTGTAATGTTTTAAACATATCAAAGGTTCATGATTTTTCATTTAAAGAAATATCTCCTTGTGTACCTAGAATATCATCCACAATAACAAAAGAATACCTCATGTCCGTAGGTTGTCTCCTTCAATTGGATCTATTAGATCCACATGTAGTAACTGAAAATAGAGAGACATACCTGAATGTTGTCCGTCGTGTTGGGCAACATTAATGGCAACATGTGTTTGCTTATCTTTCATACAAACTTCAGAGAATGTTTTACCTTGAGATCAAAAGTTGACTTATGCTAAGAAGGTTAGCAACTAAGTCATTAACATGAAGTACAATCTTCAAGGCTGGTATATCAGGAACCATTCAGCGTTCTTTTACCAAAAAAACTTGATCTTACTCCCACCAAAAGTCATGTAACCTCTATTGAACGACTATTCATTCTTCATAAAGCCTTTCGTACTATTCATGTGGCATGAATGCTCACAATCAAAGTACTAAGAACTTGTAATGTTAGTTCTTTAATGCAGTAATGTAGATATTACCAGTTAAGACCATTTTAGGAACCCAGTCTCTCTTAAAATATTTTCTCCTTGTCTGTTTAGAAATGTAGCTTCGAATGTTGTCTGAAATGTTTGAACAACATTTTAGACGACATTTTAGGCAACACCTTCTTCACATAATTTTGAAGTTTGAAGTAGTATGTCATTATATTTTCAAGGAATTTTAAGTAACTACCCACATACTTCAGATTATTCTTTGATTTAAACAAGGCAATCTTTTCTTTACAAAAAAAAATTTCTCGTTTTTATCAACGAAACTAGAGTAAACAATTTTAAGAGATTTTTGATACCCAATACCTGCATATGAAGACTTACCGAATTCAAGAATTTCATTCAATTTTAAGATCCTCGTGTTGAGCTTCTGGAAAGTGACTACGGCAGAATCCAAATTTTACACGAATCTTACCAAATTAGAGATCCCTTTTGGTAAGTTCTACCACTAAATGGTTAATTGTGCCTTTTAAAACATGGTTCTCATGAGTTAAAGATTTGACTTTTGAGTCACGTTGCTCAGATTCAATGATTAAAGATTTACAAAGATTTTGTACTTCCTTAATCATGTCATCTTGAGAGTCAACTTGATCCAATCATAGAGCCTCACTAGTTGAAATAAAATCACTAAAGCAATTTACATCTGGATAGTAAAAATATTCATACCTTAGAGATGTTACCGCAGATGTTGTCGCTGATGTTGTCACCGATGTTGCCACGGATATTGAGCAACATCTGCAGAGTACTGCAAATGTTGTCACAGATGTTGAGACAACATTGTCGATGACATCTTCGTTATCAACAGAAACTGTTCAAAAACAACAGCCATCATTGCTTGTGATTCTGGTTCTGGATCTCCTTCTTCATCATCACTAAGAAAAACTCACCGACTTTTACCAAATTTCTAAGAGTGTTTGTACATTTATTAGCATAATGACCCTATCTTGAGCATGCTTGTCCGGACTAAAGTTGTTTGAGATCAAATTTGGTATGATCCAAATTGAATTTCCTTAGTTACCTTTTTGTGTATTTGAAGAAACTCTAGTGGACTGATTAAAGGTTTGACTTTGGTACTCTCTGAATTTAGATTTAATCCTAACATTGTTGATCTTTCTCACCATCGAAATGAATTTTCGAGAGAGCAAGACAATATAAGCACCATCACAAACCTCTCCAATTGCACAAATCTTTATATTGAATTTCTCAGGAAGAGAACAGAAAGTCTTTTTCACAAGTTGGGTGTTGGTTAAAAGAACACCAAACACTTGACATTTATTAGAAGATATGTTGGGCAGAATGTTGTCCAACATTTGTCCCAACATATTTACATACATGAAATAAGTTGTCACAAATGTTACGACATTAATTCCAACATTATCAATCTAGAAACGTCAGTCAACTTTTCAAAATAGGATTTTACGTCTTCCGTTTCTTCCATCCTCAAATGTTCATATCGACTCATAAGCACGCGAAGCTTCGAACGTTGAATACTTGAGCTACCTTTACATAGTATTTGTAAGGTCTCCTAAGTATTCTTAGCCATAAACAAAAATTGCATTTAAGGCTTTTTCGTTGTAGCTCACTTTATTGGTTTCTTCCGCCGTCCATTTGGATTTGGGTGTAACAAGAATGTCACATTCCTCATCCGACGGCTACATTGGTACAACATACTAATGGATAAGAACATAGACGATCCAATAGGCATAATTTGAACCGACGGGAAGTCTACCAATATTTTGGATTTATCGGATCCATAGCTTAGAATAATATGATCAAACACTTATTGTGTCAAGTGTTGGCTCTGATACCACTTGTTGGATCCCGGGCTATGGATAAGTAAGATTAAAATCGAAACAACAAGAATAACTGAAACAGTTTCTGGATGTTGCCTCAACATTGGTGGCAACATCTGACAAAAAACAGAATAAACCTTTAAAGAGTAATTGCAGCGGAAAAGTAAAAGACACAAAAGTTTATATTTTCAAGGGTATATATTAATATATCTTTTGATGGTCAATGACCGAAAAAATTGTATATATTATATACAATTACAAATGAATTTCTTTACAAATTGTGCAATACAAACAAAAAAGAAATTACAAAAAAGGAAGTCGCAGATGACTTCACCTAAGTTAAAAAGTCTAAAAAGACAAATACAACACCTTCATTACAATTGCATTTACATTGAGCTTAATCTAGAATAGAGACAACAATTGTAATGTGGGACAGATGTTGTTAAAAGACTTAGGCTAAAATAAAATATTTTGATCCAGATTTCTGAAGCGAAATCCCGAGAGCTATCTTGGTATTTTTACATTTTGATTCTGGATAACAATACTCTAAAGTTCCTCCTCTATATATAGTGAGAAACTTCCTTGAAACTCTCGTTGGTTGGTTGTGGAAGTTGAGAGAAAGAAGGTTGCAGCTTGGACCTATTCTTGCTCCATGATTTTCTCAACAGCTTTGACTGGGTCAGCATGACTGAGTCTTCATGTTGCTTCGATTCCAAGCTTGACTAAATCAATTCCCACGTTTTAAACACAGCTCTGTATTCAGCTTGCCTAGGGCATTTTTAACTCACAGTAACAAACACTATTTTGGCCGGAAGAATAGACAAAATCGTTTCCAAAAATGTAGGGTGAGATGTTGATGCAACATCGGAGACAACATCTGCATGTGACTGCGGATGTTGCGCAACATTGCGGACAACATCTGCAGAACACTGCAAGATGTTATCCAGGAATAAAACCTGATGTTGTCACAACACTCACACAACATCAACAACCTCCCCATTTTTATTTTTCTTCACAAAACTCCATACTAACCTAAAAATGTCAAGGATACAACTGATTGTAAATGTTTCCCATAACATTCCAAACTCAACAAGATTGTAGTTATGCTCCCCCTCAACCTGCAGTTTCAAGTTTCAAGTATGTATTGTAATTTGGGTTAGTAAAAACATATGTCTATTAGTCACAACTCACATACAATCTGGTTGTAAGAAGTCAAAGACTAATATCCATACATCATCCACAAATAAAATATATTTACAGACCAAAGATAGAACTGTCCCATTGTCTACACATATCAATATCCATCAGCGTGAAGTAAGACAAAATCAATTTAGAAGAAATACGAAATGTTGGTCAAAGTGTTGTATAACATATGTCCCAACATATCTCCATACATGTATGTAGATATGTTGTTACAAATGTACAACACTAATTCCAACATTAAAATACTGTTGCAACACTTGTCAAGGAAGAAACCACTGAAAAGCAGCGCAAGGAGATGAATGGAGGTCTAGTGGATCCAATGCTAGTTAATGCAAGAGAAAATTTGGATTTGAGACTCAGTTTTGACTATATAGACTCGGAGGAGTTACTTACACTCACATTAGAGGATTTAAGAGCTAGTTTGCAATTGCTGTCACAATGAATGGAACAAGCACGAGATTTGCTGGGGAAAGGAGGAAGCATAGAGATTATGACATTTTGGTGACTGTAGATCTCCAAAATGATCTTTTAATCTCCATGGAATAATTTTTCTGCGTGAAGCCTGCCGTAATTAATTCATTGAATTTATTTATTTACGCCCCTATAAGATTGTTTCACGTTCTTGTTTGTTTATAGGTAGTCTAGTCTAGGCTATAACAAGTTAGATAAAAACTTCTTGTAAGAAGTGTATTGTATAATGAGAATATGTAATTTCAGTTGATGGGTAGTTCGTGCAGTTTTCCGGTATCCTGTTCACCTTCATTTTTTTTTTGGTAAATAAATAATATATTACTAGAAATCGGAAAGTACAATCGATCATTGAGAGTTCTCAAGCCTCAATGTAAAGCACGAAAATACAATACAAGAAAATAAAATAAGCGCAATACAAATAAACTCAATCTTGGAGCGATGAAATACTCTTCCACTTCTCAAACTTGTTGTTTGGCTTTGTTCTTAATAAAATTCTTCCTTGAAGTAACTTCTTGCCATCCATCAGTATCCGCACAAAGTGGTGCCTGCATGTACACACTCGGCGAATTCTCAACACTCATAGCACTTCTAAAGGATCCCGGGACGAAAGGAGTGCTAGACCCCCCCTCGTGCTGCCTCGGCAAAGGTCCTGACTTGATTAAAATCCCTATTTCCCACCCCTGTTGCGTTGGAAACATCATGTGCATCCCGCAAACGGTGTTCATCAAATTGATTCTCACCCGAAGCTCGATCAAGATTCGAAGCTGCATCGACATTTCTGGGCATAGAGGGCATACTCGTATCCTTGTCATTCTGAGGCAAAACATTCGAATTTTGAGGTCGGGAAATCTCCATAGGCTTCACTTGTTTCTCCAACTTCTTACACTTTAAATGGCTATGCCCAAATGTTTGGCAAAGAAAACAAAAATCCGGATAATGCTCATATTCCACTTTTTGAACATAAATAATATTACTCGGTAGTTTTACTCTAAATTCCGTGACTGACTCCTTGCTAACATCGACTTCAATCAATACTCGTGCATAGTTCATTTTGGACCTCTCTTTAGTAAACTGATCTGTGTATAGAGGCATTCCAACATGCGGTGCAATTTTACTCAAACCGGTTTCACTCCAAACCGATAAGGGGACGTCACGCAGCAACACCCAAACGGGGATTTTCATAAAAAGATCATCTGAAAGTATCACATCCTTATCAACTAATTTTAACATCAATGTTTTGCCGAAAGTCATATAGGGGCCACCATGAAACACCTTAATGCGATCGTCCTCCGACATGAAACGGAAGACAATCCATCTACGTCCATAGGGAATGATTCGACACTTCACATCCCAGCCCTTAACAATTGAATTCAGTGCCTCACGTCCCGGGAAAGGGCCCGTGAAACATCCAATAAGACAATAGCCCCAAGTTTCAACAAATGGAACTTCATCATTCACATCAAGTTCTACAATGTCTCTTTCTTGTTCAATAAATTGTAATTTCATATTCTTTGCTTCCAAACGTGACTCTGCAAACACCCCCGCTTAAGTCATCTTCCTTGGAATAGGCTTATCCGTAAGTGCATCAATTACAGCTTCGGGTGAAATGAAGGGTTGAGGATCCATATGTACATTATTGATTCCCGCAATTGAAGTCAAAAAACGTGCACCATTGGGATTTGGTGTCACAAAATTCTTTTGTTGTAATAATGCACTATCATTTAATGTATTAGAGTTCCTAGGACTCTTGTTCTTGTCAACACCGGTTCCCACCCCTATCAAGTTTCGAAGTCCCCTTAAATGAGATGTCTCTTCATTCCCTGCGTCAATTAAATTCGTCGAGTTACTAGGCCTCTTTTGGAGAGAAAACCCTTCGGCTTCCACAACATTTGCCTTACCAAGATACATGGGACTTGTAGTAACTTCGGATGCAGCAACCATTGAATGAGGCGTGCCTTTGGCTTCCGCATCAATTGAATGCTGCGAATAACTAACTCTATTTTGAATAAAAATCCCTTTGGCTTCCGCAACCTTTGCATTTCCAAGACCCATGGGAATTGAAGCATTCTCGAACTCAACAACCATTGTCTGGTGATCCATGGACTTCGCCCTTGACCCCTGCCCACCCACCTGACCCGCTGTCAACCCGGGACCATCCACGTGACCCGCTTTCTCCTCGGCATCCATAGTGTCTGCCGGAAAACCCCCTTCGGACTCAGAAACCATAGACCGGTGACCCATGGGTTGCATCCACAACCCATGACCACCATCACGATCCCACTGCAACCCGGGACCACCCTCCATACCCGCTTTCAACCCGGATCCCCGCAAGACCCGTTTCCCCCCAGTGTCAAGGGTTCCTACCGGAACACCACCTGAGGACGCCACCGGAAAGTTGGGAGACTCGTTGAATTTCATCCTCGACCCATGACCACCATCATGACCCTCTTGCAATCCATAACCACCCTTCTGACCTGCTTTCGACCCGGCTTCACCCGCCTGACACGATTTCCCCATACTCGGAAAATTCATACCTTGAATCATCAAACTAATCTCTTTCTTTCTCTTGGACGTAATTGTTACACCCCGTAGTTACAGGACATGTTTTAAGAACGTACGTAAGAACTCGCAAGTGTTAAAATTTGAGACTGTAAAATTTTTAACGGAATTATGGAATTGTCGGAAAATGTATTATTGTGACGAATGGGAGGGCGACATGTGTCACCCCCCCTTAGAGTGCCTTGGACGAAAATGGCATGGCCAATATGGTCATTGACCATAAGTCTTCTATGGCTAAGTCTTGCAAGTAGTAGCATGAGAATATTGACTAAGTCAAAGGTCCCACCTTTGTCTTGATATTTAGCAAGACTACATCCAAACCAACCATTTGTTTGTATCCTAACCTCCAGTGCTACTTATATTACTACTAGTAGAGAGGAGCTTAACACTTAGAAAATATTACACACAAATTGAAGAACATGGGCGGTGAGCTCTCGGCCACACTAAGGGAAAAGAAGGAAATTTTTGTTTGTGATCCATTTAGCTCCCACTTTAAACCAAGGGTCTTATGTGTATCAGAAGCAAGTCTCAATAGAAAAATCTTGGAAAAAGATTGTTTACGGGTTAGTCATGGCTGAAAAACCTAATGGTCTTTCTAGGTTTTATTTAGAGTTTTGAAGGATTATTGTTGGTATTGTTCTAAGGGTCTCAACAAGCGGATTGAAGTGTCTTGGAGAGGTTCTAAACTACTAAGCGACTTGATTGGAAGTTAGATTGAGATTCGTTGAGGTATAATCTTGTTCTCTTTAAGTGTTACAAGATTATGTATTGTTGTTAGCCTTACATTTTACTAGCATGTAGTATATGTGTTGAAGTTTTATAAGTATTATGGATTGCTTGTAGCTTTAAATCCGAAGTGTAATGTAAGTCATGTTTAGTTGGAATATAATTTGATCGTTATTGGAATCGTCGCATGTTATTGACTTAAAGATTATGGTTGTTATAATCAAATGCGACTTGATATCATGTTATGCTACCAATTTGGATTGAAATGGAAATTGGATAAGAATTGGATTTCAAGAACTCAAGGTGGCCGAATTTTGGACTTGTAGTTTGCATTTAGTTGGTTATTAAATTGTGAGCCAATTGGGGCTGTTTAGTTAGTCATTTGTATTGGACTACTTTCTAAATTGTGAGCCAATTGGGGCTGTGTAGTTATTCAATTGTATTGGATTATCTTCTATGAATTGTGAGCCAATTGGGGCTGTTTGGTTATTGTATTTCCGGCCTTGAAAAAGGTGGCAAAGTAAGTAAAAACAAAGGAGGTGCTGTCCGATTTTCCGTAGAAATTAGTGACTTAGCACCTAGAATATTCTACGTTTGAAGTAAGAGGTTAATGGACGTATTGTGACCATTATAGGTTGAAGTACTTAGTATAGCGTATCCTATTTGAAGGATGGACTAGCTATCAAGGTTGAAGTACTTTGGAGCTTTTTGCTACTTGTCGATAATCGTCGCGAGGTATGTGAACCTCTTCCTTCCTTTGGCATGATTCTATGTATGGAATATACTTGTGGTATCATTTCATGTTTCCTTCTACTCTTAGAAGTTAAGAGGTAGTTGTGTGATTTACTCTATGAAGAACTTTTCCTATCTTTGAGCATGACTAGTTGCACGCGTGTAGTACGGTGAGCGTCTGACACCTTGTTATCCTTTACTAGTTTATTGAATGGCCAAGTCGGGTGAGTTGGGAGATTAACTCGCTTCCTTGAAAGTATAAGGGATGTCTTAAGTTTTATTTAAAGTTAAGGGACTTGAAGAGTTTTAAAGTATGTGATACTTGTTCCGTTTTGAACGTATAAGTCCTTGGATAGGAAATTGTATTTGGCTAAGGTATAAAGTGAATATAACGACTTTATGGGAGTTGGTTATATTTGCTTTATGGAAAGGTAAATGACTTGATTTTAGTGAAAAGGCAACTTGTTTTAAGGCATTAATTGCCTAAGGTTTTATATAAAATGAGTCACTTGTTTTCTAAAGGTTAAGAGACTAATTGTATTTTTGAAAGTTATGAGAATTTATTTGAAAGTATTTAACACTTGGTTTCAAAAAGTAGAAGTCTCTTGGTTATAAAAGGAACGTGTTGGTCTAAACCATAAAGGGTTATAACGGCTTTATGGGAAGTTGGTTATAACGGCTTTATGGAAGGTTAAGAGAATGGTTTTCTCTAATAAAGTAATCAAGAAATAACTTGTGTTAAGGAAGGGCAAATTGTTTTAAAGGTACCAATTGCTTAAGGTTTTAAATAAGGAAGTCACTTGATTTAGAAGTTCGTAATTGTATTTCTAAAATGGTATTGTGACTTGTCTTGAAAGGTGAATAGGACTTGATACTACGGTTGTTAGTATAGGGGAAGTTTTATTTGGAAAGGAGTCTTTTGATAAGAATGTACGTAAGTAGTACTTTGCCCGCTTAATTGAGAATAATTCTATGTGATGCCTTGATAAGCACTTTGGCTTGTTAAATGAGAATTTATTCTATTTGTGCCTGATAAGTACTTTGGCTTGTTAAATGAGGATTTATTCTATTTGTGCCTTGATTAGTACTTTGGCTTGTTAAATGAGAATTATTCTATTTGTGCCGATAAGTACTTTGGCTTGATTAATTGAGAATTAGTCTAAATGTGCCTTGATAAGTACTTTGGCTTGTTAAATGAGAATTATTCTATTTTGTGCCGATAAGTACTTTGGCTTGTTAATCGAGAATTATCCTATGTGTGCCTTGATAAGTACTTTGGCTTGGTTAATTGAGAACTTGCCTATATGTCTTTGGTAATAGCATTTGAGTGCAAGTATTATGTTTTATTAAGTTACTTGCGACTCTCGGTTGAAGGTGGTGTCTTGTTGTATGAGATTCTTGGGACGTCTGAAGCGGTGATGTGGGATTCCACGGTATGCTTCCGCTATTTGGAGTACTTGGGTTAAATTTCCGATTCTTATAGAAGACATGGTAGTACTTCATTTGTTTGTGGCCAGGTTGAGATAGGGTAAGAGTATAAGTGAGGGTAGACCCCCGAATCTTTGTACCACCTTCTCCGTGTTAAGAGTATAAGTGAGGGTAAACCCCAAGACATTATACCCCGCTTGTTTTGTATAATGGTCGGTTGAGATAGGATAAGAGTATAAATGAGGCAAGTCCCAAGACGTTATACCACCTTCTCCGTGGTAAGAGTATAAGTGAGGTAGACCAAGATGCTATACCACCGCTTTACCACCTTCTCCAGGGTAAGAGTATAAGTGAGGGTAGACCTCAAGACGTTATACCACCGGTGGGACTTGGTGTTCATGTATGCTATTGGTGTATTATTATACCACTGGTATCGGCGGTGATGTGGGATTCCACGGCGGGATATATATATATGTATTGTGTATGTGTGCCGACGGTGAGGTGGGATGCCACGGGCGCGTCACGTGGTTATATTTTACACTAATAGTCATCGGCGATGATGGGGATTCCACGGGCATGCTTTGATATTAGTGTGACTTGATCGCGTCCCAGTTGGTAGGGTAGTATATGTGTCCCTCGTAGTGGGCGGACTATGTTATGAAAGATAAGTAAGTTATATGGTAATGAACCTAATGATTCTTTTTCTAAATAATGTGCGTAAGAATGTGACTATAACTTTTATTGGGAATGGAAAGGATAATAAGTACGTTTAAGTTCATAAGTGGTAATGACACGGCAGATCCGTATGTATTTTTATACTTGTCCTTGTCATTCTTTTATCTGATTATGATTTGTTTCTTATGCGTTATATTACATTCCATATTAAACTGTTATCGACCCCGCCGAAGCTGCGTTAAATGCCGCAGTTTAGGTACGATTGTGGATCCGCGAGCTTAGGATCGGTTCAGAAGTTGAGATGGCTCGGTGTTCGGAGTTGTCACGTTTATGTTTATTGAAGTGCGGCGGGGCCTTGTCCGCCACGATTGTTATGTCTAAACTCTTAGAGGTGCGTAGTCACATATTGTGGGTCGGTTGTAAAAAGAAAGGAAGCGGCTTGCCGGTTGTTTTATATATGTTCGGGAAGGTAGCCACTGTCGGCTAACTTTGTTGTTTTACTTACGATGTTTTATTTTTAAGTTTCATGTATGTTCCGCTGATTTTCTCGATGTTTACTGTAAGGGTGCCCGGGTAGGGCACGATCGCGATCGAGGTGGTCGTGACAAAAGTGGTATCGAGCGATTAGTCCTCGGAAAGTGTCTGAGGCCGTGTCTAGTAGAGTCTTGATTATCGGTGTGTTGTGCACCACATCTATAATCGGGAGGCTGCGGGACATTTAGGATTAGTTTCCATTCTTCTCACTCGAGATCGTGCGATAGAGTGTGTTGTTAGGGTCATCCCTCCTAACGAGTTATGTTGATTGCAGTACGAGAAAGCGGCGATGACCGGGAACGACTATGTGGATTGCGTATCGGGTTGGTAATGATTATAGTATAGTTGGTATTGTGACATACATCTATACGGAGTTATGTATGAGGTCGGGCAGCGTGTTGCCTAGAATGATTTTAGATTACCAGAATTGGTAAAGACTAACTAGATCTGGGAAGGTATGGAATAGTTAATGAATTTCCGCCAGTTTTGTGTTTTATTTGAGATAATTGGGAAAGGATGAGGCATGCGATAGGGTAGTGAACCCCAGAAGCCATATTAAGGAACTACGGAAGGTCATGTTAATAGATTAAGCTGCGTAGTAGGCTTAAGAGAATTGTACGGATGAGGTCCGTATGGAGTAAGAAATGGTTGTTGTGATCGAGACAACATGGTTTTGGTTTTATAAGAAGTTTTGTACCCGTTTACTGGGGGACTGGTAAGGTAGGCTTGGAGCATGGAAATTGCGAGCCTAAGAATATTGATTACTGCCGAGACCTTAGGTATATAAGGCTTTCTCTGGCAATAAGATTTTAAGTCGGACGAGGATAAGAGTTAAGTGCGGCCGAGTGGTTGAGGACCTGTTACGGGTCTCCCATGGCCTGGAATGGAGTGAGATCGGTTGGTAGTGGTTCGCCACGTGGCGAGTCACGAGTATGAGCCTAAGTCTAGTTAATTGTTTTAAGGGTTCGTGGACGCGTTCCACCGGAACCAGGTCATGAAAGCCGGAAATGGCCTTATGTTGTTTTATAGAGTGACTCCAAAGATTTGAGGCCAGAGTCAGTATGGAAGTTATGTATGTATGATAGAAGGAGTTGGAAGTACGAAAAGGTAACCTCGTTTGGGCTTATGATGGACAGATATGCGTGTGCGAGGTATTAGGGCCATGTGTGACATTGTTGGTATGTCGAGGTTGTGAAAGGAAACTATGTCGCTAATTATAAGTTTGACTCAGAAAGAAAATTCGAGGGCGAATGTTTCTAAGGGGAAGAATGTTACACCCGTAGTTCTGAGGACATGTTTTAGAACGTGCGTAAGAACTCCGCATAAGTGTTAAAATTTGAGGCGTAAAATTTTTAACGGAATTATGGAATTGTCGGAAAGCGTATTATTGTGTGAATGGGAGGCGACATGTGTCACCCCCTTAGAGTGCCTTGGACGAAAATGGCATGGCGATATGGTCATTGACCATAAGTCTTCTATGGCTAAGTCTTGCAAGTAGTAGCGTGAGAATATTGACTAAGTCAAAGGTCCCACCTTTGTCTTGATATTTAGCAGACTACATCCAAACCAACCATTTGTTTGTATCCTAACCTCCAGTGCTACTTATATTACTACTAGTAGAGAGGGAGCTTAACACTTAGAAAATATTACACACAAATTGAAGAACATGGGCAGTGAGCTCTCGGCTACACTAAGGGAAAAGAAGGAAAAATTTTGTTTGTGATCCATTTAGCTCCCCACTTTAAACCAAGGGTCTTATGTGTATTGTAAGCAAGTCTCAATAGAAAAATCTTGGAAAAAGATTGTTTACGGGTTAGTCGCAAACGAAAAACCTAATGGTCTTTCTAGGTTTTATTTAGAGTTTTGAAGGATTATTGTTGGTATTGTTCTAAGGGTCTCAACAAGCGGATTGAAGTGTCTTGGAGAGGTTCTAAACTACTAAGGAAGCGACTTGGTTGGAAGTTAGATTGAGATTCGTTGAGGTATAATCTTGTTCTCTTTAAGTGTTACAAGATTATGTATTGTTGTTAGCCTTACATTTTACTAGCATGTAGTATATGTGTTGAAGTTTTATAAGTATTATGGATTGCTTGTAGCTTTAAATCCGAAGTGTAATGTAAGTCATGTTTAGTTGGAATATAATTTGATCGTTATTGGAATCGTCGCATGTTATTGACTTAAAGATTATGGTTGTTATAATCAAATGCGACTTGATATCATGTTATGCTACCAATTTGGATTGAAATGGAAATTGGATAAGAATTGGTTTTGTTGAACTCAAGGTGGCGAATTTTGGACTTGTAGTTTGCATTTAGTTGGTTATTAAATTGTGAGCCAATTGGAAATTTGTTTAGTTAGTCATTTGTATTGGACTACTTTCTATGAATTGTGAGCCAATTGGGGTGTAGTTATTCAATTGTATTGGATTATCTTACATGAATTGTGAGCCAATTGGGGCTGTTTGGTTATTGTATTTCCGGCCTTGAAAAAGGTGGCAAAGTAAGTAAAAACAAAGGAGGTGTTGTCCAGATTTTCGTAGAAATTAGTGACTTAGCACCTAGAATATTCTACGTTTGAAGTAAGAGGTTAATGGACGTATTGTGACCATTATAGGTTGAAGTACTTAGTATAGCGTATCTATTTGAAGGATGGACTAGCTATCAAGGTTGAAATACTTTGGAGCTTTTTGCTACTTGTCGATAATCGTCGCGGTATGTGAACCTCTTCCTTTGGCATGATTCTATGTATGGAATATACTTGTGGTATCATTTCATGTTTCCTTATACTCTTAGAAGTTAAGAGGTAGTTGTGTGATTTACTACATGAAGAACTTTTCCTATCTTTGAGCATGACTAGTTGCACGCGTGTAGTGCAGTGAGCGTCTGACACCTTGTTATCCTTTACTAGTTTATTGAATGGCCAAGTCGGGTGAGTTGGGAGATTAACTCGCTTCCTTGAAAGTATAAGGGATGTCTTAAGTTTTATTTAAAGTTAAGGGACTTGAAGAGTTTTAAAGTATGTGATACTTGTTCCGTTTTGAGCGTATAAGTCCTTGGATAGGAAATTGTATTTGGCTAAGGTATAAAGTGAATATAACGACTTTATGGGAGTTGGTTATATTTGCTTTATGGAAAGGTAAATGACTTGATTTTAGTGAAAAGGCAACTTGTTTTTAAGGCATTAATTGCCTAAGGTTTTATATAAAATGAGTCAACTTGTTTTCTAAAGGTTAAGAGACTAATTGTATTTTTGAAAGTTATGAGAATTTATTTGAAAGTATTTAACACTTGGTTTCAAAAAGTAGAAGTCTCTTGGTTATAAAAGACGTGTTGGTCTAAACCATAAAGGGTTATAACGGCTTTATGGGAAGTTGGTTATAACGGCTTTATGGAAGGTTAAGAGAATGGTTTTCTCTAATAAAGTAATCAAGAAATAACTTGTGTTAAGGAAGGGCAAATTGTTTTAAAGGTACCAATTGCTTAAGGTTTTAAATAAGGAAGTCACTTGATTTAGAAGCGTAATTGTATTTCTAAAAGGTATTGTGACTTGTCTTGAAAGGTGAATAGGACTTGATACTACGGTTGTTAGTATCGGGAAGTTTTATTTGGAAAGAGTCTTTTGAAAGAATGTCGTCACGTAGTACTTTGGCCTGTTTAATTGAGAATAATTCTATGTGATGCCTTGATAAGCACTTTGGCTTGTTAAATGAGAATTTATTCTATTTGTGCCCGGATAAGTACTTTGGCTTGTTAAATGAGGATTTATTCTATTTGTGCCTTGATTAGTACTTTGGCTTGTTAAATGAGAATTATTCTATTTGTGCCCTGATAAGTACTTTGGCTTGATTAATTGAGAATTAGTCTAAATGTGCCTTGATAAGTACTTTGGCTTGTTAAATGAGAATTATTCTATTTTGTGCCCTGATAAGTACTTTGGCTTGTTAATTGAGAATTATCCTATGTGTGCCTTGATAAGTACTTTGGCTTGGTTAATTGAGAACTTGCTATATGTCTTTGGTAATAGCATTTGAGTGCAAGTATTATGTTTTATTAAGTTCTGCGACTCTCGGTTGAAGGTTTGTCTTGTTATGAGATTCTTGGGACGTCTGAAGCGGTGATGTGGGATTCACGGGTATGCTTCCGTTATTTGGAGTACTTGGGTTAAATTTAGGATTCTTATAGAAGACATGGTAGTACTCTGTTTGTTTGTGGCCGGTTGAGATAGGGTAAGAGTATAAGTGAGGTAGACCCCGAGATCTGCCACCTTCTCCGAGTTAAGAGTATAAGTGAGGGTAAACCCCAAGACATTATACCCTGCTTGTTTTGTATAATGGTCGGTTGAGATAGGATAAGAGTATAAATGAGAGGCAAGTCCCAAGACGTTATACCACCTTCTCGGGGTAAGAGTATAAGTGAGGGTAGACCCCAAGATGCTATACCACCGCTTTACCATACTCCGGGGTAAGAGTATAAGTGAGGGTAGACCCAGACGCTATACCACCGTGGGACTTGGTGTTCATGTATGCCTATTGGTGTATTATTATACCTGGGTATCGGCGGTGATGTGGGATTCCACGGGCGGGATATATATATATGTATTGTGTATGTATGCGAGACGGTGAGGTGGGATGCCACGCGCGTCACGTGGTTATATTTTACACTAATAGTATCGGCGATGATGGGGATTCCACGGGCATGCTTTGATATTAGTGTGACTTGATCGCGTCCCAGTTGGTAGGGTAGTATATGTGTCCCTCCGTAGTGGGCGGACTATGTTATGAAAGATAAGTAAGTTATATGGTAATGAACCTAATGATTCTTTTTCTAAATAATATGCGTAAGAATGTGACTATAACTTTTATTGGGAATGGAAAGGATAATAAAGTGCGTTTAAGTTCATAAGTGGTAATGACACGGCGAGGATCTGGTATGTATTTTTATACTTGTCCTTGTCATTCTTTTATCTGATTATGATTTGTTTCTTATGACGTTATATTCATTCCATATTAAATTTTTGTTATGCGGCCCGCCGAAGCTGCGTTAAATGCCGCGAGTTTAGGTCTGTGATTGTGGATCCGCGAGCTTAGGATCCGGTTGGCAAGTTGAGATGGCTCGGTGTTCGGAGTTGTCACGTTTATGTTTATTCGAAGTGCAGCGGGGCCTTGTCCGCCACGATTGTTATGTCTAAACTCTTAGAGTGCAGTAGTCACATATTGTGGGTCGATTTGTAAAAAGAAAGGCAATCGCTTCGGTTGTTTTTATATATGTTCGGAAAGGTAGCCTATCGGCTAACTTTGTTGTTTTACTTACGATGTTTTATTTTTAAGTTTCATGTATGTTCCGCTGATTTTCTCGATGTTTACAGTAAGGGTGCCGTGTAGGGCACGATCGCGATCGGGGTCGGTCGTGACAAAAGTGGTATCGAGCGATTAGTCCTCGGAAAGTGTCTGAGCCGTGTCTAGTAAGTCTTGATTATCGGTGTGTTGTGCACATCTATAATCGGGAGGCTGCGGGACATTTAGGATTAGTTTCCATTCTTCTCACTCTGAGATCGTGCGATAGAGTTGTGTTGTTAGGTCATCCTCCCTAACGAGTTATGTTGATTGCATTCTGAGAAAGCGCGATGACCGGGAACGACTATGTGGATTGCGTATCGGGTTGGTAATGATTATAGTATAGTTGGTATTGTGACATACATCTATACGGAGTTATGTATGAAGTCGGGCAGCGTGTTGCCTAGAATGATTTTAGATTACCGGGAATTGGTAAAGACTAACTAGATCACCGGAAGGTATGGAATAGTTAATGAATTTCCAAGGTTTTGTGTTTTATTTGAGATAATTGGGAAAGGATGAGGTATGCGATAGGGTAGTGAACCCAGAAGCCATATTAAGGAACTAACGGAAGGTCATGTTAATAGATTAAGGCTGCGTAGTAGGCTTAAGAGAATTGTGCGGATGAGGTCCGTATGGAGTAAGAAATGGTTGTTGTGATCGAGAATGACATGGTTTTGGTTTTATAAGAAGTTTTGTACCCGTTCTTGGGGGTGGTAAGGTAGGCTTGGGCGTGGAAATTGCGAGCCTAAGAATATTGATTCTTCGAGACCTTAGGTATATAAGGCTTTCTCTGCAATAAGATTTTAAGTCGGACGAGGATAAGAGTTAAGTGCGGCCAGTCGGTTGAGGACTGTTCTGGGTCTCCCGGCCTGGAATGGAGTGAGATCGGTTGGTAGTGGTTCCGTGGCGAAGTCACGCGGCGCAAGCCCAAGTCTAGTTAATTGTTTTAAGGGTTCGTGGGCGCGTTCCACCAGTCATGGCGGAAATGGCCTTATGTTGTTTTATAGAGTGACTCCAGATTTGAGGCGAGTCAGTATGGAAGTTATGTATGTATGATAGAAGGAGTTGGAAATGCGAAAAGGTAACCTCGTTTGGGCTTATGATGGACAGATATGCGTGTGCGAGGTATTAGGGCCATGTGTGACATTGTTGGTATGTCGAGGTTGTGAAAGGAAACTATGTCGCTAATTATAAGTTTGACTCCGAAAGAAAATTCGAGGACGAATGTTTCTAAGGGGGGAAGAATGTTACACCCGTGAATTCTGAGGACATGTTTTAGAACGTGCGTAAGAACTTCAAGTGTTAAAATTTGAGGCGTAAAATTTTTAACGAATTATGGAATTGTCGGAAAGCGTATTATTGTGAATGGGAGGCGACATGTGTCACCCCCTTAGAGTGCCTTGGACGAAAATGGCATGGCGATATGGTCATTGACCATAAGTCTTCTATGGCTAAGTCTTGCAGTAGTAGCGTGAGAATATTGACTAAGTCAAAGGTCCCACCTTTGTCTTGATATTTAGCAAGACTACATCCAAACCAACCATTTGTTTGTATCCTAACCTCCAGTGCTACTTATATTACTACTAGTAGAGAGGAGCTTAACACTTAGAAAATATTACACACAAATTGAAGAACATGGGCGGTGAGCTCTCGCTACACTAAGGAAAGAAGGAAAATTTTGTTTGTGATCCATTTAGCTCCCCACTTTAAACCAAGGGTCTTATGTGTATTGTAAGCAAGTCTCAATAGAAAAATCTTGGAAAAAGATTGTTTACGTGTTAGTCATGAACGAAAAACCTAATGGTCTTTCTAGGTTTTATTTAGAGTTTTGAAGGATTATTGTTGGTATTGTTCTAAGGGTCTCAAAGCGGATTGAAGTGTCTTGGAGAGGTTCTAAACTACTAAGGAGCGACTTGGTTGGAAGTTAGATTGAGATTCGTTGAGGTATAATCTTGTTCTCTTTAAGTTATTCAAGATTATGTATTGTTGTTAGCCTTACATTTTACTAGCATGTAGTATATGTGTTGAAGTTTTATAAGTATTATGGATTGCTTGTAGCTTTAAATCCGAAGTGTAATGTAAGTCATGTTTAGTTGGAATATAATTTGATCGTTATTGGAATCGTCGCATGTTATTGACTTAAAGATTATGGTTGTTATAATCAAATGCGACTTGATATCATGTTATGCTACCAATTTGGATTGAAATGGAAATTGGATAAGAATTGGTTTTGTTGAACTCAAGGTGGCCGAATTTTGGACTTGTAGTTTGCATTTAGTTGGTTATTAAATTGTGAGCCAATTGGGGCTGTTTAGTTAGTCATTTGTATTGGACTACTTTCTATGAATTGTGAGCCAATTGGGGCTGTGTAGTTATTCAATTGTATTGGATTATCTTCTATGAATTGTGAGCCAATTGGGGCTGTTTGGTTATTGTATTTCCGGCCTTGAAAAAGGTGGCAAAGTAAGTAAAAACAAAGGAGGTGCTGTCCGATTTTCCGTAGAAATTAGTGACTTAGCACCTAGAATATTCTACGTTTGAAGTAAGAGGTTAATGGACGTATTGTGACCATTATAGGTTGAAGTACTTAGTATAGCGTATCCTATTTGAAGGATGGACTAGCTATCAAGGTTGAAGTACTTTGGAGCTTTTTCTTACTGTCGATAATCGTCGCGAGGTATGTGAACCTCTTCCTTCCTTTGGCATGATTCTATGTATGGAATATACTTGTGGTATCATTTCATGTTTCCTTATACTCTTAGAAGTTAAGAGGTAGTTGTGTGATTTACTCTATGAAGAACTTTTCCTATCTTTGAGCATGACTAGTTGCAGCGTGTAGTACGGTGAGCGTCTGACACCTTGTTATCCTTTACTAGTTTATTGAATGGCCAAGTCGGGTGAGTTGGGAGATTAACTCGCTTCCTTGAAAGTATAAGGGATGTCTTAAGTTTTATTTAAAGTTAAGGGACTTGAAGAGTTTTAAAGTATGTGATACTTGTTCCGTTTTGAGCGTATAAGTCCTTGGATAGGAAATTGTATTTGGCTAAGGTATAAAGTGAATATAACGACTTTATGGGAGTTGGTTATATTTGCTTTATGGAAAGGTAAATGACTTGATTTTAGTGAAAAGGCAACTTGTTTTTAAGGCATTAATTGCCTAAGGTTTTATATAAAATGAGTCACTTGTTTTCTAAAGGTTAAGAGACTAATTGTATTTTTGAAAGTTATGAGAATTTATTTGAAAGTATTTAACACTTGGTTTCAAAAAGTAGAAGTCTCTTGGTTATAAAAGAACGTGTTGGTCTAAACCATAAAGGGTTATAACGGCTTTATGGGAAGTTGGTTATAACGGCTTTATGGAAGGTTAAGAGAATGGTTTTCTCTAATAAAGTAATCAAGAAATAACTTGTGTTAAGGAAGGGCAAATTGTTTTAAAGGTACCAATTGCTTAAGGTTTTAAATAAGGAAGTCACTTGATTTAGAAGCCGGTAATTGTATTTCTAAAAAGGTATTGTGACTTGTCTTGAAAGGTGAATAGGACTTGATACTACGGTTGTTAGTATCGGGGAAGTTTTATTTGGAAAGGAGTCTTTTGAAAAGAATGTACGTACGTAGTACTTTGGCCTGTTTAATTGAGAATAATTCTATGTGATGCCTTGATAAGCACTTTGGCTTGTTAAATGAGAATTTATTCTATTTGTGCCCGGATAAGTACTTTGGCTTGTTAAATGAGGATTTATTCTATTTGTGCCTTGATTAGTACTTTGGCTTGTTAAATGAGAATTATTCTATTTGTGCCCTGATAAGTACTTTGGCTTGATTAATTGAGAATTAGTCTAAATGTGCCTTGATAAGTACTTTGGCTTGTTAAATGAGAATTATTCTATTTTGTGCCCTGATAAGTACTTTGGCTTGTTAATTGAGAATTATCCTATGTGTGCCTTGATAAGTACTTTGGCTTGGTTAATTGAGAACTTGCCTATATGTGCTGGTAATAGCATTTGAGTGCAAGTATTATGTTTTATTAAGTTGCCGCGACTCTCGGTTGAAGGGTCTTGTCTTGTTATGAGTTCTTTGGGACGTCACTGAAGCGGTGATGTGGGATTCCACGGTATGCTTCCGCTATTTGGAGTACTTAGGTTAAATTTCCGATTCTTATAGAACATGGTAGTACTTCATTTGTTTGTGGAGGTTGAGATAGGGTAAGAGTATAAGTGAGGTAGACCCCAAGATCTTTGTACCACCTTCTCGAGTTAAGAGTATAAGTGAGGGTAAACCCCAAGACATTATACCCCCTTGTTTTGTATAATGGTCGGTTGAGATAGGATAAGAGTATAAATGAGGCAAGTCCCAAGACGTTATACCACCTTCTCCGGTAAGAGTATAAGTGAGGGTAGACCCCAAGATGCTATACCACCGCTTTACCACCTTCTCCGGGTAAGAGTATAAGTGAGGGTAGACCCCAAGACGCTATACCACCGGTGGGACTTGGTGTTCATGTATGCCTATTGGTGTATTATTATACCTGGGTATCGGCGGTGATGTGGGATTCCACGCGGGATATATATATATGTATTGTGTATGTATGGCAAGCGGTGAGGTGGGATGCCACGGCGCGTCACGTGGTTATATTTTACACTAATAGTATTCGGCGGTGATGGGGATTCCACGGGCATGCTTTGATATTAGTGTGACTTGATCGCGTCCCAGTTGGGCGGGTAGTATATGTGTCCCTCGTAGTGGGCGGACTATGTTATGAAAGATAAGTAAGTTATATGGTAATGAACCTAATGATTCTTTTTCTAAATAATGCGTAAGAATGTGACTATAACTTTTATCGGGAATGGAAAGGATAATAAGGCACGTTTAAGTTCATAAGTGGTAATGACACGGCAGATGCGGTATGTATTTTTATACTTGTCCTTGTCATTCTTTTATACGATTATGATTTGTTTCTCAGACGTTATATTACATTTCATATTAAATTTTTGTTATGCGACCCGCCGGGTGCGTTAAATGCCATGAGTTTAGGTACAGATTGTGGATCCGCGAGCTTAGGATCCGGTTGAAGTTGAGATGGCTCGGTGTTAGGAGTTGTCACGTTTATGTTTATTCGAAGTGCAGCGGGGCCTTGTCCATACGATTGTTATGTCTAAACTCTTGAGGTGCAGAGTCACATATTGTGGGTCAGTTTGTAAAAAGAAAGGAGGCAACTGCTTCGGTTGTTTTTATATATGTTCAGGAAGGTAGCCCTATCGGCTAACCTGTTGTTTTACTTACGATGTTTTATTTTTAAGTTTCATGTATGTTCCGCTGATTTTCTCTGATGTTTACCTGTAAGGGTGCCCAGGTAGGGCACCAGTCGCGGTCCCGGGGTCGGGTCGTGACAGTAATTTTTATATTCTTCCTCATGGCAAGAAGGAAGATGACTCACACTAGGACTAAATCCCTTCTATAGTGGCGGAACCAACGAATACACAAAACTATAAAATCTTGGATGTTAAAGAAGATGAAAACTTACCTTTAACAAATCAACTAAAGTGAACATGAAATGAACACACAAACTTCTTCGTAAGATGGGATTGATCAAAGAACAATCCGTAATAATTCAGTTGGTGAAAATCATAGAATAAGGGAGACGTAGAAGAGCAACTAGAGGAAAATGTTGAGAGCATTTTCGCCTAGTGAGAGAAACATCTCTCTAACTATTCGTCGCGATTTTGAAAAGAATGATGTTCACCTTCATTTGATTTTACTGTAGTAATTGCCTTTTGATATTGGCAGAATACCTAAAACCCCACACGGATTACTAGTTGCAGTCCTAAATTATATATAGGGTGTGTTGGTATGGAGAAAATGTTTTCCAATTTTCTCATATTCGTTTGATCAAAAATTTGAAAAATATTTTCTTTTGGAAAATAAGTTCCTCAAAATGAGGAAAATGAATTTCCAAAGTAGGAAAAAAAAGTTCTAAATGTTTTTTGGTTTTCTACATCAACCCCCACCATCCGCGGAACCACCTCCCCTCCCCCCAATTATTTTTTAAAAAAGTTTTAAATGTTTTTTTTGGGTTTTCTACACCAACCCCCCGACCCCTCCCCCCCAAAAAAAAGTTTTAATCTTTTTTATTTTCTAGACCACCCCACTTTGCGGAATCCCACAAGTTTTAAATTCTTTTTTATTTGTTTTCTACACCAACCCCCACCCCTAGTCGTGGAACCCTCTCCCCCTCCCCCTATTTTTTTTTTAAAGTTTAATTTTTTTGGGGTTTCTACACCAACCCCCCCGACTCCCCCCAAAAAGTTTTTTTTTAAAATTTTATGCACCTACCACCTACCTCGGAAGGGGGTAGGGGTGCGGGACTCGGGAAAGAGGGGGCGGTGGATTGGTGGGTGTTGTAGAAAAAAAAAGTAAAACTCTTTTTTTTTAAAGTTAATTTTTTTTGGAGGGGAGGTGGGGTCGGAGGGGGTGGGTTGATTTAGAAAACAAAAAAATTTAAAGGTTTTTAATTTTTTTTTGGGGGTGGGTGGGTTCCCTAGTTGGGGTTGGGTGGGCGCGGGTTGGTGAAGAAAAATCAAAAAAACGGAATATAAAAAACTTTTTAAATTTTTTTTTTTTGGGGTCCCAGCAGGGTAGAGTGGGCGGGTTGGTTTAGAAAACCAAAAAACAAAATTACAAATAATTGGAGGGAGGGGGTGTCGCAGCAGGGGGTGGGAGGTGTTGTGGTGTAGAAAATAAAAAAAAAAGGGAAAAGGGGCATATTTGCCCTCCAACTTTGAGAAAAGGGGCATATTTGCCCTCCGTCAAAGTTGGGGGACAAATATACCCCTTCTGTTAATAAACTTCCACCATGTGGGCATATTTTCATAACCATAACTGTGATGCACAGGTGGAATCCACGTGGACGCCACCTGTGCGCCACCTGGATGACCCGACCCGAAGGAAATTAAAAGCCATCTATAATGCGTTTTTCTCATCTTTTTTTCTTCTGTGGAAAATGGTTATAGATTATATAATATGCTAAGAACTTGTCATATGAGAGCGTTTTTTGGACCACCTGCCCAGCGGCCAAGTAGTACACTGTGTAACTTGTTTAATGGAAGAACCAAAGTACAAATCCCCATTTCCCAAAGATGTCAGAGATGTTTTGTCATTTTTACTAGTACCAGAGGAAGAAGACTGCTGTGGCTATAATCTTCCTTTTTTGTAGGGTCTGCATTCTAATAGGAATCATTCAGTTGTAGTAAGAGCCCAATTGAATGAAGTAAGATTCTTTCAAATGGTTTTCATTAAAGGGAATTCTTTCAAATGTTGTGTCCTTCGTGAAAACCCTTTTGGGACCATCTGTTGCCTTCAAGGTTGCTCTTGGTGGATCTTCAAATGATGCAGCTACTCCTATCACCCAGTCAGAAGAGGTGAAATCGCCAAGTGAAACTTCATCTGCAACTTGGTGTCGAGGAAACAATATCTAACTTTGGTGAAGAAATCGCGCTTTGTTGGCTTTTAATTTCCTTGGTCGGTCATCCAGTGGCGCATGTGGCGTCGCGTAGATTCCACCTGTGCATCACAGTTATGGTTATGGAAATATGCCCACATGGTGGAAGTTTATTAACAGAAGGGGTATATTTGTCCCCCAACTTTGACGAAGGGCAAATATGCCCCTTTTCTCAAAGTTGGAGGGCAAATATGCCCCTTTTCCCTAAAAAAATAAAAACCTTTTTTTAGATGGGGTAGGGGGTTGCAGCGGGGTGGGGGGAGTGATGTAGAAAATAAAAAAAATTAAAACCTTTTTTTAGAGGGTGTAGGGGGTTCGCAGCGGGGTGGGGGAGTGTTATAGAAAACAAAAAAATAATTGTAGGGGGTGTGTGGGTGTTCGGGGTGTGCATAGGAGTGGTCGAGTGATAGGTTGGGTAGTGGTAGGGTAGAGTTGGGTTTTGTGGTGTGGGATAGGGATGGGTGAAGAAAAAGTGTGTTTGAGGATGGTGAGAGTGTGATTTATTTGGGTGGTGGGCTGGGGTGGGTGGTGGTTGGAGAGGGGTGGGGGTATGGGGTGGTGGATTGGATGTGGCTTGGGTGAGTATTTTTTCAAAAATATTTTCTACTAACCAATCGAATATGAGAAAATAAGAAATTCACTTATTTTCCACTAACCAAATGAACATGAGAAAATAAGTAGAAATTCACTTATTTTTCCAAGAACTCATTATTTTTCTTCATACCAAACACACCCATAGTCTTAATTATCCTTTCGAACTCGGCTATTTGATAACCGTTACTGTGGACACCCTTCTTAGGCGTGTGAGAGTAAAGAAAAATTAAAACATCAACTTTTAGGTGGGATATTTTTCCACCATTAATTATCATATAGTCATTTACTACTATTTATTTTTGTTATAAGTAGAAAGTTATCTGCACTATGTGAAATAAGTGAATCTTGAAATATTCTTTTCTATAATTTAATCAACATAATAACTATTTTATGTATGTCTAAACAAAATGTCTATACAAAATAATTCCATATTTTGGTATCACAAATGAAAATATTTCTAGCTGGATTAGAGCTTAAATGAACTATAATGTTTTCATTAAAAATGATGCAAAATAAATGAACTTCAAATGAAAATTTATACACACATCAACAACAACATACTCAGTGCAATCGTACAAGTGAAATTTGGGAAAGTTAGAATGTACACATATCTTACTTCTACTTTTTTGAGGTAGAAAAATTGTTTTTGATAGATCCTAATAGACATTTTAGATGGAGGTATAAAACAACTTTATAATACTTATTCTTGTTATATGTAAAGACTGGAAAATGATGAAGTTATAAACCAAATAGAATATTAAGAATATGAGGAATTGTGAAATGAACCATATTTTTTGTATGTGATTTAACTTTAAACATGACTAATATTACTCAACATATTATTAAAGAATAGATGCTTATTAGAGTATATATTTTTTGTGTCTATGCTTTAAATAGATGTTTATTAGAGTATATATTTTTGTGTGTCTAAGCTTTTCATTCATTAAGATTTTTCTTTAAAAACTGTAAGGAGAGGAGCGAACCGCTCAGGAAGCAAGCAAGAACTGCTGCTGTCTCACTCGAAGTGCAGTCATCACTCTACGCTATTTCCTCTTTTCTTCTTCAGTAAGAAAGATAAAAAAGGAAAGAAGGAAATGAATACAAAAAGAAATTTAGACAAAAAAAAACGTAATTTGACCATAGATATTATTGTCCGCCCGATAATCACGGCCTAACTGAGCATTATTGTTGATGTGAGGACAAAAGTGCTTAATATTTCCCTTAGTTGTCAATATAAATTTGGCAACAAGCCAATTGTTAACCTACTTCCTGACCAAAAAACATGCTTATTTTATAGATATAAGGAAAAGGAAAAGAAAAAGAAATAATAAAAAATAAAAAATAATATAATAGTATGCAGGGCCGTCTCAAACATTTTGAATCTCTGTTCTAATTCATAAAAGTGGGACCTTAATATAATTAAATATATGATTTCAATAATTAGAAATTATTTTAAATTATAAATAACAATCCAATACAACTTCATGTTAATCAACCCCTACTTTGATTGGGCTAAGACATGTGAATTATGAATTTTTACAGTAAATATTAGCTAATACTATTTAATAAAACATAAAAAAATGGACTCCTAAAATTTTTCGTTTTTCGGAAACCGTGTGTGCTGTAGCACACCATCCACGGGCTCAAAGAAGACCCTTGTAGTATATTTGGAAGTTCACATCAAATTGACATAAACAAGCGAGCAAACTAAGTAGTTGCTGTGCTTATTAAGAATATGAATTGACAAGGATACATTTCAAGTTTTCAACCACCACCGCTCCTTTCATTTTCCTAAAGAGGGTAACACACCAACCCCCACTTTCTAAAGTAAAGTAACGATATTCTATTTTATACTTCACAAATAAAGTATTTTCATTAAACGGCACTCTAACCTTTCTTCTAATATATACTATACAATTAATAATTTGAATATAAGCAGGGAGAAGGGAGTATCAATATTTCAATAACACAATACACAATTTTTCATTAAAAGAATATATCCCTTTGTACTAATTTTATGTGAGAATTTTGATCAACATTTTAAGACGTATTTTTTCACCAAATTGATATGAGAAAAGTTTCAATTTAAAGTACTTTTCAAATATATAAATTTTAATATCAAAATGTTAGTTAATCTAATTCAATTAGGCTTCAAAGTTTAGTCAAATTGACTCTAAAAACCGAAAAGTGCCACTTAAATTGAGACATACATAAATGAAACGAATTGGGAGCGTGTAGAGACAGAAAGATAGAGTGAATCATAAAAAGAGAAAGCTTAAACTTTGTGTCTTTCCATTCCTATCTTTTCTATTGTACTTAAACGATTTCCATTCTGTTCTCCTCCAAATCTCTATGAGGATATTTTCATACTTTTCTCTGAATTAATCAGTTACCAATGTTTCTAAAAACCTCCATTTCCACTACCAAAAAGCTCTTCCAGAAAACCTTAGACAGTGTCAAATATTTATTCTCCGGTGGATACCAAAAGATTCCGAAATGCCCAGCTCCATGCAGCCCCTTATTCCCTTGTGCTGGAAGAGCCGATGATACCAATGTCAGTCAAAGCTACACAGAGCTGGACAAATTTTACATAGGCTTCAGCACCCATTGCGACAAACACAAGAAGAAAATAGTGGCAAAGGAAGAGCAAAAGATTGTTAGGTTGAGCCCAAGAAAGGGTAGTTATCATGTTTTGGAAAAAAAAGGTGAAGATTATCAAGTACTTGACTCAAAGAGGAAGGAGATTATGTATGAAGGAAAGAAGAAATACCAACACTTTTCGAGTTCGAGAGATGGTCACTTAAGAGAGGAAAGGAGTTATTTGATGGCTCAGAAGCTAAAGGAATTGAAAATGTTAGACAAGAAGACTACTCATAATGAAGAGCACGCTTTGGACATTGAAGAAGTTGTTTATTATTACTCACGTCTCACTTGCCCGGCTTATCTTGAAATTGTTGACAATTTTTTCATGGAAATGTACTCTGAACTTTTCAACCAGCAAGCCTCTTCTTTTGGTTACATTAATTAATCATCCAAATATGGGTCTCCCAAGAGTTAACTTGTACTATTAATTTTCTACTGATCATCTTGTCTACAAAATAACACGAATACTTAGCTTGTCCATGATTCAGTTGTCCAGCTTCCTCGTCTAGCAATTTTCTCATAAAATAAATGAGTACTATATTTTAAAAAACAAATTGTCAGTTCGATGATCAAGCTGCTTTAGTTTCCTTTTCTTCAATTAGTATATTTTTCTTTATGATTAATAATTCCTCAAACTTTAAATTTATTATGTAATTGCGGCATTATATAAGAAAATTATTCTCATTAATGAAAGAGTATATATACAAGTTACAATTTTCATAATATGGAAAATCCTATTCCTATTCTACTCCCAAAACCCTATTCTATTTGTACAAGAATCTTATAATTATGGTAAGTGTACAATGCTACTTATATACAAATAACACAAAATAATATGTTACCAAAATAGGGATATACACGGTGTGTATACCGTGTATATCAAGGTCTCCCACTTGTGATGGGTTTCCGTGATATACACAAGGTATTGTATACCGTGTATATTTTCACACCCCGCAGTCATAGCGGGCGGTCTTCGTACGCTGAGACTGTCCCTAAAATCTTCAAATATGACCGAGGGAAGACCTTTAGTGAAGATGTCTGCAATTTGAAACCGTGAAGGAACATGTAAGACGCGTAGTGCGCTGGTGTTGACTGGATTCTCAGAAAGATAAACGACACTAATATTATCACAATATACCAATGTAGCTTTTTGAATTGGAAAGTGAAGCTCCAAGAGAAGATTGCATAACCAACATGATTCTGAAACCACATTGGCGACCCCTCGATACTCGGCCTCGGCGCTGAAGCGTGATAAAGTAGCTTGTCGTTTGGCAGACCACGTAACTAAGTTATCACCAAGGAACATGCAATAACCTAACGTGGAGCGTCTGGTGTCGGGACAGCCACCCCAATCTGCATCGGTATACGAGACAAGTGTAGAGGTCGATGATGGATATAGATGCAAGCCATAGTCAAATGTCCCCTGGATGTATCGAATAATGCGTTTGAGTGCATTCATGTGCTCCATCCTAAGATCATGCATAAACAAACACACATGTTGAACGACATACGTAATATCTGATCTCGTGAAAGTAAGATAATGTAGAGCTCCAACAAGACTGCGATAGTGAGTGGGATCCTTGTAAGGTGAGCCAATCGTAGCACCCAGCTTGGGCTTAGTATCAACGGGAATGGAGGTAGACTTACACGAGGATATACCAACCATTTCAATTATCTCAGTGGCATACTTCCATTGGGATAAGAATAACCCACTTGTTATGATGGGTTTTCTGTGATATACATGGTATACACAAGGTATTGAATATCGTGTATATTTTCAATATCTCTTGGTTAAAGCTTGCTCACTTCAAGAAATAACTCCTCTTTATTAATCTTTGCAAATTGTCCCGGGAGGCGAGATCAACATCGGGTGCCTTACTTAACCAAGCGTACCAACTTGTAAATCATATATCTTGAATCATTTCAGGACTTATCCTTTTATACACTGACCTCTTAGACTGCAAATTAATTATTACCAATGTCACACCCCAACCTTGGAGGTGTGGCCGACACTCGGTGTCCTAAGGTCCGAGCGTACCAGTCATACAACATAAGGACAACGTCATAAGATTTGGGCCAACAAGGCCTCTAATAAGTAGTCAATAGTACGGTTCAGTCGGTTATTTTTAAAAAATTAGACCATATCAATTTTTTTGGTTAATATACGAATATAATCAAAATTGAACTTTTCAAAACCATACCAATCATCTCGGTTTCTCTTAGGTATCAGTACGGTTCGGTTAATTTTTGATAATTTATTTTTAATACGTCAACTGATATAAAATAATAGTAAATTTTCGCTGATTCATATATAATAGAACGAGTTATCTAACTTTTTGGCCTCGAATATCATCCTTAAGCTATATATAATCATTTTTTATTTTTTTAATAAAAATATACTTAGCACAAGGTAGCAAGGCAACTGCAAATAAAAAATAATTATACTTTACGCCATGAAAATATGAAAAAAAACACGACTTATACATTTGTAAAATGAAGTTACCATTATTTTATGTAAAAGAAATTAATTAATGAAATATCAAACAGTGTGATTGTAAACAAAAAATAGCCCGAGTATGATTATATATGAGGGTGAGTATATTATTAAATTTAACTAAATGGGAAGAAGAATAAAATCTACATTCGTACAGTTGCTTTCTTGTTGAACAAGTATGTTGAGAAGAACAACTGAATAAGTATATTTACAACAAAAAATGCAGAATCTCAAATTCTAAGCAGCAAACACAAATAACGTGTAATTTCTTTATTTTACTGTCGTAGGGTAGACTTTAATATTACTTGTAAATGTAATCCACCAAAAATCTCAAATCCCAAAGTAAAATATTTAATACTTTATAAATTATAATTTTAACTTGACATATCAAATATTATATATATATATATATGTGTGTGTTTATTTGGATATCCATATATATATGCATGCCAACACCGAAAAGTCCATACACGACATCTCTATACAGGACCACTATCTACAAGCTTCTAAGGAGTATATGAACACCATCAGGTCGGGACAAGGCCCCACGTTATATATACCAACTCTGACTACATCTCTGAAACAAGTGGAGAATTCTGACATTATCGTTGAGTTGCGATCCTACTAGAAATGAGCATCATCCGGCTATCTGTACATGTAGGCATGAAACGCATCGCCCCAAAAAAGGGGAACGTCAGTACAAAAGAATGAACTGAATATATAAGGCATAAGTAAATGTAAGTAAAGGCATCAATGTGCAAAGGAAACGGAAAGCAACAACATGTAACTCAGAAGTGTCGTTGAGGATCATATTGTACATAAATGGAATATAATCGCGTATATATAGAGTCGTAGGCCTCTGTAGACAATATCATCAATATCATATCTATATAAGTTGTGTAAATAAATTTATAGGCCTTTGTAGGCAATATCATCAAATATTATATTTATATAAGCTGCGTAAATAACGACATAGGCCTCTGTGTGCAATATCATATCTATATATGCTACGTATATAACATCATAGGCCTTGGGGTGCAATATAAATATGTAATACATATACATAAAGACCATCTAAGGACCATGTAATAATCTTTTGAACTCGTCGGAATGACGTAAGATCGTTACACCTCCGACTATCCTTATGTGGATAATATATCACATGTTACTCACTCCATAAGAATGACTGTTACTCGCTCCATAAGAATGATAGATCACACTTACTTTTTCAGAAAAATAAATAAGGAACCAACTTTCATTGACATAAGAAGGAGTGTCTTGGAATACGGAAAGTAACCTCAACAATGGATGGGTGATATGCAACAACAAATTGACAGGAGAATCACAAGTACTTCCTTAAGGACTAAGAGTATAGTTTTTTTTTTCATTTCGTAGTCATCGTTTCTATAGTGATCATGCTAAAAAAAAAGAAGTGGGCCTTACATATCTTATCGATGAAGCTAGTTACGTCCCACGAACCCTCGTACCATCTACGGGTAGTTATCTACATCATATGAAGGATTTGTATCAATATCTAGCTAATATCCTATAAGGGATTTCATTTAGGCAATTCGTCGAACAACTTATATACGTGAAGTTCTAGAGTTATTCTAGCATGGATTCTTGCTCAAATTAATACCACCATCTTCCATAACTACTTCCCCTAACTTTATAACTTCACCAACATGATTCAACATTTATATTCACTCTCAATCTCAATCAACAAGTTAACATAATTTCATACCATAAGAGATGTTCTTCTAGATCATACCCACCATGCTTATATAATTCATAATTTATCTCCATCAACCAACCAAACTAAGTTAAAAGAAGCTAAAAGACACATAGAAGTGATAAAACCTTACCTTAATCAGCCAATAAGTCTCCCACAACAACATTCAACTCAGTTTTCAGAGGCTCACAAGCTTGCCAAGCCAACAAGAGAGGTTATCAAGGTGTTCTTGATTCTTGGAAGGATAAATCACCTATGTAGGGGTGTTCTTCAATAGTGGAGAGAGCTTTGGAGAGTGTTTGGGAAGTGTCTAGAGCTTAAGGTGTCGTAATTATGAAAATGAAGTGAGTTGGCTAACTTTTGACTTAAATAAGCCATCTGACCGCCTCACATATGCTGCTCCATATGCGCCGCATATGCCACCACATATGGTGACAGTGAGGTGGTAGAAGTGTGGTTGTGGTCTTCGGCCTCATCCGCGAGGCGGAATGGCATCCACGATGCGAAATGCTTAGTGTATCATCGAAACTTTATCAATCTTCGTCGAGTTGTATTTCCTTTGGTCCTATTGACTTCCAACCTTCTGAAAGCACTCCTTAACGTCCTATATGCCATACGAACTCTCAGAATCAACTCCAAGTTCACAAGAATCAAGTTAACAACCAAAATTCTTCGGAATTCGGATCTACTTACATTCGTCAAGCGGTTCAAACCATAGCCCAACAGTTTGGGGTATTACACTAATGCTAAGGTATGTGATGTTACACAAATACTCCCGTCATTTCAAGATAAGTGTCACTTTAGCAAAAATTTCGTCCATTAAGAAATCAATAAATATAATGTGAATTTTACTAAATTATCCCTATGTATTAGATGTTTTTGAGAATTGAACAATATTAAAGAGGACTACTTCTTTAATGTTAATAACATAGTTGGAAACACTTGCCAATTTTTGTCTTGAATTTCTAAGATGACACTTATTTTGGTTTTTTTTTTTTTTGCTAAGCTAATATTGATTTTAAGACGGAGAGAGTACATTGAACATTCCGCCCATATCTAAGCAATTGTTTTATTTTGGTAAGAAACAAAAATACCAAATTGAATTAATGTCTCGTGACTTTAAATGTTTCCAGACACCTCCCTAATCCGATGTTTCACTCAAATTTGGTGAAATTGAATAAAAAATAATATTTTATGTTGAGGCTAAAGTCTTCAAAATTGTGTCTAAAGTAAAGAATGATATGATACAACTTACAAAGGCAATAATGGTATGTTATAAAGGAATTAATGACAATGGTCAAATAGCATTTGCCACGCTGACAGAGACCCTGTGCGCACAATAGGAACAACATAATGCTCTATTCCAAAGACTAACTTCAGTAAGTGGATCTATCAGCGTTAAGTTCATGCCACAAGCAAAACAATGTATCAAATAGGTCATTGTCATTGTTAAATCCACCATCCGCCTTCGAGATTTCTAGAAGAGTCTTGAACCATTCTTCATGCAGTGTTGAAAAGTTGGCTCTTCGGTCACATGACCTAAAACTCTCTCTTCATTTTCTTCATGACTTGCCCTGCACTAGATGCATATTCAACCACAGTTTTCGGGATTCCAGCCATGAGGGCTACTTGCATCCCATAGCTCTCCGGGCATGCTCCAGAGGCTAGGCGGTAAAGGAACACCAGCTCTTGCTCTGTTGGAGATGAACTTTGAGACTTCAACTTGAAAGAGCAGGCCATGTGTTGTAATGTCACATGAGGATGAGAAGCAAACTCTTTAGTGAGTGGATGATAATGCGTGGCAAACAGTAAGCGGCAGTTTACCATATCTACAAGGTGTCGGAATACCTGGACAGAATTTGTAACATGTCAAAAAGTTCACCTCACAGTTTGAATGTATGAAACAAAACAAAAGATGTCACGACCAAATGACTCAGAGACGATCAACATTCCCTTAGTAATGAAGGGTAATCTTAAAAACATTGGCTGAGCTCCAACAAGTTTGCTCAATTATTTTAGTAGCTCCATTCTTTATCTTGTGATCTTAATCTTAGGAATAGATCACATGGATAAAAAGCTAACTCAGATGGCCAAACCAAACTTCAGTAATTGCAGATAAACTAATATGGTATGTCATGCCACATCTTTAGGTGATACTTAATCTGATTAACTCAACTAAGCTCAAGATATTGTACTTGAAAGCTCTTAAACTATAATCGTGTATAGATGTTAGCCACTTATCATGCATTACACCAGTTGACTAGGAAAGACGGATCAAGTATCAGGTAAACAAATGCCAAAAAAAAGGCTCCAACAATCTTTTTATCTCAGGAAAGAAAATACAACTCTGGCATGCAGCTAATCAATCATCCAATAAAAGAAAATAATGGGGAATCTCACAGCACATGCAATAGCATATCCATCAAAAGTGCTTGTTCCTCTACCCAATTCATCCAGAAGAACAAGGGAATTATGTGTAGCATTTTGAAGAACTGACGCGGTCTCCGTGCACTCAATAAAGAAGGTACCTGTAAGAAGTATGAACGAAAACTTGTGCAACACGAGAATTAAATCAAATAAATTCTATCCTGCATGTGGGGCATAGATGTTTCTGGTTTGAGCTTTACAAGAACATGGTCTATTTTCTTCACAATGCACGAAAAAGAGGATAATAAATGTGAAACTACAAACATGTGGTGTCATTGACTTAAAAATAATCTTTAATCCGAGAGTGAAGGTGTTTTCTACTGTCCAGCCGAAGTCCACAGCTAGACTTCAGCTCATACCTAAAAAGTAAAAACTATGTGATAAAGCAGGAAGTATATTTACATAAGAAGTCCATCTGTCACATCATAGCTGAAGCCTGAAGTAATCAAATTCTTAACTCTCAAGTGCTAAAATTTTCAGTGCTCATTATGATAATGATGATGATGATGATGATGCGGAGAGCATCATGAATGATTGTTTGTGCAATCCTGGTGTCAAATTGAAAAGAGCAGGCACTTTTTCAATACTGTGGTAATAATAGGATATTCCACAAGCTGAGTAGTCAAGACGAGGAAGACTATCACTTGAATATTCCAAAAGCAGCCAATTATGGGCCTCTTCGGATCCAAACTAAATTTTCCTTTTCCTCTTTTCTCTTCTATATTTCTAATTTTTATTCCTTGCGGACAGTGGTCCAATACAACTTGGAGACAGCGGCAGACATCTTAAACTAGACTTTTCCTAGTAAACTAGAAAACACATTCGTCCAAAGAAGGTAAAGAGGGGGAGGACACATAGTTCAAATTCTTTTATACAACTTACTTTCACCAGTCATTATTCGATCAGTGGCACCAAGACGTGTAAAGATGATGTCCACAAGTGAAAGCACACAAGTTTCTCCAGGCACATAGCAACCCAACTGCAGTAAAACAGAGATATTTAAACTCCAGAAGCCAAGTACCATCTGAATCAATCAATGATAGAATTTCCGGACATAGAGAAGAATAAACCTGAGCCATTATGACGTCCAGACAAGTGGCACGTAAAAGAGTTGACTTTCCGCCCATATTTGGTCCAGTCAACAGTAAAGTACGAGGATAACGGATATTCATATTTGTATTCCCTCCAAGATGGAGATCGTTAGGAACAGGCAGTCCCCCACTTTCACCAAGAGCATATGGATGCCACAACCCTTTGATGTTTAGTGTTGGTCCACCAGTCTCTTTGCAGAAATTTGTTGACTTTGAAAGAGGCAAGATCACTGGTCTTACACATAACTCCAGAAGAAAATTTTACAGTAATGGAAAATGATCTTAACACATCAAAACAACTTATGGCATAAATGACTTGAGACCACTCAGTAGCCTTCTCAATAAATAACTCCATCAAAATGGATAGCGTTTCAGCATCAAAATCAGTAGCATTATGGTCCTGCAACAGCACAGGAAAAAGGAGTTACTGACAGAGCCCTCTGCAGTATGAGGTTAGTAAAATAAAAGGTTCAGCATAAGGACACAATCTAAGCATTGTATAATTAGGTTTATAATCCATACAACTACGGCTAAGCATCAAACTAAAGTACCAGATCGCTACATAGGGATGAGTGGGGGAGCTACATTCATGAACTGATAGTAAACTATTTACTTCTTTTCTCTTTTGGAAGGGGGCGGGGGGATGGGGATATAGAGGTTGTGGACAGATGTGGGGAAAGGAAGCAATTCTCTACAGTACCAAAATGATGCTTTTACATGGAAGCGGCAAACTGTTATTCACACTGGGATTCAGAGACAAACATGACCACCAAGCAATGTGCCATATTATACATACAACTTAACGAGAACCTAACCTGTCCATAGTATATCTCCAATTTGCTATTAGGTTAGCTAATCCAGAAAAGTTTCAAAAATCAGGCATAAAAATAACATTGATTATAGAAAACAAGAAATAAAGTTGTGAACTGCCGAGTAAAAAACAGATATAAAGGTAAATCTTCCACTATGTTTCCCACAGTCCTCAAACACCTGCTAACAATAAAGGACTGCCGATGTAACAGTTCCTTCAAGTACCACTCACAAAACTTGAAAAGCAGATTTAGGAAAACTCTGTGACTAAATTAACGGCCAGAGTCTAACACACATAATTAGACAATCAACTAGCAAGCACATTTTGTGTTGTTAATTTCATCATTAATTGCATGTTAAAAATGGAAGAAATCTTAATGCTTAAAAGGTGTTGGTTGTATGGAAATTGTTGGAAAGACGAGTTGGATTAAGAATTAAGAAAGGAGTTATGGAAATTATAAAGTTATGACTTGGTTATTTGGTTTGGTTGGCTTGTTTGGTTAATTGTGGATACGCACATAAACAGAGGAGATGTTGTCCAATTTTTTATAAAAATAGGAAGTCGTTATTCAATATAACTTACGTTAGAAGTCCTAGAATTAATGGTCGTATTATTATTATTATAGGCTGACATACTAGACGAGGCGTATCCTAGTATTGCATTGGTTGTGCGACTAAGAGGTATGTGAACTAACTTCCTTCTATTGGCATGATTATTCTTGAAGTATACTAGCCTTAATTATTGAAGTATACTTGTCTTGGTTTTGAAAGTCGTGAGACTTAGTTTATTTGAAAGTCATGAGACTTGATTTTGGAGAGTATATATGACTTGAATTTGAAATAGTATATGATTTGATTTTGAAAGTAAGCGACTTTAGTTATATGAAGTATAAATGACTTGGTTTCAAAAGATATAAGTGACTTGATTTAAGGAGTAGAAGTTACTTGATTTTAAGTCTCGAGTTAAATTTAAAAAAGTATACGTTACTTGGTGTAAAGAGTATGAGTCACTTGGTCTTGAAAGCATAAGTACTTGGTCTAAAGAGTATGAATTACTTGGTCTTGAAAGCATAAGTACTTGGTTTTAAGAGTATATGTTACTTGGTTCTGAAAGTATATGTTGATTTATTTTATAGGTGGAAATGACTTGATTTAAAGGTATAGGTTATTTGATTTTGAAAGTAGAAGTGCCTTGATACTACATGTGTTAGTATCTTGGGGTTTATTACATGAAAGGATTCTTTTAAAAAAAAGATGGATGTACTTAGTACTTTTGGAGTCCAACTCCCTAATGTTGCATGAAATGATTCTTTTTATAAAGAATAGATGTACATAGTACTTTGAGTTCATTTCCCTAATGTTACATGACATGATGATGTCTTGGTTGTATTAAAAGGAAAGATGTGGTAGTGCTTTAGTTTTCTAAAATGAAAGTTTGTTATAATGGCTTTATGAGAAGTTTGTTATAACAGTTTTATGGAAAGTCAAAAGATGGTTTAAATGTTATATGGAAATCATGTGAGAATGTGCATGATTATGACTTATATATTATACGAAAATCGTGTGAGAATGTCCATGATTATGACTTATATATTATACGGAAATCATGTGAGAATGTCCATGATTATGACTTATATATTATACGTGAATCATGTGAGAATGTCCATGATTATGACCTTCATATATTATACGGGAATCATGTGAGAATGTCCATGATTATGACCTTCATATATTATACGGAAATCATGTGAGAATGTCCATTATTGTGACTTATATATTATACGAAAATCATGTGAGAATGTCTATGATTATGACATTCATATACATACGGAGATCATGTGAGTATGTCCATGATTATGACTTATATGCGCTTATGGAAATCATGTGAGAATGTCCATGATTATGACCTTCATATACATACGGAGATCATGTGAGTATGTCCATGATTATGACTTATATGCGCTTATGAAAATCATGTGAGAACGTCCGTGATTATGAGATAACTCTTATTGTGAAAATAATATTTCTAAAAATGAAGGCATGGTATTGTCTTGATATTTCTAAAAATAGAAGTTTGTTTTAAAGATTTTATTGAAAGTCCAACAGATGTTTTAATTTACACATGGCTGCTCATGATAATTATTTGTGCATGTGTATTGTCCGTGAACTTGTATTCACGATGCGGGATATATTCCCATGAGATGTATATAGAGTATAGGATTACATGACTATACCTACATGGTTTTAAAATAACTCTCTTTTGAAAAAGATACAGTTGACTCTTATTTTATATGGCACGGTAGTATGTCGCTCCGCGAGCAAGGAGCGAGCTAAGTAAATCTTACCTGAAAATGAGTGAGATTCTATTTTTTTCCTTATATAATTATATAAGCAAGTAAACTACCTAGTATTTGATTTTTATACTTGTCTCTGTCATTCTTTTGTACAGTTATGATCCGATTCAGATTCTTGTTCACATACTGGCATGACACACGTTACTTCTTCTGGCCGCGTTCATTCCCGCAGGTATAGGTATTCAGTTTGGAGATCCTCGAGCTTAGGATTTTTGCTTTTTCTTGGGAGATCAACTGTTCCGGAGTTAGCCATTTTAGTACAGATTCGCTATTTTAGACTTATGTATATTTAGGGGCACGACGGGGCCCTATCCTGTCATATTTCGTTATCCTTCTCATAGAGGTTTGTAGACAGTTGTGGATTGTACATATGTAGAGATGTGAATCTGTTTTTGGTATATGTGTTGTTGTACTATGTTTTGGGGAGATTCCCGTATATAGTGACAACCTTGCCGGCTCGCCTATTTTGATTGTTTTCGTATTTATATGATGTTATTTGGTGGCAGCCTAGTCGGCTAGCCTATTGTGACATGTTGGTTAGTTGTGTAAGGCAGCCTTGTCGGCTCGCCTACTTTGGGCATATGTTATAGATGCAACTTTATGCTGCCAAATTTTCTATTACCCTTAAGTGTCAGTTGATTCTTGATTATGTGACATGTTAGTGTAATGACGTCCAATTTGGGCATCAGATCGCGGCCCGTCGGATCGTGACATGATGCAGACCACATATCGATGTATCACATATCATCGATATCTCATTCTCGATGATCATTAGTCGAGACAGTTTAAGAGTTTACGCTATAATATTAATCTCTCACATTATTAATAACTACGTAACCTCTAGGGATGCATTTATAGAATTTTATAAACAATCAACTAATAATTCAACAAATGCAAATATCATAATATTAATCTCCATTTAATATAAATATGAATGTGTATAAAGTACATTTGTCCTAATATAGATTGTCTCTATGACATACATATACTTTAAAATGGGTGATTTGTTTTTGGGTAATAAAAGAAACAGGTTATTATAAAAGAAAGTACAAAGTCTTGTACAATACTCACGCCGTCTCAAATTATCTATCGCGTTTTTTTTAATAAATAATTATCTCAATTATTTATTATTGTAGAAGTTCAAGATATATATTTTTTTCATTTTAGCTTAATAGTAATTGTTCTTAAAGAGTATAAATACTTCAATTATGGGGTGATGTTATGATCAATGTGCAAATATGAATGAAGGATAAAATAGTAAAAAAACATTTTCAATTAATATTTTTTAAGACAAGTGTAAAAGAAAATATAATTTTAGCCTGTGCTACTAAAAATAGAAGATAGAAAACTTATTATCCATATCCAAAATGGTGCCCCATTCCCACTAAGCTCTTATCTTATCATTGGACCACTTAAATAGTAATTGTTAATGTCAATGATCACCTAATACTTAAAATTAATTTATCTCATTAAAATAATCCTTCTCAGGGACCAAAAAAAACGAAATTTCACCTAATGCCTTTGTGCTTTTGAACTAATTGTGAATATAGATCTGAAGCTCTAGACCGGTTGGTCTTAAAGGCAGAGGGTATCTTCATTGGGTGGTGTGGAAGAGTTTGGTCACAAGTTCGAAACCGCAGAACGCGACCGCCGCCTGGGGAGCGCATCACACGCTGGCATGTCAGTGGTTTGCGGTATTCCGTCGATCGGAGTTTATCCATCTTGTACTGAAGAAGAAAGAATGATGTTCCTTAGTCAACAAAAAAAAATTGTGAATATATTACTAATTTCTTCATTTTCTCCCATTTGGGGACTCATAAAATAAAAATTCTTATATGGAGTGTAACTTATTTTTATATAAAACATATCTGATTCTTGATATATAATTACGAATAGAATCAACTAAGATAATTTTATCCGCACATAATGTAAGAAATTGATATCATGAAATATGGGAGTATATTTACCACACACAAAAAAAAAACTATATGAGTATGCTCTTAGCTGTTAAGGTACTAGTAGCAAAGTAATGGCATTTCCGAAGTTAATGGCATGTTATGAGGAGAAATTCGTAACGGTCAGAGTGGTTCTCAGGTCTCAACAGGAGTCCAGCTAATACTGTACTCTCTCTCTCTCTCTCTCTCACACACACACTGTTTTGCTTCACTTTGAATGGTAACTCTCTCTCTCTCTCTCTCACACACACATACACTGTTTCTCTGTCGAACTCGTCACTTCACTTTGAGTGCTCCATATACATATACAAACAACAAAACAAACAGCCATCACCATCAAAGCGAATAGTTAAACATTGCAAATAAGAAGACAGTGAAAGCTACTTATATACATACAAATTCACTTTGCTTTACTTCACTCATATTTTTTTTTATCAATTCACAGATTTGAGCAAACAAAAGTTGCATGATTTCGATTGACGAAATTTCGTAGATTCTCTAGATTTTTCGCTTCTTCGGTTAGTATTTCATTTAGTGTATATAAATGTGCGGTAAACAGTAGACATTTTACTTATTATTTTGTTTTTTTGGCGATCGGTTTATGTTTTGAGTGTGGTTTTAGTGAATTGAGTGTTTAAATCGTATTTAAATAGTGATATGTAGTTTGATTGATTGAAGATGATTGTATGAATGTTGTTAGTGGATGTGGGAGAATTTTCGCATAAAGGTTCCGAATTAGGAATTGGATGTTTTATCAATATCTACATTGCAGAAGGAAGTGAATTTTCATTTTCAGATTCAATCCTCATGAGTTACTATTCATGATGTGTGTGGACTTAATTTTTTTGTTTGTAGATCTAAGACGAATAGTCAAGTGTCTTCTTATTGCTGATGGTCATGTTTAATTGGAGTTTTTGCATATTGCGGAGAATTAGTTTTGATAAAAAGGTTTTTGGTAGAAACAAGTATCATTATCTCCACGAGTTAACCATGCTAACCGTAGTCTATAAAGCAGAGTACAAGATAATTGTCGTGCAGTTTGGTTTACTCTCAAATTATGAACTGTCGTTATGATTACTTATTTTCAGTTTGCAATTGTAGACTTTGATTATTCTCTTTGGTCAAGTGTAATTGCAAACAAGTTAATCATTTGGAAATGCAGGACATCAGTGGCTTACGTACTTTTCTCAGGGCGGAGGTACTAAAGATTACTCCTGTTTTGAGCCTAAAGAGAGAAAATTGAATGGATAAATATTATTTGCGGAGATATTGTATTTACATTGTTGGCAGTGAATTTACTGAGCTTGTGAGCTGAAACTCTGTTTTGTGCTGAAAGGAAGCAAATTGGTTGAAATAAGTACTGATTGAGAGGATTGAGCTTGTGCCTTGTTTGCATTTCTGGCTTTAGCAATACAACTGTTCTGAACCCAATCTCATGCTTTGGGATTATTAGTCTATTTTTCATTTGGGCGGTGATGCGTCCAATGCTAGCGAAATGCTTTCTCAACTGGTGCATTTTATGTCAACTCTTTATTGTAGTGCTTTCCCTTTGTTTAGGGCAGTATAGAGACGAGCCTGTTGCATTTGAGAAGCGAACAGATTATTATTCTGGATCATCTCTGATTCACTGGTCTGAAATCAATATCCCGTCCTATTATCAAGAGTCAGGACCTCAATCTCATGCTTTGGGATTATTAGTCTATTTTTCATTTTCAACTGGTGCATTTTATGTCAACTCTTTATTGTAGTGCTTTAACAGATTATTATTCTGGATCATCTCTGATTCACTGGTCTGAAATCAATATCCCGTCCTATTATCAAGAGTCAGGACCTCAATTTTTAACAAATACTTCTGTCTCTTGCGAGGACCTTGAAGGAGTTGGATCATTTGATACAACTTGCTTGCTGAATTCAAACCTGTACATAAATTCTGACTTGTACGTGTTGGGTACTGGGAACTTGGAGATACTTCCTCAGGTTTCTATTTACTGTCCAATAGAAGGCTGTATTATAAGTTTCAATTTGACTGGTAATGTTAAAGTAGGGCAAGATGCAACAGTTGTAGCTGGTTCTGTTATTTTTTCTGCGCTCAGTTTGACATTGGGACACAATTCTTCTATAAATACTACTGCATTGGGTGGAGCACCACCTTCTCAGACTAGTGGGACACCAGTTGGGTATGTCGGCGCTGGTGGAGGGCATGGTGGACGAGGTGCATCCTGCCTGAAAACTAACAACACAAATAATTGGGGTGGTGACGTTTATGCTTGGTCTTCATTGTCAAAGCCATGGTCTTATGGAAGCAAGGGTGATGGTACCTCTCGTGAACACAAGTTTGGAGGAAGCGGGGGAGGACGTATTTACCTTGATCTGAAAGATCTCCTGTACATAAATGGATCCATACATGCAGATGGGGGAGATGGAGGATCAAACGGCGGTGGGGGTTCCGGTGGAAGCATTTCTGTACATGCTCAAAAGCTGTGAGTAATCTTTCTGCTTGGACTTGCAGTATGAATCATCACTTCTTTGGTTCCTTAGTATCGTGTCAACAAACTTACTTCTATAACAGTATAACTATTCTCGAGCAATCAAATATTCAAAGTCTATGCATCTTGATTACTATTCCAAATAATCTGGACATTGAATTTGAGGCGGCAAATCTCAAAAATTATTATGTGAAAAGTATGAATTAACAGTTACTATTTTTTTTTTTCAAAATTTTAAAATGTCACAGCAATCTATTTGTACTTATGGTTCTCGTTTTTTAGCTGCTTGTGCATTCTATGTCTAGTAACTCACGATTGCAGACATTAAATTCTTGTGCATTAAGCTTCTCATCTTTCTAGTGGATTTGCTCTGCTATGTTCTAGGATGTCCCTTGCTTAGGTGTTGTTATGAAAATAGACCTTGGATCTAACTCAACCCAAAAAAACTTTGTTCATGAGGTAAGAACTACCCAAGATCACATATAGGATACAACGACCTATTCCTTCAACCAACTTGGGACACTTAACACCCTTGGTACGCGAGGGTTTGACATTTGGAGCGTTGACAACATAAGATGTGGGGCCCTAATTTGGTTAGACCAAGAATACACATGGGTGGGCTCCGATACTACAGTTAGGATTGAAATAACCAAGCGTTATGTGGAAGATGACAAAGCAAACCCTGGATGATTATAAATCAGTCAACTAAAGAGAAATATACCAAACGAGACACAAAATTTTAACGTGGTTAAGAAAATCGACATACATCTACTGATGAAGATGAGCAATCCACCACTCCAAAGAGAACATAAAAGAGATCACAAAAATGTCCAGAGAATAACCTCGCAAAATTCACTTTGCATTTTTCAAGCCTACATTGCTAAATGAACTCTTTTCAGTTGGCACTTTTTTGACCCTGTTAACAGTAGGGATACCATTCTGGATTTTGTTAGTTCCCTTTCTCTAGTACAGTATTTCTCTAGACTGTTTCACAGGTTTTTGCTAAGTCTGCTGCATGTTTTTGTTTGAAGCATCTTTTTGCTCATCTGTAACCTTGCATCTTCTTGATGCTTTTCTGATGTTATTTATTACTTTACCAAAAAAAATTATAGGAGTACATAAGTTTTTCCTCCAAGAAAGGAGAAAGCCAGATATGAAAGATTATATTCTCATATAGGAAAAGAAAAAATCAGTTATGGTAATTGTGTTGTCCTTGCTTCAGGAAAAAGGAAAAACCAAAGCATGATAAGAAAATCAAGATAAACAACTAACAAATCTCTCCTTTGTCCTGAGTTTTCCAAAAAAAGAAAATTTGCTCCACTTTCTCCACATAATCTTCAATAGGTTGGATATCCACGGTAACCATAATGTGCGGGCTGAACATTCAAATCCTGTCCACGAGGTCTTTTTCTTTACTTGGAGTTGTATCTAGTCAAAATTTCCGAAACAAAAAACTTCAGAATCGTCAAACTGGATGTACCTAGAACTAGACCCGCTTTGAACCTTGCTCTGATACCATGGAATAAGTTCTCTTGAATTTAAAGTCCCTCCAATGAATGAACAGATTATCATAATCTACCTTGGATACAACTAAAACGATCTAATTGTAACCAGCTCTATAATGCTATAAATCGAGTGTGGAATCCGGTCCTTCAGTGGGTTGAGAATAGACTAATAGACTAGAAGGGTGGCAGAAGAGGTATTTGTCCAAGGGTGGGAAGGTGGTTCTTATTAAGAGCATATTATCGAGCATTTCCACTTACTACATGTCCTTGTTTCTTGCTCCAACTTCGGTCACTGAAAAGTTGGAGAAGATTCAAAGAGATTTCCTTTGGGATACGGCAGATGGAGCAAGAAAATTTCATTTGGTGCGTTGGGAGGCTGTCACATCACCCAAAAAAATGGGGAGGTCTTGGAATTAAAGATTTAAAAGTCTTTAGTAAAGCTTTATTGGACAAATGGCTATGGAGGTTGGGGGTGAAGGTACAATCTTTGTGGAGGGGGGGGTGATATTTGATAAATATGGGGTTTCAGAAGGGAGAAATATTTTGTGGAGGAATATCATGAAGGGATGAGATTATTTTGTGGAAAATATCTCATTCAAGGTCTAAGATGGGAGGAGAGTGTATTTTTGGAACATAGCTGGTGTGGGAACACATTATCGGAAGATGAATTTCAGAGTTTGTACAGAGTTTCTTGTCAAAAAGACTTGATAATTCAACAAAGTAGGACACAAGGTGGAGAGACTTTTTGAGTTTCAAGATTGGGAAGTGGGTGAATGCAAAGGCTGCTAGCCTTACTTCATAGGAAAGTCAACCCGATGGATAATCTCAATGTTTGGCGGTAGGGCCTGGGAAATAATGGAGTATTTATTTTTCTGTGAAGTCCTTTTATAAGAAACTTTTGGTTAGGGAAGAGGTTGTTTTCCCTGTAATGCAATATGGGTGCCAAGTGTGCCAAGGAATGTATGCTTTTTCACTTGGCTAGCTACTAGAGGAGTGATTTTGACAGCGGAGAATCTTAAAAAGCGGAAGGTTGTCTGCATCAGTTGGTGTTACATGTGTAAGGAGACAGGGGAGGACATGAATCATCTTCTTATGCATTGCGGGCTAACTATGAGATTATGGTGGGATATGTTTAGGTGGTTTGACACTCTTTGGGTAATGCAAAAAACTGTGAAAGAGTTGATGATCAGTTGGAAGAGTGGGAAAAAGAGAAGACGAAGGGCTTGGAACGTGGTTCCGCTTGCATTAACGCGGATAGTTCGGAGAGAGAGAAATAGGAGTGTTTTTGAAGGAGTAGAGTTGAGTTTCTCTCAGTTGTGGAGTAGTGTCCGAACCCGAATTTTCTTTTGGTGTAAAAAAGAAAGTCCCTTGTTATATAGATGATTGAATGGAGTTTGTAGAGAATCATATTTTGTAGATGGTATACCGCTTGTATACGGCCAGTTTGGCCATGCTTATGAATGAAATAACATTTACTTGATCAAAAAGAAAATGCTATAGATCGAATAGAGTGGTAAAAGTTTTCAACACCATTGGCAACTCTGGTGACACAAAACACTGTGCTAATGCATCACCCTCCGCATGCCCAAGAAGTGAAGACTTCTTTGGACATACTTGAACCCTATCACTTGAAAAATGGAACCACATTATAAAGAAGAAATGTACTTAACCTTCCAAATGCGATAGGCTTGAGAGTATAATGACTGATAAGCAAAATAATCGAAGCATCATTACACCTGATTTTGTAAAGTCAATTTGCAAGTTCTTTTTAATCATTGCATAACGTTTGTTATTCCTCATTCAACCTTTTCGTTATTCTTTATTTCTTCTCCTTATGATGCATAAAGTACCGTGATAGGAGGCTGGATACAAATATTTTAAAATAAAGTAGTAATAGACTGATAGGCGATAGCTAATAAATGCGTCAAAGATTCGTGTGTGAGTCTTAATTTTCATCGTTACTTTAGCATCTATCACTATTTTGTTTTGTTAATGGAGTCTGTAAGAACCTCAATATTGAATTGTTTTAGCAATTTGTATAACTATAAACTTGATTTCAGTCTTAAAATGCTGTTGTATTCATTCTTCTACTGCAAAATTTTGAATAACTATTTATAGTACTTGCATGCCTTGTATCTAACTTCAATACCGGGATACCTGGACAGGAAAGGATTTGGAGAAATAAGTGCAGCCGGCGGGAAGGGATGGAGTGGAGGCGGGGGTGGAAGAATCTCACTGAACTGTAACAGCAGACAAGAAGATGTAAAAGTTACCGTGCATGGTTTGTGTTGATCATACTTGTTTTTGGCACATTCTACTGATCTGCAATATTTTATGACTGCTAAGCTTTTCAATCTTGTTTGGATAAATGCGTTCTCTATTTGATGCACACTCTTCAGTCTTATGTTGCTTTCTCCTACTCACTAGAAAAGGATTCATTCTTTCCAAACGAAAAGTAGTGGATAAAGAAAGGGAACATCATACATCTTTAATATGTTAAGAGATATCCAAATCAATTAGATATACTAGTAATATGTGTGAGCCATAGTAGGCTGAACACAAAAGAACGCAAAAACCTGATAGCTTTCTAAATAGATGTATACAACTATGAGTTTACCTATCAATGATTGTTTCATACTTTAGTAGTTATTGGATTTAGTGCATCATCAGCAGATACATTCATTACTGTCATAAAGTATTTTGCTTCCAGATGCTGGAAAGTAGTTTCTCAGTCCACAACCTGCATTGACAATGCGGAATGGACATCATCTCTCACCCCTATGTTAATCTGATCTTGAACCTGTTGCCTAGGCGTGAAGGCATTTTTATGTTTATTGGAGGAAAAGGGATATTATTCTGACTGACGTATAAAATTACCCTTGTCCAAGTGTTTAGTGCCTCTCTTTAAGCTACATAATCTATATTTGATCTTTGGCAGGTGGTTGGAGTATTGGTTGTCCCCAGAATTCTGGGGCAGCAGGTACTTTCTATGACGCATACGTACTGAGTTTACGGGTAGACAATGACAATATAACAACAGAAACAGAAACCCCTCTGTTGGATTTTTCGACTTCCCCTCTCTGGACAAATGTTTATGTCGAGAACAGTGCTAAAGTTTTAGTGCCTCTACGTTGGTCACGAGTTCAGGTCTGTATCTTGTTTTTTCCAAGATTATCTGTTGTTTGTATTTGATGGTGAAGACGTGGACTCAAATTATCAAGATTTCTTCTCATCTTTTGACTTCCAGAGTCATGTCATTCTTGCTAAACCACTAGTTACAAGTATTCTAATTTTCAAGCAAATGATTTTCTTTTCTTTTGGTTCACAAATTGTTGATTCTATTCATAATTTCTTTATCAAGGTGAGGGGACAAATTAGTCTACTTTACGGGAGCAGCATTGTCTTCGGGTTGTCTGATTACCCAGTCTCTGAATTTGAGCTTGTTGCAGAGGAACTACTAATGAGTGATTCAATAATTAAGGTAAAACTTCATGTGAGGATCTTTTATTGCTCTCTAGAATATCTGATTGCCCTTTTCCAGCATGGACTATTGTTTATTCAAGCCTTTTTAAACATTTTCTCTCAGCAAGTTGTTGGACCAGATTTGTAACCTCACCTATTTCTATTTAAATGCTACTGTTCTATTTCTTTTCTTAAACATGTCTCAAAAATATTATGGAAAGAGTTAAATCTCATACTATTGTCTGTTACAAAATCACATTCTAAATATATCTTGTTGAGATACACAAGTAGTATTAACTGTACTCTCCCCACTCCAAATACAAAAACTGTATTGAAGGTTTATGGTGCACTTAGAGTATCTGTGAAGATGTTACTCATGTTGCAATCCCAAATCCACGTTGACGGTGGAGGAAACACAGTTGTTACTACATCTGTCCTTGAAGTCAGGAATCTTGCTGTTCTGAAGGTAATCATTAAAAGTCTACCTGATACATTGATACTGATGTAGTTATATTCCTGGTAAATTAACATAAACACTTCTGTTATACCTCTTTTGCAGGGAAAGTCTGTTATTAGTTCAAATGCGAACTTGGCTTTATATGGTCAAGGACGCCTAAAGTTGACTGGTGATGGTGATGCAATCACAGGCCAGAGGCTTTCCTTGTCACTGTTCTATAACATTACGGTAAGATGTTGATTATATATATTTTTTGATAATGGTGGTGTCAGTGTCAGGGTCAGCTTAAGTGTGCGGCGACTATTCCACTTGGTACCTGCTACATCCCTACTAGCACAAAAACCGTATAATACACCTATCAAGGTTTAGGCAAATGATCAGGCTGTAAATCTGAATGAAACCATGCCACCTTTGAACTTTGGTCAAACCTTGTCTATGTAAATGTGCTTGCGGCACTAATTGTATGCTCACTCTTCTCAGTTTATGCAATAGACAATTAGACCGTCTGTGGAAATATTGGAGTTCTTTCACCACATCACTTTTTATAGTAGTATAGGGAACATCAAGTTAATAGTTGAATTTTTATGTGAGGTTTGTTCAATTGGTAAATATCACATGCTATTTTGAATTTGGATTGTTTGATGGATTTTAATTCTTGAAGCTACATCAAAGGTGTATCCTACTTGTCAATGAGGTGGGATGAAAAACGTAGGATACCAGGGTTCAATTCCAGCGGAAGTAAAAAGTGATAGGTGACCCTTTCCGTCTACCTAAATTTTAGTGCTTAGAGTTACCCGACCTATGCTAGTGGGATATAGTAGGCACCCAGTGGAATAATCTAGGTGTGTGCGTGCTACCCGAACACCGCGAGTGACTACACTCACTAAGGTGTATGAGCTCGGGGTGTATTAAAATTCACTTAGCCAAGCTTAGGGGTGTTTTTAAGACTAGCTATAGTTTGGGGACTAAAGTAATAATCCATGCCAAGTTTAGGGGTGTTTTTACCACTTCAGCCGTTTAGATTCTGTTAGCAATGCAGATTTCTTGATTGTTTATTGTTTTCTTTTAAATTTGTTCTTTCTTCTTTGCAATAATTGAGAGGGTAAATGAGAATTTTCATAAGACATAAATAATTCTGGGAAAAATGGCATTTTCTTAATATTTGGAGCTTGATAAAGCTCCCATTGTGGTTTGACTTTGTGCAGTTTCTTACCAATTGGACTCACTTAAGTATGAGATAGCATTTGCTTGTTTTCTCCAAGTTTTTTCCTTGGATTTGATTGCCTTCTCACTTTTGTTATTTCCCATTAAGGATCTGAAGTGTTTCTATCTTTGTTTTTACTTTTGTACTTGTGCGTAAATCTTTTGTGAACTTGTCATTGGTAGGTTGGCCCAGGATCGTTACTTCAAGCCCCCTTGGATGACAATAGAAGTAGAAGCAAGTATGTAGTTTTACTTCCTCAGTTGTTTGATTTACTGTCCAATTTAATGTTATTATTTCATTTATGTTATTTTTAACCTCCTTGACTCCAAATAGGGTGACGGAACCTCTGTGCGACAGCACACACTGTCCAATGGATTTGATTACTCCACCTGATGATTGCCATGTGAATTACACGCTGTCCTTTTCTCTACAAGTAAGAGAAACCTATCATGTACTTTGAGAGAAACATATCTTGTACTTTGTCTACTGCCAATAATGTGTGTGTGACTTAGATACATTATTATACATTTAAATTTTATCTAAAAGATGCATATAGTAAAGCAAAAAGTTCAATTTTGCCTCTCTTTATTTACTAGATTTTCCTCCATTTCTTGCATGATTGAGTTAATATCTATAGAAGATTGATCGGGAAGATGATCATGAATTAAAAGATAAGACCTATGAGATGGAACATAATCATCGAGAGGATTTAGATTCCTTTACTTATTCAAAAATATAACTTCTGCTTGGCCTATCTCAATACGTCATATTTTGTCGTTCTGGTAAATCACACAATTTTCATCTTTTACTCTGCTTGATAAAGCTAACAATGGTCACTTGGGACAGATACCCCATTGCTCGAGATTAATTGTATTTCTTTGTCTTACATCAATATTTAGGATAATAGAAAATAGCCAACTTAATATCAGTGATGCACTGATGCTCTCACACCAATTTTTGCCTGTTACCAAGTCGATGTACACATTGTTTGAGACTAACTTTTGTTTCCTTCTCTGCTAATGGCAGATCTGTCGAGTGGAAGACATTCTTGTCACAGGGATCATCAGGGGTAGCATTATCCATGTTCACAGAGCCAGAACTGTCATTGTGGACTATGGCGGTGCCATAACAGCCTCTGAATTAGGTCACGACTTTTTCCAGTGATTTTTCATTTCTTTGCTGTCTTTATTCTTGGGTTCTGATTATTTTGGCCCTGCTCCTCTGCTTAGCCAGACCGATGAGCCAGAGAGCAGGAGAGAGGTTTCTAAAATGTCTCATCTAATGGTTCATTTTCAGGTTGCAGTAAGGGTGTTGGCATGGGAAACTACTCAAATGGAGCAGGAGGTGGCGCTGGACATGGAGGAAGAGGTGGTTCGGGATTTTTCAATGGGAGGCTGAGTGAAGGTGGTCAAAGATATGGCAGTGATGATCTTCCCTGCGAGTTGGGCAGTGGGAGTGAAGGTCCAGGCCAGTCCTATGGACCTGTTATTGGAGGTGGAATAATTGGTAAAGTATTTTACTAAGTTATTATATATATGATTTCGTACTTGTGTGGTATCTTTACTCTGTTTTTTTACTCCGTTATTTATTGCCTGTTGCTTCATGGGCTGTGTCTTTCTTGCTACTTTGTTGTCGTTTACTTTTTCTTTATAGCTTGTTTTGGTAATGTGTCATCGTTCCAAGGGTCTATCAGAAACAAACTCTCTATCCCACAAAGGTAGGGTAAGGTCTGCGTACATGCTACCCTCCCATTGCTCGGACTCTGTCTTTATGTCGGATCCTCCAAAAGTAGTGCATTTATGAAGGATCCTACACGGGTGCAGCAAATTTTTGAAGAGTCCAAGCAACATAGCTCCCCAGACCCCACTTTGTGGGATTACACCGGGTATGTTGTTGTTGTTATGTTTTATGGAGGCTGGTAAAATTAGCACATTTAATTTTCATCGAAGTAACGAATTCCTTTCCGTTCATATTTTCTTAGTTTTTGAACCACTAGTCTGCTGCTTATCTGCTAGGACATGTGCAGTGTAGTGGAATTACGTTGCTTAGATAGTGTACTCCAGGGTTCCTGTTTACAATTTTATTTGGCTGTAAGTGGTATTGGTGGAGATTAGGTTAGTTATATCAGTACTCTATTTGAAAACCCCAATGTGGTGGAGTGCATCAAATTTGGTTGAAATCGACAACTAAAAGAGAATGCAAGGAGAAATTAATGAATGGTAACAAAATAGTTTTGACTCTGCAAATTCCGCATTATCCTTTGCAAATGAATGAGTACTCCTCTACTTGTCTTTCCCTCTTCAACCAAGAAAATAAGCTGTTTGCATACTAGTGTGATTGGAACTTGAAGTTCTTTGCTTAATGAATATGGGCTTCCATATCAATTATGTGTGGTGTGATCGGTAGATATTGGCTGATTACAGCGACGTCCGAGATGATGATTCTATGGAATTCATCTCGATATCGTACTAATAACTAATAACTTGGGCTCTTAACAGCGAGACAATGTTGTTAGTTCCAGCATTAGTCCTTCTTGAACTGTCACCCGAGGAAGGGGTCCCCAATAATATATTTAAATGTCTAATTGCTTTTAATTCTAATTTTGTATTGCTACTTCAAATAAAACAGCATTTGCTAAATTAGTTGTTTCCCACATCTCGTCTTTATCCCTTTTAGTTGGCTAAAAGAAGTCGAAGAGTAATTAGCATTTCAGGTTGCTATCCTATATCAAATCATGCCTAGGCTGGTCGATACTCAGTGGAATCACATGCGTTTAGCACAATTTCCTCTAGTAATCCCTGCATGCTCACTTATATAATGTTTCTAAGTGTATGTTTTCTGTTTGAATAGTTTATTAGATCAGACTAACAAAAAGGCAATAATGCACAAATGTGTATGAAGTTCTCAGTCATTATATGAATTTCTCAGAAATGACTAAGATGTGTATTGTTTGATATTCACAAACTTACTTTTTGACTGTGACACTTTTTCATGGTTGCCAGTGCTGGGATCCAGCCAGTGGCCTCTTCTGAGACTTGATGTGTACGGATCTATGAGGGCTGATGGTCAAAGTTGTCGTACCCCAAGCAAAAACAGTAATGGTACTCTTGCTGGCGGAGTTGGTGGTGGTTCTGGAGGAACAATTCTACTTTTTCTTCAAGCTCTTGCTCTTTTAGATAACTCAGCTTTATCAGTTGTTGGAGGCTGTGGTGGCCCACTGGGTGGAGGTGGTGGTGGGGGTGGCAGAGTTCATTTTCATTGGTCTAATATAAACATGGGTGAGCTGTATGTCCCTCTTGCGACTGTAAATGGCAGCATTTACTATAGGTAGGTTGTGTTCATGATACTTGTGCATTTTACCAGCTGTTCCTTTTCTTTGCTTTTCTTTTTTCTTTCGAGTATGCATGCAGTATCTAGAGGTTTTGATTAGAAATTCATTTCAAATTTTGTTTCCACTTTCTCCTTGAGACGCTGTATTTTAGTTGTGCTTTTGTTTAACTTTGCCTCTTTTTTTTAAAAAAAATAGTAACATCTTTGCTTTAACTGTGCCTTGGAGCTTGCAACTTTTACTAGTCTTCCTCTTCAGGAATCGGGATTCACAAATTTCATTAAGATTCTCATGTTGCAACCAATAAAAACTAGGCTTCAATCCCAAGCAAGTTCAAGTCGATTATATGGAACTCCATTGACCATGCTGCTCCATTTAATCTCACCATAGACCTATATTGTACGACAACAACAACAATGTACCAGAAGTTCTACTGGCACGTAATCTCAGATAGGATTAAAAGACTACAAACATAAGACCTAGAGTAAATGTACTAACTAAAACTTAGTCAACTAATAAGTATCGTCCGTATAGATCTTTTCTTTCATTGTACCCTATTTTGTAATAGGTCTGTGTGGATTCCAAGATTGTACGTCTTTCGAGACAATTTGCTTTCATATAATTTTAGGCCTACTCGTTCCTTTCTGAACACCATCATTCGGCATGGTGCATATAGTGCATCTGGAGGTCGATGCATGACATGACCATACTATCTCAAGCAACATTCTCTCATTCTATGCTCTGTATGCTACTTACACCTTATGTTCAATGTGGTCATCTTAATCTTGTATGACCGCACATCCATCCTAGCATGCGCATATTAGCAACATTTATCTTGTGAATATGTCGCTTTAGCTGCCCATCTCTCACTCCCATATGATATTGCTATTTTTTTTTATCAAGTAATAAACTTCAAATAAAAAGGGCAAAAAGTGCCCGTATAAGAAGTATACCAAAGAGTAGAAAACCTCACAATAAAACATTGTTTTCTACGAAAGTCACTCAATTCTCTATATGAACCTCATGGGTGCACCAAAAAGAATAAGAGCACAAAGACTATTCCTCAAATAAATAAGATCTTTCTCTATATCCTCAAAAGCTCTGCTGTTCCTCTCTCAATACGGTCCACATGAGTGCCAAGGGAACAACATCCTATTCTCTGCTTCTTCTCTTCCATCTTCTAAGAGCCCACCTAACCATTGGATCTTTCACATTGGCCGGCAGAACCCACTCGACTCTAAGATGCTGTCCAACAATGTAAACACCAGTTGACACGAGTGATCTTCCTCTTCCTCAAATTTTCTGCGGTCAAGATCACCCCCTCACAGCGCTAACCAAGTGAAGAAACAAACTTTTCGCGGTACCCTGGGAATCCATATCGAAATATGTGGAAAGGTCGACTTATAACTGTTCTAAGCCTACCTTTCGTTTTGGTAGATATTCTACTATCACATAACATCCAAGTTGCACTTCTCCATATGTTTATTTAGTTCCCATCTTGCCAACTAGCAAATATTAGATACTCATATTCTCTTGACTCTTGAGGCCCGTCCCATCTGTTAAGAAAGAAAATCAATAGATGTTGCTTGCAATACCCTTTCGTCAAGTAAAGTGCTTTCATGGGCTAGAGCTCATACACATTTTTATGATAGTTGGTCCGGTGTGGAAGTGGAGGAAAGTAATTTTGAGGGGTTGGCGTACCTCTCTAAGTCAGCCTATTCCAAAACTAAATGTAAATAAGGAAGTATATCAATATTTCTTTCCATTAGTATATCATCAGTACTTCATGTTGAGAATTATACCTGATATCTTTTTATCAGATTTTACAAGAATTAAACCAAATATGTTCTCTCTTGAGTCAGCCTTCCCCTTATTGGCATTTGGCACCACACATAGCATTAGTAAGAATAAGATGTGATTGTGCAAATATTGCCTTTACGATTTGACATGCATTGGCAATGATTATTTGTTTCTCGATAAGTTGAATCTCTTGGTGCAAGCAATATTATTAAAAGTCGTCGCTTCGTTACTTAAAGCGATGTGAAGTGAGGGGTTTTGCTTCATGGACTAAGCCATGTGCTTTAGAAAAGTATGTGTGTTCAAACAATGACGCGCAAAGTGATTCTAACGAAAATGGTCGATTATTTAAATCTCTAACTTGTAAGGAGTTGGACTAGTATCAATATTATTGTAAATTTGATGCTACAACTAGTTATTTTAATTGCAATTTGATTAATACAATACTAAATACACATGTTTACTCAAATTTACCTGTTTAAAAAAACAAATCCACATATGTTTAGTACTTTATCTTTTCGTAACTTGTGCGCTTCACTTTATAGAAGCGTGCGTTTTTACTACTCGCTTTTGCTTCAAGCACCTTGGACAAGGGGATCTTAGTAGCTTGGTTACCTGAACTTTCACCCCGTTGGTGAGGGTTCAATTCCTCATCTTGTAATTACCCCCCCCACCCAAATGTAATAGATTTTTTTTAAAAGCCCCTTGGACCTTGTCATTTTTTCACTAAGTGCAAGGTTGCAGTTCTGAATAAGAATTTGAGTTGTATGAATTGTTTACTCTAAGGCGCTCGGGAAATTTTTGTGCTTGGTTTTTTGAATAGAGGTCAAGAGGAAAAAGGAGATTGGGTGGCATCTTTGCAAACCTAGCTTTCTCCTTGGTTCCTAGCCTATTTTAGTCGACTCGCCCATCTTCTAGATACTAGCTGCATATGCGAAGTAATCTTATTATTGTTATACTGGATCAGCAACATCAGAGGAGAAGGAAGGACATCTGACTGGTCGTGTCATTGTAGTGTATATTTTGGGTGATTTGGAGTAAAATGAGTAGAGAATAGTTGAACTGAAAAGACTGAGAATTCCTTAGTTCTTTCATTTGTATTTTTTGTGTAAGATATACCTTTTTGTATAGATAGGTTAATAGCCGTTTTGGAAGCTTAATGCTATAAACGGAATTGCTAATTTGTGGAATCATCTTGGTGCAGCATTAAAGGTATTAACTTTTGACTTATTAAAAATTGTAAGGTTCTACAAATTTGTCAAAAAGGAAAAAGTAATGGAATTAAGAGATGTGAATAAAAATAAAACTCCTGCTCACATTCTATCTGACTACCCGCTTTCATTTGACTGACAAGAAGGCAGTTGTGTTTAGTGCAAAAGTTAGAATTTTAGATCTGGTTTAGATTGGATTGCATCTTGACCAGCTAGGATGAAAAACAGAATATGGCAAGTTTCTCTCAATCTTAAAGGTGTAAGATAGTTGATATTACCTGGTGATAGGTTTTTCTAGATGTCCTGATCAACCAAATGCATTTCCCGCTGCAATACATATTATTCTTCAATTTTTAACTGGTCTTTTATATGTTATGATCTACCGATAAAAAAAAAGGTTATGTTATGATTTAAAAACTTTTATGTTTTGTTTGCCGATGTCTATCTAGTAAATAGTAGGTTGTCACTAAACTGGTGTATTTCTCAATTTATTACAGTGGAGGTACCGGGGACGGTAGTGGCCTTCGTGGAGACACAGGAACAGTAACTGGGAGGAAGTGTCCTAAGGGCTTGTATGGTACTTTCTGTGCGGTAATATTTCATACTACACTCTTTTGTTATGTTATCCTATGTTTTTTAATCAGTACCTCTGACCCTATTTGTTGCTTACTTACAATTCTTACTATTAAGAAATTCATCGATCGGCAGATGAACCAAGTGATGCACTGTTGCACTTACCCTATTATATTTCACCCAGTCATTGTTGGATTAGCAATATAAATATTGTTCCTGATCAGATAGTCAGTAGTTTAAAAAAGATTAGGCAGTGAACCACAAATCATGCATCACTCGTGTTCTAGAAGCGCTTGACCATGAATTTATGACTTAGCTTATAACCCTTTTCGACCTTCCCCTAAGAGGAAAGAAAAAACCTTCATCTTTCGTCTTCTCTTAAGTTCAGATGATTGATTAATGAGGCCAATACTCGCAAAAAAAATTGATTATAGAGGCCAATGACACGAAAAAAGCAATAGCACATGATTGTTATCTACTGTCTATAGCTGTGCTAATTAAAATATTCCCTAGCAAAAGCTTAATAAAGTTGCATACAATCTATAGAAACCAAGGCTAAATCAAATAGGAGCACTAAGTGTAGCCACTGGAAGTATTATTGCTTAAATGTTCATAATTAATTTTGGTCTTTTGTCTTCAGGTTACTGGTAGCACCTTCCTTTGTATGTTCCTACTTGTATATACATTTGAAATATTTACTAAAAACTAAGGTATTTGTAATTGCTAAAGGCAATTCAATACCAGCCAAGATGTCCTGCGCAATCGTATGGGTTAAGAAGCATAGAATATGCAATAAAAAATCCGCAGTTGAAGTAGAATATAGCTGGGTTCTAGTCATTGATCAAGAACTAGTATGCCTCAATCCAAAAATAGCTGGGTTGGTTACATAAATCCTCTATATGCCTTTTTCTCTTTTAGGGGTTTTCTATAGTTAGATGTTCTTTAAATCTCACATTTATTCTTACACTGACAGACATATCACTAACCGAACTAAATGTGATTCTGACAAACATCAGATCTAGTGTCTTACCAGCATGAAAACTTTAATTTCAACTAGTTGGTATCGCCTATATAATTTGTTTATTTCATTGTATTCTGCTTTTTGCTAAGTTCAATTGATTCCGAGAGATTGTAATCTTTTGAAACAGGAGCTCTCTGTGTGATTTTAGGTCTTCGTTCTCTTCTAACATCTTCAAGCATCATAGCATAGCACCTATAGGCTGATACCTCTGTAGGACAGAACCAAATCATCTTTTGCTAATACTCTCCTATTTTATCCTCTAGGCTCTATATGTGCTACTTGTACCTTCTGTCCAATGTTTGCCATTTCTGATCCTGTCTAATCTTGTATGGCTTTGCATCTATCTAAACATCTGAATTTCTAGGACATTCATATTGTAGGTGGGCCTTAGAGGCCAACTTCCACCCCTATAAGACATTGCAGGTCTTACAATCATTTTATAACACTTGCCTTTCACTTTGGTAGGTATCTTCCTACCACACAATATTCTTACATTTCAGCCATCCTATTAATTCTAGTGTAATATCTTCATATATCATTACCATTCACCTTTTTTTTGTGTGTGTGGGGGATGAAGTAACCATTCTCCTAAAATACTGATTTTTTTTTGGATTTAGGCATTACAATTCTGTCTAGTCTCACTTCAACTTCATTCTTGTAATACATATAACTCTTCTCACTTTATATCCTAAAACCCTTTTCTAGAGTACTTCTCCATAGTTCTGCTAGTTTCATTAACACAATATCACATGCAATAGCATGCACCAAGAAACCTCACCTTGTACAATTTCAGTTAGCTCATCCGTAACTAAGGTAAATAAGTGTACAAGGTAGATCCCTAGCGTAAATCCATGGTGTTCGAAGATTATAAAGGGAGGAGGAAGGATCTCCACATTCATTGACCTAGAAAACATATGATGAGGATGAATCCTCCTATATCCATTTCTCTCTATTAGGACCTGTTTCATTCTAATATACCTTTATGCTTTTCTACCCTTCTATTGAAATTCTAGTTGCAATGTGTTGAGTGGGGACTACATGCACTTTAAGAATTGTGGTTTTGGTAGCGGTTAAGTTCCTTAAGCCAAGCCCCTTATAGGCAAGTTCTTTCTTAACTTTCAGATTTGCTTCCTTGAAACCTAATTGTTGTTGACACTGATGATTTTTCTTTGCTGACCAATTTCCTCTGATTATCAGATACTTTATCAAAATTATACAGCTTTACTTTGCAATTGCTTAAGAGTGTTATTAGCAATCTGTTGTCGTCACCTGGCTTATTGTTTGCTATTATTCCATTAGTATCGGCCATGACAATTAGATACTTACCAGTTGATTAAGTGTGATAATCTCTATCGTCATATTAAATTGAACAGGAATGCCCTACTGGAACATACAAAGATGCTGAAGGATCAGACCCTTCCCTATGTATTCCCTGTTCCATTGAGCTCCTTCCTAGACGTGCTTATTTCATTCATAGGCGAGGTAATGATCAGTTTTGAATGATTACTCTATGAGATGTTGCTTACTTTCTCAAATCTTTTGAGAGTGTGCTGTACCAGAAGTCAATTAATTGTCTCAACTGCTACTGCAGGAGGAGTAACTGAATCACCTTGCCCCTATAAATGTATCACTGATAAGTATAGGATGCCAAACTGCTATACACCTTTGGAGGAGCTCATATACACATTTGGAGGCCCCTGGCCTTTTTCCCTGTTGTTGGCGTGCATTGTTGTGCTGCTGGCTCTTTTATTAAGCACTTTGCGAATCAAACTAGTAGGATCAGGGAGCTCTTATAACACTTCAAATTCAATGGACCATAACAGTCATCACCAATTCCCTCATCTCCTATCCTTGTCTGAGGTATAAAAGTCTGAGAATTTTATGCTCTTTTATCTTTTGCCAAATTATCAAAAGCTGTATGTTCACTTAGTTATATTCTTCTTCATCTGCTAAGTTTAAACATTTTTTTTAAAATTTCTAGGTCCGAGGTACTAGAACAGAAGAAACTCAGAGCCATGTCCACAGGATGTATTTTATGGGTCCCAATACCTTTCGTGAACCCTGGCATCTTCCTTACTCACCTCCTGATGCGATTATTGAGATTGTGTAAGAATTAGTATCTACTTTGAATCTTTGATTCTGAATAATAGTAAATGCGAGACTCCTATTAGGCCATATTCCCATGAAAAACATGGTATTAATCAATGATCACTCAACTAACTCCAGCATTTCTTTTATGACATGGAATTGCAGGTATGAAGATGCTTTTAACAGATTTATAGATGAGATTAATTCAGTTGCTGCATATGATTGGTGGGAGGGTTCAGTGCATAGCATACTTTCTGTCCTTGCATATCCTTGTGCTTGGTCTTGGAAACAGTGGCGGAGGAGAAGAAAAATTCATCGCCTTCAGGAGTATGTGAAGTCCGAGTATGATCATTCTTGTTTACGGTCATGCCGTTCACGTGCTTTATACAAAGGAATGAAGGTCGGTGTAGTAACTTTGTTTCTGTAGTAGTCCTTATTGTGATTGTGTCAAGCTTGATGTGGTGTATTCTCTTTAAGAATGTTTTCTCATACTCTTCAATTCACTGTCACATTTGCAACTCGTGCTTGGACAAAATCCAATCATTATGTTGTAAGAAGATCAGCCCTCTAAATTTCAAAAATGAATTGAAGGAACTGAACAGGGCGGGGTGGGGAGAGCATAATGGATGTGTACGTAGATTTGATGCATCCATTTGTTTGTGCCTTTAAACCTCCATCATGTCAATATTTTACAGGAAGTAGGTTGTACAACTTAGTGCATCTATTTTCAGATAATCAAGTTCACTGTTTCAAAGAACTTAGCATGAAATAAAGATCTTTTAATCCAATACTTGGAGACGTGCGAGGACCTGGACACCATAGTCCTCCCACTTTGGTGGTCAGGGTTCGCATTTTAGATACAAATACTGTTGCTTGATTGAATGAGTGTGTTACAGGTTGAAGCCACACCAGACTTGATGGTTGCTTATATCGATTTCTTCCTAGGCGGTGATGAGAAACGTTTAGACATAGTAGCAAGTATACAGAAGAGATTCCCCATGTGCATTATCTTCGGTGGGGATGGAAGTTACATGTCACCATATAATCTTCATAGTGACATGTCATTGACAAATCTCCTTGCTCAGGTCTGTTGACATTCTTGTCCTTTGATTTTGTATTAGCATTCACAACCTGGTTTCTTGATCGCTAAAGGGGAAAGATCTTATTTGTTTCCAGCATGTGCCTTCGACTGTCTGGAATCGCCTGGTAGCTGGTTTAAATGCCCAGTTGAGAACTGTGAGGCATGGGTCAATCCGCTCTGCGCTCCTACCTGTCTTGAATTGGGTTAGAAGTCATGGAAACCCCCAGCTTGAGTTTCATGGTGTTAAGATCGAGCTCGGGTGGTTTCAAGTTTCCGCTAGCGGATACTACCAATTGGGTATTTTGGTGCTGGCTGGTGATCATTCTTTCTATGACCTCCCACAAGCTGAAGATTCGGAAAGCTGTGATGACTGCTCTAGGTAGGCTTGATGAGACCTTGTATATTGTTCTTTTTTTAGCCTGTTGCTCATTGTAGAAGCTTCTTCTCTGCATAGTCTTTTGCAATTCTCTCATTCCTGAAACTTTCTAAATTATTCTGAACTGTCTGAATTTTGTGTTTCCACCTTTAAGTTTCGTGAGAAGTGTCTGTCTTAAATTTGACTAATGCTACTCACTTGGACAGCCTTGAAAACTTTGTTCTTCAGTGTGAAAGATAAATTAGAAGATTCCGAAAGAATTTGGATAATTGATTCTTGAAAGGAGATGGATCAGAATAGTGAAGCATTGAATTTGTCATCTACAATAGCAAAACCAAAAAGAAAAAAGAAAAAAAGCTGCATCTGTGTGTGCAATGTGTGTGTGTCTGTGTGGTGCACATATGGCATGTCATTTCTGGTTATAGATGCTAGACTTCTCCCAGTATCATTCTAACAAATTTCAAAAGCATTAATATGAAAACTGATTTCTGTTATAACATCCCCGATTGTATATCTTACAGGAGGGTTCCGAAAATAGTACGGAGGAGTCTTACGCAACCTCAAGAAAGCCAGCAATGTGTGAGTCATGCATTATCCCGCAAAAAAATCACTGGTGGAATGAATGGTGGTCTCATAAATGATATCACTGTGAAATCCCTGGATTTTAGAAGGGATTATCTCTTCCCATGTTCTTTGCTATTGCACAATGCCCGCCCAGTTTGTCGTCAGGTACTGTGCAGCAACTCAATTTGAGTTTTGATTTAATAATCATAATCTAACCTTGCATCTTACTATGTGTTTCAGGATACTGTACAGCTGCTAATCACTGTCTTACTATTGGCAGATTTATTTGTTACACTTCTTACTTTAGTTTTGTTCTATTGGATATCTCTTGGGACATTTCTAGCTGTACTGCTTATCCTCCCTTTATCCTTGCTTTCGCCTTTCCCGGCTGGCCTGAATGCCTTGTTCAGCAAAGGTCCGAAAAGAGCTCCTCTTGCTCGAGTTTACGCACTGTGGAACGCTACATCTTTGTCCAATATTGTAAGTTTCTCTACGGGTGCATTACAATTTGCATGCTTTATTAACAAATTTAGCATGGATAGGCTTCATCCATGATTCGACTTCAGACAACACATTTTTCGAAAGTCAATATCTACACACCAACATATCCAGCGTAATCCCACAAGTGAGGTCTGGGGAGGGTGGTGCATATACAGCCTTACCCCTACCTTGTGAAGGTAGATAGGTTGTTTCCGATAGACCCTTCCTTGCTTTACTATTTGATTCTATTTATGTAAAAATATTATCCAAACCTACTGTCTTGTGACGAAATTTCTCGCTGTTACAGACTCTGACATCTTATAAGTCCAATGGACAAGTAACAACCTTTGCTTTGTCTTATTATTCTCTTTTTCACAAAAGAAGGCTATAAAACATATTTTACAGCTCTTGCCCGATGACCCTTAAAATGCGGATAAGGTGCATTTGGTCACATAATATGTGGATAAATCTAGAACGACTAAAGTTTATATCATGCTGCAACTAAACATTGAAAGATAAGGTACATTTAGTTTGATCTAGTGCCTCATAAAATATGGATAAATCTAGAATGACCAAAGTATGTATCATGAGGCAACTATAGGGAAATAAGATATACATTTGGTTTGGTCTATAGAAGACTGCAGACTTTCATGGCTCTTAAATTTGAGAGGATGACTACATATGATCGAGACCTAAATGATAGTTTGATTATAAATGCTAAACGTACAGGAATCTCGGTGATTAGATCTGGAGCATGTTACTTGTTTGAGAGAATCTGTTTTGACTTCCTGCAGGGTGTTGCTTTTATCTGCGGTTTAATCCACTATGGAGTTTCTGCATTGAAGCCCCCAGACGAGAAAAGCATTTGGGTTACGACAAGGTGAGATTGTCAATATTACTACATCCACAGTGCTTCTTGGCCCCTAACCTCATTAAGTCACAGCATAAATTTAGTGTTGTTCCCCAACAAGAAACAAAAAGGGCAGCCCAGTGCATTAAGCTCCCGCTATGCGTGGGGTCCGGGGAAGGGCCGGACCACAAGGGTCTAATGTTCCCAACAAGAAACATTAAGAGCTAAATCGAAAATAACTTTGTAATCTAAGTTTATCTAACATAGTCATATTTCAAAGTGCCTGAAGAGGAATAGTGGCAGAAAAATACAGCTGAAATCGAATATTCACTTGCAAACAATTTAATTTTTATGCATATATATCTATCAATCAACTCCAACTGAATCCAAAGTTAGTTAGCAATTGTATTTAAAAGTTTGAATTATTTGTATTGTCAGGGAAGAGGACAAATGGTGGCTTTTTCCTACGATTCTGCTGCTATTTAAGTCGGTTCAAGCTCAATTTGTTGATTGGCATATAGCAAACTTAGAAGTTCAAGATTTCTCTCTCTTCAGTCCAGATCCTGATACATTTTGGGCCTATGAAGCTGCTTCTTGACATGAACATCTTGGATAGGATGGAGAAATTGTGCAAATTTTTGGAATATCACTTTTGTATTTTTGACCTGTATATATGTCCATATCAGTACAAAAGCATTGGTATATATGTGCAGTTTTCTTTGATGTAATTAGTGTTTTGAGTAGAGCAGATGATAGGTTTAGAAAGAGGATTTTTACATTGAGCTTTTTTTCCTAGTAAAGGGAATGTATAGGTGATTTACAAATAATTATTGAGAAAGCACAGATAGAATAGGAGCAAATATTTATCTTCTTTATTTAACTTAAGTTACTCCTAGAAATGGTGAAATGTGATGCAAATCTGATCAAGGATCTCTTAGATGGAGCAGTTGGAATGAGGTTCTGTTTACTATATATATTTCTCCTTTGGGGGGGAATTGGGAGTGCTTGATTCCATTTAATTTTCAACTGATTTAAGTTATTTACACTGACATGTAAATGTAAGTGATGTACTATAATTTAACTTATGATAGAAGGTTATATATTGATTTTACCAAGTTACCAATTAAAACTTATCTGCGAGTGGTCTGATTCTATATATATATATATATATTTTACCGAAAAGGGTCAAAATTACTACTCAACTATTCGAAACGGATCACGTATATCATCCGTTAGTTTTTGGTATCAAATGAACCTCACCGTTATTCTAAGGGGGCTCAAATACCCTTCCTTTTAATGCTTTCGTTAAGAGACAAATAGTTTAATATAAAAGCAACATCTTAAAGTACCTATGGTGTGCTAAAGGGAGGACATTTTTCACTGCATTCAGAAGTCCCTATACATGTCAAACAAATAAATAATTAGAAACTAATCAGATAAAAATACATAATGATATAAATAAACCCAAGTTATCATTTACCTTCTCCATATTAGATATAAATGTGATGCTTTTAGCATTTTTTAAATTCAATGAATTTTTCAGCAACTGTAGAAATCATGTCCATGTCCTACTGGTCTCCTTATCCACTATAGCATATGTCAATGGATAGAATGAAGTGTCACTGTCTTGTGCCATAGCCACCACTAGTTGCCAACCCTTCAAGAAGGTCTCATCCAGTTCAATGAAGGATTTCAATCCTTGTTTTCGTCCCAACTTGAAGGCATTGAAGCAGATGTACATTCTAAGAAACTTTCTTTTAATTACCTTGTTCCAACCCATCTTTTGATAAATTAATCACCACATCACCACCAGGATTGCCCATCCTAATCTCATTTGCATAAGCCTCTAATCTATTGTAATTATCCAAAAAAGATATCTTCCATCTTCTGAAGTATCATCCTCTTGGCCCTTTTCAACTTAAAGTGAACTAATCCTTCAAGTCTCATCTCATATCCTTAAGCTTGTATTTGGGGTTGTGCTGCACTTTACTGTTGAAATATTGAGCTAAAGTAGTGGTGGTGCATTATCACAATTGTGCTTTGTCTTCAAACTTCAAAGTATTAACCTTAAATCCTGGACCCTTACCATATTCTTAAATAAGAAGGGCAAACAGGCAACCAACTATGCATCTGTATCTTAATCTTTTTATGTCACTCTTATCCACTCTCAAAGGTTTCTTAGTTGCAAGGGCAAACAAATTCACAATTTTTCTAGCCTCATCCAAGTCCGTAAAGGTCATGGACAGATACAACTTTTTGTAATGAGTGAGCTTGTCATTGACTTTTATACATTTTTGCATCTTAATGAGCTCTAACTCATCAGAATTATTAATATCTGAACCTGGATCAACTAAACTATCATCACTTTGTGACTCAGCATCAGTTCCATATTCACAGTCAACATAGTATGGTTCACTATGATGAGTAATGTTAGGGGCAGCAACAGGTTCTTCATAATCATCATCAGCAAATAAATGGACTATCCTAAAATTTACATTTAACATGCACCGGAGAGTCCTACTTCATATGCAAATAGTTACTTCGTTTACAAAATCACAATTATTTATAAACTTCTCTTCTATGTCATTTAAACTTATCAGATCTGAATCAATGACTCTCTTCTAATTTCCTCACAATGTCTTGAGGATCTTTGGTTGGAATTGAATGTTGTTGGTCAAATTGTTCGATGTCGCTTCGTGTTCCCTCGGACAAGATTTTGTTGTAGTTGTAGTCGTCTTCTTCGTTGATCTCCGGTTGACTGCACTTTCTACGCTCCACTCTAATCAAATCTCTGAATAAAACTACAATCTTCAAGTTGTCTCCCGCCAATGAGTGTATGTGCTCTCCTATTTGAAATCTTCCAACAGAAAAAACGTTTTCAAACACTGTTGATGACGCTTGAATGTTCAACACATCTAGGGCCATCTTTGATAGTGTCAAAAATGTTTTCGCATTCTCCCTCCAGTATCTCAGCAAGTCTTCACATTCATCTTCGTTGATAATTGATTCGTACGGTACAACACCCTGCAAAACATAAACATCAAATTCGCTAACTCGTGAAGAAGTTGAACCACTAAACATTCTATTTCTAAGGAAACCACATGTCTTTTATTAGATTGCAGTGAAGTAGAAGAAGATGGTACCGAAGCCGGTTGATTATTTGCACTTTCTTGTTGGTAATACATGTATTTTTTTGCATTCATTGTGTATGCTAGACATAACTTCTTCTTTAGTTGGTTCGTTAGTTGATTTTTCTTCTTCTTCACCTGGGTTTGTTGGAAGTATTTCTAAGCTTTCATAAATCGTTACAACAAGTGTTTTACAACCGTCTACTTTAATAGTCAGATTTAATACATCACCAATAAAATATATAGTGGAATAGAAAAAAGTTTTTTTTTTAATTTTATAAATATTTTTTAATAGTTGGAGCGTAGCTCGTTTTTGCATATATTCATTAAGTAACAAAAATATTAGAGTTATATATAATAACATAGTTGAAATAGTAGGATAATAAATTCCAGAAAATTCTTTAGTAGCTAGAAAAAATTTCCCTAAAAATGCAATAAGTTCCGAATTTTTTTTCCAATCATCATCTACTAGCATATCCGTTGGACTTTGATTATGGACATTAAATAATAAATTTATAGGTCTTTTATACTCGTGAGCAACAAGTAGTTGTTCATATAAAGAATTACAACTAGTAGAAACTTCTTCTGCAATTTTTCTATAAGGTAGTCCACAATCATGATAATTTTTTTATACTCTTTGCGTCTTTGTATTTTATTACCTTAAAAATAAAGTTTATAACAAATTATACTTTATCAAGAATGTTTTTAAAAAATTTTAGATCATCCTTTACAACTAAATTATAAATATGGCATGCACATCTAATATGAAAAATATCGGGAAAAGATGGAGTAAATCGGGTTTTTAAAAGGTTTACAACATAATTATTAGCAGTAGCATTATCTAATGTAACAGTCATAATTTTATCAGTAATTTCATAATATTCACAAATTTCATGAATATTTCTTGCAATAAATAATCCAGTGTGCGTATCATCGATATATCTATATGTTAAAATACGTTTTTGCATAGACCAAGTCTGATCTATCCAATGACATGTAACAGTTAAATACTCATTACTGTTAGTACTACGGCCTATATCAGAAGTGATAGTCACTTTGCCATTAAAATAATATAATGCATACTGTTGATATTCATGTACAAATTTAAAAACGTCTCTTCTAACAGTTGATCTAGAAAAACCGTTAAAATCAGATTTATACGTTTCTCTAATGTATTGAATAAAACCGGGAGAGGAAGAAAATGAAAAAGGCAAACCCTCCACCGCAACTAATTTTACTATATTTTTTTTATCTTTGTGTTTATCATATTTAGGACCTATAATTCCCCCCGTCATCGGGTTAATTCGACCATGTACTTGGTCGGGGACACTATGTGAACCTTGTCCCGACTCAGAAGGTATTGGCACACTCGATTTTTCAGCGAGATATTCGTTATACCTAGCTTTGTGCATGTTTTGTACATGTCTCAATAAACCTTTCGTCCCACCATGGCCTTTTTCGAATTTAAATTTATAAACTTCTTGACAAAGTTTACATCTAGCTAGTTGATTCTCACTGTCCCTATAAAAAAACAAATCTCATGCATATGATTTTAATTTTCTTTGTTTGGGGCCTCGACTATAATACTAGGGGGAATAAGAGACATTTCAGTTTCAGGCTGAGACTCAGTCTGAGCCTGAGGTGGAGGTGCACTAGTAGGTGTGTTATCTACATTATCGTCTAATTCATTTTAAAATTAAAGTCTTGTTCAGATGCAGAATATACCTCATTATCTAATGGTATATTAATATCATTAAAAAATCAGTTTCATCTATATGAGTGAAATTCGGGACTAGGAATAAGATTACCAGAAGATGTACCCTTACCCCTGTACCCGTAGTACCTCTACCAGAAATCAAACGTTCAAGTTGTTCCATTATAATTATGCAAATAAATAATTAAAGTAAATAATATTAAGTACGATAATTAAAATTAAGTAACAATAATAATTTAAAGAAGGAACGAAAGTACCAAACACCGCCGTAGCGTCGACGTGTAATCGAGGTTGAAAATTGAAACTTTGCTCGATGGATGATCCTCAAGCTAGTTGTCAACTTCACTCCCAATTTTTTAACTTTGATACAAATAAGCAAATAAAATATAATATTTAGTAGACAATGTAGACTTGTACAGAGATAGATTGAGAGACTACAGAGATTATATGAAGATTTGTGAGAAAAGAAAGAGAAAAATGAGGTATTTATAATTGAGAAATAAGGCTAAGTGTAAATATACTGACTTAGGGGTTAAAATACATAGTAAGAGGGTTGGGGATTTATGGGAGGGGGGGCAAAAATGACCGTTATAGCCGTTGCATAACAACCAAAATCGAAATTTGACCGTTGTTGCAATGGATATTTTTGCAAATGAGGGCCAGGGTGGAGCAGGCGGGCGGGACGGGACGAAGGTGGGATGTGGTAGGATCGGGACAGGCGGGACGAGCCCTAGATTCGTCCCGAGATCGAACCCTGCTACGTACAATTTTATTTCGTTTTTAGGGGGGCGGGGCGGTACTCGGGACGGATCGGGTCGATCCGACCCACTGGACAACCATAGTTTATCCCAAAAAGATATGATTCTTTCTATATTTAGAAATAATTTAACTTTATGAGATCATTTACAATCACACAAATATCTAAGATTTGTTTTGGACCACATTTCTAAGGTCTTTATTTCTTAAACTCTGTGTCAAGTCAAACTAGGTCAATCTTTTTGGTGCGGAGGAAATACTATTTTAACTCAAATAAAAATAAATCATCAGTCCCTAAATCAAACATTTAACAAAAATATACAAATCCTAAACCATAACTACACATCTCAATTAAATACGAAAAACTAATTAAAACCCTAAAATAACAAATTAATAATAATTTAGATACTAAATTATGAAAGAATTTACCTAATAGAGAAAAATTTCCCTAGCCAAACTTCAAGATTCTTCGAACCTTACACTAATCGAACCCATATCCTTGTTTTGGTGTAAAATATGAAATGAGGGGTAAAATCTTTAATTTAGCCGATGGGTGGGTCGAGTTATAATCTTGGACGGCACGTGACAATTCTTTTACGCGTGGCCGGTGAAGTCAGCAAATCTGGAAAGCCGTTAAATAAAAAGGTATTTGAGGCCCCTTCGAATAACGACGAGGTTCCATTTGGTACTAAAAACAAACGGATGATATGTGGTCTATTTCGAATAACTCATGGGTAATTTTTGTCTTTTTCCGTATTTTTTATGCCTTTGGATAATCTCTTGGTCTATAATTTATATTATGTTATATGACATCATATATTAAAATAGTAGAATACGGCAGACTTGTACCTATAGCAAGCAATACAAATAAGCTATGCAAGTGTTCTCCGGGGCATAGTCCAGAGAGTTCGAACAGCGTTATAAAGGCGCTCCGACACATGGACAATTCGATTTCTCGCCGCAAAGAAATTTTGCCGCTGGGAATTTGACTGATGTTGTTGAAGGACCACATCACTCGGCGACGCCTGGTGAATACGCAGTTTCAACCTCGATTATCAAAAAAAAACTATGCAAGTACATCAGCTTTTGAAGCAACGAATTCTAGATTGAGATTATGTACCCGTTTGGTTGGGCTTTTGGATTTGCCAAAAGTGCTTTTGGCCAAAAATTAGAGTGTTTGGTTGAAAATCAAAAAAATGCTTTTGGCTTTCAAAAACACTTCTGGCCTCTATTTTCAAAAGCTCAAATTTTTGGGCTTTTGGAAGTAGAGGTTGCTTTTGCCTATTTTTAAGCCAAAAACACTTTTTTTTATTGACAACCAAACACCTAACAACTTTTTGATAAAAAAAAACTCTACTTGAAAAGCTCTACTCCTAAAAGCTCTTTGTTGTACCAAACGGGCCTTATATATGTCACAACCTAACCATGATTAACTTTAAAAATTGAATTTCAATTTATGGTAATTAAAATTACAAAAAATCAATTACATTTGTCGCGGCGGTTGTCTCTCCCACTACAACAATCTCAAGGACAGTTCGGTACACAAAATTTTCGCTATGTGCGGGTTCGGGGATGAGCCCGACCACAAGAATCTATTATACGTAGCCTTACCCTGCATTTTGCAAGAGGCTATTTTTACACGACATGAACATATGACCTTATTGGTCATATAGTAGCAATTTTACCAGTTACTCTAAGGCTCCCCTTCAATCTGTTGCCCCAATATATTTATAACAATCACTATCAAATAACATAAATATTAAGAAGCTACTTTTTTTTTTTACGAAGAAACCCGCAGCCGCTACTCTTTCGAGTGCACACAGGGTGATAGGTAGGTTAATTCAAATTGTCAGAAGCCTTTGATATTAGGTTGCCTAATATATTTAGGGGAAAATGATTTTATAGCCACTTACAAAATGTTTAGTTTTATGTCTTTTTATAAGAGATTTTCATTTTTACACCTAAGAGATCTAAAAAATAACACAATGAGATATCTGAAAAGATCATTTTCTTCTATTTAAAATGTAAGAGATCAAGATATCTCATTTCTTCTAATATATTTATGTAAAAAAAATTGCTATGAGACCATGTAAGGATTATGGACAAGATGTGTAACTCAATCTCAAAAGATAGCTCGAGTTATGATATGAATAGTCAAACATTAAGTAGTCTAACATCGCAGATGGATCTGATTATGATACAAAGTTAAGAAAATGAACCTTAAGCTTAAGAACACGGATAAACATTGGTAAATAAGAGCAATATGAAACTTGTATAGAGGAAAAATGAAAAATGAAAAATGAAAAATGAAAAATGAAAAATGAAAAATGAAAAATGAAAAATGAAAAATAAAAAAAACATTAATTTTCCTAAAGTAATAGTTGTCGCCTGTCAGTTCATTCTTATTTTTACTATCAAATCAAATCAAATCAAATCAAATAATGTCAGTATTTCTAAATTTAACACAAAATCGCATGAAACTATAGGATACATCCAACTTTTAAGCTATAAAGGAATTCTCTTTGAACAGTCTAGTCAGCCGAGTTACTCCACATATAACTATTGCAGCATAAAAATAACAAACAAACCAACCAGAGTGGCGCAGCGAAAAGGTGGTGGGCCATAACCCACAGGTCCCAGGGATCGAAATGGATCGGATAGATTTCATGAGGCAAAGGCTTTCATACATCTCAAATATTTTGGGGTCCTAAATTCTGACTAATACTATTTAATAAAAAATGAAAAAAGGGGTACACGGCCCTGCTTCCATCAGCTCCATCTTTTTTGGTCATTGCCCACTTTCTTTTTCTCTTTTCTAAACTTTTTTTCCGGCTTTTATGGCACAAAAACATTAGCTGTTCGTGCAGAAAACTAATCAACCTTATACATGGATCAAATATTCATGTTCAACCTGTCCTCAAAATCTTTTAAACTGAGGTGATACCCATTCCTGACCAACTTCTCTATCTCGTTTAAGGATTCATCTTTATCACGTGCACAAACTGTGGTGGAGCCAATACTTTTTAAGGGATTTTATGATACAATATATATTCATGAAACAAGTTTTGACCTTTATTATAGTGTATTTTTTCAACAAAGAGGTATCAACGGACTCTATTTAAACAAGAGTAGCGGACTCCTCTTGAACAAGGGTAGCTTCCACCGCTGTACACAAATATCAGTGCTTGACATCCCTATTATCCCTTGAATGCTCCATCCATAAATACATAGACAAGCCCTCAATGGGTTGTCCATGCTCAAAGCCTCAAACTGTGTCTCAAGGACTGGCCAGTGGGCCGGGCCGGGCCCACCGGGGTCGGGTTTAGCGGGATCGGGGCGGGGCGGAGAAGAGAGGTGGGGTCGAGCTGGGGCGGGCCTTGCGGGGTCGGGTCGGGCGGGACCATACCGTGTCCCGTCCCGGTCCCATTGGGAAGGGGGTCGGGACGGGTCAGGCGGGTTTTGTTTTTTTGTTTGTTTTTTTTTAAAAAAAAAAAAATCACTAAATTAAAAATACTAAATTACTAACAAAGTAACATTAACATATAGTCATATACTTGTCATATAGTCATATACATATACTATAATATTATAGACTTATAGTATTATAATTATAGTATTATACTCATATATATAATATATTTATAAAGTATAAACTAAATAATTAAACAAAGACAAGAAGAGTGTAAAAAAAACATCCCAAGATCAAGTTGCCTCTTATATTATTAATTATTTCATTGAAATATACAAGATTCAAAATTACAACATTGTAGTGCATCGTTGTTGAAAAAATTGCAAAAGACATAGAAAAATTAAAAATTGCAATGAAATAAATTACCAATTTGAAAATATTTTTCTAGTTTCTTTATAATTTCTTGTGGTTCTTCTGGAATTGGTATATCTTGGTCAAATTATTCCACGCCGCTACTCATGCCTTCAGATAAAATGTCGCTGGTTGTGCCTCTTCTTCGTTAATCTCGATGACTCTCCTTCGCCCGCTCGTATCCAATCTCGAATAGTACCGCCATCTCCAAGCCGCTCCCGCTAACGGGTGTCAGGTTTCCTATTTGAAATCATCAGTAAAAGCGCTTTGAGGCTTGATCACGACGCTGAATGTTCAAAATATCTCGCCATCATTGAAAGTGTCAAATGTCTTCATTCTGCATCCAATATTTCAAAGCATCTTCTTTCCTTCTTCATTGATAATCGCTTGGTAAGGTAAATTACCGCAAAACAAAACATCGAACTCGCTAATTTGATTAGCAATGCACACCGCACATTCTATTTCGAGGCTTTCAAGAACTAATAGATTAGCCCCTAAACAAGATGCCTTTTTAGGTGTGTTGAAGAAGAAGATGGTACAAAGCTCGGTTGTTACTAGCACTTTCTTACTGTAATGCCGATATACTTTTTGCATTCATCTTCTACGCTATTCAACACTTCTTCTAGCGTTAGTTCAATAGGACTCAACATTTAAATTTTTGGAGTTGGAGTGGTACGTCCATACAGGTATAAATATTTTGAATAAGACTTTTACAACCCTCTACTTTAATAGTCGGGTTTAATACAACACCAATAATATAAATAGGGAGAATAGGAATAAAATATTTTTTTAATTTCATAAACATTTTGTTAATAGCTGTCTTATAAGCAGGTTTTTCCATATATTCTTTAAGAAGTAAAAATATTATAGCTATATAAAACAACATAGTTGAAATAGTAGGATAATATAAAGTAGAAAATTCTTTTGTTGCTCGTTGAAAATTTTCTAGAAATACAATAAGTTCTCTAATTTTGTCCCGATCATTATCCACAATCATATCATTTGGATTTTGATTATGGGCGTTAAAAAATAAAGTAATAGGTTTTCTATAGTCATAAGCAACAACTAGTTGGTCATATAAAGAATTCCACCTAGTTGGTACTTCTTCGGGAATTTTTCTGTAAGATAGTCCACAATCGTGACAAGTTTTTTTATATTCTTTTCTCTGTTGAATTCTATTATTTTTAAAAATAAAGTGTATAGCAAATTGTATTTTTTCAAGAATATCTTGAAAAAGTGAAAGACCATCCTTTACAACTAAGTTATAAATATGGCACGCACATTTGATATGAAAATGTTTTGGAAAAGACGAGTTAAAACATCTCTTAAAATACTAATAGCGTAATTGTTAGAAGATGCATTATCTAATGTAATACTCATAACTTTATCGCTATTCAAGAATAATCTGAGACTCAATAAATATTTTCAAATAAACTCACCAAATGCCTACTATCTATATATCTATATGCTAAAATACGTTTTGCATAGACCATTTATAATCTATCCAATGACAGTTCGTTAAATAATCATGGTCGTTAGTACTACGACCTATATCGTAAGTTAGAGCGACTTTGCAATTTAAATGATATAATGCATAACGTAAATCATTGATATTCATGCAAATTTAAATACATCTCTTTAACAATTGATCTAGGAAAACCTTTATAAGCGTGGATTATACATATCTCTAATATAATGAATAAAACCAGAGATTCAGAAATGAAAAGACAAACCCTCCACAAGAACTAATTTTGCTAGTGCTTCCTATCTTTATGTTTATCGTATTTAGGCCTACAACTCCCCGCCATAGGTTAATTTGACCAGACTTTGTCCAGATGTGAACCTTGTCCCGATTGAGAGGACGCTTGCTCACCATCTTTTCAATCATGTATCGTACGCAAGGCTTTGTGTTTTTGCACAGGTGTTTTGCTAAATTCCCGTCCCACCATGACCTTGTCAAGTTTTAAAAGAATAAACATTTTTACAAGTTTTACATACAATACTTGATTCGATGCGTCCACAAAATATTTCCATACAACCGATTTTAATGGTCGCTTTTGGACCTCGTCTCTAGGGGATAGGAGGCATTTCACTAGTGGGTGTATCATCATCTTCATTAGTAGGTGTATCATCATCTAGAGTGTCATCTAAATTAAAATCTTCTTCAATTTGAGGATAATCATTTGTGTCAAGATCATATGGTATTTCAGAAAACATTTCAGGATCTATAAAATCATCTTGTCTAGGAATAGCTGGAACAGGAATACTAGAAGAAGTACTACTTTGTTACATACTACTAGAAGAAGTACCCTTGCCAAAAACACTTTTAACTCTTTTCATGGTAATAAATAGTTAAAGACTTAAAGATAATGAAATTAAATGTGTTAAATGAAATAAAAACAAAATAATAATTTAATGAGAGAACGAATGTACCAAACGCCGACGTAGAGTCGACGTGTAATCGAGAGGTTGAAAATTGAAACTTTGCTCGATAGATAATCCTCAACTAGTTGCCAACTTCACTCCCAATTCTCAAATTAATAAATAGATTGAATATGTAGTGGACAATGTTGTATAGAGAATAGAGATTGATTGATTGAGAGATTAGAGAGTAGAAAGATTTGTGAAAATAATAAGAAGAGGAAATGAGGTATTTATAGTTGAAAAATTGGGTTAAAATGTAAATATAATAACTTAGCGTTAAAAATAAATATAAAGGGGTAGGGGTTGGGGAGGAAGCCAAAAATGGCCGTTGTCCAACGGCCAAAATGTAAAAATACGTTAGACAACGCTATTTTCTCGCAGCGGGCGGGATCGGGGCGGTCGGGTCGGCGGGACCATACTGTCCCACCTTGCCGGGGTCGTGTCGGGGTTGGGTCGGCCCGGCCCACTGGCCAGCCGAGTCAACAAACAAGTGCTCAATAGTAATCCTTAGATAAGGCGTCTAATTTTTTTTTAAAATGGCAAGTTTGAGGGGTTTATGTATCCAATATACGTACTGATTTAAGTTGCTGGATTTTAACTGCCTTAATCCTACCTTCCATTTTAATGGCGTTCATGTTTCATCCCATTTTGACTCATGGTTTACTCACCGGCCTGATGAAGCTGAAGTCTTATAAGACAAAGAAAGGTGACAAGGGCTGGCTCACCCTATTGTACCAGTTTTCAACGACTAACTTTCTGAATAAAATTCTGAAATTTCATTTGTGGAATTTGAGATTCCAAGACGATAGCTATTTCTCAAAAACATGACCGTAAAATGGTCATTGGACATTATTGCGCATCGGCCTGGAGGCTCTGGACGATCACGGAAGAAAATGACTAACAAGAAGATTAAAAAATATAGCTATTGATTGGTTAAGTTGAAGGCAAACTATTGAAACTATATCGGGAAATGGTTCTTTTCTGAAAGAGAGAAAAAGGGAAGAAAACTAAATATTTGTTCGAAGCTCAAACTAGGGATCTACATACAAAAATAATACATTGATAATTACATATGAATGCTTGAAAAGCACGTATCTGATCTTGCTGATTTAATTTAAAGATTATACAGAGCGCAGTTATGATAAATATTCAAAAGAAAAAAGAAAGAATTATCATTTATAAATACAGCTGAATAAGATGCGGGAATAATACATGGAAAACATTTTCAGAGACCTCTGTTACGTATGTTCTTGAATATCTGTTATGTGTTAATCGTGTCAACGTTTCCTTTTAGTATGAGCTCTGGCCTCCAATCTGCATGTGCCCGAACTATTTGTTGACAGAGTTTCTCACTGTTAGCCGCTAAGGGAAGTCTGTTAAGTATCATAACTTTGAATGTTGTCTCCACGGGCAACCACCTTCAAACGCTTGTTCCAGCACATCTTCCATTCGTTTAGCAAGTATTATCTGTTAAGCAAAAAGATCATTAAAATTTAAAATATATACACACTTCTACCTCGTGAATCAATTAAAAGACACACTTCTAACACATATCTGTCTATGGTATAGTGACCGCACACTGATATGGTACTTGGTACTCTCACTAATACATGCTATCAGACAATTAACACGTCTGGAAAACTTGCAGGAATGCATTTTTCTAATATAAGTAAACTTTGAAAGGGTAAACATGAAAATACCATAAAGAGTTCCACTTATCAAATACCTCAAGACTTGAAAGCACAGTTGCTGGGACTTCAACCAGGTCCTTCGAGTTCCTCTCTGGCAATATAACTCTTTTGATACCATATCTATGGGCAGCCAAAACCTGCAAGGTACATTGTGAATGTGTGAATGGAACTAGTCAAATAAGACCTCTTATAACTTAATATTGAATATCGAATTACACTGTTGCAGACATGTGGGTGTTCTCACATAACAGACAAAAGATAAGTAATCTCACGCACCATAAAACGGTGGTTGTACTGGAGCAAAAGCATTCATGGGACATCCAGTAATAATGGGGAAGTTTGGGTGGAAAAGTATTGTGCCAAGTTGGAAGCATACCTTATCCTTGACACCACCAACAGGCAAGACCATACCTCGGAGAGTCATCTCTCCGGTCATTGCTGTGTCTGCTCTTACTCTTCTTTTACTGAACAATGAAACTAGTGATGTAACCAGGGTTACACCAGCTGAGGGTCCGTCCTTAGGTACAGCTCCGGCGGGGAAATGAATGTGAATATCCCGGCCCTCTAAAAGATTAGTTTCTTCAGAAATAGCTAGCTTTAGTTCTGTGGCTCTGGCACGTACCTATATATAAAAACAGAAGATACACTCAACGAGGGAGTAAGAACTGCTTAGATCTACAACTACCAACTTTTCAATTGATTCAATAAACTGAAACATCCAAGCAGATGTACAACGAATAACTTATTGATAGTCAAACCCATCTAACACAAACCAAAAAGTTTCTCTGATAATCCAAACCTAAAAAAAATAGATCGAAACTGTGGGCATCAGGTTTGGTTTAACATGTTCTACAAGTCCCAAGTGTGCAAATTCACAGCATGAACCCCCTCTCCCTATCACCTATTTCCACTTTTTTCAGGGCGCAAAGACGAGAACCTTAATTCTGATTTCATCCAAAGGATAATAATATCCAAGTTTGACTCCATGCAGGGGTGAAAAATCAAGCAGAAACATTAACGCAGTAAAAGATATGAAAACAGTTTTGTTATTAGTTTTGCAGGCATAGAACATGTCTCTACAAAGGATATACATTAATGGTAAAACCGTATTTAATGGAAGTAAGAAATTCGTACAAATCATGAAAATAAAGGATATACATTCGTTTGTCAATGATAGAACATAATAAAGGTGATACGCATCTGAAAAAGAGAAAAAGAAGGAAAGAGAAACTAAAACAAGCAGCCCTTTTACGTACAGATTCTTCCTATGCAGCATTTACATTACAGTACCGGTCATTCAAGTGAAGGACTTGAAGTCCTCCATTATGTTCTGGAGTAAGTTCCTTATAACAAAGTTTTTTTTTGTGCAATGATGTTCAGTAAGATCATATACCAATGGACAGAGATATTAAACTTTTATTTTCAAAGGTAATCATGAAAAGGATGTACAACACCAAAAGAGATTACTTGTATTATTTATTTCCTCAACAAAACAAAGAGCAAGAGAGAAAATTACCCATGTCAATGCAATCTGAGCAGATTCTTTGATAACATCCCCAAGTTGGCCAGTGAGATGAAGATCACCTTTTCCCACCATTGCTGTGGCCTCAACAAACTGAACCTCTCCACCAAATGCTGTCCATACCAGTCCGACAGATACACCAGGATTGGCAACTCGTTCTGCTGTTTCTCTGTCATCATACCTAGGTGGCTGCACACACATCACTGCGTTATTCTAGCATATAGAAAAAATAAATTCTGGTATTAATTAGGTATGAACTATAAAGTAATGGAGAAACATTGAAGGTCATGATGGGCCACATTAGAGGTAATGTGTCAGAGTATTTTAGGCATCATTTTAACAAAAAAAACTTTACTGTTAAGGAAATAGACATTTGGACCAACTCAACCTCAAAGCTAGCTTATGAACCGGGAAACTGAGGATTGTCCAAGACAATATAAGGAGACAATAACCATTTCATCTACCAGTGTGGGACTTTTAATACCCCATGCACGCCCAGAACTGGATAACTGGAGTGTGGACGATATAACATTGGGGAAATCACCAATAGGGATGACTCCGGCGGGTACCAAAAGAAGATGGACCTTGGGTCTAACTCAACCCAAAAGTTAGTTAATGAAGTGAGGATTATCCAAGTCCATACAAATAGACAACACACCTTTACCTCTACCATAGTGGGATGCTTGACAAATACTACAGATATCATTACACTGACAATAACTAAGAGGGACTGGAAAAAATACTTACACCAAGCACCTTTTCCACCATAGGTTCATCAACCACCATAGGTGAGGCAGCCCTAAATGCACTGGAGATATCATGATTATTGACACCCATAGGGATAACTTCCATTTCAACCTCAGTGCTCTCAGCAAGTTTGCCATCCAACAGTGGTGAAGAAAGGCGTTGCACATCTTTGGCAAAAGGCACTAAATGTTGTTGTTCTGCAACTTTGACCGCCGCTGCACGTGCCAAGGCAGCTAAATTCCTTTCTAGATTACGTACACCTGCTTCCCTTGTGTACCTTTGGATTACAAGTTTCACCATATCCTACCATAACCATAGACCAATACAAAAATCGGGCAAGTTGTCAGTTTCTTTAATAAGAAAGATTATGCAGAATATGCAACTGGGACGAACCCCCCTTCCCCCCCAAAAAAAGGAAAGCTCTTTTTGGAAAAAAAAATATCTCAAGATAATGAGTATGTGGCTGAGGGTATAAAGGACAGACAAGGAAGGCCATCGAATCCACAGGATTGATTACCTAAACACACCAAAAAGAACAAAACAATCACAGGAAATGGCAACCATGGCACCGCATTCTCTTAAAGTAAAGCTTTGCATATGCACAGTGTATATGGCTGAAACCTGTGAAAAGTGCAATTTTTTGTAAACCTTTGTGGAAGATAGCTAAGAAGGATGTTAAAGCGTTGGAAAATTGAGAAATAAAAAATATGACCACAGAAAAGGATCCTTAAAGCCAATCACAAGTCACAACACAGTCTTTGTAATAGTCAATTTATTAGCATTTTGTTTAGATAATATAGATTTAACAAACAAAATGGACACTCATATGATCTAACAAAGATGTGAACAACTGCTCTTAGTAAAACAGACCATCTAAGATATATTTCTTTTTCCAACATTACTCCACGAAAGTGAAACCAGTATGCAATCATTACATGCACTTAAAGAAACACAAAGCATGCTACAAAAATGTTTCTCACAAATGCAGTACCTCAGGTATCTGAAGGAAGTCAGAACTTAAACCATGCTGATCAAGAACTCGAGGAATTAAATGCCTAATTGCTATCTTAAGCTTTTCTTCTGGTGTATATCCAGGCAACTCAATGACTTCCATTCTGTCCAAGAGCGGGGGAGGAATGGGCTGCATCCTGTTTGCGGTTGCCACAAAAATAACCTTTGATAGGTCAAACGGCACATTCAAATAGCTAAATTTGAATTAAGGAATCACTGCAAACACACATAATCTCAAGCCCGTGATATTATTAAAGTAAATGAATCGATTAGCCAAGACCTATACAAGTCTTTTCGGCATTTAGTAATAAAGTCGTGAAGTAGCTTCATATGAAACTTACAAATATGAAAATAAGGTATCCAATGATAACCAGGAAAGATTAGCCATTAATATCCATGTTTGCTAAACTAACAGGCAAAAGAGGATCCCAAGGACCAACTAAATCCTAAGCATGATACATACTATCAGATGCATTACATAAAAAAATACAAAAGATACTTGAAAGAGAAGAAAAGCGAAAATGCAAATGTATCATAGCCAGAACCATTTGGATCCAAACAAAAAAATACAATAACAAATATAAAAAGGATACTGATCATTGAATGTTTTATTCTGTTCGGGATCAAGAACTTCCAGTAATGCTGATGCAGGATCTCCCCTCACATCAGACCCAGTCTTGTCAATCTCATCCAGCAGCATAACTGGATTCCGAACACCTACTCTCTGAAAGTTAAAACCTTAAATTCAGCAAATGAGAAACCGATAACAATCCTGGACAGAAAACTGGGAATTCGTATGAATCCAGTAGTCAAGAGAGGCGGCTTCAGTGGGGCCAAAGTTAACTTTTTTTTTTATAAAGGTACTTCATTCACAAAAGGGCATGAAGAAGATTCATATTTACAATTAACAACGAAAGGAAAATTTACAAAACAACTGGGAAAAAAAAGGAATCCTTTACAGTATGTCAGTCTAAGACAAGGGAACTAATAAACTCTAAAAATTGTTCAGTACATTGTTTAGGGGCCAAAAGTTAACATGAAGCTCCTGGACATCAGAACCGAAGCCTAAACTTGACGGGGTTCACTATATTATAGAAATTGCTCCTTATCCACTGAAGGGAAAATGCCTAAAATACACCCCAACCTTTGTCTGAATTAGCTGTAACACACCTAATCTTTACGGGGGTCCTATTACCTTCCTGGATATATTTTTAAGGAATTTCTTTGGCATTTATCCAGTGAGCTGTATAACAATTCAAACACATGTTGATCAAAAGGAAAAAAAACAAAGGAGTCCGGTCATTTTCTGGTCATTTCACTCTTCAAACAAAACAAAAAATTAGAATTCTCTCCTACCCTCTTAATTTTTTTCATGAAGAAAGCAGTTGATTCTCTTGAAATTTGAACATGCGAATCGCTATATTCTTTCATAATCGAGTCTTGGCTTGTGTAGCGTTGGATTTTGGTTCGATTTTTACAGATAAATGCCAAAAAAATGCTTCAAAAATATATTCAGGGTTGTAATAGGACCACCTTAAAGCTTAGGTGTGTTACAGCAAATCCGGACAAAGGTTGGGCTGAATTTCAGGCATTTGCCCTAAACACTGAAACTAACACAACTCCAGCTCTAGGTGGAACAGACAATCCTTTGACAACCATGCAGGAGCATACAATAGGATCTATGTCTAGCACAACAACTATACCCAACTGTAACAGAAGCAAGTCAAAAGCAAAACACATCACTTATTCACTATGCTAGAGGGATCCTTCAAAACCCAGTGGGACCCATGCGGATCAGACAAAATTTGGATGCTATTGTGGAATATGCACCATATTTATTCTTCACTAAGGGTGCAGAGACTACAAGTCTACAATTATGGCCAAGAAGCATAGACTGATTAGGTTTGGGCTTTGATATATGTGTTTTTACACACATTAAGTGCTAGAAAATTTTACAGACAAACTTTTTTTTTATAAAAAGGCCATCTGTAAGACAATTTAATAAAATAAGATATCAGGTACTTAAAAGAATCTATTTGTTAAAGTTTTGAGTCAATGACTTTACAATTAACTATATGTGCGCATATGCTTATTATTTTATTCTATACAGTTAATTGTATCTCAATACCTGCATGAGTATTCCTATCGGTATCCCCGCATCCTAAGATTTAGGTGACGATCAATCTTTCAGATCCGCATACCCGTATCAAACACCCATGTGACCAAGTAACATAGCCTATTTTAATCCTGTTAATTTGTTCTTTAAAACTTTTCTTTCCTGGATAACTTAGTTGAAACTGTATTGAACTCATGCAAACAGCAGATACAAAATGAAATGACAGAAAGAAATCATCAAAACTTGCAGAAAGTTAAGTCTGCACCTTTAACCCATCAATTAGACGCCCAGGCATGCTTCCAATATATGTTCTCCTATGCCCTCTGATATCAGCCTCATCCTTGACACCACCAAGGGATATGCGTATAAACTTTCTGCCCAAAGAAGCAGCAATAGATGAAGCCAAAGATGTCTTCCCAACACCTGGTGGACCAACAAAGCACAACACAGGACCTCTAGCATCTGGTTTGAGCTGCATTTAATGTTCAATTTACATCAGATTATTTTAAAATCACAAGGCATATTTTTTAAAAAGGCCAGCACAAAACATCCCGCGTTAGCAGGGTACGGGGAAGGGCCGCACCCTGATTGCATTAGAGTAGGCTGCTTACATCACACCCCAAGCAACCTACTCTAATGCAAGCATGGTGGCTGCTTCCATGCAAATACCAGATAAGAGCCCAACCTTCTGAACAGCTAGATATTCTATTATCCGTTGCTTGACCTTCGCTAAACCATAATGGTCAGCATCAAGACGCTCTTTTGCAGCTTTTAAGTCCAATTCAAGTTCCGGGCTGGCCTTCTCCCATGGAATATCAGCAAGTAGCTCCAGATAAACACAGGAGCTATTATACCCAGGTTGCTGAGGCTGCATTTTTTTTAGTCTCCTGATATAAGAATCCGGAATAAAAATTAAAGAGTAGTAGATATAAAATGGAATACTTCAGTAAAAACTCAAGCACTCAACATGATCTGCTACACCGGGTTAATTATAATTAAGCGCAACTCAATTCTAGAAGATCAAGCAGTTAACAACGAAAGTTATTTGAGAAAAGAAAAACAAATTAAGCAACACCTAAATTGTGCCAAGACGGTAGTGCTAGTGAGTGGATAGAGACAGCAACAAAAATATCTCGATAGAGAAAAAATATGATGATATATAATCTTCAGCACATCATAAATTAGTTCCAGCGAGGCATCCATTGAAGTGGAGCCAACTGCATACATCCTTTATTTTTCATGCAGTAAACACTTCTGTCTATCCTCAGAGAGTTGCCCGTTTGTTAAAGTACATCTCTCTGATACCATCAGCCATGATTAGGATCATTGTCAAATCAGTTGTTTTAAGCAGAGTCCAAGAGTAGCATAGGTTTTAACAATGCACCCAATTAATAGCGGCAACTCAAAAGATATAACAAGAGATACCAAAAGGAAACACAAATATCTAACATAGTTAGGTCAACTAAACCTAGGTTCATGGGTAGAGGTGAGGAATCCACTATTTCTGAGATGGTAAAAAAGACTTCATTGAATCCGAGTCAACACTCCAATAATTCCGGAAGCATCACAAAAAGAATAATATTGCATAATTCATTCTCTCCGCTGAATAGTTAGTAAGTGGATTCCCTACATAACCAAAATTATCCTAATGGAAAGCTGGAAAGCCATATTTCGTTGGACAGTAATGATGATTGCCACATTTGCGAAAAAAATGAGGTTTGTATTCGCAAGAAGAGAGGAGGGATCCTCCTCCAGGTGATTACAGCACCCATATTTCCTCCGCAGATCCATTTTTACATGTGGGTGAGGACCTGCCCCTTCTTTATCTTCTCACTTCTTGTCCTCCTTCCACTTTCCCTTTCATGTTTCTCTTCTCTCCTTTTCCTCCTTTCCTTTGTCATTGTATTCATTTTTCCTTTTTGGTTAGTTTGACAAAAAATGAGGATGATCCAAACATAAGTAAATCTCATAAAGGGAATTTTGAGTTTCAAATAGTGTACCTTAGTTCCCTCAGAGCATGTTTCCAGATACTTGCAGGCATTCCTGCTCCTTGCATCTTCCTTTCCAAGGCAACCAAATCATCTTCATCGTCATTGTCACCAAGTTCCTCCTTTATGGCTTTCATCTAAGATGAATATGAATTGAAAAACAGAATCAAAATGAGTAACCAAAGCAGATCAGTTTCCATCAGAACCATCTATTCCTGTCCTCAGAGGGTTAGCAGAAAGGACTTCAATCATACATACCTCAATATATTGAGGAAGATGAACCGATCTTGAGCCATTACGACAGGAGGAAAGAAAAGAAAAAGGACAACAAAAATAATAAGCATATTAAGACCTATTCTAATAGCATTTTGGCAGGCACACTAGCACGTGACTAAAATTTCGCAAGAACTTTGGTAGCAGTGGCAGAGCAATGGGGAGCAAGAGTGGAGTAAACAGACAGCCCTTAGGTTTTGAAAGGTATACACTTATTATCCTCAACAGTTTTTGGCAAATGACATAATGATATTCCAACAGACCCCAAAACCCAATGCTAAACTCCTCTGCTGTTTCCAAAGATTAAGAAGGTGTTGACATCAAATACTCCTACTTATTTGACAGTTTCCCTCATCACAGAGAAAAATGTGGCAAAAGTTATAATCAACTCTCAAAGTATAGAAGAGAATATCAAAAACACATAAGATACCTGCTGTCGCAACAGAAATTCTTTCTGAGACTTTGATAACTGCCCCTCAACCTTTTGGGTAATCTTCTCTGCCACCCGAATTGACTGGACAAGCAAAGGTAGATAAAATGACTCAAGTGCATGAAATCAAGAAGCAACACTTCAAATACAAAAGCACAACAAACAAGTAGGTACCTGTAGATGCCTATCAACTAGCTCAGTAGCTTTTGAAAGCCTTACTTTAACATCAACAGAGTCCAGCATGGATAATTGTTCCTCAAAGCTAATCTCAAAGCTAGCTACAAAAATATCAGCCAATTTATGGACAGGAACTGTCTCCAGAACCTTTGTTCTCCCACCAGTCTTCTGTTTCTGTTGAAGAACGATCAGCCAAACATATATTACTAAGATTAGATGGATCATCACCCTACTTTTCAACTTAGACATAATATCTGGTTGCAGCTTCCTTCCATGTCAATGGAACTCATTCTGGGATGTTTTTCTAGTTATTAGTGGATGCATTAGCCATCTAAATAAAAGAGAACACCTTTGAAAATCAGGGAAGAAGATGCATTCTTAAATTTTACTATGATCAAGAAGACTTCACTGAAATTTTAGGTTTAGAGAATCATCCGTCACGCATAAACCTTTCCCGGAAAAGAAGAAATTTCTAGCTTCTAACAACAAACAGTAATAGTTTTCACATGCCACACAGCTAAATAATAAAGGACATATTTTCTCTTCATTTGAGGTATGTACGACGTATTTGTAAGACATCATTCTAGTTTCTTGGGATGCAATGAGTTTCCTATATTTATGGTTTCGAAAATATGTCTAGTATCAGAGAAAGGGAGGGGGGAGGACCGAAATCAGGGGAAGCAACATTGGATGCATGTTGTATCCCTTTTACATGTAACCGGAGCAGAATTACATATCTCATCCAACAAAAAAACCTATCTCAGCCATAAGGTGCTGGAAATTTTTAAAAACTTCTTAGCTACTACATACAGGTAATTGTTTTAATAGTTGCAACTTAATTGTGTTACAACGAAATACAGTAAGCAGGGAAGCCATTGTAAGAAAAGTTAGCCTCAAATTTCACCTGCTCAAGAATGGAAATGAGCTCCATCGCAGTGGCTTTAAATTGACGAGACAATGCCACGAATTCTTGGTCGTGCTCAATTAACTCCATCTCTGATCAAGATAATAAAAATGGTAGCAATTCAGAATTCTTGACAAAGTCCTCGTATGTTATTATTTTCAACATTAAGCACCACCACCTGTCTCTTGGTCTCCATTCCCCGCCCCCTCTTTCCCCTCAGGATTAAAGAAAAAGGAAAAGGGCTATGATTTACCTATCTAGATCCTACATATGTCCAGTCCTTTAAAAAAGAACAAGAGAACACTTACCACCCTTGGTCATATCAAGAGAAGTGATCCGTGCTGTATAATATGTTCCTCTGGTACTAAGCTCTTGCACATTGAATCTGCATAAGCCCTCTAGTACAACTATGTATGTAACTCTGCCACTTGGTTTCTCAACTCCTCTCGAGAGATGTAAAGCACGGGCCGCAACTCCCCTGAGTTGAGATAAATGTTAAACTTCACAAATCCTTTAACAAACACGTAAAAAGAAAGAAAAAAAATGATAGTCAACATGCTAATTGGTGACATAATGAGTGAATTAACAAAATTCAATAGATAAATGGTATATAACAAACCAGGGCATCTATGTCAATGCAACTATAAAGGAACGCATCGTGATGTGTATACCTATTATGCCAGTGTATAACTTCCTGTTGATTTTTTGAATCGAGCTTGTTAGTATCTGATATACCAGCCTGATTTTTCAAGCCTCGTTCAGCTGATTCTCCACCCATGCCTGCAGTAATTACAACAACTAAATTCAACATGGCATAATTATACTATTCCTTCCATACCAATTTACTTAAACTACTGCCCTTTACAATTCATCCTGATTTGTTTAACCATTTCTCTAGGAAACCAAAGTTTTCCACCCCTAAGTTGCTACTTTAAGTCACTTTTGCATTATCGAGACATCTTTGTAACAAATTACCTCTGTATCATCTTTATCATGTTAATTATTACCTCAAATATGTCTCAGTATCAAAATTCTTTGAGCAAGAGATCTTTTTTTTTTTTTTGCCTTCCTAATTTGGGGCGTAGCCAATAACATTCAGAATAAGCAAGATCACCTGAAGATACTGCAGTACCCGAAGTGGCAGTCTCAGCTGAATCTCTAACTGGTAATATTCCAATCAGTCCCTTCTCTTCCCTCTGCCATAACTCCTGCTCCACCAATTTTACACTGCAACACATACATTTATATATAAGAAAAGTAGAAACACTACACCTTATCTTTTGATCTTTTCTCTTCGCCACAATCATTTACACAATGTATGCAATATCCTTTATCCAAAAAAAAAACGTATTGTGCAATAGCAACTTCAAATTGTACTATACCGACCAGGATTATAAAAGTAAACTAAAAGTTGTTATTTCACATCACATCAAAACAACTAAGTAATCGTTGTGTCCCAATTTATCTGATACTTTTCGCTTATCGAGATTCAAACTGCGTGAATGTTTAAAATGTACTTTCATCATATTGACATGAGAAGAATTGCATCTTATAGCACTTTTCTTATAGTTCTGAATATCCAAATTATAACTTTAAAAAATTGAGTCGATCTAATTCAATTTAGTTTTGAAGTTTAGTCAAATTGACTATGCGAAAAGTATCACATAAATTGGGACAGACGGAGTAGTAAATTTAGCCAGTAGTCTTTCCAAATATCCTAGCTGAGAACTGCAACTCTTCACTCAAAACATTTCCTGTTATCATCTCAGCTAAAGCTAACAACTTGAAAGGAATTTTTTTTTTTAAAACAAAGATAAGAAACAAAATACAGTACAACACCACAAGTCAATCTTAGAAATTACAATCCTCAAATTCTACCACTTCATAGTTCACCTATATAGCAAGTCAACCAAACCTTAATCCTCGCGCCAATTCACAAGCAAGTACTCCATCCGCACACTTTTACTTATCACGTTTCGCTTTTGGATCTCCAGAGTCAAACTATATGGACTATGGCCAACATTTTAAAATGTATTTTTTCATCGAGAAAAATTACAACTTAAATATATTTTTATAGCTTTCAAACATCTAAATTTTAATTTTAAAATATTAAATTAATCTAATGCAATTTAGCTTAAAAAATTAGTCAAAATTGACTCGATAAGCGAAATAAATACCTTTCGAATCTCTACATAGACAATATAGCTCAAGTACACTCATAAACTATAAAAACAAGTACTTCCAGTTAAAACAATACAATCACAAATTGTAACTTTCCTCGGTAAATAACGAATCTTCTAGAAATCTACCTGCTAGGAGAAGTGCAGCGAATTCGAAACATCTATATTTTAATTTTAAAATATTAAATTAATCTAATGCAATTTAGCTTAAAAAATTAGTCAAAATTGACTCTTGATAAGGGAAATAAATACCTTTCGAATCTCTACATAGACAATACAGCTCAAGTACACTCATAAACTATAAAAACAAGTACTTCCAGCTAAAACAATACAATCACAAATTGTAACTTTCCTCGGTAAATAACGAATCTTCTAGAAATATACCTGCTAGGAGAAGTGCAGCGAATTCAAAACATCTAAATTTTAATTTTAAAATATTAAATTAATATAATTCAATTTAGCTTCGAAAATCCAAATCCGAATCTGTAGAATCTATTGGGGAATCCCCATCCGCACCCGAAGTCAAAATGAGTCTCGAGAAGCGAAATAACTACTTTTCGAATCTCTACATATACAATACAGCTCAAGTACACTCATAAAAGAAAAAACAAATACTTGCAGCTAAATGAATACAATCACAAATTTTGTCAAATTGAAAATAACGAATATTCTAGAAATCTACCTGCTAGGAGAAGTGCAACGAATTCGAATGATCGCACCAGGCAACAACACTTTGTTCCTAAATGGAAGAATCGCTAAACGGCTCGGAAGTTCAACCGATTCCGCCATAGTTTTTTTTTTCTGTATATTAAATCAGAATTCGCTATTTATAAAATTTTAGAGGAGAATGAATAAGGAGAGGTGCAGGTTGAAGACTGAACAATTCAATTAAAACGACGACGGTTAATTCAATATTTTCTTTTCTTTTTTATTTGTTGTCCTTTTCATTGTTTTTTTTTGTCGCTCCTCATGATTCATTGCATTGGAGTGTTTTATTTTAATTGGATGTAATAAGTGACAACTAATCATGATTATCATGAGAAAAGAAAGAAAGATAATTGGAAAAATATCTTGGTAGATTCTATTCTTAATTACAATTAAGTTCCTCGTGATCAGAGACGGAGATAAAATTTTGAATTTACTGAGTTCTGAAATTTTAAAAAGACAATTTACTAGTTTATTGTATTTACGATAAATTATTTATATATATTAAATAATATTTTAAATGCAAATATATGATTTGGCTAAAATTAATGAATTATGTTGAATCCGTAAAACTCCATCGTGGGTTCGCCCCCGCACGTGATCTTGTATTTTGGCATTATATTTATACCTAACATTTGTACTTTGTTTTTTTTTTTTTTTGGCACGGCGCATTCGCTCTTTCAAGTCGCAAGACGTAAATCCGGTACGAATACCGCAAACCACGTTAACCGATTAACCATTGGCAACCACGTGTGTGGCCAACTAGAAGGTTTATGCAGGATCGAACTCGCGACTCATCCCGCGCTTCATCAAGCACTGTACACGACATTCTTTATGAACATTTGTACTTTGTGATGGTACTAAAAGTGGTATCAATTAGGCAACAAACTACCAAAATTAGGAACAATGATTATCAGCTTAAGTATAAGTATTAAATGGGCTCGTTTAACAAAAGCAGTAGATTGTAAATTTACTAGGAGCTTAAATTTTACGCGATGACGAAGTCACAATGTTCACTGAAAAAAAATTAAATACACAAAAAAGTTAAGAAAATTTAATATATAGTATATATACATAAAAACTTATTTATCGATATAGTATAATTTTTCGATGGAAATCTTTTGTGAATTGACACATATAGGAGAAGCGTAGCTCAGCCACTACTTTTACACATTGATTATATAAAAAATTCAAAGCAACACTTATAAGGTAAGTAATTTTTTTTAATAAGCATTACTTAATGACATTAATAAATAGTTAACCTACTATCAAAGGTTTAATCATACTAATATTTTAAAATAGTTTGTATAACTTAATTTAATTGTTTTAGAAGTGTTAAAGGGTGAGGCAAGTCAACTAGTCAAACACTACTTGTCTACTTGCACGTTGATTGATGACTAAGGGTGTGTTTGGATTATCGATTGACAGAATTGATTATGACATAATTAAATGATTTATGTTTGGATGCAATAATGTAAAAGTGATTCTTATAATTGATTTATATTTGGATAGTTTTGATCAAAATTGCTTTTGAATGTAGAATTACCAAAATAGACATACATATAAATAAAAATATACATATAAATAGATGGAAGTATGTAAATAAAAATTACAAATAGATAATAGAATTTAAAGTGCAATTTAGTACGTAAATATTAGTAGAATACTATTACAATACTAATTTAAAGTGCAAATAATATTTAAATATTATTACAATACTAATTTTACATGTACTCTATAATGTATTATATTAATAATACATTATAAAAAAGGAATAATATTATACTTAATAGTTATTTTAAAAAGTACTTTGGAATCGATTTTCAATTAAAATTGTAAAGCATATTTTGCCGTATTTCTCGGGACTAGCTTCATTTAAAATTCTTGGAGTAGCTTCATTTATATTAATAATACATTATAGAAAAAAGAATAATATTATACTTAATAGTTATTCCTAAGTACGAGAAAAGTCCTAAAATTAACAATAACATACTCAAAACAGAACATGAGTAGTATATTTAATTTTTTTAGTAATTATTTTTAGATGTTTAAAGAGGGTAATGAAAATTATATATTTGAATGTTTTTTAGTAATTATTTATAGATATTTAAAGAGGATAATGAAAGTTGTATATTTGAGTTTTTTTTATTAATTATTTCTAGATATTTAAAGAGAGTAATGAAGTGGATATAGTTGTTGATGGAAATTAAAGAGGGTAATAAAGGAAAGGGCAAAATTCAAATTGAAATTAATGACAAAATTGATTCTGCCAGAATTAATTCTGGAGACCAGAATTGATTTTGGCCAGCCAAACATATTAATTTTCTTATTTTCACGAAAGTAGGTATTCAGAATTGATTCTGAATACCCAAAAACTAATCCAAACATGCACGAATTTGATGCACTTTGCCAAGTAGAAAGATTAATGCATGTAAGTTACTTCAACTTTGTAGTACAATGTACCAAAGTACTCTGAACAAACAAAAAAGTGATTTCTATGCTTCTTGTGAGATAAGTCTTTTAAAGTATAATTGTTGAATTTTAGCATCCTTCGTCTATAATCATTCTCTTTAATTCGAGGAGTCAAAATTATTAAGTTCTTTTTTCCAAAAAGAAATTGTTGAATTTTCATATCCCTTTTATGTTTTAGCGCCCCCACGATGGTTGTCTTTCTACTTGGGAAAAGGGTCAAATTTGCTCTCCAACTATACTTTATGGAACAACATTGCCCTCCGTCAAATTTAGAGATCAAATATACCTTCATCGTTTGCAAACTTGTTAAATTTACCCTCAAATTGACGGATATGTGAGTTGGACGCCACTTTGGATCCACGTCGGCTGGCCACCACCACAAACTACCGTCACTGTCATCTTCAGCATCAAAACAACACTAAAATCATCACCGTCGGCCACCAATAAACAACCCCCCATGTCTCCCAAAATCATCACCATTGTCGGAGCTTGTCTCCGTCAAACCAAGACCAACACCACCATCGCGACACCACCACCAAATACGACCCCTTCTCCACCACAAAATCAGTGTACAACAACGACCCATTGAGTCATAAGAATAAGATTGACATTATCCAACAACTTTAATTCAACAAAGGGAGTTGATGATTGTGTTCCAGATTCCCAAACACTGATCTGATTCGCATCGACTAATATGAGGTTGCCTGATTTGAAAAGTGATAGATGTGATTTTTTCCGTTTATCGGTTGGTCACAATTAGTCATCCAAACAACGATTGTACATGGGTCGTTTGGTTCGTTGAGTAGTGGCGGCGATGGTGGTTCATGTTGGCTGGTGGAGAAGCAGTGGTGGGACGAGATGGTGGATTGGTGGTCGTGGTGGTTGATGAAGACGAAGCGGTTGGGGTCGTTGTTGTTGGTGTTGTGGCAATGGTAAGACACCAACCATGAACTACTAGAAAGACTTTGTATTCAAGTTTCTAAGCATAGTTGGAGCTCCGGCGGTGGTGGTCGGCGGATATAGTGCTGAGGTAGTGAGGAGTTGGTGGTGTGGTCACCGAGGGTGTTCGGATCTGGGTATTTTGGGGCTCACCGGTGGTTGTGTTTGATTATCACCAGTGATTGTGTTTCGTCACCGATTTCTCCGAAGACGACGGTGGCAACGACAGAAAGGATGGGCTATTTGGTTGTTGTTGGTTTGTTCCGGCAATGACGACAAAATGGAGAAAAAGGAGAAGGGTGTTTGGTTGGTGGTTTCGTGTTGGTGTGGAGATGGAGCATTTATGGTTAGTATCGTCATTACCGGCTATTCGGTGGTCAAATTTGACGGCGGCAAATGGCAGAAAACGGAGAGGGATGAGAGGAAGATGAAGTGGAGGCGTTGGTGGTGAATTAGTTGTACAATGGTGAAGTTTTTCGGAGCTCCGACGTGGGAACTCGTCAGAGCTCGCCAGAGATGGCAGAGGTTCGCTGGAGAAGAAGCAACAGTGAGGGTAACGAGTTGAAAAAATATATATAATCGGCTAACGGGTAAGGGTTATGGGTACGAATAACGAGTTAAAACAATTGGGTGAGCCTATGTGGCGTCTACGTGGATCCGACGTGGCGTTCAACTCACATATTCGTCCATCAGAGGTTAATTTAACAAGTTTGCAAACAATGAAGGTATATTTGATCTCAAAGTCTGACGTAGGGCAATGTTATTCCATAAAGCATAGTTGAAGGCAAATTTGACCCTTTTCCCTTTTTACTTTTCAAGAGCCAATTAGGTTACTTTTGGTTTATATTATCTTAATGAATTATTGTTGTCATTTGGCATGAAAAGTTACGTATCGTACTTGACTACTTGCGTCTGCAATGCATTATATTTCATAGATATATATAAAAGCTTTATTCAAAAAATCATCTCTACTATATATAAGCCAAAATTGATCCAATAGCCCTCAAAGAATGAAATTTGATAAAAATTGTTATTCGCCTAATGGAGTGCTAAAAGAACTAATTCCAGACTTCAACATATAGAGCTCTCTCACTCGATAAAAGTTTTCTAATAACTACGCCATATTCTTGAATTAAAAAAATATGATTATTCTTAATTCACTTCATTGACTATTAAGCCATATTCTTGAATGAAAAAATAATTCTCGCATTTCCAGATATTTATTAGACTTCTCAACTAACTGTAATGTTTCCTGACACATATTCATGTCATACTAATAATTAGAAGTAATGATATCACAGGAAAGCTAATCTTCAGCCAAATTTTCCTCTAATATATGTTTACCTTCAAACTATAGGAAAATTAAGAAAGATTCATTGCGATAAAAATTTATTTATTTATAGCTTTACAATAGAAAAGAAATTGTATACATTAAGATAAATGATCAAGCTTAACTTTTACTACTTATATGTGTTTTTATTGCTACTTCCATTAATTAGCTATAATTGTGGAAGAAAAATAAAAGTGCATTAAATTAGTGAGTTGTATTTAATGGATGAGGACACTAACGGAACACTGAAAAGCTAGTTCATGTAAACTCCTCATCATCATTAATATGGGAGCTCAATACTCACGCGTGTTCAACCCTGGACATCTAAAGCGTGAACGCTATTAAATGAGGTCATAACGGAATTGGTTATAAATTGACATGAATCTAATTATGATATTTTAATAAAAAACAAAATAAATAATTACTAAAATTTAGCTCATTTAATAAGTATTGTTTAAAAATCATATAAGAGGATCAAACAAATTGCTATCTATATGGGGGAAGAACAATTTCAACTTTGATGAACTAACTACATAATTTTTTTTATCAAATCTACTAAATATAATTATATATAACTAGCAAAAAAAAGATTGTGAACTTTGTAACAAAAAATAAGATATTAACTTTTAACAGGTTAAGTCTCACAAATTGTATAATTTTTTTATTACCAGGTACATATGTGAAATCCTTGTTAAATATTTTCTATGTCTTAATTTATGCGGCATCATTTCTTTTTTTAGTTTATCTAAAAAAGAATATCACATTCCTATTTAAGAAATAATTTAATTTTAAAGCTCTATTTTACCCTTAATGAAATAATTTATAGTCACACAATTATCTAAAATTTGTTTTAGATCACACATTTTAAAATTCAACATTTATTTTTAAAATTTTGTGTTAAATCGAATTATATTATATAAATTGGGACGAAGAAAATATAATAATAATAAAAAAAAAATGGTGAAAAAAATGTATCAAAGAAAAAAGGGGATAGAGTTCAAAAGTAGTTATGAACCGTTGGATCTCCGGATAAGATGGGGAAACTAGCAGGGGTATAGCCAACTCTTTTGGATTGATGATAATACGTATCATTCAACTGAGGGACCAGTATAGTTGTCAGAGATATAAAAGCTGGTCCCACATTTTGAAGTCGGCCATCCAGTGGGACCCAACAAATGTGTGTGCCACGTGGTACAATGGATAGGGGTGACTTAGAAAAGTAAGGTCCATGTTAAAATAGAACTGGATGTAGAGTCAATAGCCACATAATGGATACAACATCTTACACGTTTCATTAAAATTTTCCATGCAGAAAAATTTGTGCTCCACTCTGTCCCTATCTCACCCTCTCTCTTTTTAAATTTACAGGAATTTTAAATATAGTTAACATTATTTTAAAAAAATTACCATACTAGGGGTGAAGAAAATTATTCCCTTTTCTGTTTAAGCGTGTGTGAATAAAATCTTATATTTGTAGCTAATAAAATATAAGTTACTTAAATAGTTGAATATTTTTCATTATGTGAAACCTTTTGAGAAAAATCGTGCAAGTTTTGCTTAAATCAAATAATATTACAGCATGTTAAGAGTTTCTTTGAGTTGTTTTTGTAAAGAATTGATCTTTCGCATAGCTCAACCTCAAAAGTTAGCTTGTAAGATGAAGATTGTCCAAGTTCATATAATGAGTCTATGTTTTCATTTCATATCCGATGTGAGACCTTAACACTCTCCGCACGCCCAAACATCGTTAACTGGAGCGTGAATAATATAATTTGGGGGCCCAACATCGGTGAACAAAGAATTAGAATGAGTCTGACTCTGATACCATGTAAAGAATGGATCTTGGGCCTAACTCAACCCAAAAATTAGCTTGTAAGGTGAGGATTGTCCAAGTCCATATAAGAAGTTTATGTTCTCATTTCATATCCGATGTGGGACTCTTAACAGTTTTAGCATAGGAATTGATACTAGAGTTATGGTTCGGTAAGACGGGTAAGAAAATGACAAAGTGATGTCGTAGGCCCGACTTTAGTGCCTTAATTTGTCTGTCTATTTGCCGATTTGCTACATTTGCCCATAACTTTAAAGATGCATGCACAAAAAAAATCAGTGGACCTTTGGTGGTCATAAATACTCTATTGATGTGAGTTTCACACATTTAATCTCCAAATTAGTCAATGAATGGTGATGAATCCCTTAGAACATAGCTCAAGCGAGATATTGTTGGGTGTGTGAATCCAAAGTCACACATTAGTAGCTAAAAAAAGAAATTTACTTGAAAGGAATTGAATACTCTTAATGTGAGACATTTTGAAAAAAATTGTCGGGTCTTGCCCAAAGCAAACAATTTCACATCATATTAAAAATATGTTTGAGTTATTTTAGCCCAACATCCCCTTTTTCCTTTCAGATTTTTCAATCCTATTGTTACGAGAGGGAAAAAAAGAAACTTCTCCATTACACAACGAAATTGTTAAACAGTGGGTCCAGCCATGTGGCCCATGCCCATGTACCGTGTGGGGCCCTTCCCTTTTCCTTGTGTATTTGGTAAATATTAGACTTAAGTTTGTACCTTAATTAGTAGTGTAATATTATCATAATTGTAAAGTTAGTCTTTAAATATAATAGGGATTTATAGGTAGAATAGGAAGAGGATCTTCCTTGTAACTTGTATATATATGCCTTTCATTAATAAGAATAATCAAGGGATTATTTCTTTCATGGTATCAAGAGTCTAGGTTCTCTTTACTCTGATTCCGCTCCTCAAAATTTCTTCTCTTTTCCCCCGAAATTTTGCCCTAATTTCCGAGTTTTGTGGGTTCTTCTCTTCCAAAAACCTTTCTCACAAATTCCCTTATCTGAATCTTGCTATTTCCTATGGCTAATAAGAACACTTTTAATCCTGCCCTCTCGATTTCTAACATCAAGAACGTCATCCCTATTGTTCTTGATCTTGAAAACGTCCAATATGGGATGTGGGCGGAATTATTCAAGATTCATGCTACAACACATAAAGTTCTTCACCACATCATCCATCATCCTCCTTCAAAGGAGGGTGATAAGGCGTCTACATCTAATATGCCCATTCAAGAAGCAAATCCGAATTACGATACGCTGATTCCGCGTTCTTCAAATGATTTATGTCACTATCTCTCGATCTCTTACGCACGATTATGGAACCCAACTATACAATGATTTACGTGAAACCATTCATGTGACATATTTCAAGATAATACCATACCGGGTTTCTATTAATTTTGATCAATTTGAATTTTCTCAAGGATTTCAAGACGGAGTCATCTCATGAGGTAACGATGGGGACCTATATCCAATCACACCAAGTCCAAACGCCTCGCCAAGCTATGTCATCCACCTTGCGCTTCTTGCTCTTCCTCGCGGGTACGCCGTTTCAGCCATCCGGTCGTCTATTTTATCTTCTTTAGATAGACATAAGTTTATTTTTTGTAAGGGTACGCGTAGTACTCCAATTTGTTAATATGTGCTTTGGGAAAGATTATTAAATTACCATTTGTAACTTCAAATTCGAATACTTCTATGCCATTTGAAATTATTCATAGTGTCACCACCCGACTTCGCTCATGATCGCGCCTACCCGCACTTTACATGTATACATCAGATATAACCATCAGAATATTAATAAAGCTCATACATGCAGTAATGTGAAATAAGAACCAGACTAGCCGATAAGGTCACCTTTCTGCATATATTCATAACAAAGGGATACATCTTTTACAAGTCCAACACACAAAACATGACTACAGACCTCTAAGAGTTTGGACCCTATCTATGACGGGACAGGGCCCCGCCATACCCCTGAATGTACATAAATCTACAACAACAGGGATTCGTATCAAAAGATAAGTCTCCGGAGTAATGGAGCCTCCCAAAAGCTAAACAGTGATCCTAAGAATGAGGATCAAGAACTGCTTACCTCACTGCAGATTTAACGCAACCCCTATGAAAGGGTCAAGACAAAATATGTACCAAGTATATGAAACTGAAAGTACTATAATGAAATCATATAGTCTAAAATAAAGCTAGAGACATATATGATAACCAAATTAACAGTACATTGTGCCTTACTAATAATGAGAGTAAATAAGAGTAACCCTTATTGTTTTAAAATAGGAAGCTTAGGATCAAACTAGGGCCACCCGCCCGTAGTATCATTATGCAATCCTACTTCTAGGACTATTTCATCCGCATAGGTCTTGTGAACCCGCATGAGGCAATTTGTCTCGCATGAGACTATTTCACCCGTATAGGACTATTTCACCTGCATGGACCCTGTGGGCCCGCAATGAGCATATACGACATACTCGCATCGTGGGGAGCAAATCCACGAAAATGCAAAATGCAATATGACCCGGGGATTGACCCCGTAATAAATAATATAACACTATCACTAACGACCATCATGAACAACATATGCAAGTTAACAATCTTTAACTCTCATTAATTAAACTTAAGACACTATCATGTAAAATCCAGAAATGTAACCTCAAAGTACTACGTACTTCTATTCCTTTAAAAAGAACCTTTTTCATATAAAAGTCACAAGATACTAACACCTGTAGTATCAAGGCATGTCTATTTTTCAAATCAAGTTACTACACCTTTAGAAATTCATTTCAAGACTTTGAAACCAAGTAACTGCTACTTTCCAAACTCAAGTAACCTATACCTTTAAATCAAGTATCATATACTTTCAAAATCAAATCATTTATTTTCTTTTAAATTCGAGTAAACCACTCTTTTAACTTTTCCTAAAGTCGTTATAACTAACTTCCCATAATGTCATTATAACACTTTATGTTTTTAGAAAAACTAAGGTATTTACATCCTGTAAAAACCAAGTGAGTTTAACTTTCCAACTCAACTAAAATCACAATGCTTATTTTGATCACTTAATCTCTTATTCTTTTAAAAGTTCCAATAACTCTATTAGTTGAGGAAAAACACAAATACTACTTGATTCTTTTGTAATTCATTTATCCTATTACATAAAAGTTCGATACTTGACCGCGTTAATTACATCTTAATAAATACTAAACCTTTTGCAATTATACAATTTTCTCTGGATAAATGTGTTAGGTAAAATTGGATGTTTAATTGTTTTTTTTTAGAAGAGAGAAACACGAAACTAGCGTGTCACCAAATGCAACGTCATTCAAAACTAATACTCCTAAATTTCCAATTTCTAGCAAACTATGGCTTTCAATTGGTTATGCAAAGCTAATACTCCTAAATTTCCAACTTGTGAACTAGAATTGGAGAGAAGATGACGTACTGGTGCTGGTGTCACCAAATGCAACGTCATGCTATACGATAATTTAATCAACGACCAGAACCACTTTCAGTTCTTGGTGAAAGTCAATGCAATTATTATTATTATTATCAGATTTGAAATGCCTAGGTCTTTCTTCGTAATTGTTTTTTCATCTTAGAATATTTCAGTAATAAGAACAATGATTATCATGTATTGAGTCCCACGTCAACTCACTTAGACCATCTCCAACAAGGGAAATTGTCTTTCATAATTATACACGGCAAGAGACAATTTGAATGACATGTTGACGTGAAAATAATTGAAAATATAGGAGATAATCTTGTCACGTGGAGACAATATCTCCTGCCGGATTGGGTGAAATGACAAATTAATCTGGCAGCGCCATGTGCAGCCAACGATTGGCTGCCAGAAATTTATTTTTCACCACTACTTTAATTGCTATTTTTGACCAATAATTTGACCGAATTAAAAAAAAAACACCAATTTTTTTTATTTTTCAAGATCTATAAAAAGAGACTAAGTTTACTTAATTTGGACACCGAGTTATTTTGGCTATTTTCTCCAAATTTCTATCTTCTTTCAAATTATTTGCTATTTTTTTTAATATGGATCATAATCCCAATATTCAACGTCCACAAAATTCTCAAAATATGTCATCCAATTTTCAAATTTCATATATGATGTCAATTAATTTTGGTATGCAATATCCGTATAACCGAAAAGTTTGGAATTTGGCAAAAATTTGGAACAACCGAAAATTAATTTTTAATTTGTGATTTTAATATTATCAATATTTTAGTGTGTTTTGATAAATTATACGATTAATTTATCTTCATTAATAAAATCATGTATTGTTGTGTTTTAATATTATAATAATATTTGATAAGTGTCAAAATTAAATTAATAAAAGTAATTTATAATTTTATTATTATATGTGTAATATATGAATTACAAGAATAATAACATATACAAATTATAAAATGAGATAGAATGAATATATATGGTGGATGTATGTATTGATGTGGAGGAAAGAGAAAATAAATTATTTTATGAAATATCCTATGTTGTGGAGTGTATGTGATAAATGAAGATATTTAATCAGATTAATAATCTGATGTGACAAGAGATAAAAGTGATTTCAATTATCTCGGAGATGGTCTTAGAGATGGGAGGTATCCTTACATGTTTTTGGACATTCCTTTCTCATAAATTAATTTTTGGGGTTGAGATAGACTCAAGGTCTATTTAACATAGTATCATAGTCAGACCATCCCAATATATCTAATAGAATATTTTTTAATATTCTTTTTCATTAATTGTATTAATTATATATCTCCTATTTTAATCCTTTTGTAATTCGGATAATTAGTTATTTAGTTTGTATCAAAGTAAATATTCTTGTAACCTTATATATTGTAAATCATTCATCAATAAAATCAAGAAACATATTCATTTTATGGTATCAGTAGCCTATACTACAAATCCTATCCTAGCCGCCGATACACCCTCTCAGCCGCCACCTTTTTTCCACGTCGGCACCTAACCCACGTCGTAACCCTAGTAGCCGACCTCTCGCCCCCCTCTTTTGCCCATTACGAAACCCTAGTTTTTTCGATCATTCTCCCTCCATCTTCCTCCTAAATTTCCTCTTCCATGGTTGACAAAACCAAATTTCATCCGTCACTTGCCGTAAACAACATTAAAAACTTCATCCCTGTGACTCTTGAGACGGAAAGGGCCAATACTTCTCGTGGGCGGAGCTTTTTAAGATCCATTATCGTATTTACGAAGTTATCGTCCACATCAGCCCTCCCACTCTAAAGTCCACGTACCACCGGCTTCGACTTCTGTTGATGCACTCTGATCTCGTTTGGACGCAGTCGTCCTCCGGTGGATATACAACACAATATCTAATGATCTGTTACCACTCGAGCCAGCATTGCCAACGCCGCCCTCACCACCACCATCCGTCTCTCACACGATGGCAGGCCTCCCGATCCGGCGAACCGTAACTGCTGCCCAAAGGACTCCGCACGCTTACTTCCTCTCGTAACAACCACCGGAGCAGGTAGTCTGGCAAGGGTCATGACGAAAGAAATTCCGGCAACAGTAGCCAGAAGCGACCATGGCAGTGGTAGCCTCCGTCGTGGGCTGCCTACACGTTGTGGGCCGCATGCACCCCACCATTATGGGGCTCCCTTTTTGATCGTATACGACATCTTCGTGAACTCCACCTCAGAACTAACATGCCCAACTTGGCATACTTGGGACCACATCCACAACAGGCCTACACATCACAGGCCCCAGGCATCGACTTATGCACCGACTGACATTGAGGCAGCTATGAGCACAATGTCTCTCAACACTCCAGACGAAATTTTTTATATGGACACAGGCGCCACATATCCGATAACGACATCACAAAGTACTCTCTCGTCTTAATCCAATTTGAGTAATTTAAATCAGAATATTATTGTTAGTAGTGGACAAGGAATTCCCATCTGTGGTTATGCTCATTCCTCCATATCCCCACCACATCCACCACTAATCTTAAAAATATCATTCATGCCCCTAAACTCATTAAGAATCTAATTTCCGTGCGACGTTTCACAATTGACAGTTGAGTTTTCCTTAACTTTGATCCTTTTGGTTTTCATGTAAATGATTTTACGACAGAGAGACGAATAATAAGATGTGATAGCACCGAAGATATCTACCCTAATTCAAACGCCGTCAATAATCCAGCCTCAGTTTTCTCAACCTTTATTGCTTTTTCGTCTTCCTTATGACATTCTAGATTAGGACATATGAGAGACTTTGTTTTACGTTCCCTTAGGAAAAATAATTTTATGAATTACAACCGTATTTATAGGACTCCTATATGTGAATCTTGTATTTTTCGGAAACATGTCAAATTACCATTTTCTACATCCATAAATTGTACTTTAATGCCTTTTGATATCATACATAGTGATTTGTGGACATCCCCTATTTTGAGTCCGACTAACCATCGATATTATGTGTTGATTTTGGACGATTATTCTAATTTTCTATGGACATTTCCAATTGGTAATAAATCTCAGGTCTACTTCATTTTTTCTTCATTTAGTGCTTTCGTAAAAACACAATTTGAAAAGAGCATGAAATGTTTTCAATGTGACAATGGTAGAGAATTCGATAATAATCAATTCAAACAGTTTTGCTCCAAAAACAGTCTTACCTTTCGTTTTTTCTACCCTCACATATCCTCCCAAAATAGTAAAGTCTAACAAAAAATCTGAACCATAAACAACATAATTTGTGTCCTACTTGCCCACGCCTCAATTTTCCCTCAATTATTGCATTACGCAATCTCCATGACCACATATCTCCTCGACATAATTCCAAACAAGTCTCTAGTTCTATGGTCACCCACTCAAGTTCTGTTTCGTAGGAACCCCTCCTACCAACACTTGCATATTTTCATATGTCTCTGCTATCCACTTCATCCTACCACTCATAAACTCCAACCCCAGTGTTCTTCGTGTGTGTTTCTGGGTTACCCCATCAATTATCGTGGTTACTATTGCTATGACTTATCAAGCCATAAAATAATTATTTCATGCCATGTCCTACTTAATGAGTCTCAATTCCTTTTTGCCTCACTAAATTCGCCACATCGGCATTTCTACGACTTCCTGAATGATGGCATGAACCCCTTTCTAATTCATTATTTACATAATCTGACGTCCTAGTCCTCGACACCCGCACACCCCACGGTTAGTTCGACACGCCGCCATCCGGCTCGCCGACAGCCGCTTAGAATGTTCGCCTGCCTGCGTGATACCGTAGCCACCTCTCGGCCAACCGAGCCTCGGCCAGCCGAGCCTCGGCCAGCCGATCCTGCCACTCATGCCCTTCTTTATCTTCCCGGCAGTTCTGCAGCACCCCGTCCTCCCATACCGCATCCCTAGGCATACTCTTGGATAATGGAAACCCATGTCATGTATGAAATTTTCAAACCTTTCTATTTCACTTGTCCCTTCATCTGTCCCTCGTAATCCAAATGATGCCTTATTCGGCCCTAATTGAAAAGCCGCAATGATTGATAAATATAATACTCTTATTGATTGTTGACACTCAATTTTGTCCCTCTCTTCCTATTATTCGTTCAAAATTAAGCTATTTTTCAACACCGCAAAAAATAACTTTAATTTTTAATAAATGCATACATATTCATACATAAATAAAGAATTTAATATTCTCAAAATAATCACTATTATTATCTTTATCCACATTTTTTACTATCATGACATTTTTATCGCAATCACAGTTTCCATCCTAATATTTTTTATAAATGGCATCGCAGTTTATACTAAGCATTAAAACATTTTCCAAAATATGATTGTATTATTTATTTATCACATTAGTATTTTTATCCTTATAATTTATAGTTTTAAATAAATCATTTTTTTGCCACAATCCATTAATAAAATGAAACACTTAAAACTCTATCCGAACTATTAAAATTCAAGCCCAATACCCCAGCACAAAATCGTCCAGCCCACTTTCCATTACTACCCGAGCCCATCCCCTTCATTTTCAAAAAATAAAGAAAACCTAAAATCCTAAATCGCCCAAGACAAAAAAAAAACGCAGTAGCCCTACACCTCTCCCATCCTCTTCCATTTCTAGAAAAAACAACAAACCCCTTTCCCTCAAGGACAAAGCTTTGTCACTCCATTTTCGTGAATAGTCATCTCAATCAGGTGAATCTATCCCAACGTTCAATTTGAACGTTTTTCTTTCTTTGTGTTTTATGGTTTGACCCAATTCAAAAAATTCAAAATGTAAAAGTTCCGCCCAAACGAACCCTATGAAACCCTAAAAATTCATCCTATAAATGGAAGCATATGGAATGCATTTCAGACTACTTTTCAGCCGCCATTCTCGCGCTCAAAAACCCTAAAATACTTGCTTATCTTTTACTCATTGCTTTCACGAAAACGAGTTTAAAACTTCTCTTTCAGCTCGGCAAACTGATATTCGATTCAAAGAATACAGATTTTTAGGAACAAGTTCTCTTCCTTCTGTAAGTCGATTTGAACTCGAAAGACCCTTGTCTCAGTTCGCCGCACCCGAAGAAGGTAATCACCCTCATCTTTATTCACATTACTGTTTATTTTTTAGTAGAATGAAATATAGTCGTTCGCTCGTTTTAGGCATTTGTTCAGTCCTGCCTGCTAGTCTTTGTTTGATATAAATCAGTGTTCATCCTCCTATCTTATTTTAATTAGTAGAATACAATGTAGTCATTGAATGTTGTGTCATACATATACATGCTGGTTTGATTGTGTATGTCATTGCTATCTTTGTTAAACCAGCGAGTCTGTGGTCTGAGCGGAAACCGCGGATGTTGTTAAAAAATAAATTTATGTAAAATGTGTGACCATGGGAATAGCCTTACTGTACTCTGTATTTTAGGTTAGTGGTGCATCTCGTCTTGAAAGAAAGTTGTATAAGCTGGCCTCTGATTTCTATTCATGTTTGGTCTCAAAAAATTCTTATAAAAACCTATCATTCAAGCAGAAAGAAATACTTGTTCACTGGATGTTGGGCTTTAGCTTTTAAAAGTTGGACTTATACTACTTTTAGAAACGCCACTTTTTCTTCGGGTTAACAAATACTTATGTTTATTCATAAGTGTTGTACTTCATTTCGAAATAAGTGTACAATTAATCTGTCTTGAAATATTTCTGGCCCACGAATGGCATTTTTTCCCTTGCATGTCTTAGTCTCTCATATTTTGGGGTGTTAAGATACCATGAATCTGTATTTTTACAAAGTCCCATGGAATCAAATGGATTTTGAGAGTTATGGCATTACTGTTTATCGTCGTGCCGCAATCCTTTTAATTTTCCTAGATAAGAGCTTATTTTGGTTTATATAATGTACTGGGGTTTGAAAATCAATAAGTACATAAACATGTTAAATTATTTGTTTACTTTTAATCATGTTCCGATACTCATTCTTTTCTTTGTTTTACATGAAATGCATTGGGAGCATGTGAAGAGTCTCGGCATGAGACTCAATACGACTCCACGAAAATGAAGACCCGCATCCATGTCCTTTGCATGCCTCGGCTTCGAAACTCCTAAACCAAAAGGGGCCGGATGACAACGTCATCCGCTCCATTCGCTCTTTTATCATTATTCCTTAATGCCGCCCTTCATTTTATTTTCATGTTATAATATATGATTTCATATAAATATTGAAATGTGTAGCATAGGTAGAATAATACCAATAGATTAAAGGGAAGGGTATTTGATTAATTTTTATCTCTAAAAAACGCATTTCTAATAATGTCCTACAAGTGCATATTTTCATAAAATTTTAATTTTATACACAATATAATTTTCAAACAAACTATCTTTCATGCATTTTTAAAATAAACTTCATGCAAATTTATCAAATATATATCTTTCCAGTAATTATTTGCAACATCTTTTCTTTCAAAATCTGCATATTTTAAATATAATAATTAACCTAGGTTTGATCGGACAACTGCAAATTAGCGGATTCTAAAGGATGTCTAATCTCTTTCCTTTAGGATAATAAAGAACCCTTACTCGAAATCTTATAAAGTTTTGCAGACCATTAAATGGTGATCATGTATAGCATTTTAGGCTATTTAGAAGTGTCCTAATTCACTAGACTAATTAGGTGGCGACTCCTTAAAACAATTCAGGAATCACCCATATGTCGTACACCGTTTCTGACTCCGGTTGAAATGGGGTATTACATTGATAATAAGACGTGGGACCTAGTACCTCGTTCACCTGATGCTAACATTATTCATTCTATGTAGATTTTTAGATATAAAAATAAATCTGATGTTTTTTTTATAGGTACAAACTCATCTTATAAGTGATGACACGTCTCAACAGGTGGGAGTGGAATGTGATGAAACGTTCAGTCCGGTCGTAAAACCTACAACCATTCGGACCATCCTCTGCATTGCCATATCCAAGTCTTGGCCCATTCATCAGCTTGATGTCAAAATGTCTTCTTACATGTGGATCTTCATGAAAAAGGTATATATGCATCAGTCTATAGGTTTCAGGGATCCTATTCATCCAGATTATGTGTGTCTATTGCGAAAATTGCTCTACGGACTGAAACATGCTCCTCGAGCATGGTACCATCGGTTCATTGATTATGTCTCATCTATCGATTTTTCACACATCAAATTCGATCATTCCCTATTCATTTACAACAAGGGTCCAACCATAGCTTACCTTTTATTATTCTGGCAGCCTATTTCTATGTCAGAAGAAATACGTTGAAGAGATCATTGAATGTGTAGTCATGACGTCTTGCAAGCCATTACACACACCAGTGGACACAAATTTCAAGCTCAGCGCTGATTCCGGTCTTCCGTATTCAAACTCGACTCACTATCGTAGCCTGGTTGCGGCCCTGCAGTACCTCACATTCACGAGATCAAACATATCCTATGTCGTGCAATAAATCTATTTACACATGCACAATCCGATGAGAGCACACATGCATGCCCTCAAACGTATTTTACGATACATCCAGGACACACTTCACTTCGGCTTACATCTATATAGGTCCGCACTCAATGGTCTCACTGCTTATTCTGATGTTAACTGGGATGGATTCTCTGACACCCGACGCTCCACGTCTGGTTACTGTGTTTTCCCCGGAGATAACCTATTGTCTTGGTCTTCCAAAAGGCAACCTACACTATCCCGATCCAGTGCCGAAGCAGAGTTCAGAGGTGTAGCCAATGTCGTCTCTAAGTCTTGTTGGATCTGTAACCTTCTACTTGAGCTTCACTGCCCGATTCAAAAGGCAACACTGGTCTACTGCGACAATATTAGTGTGATATATCTTTCCGAAAATTCCGTCCAATATCAGCGCACCAAACACATTGAGATGGACATTCATTGTTTGCGAAAAAGTGGTCCGTGATCAAGTTCGTGTCCTTCATGTTCCTTTTAGATATCAGATTGTCTATGTTTTCACCAAGGACTTCCGCGCATATTGTTTGTCCATGAGCCTTTCTTCGACTGCGGGGGTGTAATCGAATATTTACCAAATATTCTTACATTAATTGTATATCTCTTATTTTAGGTAGAATTATATTTTCAATTGTAATTAAGTTGATTAGTTACCTAATTTAGATATTCTTGTGCTATTATATATATTGTATATTATTGATGAATAAAATGAAGGAAGATATTTTTTTTATAAATGACTAAATGTATGGACTATTCATGTGTTTGGTTGGTCCTACGTCTTCTTTAATAAATACAAAACAACTCATGTTTTTACTCTTTCTCTTAATAAATTAAACAAGTTAAATAAATTTAAAACTATTAATTTGAGATGTACAAAGTCCCCTAGCTTAGTGTGTACCTGACAGTGGCAAGTTGAAATTTTATCATTTCTAGCTTTAAAAATGTAACTTTCATTTAGTTAGCGAAAGAAATAAATAAAATATGGAAAAATTCTTAATCTTGTTAGTAGCTAGTAAAATATTTTATTAGAGAAAAGGATAAACCTAAAATAAATATAATGAAATGGTTAATATAGTCTAAATTTCTACAACATGACGTGTTAGCAATGACATCACCAAAGTCAGATATATTAAAACCCTAAGTTAATGAAAGATTTTTTATAATGCAGCGCCAAAATTCATACCCAGAATTCTTACTTTTATTAAGGATCCTTTTGTGAAAGCCAATTATTATATTATAATTATTTGGCTCGAGTAGGATATCAAATAAGCAAGTTGAACTATATTTAAATAGATTAAGTGTATGTTTGGATTAGCTTTTGGGTACCCAGAATTAATTCGGGATACCTCGTGAAAATCAGAAAATTGACATGTTTGCTGATCAAAATCAATTCTGGACAAAATTAATTTTGCCATTAATTTCAATTTGAATTTTACCCTTTCCTTTATTACCCTCTTTTAGTTTTCATCAACAATTATATCCACTTTCATTACTCTCTTTAAATATCTAGAAATAATTAATAAAAAAATTCAAATATATAACTTTCATTATCCTCTTTAAATATCGAGAAATAATTACTAAAAATATATTCAAATATACAACTTTCATTACCCTCTTTAAATATCTAGAAATAATTACTAAAAAAATTAAATATACTACGCATGTTCTGTTTTGAGTATGCTATTGTTAATTTTAGGACATTTTTCGTACTTAGGAATGAGAATAGTGCAACTCATTTGGATTATACTTCTCCTTTTTCTATTGTCTTCTTTCAAATACTCCGAATATTATTAATATTTTAAATGCGGCAAAATGTGCTCTACAATTTTAACTGAAAACCGATTTCAATGTACTTTTTAAAATAACTATTAAGTATAATTTTATTCCTTTTACTATAATGTATTATTAATATAAATGAAGTTAGTCCAAGAATTGTAAATGAAGCTAGTCCCGAGAAATGCAGCAAAATATGCTCTACAATTTTAACTGAAAACTGATTCCAAGATACTTTTTAAAATAACTATTAAGTATAATATTATTCCTTACATACAAAATTAGTATTGTAATAATATTTAAATGTTTTTTGCACTTTAAATTAGTATTGTAATAATATTCTACTAATATTTAAGTACTATATTGCACTTTAAATTCTATTATCTATTTGTAATTTTTATTTACATACTTCCATCTATTTATATGTGTATTTTTATTTATATGTATGTCCATTTTGGTAATTCTACATTCAAAAGCAATTTTGATCAAAACTATCCAAACATAAATCAATTATAAGAATCACTTTTACATTGTAGCATGCAAACATAAATCACTTATGCCAGAATCAATTCTATCCACCGCTAATCCAAACACACCCTAAGTGCTTGTTTGGATTGGCTTCTGGGTACCCACTTTCGTGAAAATGACAAAATTGACATGTTTGATTTGGCTTTTCAGAAGTGATTCTGGTCTCCAGAAGCACTTCTACCATTTATTTCAATTTGAATTTTACCATTTCTTTTATTACCCTCTTTAATTTTCATCAACAACTCTATCCAGCTTCATTATCCTCTTTAAATATCTAGAAATAATTACTAAAAAAATTTAAATATACAACTTTCATTACCCTCTTTAAATATCTAGAAATAATTATTAAAAAAAATTCAAATATACAACTTTCATTACCCTCTTTAAATACTAAAAATAATTACTAAAAAAATCAAATATACTACTCATGTTCTGTTTTAATTAAAAAAAATCAAATATACAACTAAAGTTGATATTTGTTCATGTGTAATTGCAAATTGGAACTTTAAACTCCTCAAACATCCTAACGTTGTCCGATTATACGAGGATTATCATTCTCCTTTTTCTATTGTCTTCTTTCAAATACTCCGAATATTACTACTATAATACATTATATTTTGAACAAACAAGAAATAAATATACCCAAATTGAAGTATCGATTTTTATTATTATTTTTGAAGAATTGCCTGAAGAGCGCCGCGGCTCCTTCGGCGTGAAAAATCATTGGAATATTAGTATTGTAATAATATTTAAATACTATTTGTACTTTAAATTAGTATTGTAATAATATTCTACTAATATTTAAGTACTATATTGCACTTTAAATTCTATTATTTATTTGTAATTTTTATTTACATACTTCTATTTATTAGTAATTTTTATTTATATGTATTGACTAAATGTCAATTTTGGTAATTCTACATTCAAAAGCAATTATCAAAACTATACAAACATCATTTATTGATAACAATCACTTTTACATTATTGCATCTAAACATAAATCAATTCTGCCAGAATCACTTCTGACAAAATCACTTCTGTCAGAAACACTTCTGTCCACCGTTAATCCAAATTGGCCCTAAGACCAGTGGAATCAGTGGCATACTGGCATCTATGTTCTGTTATTTTCAAATTTTCACTTTTCTTATTTTCATCGTGTGATTGGAGCATGTGGTTTTTTCTTTTTCTTTTCCCCCGAGAGAGATATTAGCATGTGTTATGGACTTATAGTATCCATCTTAGATTTGTGAGTTCACACTTTTTAGACTTTGGAGTAGTAGGTCAGTGCAGGGCCACCCATTTTTTCCGAAGGAACTAGTATTATATTATACAAATTTGTGGGGGCTTTTTGATAATTATTAATATATTAGTAATAGAAAAAAAATTATTGGGGTCTATAGCCCCGGTGGGGTGAGAGAGGCTTCGTCCCCGTAGGTTAGTATTATTTTATTTTGTTAGTTCTCAAAACTGTCAGCATATTAAACTATCGATATTTTTTCGTTAAAAACAGATTTTGCAAACTACTAATTTACTAAATAGCTATAGTAACTAAGGTCCTCGGACAGCACCATTGAAACAAACCCGAAGCACTGATAGCCAGATTACAACAATACAACTTCAACATCCAAACTAATGAATTACAATGGAAAATACTGAAATAACAAGTAACTAAGGATAGAGATAAGAATGATGATGAAAAGCTTACTCTGAGAAAGGGGATGAGAGAAAAAGACAGTTTCTTCATAATATTCATAACTTCCAAAACCGAAGACGAGGGCCGTCTTTGGATCCGTGTGAAGTGTGTTACCGCACAGGGCCCCGAAAAACGAAAAATGTTAGGGCCATTTTTTTTATTAAGTAATATTAGCTAGAATTTACTGTAAAAGCTCATAATTCGCAAATCTTAGCCCAATTAAGGATAAACTTTTACGAATTATAACAGGGCTCCAAAATATTTGAGACGGCCGAAGACTTAACCCTTTTATCCCTTGTCACGTGCTTCAGTACTCAACCTGGATCCCAGGCAAATATATTGTTGGGCTGTCTGATTCTTTGGCCTCTTTGTGGTTTAGCCCTAGGCCCAATAGCTTGGCCGGCCTCTTTCCAGATACTGGTCCATAAGTATTATCTGGGCTATCCATGTTCATAACAACCATCACCAATTATTTTTTGAACAGTGGGACTTATTTGTCACTTAACTGAAAATATAAACCTAATTTGTTAATCTTCTCCTAATTCTCCATCAAAACTCCTTTCCCCCTATCATCTTCTCATTGTATCTTTTTGTCTATACGAAGAACAATCCATAAAAGAATCCAATGCAAAGATAAGTTATTGACAATCCCTAACAATAAGTTTTATGGCGTTGACATTAATGTTAGTGAACCCGCAAAGGTAGCCAAGTTGGTGGAGTAGGAGAGCGCGAGACGGAAATGTTCGATTCCCCCTGCTAACACCTTCTTGATTGAGTCTGTCACATGACTTGCCAAGTGTGGTTTACCTAGCTGACGTGGTTTGAAGGCTATTGCGTCAGTCCGAGGGTTTACCCAGTGCGCACTTGACGCAAACACACACACTAAACATGATATCTGTGCGACTGACACTAAGGTATAAAAGGCTCCCTATCATAGATCGGTATAATATTGGTCAACATCTTGTCTAACATTATCTTTACAAACCTGCTGCGTAGAGCCCATTGGCGTCTTCATGTGTTTAGCGTTTTCCAGAACAAACTTCCTAACAAGATTCTTGGCATACTTGCTCTGGGATACAAAAATCTCTTCTTTAACCTGTTTAATCTGCAAGCCTAAGAAAAATGTTAGTTCTCCAATCATGCTCATTTCAAATGTTGTCGACATAACTTCAAGATGGATTATTTAGTCGAGCCAAAGACAATTGTTGACACCCAATTTTGACCCTCCCGTCCAATCATTAGCTATAAAATTAGACTAATTTTGTAAAATAATTTTTTATGATTTTTTATAATAAAATGCAGCGATAAAACGTAAATACAGACATAAATAAACAATAATGGCATCGCGTCTTACGTAGAGTATTAAGCACTTAGAGTCCCGCGCCCGCATTAATTGATCTCAAGCCCTGTCATTAATAATAAATACATAAAATAAATAATTTAGCAATGACGTCGTGTCAAGTAGCATAGCCGCATTTATTAATACGCAAATCAATTTCATAACTTATTTTAAATAATAATGCACAATAAATAAGATTAAATAAATAGCGCCACTTTCTAAAATATTAAGCACTAATTAAATAACACGTCCGCATTTATCATAACAATTAGATCAATAAAGCACCTAAATAAATTTAAGCACAATTTATTAAATTAATTTATCACTAATTAAATAATTTACCCCTAATTAAATACCTAAACTAATCATCAAATTTCAATTACTCCACCTCAACTCGCGAGGCCCAAATTCGCCTCTACCCTTATTTCCCCTTATCATCCGCAAGCCCACACGCCCAGTCCTCATTTTACCTCTCTAACCCATCGAGCAAAGAAATTTCACAAAATATAACCCAAAGCTCACCAATTCATTTTTTTGTTCCCACACTTTATAGCCTAGCAACCCTTTGCCTGCCTTTCCCCTTCAACACTCTTAGAAAAGAAAGCCCGCAAACCTAAACCCTAAAACCTTCGCTGCCGCCTCGATTTCTCACGAGAATCTGGTTTCCTTTATCCACGCACTCACCACTTTTCCTTACCATATCCATCACCCAAATCCTTCAAATCGCACTTATCGAATCACTTCGAGATCAAGAACAAATCACACAAAATATCCTTCAAATCCCTCAATCTTTTCCTTACCTTACCTGTTCAAGCCGCACGAATCAAGCACATAATCAGCCCTAAGGTTTACCTAATAAGGAACCCAAACCATGGCTATACAAGCACATGCAATAGGCATTTATAGGGAGAGGACAATACAGGGAGAGCAGGAGACCCATATCATCGATCGTCCAGAGCTCAGGGAGGGAGAGCAGGAGATCCATATCATCGATCGTCCAGAGCCCAGGGAGATAACACTCGAAGAGCACAGAGAGGAGAACAATACGACAGAGCACAGCAGAGAATCAGAAGGGGAGCAAACACCTGCACCACTAGCCTAGCGCGACAGAAGTTCGAACCCTTCTCTTTAATTCCAAAGAAAGAAACCGATAAGCAAACCTCGCTTTTCGCATCTTAAACCCAAAACCCGCCGAGTGGACCGACGACTTGATACGCCTCTGGTCGTCTGTCCGAGAAGCGTAAACCCGTTCTCTTTCAAATTTCTCATTTACGCCTTACAACCTGCTCGAATGATGTTCTGTCATGTTGAATACCATTTGTGTATGATGAAGTGCATTGGTTTGTGTGAACCCGCTTATTCGTAATTAATCGCCATCGTGTTCGTGAGTTATGGGTGTCAATGTGTTTAGTTCAATACCAATATCGCGGTGAAATACGCCTCGCGCATCACTGAGTGTGTTAAATCAATATTTACAGCTGCTTGTGCTTAGCGAATCACTGAATTTGTTCAAATTAATGTTAACTGTTATTGATGTTCCTGTTTGAGATGACGTATATGGAGCCCCCCTGAACTTTATATGAGTTCATCTTAGGTCTGCTAACTGTTAAGTTTTAAACCAAGTAGCCATGCATCCCTATTGAAGTTTTTGTCTTGCATATGTGCATCATGTCCCTTACTTTGAATCACATGTATAGATTAGTCTTGTGCTGGCTCAAATTTGATATGCTCACTTGTTGAAATCAGGGCTGAATGCATTAATGTGTATTTTGGCTAGGAAGTGATTTGCATCATATCCTTTAGTTGAAAGAGGTAGACAGAAATCAATGCTTATTTGGCTTCTGTTAAAATGAACCAGTAGTCATGTATAGCCTAATGTCTAAAAAGACTTCAGTGTCTAAAAAGATAATATCTTGGTGCTTGCTCCTAATCTTGTAATGGATGAGAATCCTTCTCGAAAAAATCAAGAAATAAATCGGCATAAAAGTGGCCCATTTTGGGCCAACCATCGCTACATCTGACTAGTGTATGCACAGCATATTTGAGCATTTACTGCAGCAGATCTGCAGGTATACTATACGTATCTCGAGTGTATACTTGACTGTTTTGTTTATGTCTATCCCCTGCCCACTGCTTACCTCTGACTAAGGTATGTCCAGCATAGTTGAGCACTCATCAGAGCGGTATGTAGGTATACTATATGTGTTTTGGTGTAATCGATCGTTTCCTCGGCAATCACCATCTATTTACTTGATAAAATGACTTCAAGAACAGGGAATCACTCCCTATTGCATACTTGCCTATCACTTGAAATAAAAATGCTTGTCTTTCTGCCTTTCAATCCTATGTGTGTGTCTGGATACGTATAATGGTCGAAAATCGTGCGCTTGCATATACCGCATTTCTCGATGCACATCCGAATAACTTCTCTGTTAAAATCGCGACCACATCATTTATTGGCCAAAACAAAGGCATATGTATCTTTTCTTTAAATCGTTTGTTAATTTGCAAATCGTTGCTAACGTGGCGCCATATCTCCCTATATCTAAAGATTATATGAGCATTTTATCTACCAGATCGATTATTATTCGGGCTCATACTAATCCTTATCTTCTCTTACTTTTGCATGAAACGACGGAGCAAAATAAAGAGTCTCACTACGAGACTCATCGCAGTTTATTTCAAATGGCGACCCGCATCCGCTCGCATTCCCGCCTGTAAACTCCTAGAAAACAAATAGACGTCACATCCGTCATAAAGAGCATTCTTAAATCCCATCCTCTCTTTACTTGCTATTCATTTATTTGTTTATTGTAATTTAATTACTCTATTTCGTAATATTTAGGATATTTAGAACAATTAAGTTTCGTATATATAAGGTGGAAAGTAATTCATAATTAGAAACGCACTTCTACTTTATTTGTCTTTTAGGACTATTAGGCATGTCCAAATTCTGCAAAAATAATTTAAATGATTTAACTCGCATCATAAAACCAACATTTTGTTTATTAAAATTCATAACAGATTTCTTCATAAACCCTCAGGAATCGTCTTTAAGCACCTCTTATATAATATTGTACGCAGGTTAAGCGAGATTAATTTAGCTAGCATTGTATATAACTAGTCCGTAAATAACCTTTGCATGAACACGTAATTAGTCATTGTAGCACCTCCTAACATTCTTTTGTACTTTAGCATATTAACACTATTTTCAGCACTTTAGCATTTAGCTTTTTTAAGCGCCTCTTAGCACCTGTAGCGCCCTTCTAGCATTTAATACCTTTTAGCAACCTTCAATATTTTAAGCACTTTTAAACATTTAGCATTTGGCTCTTTTATTTATTTATAACACCTTTTGCCCTTTTTATACTTAAAACACCTTTTAAACATTTTAAGCACCCTTTTAAGCTTTTAAACATTTTTGAATATTTTAGCATTTTATTAAGCAGGAGGAGCTTTTATTTTTTTTAAACATAATAATTACCCTAGGTTTGACAGGACAACCGCAAGTTAGCGGATCTTAGAGGGTGCCTAACCCCTTCCCTCTAGATTAATAAAGAACCCTTACCCAGAATCTCACTAAGTTTAGCAGACCATTAAATGGAGTTAATGTTTACTTTAAACTAGTTAACATTTAGGTGTCCTAATTCACCCGGATTAATTAGGTGGCGACTCCGCGAACCCTTTAGCACCTTTTTTTTTAAAACTTTAGCACTTTTTAGCACTTTTAATATTTTAAGCATTTTTTAGCATTTTATCGTCTAACACTTTTATTTGAGCAGGAGCCATTTTTATTTAAAAAATGTCGCGGTCGAAAACGGGCGTGACAGAAATGACGACTCTGCTGGGGATTTAAGGTTCTTAACCATAACAGACCTAGGGTTATTATTTGGCATTATTTTTTGCATTTAATTTTGTGTGCTATATTTTGTTTATTTTAATTGCTACCGCATCGCTTTCCTAAACCGCATTCCGCTCATATTTCTTCCACTCTGGAAAATTCACACAATCACACACTCACGCGCTGGTGTGCCTCGCGCACCCGCAAATTTCTTCAAATACCCAAAATTTAGGAGAGTTGGCGCTTGCGGAGTTAGATCGGTTCGCCCGATCACCACGTAGCCTTCTCACTCGAGTTGTCCGCCGGGAACTCGCCTAGAAAAGCCAAATCTTAGAAACTTAAGATAGAGCTATACCACCCTTTATTTTAGGGCATGCATGCATTTACCTTAGGTGGGTCAATCCTTGACATTGACACCACAATTAGGAAGACACCAAACTTGTCGACGGGTTTCTCAACCCAACGATCAACCAGCATATTATGTGTAGCGTGACAATGACAGACAAATCCAAGCTTAATCATGACATGTCGAAATTGGAAAAAGTGCACCGTCATTTGGTCGTCATTTCCAACAAAAGCATTACAGTTGGACGGCTTGGACAAATCCATCATGACCTCGCATATGTGACGCCAGCCTACCGCATAAAGGGTCCCCACGCATGTTAGGACTCGCTTGCAATGGCAATTTACGTGCAATATGTACTTGCTAAATGTTTTACACTTCGCAAAATCACGCGCTTTACACTAACACGCTTTACTACATGTTGTCTAAAGGATTTACCATCTCCCAAAGGTCGATTTGTATTTGACTAAGCAATGACAGCATCGATATCCCACAAGATCAAAGGCACGGCCCAAATCATAATCGATCCGCGGCATTTGAGCGAACGAGTCGAACTCGCTCGTTCCTCAGAAAGCAGGGTCTCGTAAAAGAAAAGCAAGATAGATCCGACGAGCACTCGCCCAGCTACTACAAAGAATGGCAACCCTACGGCCGAAATCAAGGCCCGAAACATCACTAAATACAAGCAACTTTATCGAGACCCACTTTGTGTCAAACGCCTGCATATTCAAAATCGGGACAAGGTAGGAAACTGCATGAGGTTGCGTGTCCAAGCGTGCCGTACACGCAGATGTCAAGGAACAAGGCGAAGTCAAATATGAATCGACCCCCAAAACTCACAACTTTTCTTCGAGCGCAGTCTTTTCATATTAACAAGCAGAGAGTGCAATAGCCAAGTAGAAAATACGCAAAAGTTTCTTCATGCAGCAAAAAGCAAGGCAGAGGATGACAACAATCCAAAGTCCGCAAAGCAAAGCAGCAGCAGCAGAAAGGGCATCAACAATCGCATCAAAGTTCGTAGTTCCGCAACAAAACCTAGCGCATCAATCCCTGCATAAAGTCAAATTGGCAACCCACGATCGCACACAAAGAAAGCGCATCATGGCAATTCGTCGACAGCTTAGCATGTCCGTGCAAGACAACATCTCGATTCATCAGCGTATCGTGACGGCATCTCTACCCATAAAATTGCACTTCATATATATTTATCATTTTGTTTAAACAGTATACACTAACGCTTTTCGCTTAGCTTGCGGAGCATTTATTCTGGTGAGCAGAAGAACACGCCCGTGCAACGACGTTATCGACAAAGAAGTCTACGCATGACGCCAAGAAGAACACGCCCGCATAACGACGTTATCGCGACAAAGCAAGTCTACGCAATGACGCCAACAAGAACACGCCCAGTAACGACGTTATCAAAGACAAAGAAGTCCGAAAACGACGCCATCAGCAACACATCCAGACAACGACGTGATCAGCATTATGTCCACGCAACGACGCCAAAGAAGAACATCGCCCAGTAACGACGTTATCAGCACAACAAGTCCAAAAATGACACCATCATCGGCATATCACATCTACACAGGGACGATTTTCTCTGTTCTCAAAATTGTCTTTTTTCTCATTCATGCTTTATTATTCTGTCTTAGCAGTTATGCACTAACCCTTTCTTGAGCTTTAGTCTACAGGAGCAAGAAGAACACGCCCGCATAACGACGTTATCGCGACAACAAGTCTACGCAATGACGCCAGCAGCAACACGTCCAGGCAACGACGTTATCAGCACAGCAAGTCTACGCAACGACGCCGAAAGAACATCGCCCAGTAATGACGTTATCAAGACAAAGAAGTTCACGAATGACGCCAAGAAGAACATCGCCCAGTAACGACGTTATCGACAAAGAAGTCCACGCAACGACGCCAAAGAAGAATACGCCTACGCAACGACGCCAAAGAAGAACGCGGCCCAAGCAGCCGACGCTTATCGACAACAAGCCCAAAACGACGCCATCATCGCATATCACATCCACTCTGCAGTGACATTGCAGCAAGGACAACGATCCGCATTCACGACGCAACACGCCCGCGTGCGGCGAAATCACGCGATTTGCAGATCGCATCAACACAAGCAGCATCACATTTTTGCAGATAACCTTTTCTACTCACGCGGCATTACTTTTAAAAATCACGCATCATCATTTTGCCTTAAGAAGCTATGCACTAACCGCTTGTTTGAAGTCTTAGCATGCAGGAGCGCGAGCACAACGTGGATTTTCTTACAAATAACCGGCAATTTGTTGGGGCCAACCTTCCCAATGAATGGCGTAGCGACCTCGCCGTCCCACTCGCCCACATCACCATGTAACCCAAAGACCATAAGCCATAGCGACACCCTGTGTTCAAGCCCGCTTATTTTATTTTATTCTTTACATTACGCCCAAAGGTCGCCATAACTCGACACCGAAAGCTGGTCCGCGTTAGCCCGCCTTGGTGTTTTGACCATGGTAGCCCAGTGTCGTCATAACTCGACACTGGGACAGCTTTGAGTCCGCGTTAGCCCGCCCTGGTATTTGACCCTGGCAGCCCAGTGTCGCCATAGCTCGACACTGGGACAGATTTTTGATTTCCGCGTCAGCCTTGCCTAATTACCCAACATTCTAATTCTGAAGATCGAGACAAAATTGGCTATGAGTCAACGTCTTTGTCCGAAGATTCTTTCATCATCTCCATACAAAGAGGGACAGCTGTTGACACCCAATTTTGACCCTCCCGTCCAGTCATTAGCTATAAAATTAGACTAATTTTGTAAAATAATTTTTTATGATTTTTGTTAAATAAAATGCAGCGATAAAACGTAAATACAGGCATAAATAAACAATAATGACATCGCGTCTTACGTAGAGTATTAAGCACTTAGAGTCCCGCGCCCACATTAATTGATCTCAAGCCCTGTCATTAATAATAAATACATAAAATAAATAATTTAGCAATGACGTCGTGTCAAGTAGCATAGCCGCATTTATTAGTACGCAAATCAATTTCATAACTTATTTTAAATAATAATGCACAATAAATAAGATTAAATAAATAGCGCCACTTTCTAAAATATTAAGCACTAATTAAATAGCACGCCCGCATTTATCATAACAATTAGATCAATAAAACACCTAAATAAATTTAAGCACAATTTATTAAATTAATTTATCACTAATTAAATAATTTACCCCTAATTAAATACCTAAACTAATCGCCATTTCAATTACTCCAAATTTAACCCATGAGGCCCAAATTACTCTACCCTTATTTCCCCTTATCATCCGCAAGCCCACACGCCCAGTCCTCATTTTACCTCTCTAACCCATCGACCAGCAGCCCACAAAATATAACCCAAAGCCCTCAGCCCAATTCATTTTTTTTGTTCCCCACAGCCTTATAGGCCTAGCAACCCTTTGCCTCGTCTTCCCCCTTCAACAACCCTTAGAAAAGAAAGCCCTGCGAAACCTAAACCCTAAAACCTTCGCTGTCACGCCGGATTTCTCGCCGGAGAATCCGGGGTTTCCTTTATCCACGCACCCCAGCCAGCTTTTCCTTACCATATCCATCACCCAAATCCTTCAAATCGTACCTTATCGAATCACTTCGAGATCAGCAACAAATCACACAAAATATCCTTCAAATCCCTCAATCTTTTCCTTACCTTACCTGTTCAAGCCGCACGAATCAAGCACATAATCAGCCCTAAGGTTTACCTAATAAGGAACCCAAACCATGGCTATACAAGCACATGCAATAGGCATTTATAGGGAGAGGACAATACAGGGGGAGAGCAGGAGACCCATATCATCGATCGTCCAGAGCTCAGGGGGAGAGCAGGAGATCCATATCATCGATCGTCCAGAGCCCAGGGAGATAGCACTCGAAGAGCACAGAGAGGAGCACAATACGACAGAGCACAGCAGAGCATCAGAAGGGGGGATCATCCACCCAGACCACTAGCCTAGCGCGAATAGGAAGTTCGAACCCTTCTCTTTTAATTCCAGCAAAGAAACCGACAAGCAAACCTTGCCCTTTTCGCATCTTAAACCCAAAACCCGTCGAGTGGACCGACGACTTGATACGCTGCCTCGGGTCGCTGTCCGGAGAAGGTAAACCCGTTCTCTTTCAAATTTCTCATTTACGCCTTACAACCTGTTCGAATGATGTGTTCTGTTGTCTATGTTGAATACCATTTGTGTATGATGTGAAGTGCATTGGTTTGTGTTGAACCTGTTTATTCAGAATTAATCGCTACTGGTGTTCGTAGTTATGGGTGTCAATGTGTTTAGTTCAATACCAATATCAGTGTGTGAAATATGCCTCTCTGTGCGATCAGTTGAGTGTGTTAAATCAATATTTACAACGCCAGGCTTAGCGAATCACCGAATTTGTTCAAATTAATGTTAATCATATTGATGTTCCTGTTTGAGATGACGTATATGGAGCCCCCCTGAACTTTATATGAGTTCATCTTAGGTCTGCTAACTGTTAAGTTTTAAACCAAGTAGCCATGCATCCCTATTGAAGTTTTTGTCTTGCATATGTGCATCATGTCCCTTACTTTGAATCACATGTATAGATTAGTCTTGTGCTGGCTCAAATTTGATATGCTCACTTGTTGAAATCAGGGTTGAATGCATTAATGTGTATTTTGGCTAGGAAGTGATTTGCATCATATCCTTTAGTTGAAAGAGGTCGACAGAAATCAATGCTTATTCGCTTCATTAAAATGAACCAAGAGTCACAGATAGCCTAATGTCTAAAAAGACTTGGTCTAAAAGATAATATCTCGTGCTTGCTCCTAATCTTGTAATGGATGAGAATCCCTTCTCTGAAAAAATCAGAAAATAAATCAGCATAAAGTGGCCCATTTTGGGCCAACCATCGCTTACATCGACTAGTGTATGACAAAGATATTTGAGCATTTCTCGCAGCAGATCTGCAGTATACTATACGATTTCGAGTGTATACTTGATCGCTTTGTTTATGTCTATCCTCGCCCACCGCTTACTCTCGACTAAGGTATGTCCAAAGATATTTGAGCACTCATCAGAGCGGTATGTAGGTATACTATATGTGTTTTGGTGTAATTGATCGCTTTCCTGCAATCACCATCTATTTACTTGATAAAATGACTTCAAGAACAGAATCACTCCTATTGCATACTTGCCTATCACTTGAAATAAAAATGCTTGTCTTTCCGCTTTCAATCCTATGCAGGTGTCCGATACGATAATGGTCGAAAATCAGTGCGCTTTGCATATACCGCATTTCGATGATATCCAATAACTTCTCTGTTAAAGCTGACCACATCATTTATTGGCCAAAACAGATATGTATCTTTTGTCAAATCGTTTGTTAATTTGCCGAAATCAGTTTGCTAATGTGGCAGTCATATCTCCATATATCTAAAGATTATATGAGCATTTTATCTACCTGTATCGATTATTATTTGGGCTCATACTAATCCTTATCTTCTCTTACTTTTGCATGAAACGACGAGCAAAAATAAAGAGTCTCACGGCGAGACTCATCGCAGTTTATTTCAAATGGCGACCGCATCCGCTTCGCATTCCCGCTTCGTAAACTCCTAGAAAAGCAAATAGACGTCGTCATCCGTCGTAAAGAGCATTCTTAAATCCCATCCTCTCTCTTTACTTGCTATTCATTTATTTGTTTATTGTAATTTAATTACTCTATTTCTGTAATATTTAGGATATTTAGAACAATTAAGTTTCAGACATATAAGGTGGAAAGTAATTCATAATTAGAAACGCACTTCTACTTTATTTGTCTTTTAGGACTATTAGGCATGTCCAAATTCTGCAAAAATAATTTAAATGATTTAACTCGCATCATAAAACCAACATTTTGTTTATTAAAATCCATAACAGATTTCTTCCTAAACCCTCAGGAATCGTCTTTAAGCACCTCTTATATAATATTGTACGCATGTTAAGCGAGATTAATTTAGCTAGCAGTGTATATAACTAGTCCGTAAATAACCTTTGCATGAACACGTAATTAGTCATTGTAGCACCTCCTAGCATTCTTTTGTACTTTAGCATATTAACACTATTTTCAGCACTTTAGCATTTAGCATTTTTAAGCGCCTCTTAGCACCTGTAGCGCCCTTCTAGCATTTAATACCTTTTAGCAACCTTCAATATTTTAAGCACTTTTAAACATTTAGCATTTGGCTCTTTTATTTATTTATAACACCTTTTGCCCTTTTTATACTTAAAACACCTTTTAAACATTTTAAGCACCCTTTTAAGCTTTTAAACATTTTTGAATATTTTAGCATTTTATTAAGCAGGAGGAGCTTTATTTTTTTTAAACATAATAATTACCCTAGGTTTGGCAGGACAACCGCAAGTTAGCGGATCTTAGAGGGTGCCTAACCCCTTCCCTCTAGATTAATAAAGAACCCTTACCCAGAATCTCACTAAGTTTAGCAGACCATTAAATGGAGTTAATGTTTACTTTAAACTAGTTAACATTTAGGTGTCCTAATTCACCCGGATTAATTAGGTGGCGACTCCGCGAACCCTTTAGCACCTTTTTTTTTAAAACTTTAGCACTTTTTAGCACTTTTAATATTTTAAGCATTTTTTAGCATTTTATCGTCTAACACTTTTTCTAAGCAGGAGCCATTTTTATTTAAAAAATGTCGCGGTCGAAAAAGGGCGCGACAACAATGTCATCAACATAGATTTGAGCTATTATTACATCTACTCCATATCTCTTTATGAATAAAGTTCTGTCAACTTCTCCACGGATAAAATCAAAATCAATAAGAAAGTTAGTCAAGCGACCATACCATGCACGTGGTGCCTGTTTTAACCCATACAAAGCTTTCTTGAGCTTGTATACATGTTGTGGATGGTGAGGATCTTCGAATCCTTTTGGTTGTTCAACGTATACTTCCTTGTCCAAGTATCTATTGAGAAAGGCACCTTTAACGTTCATTTGGTTCAAGGTAATTTTTAGATAACAAGCAATAGCAAGAAGTAATCTTATTGATTCAAGTCTAGCCACAGGCGCAAAGGTTTCGTCATAGTCGATACCTTCAACTTGTGTATATCCTTGAGCAACAAGTCGAGCTTTGTTCCTCACAATCTGCCCTAACTCATCTGATTTGTTTTTGAATATCCACTTAGTCCCAATAACATTAGTGTTATTGGGTCGTGGTACCAAATCTCAAACCTCATTTCGGGTAAACTGCTCCAGCTCATCTTGCATAGCTTGTATCCAAAAATTATCTTGCAATGCTTACCCAATATTCTTAGGTTCCAATGTAGATGTAAAACAAGAAAGACTAACCTGTTGGTATATGGTGGACATGCACACATACCTTACCATCTCTCGATAATTGACTGGTTCTTTCTCCCTCGTTCGCCTCTGCTAAAAAACTCCCCTTATCACTAGGTCGGGTGGATGGTTCCTCTTAATCCTCGATGGAGGGTCTCTTCTTACTTGATCATTCAGCTCAGTAGCAGACTCATCCTCGATGTCTTCCTCGGTGTTCTCTTCTTGAGGTTCAGATGTGACTTCTGGTGTTGGGTCAACATCTGATGCTTCAGTGATTTGCTCCTCTTCTACTGCAACCACAATGTTGTTTTCTGAGGATCTTCCAGATATGTCCAGCAGATCATCAAAAATCACATTGACAGACTCCTGAATGGTCTTTGTCTGAAGGTTGTATATCCGGTAAGTATGACTATTCTGAGAGTAGCCGACAAATATCCCTTTGTCGCTCTTGGAGTCGAACTTGGTCAGTTTATCCATGTCATTAAAAATATAACACACACACCCAAAGACATGAAAATACCTCACTGTAGGTTTCTTTCCATTTAACAGTTCATAGGGCGTCATTTTGGTCCCTGGCCGAAGGTAGACTCTATTACTTATGTGACATGATGTGTTCAATGCTTCAGCCCAAAACCTCTGATAATTTCTTAGAACTCAACATTACTCTTGCCATTTCCTGTAAAGTTCTGTTCTTTCTCTCGGCAACCCCATTTTGTTGAGGTGTTTTTGGTGCCGGAAATTCATGAAATATGCCTTTCTTTTCACAAAATTTTGTAAAGGTCTGATTTTCAAATTCCTTTCTATGATCAGATCTTATTCTGAAAATTGAAGAACAAAACAAATTCCTATTCTAGAGTAAAGAGTTTTAAACATCTCAAAGGTTTGTGATTTTTTCTTTAAAAAATATATCCAAGTAAATATGGAAAAATCATCAACTATCACATAAGAGTATCTCATTCCTCCTAGGCTATCTACCTAAATTGAACCCATAAGATCTATATGCAATAATTGGAAACAATGAGATGTACCTGAATGTTGTCCGTCATGTTGGACAACATTGTGAGAGACTCGGGTCTGCTTTTCCTTCAAATAATCCTCACACAGTGTCACGACCCGAACCGACGGGCCGCGACCCGACGCCCTAATTAGACGCCATTACACTAACCTGTCACATAATCAACTGACACTTAAGGGTAATAGAAAATTCAGCAGCATAACGCTGGATCTATAACATAAGCCTAAAGTAGGCGAGCCGACAAGACTGCCTTACACAACTAACCAGCATGTCACAACAGGCTAGCCGACTAGGCTGCCACCAAATAACATCACCTAAATACGAAAACAATCAAAATAGGCAAGCCGGCAAGGCTGCCAGAATATACGGGAATCTCCCCAAATCAGAGTACAACCACACACATATATATATATAAAAAAGATTCACATCTCTACATACATGCAACCCACAACTGTCTACAGACCTCTAAGAATTCGACGATGACATATAACGGGACAGGACCCCGTCGGGCCCGTAAATATACATAAGACAAAATAATAGGGCTATGTACCAAAATGCCGAGCTCTGAATCAAAGGAGCTCTCCCAAATAGATGAGCAGGAACCTAGACCGGAGGACCCCCAAACTGAATACCTATATCTGCGGGCATGAACACAACCCCCGAATGAGGTCAGTACAACAGGTACCAAGTATGTAAACAAGAAGTACGGTAAATCAGATCATAACTGTACAAAGGAATTACAGGGCAAGTATGAAAATCAAATACCAGATCATACCGTGTCATATAAAATAAAAGCCAACTGTACTTTTTTCAAAGAGAGTTATTTTTAAAACCATGTATGTCTAGTCATGTAATCCTATACTCTATATACATCTCATGAGAATCTATCCCGCATCGTGAATACAAGTTCACGGACAATACACATCTCATGGACTTTCAATAAAATCTTTAAAACAAACTTCCATTTTAGAAATATCAAGACAATACCATGCCTCCTTTTTAGAAATACTATTTTCACAATAAGAGTTATCTCATAATCACGGACGTTCTCACATGATTTCCATAAACGCATATAAGTCATAATCATGGACATACTCACATGATTTCCGTATAATATATAAGTTATGATCATGAACATTCTCACATGATTTCCGTATAATATATAAGTCATAATCATGGACATTCTCACATGATTTCCGTATAATATATGAAAGTCATAATCATGGACATTCTCACATAATTCCCGTATAATATATAAGTCATAATCATGGACATTCTCACATGATTTCCGTATAATATATAAGTCATAATCATGGACATTCTCACATGATTTTCGTATAATATATAAGTCATAATCATGGACATTTTCACATGATTTCCGTATAATATATGAAAGTCATAATCATGGACATTCCCACATGATTTCCGTATAATATATAAGTCATAATCATGGACATTCTCACATGATTTCCGTATAATATATAAGTCATAATCATGGACATTCTCACATGATTTCCGTATAATATATGAAAGTCATAATCATGGACATTCTCACATGATTTCCGTATAATATATAAGTCATAATCATGGACATTCCCACATGATTTCCGTATAATATATAAGTCATAATCATGGACATTCTCACATGATTTTCGTATAATATATAAGTCATAATCATAGACATTCTCACATGATTTCCGTATAATATATAAGTCATAATCATGGACATTCTCACATGATTCCCTTATAATCCCTGCATGTGCATTTAACGTGTCCCTACCACCATGGAACTCGGTGTAAAATGCAACCATATGACATTTTAAATCATCTTCTGACTTCCCATAAAGCCATTATAACAAACTTTTATTTTAGAAAACTAAGACACTACCACATCTTCTTTTTACACAAACCGAGACACTATCACCTCTTTCCTTTTAATAAAACCAAGACACTATCATGTGATGTAACATTAGGGAGTTGGACTCCAAAAGTATTAAGTACATCTATACCTTTTTAAAAAAAGAATCATTTCATATAATAAACCTCAAGGTACTAACACCCGTAGTATCAAGACACTTCTACTTTCAAAATCAAATAACCTATACCTTGAAAGTCATTTTCCACTTATAAAATAAATCAACTTATACTTTTAAAATCAAGTAACATATACTCTTAAAACCAAGTAACATACACTTTTTAAATTTAACTCGATGCTTTAAAATCAAGTAATTTCTACTCTTTAAATCAAGTCACTTACATCTTTTGAAACCAAATCATTTATATTTCATATAACTCAAGTCGCTTACTTTCAAAATCAAATCATATATTCTTTCAAAATAAATCAAGTCTCATGACTTTCAAAACCAAGACAAGTATACTTCAATAAGCAAGGCTAGTATACTTCAAGAATAATCATGCCAATAGAAGGAAGTTAGTTCACATACCTTAGCGTTCTTCTACCAACCCGCTAAGTGGAATACGCTCACGTAGCACTTCCACCTATCACGACAATAGTATGCCTATTAACTACATGCCTTTAAGGGGAGGTTAGAGACTTAAGTAACGTTCCTATTTCTACGAAAAATTGGGCAGCACTTCCTTTGTTTCTACATACTTTTTCACCTTTAAAAATGCCCAATTTCAATAATTACCAAGCCCCGACTAAGGGCACAATCAACAGTTAATCCAAAGGGGATTACACGCTTACTAGACGTGTAAAATTCGGCCCCACAATCATATGTAAACAGTCTATAAAATGCATATAACAAGGTTCAATAATTTCCATACCAATTTCGGCCACAACGTCACCACTCTATGACTCTTTCCTTAATTCTTAATCCAACTCACCTTCCAACAATTTCATATAACAAATACATCTTTAAACATCAATGTTTCCTTTCAATTCTCAACATGCAATTAGCAACCATAATAACAACAATAACACTTTAATCCAATGTATACAACATGGTCCTAAAATCGGCTACAACACTAAATTTGTCACATGCATTGCCTAAACTTCAAGTTTATCTCAACATACATTCATTACTTCAATTATAACAACATGCAACTCAAATTATATCATAGAAGGAAGAATTTTATACCTCAAACAAAGCCAAAACAACCCCTAATTCGAACCCATCGTCACTAACAACCCACAGTTTTATCAACTTTTCTTGCCTAATTCCTCACTTTTTCAACTCCAATTCAACATGCATACAATCTATGATGTTAACCTATAATTTATACACATTTTCTCTTCCAAAAACTTATCTCAAAAACTTGAATTTCTCTGCTCAAAATCGGCCAGCAGTGGCGGAATTCACTGTTCTGTCAGCTGAAATTGTAACGTCCATAACTTTCTACTCCGATGTCCTATCGACGAGAGTTTTATTGAGTTGGAAACTAGACGCGACGAACTTCATTTTAGGTTTTTGAAACACCTAAAAACTCCTAATATACGAGGAGATATACCCCTCCAAATTTGACTGAAAATCTGCCCAAAATTCTGTCAAGCAGTGGCGAATTTCTGCCACTGCTTTTCATGATTTTTCTCTTATTTTTGACTTCTAATTTAGGTGAAAGTTCTTAATCTAGGAGGGGAATTGAAATCTTAATGTTCTTGGCTATGGGGAGGATGTATTTTTGGTTGGATTGGAGAGGAAAGCAGATGAGTTTTGCCTATGCTTGAATTGGAGAAGATGAATGAATTAGAAAATAGGTTAAGTAAGGTTTCAATTATAAAATTTGAAAATCAAGTGTTAACACTTTGGTCCCTCATTATCTACTTAAATTATATCAATTCCCCAAATAATAAATCTTAATCCCTCTTCTTTTAATTTTTCGAAAGTTTCATAAGGTCTCGTATTCTTCATGCCGTAATTCTTATAATATGTTACTAATCCTTAATGGGAATATATATAACTATCATTTTCCATTTTCATTGACACGCTTGTAGTAACCAAAAATATTTCTGGACTCACATCATTTGAATACCAACTTCCGGATTAGCTTGTATAATTATATTTTATATCCAATATCCGAATCTTATTTTTTAATGACGTTCTTAATTATTGTCTTAATCTTACGAGGTGTAACATTCTTCCCCCCTTAGAAACATTCGTCCCGAATGTTCATACTAGGTTCAATCTAAACAGATATCGGCATAGTCCCCTTTAACTATACCCAACAAAGTCAATATGCCACACATGACCACAATATATTACTGAATATATCCGGTGAAGAATAGGATTACCGATACAATTATCATTTTCTTCACCTTCATCATCCTTGTAGTAATTCTTCATCCTACTCATTATTAACCACAAATATCTCTACTTTGATACTCGTTCATATAGTTCCATTTATACTTATTAACTGTTCCCATACCTCCATAACATTACGCAACACAACAATCTTATCAATACATGTATGTCTCCAAAAAGATCAAGGATATACCTGTAATCATATAGGCGGTTCGAAGGACCGCTAAAATCGAACTCCCACCACGGTTCTACCACTACCGGGCGTATGTATATCCCGCCTCGAGGGCGTCGCTATAAGGTGAAGAACCAAAGAATCGATCCAATACGCTGAGTCATCCCACATGTATCCCTCCTACTAGGACATTCCCTCATCATATGGACCTGACGACCACAAGCAAAACAAATACCCCTACTAGAACGACATATCCCGACATGGGACCTACCACACTGAGTGCACTGGGGCCAAGGTGGCCCCAATTGGCTAGAACCCCCGTATACCTGCGAACCTAAAGTCCTGGAGCTATGACCAACCCTCAAATACCTGATGGTCAAACCTTCTACTGTGGATCGCGAGGTACACTATGTACTGGCTGGGATGAATAACCAACATGATGTTGAGACTGACCGCCTCCATACTACCGTAATAAATCACAACCTCGCCTCGGGCCGATCTCCAACATGGCCTCTTTCTGGTTGACTTCTTACGCTCGCTATCTATTCCCCGGGCGACGCAATTCGAGCGATATCCATGCCCGGCTGAAGCGCTACTGCCATGCACCCATCAATAAGATAATGATATAGCCCCATCACGTAGCGGTGCACTCTGTCTGCCATGTCCGCTACTATAGTGGGTGCGTACCGAGCCAATGAGTCAAACTCCAGGCTATACTCTCTAACCGCCCTCCCATTCTGTCTCAAAGTTAAGAACTTGTCAACCCTAGCTCTCCTCATCTCAGGAGGCAAGAAATGATCAAGAAAAGCATCCGTGAACTCGTCCCACACCGCTGGAGGAGCACCCTTGCCCCTGGACAACTCCCATGACTCAAACCAGTTGACTGCTACATCGCGCAACCGGTATGAGGCCAATATAACTGACTCAGTCTCTGAGGCCCTGATCACCCTCAACGTCCTCTGTATCTGGCGGATGAACTCCTGCGGATCATCCTCGGGCCTTGACCCGTAAAACTCTGGCGGACTGCAACTCAGGAAGTCTCTAACCCTCAAACTGTCTGCCCTGGGGTTAACTGTCGGCTCCTGCCTGTAAGTCTGTCCCGCTACTATCCTAGCCAATAACTGGACTGTCTCTCTCAAATCTCCATCCTGTGCCCCCGGCTGAGGAACTGGAGGCTCAGGTACCGGGGCCTCGGATACCGGCGATGTTTCCCCCTGAGAGGGAGCCTTTGGAGGTGGTGACGAGGCAGAGCTCGTTGTCGGGGGCACACTTTCAGACGTAGACCGCGTGCGGGACATGGTAACTCTCTGTACCCGACTAGTATCCACCGTTGTAGATTTGCCCTTCTGGGACACTGGAGCCTTCCTCGGAGGCATAACTGTAAACATATTAAACTATCAGAAAAAGGATCATCCTAATAACACAGCTCTATTGCACGATCTACGAGATGAAAGAGTAGAAACCAATCCTAAATGTCCGGCAGCCTCCTGCGTATAAGTATGGTGCACAACATACCCATATACAAGACTCTACTAGACACGGTCTGTAGACATACCGAGGACTAACGGCTCTGATACCACTCTGTCACGACCCGACCCGACGGGCTGCGACCCGACGCCCTAATTGGACGCCATTACACTAACCTGTCACATAATCAACTGACACTTAAGGGTAATAGAAAATTCGGCAGCATAACGCTGCATCTATAACATAAGCCTAAAGTAGGCGAGCCGACAAGGCTGCCTTATACATCTAACCAACATGTCACAACATGAAGCACATTCTTCAAGGCTGGTACATTCGGAACATTAAGAGTTCCTCTACCAATAATCTTACTTTTACTTCCTCCTCCGAAGGTCACATACCCTCCATTGAATGCTCCATACTCATTCAAGAGACTTTTAGTATCTGTCATATGACGTGAGAAGTCACTATCGAAGTACCAAGAACCTGTAATGTTAGTACGCAAGACAGTTATTGTCACGCCCCGACTTTTCCTATGTCTTTACTTAGGGCGTGATGACACCTGGACAATTATTTTCCACCAGGAGCACCATTTAATTCTCTTTATTTAGAAATTTAAACTTATATTCAAATACAGAGCTATTAATAAAAATAACAATAAAGAAATTTGTTTATGACTTTATTGAAAATATAACGCGAGCCCATGCTCGTGCAAATATTGTTTCTACATAGACATACTGACAAATATTATTCTAAGTTGGAAGAGAGACTATTCCACACGAGCATTTCCCGAGACATTGGAACTGACATTCTGAACCTGACGAGTACCAAGCCCGAAACAATGGACTTGGTACGACAAGAGGCTGCGGGACGATCGCTAGCCTTGGCGTGGAGCCTTTCCTCTATCACGCTTTCCTGAAACATGTTAAATAAAGAGTCAGCCCTACCATCCGGGCCGGTGAGAACCTTACCCTGCAATTCAAAGTAACACCACAATATTCCAAGTGCAATCACATTATAATGTAATAAGCATATTGCAAAAACATATCAGGTTACAACATTTTTAAATATGCAACAACTCCTCATAGGAAATTCTCGGTTTAACTAACACTTCATTTTATCTCGTATTGTACGTTAAGACATTCCCCTGAATTTTCATATATTTATTACATTTATATATTTGTGCACGCGTATTCACTTTTCATATTTATATATATATGAACATGTATTCATCTTTCATATTTGTTGCGGCGTGCAACCCGATCCATTATATTTACGTATTTGTGAACACGTATTCACTTTACGTTTTGTTGCGGCGTGCAACCCGATCCATTATGTTTACGTATTTGTGAACGCGTATTCACTTTACGTTTTGTTGCGGCGTGCAACCCGATCCATTATATTTACGTATTTGTGAACACATATTCACTTTACGTTTTGTTGCGGCGTGCAACCCGATCCATTATATTTACGTATTTGTGAACACATATTCACTTTACGTTTTGTTGCGGCGTGCAACCCGATCCATTATATTTACTTATTTGTGAACGCGTATTCACTTTACGTTTTGTTGCGCGCAACCCGATCCATCATATATTTATATATTTATGTGAACACGTATTCACTTTTCATATTTTTCAGAAGATCGAATAAATACTATTCTCTTTTCTAACATTCTGTCATTCATACTTGTAACGATTATAACTTTTTAACCATAACTCCAACTAAGGTGTTTCTCAAGTGGAAACTAAGGTAAGACGGGGATCTTTCACTGTACCAAATTTCATTTAAAACTACTTTGGATAACTAACACAAATTTATCCTCACAACAGCCACATGAAATTTGTTTCGGCAGAATATTTATTAAACAACACCCAATCTTATAATAGTCATAACTCCTAATCAGTAAACCCGTTCAAGCCCCATAAATTCTCAAAACGACGAGAACAGAGATCTACACGTCTCCATGTGAACCATCCTTTCATATTCTGTACCGTTTGGTACAGTTTTACACTTTTATCCGTTGCCCTTCCTGGATCTCGATAGATCCGAGGCAGAAACTTTAAACAACGATAACTCTCAATCCGTAAGTCGGATAGACCCCCGTAAGGTCTCAAAATGTCCACAACAGAGAGATATATAACTTTCATTTAGCAATAATTTTCATAATACCCACAGATTAGTACAGTTTTACGTTTCCACTTCCTGCCCTTCTGGATTCCGATGAATCCGAGGCAGCAACTTCAAACTACAATAACTCTCAACTAGTAAGTCCGTTTTAATAACTCTTTATCTATATATGTCCGTAACAAAGATATTTACAACAATGTAAATTTTCATATAATTCTAATAAGTAAAACTCAATTAAAACAGTCCGTAATTATGCCTTTCCGAATTTCGGCCAAATCTAAGGCAGGAACTTTGAACTATGATAACTTTCAAACCGTATGTCCATTTTACCTCATTTTTGGTTCTATATGATTATAATAGAGAGGTGTACCATTCTTCCGAATTTCATCAAATTCTAACAATTATAACTCAGTGAGAACAGTTCATAAAGTTCATGACACAACTAGTTGTCTAAACAATCAAAAGTTCAATATTTCTTTTCAACACTCAATTATTATTATAACATGTATTGAACTTAAAATAAAGGATATTACCAAGAATTTCTGAGTGAGAAAACTCACCTTTTAAGTGTGAAGATTATTGTTGTGTGGTTGCTAAAATTATCCTTACTATTTTGTATTTTGCTTCTTGTTCTTCTTGCCCTCTTGGTATTTTTTCCTCTTCTTTTCACTTGTTTTTTTCTGATTTTCTAACCTTTATGTTATGTACTTTGTTTGTGTGTAAATACAATGTATAAGTGGAGAGTTTTCTATAACCTATGGGAGGTGGAATGACAAGAGTTGGAGGGGAAATGAAAAGGGAGGAGGGGGAAGGGATGTTCCACTGCCCAGACGTGCCACTGCCCAACACTCTTTTTTTTGTTTTTTTTTTGTTTGTTTGTTTTTGTTTCTCTTTTGTTTTTTATTTTTATTTTCTTATTTTCATTTTTATCCATCTATTTATCCAACTTTAACACTAACTCCATCCCATGCAATTTATTCTTTATTTTCTTATATATATGTATATTTTATTAACCCAACCACAATTATATATTATTATTATTATTTTTTCGGATTTTACATTCTCTCCTCCTTAAGCAACATTCGTCCTCGAATGTGAATGAGGTCGTAACATAATCACATGGACCCAATAATGTTTATTGTTATTGTAACACTAATTTGGGGCTTCACATTCTCCATTCCTTAAGAAGCATTCGTCCTCGAATGGAATAAGGTTGTAACACATGCATATAGACACGCAAATGAAACACATATGAAGTACTATGTAACATTTTTTTTATTACCTTAGTAAAATAGGAATGAATATTTGACTTTCATCGCGCCCTGCTTCCTGCGTGGCTTCGCCGGTGGAGTGGTTCCTCCATAGACCTTCACTAAGCAATATCTTTATTCCTAAGGCGCTTAACCTTCCTATCAAGTATTTCCACCTAACTTCTTCATATCAAGCTCCTTATTAAGAATTATCTCCGGGAAGGATGACGTGACTTGGATCGTAAGTATTTTCGTAATATCGACACACGAAATACCGGATGCATCGCTCCAATTTCTGGAAGTGCTAATTCGTAAGCCACATTCCCACTCTTCGCAAGATCTCATATGACCCAATAAACCTTCGCTCAATTTCCTTTCTTACCAAAGCGCATCACTCCCTTCATTTGGGACACTTTTAAAAATACTTTCTCCCCTCGAATTCAAGATCTCTTTTCGATGATCCGCATAGGACTTATGACGATATGAGCTGCTTTGATCCGCTCCCAATCATATGTACCTTATCATTTGTTTCGAATGACTTCGTGTCAACGATAAGGCGTCACCCACCTCAAACCATCCAAGTGGAAACTTACATTATCGCTCATATAATGCTTCAAACGGCCATTTGTATGCTAGAGTGAAAACTATTGTTGTGGCGAACTCAATTAGACATAGATGGTCCAACCAGCTTCCTTAAAATCTAACACACAAGATCGCAACACGTGCTCAAGTGTTTGAATTGTTCGCCACCGCCCATCTGCTTTCATGGGTGGAAAGTCGTGCTTAACTTAACTTTTGTCCCGAGACCTGCTGAAACTTTGCCAAAAGTGTGAGGTGAATCGGGAACCCTATCTCAAATAATATGTAAAAGAATCTCGTGTAACTGCACAATCTCCCTCAAATAAATCTGTGCGTACTGTGGTGCGCGATACGTAGTCTTGACTGGTAAGAAATGGGATGACTTTGTAAGCCGATCAACAATCACCCAAATAGAATCATACCCTTCTCGAGTTTTAGACTGGCCATTTAAATCCATATGAATCGCCTCCCATTTCCACATGGGGACTCCAATGTCCTGAAGTAATTCGCCAGATTTTTGATGTTCAGCTTTCACCTGCTGACATATAAGACACCTCCCGACAAACTCCGCAACGCCTTTCTTCATCCCGCCCCACCAAGAATTTGTCTTGAGGTCCTGATACATTTTTGTTGATCTGGATGAATGGAATATCTTGTGTTGTGACCTCATCTAAGATCTTCCTCCTTAGATCCTTTACCTTAGGAACACATAACCTACCCTTATACCGGGCGGTTCCGCCATTATCTCCCAATGTAAATCCGTGAAGGTTTTCCTGTTGGATCCTCTCCAAATCCAACAAACTCGTATCCTCAAACCGACTTTCTTTTATTTCGGCTAAGGCGCATCGCGAGGTATCATGTACCACCACCCTACCTTCACCGATATCGCTTAAGCTAACCCCGAGGTTTTCCAATCTTTGTACCTCACGAACAATACCCTCTTTGTATTTCCAAACGGGTCAAGCCGCCCATGGTCTCCTATCGAGCGCTACCACCACGTTAGCTTTCCCAAGATGGTAAAGAATACTAAGGTCATAATCCTTACAACTCTAACCATCTTCTTTGTCGGAGATTCAAATCCTTTTGCGTGGTTATGTACTGCAAACTCTTATGATATGTAAATATGTCCACATGCACACCATACAAATAATGTCTCCATATTCGTAAGGCAAACACCACCGCAGCTAATTCCAAGTCATGAGTTGGGTAACTCTTCTCATGTATCTTCAATCGCCTAGATGCATACGCATAACTTTTCCAAATCGCATCAAGACACATCCTAACCCAACTCTGTGAGGCATCGCAATGATCGTGAACCCTTCTTGTCCCGATGGTAAGGTTAAGACTGGTGCAGTAGTAAACAATTTCTTTAGTTTCTGAAAACTTGCTTCACATGCTTCTGACCACTGGTACTTAACCGCTTTTTGAGTCAACCGGGTCATGGGAGCAGCAAGACTAGAAAAACCTTTTACGAATATTCTATAATACCCAGCCAAACCCAAGAAACTTCTAACCTCTGCTTGAGTGGTCGATTTTGGCCGCTTCTTCATCGCTTCTATCTTCCTGGGTCTACCATAATTTCATCCTCGACACAACATGATCCAAAAGGCTATCTTTTCCAACCAAAATTCACACTTTGAAAATTTAGCATATAGTTTCTCCTGTTTCAAGACTTCAAGACTACCTCGATGCTCTTCATGTTCTTCAACACTCTTACTGTAGATTAGGATATCATCTATGAACACAATCACGAACAAATCTAGGAATGGTTTGAAGATTCTGTTAATTAAATCCATAAAAGCCGTTGGGGCATTGGTTAACCCAAAAGACATGAACAAGAACTCATAATGGTCGTATCGGGTTCTAAAGGCTGTTTTGGATATATCATATGGATTTATTTTCAGCTGGTGATATCCCGAACAGAGATCAATCTTGGAAAAATAGCTAGCTCCCTGAAGTTGGTCAAAAAGATCATCGATTCTTGGTAATGGGTATCGGTTCTTGATCGTGACCTTATTGAGCTGCCGATAATCGATGCACATTCGGAGCGATCCGTCTTTCTTTTTCACAAACAGGACTGGTGCACCCCAAGGGGAAACACTAGGCCTTATAAAGCCTTTATCCACAAGATCCTTCAATTGTTCTTTTAACTCCCTCAATTCAGATGGGGCCATTCGATATGGAGGAATAGAAATGGGTCTTGTACCCGGAATTAACTCTATAGCAAACTCCACTTCTCTATCCTATAAGGCCCGAAGATCTTCAGAAAAAAACCTCCGGAAAATTTCGAACAATAGGAACATCATTCACTGCTGGGGATTCCTTTTGGGTATCCACTATATTAGCCAGATACGCATACTCCACTCTGTGACTTCTCAATAACTTTTGAGCCCCAAGGTAGGAAATAAACTGACCTGAGGATATTCCAACCCTACCCCTTATAACAACTTCTGGTTCTCCGGGAAAAGTTAATCTCACTATCTTTCGCCGACAATCTAACATGACATAACATGCCGACAACAAATCCATACTCAAAATGACGTCGAAGTCTACCATATCAAGTAGTACTAGGTTTACCATTGTTCCCCCGCCATTCACTTCTAATGGGAAATTATTTACCACCCGAGAGGCCCAAATTGAGGCCCCTACTGGTGTCATAACCTCAAAAGGTTCACTTAAATAAGAAGGTTCTACGTGTAAATTCTTAGCAAAGCCCATTGACACATATGAAAATGTAGAGCCGGGATCGTATAATACAAATGCAGGAATACTCGAGACTAGTAAAGTACATGTGACCACCGCATTGGATGCTTCTGCCTCATTCCTCTGGGGCAAAGCGTAGAGCCGATTAGAATTGTTGGGTTGTTGACCTCCCTGACTCTGGCGGGGTTGGTTTCCCTGATTTCCCCTGTAGGAAGCTGTGGTTGCTTCTGACCTCCCCTGAATAGATTGAGTTTGGGTCCTCTTCTTGCAATCCCTGACATAGTGGCCTGACTCTCCACAATTATAACATGTCTTCGTTAAGAGTCGACATTCTCCATTGTGTTTCCTTTGACAAATCTTACAAATCGGTTTGTCACCTCCTGTGTTAGGGTTGGTGGCCTTGTCCTTGCTACCTTGGTAATTAGACCAACTGTGCCCCTTAGGCTTGAAATAAGACTGGCCCATAGATTGGTTCGGTCTTGAAGATCCCTTACTAAACTCCTGCTTCTGATTTTGACTCTGACTAAATGATCCTGACGTCCGAAACCTTTTCTGCGAATACTTTTTTTTCCTTTAGCAAAACCTTCTATCCTCATTGTCATACCGACGATCTGAAGGTATGCCCGATAATGGGCTAATGCCACTACATTCTCTTCCAAGTTTGGGTTTAAACCCTTAACAACTCTTTTGACCTTCTCCCTTTCTGTAGGAATAATATGTGCGTTGTATGCTGACAATCAGATGAATTAGGTATTGTATTCTATCACATTGCAGTCTCCTTGTTTCAACAGTTCAAACTCACATCTGAGCGCATCATTTCGAGAGTTAGGCATGTACTTTTCACCGAACGCGCTCAACTCCCCACGTCATCGGTGGTGACATCGAAAATGATTTCTTCTAAAATTTCTCCACCACACCGTGTCGCCCACTAACCGCACGATTACCAAATTGACGCTATGCGTCTCCACACATCCTCGTAAATGTGAGGTTTTCTACCTCATCGAGAAATACTATTGGGTTAGACTTGTAGTCCTTCCTGTATAGATATGTTCCTCTTCTCACAAAATTTGCCACATAGTCTATCTCGTACCTCTCCTACCTTTTCGGCCAAGGTGCAAATACATCCGGTTATTTTATCGTTGTACACTCCTTCCACAATCCTTTGAAGGAGGTAGATTGAGAACCAAGTCTTTGAAAAGACTCAAGATAGGCACGAGAAGAGTATGAAAGAAGTGAAACTTTAGGATGTTATTCCGTTTACTTATTACTAAGGTGGTGCGCACACCGTCGCAATAAGTAACCGTTCAAACACCCAACTCGAAGAAACTTCCTAGAATTTCCTAACCTGGTTTAGCTTTGATACCAACTTGTCACGCCCCGACTTTTCCTAAGTCTTTACTTAGGACGTGATGGCACCTAGACAATTATTTTCCACCAGGAGCACCATTTAATTCTCTTTATTTAGAAATTTAAACTTATATTCAAATACGGAGCTATTAATAAAAATAACAATAAAGAAATTTGTTTATGACTTTATTGAAAATATAACGCGAGCCCATGCTCGTGCAAATATTGTTTCTACATAGACATACTGACAAATATTATTCTAAGTTGGAAGGGAGACTATTCCATACGGGCATTTCCCGAGACATTGGAACTGACATTCTGAACCCGACGAGTACCAAGCCCAAACAATGGACTTGGTACGACAAGAGGTCATGGACGATCGCTAGCCTGGCGTGGAGCCTTTCTCTATCACGCTTCTCAAACATGTTAAAGAAAAAGAGTCACTCTACCATCCGGTGGTGAGAACCTTACCCTGCAATTCAAAGTAACACCACAATATTCCAAGTGCAATCACATTATAACGTAATAAGCATATTGCAAAAACATATCAGGTTACAACATTTTTAAATATGCAACAACTCCTCATAGGAAATTCTCGGTTTAACTAACACTTCATTTTATCTCGTATTGTACGTTAAGACATTCCCCTGAATTTTCATATATTTATTACATTTATATATTTGTGCACGCGTATTCACTTTTCATATTTATATATATATGAACATGTATTCATCTTTCATATTTGTTGCGGCGTGCAACCCGATCCATTATATTTACGTATTTGTGAACACGTATTCACTTTACGTTTTGCGCGCAACCCGATCCATTATGTTTACGTATTTGTGAACGCGTATTCACTTTACGTTTTGTTGCGCGCAACCCGATCCATTATATTTACGTATTTGTGAACACATATTCACTTTACGCTTTGTTGCATGCAACCCGATCCATTATATTTACGTATTTGTGAACACATATTCACTTTACGCTTTGTTGCGCGCAACCCGATCCATTATATTTACGTATTTGTGAACGCGTATTCACTTTACGTTTTGTTGCGGCGTGCAACCCGATCCATTATATATTTATATATTTATGTGAACACGTATTCACTTTTCATATTTTTCAGAAGATCGAATAAATACTATTCTCTTTTCTAACATTCTGTCATTCATACTTGTAACGATTATAACTTTTTAACCATAACTCCAACTAAGGTGTTTCTCAAGTGAAAACTAAGGTAAGACGGGGATCTTTCACTGTACCAAATTTCATTTAAAACTACTTTGGATAACTAACACAAATTTATCCTCACAACAGCCACATGAAATTTGTTTCGGCAGAATTTTTATTAAACAACACCCAATCTTATAATAGTCATAACTCCTAATCTGTAAACCCGTTCAAGCCCCATAAATTCTCAAAACGACGAGAACAGAGAGATACACGTCTCCATGTGAACCATCCTTTCATATTCTGTACCGTTTGGTACAGTTTTACACTTTTATCCGCTGCCCTTCCTGGATCTCGATAGATCCGAGGCAGAAACTTTAAACAGCGATAAAACTCAATCCGTAAGTCGGATAGACCCCCGTAAGGTCTCAAAATTTTCACAACAGAGAGATCTAGAACTTTCATTTAGCAACAATTTTCATAATCCCCACAGATTAGTACAGTTTTAAGTTTCCACGTCCTGCCCTTCTGGATTCCGATGAATCCGAGGCAGCAACTTCAAACTACAATAACTCTCAACTCGTAAGTCCGTTTTAATAAATTTTTATCTATATATGTCCGTAACAGAGATATTTACAACCATGTAAATTTTCATATAATTCTAATAAGTAAAACTCAATTAAAACAGTCCGTAATTATGCCTTTCCGAATTTCGGCCAAATCTAAGGCAGAAACTTTGAACTATGATAACTTTCAAACCGTATGTCCATTTTACCTCATTTTTGGTTCTATATGATCATAATAGAGAGGTGTACCATTTTTCCGAATTTCATCAAATTCTAACAATTATAACTCAGTGAGAACAGTTCGTAAAGTTCATGACACAACTAGTTGTCTAAACAATCAAAAGTTCAATATTTCTTTTCAACACTCAATTATTATTATAACATGTATTGAACTTAAAATAAAGGATATTACCAAGAATTTCTGAGTGAGAAAACTCACCTTGTAAGTGTGAAGATTATTGTTGTGTGGTTGCTAAAATTATCCTTACTATTTTGTATTTTGCTTCTTGTTCTTCTTGCCCTCTTGGTATTTTTTCCTCTTCTTTTCACTTGTTTTTTTCTGATTTTCTAACCTTTATGTTATGTACTTTGTTTGTGTGTAAATACAATGTATAAGTGGAGAGTTTCCTATAACCTATGGGAGGTGGAATGACAAGAGTTGGGGGGAAAATGAAAAGGGGGGAGGGGGAAGGGATGTTCCACTGCCCAGACGTGCCACTGCCCAACACTCTTTTTTTTGTTTTTTTGTTTGTTTTTGTTTCTCTTTTGTTTTTTATTTTTATTTTCTTATTTTCATTTTTATCCATCTATTTATCCAACTTTAACACTAACTTCATCCCATGTAATTTATTCTTTATTTTCTTATATATATGTATATTTTTATTAACCCAATCACAACTATATATTATTATTATTTTTTTTTCCGGATTTTACAGTTATGCACACATTACATTTTAGATTTAGTTTGGGTACCCACTCCTTTTTAAACCTTGTCTTCCTTCCGTTTCTAGGCTTGTTGCTTTGAATGCTGTCAGTGATGTTGGGCAATATTGGTGACAACACTTTAGGCAATAGGCTGAGAGCAGAATTTTGAAGCTTGTAGCAGTAGGGCATGAGATGTCCAGAATCTTTACAAAAGCTACATACAAACTTCGATCCAATCACAGTGCTCTAAGAGTTACAAGCGTTTTCTTTGACGAATTTTATCATCTCAGTTGGACTATGGATCCTGGAAGTATCGGTTTTTCTGGGAGAATGATAACCAAGCCCAGTCCTTATGAGATTGCTAAAGTTCAAAATTTCATCCAGTTTGGAGGTTCCCATGTTTAGCCTTTGAAACGTGATCTCAGCTGTATACAGTCGTGCACGAATCTTACCAAGCTCAAGATCCTTCTTGATAAGTGTCACTTCTAATCGGTTGATTGTGCCTTTCAAATTGCAGTTCTCAAGAGCCAATGATTTTGCTTTTGAGTCCAGTTGCTCAGATGTAGTGATTAAGGCTTTACAAAGATTTTGTAATTCCTTTATCGTTTCGTCTTTCGAGTCAACTAGATCCAAATCAGCAGCCTCAGTTGAAGAAATAAATCCACTAAAACAATTTACATTAGAATAATCAAAGTAGACATACCTCTCTGATGATGCAGATATTTTCGATGTGGCCTCCGATGTTGTTTCAGATGTTGGGTCAACATCGTCAACAACATCTTCATCGTCGGACAATGAGTGTTCAAACATGGTTGCAAGCATTGCCTGTGGTTGTTCTTCTTCTCGATCTTCCTCTTCATTCTCATCATCACTGAGGGTTACCCACACGACCTTACCAATTTTCCTAAGGGTGTTTGCACACTCATTAGCGAAGTGTACCCAACCCGAGCATGCATGACATTGGCTTTCTCTAGTTGTGTGGGATTGTAATTGGTTCAGTTAGAGTTGGATTTCCTTAGTGAAAAGCGGTTACTTTGCTCAAAAGTTGACCTATTAGGCTGCTTATTGAAGAGAGAGTTATGATACTTGTTATATTTTGCTTTGCTACGGTCGGTGTTGATCTTTCTCACCATAGAATTGAATCTACGAGTGAGTAAGACAACAATTGCATCACTCCCCAGTTCCTCTAGGTTTTCTTCCTCGTTTTCTATTTCAGATTCAGAGGTTTGTCCTTGGAGTGCCAAAGTCTTGTCTTTATATAAATATCTTTGGCCCTTCATGTTCATCTCATATGTTTGAAAGATGCTCATTAAAGCGTGAAGATCCATAGTAGCAAGATTATGAGCCTCTTCAATAGGACAAATCTTAGTATTAAATCTTTCAGAAAGAGATCTGAGAGCTTTATCCACAAGTTGTGTGTTGGTTAATGGAGATCCAAGCACTTGACAATGATTAGCAATATCAATCAACTTTTCAAAATAGGATTTTATGTCGTCAGGCTCCTCCATCTTTAAGCGCTCGTATTGACTCAAGATCACGCGAAGATTTGTACGTCGAACACTTGAGGTTCCCTCACAATGAGTTTGTAAGGTTTTCCAAGCATCCTTGGCTGTTGTACAATTCTGAATAAGCTTGAACATATAGAGATCTACCCATCCAAATATTGCATTTAGGGCCTTTTCGTTAAAGCTTGCTGAGTTGATTTCTTCCTGGGTCCATTCAGACTCGGGTTTAGTGAGAACATCACCATCCTCGTCTGCTGGGTACTTGGGGATTACATAGCCTTCAGATACTGATTTCTAGGCTCGAACATCAATGGATTTGATGTGTGAACGCAATCGAATTTTTCAGTAGGCATAGTTAGATCCGTCAAGTATTGGAAGTCTACCAACGTTTTGTGCAGCTGAGTCCATAACGGTAATATTCAGAATCAAACACTTATTGTATCAAGTGATGACTCTATACCACTTGTTGGGTCCCGTGGGCTATGGATTCGTAAAACGTAAGATTAAAATCGCAAAACTACGAATCACAAAAACAGTCACTCGATGTTGCCTTCAATGTTGGGTCAACATCTGATGCAACATTGTAATAAAACAGAATAAACCTTGTTAGAGTAAATGCAGCGGAAAAGTAAAAGAACACAAGGTTTATATTTTCAAGGGTATATATAAATATATCCCTTGATGGTCGATGACCAAAAGAATTGTATAAATTATATACAATTACAAAGAATTTCTTTTTACAAATTGAGCGTTACAAACAAAAAAGAAATTACATACAAAAATGAAGTTGCAGAGGATATCGATACTTGTGAAGCTCTCCTCTATTTATAGTGTTGAGCTTCCCTTGAAATCCTCACTGATGGTTGTAGAGGTTGAGCAAAAGATGGCAGCAGCTTGGACCGAGTCTTCCTCCTGAAAATCCTCAACGATTTTGGACTTGGTCTTCGCTGCTTTCTCTCCACGTTTTGACTTTGTCTTTCACCACGTTTTAAGCACAACAATCTGGTAAACTTGCCTAAGTCATTTTTACTCGCAGTAACTTCAACTGCTTAGGTCGGAAGAATAGGCAAAACAGTTACATAGATGTTAACAGAAATGTTGTCGCAACATCTTATGCAACATCCTGAAGATGTTGTCATGTGCTTTCGCAGATGTTGTCACAACATCCTATCCAACATCAACAATATATAATCATGATACATATTTTATATAACAATGAATGATACATATGCTGGAATTAATTGAAAAAATGACTAAAAAATGAAATTATTTTGAAAAGACTAAATAATATCTTTTAAGATTCTTGACTCATTTAGTATCAATAATTTCACCCGGACGACCATTTATGTCCTTTTTCATTTTCTTTTTCTAGATTTTTCATGGAGAGCTAATTATAATCAAATGGGCTCATATTTTCCATCCTTACCCGATTTGACCTATATTATCATTTTTTTCCTGCGGATTGTCTTTCATATAGATTGATCTTTAATTTTTACCTTTATTTTTCATTTAATAAAAAGTTATGGGCCAAAATGCCCTTATTCACACGTCTACAAAATTAACACAACTCAGTAAAAAAAAATCGCAAGATAAAGATTTCACAAAAGTTATGTCTTATAGTTTTCGGTTCGGACCCCGGCTCAGTAAACAAAATATTTTTTATAAGGCAATGCCTTAAGACATAAGTTATGCTTTAAAACATAACTTCTGCCGTAGTTATACCTTAAGGCATAACTTATGCGTTTCTAAGTTATGCCTTAAGGCATAATTTGCCCGAATAGATATAGTTTGCTCTGAAAGTTTGCCTTGCAGATTTTTTTTACCTTGTTGGGGTTCAAATCCAAAATCTGAGGGGCATTTTCGTCTATTTAATTAAGGCGAAAGACAATAATAAAAAAACAACAATTTGAGAAGCAAAAATTAAAGAGTACCCGAAATAGGGACATCTGTGCTAATGACCCTATATTATACACATTTTGAAAATATTATTTCACCTGTCATAACAAGGCCAAAAGGAACTGCGATATTCTCTTGTTTTCTTTTCTTTCCTTTGATTTCAACATTAAGCCATCGCCCATAGAAGAAGAAAATCTCATAATCTCAATTGTTGAAAATTGTTGAATTTAAATGTTTAAAGTTGAATCTAAAAATTGGGAGTCTTATTGATTGTTAATTGATAAACTCAACATTTCGTTGTGTTTGGAGTTCAAATCATGGTTAGAGTACTAATTTTATATAGGTGGTGAAAATCACATACACAGGTAATTCATCATTGTTGAAGAAGCTTGAATTTCGGATGGATATAATTTTTATTAGAAAATTTGGAGGGATTTTTGTTTAGACTTGTTGAAATAGTCAAGAGAGTACAAAATTTGAAGTCATTTGGTGCCTATTTAGACCGATTTTGAACAAAATTACAACTGGAAATCACATAAAAAGTTCGTCTCTATAGCTTGGAATGTGATACACTTTTGTATAAGGACACATTGTATATATAGGAGTATACAAGTATATAAAGATGTGTGTAAGCATTATACATAGTTATTTAAATTTCTTAATTTAACATACGTCTTAATTTATTTATGTGAGTTTATTTCGAGAATAGTCTTTGGCCTAGTTAATATTCGCTTCTGCTCGATTCGGTTAAAGCTTGAGCTCAACTAGTCATGTACATTTATGATGAATCTTCCTCTAGTTTTTCTACCACATGTCTATGTGATGTAATAAATAAATCTTTAATGTAATTATAACTTAACCCCACTTTGTAGAGATGCGAAGTGTGATTTACATAATCAATTCTTGTGTTATTTATTATCCAGTGCAAATTGTTGAATAATTCTCATTTGATTGTTTATTTATTTTAAATTTGCAAATTTATTTTGTATTATATATTAAATCTATAAATTTAAGCTAAAGATTAACTAATATAATCAATCAATGCGACATGAATATTGATTTGACATATTCATTCTTACGTTAAAACAAAATATTATCATTTTAGACTTAATCACTAATTCTATTTTTTTTTTAGTATAGTTCCTCTAATCACCAAATTAATATATCAATACATGAAAACTCAACATGCGTAGCCAAGGTACGTGGATACAAATAGGAAAAAGTTGCATTAACTTGGCTCGACTTACTATAATAAAATGTTCGATTATATAAACTTGCCTTGGTATTATATTATTCTTGCTTTAGCTTGACTCGGTTTAATATCTAGAGATTCTAGACTAAAGTATCAATCGCTCGGTATGATCAATTATTTTGAAAAATTTATATCAAATTTTTTAATTTAATATATTGTGTATTATCATGATTATATCTTTTCGAACTATATTATCATCTCAGTTTCTCTTAAGTTTCAGTATTATAATTAATTTAAATAGGAAAATTCCAGATATTGCCAACTTTAAGGGGGTTATGTAAATAATCTGATCACATTCTGACCAAAAGAAAAAGGAATTTTTATTCCGCGAAGAAGGAATTAAATTAATTTTGGAAATTACCATCGAGGACCTCAATAAGTATAGCTCCATAAGTAAATGTGAGGGTAAAACCGTCCTACAATTCCTCATATAAAACCCATCTTCTTTATTCCTAATAAACCTTCACCCAAAATCTATAGCAAATTTCAACATCAAAACGAAGCAATTGAAACCCACGCTCCGCCATAGTTGACCGTTACTGAAACTCTCCCTCGATAACACCGCCGGCAGCTCAACTAATGAAAGAGAAAGCAACAAAGTAAAAGTTAAAGCCTTTCGAATGGCTGCATCTTCACCTGCCCTAAGTAACCATAGCGCCGACAGTGCTCCGGTACCGGCAGTTCCAACCGCAAACGCTGCCGTTTTGTCAAGCCTTCCGACTACAAACGCATCAAAAAATCTACGAGGGCTTAATAAACCTAAGTGCATAAAGTGCGGCAATGTTGCTCGCTCAAGGTGATGTCTTTGTTTATTCTATTGAAATTGAGGTTCTGAATCCCTAATTCCTAGTTTTGTTGTCTTTATAAGTGTTATATTGTACTCTTTTAAGTTTTGTTTAAAGTGTTGCTTTCTTTAACTTGTGTGTAATATTAGTGTTAGTGGAGGTAGATATTGAAAAGTAATAGCTGAAAATTCGGTTTGATAGAGGGGACTAATTTTCACAAGTTAAATCAATTTGAGGACATGACACTCATGTACTGCATCTTACCGAGGATATGACACTAGATAGGAGCTATGCTGCGCGGACTCTCCAACAATGCTGCACACTCGTGTCGGATTCTCCAAAAATACACTATTTTTGAGTATCCGACACGCACTCATCGACATTTTTGAAGAGCAACATAGGACACGAGGATACGAAGGTCGAAGATTCTGGTAGAAGATTCGTAGGTAGTCAACAACAACAACAACATACCCAGTGTAATCCACAAAGTAGGTCTGGGGAGGGTAGAGTGTACGCATGACTTACTCCTACCTTGGAAGGTAGAGAGGTTGTTTTCAATAGACCCTCGGCTCAAGGAAAGGTTAGTAGGTAGTCGACCGTCATATAGTTTCCTTATCAGTAGTATTATTAAGACTGCATACACACCACCCTCCCCAGGCTCAATTTGTGGGATTACACTGGGTATTGTTGTTGTTGTAGTACTATTTTGAGTGGAATGCTGTGAACGGTTCATAAATTTTTAAAATGGAAAGAATGTCACTTAGATTTAAACAAATGCAGTATCTATGTATAATTAGTATACAAATTAACACAAATGCAGTTGACTAAGGGTCGGTGTGCTGTTGGAGAGGGTGGGTGAGGAGATCTTGTAGTAGTGGGAGTTCTAGACATTTTCTTATTCAGTTTATATTTTGTCCCAGCCATAAGGAAAATAATTTTCTGTCAGTATATCGAGTTCGACTTCCTTGTTCAAGTGAACCATTTGGTCATTCCCTCTTGACGTGATTAGTGTTTTCAGATTGGATGTTCTTAACGACTGGATTTTGGCTAGAAGAATACTGAAATGGAGTGGCATTTAGTATTTGGTTCAATTGCAGCTCCCCAATCTCTCAAGAGAAGGGAAGAATATTTGTACATGATTGAGAAGAAACAATGAATTTGGCTCTTATCTCTGTAAGGATAAAAATGAATTATTTGTAGGTGCTCGTTTTGGAAGGTTTCTGATTAAGTAAAATTCATTTATTTTTGTGTATGCATTAGTCAGGCCCATTAGTGGTATGAGGAAACAATTACTTTAATGCTTTGCGTTTGAAATATATGCTGATTGTTAGGTTACTTCAAACACTCAATCATTTGGTTTGGTTACTTAGAGAATCCCAAGCTAAGCAATTCTGGGTTAGAAAGCTTCTCAAATGTAATTTGATTCTTTATCGAAATGCCATTTCATCCCCATTGATTATACAAAATGAGTTGGAGCTTTTACACACAGAGTTGATGATGGTGACCCTTTACTGCTAGTAAGAGGAGTGTCTTAATACTTAGCTGGATGAGCTGGCAGTATTCTGCTTAACCATTTTTCAGAAAAGAGGCCTGGAAATCCGTGTGAGACGACTCTGTTGTTGCATGGCCATCCATTGTTGGCTTCACTAGTAGGTGCAAATTTAGACTTTAGAGGGTTCTCGAGGTATACCGGGAAGGTTGTTTTAGGTTTGGATGGAGCTACATGAGGCAGAATTATGTTTTTGCTTGGGTAAAAGAAGTTTTCAATAGAGGGAGTAACACCTGTAAGATACTTGTATGTATCAGATCTCTGCGGACAGAATTATTTGCCACAGCCATTTTATTTCATAAGTTAGTTGGATAGATTATTATTTGAGCGTGTCAGAGATCAATTCGTATTTTGCTTCCTCTTATTAACAACATTGTGCATTAGTTATTTGCTTTGGTATGTAACAATATATCACTTTTTTCTGAGTCATCATATTTTTCATCCGATTCAATCCTTAAAAATTCTCAATTTCAGTAGTATGAGAATAAGTGTCTTTACAGTTTGCATCTTTGCATGTTTTATTTCTGTGATCATGTAATTGTGGACTCACCTTTTCATACTTCAGTGTGGAAGTTAATACATATCAAATTTAAACTACTGCTTTCTACTTGTATAAAATATAAAAAGGAAGTTCAACACTTTTTCTTCATTTTGAGTTTTCTCCTCCCCTTCTCAGTGACAGTTCTTTTATCAAGAACGGGGGTATTCTCTTTAGCTCTCTTAGTATGTACAAATTAAAATAAGTTTTATTTCTTTGAGCTTGTAGGGGAATGTTATTCCTTTTTCCCTTCACCTTTTCATGTCTAGATGTCTAAAAGAGGTGATTGACAATTCTTTTCATCAAGAGCTTGTGTGGTCTCTTTAGCAATCTAGTACTTGCACTGTAAACTAAGAAGTCACTTAAGCACTAAGGAGGAGCTATTTCTGCTTGATCACCCATTCAGTTTTACACTCATAAAGGCGAAGACCTTTTGATGTGGCTGCAGTCTTAGGGGTATGATTTTATATAGCAACTACTTCGCAATTGACAAGGGGCTACTCTTTCACCTCCTTTCATTTTTGCTAACTGCTTTTACTTTCTCATGGAAAATAAAGGCAGATGATTAAACTTAAATCTCTCTCTCCATTAAAAGGAGGGAAATGTTATATTCACATGAACTTTGAACTTTGAAGCCGTTTCAAGTTACAACTAAGACTTGTCGTCATTCGACACCTTAAGTTGCCTTCATTAAGACAGAATCTGATGCATGTTAAGTTCATTAACTAATTAGTCAGAAAAGGAATAGTTCATTAACTTTCATTTTCCATTATGAAACATCTCTAGAGGTTGTTTTCATGTCAGTCGGCTATAAATAGATAAAGTAGTCTTACATTTTATGTGTCTATTTCCCCTCTTTCCTCTATTCCTCCGTCCCCTCTCTCTATCGGTGTAAAAGAACTTTTAAAGAAACAGGGTAAGAAAAAGATGGAGGAAGATATCATTTGTGATGCATGCAGGTGATTCTGTTTCTAAGCATTCTGTTTCTAAGCTTCAGATAGCAGTACTCCATCACCTTTTACCATTTCTCGTATCATTTTTGTCAGATATTTGATCCTCTGCTTTCTTGTGTATTACACCGGTGTATTCTTTGATTCCATTCTATAAGTAATTTGATGTGCTATTTCTACCAAAAATATTCCTAACCCTCCTATTTTTCATGGTATCCTATACTTTTAAGACCAAATTCTTCAAGTATACATGAAGTTTCTGTCTTGCATGATCTACAAAGATATGTAAAGTTACCCCGTGATCTATGTTGATCAATTAATCAAAGTAGCATCACTATATCTCATTGATCTCATTCTCTCATGTCAACCTTTTCAGGATTGCTTTTAATATACTTAGTTGAAGTTCTTTTCCCCATTTTCTCTCATTCCTGCTAGTTTATACATTTCTTCCCCCCCCTCCTTCCCCTCTCTTCATATGTTGTCTTTCTAATGGGTGAGAATCGAATGTGCAGGTGTCCATTCCAGTCATGCAAAAGCTGCTGTGCGAAAGCTCAAAATCCCTGTCATATACATGGTAAGATTAACTTTAAATTTTCACAGCTGCTGTCTGTATTCCTCAATTCTAGTTAATAAATAGTACCTAGCCTTTTGTTACTTACAGTGAAGAATATTCTCTTTTCCATAAGTAATATCATCTATACTTCATCGTATTTTTAATCTTATACTCTCTCTCCCCCGTCAACGGTAACACACACCCCACCCTTGCCTCGCCGACGGTAATCCCACCTTGGTGCGCCACTCCGACCGGTGATCGGTGACCAGGGCCCGTTCACCGACGGACACCACTGCGCTCCGACCAGTATTTTTTGGCCAGATCTGCACATCTCAATTGTTCCGACAGGCTCCGGTGGCGAACATCGATTTTCTGACAGCGAACAATAATCCGACAGTGATTTTCTGATGTCTTCTCCGACAGTGAACAGTGCCATACGGTAGTAAACGTCGCCAGACAACTGTACAACGCGGCTCCGACCAGGTCTCGTTCGCCGACAGACATCACTGCGCTCCGACCAGGTACGCTTTTCCCGATTGCTAGCAAACCATTCCGGCCAGTCTTCTGGTTGGAACGATTTCCGGCCAGTCCCCCCTCCTTTCTCTTTTCTCCCCCACTAGCTGTTTTTCTCCTCTGCCAGAAACCTTTTCCCAGTAGGTATTTCGGTCAGATCTGCACATGTCTCACTGTTCCAACAGGCTCTGATGGTGAACAATGATTTTTCGATGAACAGTATTCCCCGACAGTGAACAGTCTTACGGTAGGGAACGCATCCATACAACTATACGGCGCTGCTCCGACCAGGGACTCAACTTTTCAGCGAAAACACACCGTGAACAGTACTTCCGGCGCCAGTGAACAGTATCGGTGGACAATGATTGTCGCCGACGAACAAATTTGATTCAACTGGAGTTGGTACCTTCAGTTACCCGTATCCATGTTTTGTCCTTATTCTTGTTGTTCCATTTTGCCGCTTCGCTGTATTGATTTGTGACCTTACGTTCTTGCATCTAATCTTCTTGTCTTAGTTATAGCATCATCCTTTGGCGTAGTGGTTTTGCTTGCCTCTAAATTCTTGTTCATTTTAATCCCTTCCTGTTTTAGGGTAAACGTTTGACTAGTTTATTATTTTATACTTGTTTTAGTGGCTTTGGTAACTGATGGTGGACTGGGGTCATGTTCTCGGTCGGGGACGGGGGAGAGGGTTAGGGGGTAAGGGAGGTGCTAGGCTGAGAATATGGGCCTTGGAACATTGAGACTTTATCGGAGAAGTCCATAGAGCTAGTTAAGATTCTTAAGAAAAGGAGGATTAATATAGCCTGTGTTCAGGAGACCATGGGTAGGATCTAATGCTAAGGATGTGGACGGGTATAAGTTATGATTCTCGGGTAGGTCGAGGTATAGGAATGGGGTAGACATTTTGGTAGGCTACGAGCTAATGGATCAGGTGGTAGAGTTTAGGAGGTTCAATGACAGAATGATGACGATTAAGTTGATAGTTGAAAGGTCCACTATGAACATTATTAGTGCTTACGCGCCGCAGACGGGCTTGGACCAGGAGAAGAAAAGGCGCTTTTGGGAGGATTTGGACGAGGTGGTGGGAGGTATACCACACACTGTGAAGTTATTTGTAGGGGGGATTTCAATGGACATATCGGGGCACTTTCGGGGGTTATGACGACGTGCATTGAGGTTTTGGCCTCGGAGATAGGAACGGGGAGACGTCTCACTCTTGGAGTTCGCCAGAGCTATTGGGATGGTGGTAGCCAACTTGAGGTTTCTAAAGGAGGAACACTTGGCGACTTTCTGTAGCTCAGTGGCTAAGACTCAGATTTTCTACTCCTTAAGAAGGTTGACAACGGTCTTTGTAAAAACTGCAAGGTTATCCTGAGTGAGTACCTTACAACCCGACATAAGCTTCTAGTGATGGATTTGGTGATCAAGATGGAGAAGAAGATGAGGGTTGTGGATGACAGGTTAAAAATCAAATAGGGTAGTTTGACCATGGCTAGTGCAGATGAGATGAGGGAGAGGTTGATGTCTAAGGGGGCTTGGGGGAGTAGGGGGATGTGACTGGTATGTGGGACACGACTGCATTCGATAGGTAGCTAGAGAAGTGCTAGGGGTCTCGCGGAATAGCTGTGGTGGGCATCGATGGGACTAGGGGTGGAATGGTAAAGTTCAAGAGAAGGTGGAAGCTAAGAAAACGGCGTATGCGAAATTGGTAGACAGCAAGGATGAGGTGGAGAAGTAGACGAATAGGAAACTATATAAGATGACGAGGAAAGAGGCAAAGCTAGCGGTCACGACGGTTTTTGAACGCATATACGTGGAATTAGAGGAAAAAGTTGAGGATAAAAAGTTGTACAGACTAGCTAAAACGAGAGAGAGAAGGGGCCCATGACTTGGATAACGTGAGATGCATCAATGACGAGGATGGCAAAGTACTGGGGGACGCGCATATTAGGCGGAGGTGACCGTCTTACTTTCATAAACTCTTGAACGAAAAAGGAGATAGAGACATTGTGCTGGAGGATCTGGAGCAATCTGGTAGGTACCGAGATTTTAGGTATTGTAGAAGCATTAAGGTTGAGGAGGCGAGGGTGCTGTTTTCAGGATGCGCAGGGGACGAGCGATCGGGCATGATGAGATTCGAGTTGAATTTTGGAAGAGCGTAGGCAGGGCAGGTTTGGAGTGGCTGACGAAAATGTTTAACGTCACTTTTAGGACGGCGAGAATGCCCGAATAATGGAGGTGGAGTACAATGATTTCTTTGTAAAAGAACAAAGATGATATCTAGAGTTGCAACAACTATAGAGGTATCAAGCTGCTTAGCTACACTATGAAAGTTTGGGAAAGGGTTGTGGAGATGAGGGTGAGAAGAGGCGTGTCCATTTCTGAGAACCAGTTTGGATTCATGCTGGAGCGTTCGACCACAGAAGCCATTCATCTTATTAGGAGGTTGGTGGAGCAGTATAGGGAGAAGAAAATAGACAGATATGATTTTCATCGACCTCGAGAAGGCATACGACAAAGTACCTAGGGAGGTTCTATGGAGATGTTTGGAGGCTGGAGGAGTACCTGTGGCGTATGCTAGGACGATCAAGGATATGTATGATGGAGCCAAGACCAGGGTACAGACAATAGGAGGAGACTCGGAGCACTTTCCGGTGATGATGGGGCTGCACCAGGGATCAACTCTTAGTTCATTCTCATTTGCCTTGGTGATGGATAGACTAACACGAAATTCAAGGGGAGGTGCCTGGTGTATGTTATTTGCAGACGACACAGTCTTAATTGATGAGACTCACAGCGGAGTCGCTGTGAACGCTAAGCTGGAGGTTTGGAGACAGACTCTAAAGTCTAAAGGGTTTAGGCTGAGTAGGATCATGACAAAATATTTGGAGTGCAAGTTCAGCAACGGAAGCGAGCTTGAGACAGGCGAGGAGGTGAGGCTTGGTACTAAGGTCATTCTGAAGAAAGGAAGCTTCAAGTACCCCGGGTCTATTATCCAAGGAAATGGAGAGATTCACTTGGAGAGATTGATGACGATGTCACACGTCTTATTGGGGCAGGGTGGATGAAATGGATGCTCACATCCAGAGTCTTGTGCGACAAAAAGGTACCACAAAAACTTAAAGGCAAGTTTTATAGAGGGTGGTAAAATCGACTATGTTGTATGGGGCCGAGTCTTGGTCAGTCAAGACGTCGCACATCCAAAAGATGAGAGTGTCGGAGATGAGGATGCTGAGGTGGATGTGTGGGAATACAAGGAGGGATATGATTAGTAATGATGATATCCGGGACAGAGTGGGAGTGGTCTCGGTGGATGATAAGATGCGGGAAGCGATATTGAGATGGTTTGGGCATGTGCAGAGAGACACAAATGCCCCAATACAGAGTTATGTGGTTGACTATGGACGAGTTCAAGATAGGTAGAGGTAGGCTGAAGAAATATTGGGTAGAGGTGATTAGATGGGACATGACGCAGGTGTAACTTACTGAGGACATGACCTTAGATATGGGGTCGTGGATGACACAGATTATGGTAGACGGGTAGTAGGTAGTCGAGCGTAGTCCTAAACGCTTACAGGTAGTTGTAACTAGGTTCGCTTAGCATATCATACGAATAGGCGTAGTATTGCTCTATAGTCCCTGTAGTTTGATTTCTGCTACTATGTGTTAGTCGCTGCTTCTTTCCTTCAGAATGCGCTATGCCTATCATGTCATATTCGCTTTTGATACCAGCATTTTTATACTGCTTTAAATTTCTTGACCGGGTGTGACTGTTTCTCTTATTTTTGCTTATGCATATGCCAGTCTTGAGCCGAGGGTCCCTCAGAAACAGCCGCTCTATCTACCAAGGTAGAGGTAAGGTCTGCGTACACTCTACCCTCCCCAGACCCCACGATGTGAGATTTCACTGGGCATATTGTTGTAGTTCCAGTGGCTTCGATTTGTTTCTCCAATATTACTGTTATGACTGTTATGAAGTTTAATATCTAAAGACAGGCACAATGCTTCATGTGATTTGTTCCTGGCCTATGAAGCACAGACACCTCATTTAGGGTGAGGTGTCCGTGTCGGACACCATTTCGGACAAGAAACGCCTCGGACACGTGTCCGGGACGTTTTCGAGTGGGCCCAACAAAAAAATATCGGACACGCGAGGGACACGGGAAAGGGGGACACGGCAGGGACACTTTTTTTTTTTTTAAGAAAAAGTTTAGTTTTAATTTTATTTGATTTATTTTAAGTAAATTTATATTTATTTGAATTTGGGTCTTGGGACATACTTATGTATTAGTTTATGGACAATGGTCTTATGAATTATGTATTGAATATTTGATTGATTGTCAATTTGTTATGAATGTTTCTTTTTAATGTGGTACATATTTAATTTGGTATTTTGGTTATTTGCTATATAACAAATTTGAATTAAATTTTATAATTTATTTATGAATGTGAAGCTTTAAAAATATTAATTTTATATATATATATATATATATATATATATATATATATATATATATATATATATTTATTTATTTATTTATTTATTTATTTATTTATTTATTTATTTTTACAGCCGTTTCCCTGCCGTGTCGTGTCCCCTATTTTCAAAATTGCCGTTTTCGCGTGTCCGTGTCCTATCGGACACCTCTCACGTGTCCGTGCTACATAGAATCCTGGCTTTAAAAGAGTATCTTCAAACTTGACTAGAGGTCAGCTACCTAAAGCCTTCCCCTTTCAGATTACTTGTGAGTTATTGCTGCACTGAGAATCTTTGAAACTGGTTACCATGCTTACTGGATTTGTAATTCGTTTACCGGATGTTGGTTGTGAGTAGGGGTGGCAAAATTAGCCCATGAAAACATGACCCGCATAAACCTGTTCAGGTTTGGACTGGTCATTGACTCGCCCATTTATTAGCTCAACCCATTTTAGCCTATAAAAAATTGGGCTGATATGCAGCCCAAATTGACCCATGAAAAATCTTGTCAAAAGGACATTTTTTATATGATATGTTATTAGTCATAATGATGAAAAATAATAATTTTATTGGGTATTAAAAATCTTTAAACAAATAAAAAAATTACACTCAGTAAGAATCGGATGGGTTGGGTTTTGACCCACCTTTTAGCCCATTTTAACCCAACTTGTTTCAGCCTAAGTAACACCGCCCATTTATTAACTCAGTTCAATTTGGCACAACCAAATTCAGCCAAACTGACCACTTGACACCCCTGGTTGTGAGTAGTAGACAAACATGCCACATGTTACGCGGCGCCTTCCTGCGATTGAGATTCCTTGGAAGGGTGATGTAAGGCTAAGCAACCGATATCAGTGTAGTTACTATCCGCCAACCGGGGTCCCTTCCGTACGCTAGACCTGTCAGTGCCGTACGGAAAACCAATGTCAAAAGCAATTGAGAAAACATAAAAGAGAATTGAGAATAAAAGAAAGCTTGATTGCATTAATGAAAGCTATTACAACGAAAAACGATGTCGGGGGAGAGACACCATTGATTGTTTGCTTGATCCCCTTATATATATTCTAAAAATAAAAAGCCAAGCAACAGGAGTAGACGTAACTAAGCTTAAAAAACATAATGGAAATACAAAAAGTAAACATATTCTATATTTACATCAAAAGGGGCCTAGACTATTACAAAGTAAGAGTATGGCTATTGGCGGCACTTGGAGGGGCCGGCAACCTTGTCTTCAGCATCAGGGTCTACGCGCGACACTGGGTGTGGCGCTGGCACGGGCGGCACAGGTGTGGGCATGCAGCCTCATTAGGGACGCTATCGAGGGTCATCTATGGGGCGACATAGGCACAAGCACACTTGTCACTCGACGCGGCCAAGACCACGGGGCCGTCCATGACGCTTGGTACTAGGAGGCTTGCCATAGCGCCATGGGACGCGGCCGAGGGGTCATGGGGCATGGCTGGAAAGCCGCCCATGACACACCACATGTAGACAGGATTAAAAATATGGCCTCTAACTAGACAGGTATCTGTAAGGGAGAGTGTGGAGTACCTGATACCTGGTCATAGTCTCTGGGGAATCATGGCTTCATTGTTTGAGTATCTGTAAATGTTTTCTTCATTAGAGTAATTGTCTCAAGTCAAAAAGAAAAGGCATATGCATATAATGCAGTGTCTCTGGCATAAATCTTCACACTATGAATCCTGGCATAAACTTTGTTTTGACATCATCGGCATGTTATATGGTAATGAACTGCATTTGGGTTTTCTGACATGTAACCAACAAGTCAACTTCTCATTGACTGCCTGTTTCTGTAAGAAGTTGGAAGGATCAAATATTAAAGGTCATCAAATGAAAGAGACTGATAGCAGGGACTTTAACACATCTTCTGTAAGGAAATATCTTGGAGGCTTACGCTATAAAGCTGACTGATGTTTACCGTGATTCTGTCACTCCTTTCTTGTGCTCAAAAACCCATATTTGTTTGATCTTGTGCAGTTCTGAAAGGTGGGTCAACTCTTCCAGAAAAGCTACCATCATCTGGGTCTCCTGTGGTGGACCAGCAGTCCACTGAAGCATCTCACCCTGGGTAAGTTTTACTCAAATATGCATGATTACCTTTATATATGACAGCTTTAGTGATGAACAGTTTGACTGTTACTGCACCAACCATCTATGATGTACAGAGTAAATTACAAACATCAGCTGTAGTCAGTTAACAAGCCTTCTTAAGATACTCGCACTACCTCATCACTCATTAGAAATGCGCTTCTAGGTGCTTTTTATCTGGCATTTTGAAGTGACTTCTTTTGCATTTATATTGCAAGTTCTTGGCGCTCAAAATTATAACAACAACATACCTTGTGTAATCCCTACAAGTGGGGTCTTGGGGCGCTCAAAATTATATTATGCTATTTGGTTGTTATGTTACCACCCTCTGTGGAATAATCTGTGGGATTTCTAGGGTTCTGTTCACGTGCATTTCCATATATCTTTGCACGCGCCCACACCCAGATCTACTGTTCATTTGCCAGAATAGATTGCTGACTGAGACTCTTGCTCTTTATGTAGAAGATTTGTATTAACTTCTATTTTCTTAACTCAAGGAGCTCACACAGAGCAACTTCACTTCGTCAACTCTCCTCCAATTTTGCACAGTTCAATAATTTGCAGACCCCACTAAGGTCGAGGAGGCCAGTTACCAGAAAGGTATGTGGTGTTGTGTTTTCTCCATGAGTTTATAGCTTTGTTTTTTTTTTTAAATTTTCTTACAAGTTAACCTTATTGATAACCTACAGGAGGCCCAAGTCATAAACGAATGGAGGTTTATGAAGTTAAAGGAATACAGGGACAGCAACATTGCAGCTGAAAATGAAGCCTTTGATCGGTACATGCAGAATGTTGGTCTATTAGAGGAGGTGTTTGCAGTGAATTCTGCAGAGGATGAGAATAATGAAGATGGTTCAACAGAAGATGATAACGAGGCAATGATAAACCAGTTGAAGTTACAGCTTAGATCAGATCCAATTAGAATAGAGAATACCAGGAAGAGGATGCAATATGTTGTAGATCAGGGATTGAGGAAGCTGAGGAAGTTGGAGTCAGGTGACAATGCTACTGACCTTAGTGATCTAGATGCACTTGGCAAAAAGAAAAAGGCCAAGACTGCTGAAGCTGAGCATGTTGTGGCGTTCACTGATCTCATCGATAAGTTGAATAAAGCTCGAAATGAGGAAGACCTAAAAGCTTGCTGGGAGATGAAGTCCCAACTGTTCAACCAACCTAAAAAAGAAAAGCAAGCAGAGTCTGATGATGCAGAGGCATCCATTGAGCAGAGTTCAAAAGCTAGTGTTGTCTCGCCAACGATGCCATCGGGTAATTCTCCACCCAAGTGGTTTAGCACAGCTACCGTTGATGATGAAGAACTTCGCCGACTTAATTCAGAGTTTGATTCACTCGAGGATATAGAAGAACTGTAAATACAATTGTTAGGCCGGGTTGTAAGTCGTGTAGTCTATTAGTTAGGGGCCCAATTTCGCGGTCTGATCTTTATGTTTCTGGATTGAATAGACTAACCTTTCAATGTTGTTATATAGTGACATGTGAATTGTTGATAAGTTATAGTGCCTGGTGCCTAGCTAATAGAGGCCCATTTAACGGTATTGTTTGCGAATCAGTCTTTACCATCTTATTTGGTTTTGCTCAAGTTTTAGGCGACTGTTTTATTTCATGCTAACTGGACTTTGGCCCATATATGAAAGTCCAACTCAATTATATTTGAGAATTTGATCCTTGTGGGTTACACCCAAAATCAAGTAGGCCTTATCACAACTCTATGCCCCAATATGAATACCAAGTTGTTCTGGACAAATGTTTGAGGGCAAAGTCTCTGTTCTGTGACTAATGAAGATAGCATGAAGGGGACTATTCCCCTGCCGTTATCGAAATGATCATTGCTTCATGGAATATAAGGGGCCTGCACCGCCCCTCAAAGCAAAAGGAGATTTGCTCTGTGGTGCGTGAGAACAACATTGACATCTTTGGTATCCTGGAATTTAAACTCAACAACTCGACTCTTGAACGTTTCTGGAATTCTTATGTTCGCAACTGGGAGGTGTTGGATAACTTTGCCCATCACCCGGCAGGAAGGATATTTATTTTATTCAACCCGGCCAAAGTCATCTTGCAAGTGCTTGACATCAACCCGCAAGCCATTCATTGCGACGTCACTTGCGCTATATCCTCCAATAGGCTTCAAGTCACTTTTGTTTACGGTCTTCACACGATTATTGATAGACGGGGCTTATGGGAGAAATTGAGAGAGTACGGGACCCCCATGACTATGCCATGACTTGTTCTTGGGGATTTCAACACGGTTATGAAGGAGGATGAGCGTTTCAACATGACACCCATCACCAGCTATGACACGAAAGATTTTGTTGATTGTTCCGAGATCTAAGTCTCACGGATTTATCTTCGACGGGATGCGAGTTCACTTTCACTCGTAGCAATACCTTCAGCAAGCTTGACAGGGCCCTCATTAACGCCCATTGGTTACATGCGGGATGGTATGGCAATGCGCACTTCCGTCGGTCCGGAACCTTTTCGGACCATACGCCGTGCATTGTAGCTATTATGGATCGTCTAGAATGCGCATAGACCTTTCAAGTTCTTCAATATGTGGGCTACTCATGAACACTTTGCTAGAATTGTGACGAACGTTTGGGAGGATATTATCGATGGCAATGCTCAATTCCGATTTTCCCGGAAGTTACTTTACCTCAAAGGACCCTTGAGGCAGCTAAACGAGAAAGATTTCTCCCATATCTCGACGCGGGTCAAAAGGGCAAAGGAGGAGCTGGATATTGCTCAACAAGATGCCTTAAGCTACCCGCATCTTGACCACTTACACACGAGGAATTTCCGAGCTTAGGCACAAGTCCATGGTTCTTATTGAAGCGGAAATGAGTTTCCTTAGGCAGCTTGCCAAGTGTGAGCATCTAAAGCACAGTGATAGGTGCACTAAGTTCTTCCATGGTATGGTCAAACGTAACTCCAAAAGGAACTTTATTGCGGCCACTACCAAGAGTGATGGCTCTCTTACGAACTCCAGTGACCAAGTTGCGGCGGAATTCATTAATTACTATAAGGGGTTACTTGGAACTAGGGATGCTTGTGAGCCTATCGATGTTGGTGTCATATCTTCAGAAAATTGTCTCTCGGTTGAACAGGGGGATGACCTCGTTAGAAATGTCACGGATGCTGAAATTAAAGGGGCATTATTCGGTATTGGGGATGACAAAGCCCCTGATCCGGATGGCTACTCTTCGGGCTTCTTCAAGAAAGCTTGGAATATCGTTGGCAGGGAGTTTTGTGAAACGGTTAAAGAGTTCTTCACTTCTGGAAAGCTTCTCAGGCAGATCAACCACACTACCATTGCCCTTATTCCTAAATCTACCCACTGCCCAACGGTGGGCGACTACATGCCTATTTCTTGTTGCAACATTATGTATAAGGTCATCACAAAGATCATTGCTTCTCGACTGGTGACGGTTCTCGATGTCATCATTGATCCTGCTCAGGCGGTTTTTGTCCAGAATAGAAGTATGTCTGACAACATACACCTTGCACAAGAGCTATTGAGGGGTTACAACCGTAAGAGAGTCTCTAGTAGATGTATGCTCAAGATTGACCTTCGTAAAGCCTTCGACTCTGTTAATTGGGAATTCCTCACGGCTATTTTGATTGGTTTGAATTTCCCAGAGAGACTTGTTGCTTGGATTATGGAATGCGTCTCCACGACCTCTTATTCGATTTCTATCAATGGGAGCTTACGGCCATTTAAGGGCGAAGGGACTCGAGACAGGACCCCTCTCCCTACCTTATTTGTTATTTGTTTAGAATATCTCTCGAGGATGATCAACAAGAACACTCAGACTCCGGTTTTCCACTACCTTTAGTCAAAGCTTAAAGATCACACACCTTGCTTTCGCGATGACTTGCTACTTATGTCGAAAGAGGACACTACTTCGTCGGATCCTCATGATCGCCTTTGTGCTTTCGAGTGCTCGAGGATCGGTTCGATGCACTCAAGTCCGAACATACACGGTGGTATCACGGACTACGACGCTGGCGATATTAAGCGATTACTAGCTTCGACAGGTGCTATACCTTTCCGCTATCTCGGCGTTCCGCTACTGCGGAGAGAATGAGGTATTCACTATGACCCTTTTGTGAACAAAATTGCAGTACATCGACTCGTGGATGAGGCTACTTTATCTATGCGGGTAGGCTTGAATTCATCAAGTCGTCCTCGAGTGTGGAATGTTTACGTTATCAATATTGCCGGTGCACATTGCGGTGCGTAAGAAAGTTTACGGATTATGTAGGACCTTCCCGTGGCGTTCTAGCCACCCGCTTTTGTAACATGGAAGGAGTGTACGGGCCAAAATCCGGTGGCCTCGAATCAGGGATCTCAAGGCCTGGAACCTAGCTTTGCTCGCCAAGTGTCTTTGGAATATCCATCAAAAGAAGGACACACTTTGGATTAAATGGATCAATAACAAGTATCTCAACAATAACAACAACATTTGGACACAGGTTGCTAAACGGCGACTCACCTTTGATCAGCGGCCGTTTATCGTGACTTCATCGCGAGCGTGAGGGCTCTCACGATCAGCGGCTACTAACACGCGGCATGGTATAATAGTAATCACGGTGCCTATGACTATTCGAGGACACGTAGGCGGCGGATGATTTGGGCGAAGGATGTTTGGAGTTCTTGTATCGCTCCAAAGCAGTCCTTCATTCTTTGGCTTTGTGCGAGGAAAAGATTACGGACGAAGGATAGAATCACTTATATGGACATTGATAGAAGGTGCTCCCTTTGTGGTTATTCTGACGAGTCTATAACTCACCTATTCTTCAGCTGCACGATCAGTAGTTATCTCTGATCACGGGTCAAGACATGTCTTGACATCAGGAGGGCTATGACGACAATCGATAGCGCCTTGAAATATATCAAGAAAGATGGGCGTGGCACTGGTTGGCAAGCTAAAGCTAAGCGGGCCGACCTGACCACCACCATCTACCACATTTGGACTGAGAGGAACAAGATTATTTTTGACGGGTCGAGACTTGATAAAGAAGTCATTCTCTTTAGGATCAAGACCAACGTCTACAAAATTTTGTTCGCATTATACCCCCTTTTCCTGGATAGATTTGTTTCCCTAGCCACAAACTAGGATATGGATGGTCGGTTGAACACATTCGTCGTCGATGCACCTTTTGCAAATCTCAGTTATGACTGTGGGATCGGTTGAGTCTCCGACCACCGAAATGTGGGATTGGCGGAGTCGCTATCGTGTACCTAATGACTTTCCGACACGTGGCGGCGTGAAATAGTATGTGGTCTGGATAGTAGGTACTATGGCGATTACTCCCAGAAGTATAACGTGACGAGGGTGGGTCTTTACCCATGTTCGAATAAGTACTATTCCCTTGATCGTGGGTTTATCCCATTTGGGTTTACCATGGCAAGGGTTTAAGGAGGCCCACGATTGCAACCTTATGCTCTACATAAGGGAATTGTCATAGTTTAGGACTCTTTTGTAGGATGCATCTCTCTTATGCTTAGCTTGGGCACTCACGACTACCCAACTTGTGGGTTAGCTTAAGCTTTTGTTACTGACGAACCTAAATCTTGTGCTGACATGCCTAGCAGAGACACACTAGATTTACATCGTCTGTACGCCGTGGACACGCCCGCAAAACATATACATTCGGATGATTATTAATACACATTTACCTTTCCATCAAAAAAAAAAAAAGACCATTCAACTTTACCCTTGAATATCAAGGGAAAACTCTTCATAGAAATAAAGTCTTTTTGTCTTTGCCATATATCTAAACATGAAACTTCACCAAAAGATCTTTAATCCTGTCTTGTCTAATAGTAAAAAGGTGGCAGGTCTGTAAGAACTTTTTATGCGTGAGGTCGGAGAAAGTCAATGTCATCATCATAGTGGCATGTAACAACTTTATCATTCTGCACTCCCTTTATCTGTTTTTTTTAATGGTCAAGTGACCAAATGCAAATATGAAATGACTGGAAATTGGAGTTATTACATTCTTTGCAATTTTGACTTTCAAAGGGTAACCACTTTTGGGCAACCAGAGAGGCAGTCTATTTGGACCAATATATTTTGGATTTAATGGCCCTAGAAAGATATATTATAGTAGGCAGTTGGGTAAGCATTTTATTAATTTCTTGTCATATCTTCTATGTTATTGTGTTTTAATTTTCAATAGGTTAAACTTACATCATGTCTTTAAGCACTACAAATGCTTCTTTGGATGTTTTAAATCCAATACATCATCTGTTCATATGTTTATGAACTAGTCAAATTGTCTTTGTATTTAAAATTTGATTTGGTTTTGAACAAGTTTATTCTTATAATTTCTTTAACTCTTTTTTCTATTTCCATTATTATTATAAAAATAACATCTACTGGCCATTTATTTGAAAAGTTGTCATTGTTTTGGAGTTCCAAAATATACAAGTAAAACTTTACGAAATTATTGTGAAGTTTTACTTATGAAATTTCATGATAATGACTATTTTTCAATTATCCGATATGAAAAGTGGTCATTTGTGAACACATTATTATTCCTTAATGACGTGTTTGAATACTTTATATTCTTGAATTTCTTTATGAACTACATACTTTTTTCTAAAGATGGGATCCCCTTGTTGATCAACTATTTGATTATTATCTTTTCGATTTTTTTTCTTTTAGTCTGCTTTGCATTAGTTTTTCTCTAATTATTTTTTGTTTAACTTGTGCACCAAATCTAATTTGACTTTCAATTAGGGTGGCAAATGAGCGAGTTGGTTGAATTTGGACAGGTCAAAATGAATTGAGTTAATAAATGAGCGGGTTATTGACCCGTCCAAATGTTGTTTGGGCTGTTATGAGTTGGGTTGAAATGGACTAAAAAGTGAGTCGAAACTCAACCCGCTTAATTCTTACTAAGTTTTAATTGTCTTATTTGTTTTTTTTAATAAATTTTTAGTACCTAATAAATTATTATTTTTCTTTATTATGGCGATATATAACATTAAATAAAAAAATATATTTTTTAAACATATTTTGATAGATTTTTTATGGATCAATTTGAGTTAGATGTCAACCCAAATTTTGATGGATTTAAATGGATTGAACTAACAAATAGACGGTCAATAACTAATCGGGGCCGCATGAGTTCTGAGTTTGATCACTGCATCGCGCTTTTTGGTTGGCGCATCGCGCGTGAACTGCCGAAGTGTAGTTAATCGGTGGCGTGGTTTGCGGTATTGCGTCGATCGGAGTTTCACGCGTATTTCGAAAGAATAAGCGTTGAGTTCGCCGTCACAAAAAGAAATAACCCGCCCAAACTTAAATGAATTGGACGAGTTGTGATTTCACGAATTAAGTTTGACAGTCTACTTTCAAATTTCAATATCCGCACCATCAATTCATAAGACGCCTTCAAATGATAAGTCAATAGAGCACCAATTTCCATATTCTAAGCCTTAAAAGTTGGTCAGACATGAACCTAATCCGCAACATCCGTGTATTTGAAAAGTGAGGGGGTCACATGGTACTTATTTTTAACAATTTAAAGGAAATAATAAATGAAGACAAAAAAATTCTAAATAAGAAGAGAAGATTGTGCAAATTTGGTAAAACTTAGAGGGAAAAAAAAATATTAGTAAATGATTTTTTTCTCATTTGTCCAAATTTGGTGGATAAATTTACCTTAGATATATGTTGGTGAGAGGTAATAATTACTCCGTAAAATTAATCAAGATACCCACAAACTAACATGATATCACAATATCCGAAGTCCTAGACCAGTTGGTCTTGAAGGCAGAGGGTATCCTCATTGAGTGGTGTGGGAGAGGCAGTGAGTTAAACCAGGGTTAACTGCGCACGCCCTCTTGGGGCTGCATCACGAAACTGCGAGTGTGGTTTAAGCGGTAGCGTGGTTTGCGGTATTGCGTCGATCGGAGTTTACCTGTCTTGTATTTCGAAAGAAGCGTGATGCGGGTTCAGTAAAAAAAAAAACACATGATACCACAATTATCAAAAAATGTTTTTTTTTCCTTAAGGAAAATGCGTTGACAAGTATGTTTTTCTTTTACTTTTTCTCTTTTAATGAGGGTCAACTTTCACGCATGAAGTATTCCACAAGTTTTGTGCGACTAAACTTATTGTTCTTTTTAGGTGGTATTTGACCAAGTTTCTGGAAGTGTTTATGTTTTTCAGAAACACTTATTTGGCCAAACACCCTCTTTCCAAAAGTAGAAACACTTTTTCCATAAGCCAAAAAGTGTTTTTAGATGGGAATAGAAGCAGAAACACCAATTTGGTGCTTCTGCAGAAGTCATTTTTGCTCATTCATTAAATTTTTTTTGGACCCATTTATCATTTTCCCCCCACAAAATTCCTTTTAATCTCATATAATATCCCCATATAAAATAGAAATTTGGAAATAGGGGTGGGGGTACGGGAATTTTATTTTATTTTTTATAAAAGTAACAAAAAACATGAAATAGAAATTTGAGGATGGGTAGGACAATGGGGTGGAGGTGGTGGGTAGGGGTAGGGCGGGGGAAGAAAAAAATTCATTTTTTTTTATAAAAGTAACAAAAAATATGAAATAGAAATTTGAGGATGGGTAGGGCAATGGGGTGGGGGTGGGGTGTAGGGCGAGATAAGAAAAAAATCATATTTTTTAATATTTTTTTTATAAAAATAACAAAAAATATGAAACAAAAATTTGAGGATGGATAGAGCAATGAGATGAGGTGGGGTAACATGTGCACCAAAAAAGTGTGTCTCCTTGGAACAACCAAACAAATAAAAAGGTCCATCTTCTTTTGTTTTCATCGAACTCACTAATACTTCCATACATTAATCCAAAGGAGTGGAGGGAAAAGAAAAGATAAAAGAGAAAGTAAGGAATCCCATACAAAAATCTCATTAATTATGATGGTTAAGACTTAAAGTCCCATATTTAAAATGAAATGAAAACATGGACTCCTTATATGAATTTGAATAATCATTACTCTATAAGCTAGCTTTTGGGGTTGAGTTAGGTCGAAGATCCATTCTTTATATGATATTTGAGTCAGACTCATTCTAATTCTTTGTTCACCGATGTTGGACCCTCAAATTATATTGTCCACGCTCCAACTATCGAGGTCTAGGCGTGTGGGAGAGTGTTAAGAGTCCACATCGAAAATATAATTGATACATGAACTCCTTATATGGACTTGGACAATTCTCACCCTACAAGCCAACTTTTGAGGTTGAGTTAGACCCAAGATCCATTCTTTACAATGACAAAGAAGCTAGACCATCCGTCTCAAATAATCTATCGTGGTACTAAAAATAATTGTCTCAAATTATTTGTTGTTTTAGAAGTTCAAGGTACAATTAATTATTTTATCTCCATTTATCCTTAGTAGAATTTTGTTATTAATGGAGATGACACATAAATAAAGTAAACATTTAATGAAGAGATATTATAACTTTGACATAAACAAGAGTAAGTAGGTCAAATACCCATCCTAATTAATATTTCTTAAAAAGCGTGAAAAATAAATAAAAAAATATAATTTACGACGGAGGGAGTATTAATTTTTTCCCCTTGAAACAATATCCTCTAATCATCAAGATTTGTTTGGTTGCTTAATTGCTTCATTTATTCTTCATGTGTACCTCTACTTACATCTCCTTTTGTTTGGTGGAAGTCCGTCTTTCTATGCCAATTTCCCTCCTTGAAACAAGGCTGTCAAATGCTTTCAGTTGTCAATAGTTATGCACATCTCAACATCAACTTTTCATATATTAGAGATAAGGGTCAAAATATCTATTATTTTTTAAAGTTTTCTATCTAAACAATCTGAGAGTTTTGTATCTAAATTATCACCAACTAATTAGCAAAACATACTCAACTATCAATCGTTCACTTTTTCTACATGATAATTGAAGTAAGAAAAGTGAACAACTGATAGTTGATGTGTGTTCTTAGCTTGAGTGATAATTAAATGAAAATCTCACACGATAGTTCGGATAGAAAGCCCTAAAAATAGTGATACTGAAGGTGTGCTTTTGACCCTTATCTTTATATATTAATGACATTTTTATACTACCTGTGTAATAACATATTGGATATTACTATTACCGAGTTACAATTAATGTCTATAACAAAAACATATTTTTAATTATTTTATAAGTGACTTAAGTTTATAAATATTCTTTTACATTGTCAACGCATAAAACTTAGGCTTTTTTTTCTAGTTTGTTATCTTTATATTCCATTATCATCATTGTTAGGATTAACTTAAAAATACTCTTAATATGATGTGATATTATTCGCTTGAGTTAAACCCCCTAAACTTGGAATGGATGGCGGAGCGTAGGTGGCAAGCTAGTATCATACTTTATAAGTAGCTTCTTCCTTTTTCCCACGAGGAACTTTGTTCACATACAGTCGGCAATTTCTCCCTTAAATTAAGTTTCACATGATCTATCATCATTTATGGCTAATTTATAGATTAACTGTGTGTTCCACATCAATTGAATATTTATGACCATCAAAGCAATTGACTTCTTTTTGTGTATGATCTTTAATGCTACGATAAAGGTAGCAGCAAACTAGCCGTACACGGGTAGGGCCCACACCATCTCCATGATCGTCTTGCCAAATCATTAACTCTAATATCGGTTGTTGAGTTAAATATAATTTAAAAATATTCTTAACATAGTGTGATATCGCATGATTTCTTTAGAAATGACTCATGCCATTAAAATCCCAACACTTTATAATTAACTTTTCTTTATGCTTTGCTTTTCTTGTGTAATTTTATTCACACACATCCGACACTTTCATCACAAGTCTCTTAACCTAGTGGCCTTGGGTTCATGCCCCATGGTGGGCATAAGAGAGAATTCATTGAGAAATATGTGTTAATTTTAAATAGAAGATGCATAATATATAACCTAATGTTGTCAATTGTGATCTAGCTATAACCCCACTTAATAGTTACATAGTTATGGAGATTGTCTGATTATTCTTCTCTTTTAGAAAAGTTTGGGCATGTGTATTCTGCAGTGAAGTATCATGTCTGCAAATAGTTATGGAGTTTGTACTATTATTTTCTGTCAATTATTTCAGCAGGTAATCTGTTAGGTTTATAGTACCAATTTACTTTGTCAAATCCTTCCGGGCCACCATTATCATATTGTACCTAATTTCTTCAATTTGGGTAAACTTACTTTGACCATATTTGATGAATATTTTTCATTCAATCACATCGTCGCCTAGGGTTTCATGGAGTCCCACATCATGGACGAGTGCAGGTAAAGATGTTAGTTCCTCCACACAAGCGCCCAGATGTGGTGCAAAATATGAAAGGGTTCTCACAACATGCACGGGTGTGAGTACGTTCCACCACAACAATGCTCGATATAGTATAAAATTAGAAAAGGTTCTCACATCATAGACATATGAGGGTAATAAAGCTAGTTCAAGAGAGTCAAATTCGGATAGTTACAACGTAAGCACTTTTCTTATGTTGATTTTGATCCATTACAATTACATACCACTATAGTTAGATAATTGGCCAAAACAGTAGTTCCAACCTGTTAAAGATTGAACCATTGTGTAATAAGTCCATATTAATGATATTGGGTCAGATATGCAATATGGGCCAAGTTATGTAATAGGTCCATTATTATTACTTAAGGGGCCAGCCCATACTAAGAGGCCAGCCCCATTTCGTTTGTTCAGTAGTCCATCTTATTACCTAAGCTTAACGCCTTGTATAAATAGAACATCATAGAGAGTTCTAGGTTAAAAGAAAAAGAAAAAAGAGAAGAGAGGCGTTCTGACTCTCTGTTCTCTCTCTGTACTTCGTCTTCCTCATTGTTGTTATCTTCTCTATCTGTTCTTCCTCTCAAAGATATTATACAGTGTGATGTATCCTTCCATGCTACGCTGACTCTCTGTTCTTCATACAGATCTGTGGTTGTTGCATGTAAATGGTAAAACCTAGGTCAAGCTGTATTCTTTGTAAAAGTGAGCAGACTAGACTGCTTCATAAATGGCGATGTCTAGATTCTCAACATGGTATCAGAGTCATACATCGACATCAGATGTTGCATGAAAGCTGCACAAGATCTGGGTAAACCATCGCTCCTTGCTTTATATCTCAAATCTGATATTTGTACTTCTGTGAAGTCGAGTCTGTTAATATTGTATATTGGTTCTATATTCGAAGAAACACCTGTATATTGATAAAGATCTGTTGAGATCTTGATAGAAATCTGTTGATACTGTACATGGTCAGATCTGGATAAAGATCTGTTGATCTGTTGAAATCGTGATAGAAATCTGTTGATACTGTATATTCCCAAAAGAAACCACTTAGATCTGGATAAAGATCTGTTGAGATCTTGCTAAAAATTGTCACTCCTATTTTTTTTCTTCTGGTTGTTGACCTTTATCAAATAAAATGGGGTCAGATCCACCAGACTTACTTGTGAAACACACAGCTCACTGGATCTTCCTCAATCCTGCAAACCTCACTTGCCATTGTATTTGATCATAACCATCCCCTATTCTTACAAGCCTCTGATGTCAGTGGCGTCTCCTTAATATCCTTCCAACTAGTGGGCTCTGAAAACTACACTGTTTGGAGCAAATCTATGAAAATCGCTCTATTAGGAAGAACAAACTAGGGTTTGTGAATGGAAATTGTACAAAGAATCAATTTGGAATAGAATGGTGGGATCAGTGGGACAGGGTTAATGCAGTGGTGCAGGCATGGCTAATGAATGCTGTTTCTAGTAACTTGATGTGTGGGGTTTTATATGCTGAAACAACATATGAGGTATGGGAAGATCTAAAGGAAAGGTTTGAAAAAGTTGATGAATAAAAAACTTACAATTTACATAGAGAAATTGCAACCTTATCACAAGGAAATGCTAGTATTGCAGAATACTACACCAAACTAAAGAACTTGTGGGTGGAATACCAAGCCATTGTGCGCTTTGAGTTGTGCGTATCTACGTCGAAAGAATTTCTGGGTTTTACGCAAAGCGAAGTTATACCAGTTTCTCATGGGTCTGAATGAGAGTTACATGCAGGCCAGAAGCCAAATTCTGCTTATGTCACCTCTTCCTACAGTCAATAAAGCCTACTCCATGATAGTAAGTGATGAAAACCAGAAAGGGATTAGTGCTAAGTCTGTAGGACTTCTAGGTGCTGGTCCCTCTACTGCTATGTACTCTAGGAATGAATTCCATTCTAAAAATGGAATAACAGGAAATCAAAGACCAAGAAGGAATTCCAATCTAGTCTGTGAAGAATGCAAGATGAGGGGTCACACAAAGAAATTTTGCTACAGAATAGTTGGATACCCTCCTGGTTTTAAATCAAAAAGAAAGGAATTTGCTACTGCTCATAATGCTCACAACAAAGGTCCAGAGCCCTCCTCTGAAAATACTAAAACCAATTGGCAAGTTGAAAGAGCACCAACATTCTCTCAAAATCAGTACGAGCAGATTGTAAAAATGTTGAACAACAACCAGTTACACAAAGGAGCATCTGTGGACACACAAGGTATTCAGTCATCTGCAAACTTAGCAGGTATATCAGAACTCAAGGCCTTACATGTCTTTAATATAATGAAAAAATGGATAATAGATACAGGTGCTACAAATCACATGGTTAATGACCTAAATATGTTAGATAAAATTACTGACAAAAGTGATTCAGTTATACCAAAGAAGGTTTTTTTACCAAATGGACAATCAGCCCAAGTCACCCATATTGGTATCAGTACTCTATCTAGTAGAAGTACACTTGAAAATGTGCTCTTTCTACCTCAATTCAGATATAACTTACTGTCTGTTTCCCAACTAACAAGAGAGCTGAACTGTTCAGCTATCTTCTATCCTGATTTTTGTCTATTCCAGGATCTCTCCAGTGGGAAGGTGAAGGAGATTGGTAAGCTTCAGGATGGACTTTATATGTGTGAAGTCCCAAATTTGTTACAATAACAATAAACATTATTGTGTCTATGTGATTATGTTACGACCTTATTCACATTCGAGGACGAATGTTGCTTAAGGAGGAGAGAATGTAAAATCCGGAAAAAAATAATAATAATATATAGTTGTGGTTGAGTTAATAAATAAATAAATATATATATATATATATATATATATATATATAAGAAAACAATGAATAAATTACACGGGATAGAGTTAGTGTGAAAGTTGGATAAATAGATAGATAAAATGAAAATAAGAAAACAAAAAGAAAATAAAAGAAAACAAAAAAAAAACAAAAAAAAAAACAAAAAAAAAAAAACCATGCAGAATTATGCACGTTTTTCCCTTCCCTTTACCCCTCCCCTTCCCCCCTTTTCACCTCCCTCCACTCTTGGCTTTCCCCCTCCCATAAGTTATACAAACAATCTTACTTATACATTATACTTGGCACAAACAAAGGACTAGCACAAAGAATAGAAAATCAGAAAAAATAAGTGAACAAGAAGAAAACAAATCTGAAAGTTTTCAAGAAGGCAAGAATAATAAAAAAATACTAGGGAGCAAGGGTGGTTGTAGCAACCGAACCACAATCTTTTTCACACTTACAAGGTGAGTTTTCTCACTCAGAAATTCTTGGTAACATCCTTTATTTTTAGTTCAATACATGTTAGAATAAGAATTGAGTGTTGAAAATAAATATTGAACTTTTGATTGTTTAGACAACTAGTTACGTTCATGAACTTTACGAACTGTTCTCACTGAGTTATAATTGTTAGAATTTGATGAAATTCGGAGGAATTGTACACATCTCTAATATGATCATATAGAACAAAAAATGAGGTAAAATGGACGTACGGTTTGAAAGTTATCATAGTTCAAAGTTCCTGCCTTAGATTTGGTCGAAATTCGGAAAGGCATAATTACGGACTGTTTTTATTGAGTTTTACTTATTAGAATTATATGAAAATTTACATGGTTGTAAATATCTCTGTTACGGACAGATATATATAAATATTTATTAAAACGGACTTACGAGTTGAGAGTTATTGTAGTTTGAAGTTGCTGCCTCGGATTCGTCGGAATCCAGAAGGGCAGGACGTTGAAACGTAAAACTGTACTAATCTGTGGGGAATATGAAAATTGTTGCTAAATGAAAGTTCTATATCTCTTTGTTGTGGACATTTTGAGACCTTACGGGGGTCTATCCGACTTACGTATTGAGAGTTATCGCTGTTTAAAGTTTCTGCCTCGGATCTATCGAGATCCAGGAAGGGCAGCGAATAAAAGTGTAAAACTGTACCAAATGGTACAGAATATGAAAGGATGGTTTACATGGAGACGTGTAGCTCTCTGTTCTCGTCGTTTTGAGATTTTATGGGGCTTGAACGGGTTTCTGATTAGGAGTTATGACTATTCTAAGATTGGGTGTTGTTTAATAAATATTCTGCCGAAATAAATTTCATGTGGCTGTTTTGAGGATAAATTTGTGTTAGTTACCCAAAGTAGTTTTAAATGAAATTTGGTACAGTGAAAGATCCCCGTCTTACCTTAGTTTCCGCTTGAGAAACACCTTAGTTGGAGTTATGGTTAAAAAGTTATAATCGTTACAAGTATGAATGACAGAATGTTAGAAAAGAGAATAGTATTTATTTGATCTTAGAAAAATATGAAAAGTGAATACGTGTTCACATAAATATATAAATATATAATGGATCGGGTTGCCGCGCAACAAAGCGTAAAGTGAATACGCGTTCACAAATACGTAAACATAATGGATCGGGTTGCGCGCCGCAACAAAGCGTAAAGTGAATATATGTTCACAAATACATAAATATAATGGATCGGGTTGCGCCGCAACAAAGCGTAAAGTGAATACACATTCACAAATACGTAAACATAATGGATCGGGTTGCACGCCGCAACAAAGCGTAAAGTGAATACGTGTTCACAAATACGTAAATATAATGGATCGGGTTGCACGCAACAAATATGACAGATGAATACATGTTCACCTATATATAAATATGAAAAGTGAATACGCGTTCACAAATATATAAATGTAATAAACATGTGAAAATGCAGGGAATGTCTTAACGTATAATACGAGATAAAATGAAGTGTTAGTTAAACCAAGAATTTCTATGAGGAGTTGTTGCATATTTAAAGATGTTGTAACTTTGATATGTTTTGCAATATGCTTATTACGTTATAATGTGATTGCACTTGGAATATTGTGGTGTTACTTTGAATTGCGAGTAAGGTTCTCACTCATTGAGATGGTAGGTGACTCTTTTATTAACATGTTTGAAAGGGTGATAGAGGAAAGGCTCCACGTCAAGGCTAGCGATCGTCCCGCAACCTCTTTTCATACCAAGTCCATTGTTTCGGGCTTGGTACTCGTCAGGTTCAGAATGTCAGTTCCAATGTCTCGGGATATACCCGTGTGGAATGATCTCCCTTCCAACTTAGAATAATCTTTGTCAGTATGTCTATGTAGAAACAATATTTGCACGAGCATGGGCTCGCGTTATGTTTTTTTCATATAAAGTCATAAACATATTTCTTTATTGTTATTTTTATTAATCGCTCCGTATTTGAATATAAGTTTAAATTTCTAAATAAAGAGAATTAAATGGTGCTCCTGGTGGAAAATAATTGTCCAGGTGCCATCACGCCCTAGGTAAAGACTTAGGAAAATTTGGGGCGTGACAATATGCTAGTTAATCATACTAGTGACATACAGGACTCAGGAATAACAGTTCTACATGCACAAGCTCAACAGAAGAAACCAGTGACTGGTGAAGATATTAATCTGTGGCATAGAAGACTTGGCCATACCTCTAGTAAGGTACTTAGTAAATTGATAAGTGCTAATAATGATGAGATAGCTGAGGCAATAAAGACATGCAATGTATGTCCTTGTGCAAAACAATGTAGACTGCCTTTCCCTAATAGTACTACTTATAGTAATAAAGCTTTTGATATTGTTCACATGGATGTATGGGGTCCATACAAGGTTGAAACTCATAATGGGAAGAGATTTTTCCTCACTATTGTAGATGATCACACTAGAATGACTTAGATATACCTACTTAGACTTAAATCTGAAGTGTGTGTGGTAATCAATCAGTTTCTTAAGTACATATCAACCCAGTTTAATCAAATAGTAAAGATAATCAGAACTGACAATGGGACAGAGTTTGTAAATGATTTACGCACCTTCTCTTTCGTAACTTAGGAATTATCCATCAAAGAAGGCGTGTATATACACCACGTGAGAATGGAATTCTTTGAAAGAAAACAGGACATATATTAGAAATTACGAGCCGTAAGAATGCAAGCTAATATTCCTCTAAAATTTTGGAATTACATGTGTTCAGCGAGATACTTAATCAATAGACTACCCTCTTCCATTACTCACTCTACACCTTTTGAGTGTCTCTACCACAAAAAACCATCCTTAAAACACATAAGAACCATTGGTTGTCTCTGCTTTGCTAGTGACCTAACTGTCTCAGATAAACTTCAGTCCAAGGTTAAAAAATGTGTTCTGATGGGCTACTCTGAAACTCAAAAGGGTTATATTCTTTATGATCTACAGTCTAAGACCCTCATTGTCAGTAGAGATGTTACTTTTAGAGAAACTATTTACCCTTTTAAAGAATATGTGACTGAGGTTCCTATCTTCCAAAATTTACTTCAAGGAAACAGTAATTGTCAACCTTTATCTCAAGAAATCCCTCATAGCTGTACTGATAAATCAAAAAAGGAAGGTATAGATATCATTAATAAAGAATCTACTGAGGACAGTAATCCCACTGATAATAATTCAGAAGAAGGAAACTCTGATAATATGCAGTCTGGTAGTAATCCTGCTACAAAACCAGATGACAAAACAATCAGTAGGAGATCTAACAGACTCAAACAACCTCCTATATGGCTTAAAGACTTTGTTACAACAAATGCCAACAATGTACCTTACCCTATTGCTAACTATATATCTTATGATAACTTAAAACCCAGATATCAAGCCTTTTTAAGCTCCTTCTCAGAACTAACTGAACCAAGAAGCTATATGGAAGCCTCAAAAGATTCTAGGTGGGTAGATGCTATGAAAACAGAAATAGATGCCTTACAAGACAATCACATGGAAAATAGTTACTCTGCGGATGGAAAGCAACATATAGTTGTAAGTGGATCTCTGAGAATCAAGTATAAAGACCTTTGGAGAAATAGAAAGGCGAAAGCCGGACTAGTTGCTAAAGGTTATAGTCACAAGAAGGAATAGATTATCAAGAAACCTTCTCCCATGTTGTAAAAATGGTTACTATAAGAGCTATTCTCTCGTTCTTTGTACAGAGGATGATGGTACGTTTATCAAATGGATGTGTATAATGCCTTTCTTGAGGATTTATTTGATGAAATTTATATGACTCTTCCACTGAGTTTGATGTAGCAAAGGAGGAAGTAAACAAGTGTGTAAATTAGTTAAATCTCTTTATGGGCTCAAGCGAGCTCGAGACAATGGGCGTAAGCTACAGGCTTTAACTCGAGATCTGATTTAGGCAATCTGAGTTTGATCACTCTCTGTTTCTAAAACATACTAATCAAGGTATAGTAGTTATTCTAATTTATGTGGATGACATGTTAGTCACAGGTGATAACATAATGCTCATAAAGGAAACTAAGCAGTCCCTGCATAATACCTTTAAAATGAAAGACCTGGGAGAGTTAAGGTATTTCCTAGGAATAGAATTTGCTAGGTCCAGCAAAGGAATCATTATGCATCAAAGAAAGTATGCACTTGAACTCATTTCTGAACTGGGATTAGCTGCTGCTAAACCTATCAATACTCCATCTGACTCCAATATAAAGCTTACTACAAAAGAATATGATGAGTATAAGGTGAAGCAGGGGACAGATAAAGGGAAAACAGTCACTGGTGATGAACCAGTAGATGATATCAGCTCATATCAAAGAATAATTGGTAAGTTGTTGTATCTTACTCTTACTAGACCAGATATTGCTTATAGTGTACAAACACTTAGTCAGTTCTTACAAAACCCAAAGAAGTCTCATTTGGATCTTTGCCGTAGAGTAATAAGGTATGTAAAAGGTAAGACAGACAAGAATCTTGTTATCTAGTAATAAACAAGACACGTTAACTAGTTATTGTGATGCAGTTAGGCGTCGTGTCCATCTGAAAATCCATTACTGAGTTATTTAGTCAAGTTTGGAGATTCTCTCGTATCACGGAAATCTAAAAGCAAAACACAATCTCGAAGCTCATTGGCGAGAATATAGAAGCTTAGCGGTATTCTTTGAGATCACTTGGTGATAAACTTACTCGAGGATATTGGTGTTGGCGTTCATCAACCAAGATGGCGTATCTGACGATAAATCTGCGATACAAATGGCGGCCCAATCACGTGTTCCATGAACGGACCAAACACATCGAAATAGACCTCCATTTTATCAGGGAGAAGATTAAGAATGGAATGGTACAAACAGAATACATCAACACAACTGCGGATGCCCGTGACATACTTACAAAAGGTCTTGCAGTTCTGACATTTCCACTCTGTTCCAAGCTTGGCTTCTGGACATTTTCGAGCACCCGAACGAGGGAGGCATTAAAGATTGAACCATTGTGTAATAAGTCCATATTAATGATATTGGGTCGGATATGCAATATGGGCGAGTTATGTAATAGGTCCATTATTATTACTTAAGGGCGGCCATACTAAGAGGCGGCCCATTTCGTTTGTTCAAGTCCGTCTTATTACCTAAGCTTAACGCGCGTATAAATAGAACATCATAGAGAGTTCTAGGTTAAAAGAAAAAGAAAAAAGAGAAGAGAGGCGTTCTGACTCTCTGTTCTCTCTCTGTACTTCGTCTTCCTCATTGTTGTTATCTTCTCTATCTGTTCTTCCTCTCAAAGATATTATACAGTGTGATGTATCCTTCCATGCTACGCTGACTCTCTGTTCTTCATACAGATCTGTGGTTGTTGCATGTAAATGGTAAAACCTAGATCAAGCTGTATTCTTTGTAAAAGTGAGCAGACTAGACTGCTTCATAAATGGCGATGTCTAGATTCTCAACACAACCGACGGAGAACCTTTAAATATAAACAAGAGTAAAATGATTAGTTTTCAAAAAATTTACGTGGAGCAATTACGTTGGACTTTCATCATTTTAAAGGTGAAAATGACCCTCTTAGGATGGAAATGGGCCGGTTGGTTAGGCGAATCATATCCCTTTAAGGATGGGAATAACAACAATTAAGGGGATAAGTGTAGGGATATTTGATTTTGACATTGCGATTTAATTTGGGGTAACGACACAATTCAGGTGAAATTATTGACACCTAATGATCTAAGTTTCTTTAAAACTCTAAACTAATCTCAACCATTTTCTAATCTTATTTTTAAGTTTTTGACAACTGTTTATCTATTATTTTTCATTAATAATTTAGTTGTCTCTGTTTTGTTATTTTGTTTGTTTCCTCTTAATTTTAATTTTTTTTTGTTTAGTTTATCTTCTTCATTTTGTGTTCTTTCTTTATTTTTGTCTTTCTCTTCCTTTTGTAAAAATAAATACAAAAATGAAAATATTAAATAAATATTTTAGATTAAAAAAATATAAAAAATAATTATATAATTAGATTACAGCAAGAAATAATATAAGAAACATACTATAGTCACTATCTTATTTGTTAAAATTAAAATTAATAAAAAATATATTTTTATTACTTTTCTCTTTGCAAATGAAAACAAAAGTTATATATATAAAAAATTGTTCTTATCGTAGCTATAACAGATCACAGAGAAATCAACAAGATAGTTTGCAAATTAAAATGCGTAATTATTTTTATTACTTTTCTCTTTGCAAATTAAATTGCGTAGCTATAACAGATCACACAGAAATCAACAAGATAGATTTTCACGTCGTATTTATGACATTGTTTTATTTTAGAAATTCAAACATCTACATTATTGGGACTTGAGACTCTCTATTAATGCCGTCGTATCCGTATCAAACCCTCCAAAATACTTTATTTTTGGAATAATCAATAAGCATCCGTTTTAAACATACATTGGGCGGTGTCTTTGGGCCAAGAAATTTGGATTTAGTGGCCCCTAGAATGAGATTATTAAAATTAGGTAGTTGGAAAGCATCTAATTATTGAATTGTTTTGCAATATCTTGTACGTTATTGTGTGTTCATTTTTAAGAGCTTTGATTTGGAGGATACATAGACTACTCATCTATTATATGTCACATCATACCCTTATTAATCACGTTACAGTTTCATTTATCTGCGTGTTCTTCTCTAACTTGTCAATTGGACCCAAAAAAAAAAACTTTTTTGTATTCATATTGTCATACTTTCATTTATTAGCCGAAATGAATGGACGGAAACGAAGAGAAAGAAAGTATCCTATAGTCTGTAGTTACATCCCTTTTATGATTTGTGTTGTGACAAAGAAATTCTATTCCCTTGAAAAATCCATAAAATTAGAATCATCAAGATCTTGTTTGGTTACCAGCTGCCCATTTATATGGAGAGTGATGGTGCCTTATCTTCTTTTTCCAAACGGAAAAAGATCAAAATGTTGGAGGTCCATCTTTCTATGACCATTTTCCCTGTCAAATACTTTTAATTTCAATGGGTATAGACTTCTCAATGTCACCTTTCTTCACAACTAGCCATTTTTTCTCCCATCATTATCATGGCCAAGAAAAGTGCTAAAAATTAATGAAAAATGATTCTTTCTTTCCCCATCTAAAGGACAAAAGGCTGCTAGCTAGCTAGCCATCTTTCTCCACTAATTAGAGTAATAGTCTAATTAACTTTTAAATCATGAGATGTCCACATAATTTATGAAATAAACCAACATCTGCAAGGTCAATATAATTGGTATCACAAACGTAATAAAAGGGGTTATTTGAAATTTATTATTTCAATCATACGACGACAATGATACTTTATATCATTTGTGAAGAATCATGAGTTTGCACTATTTTAGATGAGTGAATTGGTACTTCTTCAGAATGCTAACAGTATATGAAAGTAATAACTAGGAAAAAAAAAATACGTGGAAAATCAAGAATACTCACGGTCAGTCACCAACTCTTATTATTTCTTAACGAAAGATGATACAAATTACAACAACATATCCCGTAATCCCACATAAAAGATGACACAAATTACAACGAAAAAACCCAAGTTTATATAACAACTCCATCGCAGGGGACTGTCGCCCATGGCAACCACCGCGCACAGCCAAGCCCACAAACATAAATAGTCTTCCTGGCATGCACTAGCAAATATGCCTACTTCAACTATATAGTGTATATTACTATATAGGATTATAATAATTTTCTGGGAAATTTTAGAAATGTACACTTGACTGACTTATATAGCAAAAATATAGCTCAAAAATTACATTGCAAATATAAAAAAAGCGATCAGTGCGTTAAAACTCTGTATCTGTGGTCAGAAAAATACTACAAGGGTATTGCATTACAAATATATAGCCCAAAAACACTTTTATACAATGTTATACACTTACAATTTGTATATAGGTATATAAAAGTACATAATGTGTAGGAGTACACTCCAAAAAAATATTATATATAAAAATATGCACTTAGACACAATTATACAATATTGTATAAGTTGTATAATACACAAATTTGGACTAATTTTGAATAAGAATTGCACTTTATACACCATATATATTTTGTATATGGATGTATAAAAATGTATAATTGTGTATAAGATGCGTGTATACACCCACATATACTATTATATAATATTATACACTATTATATAAGACTAACTCCAACACCACCAACGATGGAGCAGCAGCAGCCACCGGCCATCGCCGAAGTTCCGTTCTCCATCGAACTCCCACACCACCAACGACACAACATCAACAAAAGATAATCTACGCCAAAAACCACCAGCCACACTACCTTGCTCACAGAAAGGGAGCGAGAGGAGGTGCCGACTGCTACCAGATCTTCGAGAAGACCTTATTCTTCATGTTATTCCTTCCACGACATATGTCCTTTCCGGTGGTGTCGACCGCCGACTGTGTCGTTGTTGAGAGACATAGATCTGGTTCAGTTAACGGATTTTCATCGAAAAATGAAGGAGGAAATGGGTCGAGAGGGTGAAGGATGTGGCGGTGCCGTTGCTGGAAAATACCGTAGGTTTTGATGCCAAAATTATCGAATTTTTGTTGGAAAATTGAGAAGGAAATGAGGCAGGGGCGGACTAACGAAATAATCATAGGGTGGGCCGACTAAAATAAAATAAAAAATATATTTAGCGCTCAAATAACTATATTACAATAGCAATTTACGTTTTTCGAATCATAGCAATTTACGTTCTTTCGAATCACGAAAGTCATTGATAATAACATCTATGTCAAAGTCATCGACAATTACTCTTTCAATATACAATAGCAAATTATTTGCAAGATAATTGTCACGACCCAAACCGGAGGGCCGTGACGGGCGCCCGGATCTCACCCGCCGGGTACCCCAAATCACATCATCACTGTATAATAACAATAAGCACGGACTAAGCCGAAAAAGATTATGAAAGCTCTTGACTAGAAAACTGACTTATACATATATATTTTGTATATGGATGTATAAAAATGTATAATTGTGTATAAGATGCGTGTATACACCAACATATACTATTATATAATATTATACACTATTATATAAGACTAACTCCAACACCACCAACGATGGAGCAGCAGCAGCCACCGACCATCGCCGAAGTTCCGTTCTCCAACGAACTCCAACACCACCAACGACACAAATCAACAAAAGATAATCTACGCCAAAAACCACCAGCCACACTACCTTGCTCACCACCACCTGAGAGAGAGGGAGCGAGAGAGGAGGTGCCGACCGCTACCAGATCTTCGAGAAGACCTTATTCTTCATGTTATTCCTTCCACGACGTCTGTCCTTTTCGGTGGTGCCGACCGCCGACTGCGTCGTCGTTGGGAGACATAGATCTGGTTCAGTTATCGGGTTTTCATCGAAAAATGAAGGAGGAAATGGGTCGAGAGGATGAAGGATGTGGCGGTGTCGTTGCTGGAAAATACCGTAGGTTTTGATGCCGAAATTATCAGATTTTTGTTGGAAAATTGAGAAGGAAATGAGGCAGGGGGACTAACGAAATAATCATAGGGTGAACCGACTAAAATAAAATAAAAAATATGTTTAGCGCTCAAATAACTATATTATAATAGCAATTTACGTTCTTTCGAATCACGAAAGTCATTGATAATAACATCTATGTCAAAGTCATCGACAATTACTCTTTCAATATACAATAGCAAAGTATTTGTAAGATAATTGTCACGACCCAAATCGGAGGGACGTGACGGGCGCCCAGATCTCACCCGCCCGGTACCCCAAATCACATCATCACTGTATAATCACAATAAGCACGGACTAAGCCGAAAAAGATTACGAAAGCTCTTGACCAGAAAATTGACTTATACATATATACATGACCACGTCAAGGCCGATAAGGCCATACAAAACCAATATCCACATGACACGTGTCTACAAGCCTCTAAAGAATATACGACATCAAAATATCATACCAATACTAGACTGCAACTAGAGTGCTCCAACATCAGCTGAACCATCACTCTTTCTAACTGAACATGCGGGCATGAAACGCAGCCCCCGGGAAAAGGGGGTCAGTACGAAATAATGTACTGAGTATGTAAAACATGAAGTATTGTAAATAAGATCATAATTGACCAAAGATAACAGGAGACATGTGTAATAATCAAAATACCAATACAACTGTGTCATATAGAAATGAGAGTCAACTGTGCCTTATATAAAAATGAGAGTCATATCAAAATCATGGTTGCCTATCCATAGAATCATCATGTCTATATACATATAACGTGTTCCGGTCCTCTAGTGAGGGACTCGATGGAATCATCAATATAACGTGTCTCGGCCCTCTAGTGAGGGACTCGGTGAAATCATCATAATCATGGATACCTGTCCATATAACGTATCCCAGCCTATTCTGAGACTCGGTGAGCTCATCATCATCATGATGGATGCCTGTCCATGGAATCATGTATATACATATAACGTATCCCGACCCTCTAGTGAGAGACTCGGTAGAACAATGCAAGGTTGTGCACGAACATAGACCGGCCCGGGACTTGGTGAAAGAATATAATCACATCAAGCACGAATAGAGTATCATGAAAAACCATATAAAATTTAAATCATCATTTGACTCTCAATGAAATAAATAAAAGACACTATCATATCGTGTATCATTTTAAATCATCATTTGAAAAATCAAAGTCACTATCATATCAGTGTCACTAGGAATTAGTAGAATTATGTACGTCCGACGTACACTCATTTATATAAATCATGTCAAAAGAAAAAAAGATAGTTTCACATACCGCTTGTTGTCTATACCAACTCGATAATTAGCTCCCATATGAGTCAAGAAAGCACAATCTTTTCCACCTACCCTTTTCCAATTCTGAAATCCATCAATTGTGAACATTTTGAATTGCCCGGACTATTAAATAAAAAATATGGATGACAAAAGAGTTTGTCTATTGACTTTGAATAATCCAACTATGAAAAAGTTATAAACCAATGATGTTGACAACTTCTTTGATGGCCAACGAGACCTGAATACGGGAAAATATATTTTTCATCCGGGTGACAAGGACCTTCATTGATATGAGCACGTCTAACTTCATCACGTTGGCCAAAAAGATATTCCCAAATTTGAACTTGCTCAGTGAGATCAAAATTAATAGAATTTATACTAAGCTCTCTCGGGCTAACGCGCTTTGAAGTTTCTCGTTTACTTGAAACCCCGACATTTGTAACATGTTCATTTACCAAAGGTGCATCATTTTCCAAAGATTTAGTGGGTTCTTTTGTTTTAAAGAACAAACTAATTTTTTTTTTGTGGTTTTGACATTTGTATAATATTTCCAAATTTGACAAAAAAATCAAACATTTAAAATAACCAATCGCCTAACTAAAATTGAATTGGGACCACAATATTACTATCATAAATTAAATATTTCTAACAATTCATCAAACCCAATCAATAAAAGAATTGGTTTAAAATTAATTATTTCTCTAATTTGCAATCATAATTAACAATCCAAATTAAACCCAAAAATTCTATTTACAAAATCTTCAAATAACCTAATAAAATAATAGAGAGAATACTACACACCTGGAGAAAGCTTTCGTTGTCATTCTACTTGTTGTCGATGAAAATTGCAATTCTTCACTCACGCACGTGGTTTGGAATAGTGACTTCATGATTTTCCAATAGGTTAAATCTTTTTTTAAAAAAAAGCAGTGTGCCAGGGCCCAGGCTGGCCCAAGATATGGTCCGCCCCAGAAATGAGGTCAAGAGGGTGGAGGATTTTCCCTCCATGAGATGAGCCCCGTTTCTGGAAACTAGGCTAGGGTTTGATGCTTGAAATTAGAGAGTTTTTGCCGGAAAATGGAGGGGAAATGAGGTCGAGAGGGGGAACGTCGTTGCTGGAAACGAGGGTAATTGTGGGTCAATATTTGTCAATTTAGTAACATTGTTACCCTAATTACTATACAATGTAATTAAGTCATAATTTTCCTTTTCTTCCTTCTATATATTTTTTGTGTCAATTTCAGCAGGTCTATATATATATATATATATATATATATATATATATATATATATATATATATATATATATATATATATATCACTATAAGAAATTTGTCATATATCAACGTGAAATTCGTAGGTAAAGGTCCAAAAACCGTTGGTATAGGTCATAAAATCTATACCAACGGAAGTTTAGTTCTGTCAACTTTGATTCGCTATACCAAAGGCAAATTAGCCGTTGGTATAGCCTATACTCTGACGAGTTTGTTGGTATATATGATTTCTTTTATAAATAATATTTTTGCCTCAAATAAATATTTTTTTAATAATAAAAATTTGAGAATATTTTTTATATGTACCGCACAAAATTTAAAGCAAAATAAAAGAAAATTTCAATTATATTATCAAACTAACAAGTCTTACAAACATGTAAAACTTACAAGTCTTACAAACATATCAAACTAACAAAGTAATGTTAATTATAATAACCACCAAAATAATTTCTAAACACACAATACAGTAGATGAGCAAAAATCTATTTAAGATAAAAACAACTTCTAATCTTCCTCTCATCCATCTTCATTGGGAATGTCCACTGTGGTATTTTGTATATGCATAATACAATGACATAAGACATAACTTTCAAGGTTCCCAAAATAATATAGAGGAATTCACTGTTGTTTTTATGGAGCCTTCATAATAACTTACAAGTAGTAGCTATCAATCAATATAGCCAATTATCTACATTGGTAAGCTTATGTTTAAATTATGAGCAATTTAAAGGCGAGTGAGTGTGAAAATATGCTTACCTTTTCTCTACGGATCAATGAGTTGGAGTTCAAAACACACATAAATTCATCAACGACCCTAACCCACCTGCACATAAAGATCACATCATGGATATCATACTACTAAATTAGTCACCATACACTTCAATACAAAACTTGAAGGCGTACAAGCAATACATATGAATACTTATGACATGTAAATTATTCAATTCTCTAATTCAGATACCTTCACTACAGAAACTACTAATCAAATATTCTGATGATTTTACCATTTAAACAAACTTTAGGAGGCAAAATAAATTTTCACCACGTTCTACCAAATGCATTGTCAATTAGAAATCACCATATACATCACTATACCATCATTTAAGCTCTAAATCCAAGAGTTGATGACACCACTCATGTCAACTAATCAAAGCTGATAATAAAATTTTAAAGTACCAATATTAATTCGAAAGTTACAGTTTCATTAGACTATTTAACAATTCAACTGAAAGTGAAAGCAGCCTTATCAAAACAATCTAATAATTGTCTCATGTCACATGCAAACATACACACCAAATACACCTGTTCTATTACACTGACGTAAGAACTGTAGAGATGTTGATAAAACTAAGGGATCCCTTGAGTAAACAACCAACAGTAGCAGAGTTACCCATCTTCATTGGGTAGGGAGATAAAGTAGTCCTCGTCCAGACTTTTGTCTAGCCTCGCCCGTCTATAAATGAAAAAACTAAAGTCATAATAACTTAACTAAGGAATAATTGCTAGTTTAATTGAAGAAATAAAAAATGAAGTAGCATCTTTCACCCCTTCTTCTAGAGTTGGGTTTGGAGTCACCGATGCCCTTTCATCTTCTGGCGAGGCAACAACCGCAACAATAAAAATGTACAAAGCCTAGATTGTCATCAAACTGTGTAAATTTCGTTACTTTTGGTGTTGTTTCTACTTTATGGCGCATTGCTGTATCTCTGTAAACTTGGACTAGGGAGTAACATCTAGAAGAGGGGAGGGGAGTTTACCTTTGTGTGCTGGTAAGGGTTGGTAAGAGCCATTAATTCTCTTACCCGAACGGTAAACGTCCAGATCTGATGGAAATGGAGGAGAGAGCGAGGCTAGGATTTTATTTTAGGGCAAAGTGGAATGAAGTGAAGGGCATTGCCAGCTTAATGATGCGGATGGGCTGGTCCTTGGGCTTGGAAAATATGGGTTGGGTTTTACCTATACCAACGGCCAGAAATTTCAGTAGGTATATGCTATCTATATCAACGATTTTGTTGAAAGTCACTAAAAGTGTCCGTTGATATATAGCAAATTTCTTATAGTATATATATATATATATATATGGTATCAATTACTTTTCAACTCTTACTACAAGACCACCATCACATGTTTCTTCACATTCATTTTTTGTTTGAACCTCAATTTCCATAAATTCTACTACAATTTGTGCAAATTTTAATTACTTTTGATCTTACAAAATAAGCGATGACATGCATGGCGATGAAAATTCTAGATTTGAGGTTGATTTGGAGTTCTTTAATAGATATTTCCCAATATTTTTCATTACTTATATTAATTATATATCTCTTATTTTAGGTAAAATTATAATCCTTTTATAATTAAATTAATTAGTTGTCTAGTTTGTATCAAAATAAATATTCTTGTAACCTTATATATATGGTAAATCATTCATCAATAAAGATCAAGAAACATATTCTTTCATTATTTATCAAGCTTTTATAATTAATTAATTGTTCTTTCAATCCTTGATATTTCATTTTCTATATGAAATAGAGACAAATAGATTAGTTAAAAGTTAATTTATTTGTCTAGTTGGGTTAGGCAAAACCGTCCAGTATATATTCCAAACTAAATTGTAGACTTCTAAGTCTAATGTAATTCCAAGCTCAAGCCTTCTAAAATGATGAAACATTTGTTTGGAATACAATTATTAGTATCATCTAATTATCACGCTAACAAATTAAGTTTAGCATATATTAAATAAAAATAAACTGACGATTCTTCAATTTTTTCCTTGTGGAACAACAGCATCTCAACTAGCTCTAACCGAATACATATTCCTAATCTTGGACTTCATCATTTTAAGTACGAAAATGACCATTCTAGGAGAGAAAGAATATTATATTGCAATGGTTTAGTTAGGCCAACCCCTTTCAAGGATGATAATAACAATAATCAGATCAAAGACAAGCATATTATTAGATCCAAAATTAAATGGCGCTTACTGTTTACTTAGGATTCTTAAACGTAAAGAGATAAAAACGTAAAACACCCACATCAAGTATCACTTTTTTAGTTTTTTATCTGAACTATAGAATTTTCTATCTAAACTATTACTAATTAGTTTGCAAAACACACTTCAACTATTAATTGTTCATTATTCCTACCTGATAGTTGTAGTAGAAAAAGTGAACAATTGATAGTTGAGGTGTTTTGTAAACTAGTTGCTGATAATTTATGTAGGAAAATCTCACACATAATAGTTCAGAAAAGAAACTCAAAAACAGTAATACTTGAGGTGTGTTTTTGAACTTTAACTCAAAAAATACTAAATAATTTGTAATCAAGTCAAATACAAGCTTGGTGCGCCATTAATTAACTTTCCAACTAATATATGATGAAAAAGCTAAGTTAGGCACAACATGATTTTATGCTGCAAATGGAAAATCCTAGCAGTGAAGTCATGTGACCAGCCCAAGGCATGATTTGACCAAATCCAAAATAAATAAGAGGAAAATATAACTCAAATGATGACAAAAGAAAAGATATATGTACATGTGAATTGTGGATGGATTGAATTGAATTGAATTTACTCTTTGATCAGCCGCCCAAGAAGGTTAAGACACAAGATATAGATAATGTGTCATACATACACTTTCATATAAGCATTTGATTGTTTACTTAAAGGTAGGTGAATGGAAATGGGAATATGTTCCAAAGGAAGGTATAAGCGTGAATAATAATGGCACAAAAATTAAAAAAGCGGTTACGCGCAGAGGTGATTTCAGAATTTAAACATTAGAGTTCAATATATAAAGTTTTTAATATTGAACTCATATTATGTTATTCAGATATATTTTATTGTAAGTTAATAGATTTTTATACATAAATTTACGTTGAGTCGAAAATACTAAATTCAGAAGAATCTGATACTGCAAACGTTAGGAGCCAAGTCAACAAGACTCAAAGGGGGCAACAAGGCAAAAGAATTTTCTATAAAACAAAATGGAATAAGGTTGAAGGGGGAAGAGGAGCTTGGTAGCTTGCTCCAGTCCAGTTTCAGAGGTTCAGAAGCCAAAGGGTGGATGCAAAGGAAAGAAAACATTGACACTTATTTTTACATTTGTATTGTTAGAAGAGTAGTGTGGTGGGAGAGTAGTACGAACTGTTGAATTGTAATGTGATAACAATTGCATCAAAATACAACCTCTTCATTACAATTGCATTTACATTGAGTTTAATCTAGAATAGAGATAACAATTGTAATGTGAGACAGATGTTGTTAAAAGACTTAGGCTAAAATAAAATGTTTTGATCCAGATTTCTGAAGCGAAATCCCGAGAGTTCTCTTGGTATTTTTACATTGTGATTCTGGATGTCGAATGCACTGAAGTTCCCCTCTATTTATAGTGTGGAACTTCCCTTGAGACTCTCGCTGGTTGGTTGTGGAAGTTGAGAGAAAGAAGGCTGCATCTTGGACCTATTCCAGCTCAATGAATTTCTCAACAGCTTTGACTTGGTCTATTTTGACTTGGTCTTCAAGATGCTTCGATTCCAAGCTTGACTCCTTCGATTTCCACATTTTAAACACAGCTCCATATTCAGCTTGCCTAGGGCATTTTTAACTCACAATAACAAACACTATTTTGGCCGGAAGAATAGGCAAAATCATTTCCAAAGATGTGGGGTGAGATGTTGCGGCAACATCGGAGACAACATCTGCAGGATCTGCGGATATTGCGCAACACTATGCGCAACATTTGCAGAACACTGCAAGATGTTGTCCAGGCATAAAACCTGGTGTTGCCATAACACTCACACAACATCAACAATCTCTACCTTTTTGTCTTTCTTTACAAAACTCCATACAAACCTAAAAATGCCTAGGATACGACTGATTGTAAATGTTTCCCTTAACATTCCAAACTCAGCAAGATCGTAGTCATGCTCCCCCTCAACCTGCAGTAATAAGTTTCGGGTTTTGTATTGTAACTTGGATTAGTACGAACATATGTCTATAAGTCATAACTCGCATACAACGTGGTTGTAAGTAGTCAAAGATTAATATCCATACATCATCCACAAATAAAAAATATATATACAAATATATTTACAGACTAAAAATAGAACTGTTTCATTGTCCACATATATCAATGTCACGCCCCGACTTTTCTTAAGTCTTTCCTTAAGGCGTGATGACACCTGGACAATTATTTATTTTTCAGGCGAACCGTCAACTCCTTTTCTTCCTAGATTAAACATGTATTTAAGTGCGGAAATAATATATATATCATAATAAGCAATTCAAAGCTTACAAGAAACAATTTTGTGCGGGGCATTCCCCGAGATAATGAAACCTAGTTCTTAAAACATACTTTATGAGAATAACTTTCACCAAATCCGAAATAATGGATTGGTGGGTCAAAGAGGCTGCGGGACGATCGCTAGCCCTGTCGCGGAGCTTTTCCTCTATCACGCTTCCCTGAAATATGTTAAATAAAAGAGTCGACTACCGTCAGGAAATTTGGTGAGAACCTCACCCTATAAATCAAAGTAATCTCACAATATTTTAAGTACAAACATATTAGAACACAATAACCATGTTGTGAGACAAACTTCAACATTTTCAATGTATCATAATCAAGTATTCACACAATAATATTCTCTTTCAATTCGTTTGGGGCGTCTCGACTTAACATGAACATGTTTTATCTCATGTTACATATTAAGGTATTCCTTTGTATTTACATATTTGTTGCGACGTACAACCCGATCCGATGCATTTACAAATGCATTTACATATCCGTTGCGGAGTGCAACCCGATCCATTATGTTTACGTATTTGTGAACGCGTATTCACTTTACGTTTTGTTGTGGCGTGCAACCCGATCCATTATGTTTACGTATTTGTGAACGTGTATTCACTTTACGTTTTGTTGCGGCGTGCAACCCGATCCATTATATTTACGTATTTGTGAACGCGTATTCACTTTACGTTTTGTTGCGGCGTCGGCGATCCATTGTGTTTACGTATTTGTGAGCGTGTATTCACTTTACGTTTTGTGGCGTCCAACCCGATCCATTATATTTACGTATTTGTGAACGTATATTCACTTTACTTTTTGTTGCGGCGTGCAACCCGATCCATTATATTTACGTATTTGTGAACGCGTATTCACTTTACGTTTTGTTGCGGCGTGCAACCCGATCCATTATGTTTACGTATTTGTGAAGCGTATTCACTTTACGTTTTGTTGCGGCGTGCAACCCGATCCATTATATTTACGTATTTGTGAACACGTATTCACTTTACGTTTTGTTGCGGCGTGCAACCCGATCCATTATGTTTACGTATTTGTAGGCGTATTCACTTTACGTTTTGTTGAAGCGTGCGGCCGATCCATTATATTTACGTATTTGTGAACACGTATTCACTTTACGTTTTGTTGCGGCGTGCAACCCGATCCATTATATTTACGTATTTGTGAACGCGTATTCACTTTACGTTTTGTTGCGGCGTGCAACCCGATCCATTATATTTACGTATTTGTGAACACGTATTCACTTTACGTTTTGTTGCGGCGTGCAACCCGATCCGATGCATTTACAAATGCATTTACATATTTGTTTTGTATGTGTTATATGTTCAAAAGGCTCAAACTGTCGAGAACAGAATAATCTAGAACTCTTATTCAACACAAAATTTTAAATTCCCCACCGAAACATTCAGTTTTTCAGTTTTAACAAATACATTAAGAACTGTTTGCCGAATTTATTATCAGAACGATACACGATCTTAAAACAGTCATAACTTCTTATCCGTAAGTCGGACCAAGCCCCGTAAATTCTCAAACTGACGAGAAAAGACAAATCTAGGACTTTCATTTGAATCAACATTTCATATTCTGTACCAATTGCTACAGTTTTACCATTTTACCCACTGCTTTACGGACTTTCCACCGATCCGGCGCAGAAATTTTAAAATACGATAACTTCTAAACCGTAAGTCCGTTCTACCTATTCTTTAGTTCAATCTGTTCGTAACAAATTGATTTACAGCCATACCAAATTTCGTCCAATTCTAACAAGTGAAACTCGGGAAAAACAGTTCATAATTCTACTTGCTCTCAGATTTTGTCCAAATCTGTGGCAGAAAGTTTAAACTATGATAACTCTTAAAACGTAAGTCCGTTTTATCTCTTCTTTAGTTCAATCTGTTCGTAACAAAGTGATTTACAACCATACCAAATTTCGTCTAATTAAAACAAGTACAACTCCGAAAAACAGTTTGTAACGTTCATGTCCCGAACTAGTTGTTTAAGAAATCTAAATTCATAATTTTTCTTTTAACATCAACATTATATTCTAACATGTATAAAACTTAAAATACAGGATTTCACTAAGAAATTTGAGTGAGAAAAACTCACCTTTGTTGCTTCCTAATTGTGGATGAACTTTAACTTCAAACTATCCTTCAACCAAGCCTTTATTTGGTACTCCTTAATTGCTCACTTTAAATCCTTGTTCTCTGAAACTTCTGGATTTTTCTTTCTCTTTCTTTTGTTCAGATTTTTCTTTGTTTCTTGTATTTCTCCTTTGGTTGTGTTCTTTTAAAAGTGTATGTGTGTTTTATGAGAGTGGGGGGGAGGAGTTGAGGGAGTTATGAATGGGGAGTGGAGGGCAAAGTTGAGGGGAGGGAGTTGGACGTGCTCCCCTTTTGTTCAGTTTTTTTTATTTTTTTTATTGTTTTTGTTTTTGTTTATTTGTTTAGCTAACGTTTTTTTTTCCTGAGACTTTACATTCTCCCCTCCTTAAACAACATTCGTCCTCGAATGTGAATAAAATAAATGTAGCATGCACATAGTCATGCTAACTGCACATACATGAAGCACAACATAACACATTTTTAAATTTTCAAGACTTTACATTCTTCCCTCCTTAAATAACATTCGTCCTCGAATGTGAATAGAATGTGAATAAGGTCGTGAGACGTGCACATAGACACACAATCTGCACACACATGAAGCACAACATAACACATTTTTAAATTCTTCCCTCCTTAAACAACATTCGACATCGAATGCGAATAACATCGTAATACATGCACGTCACACAAACTGCACGTAATGAACACATCTTAACACATTTTATTACCTTACTCAAACACGAATGGATATTTGACTCTCATCGCGTCCTCAGCTTCCCAGGTCGCTTCTTTTGTGGAGTGATTCTTCCATAAAAATTTCACGGAAATAATATTTTTGTTCCTAAGACGCTTAATTTGTCTATCCAGTATTTCCACCGGAATTTCTTCATATTGAAGCTCTTCATTCAGGGCTATCTCTTGGGGTTGGATGACGTGACTTGGATCATGCATATATTTTCGTAACATTGATACATGAAACACCGGATGTCTTCTTAATTCTTGTGGAAGGGCTAGTTCGTAAGCCACATTCCCCACTCTTCGTAAGATCTCCTATGGTCCAATAAACCTTGGACTCAACTTCTCTTTCTTTCCAAATCGCATCACTCCCTTCATTGAAGAGACTTTTAAAAATACTTTCTCTCCTTCTTGAAACTCAAGATCTCTTTTGCGATTATCCGCATAAGACTTACGGCGGCTATGAGCTGTCTTGATCCGCTCCCGAATTATCTGTACTTTATCAGTTGTTTCCTGAATGACTTCGGGTCCAAACAGTAGTGTTTCGCCCACTTCGAACCCTCCAAGTGGAGATCTACACTTTCACCCATACAATGCTTCGAACGGGGCCATCTGTATACTAGCATGAAAGCTGTTGTTGTAAGCGAACTCAATTAGACATAAATGGTCCAACCAGTTGACCTGGAAGTCCAACACACAAGACCACAATATGTATTTCAATGTTTGAATTGTTCGTTCAGCTTGTCCATCGGTTTGTGGATGGAAAGCCGTACTCAACTTGACCTTTGTCCTGAGGCCTTGCTGGAAACTTTGCCAAAAGTGTGAGGTGAACTGGGAACCCCTATCCGAAATAATTTGTAATGGAATCCCGTGTAACCTCACTATTTCTTTCAAATAAATTTGTGCATATCGCGGTGCCCGATATGTAGTCTTGACCGGTAGGAAATGGGCTGACTTTGTAAGCCGATCAACATTCACCCATATAGAATCATAACCTTCTTTTGTTTTTGGTAGACCAGTTACAAAATCCATATGAATGGCCTCCCATTTCCACATGGGGACGTCAATGTCCTGAAGTAGTCCGTCGGGTTTTTGATGTTCGACTTTCACCTGTTGACACGTAAGACATCTTTCGACAAACTCTGCAACATCTCTCTTCATTCCTTCCCACCAGTAATTTGCCTTGAGATCATGATACATTTTCGTTGATCCTGGATGAATGGAATACCTGGTGTTGTGACCTTCATTTAAGATCTTTCTTCTTAGATCTTTTATCTTAGGAACACACAACCCACCCTTATACCGAAGGGTACCATCATTTTCTCCTAATGTAAACTGTGAAGGTTTCCCTGTTGAATCCTCTCTCGACATCCAACAAATTCCATATCCTCAAACTGACTTTCCTTTATTTCTGAAGCTAAGGCTGACTGCGAGGTATCATGTACCACCACCCTACCTTCACCGACCTTAGTTAAACTAACCCCGAGATTCCCCAACTTTTGTACCTCACGAACAATATCTCTCTTTTGTACTGCCAAGTGGGCCAAGATGCCCATTGATCTCCTACTGAGTGTGTCAGCCACCACATTAGCTTTTCCACGATGGTAAAGAATGCTAAGGTCGTAATCCTTAAGCAACTCTAACCATTTTCTTTGTTGGAGATTCAAATCCTTTTGCGTGGTTATGTACTGCAAACTTTTATGATTTGTAACTATATCTACATGCACCTCATACAAATAGTGTCTCCATATTCGTAAGGCAAACACTACCGCGGCCAATTCCAAGTCATGAATTGGATAATTCTTCTCATGTACCTTCAATTGTCTAGACGCATACACAATAACTTTTCCAAATTGCATCAAGACGCATCCTAACCCCACCCTAGATGCATCACAATAGACTGTGAATCCCTCTTGTCCCAATGGTAGGGTTAGAACTGGTGCGGTAGTCAACAATTCCTTCAGTTTCGGAAAACTTGCTTCACATGCTTCTAACCACTGGTACTTAACCGCTTTATGAGACAATCGGGTCAAGGAGCGTGATACTAGAGAAACCCTTCACAAATCTTACATTTGGAGTGGTAGGTTTGGCGATTCTTTCTTCTTCTATCTTTTGAAGTCTACCATAATTCCATCCCTTGACACCACATGGCCCAAGAAGGCTACCTTTTCCAACCAAAATTCACACTTTGAGAATTTAGCATACAATTTCTCCCGTTTCAAGACTTGAAGCACTACTCTTAAATACTCTTCATGTTCTTCAACACACTTGCTGTAAATTAGAATATCATCTATAAATACAATTACGAACAAATCCAAGAATGGTTTAAAGATTCTGTTCATTAGATCCATAAAAAGGCTTTGGGCGTTGGTTAATCCGAAAGACATGACCAAGAACTCATAATGGCCATATCAGGTCCTAAAGGCTGTTTTTGATATATCATTCGGATTTATTTTCATCTGATGATATCTCGAACGAAGATCAATCTTGGAAAAATAATTGGCTCTCTGAAGTTGGTCAAAAAGATCATCGATTTTTGATCGTGACCTTATTGAGTTATCGATAATCGATGCACATTCGGAGCGATCCATCTTTTTTCTTCACAAAAAGGACTGGTGCGCCCCAGGGGGAAACACTAGGCCTTATAAATCCTTTATCCAGAAGATCCTTCAACTGTTCTTTTAACTCTCTCAATTTAGCTGGGGCCATTCGATATGGAAGAATAGAAATAGGTCTTGTACCCAGAATTAACTCTATAGCGAACTCCACTTCTCTATCCGGAGGAAGGCCTGGGAGATCTTCAGGAAAAAAAAAACTTTCGAAATTTTTCAAACAATAGGGACATCATGCACATTGAGATTTTTTTTTTTTTTTGGTATCTACTATATTAGCCAGATATGCGTACTCCACTTTGTGACTCCTTAATAACTTTTGAGACCTAAGGTAGGAAATAAGCTGACGTGAGGATATTCCTCGCATCATGGGTAGAAAATCCACGGAACAGGTTGTATAACGTGTTGGGGGTTTTCCGCTCATTTAGACTCTTACCACAGGCGGGTGGTATGGCGTCTTGGGGCTTTCCTCATTCATACTCTTACCACGGAGAAGGTGGTATGGCGTCTTGGGGCTTGCCCGCCATTCATACTCTTACCACGGAGAAGGTGGTATAACGTCTTGGGGCTTGCCCGCCATTTATACTCTTACCCTGAAGGTGGTATAACGTCTTGGGGTTTACCCGCCATTTATACTCTTACCACGGAGAAGGTGGTATAACGTCTTGGGGTTTACCCGCCATTTATACTCTTACCACGGAGAAGGTGGTATAACGTCTTGGGGTTTACCCGCCATTTATACTCTTACCACGGAGAAGGTGGTATAACGTCTTGGGGTTTACCCGCCATTTATACTCTTACCACTGGAGAAGGTGGTATAACGTCTTGGGGTTTACCCGCCATTTATACTCTTACCCTAGCTCAATGGCTATCCTACATAACATAAGTAAGTCGAGAAACCCCAACTTCTTATTGACATTATTAATATATCCTCTCATTTTAGTTCACTTAAGGCACTAACATGTCTTAATAAAAGAATCGGAAATTTAATCCCAAGTACTACATACTTACTCTGTTAAAGCGAATGACTCTTTTTTTATATAAAACCTCGAGATACTAATAACCATAGCATCAAGTCACTTGTCTTACTTATCTTACTTAAAGTAAATCTCTCCTTTTAACTTTCCATAAAGCGAATATAACCAACTTCCCATAAAGTCGTTATATTAATCTTATACCTTAGTCAATTACATTTTCCTATTTCGAGGACTTAAACTTTTAAAACAAAACAAGTATCATATACTCAAAACACTTCAAGTCCCTTAACTTTGAAAACTTAAGACATCCTTAATAGTTTTCAAGAAGTGGGTTAACCTCCTAACTCGCCCAACTTGGCCATTCTTAAATAAGTAAAGGATATCAAAGTATTGTACGTCTACCGTACTATATAAGTACAACTATTCATGCTCAAGAGATAGGAAAGTTCCACATACCTTTATTGATCTTCTAAACGATGAGTGGAACTCTCTCTGGATGGAGTTGACTATTTTCTATAGTATGACTCCAATCGGATAGTTGAAAAAGGTCGAGTCACATAAATTCCTCTTTCGTGAATACTCTCTTTTTGATTTGGCAAAACCTTCTACCCTCATTGTCATGTTGACGATCTGAAGGTACGTCCGATCATAGGCTAATGTCATTACCTTCTCTACCAAGTTCGTGTTTAAACCCTCAACAAATCTTTTGACCTTCTCCCTTTCTGTAGGAATAATATGTGTGTTGTATGCTGACAATCACATGAATTAGGTATTATATTCTTTCACATTGCGGTCTTCTTGTTTCACAGTTCAAACGCCTGAGCGTATTTTTTTTTTTGAGTGTTAGGCATGTACTTTTCAATGAATGCGGCTCTGAACACTCCCCACATCATCGGTGGTGACTTCATGGATAATTTCTTCTAAAATTTCTACACCTCACCCCTGCGTCGTCCATAGTTTATCGTTGCACATCCACTTCAACAATCATTTGAAGGAGATAGTACGAGAACCAAGTCTTTGAAAGACTCAAGATAGGCACGAGAAGAGTACGAAAGAAGGGAAACTTTAGGATGTTATTCCGTTCACTTATTACTAAGGTGGCGCGCACACCGTCGCAATAAGTAACCGTTCAAACACCAAACTCGAAGAAAACTTCCTAGAATCTCTTAACCTGGCTCTGATACCAATTTGTCACGCCCCGACTTTTCTTAAGTCTTTCCTTAAGGCGTGATGACACCTGGACAATTATTTATTTTCCAGGCGAACCGTCAACTCCTTTTCTTCCTAGATTAAACATGTATTTAAGTGCGGAAATAATATATATATCATAATAAGCAATTCAAAGCTTACAAGGAATAATTTTGTGCGGGGCATTCCCCGAGATAATGAAACCTAGTTCTTAAAACATACTTTATGAGAATAACTTTCACCAAATCCGAAATAATGGATTGGTGGGTCAAAGAGGCTGCGGGACGATCGCTAGCCCTGTCGCGGAGCTTTTCCTCTATCACGCTTCCCTGAAATATGTTAAATAAAAATTACCTACCGTCCGAAATTTGGTGAGAACCTCACCCTATAAATCAAAGTAATCTCACAATATTTTAAGTACAAACATATTAGAACACAATAACCATGTTGTGAGACAAACTTCAACATTTTCAATGTATCATAATCAAGTATTCACACAATAATATTCTCTTTCAATTCGTTTGGGGCGTCTTTCGACAACATGAACATGTTTTATCTCATGTTACATATTAAGGTATTCCTTTGTATTTACATATTTGTTGCGACGTCTGACGTCCGATGCATTTACAAATGCATTTACATATCCGTTGCGTGCAACCCGATCCATTATGTTTACGTATTTGTGAACGCGTATTCACTTTACGTTTTGTTGTGGCGTGCGGCGATCCATTATGTTTACGTATTTGTGAGCGTGTATTCACTTTACGTTTTGTTGCGGCGTGCGGCCGATCCATTATATTTACGTATTTGTGAACGCGTATTCACTTTACGTTTTGTTGCGGCGTGCAACCCGATCCATTATGTTTACGTATTTGTGAGCGTGTATTCACTTTACGTTTTGTTGCGGCGTCTGACCGATCCATTATATTTACGTATTTGTGAGCGTATATTCACTTTACTTTTTGTTGCGGCGTGCGGCGATCCATTATATTTACGTATTTGTGAACGGCGTATTCACTTTACGTTTTGTTGCGGCGTGCAACCCGATCCATTATGTTTACGTATTTGTAGGCGTATTCACTTTACGTTTTGTTGCGGCGTCTGACCCGATCCATTATATTTACGTATTTGTGAACACGTATTCACTTTACGTTTTGTTGCGGCGTACAACCCGATCCATTATGTTTACGTATTTGTGAAGCGTATTCACTTTACGTTTTGTTGCGGCGTGCAACCCGATCCATTATATTTACGTATTTGTGAACACGTATTCACTTTACGTTTTGTTGCGGCGTGCGGCCGATCCATTATATTTACGTATTTGTGAACGCGTATTCACTTTACGTTTTGTTGCGGCGTGCAACCCGATCCATTATATTTACGTATTTGTGAACGCGTATTCACTTTACGTTTTGTTGCGGCGTGCAACCCGATCCATTATATTTACGTATTTGTGAACATGTATTCACTTTACGTTTTGTTGCGGCGTGCAACCCGATCCGATGCATTTACTAATGCATTTACATATTTGTTTTGTATGTGTTATATGTTCAAAAGGCTCAAAGCGTCGAAACAGAATAATCTAGAACTCTTATTCAACACAAAATTTTAAATTCCCCACCGAAACATTCAGTTTTTCAGTTTTAACAAATACATTAAGAACTGTTTGCCGAATTTATTATCAGAACGATACACGATCTTAAAACAGTCATAATTTCTTATCCGTAAGTCGGACCAAGCCCCGTAAATTCTCAAACTGACGAGAAAAGACAAATCTAGGACTTTCATTTGAATCAACATTTCATATTCTGTACCAATTGCTACAGTTTTACCATTTTACCCACTGCTTTACGGACTTTCCACCGATCCGGCGCAGAAATTTTAAAATACGATAACTTCTAAACCGTAAGTTCGTTCTACCTCTTCTTTAGTTCAATCTGTTCGTAACAAATTTATTTACAACCATACCAAATTTCGTCTAATTCTAACAAGTGAAACTCGGGAAAAACAGTTCATAATTCTACTTGCTCTCAGATTTTGTCCAAATCTGTGGCAGAAAGTTTAAACTATGATAACTCTTAAACCGTAAGTCCGTTTTATCTCTTCTTTAGTTCAATCTGTTCGTAACAAAGTGATTTACAACCATACCAAATTTCGTCTAATTAAAACAAGTACAACTCCGAAAAACAGTTTGTAACGTTCATGTCCCGAACTAGTTGTTTAAGAAATCTAAATTCATAATTTTTCTTTTAACATCAACATTATATTCTAACATGTATAAAACTTAAAATACAGGATTTCACTAAGAAATTTGAGTGAGAAAAACTCACCTTTGCTGCTTCCTAATTGTGGATGAACTTTAACTTCAAACTATCCTTCAACCAAGCCTTTATTTGGTACTCCTTAATTGCTCACTTTAAATCCTTGTTCTCTGAAACTTCTGGATTTTTCTTTCTCTTTCTTTTGTTCAGATTTTTCTTTGTTTCTTGTATTTCTCCTTTGGTTGTGTTCTTTTAAAAGTGTATGTGTGTTTTATGAGAGTGGGGGGGAGGAGTTGAGGGAGTTATGAATGGGGAGTGGAGGGCAAAGTTGAGGGGAGGGAGTTGGACGTGCTCCCCTTTTGTTCAGTTTTTTATTTTTTTTATTTTTTTTGTTTTTGTTTATTTGTTTAGCTAACGTTTTTTTTTTCCTGAGACTTTACATTCTCCCCTCCTTAAACAACATTCTTCCTCGAATGTGAATAAGGTCGTAACGCATGCACATAGTCATGCTAACTGCACATACATAAAGCACAACATAACACATTTTTAAATTTTCAAGACTTTACAATCAATATCCATCAGCGTGAAGTAAGACAAGACTAGTTTAGAAGAAATGTTGGTCAAAGTGTTGCATAACATTTTCCCAATATATCTCCATACATGTATGTAGATATCTTGTTACAAATGTTACAACACTAATTCCAACATTAACACTAACTACTAAGAGATGACTTTGGTAGCCCATTTCTTAATAATGCAATTGGTTGAGGTGCAAGAGATGAAATGTTTGCAGCCAAGTCAACAAGACTCAAAGGGGGGCAACAAGGCTAAATAATGTGGATGCAAAGTAAAGAAAAACATTGACACTCATTTTTGCATTTGTATTGTTAAAAGAGTAGTGTGATGGAAACGTAGTACTAACTACTAAGAGATGACTTTGGTAGCCCATTTCTTAATAATGCAATTGGTTGAGGTACAAGAGATCAAATGAAAATTGGTAACAATCACAGTGTGATCGACTAGATTTGATAAAAGGAATTGAGAGAGGAGTAAATATGAAGAAGACGAGAGAGAGCGCGCTTTTGGGGAGCAAAACGTAACTGCTCTTCAGTTTTTGTATTGTTATTCTCTCTAAATGTAAAATACAGAATGTATCCTCTATTTATACTACTAGATTTGCATTGCTATCCTATAACCACTCTTACAGATATGACCACTAATATACAACACACTAATGAAAGACAAAGAAAACTATCTGTCAACTAAAAACAGGAAGTAAGTATAAAGTGTGTATACTCAGTGTATACTTAGGGGACATCTGTATGTTCAACACCCCCCTCAAAGTAGGAAATAAAAAACAGGTATTTAAGTCCTAGCTTGGACAATATATAATCATGACGGCCTTGAGTTAACCCCTAGAAAATTCATGAATGTCAGCAACTACATCAGAAACTGTGGATATCACAACTCTGAACATACTCGTTGATAGGTTCAACCGTGAGATAATTCTCACTGAGATCATCCATAGAGACCAGGTCATCCACAATGGTAAGCATAATTTGCAACTTCTTAATACCATATCTAACAGGAACAAGTTTGGATGCTCCATAAGTCAATCCTTCCAAGTGAACATTCGAACAACTTCTTCAAGATTTTTTTTTCTTCATATCAGTCTCATCATCCCATGGCTTGACATCCAAGAGAAACTCCATCTTTTTCTCTGAAGCCCTCACTGCTGCAACAGAAATACATGCCTCTGAATTTCCAGCAACCAAAACAAAGGCATCTTCAGAACCATGTTAAAACTTTATTAACAAGTAGCAGTAATAGTGATGACAGCTATTCCAGCGACGAAATGTTGTCTTGCAGCAGTAATAGTAATAATAGCAGCTTCTGCAGTACCAAATATCAGCAGCAATAACACCTGCTGCATCTAAGGATGCAGTGGTTGCATCAAATACAACAGCACCTGCAGTCCCAACAATCCCATCCAACTGAACAGAGAACCTCCTGCTCTGTCATCACGACAAAATTCCACAGTGCGATCGTTTTTCATGGTTGTAATTTTTGTAAAGCGATGAGTGCACGGTAGTAACCTTCCGGTGATAACACAACCAGGCTGCCATATTATCCACCTCTGCATTATCGACCGTGGTATCACCACGGCCACCAAGGCGCGCAGCAACAACATTTGCGAAGCCAAAATACTAGCGGAATCGCAGAGACACGATGTAGCGGCGGAGGGTCAACATGAACCCCATCAGACTTTGGTGTAATTGCAACACCATCAGTTGCTTCATTATCAGCTGCAACAACCACAACATGCTCATCAGAGCAGGAAATATCAGTAGCTACAACAACTTCCACAACACAGCTTTAAAAACAACACAATGTGCTGCATAAACTCCATAATTCCCGGCTGTTAATAGCAGCCACAACACAGCTCTAGCAGTAGCAGCTGTAATATCTACAGCAACCGTACACCTACAGAGTAAAATCAGCAACATAATAGCAGTGAGCACCAACACAATTGCAGCACCAACATCAACAATAGTAGCAGCACCAGTCGCAACATCGACAACATCAGGTGTAGCCTTTACAAGTTGAATTTCTCAGTTTCTGTCCTTAATTCGACAGAATAACCACTGGATTTATCTTGCCAGCAATAATAATGAAGAACCCCTCGTTCTCTAGTCTCACTCGGACTAGAGAATCTTTCAATTCTCCTTATGTAAAAATGACGGCAAGAACCCCTCGTTCTCTAGTCTCATTCGGACTAGAGAATCCCTCGATTCTCATCACGCAAGCTATTATAATAAGCTCGGATATGCAGCGGAGTCTCCCTCAATTTCTAGTCCAACTCCGGCTAGAATTTCCTCGATGCCCCTATCCTGAGCTACACATATAAAAACAGGCAATCTAACACTTGATCGACCTGTGAATAACTCTTTGAATCTTTGAATTGAGCTTCAACTCAATCCATATTGTCTCCGATGAAGTATCTCTTAATTCTCAGTCAATTTGTCGCTAAGAACTCCTCGATCCTTCATCAATATATTGAATATGCAACTCTCAGTATCTCTCATGAGAGCAAAAGTGTGTACTAAAAAATCGACAATCAGATACTTAAGTTCTGCAGTCGATAATACCAATCTGCTGGAAAAAAAACAGAACCACGGTGCTTTTGAACTGGAGTTCCACTGATCTACTTCTTACTTCCTGGTGATCATAGTTGTCACCACTTTAAAGATTTCAACATCATCCTTATCCAAAACACTACCAAACAATTCATCTTTATGTCGTTTAATCTCCCTTTTCTTCATAGGAATTTCCTTCTGTGAGTTTTATGTAGCTTCACGTGCCCTATCGGGACCTTTCACTCTGCAACAACTTTAGTCGGTGCAATAACAACAATAGCCGATTACAATTCGATCAACACGCGGCTGATCAAGTCGATGGCTCGAATGGCGACTCTGACTGACTCGACATACATTGACTACTTGTGAATTTCATCAACACAGTGTAAATTTACCAACACTTATCACTACCACATCAATGCATCCAATTCACCAACACAAATTCAATTTTAACAATACAAAATAATTCATCAACACAGAACCAGTAGGAAAATGAAATTGAATTCTTGGAAACTCACAAATCGAAACTTAATTTGATCATTTTGCGTTTAATCACAACAACCAGACAGACATACCTCTGAAGCACACAAATTCTCGGCGATCTTCGACGTCGCAACGATAGTCAAATGCGGAGTGTATCCGCAGAAAATGATAACATCTCCATCGCGGATCGATCTTCGATTCTCTGTCATTCGCAACAGAATCGATCTTCAATTCTAGGAGATGAATCGATCTTCGATTCTAACTTTCAGAGGAAAATCGCGATTTCGATTTTTCTCAGTTTCTTCGCTTCTGATTTTTACCTCAATATGTTCTATCAATTCCTTCGATCTCGACCAAAACACAATTCGAGTCGAATCGATTGCTTTGTGATTCTGATTTTCAGAAAATCGTGAGTATGATATTTTCAGTTTCTTCAAAACTTTATCAAAGTTATGTCGCAATTGCCGCGTCGCGCCTCTTGAATCTATCTCGCTTTGATATCATGTTAACAATCACAGTGTGATCGACTAGATTTTATAAAAGGAACTGAGAGTGGAGTAAATATGAAGAAGACGAGAGAGAGAGAGCGCTTTTGGGGAGCAAAATGTAACTGCTCTTCAGTTTTGTATTATTATTCTCTCTAAATGTAAAATATATAATGTATCCTCTATTTATACTACTAGCTTTGCATTGCTAACCTATAGCCACTCTTACAGATATGACCACTAACAGACAACACACTAATGAAAGACAAAGAAAATTATCTGTCAACTAAAAACAGAAAGTAAATATTTTAGTGTGTATACTCAGTGTATACTTGGGGGACATCTGTATCTTCAACAAAAAGACAAGATCATATATGTGTTGGATTTGACAAAAAAAATTAAAGTTCTTTTGGTGCTATTCCACTTCAATTGTATCTTGAATTAGACAGTCCACAAGACACAATCAAATGTGACGAGGTTGGATTTGAACCTTTTAACATTAATCCAACTCGTGGATTAATTCAAGAAAAATATCCAAAAAGTTTTAAAAGGGAAAATGGTCAAATTTGGGTTGGGGCGCTAAGGTGGCATGGCTAGTGTCATCCCCTCATCAAAATATCAATGTCAAGTGGGATATTTGGGTGGATATCTTGGACAGTCCTAACAAATGAGGGGTATAGTTGAATCATATAGGTAACAATGGATATATTTTTGTACCGAATAATAGTATAACAAAGGTTAACGTCAATCCTTTTTGTTGTGAAGGCGCGCATGGCCTTCTTTTCTTTCAGTGCAGCGAGAAACGGTGTGACGCAGCGCGCAAACCACGTCGGTAGCCATAGCGCCAGCTTGTGGCCCACGTGTGTGGCGCCAAAGAAGGTTTATGCAGGATCGAACTCGTGGCCTTGCGGTCATATTTCTATTCTTCTGGCTACGCTGCTCGGGTAGGTTAACGTCAATCCTTTCGCATAGTTAAGTGTAAAATTTAACCCTTTTCCCGTTTGAAAATAGCTGTGTTTTAATTAGCCTACTTCATAATGACAAAGTCATAATGATGTATAGAGGATCCAATAAGGCCAACAGGGTCCTGTCCTGTAAAGAGGCAAAAGGCTACTTTTATGTTGAATAGTACTCCAATAATGCAGTATTTTTATGACTAATAAACAGCATTGAATGTATCTTTCGAAGTTTTGAGAGGAAAAAAAAGGCCAAAATGTAGTCTATTTTGGCAATGCCATTTCGTTTCTACAAAGTTGATTCCAACAAGTTTCCTTCTTTCATTTTTCCAATGCTGATATTTGTTTATATAATTGAGTAATATACAGAAGAGCCTTCTTCATGTCTATGATTATTATTAGTGATAGTGATGAGTCATGACCCTCCCTTTGCATGTGTTATTCTTCATGAATGAATGTCATAAATTTTTTAATAGATATTATGAATACTTCCACACCCGTGATTTAAGGAATGGACGTTTTTTTTAATATGGCTTAGGTATTCTTATCTCTTAAACTAATTTTTGGATTGAATTATTATCAAAATGGTATCAGAGTTGGATCTATCCTATTTCTCGTATCCTGATATTGGTGTCCTATATTAATTAATGAATATATGAAAGATAAATATTTTTTATTTATTAGTTTAGTAATATAAATATCAAATGCAGGTAAATTTTTATGACAACTTGTGTCCCATCTAACAATTATAGATGGAAATTTGGTACGTGAGACTTACAAATGTCATTGGTTTGCTTGCACCTCTAATAGTTACTGATATCTTATACTAAACTAGTATTTATATTCGCGTGATTTGCGGTTGTGAAATAAATAAATTATATAAAATTATTATCTTGTTTCTTTGGGCACATTAAATCTAATTTCTAAAATGAAACTGTAACTTTGATTTTTTGCTTTCTATGTTATGCATCCTAAAATAAATAAAAATTGTAAAATCAAAGATAGTAAAAACTTATCATGTTTACACCAAACTAATAAATACTTTACACGTCTTCGCATATATTTTTATCACTAAACACTAATTAATTCTATTTTTCCTTAATTTATAACTTAACCATAACAAATTAATATGATTTAGTGTAAACACAATTTTTTTCTATTAAAGACTATAACTTAGCATCTATAGCCAACTATATATAGTGCTGGAATTCCTGGCATCACTGTAAAAAGTTACTTAACAATTGATATCTTTAGTTGAGATAAACTTCTATTTTTGATAATATATACGTGAATTTCATATACAAAAGATGACTTATATTATTGGTCATTATTTTTTGTGTATTATAATATAGATAAATATAATTTTCTTACTCTTGAAATTTTATTTATTTGTAAACTTTTATTCTATATTTCAGATTATTTAAATTTGTAAATTGTTAATAAAATAATTTTCGTATTTTTCTCTTTATTTTATCCATTGAATTAAGTCAATTGTTTTCTCTCATTCTCCTATGTATACATATTTTTCTACTCTAATATTTTAGTTACGTTTTCCAGAAAGTATTTTACCTAATCCATAAAATGTTATGTATTATTGTGATTCCAAATTTGATCAAAGTATAAATAGAGAAGTTTTTCATTAATTTATCGTAAAATCTATTAATATTTTAGTAATTGTCAGTTTAGTATTATATGCATAAGCAATTATTTGGAATTTCTTATTTGAGAAATTTAATTAATTTTTAATTTTATTTTGTTGCTTGGATATTTTTTATTCTTGGACCTTTAATTTATTTCAACTTTGTCTATTAAAATATATTTATGTTTTTCCCTCTTTACCTATTTAAAGAGGGAAAGATGTATTTGGTTATCATGTTATGGATTTTGTGATGATTGCACTACAAACACTTTTATATTTCATTGAAGCAAAAAGAGCAGTATAAGACCATCTAAAATTACTTTTCTTTGCAAAATAATTCATACTTGATTCTGGATCTTTGCACTGTCTTACTCATGAAAAACATTTGAAATTCATTTCAAGATAATGTTTCTATGTACGTATTTAAAGTTTATTATATTTTGAAAGCGATTGTCTTGATGATGATAAACTTTAACTGTGAAGAACAGTTATAAGGAATTTCAAATTCAAACTTAAATTGTTTATGATATCGATTTAGATAAAGACAAATTTAATAAAGTTAAAAAACAGATTAAAAGTTGTAATTTAATTTTCTACAAAAAACGAGCCCAGAGACGTGTTTGTTACGTAAAAATAATAATTACACAGATAAAAAATTATCGGTCACTATTCTTTCATCTGCATAAAAATAAGGAAAAAGGGTTATATTTGCCCTCAACGTTTAGGAAAAGGTTTGTATTTGTCCTCCATTAACATTTGGGGTCAAATATGTCCTCCGTTAGTCCAAACCTTTTAAATTTACCCATTTTTAATGGATCTGCCACGTGATAACCATGTGACAGATACGTGGACGACACATATAGCAATTTCCATAACGCCGGCAATTCCAGATCGAAAAATCCACTGTTCACTCGTCTTCTCCGTTCGGGTTTTTGCAAATTCTGGCGGATTGAGAGATTCGACGGCGGTGGGTTACACCACTGTGACCGCCGCCTCTCAGCGGTCATATCCATACAAACGCCGTCGCTCAACTCTTCCTTGATCGACCGTCGGCCATCTCAGTTCGTGTTGTAACCCTAGACACCGCCGTCGATTTTTCGGCCAACTGGGCTACAATCGACGGCCGGGGCTGATTCCATTACACTCCCATCCTCTCGCCGACATTATACACCCATCACCTTCAATTCGTCCCCTATACCCCGGTCGACCAAATCGAAAAAATCGATCGGTTTTTTGAGTTTTCCGGCCAGTCCAGGTATCTTCGACGACGGTGGGTCGCATCGTTGTGTTCGTCTCTTCCTTCTCTACAACATATACTAAACCACGACGTTCAATTCAACCTTTAACCCAAACTCCATTGTTTTCGGTGAACTGTTGGCGGCGTTGATGGCAGCGCCGGTGATTGGGCAACCATGTATCTGCCACGTGGCTGTCACGTGGCAGATCCATTAAAAATAGGTAAATTTAGAAGATTTGAAATAACAGAGGGCATATTTGACCCCAAATATAAACAGAGGACAAATACAAACTTTTTTCTAAACGTTGAGGGAAATATGACCCTTTTTCCTAAAAATAAATCCGAGACTACGAATCATCAAATAAGAAGAAACATAATAGTACTATACCTTAATCTGGTCTTTCAATTCATATTATATCCTTGAAATGACTCATCAAAATTATAGTAATGCTTCACATGTTTGACATCAATAAGTAACAAATTTAGATAGAATAAATTGGTAAGAAAGATGCGCTCACATGTGATGCTAAAAGGGAACCTTTTGTGATTACTTGCTAAAGCCAAAAAAGGACTAAGGTCTCACATTCAAAGACATAAAACAACATATAACTCTCACCACACTTAAATATCAAATTTCACACAACTTAAGTGATAAGTTATGTTATTCGTGTTTTGATGATTTGACAAATATTTGAGGAATCAGATTTTAAGTCCTCTATCAGGTCCTCTGGATGTTATCTGATCAACGATACAATCGTAAAGCTATGATCTTGTCTTGCATTGTAAGCGCATACAACCGTAGTTTGCTAGAGGTCAAATCAAAATAAGAAATGTCCCCCTATCCATGGTCACATGCTTCTCACATGCTCCCCAATATATATACAACATGTTACAAGGTTTTAACCTAACACTTCAAATCTGAAAAAATCATAATCTTTCAAGTGTAGCCGCCACTGCTCTTTAGGTTCTCTCAAGAACAAAGCTTCAACAGATCCAAAGATCAAATTCCAACAACTGAAGATTTGTTAAGTCTTTGTCATTTTTCTCTTTAACTTGTAAACATACTCTTCTCAAAAGAAGTGGTTTGTAGGTAGTTTATTTTCTCAAGCTTTTGAATTGTACACTTGGCTAAAGTTAGTCAAGGTCTGTTTGGCAAGAGTTAGTCAAAGTTAGTTTGGGTGCTTGTCTAGAGTTAGTCAAGAGTTGTAGCTTACAATAGAGTTATTGTAAGGGTGAATAATTAAGAGTTTAATTTCTAAATTGCAAAAGCTTGTCTGAAAGTTGCTCAGTTAGTGAAGTTGAAATCCTACTATGGTGTGTCGTGATTTTTAATCTCTTGAGCAAGGAGTTTTCCACGAAAATATTTTATCTTATTTACTTTCTGTTTTACTTGAGGAAACAAATAGAGAACCTGGTTCTCTATACTGTTTGGCGGACTCATAGTTTTTATCAATTGGTATTAGAGCATATGCTTTCTAAAAGGTTAACACCTAGAAAGTCTCTCTCATCATGGCTGCTCCACCAAACTTTGAGTAAGGACAATCAACTACAAGACCCCCAAGATTTAATGAAAAGTACTATGGGTGGTGGAAGACAAGAATACATGATTATATAATGGATGAGGACTCAGAGCTTTGGGACATCATCTGTGATAGTCATTTTGTCCCTATGAAGACCGAGCCGAAGAGCTCAAAGTCAGTACCAAAAATAAGAAAAGAATACTCTGAAACTGACAGAAAAGCTATTGAAAAGAACTACAAGGCAAAGAATATCTTGATTTGTGGTATTGCGACAGATGAATAAAATCGTGTTTCATCTTGTGAAGCTGCTAAGAAGATACATGAAGCTTTTCTAATAGCCCATGACAGAACTACTTAGGCAAAGCGATTCAAAATAGATCTGTTTACCACTGAGTATGAGTTGTTTAAGATGAAAGCAAATGAGTCCATTCATGATATGCACACCCGTTTCACCTCTATAATCAACGAGATCCACTCTCTTGGAGAGATCATTACAACCAACAAGCTTGTCTAAAAAATACTCTGTGTCCTACCAGGTTCTTGGTAAAGCAAAGTTAATGTTATTACTAAAGCCAAGGTCTTGCAGACACTGACCATTGATGAACTTATTGGAAAATTTAAGACTTATGAGATGAAGATAATGAAGGATCTTGAAAGAAGAAAGCCAAGGAAGGAGAAGAGCCTGGTTCTCAAAGCTGCTAAAATTGTCTCAAGCAGTGATGAATCTGAGATGGCGTATCTCACACGAAAATTTAATAAAATGATTCAAAAAATGGTGGGATCCCAAAGATATGAAGCTCTAGCAGAAACTTCAATGGAAAGGATTGTTGTCACAAATGTAGGAAGCCTGGATATTTCTTTAAAGAATGTCCTCTTCACAAACATGATTATTATAAAAATGATGAAAATGCGGCTAAGAGGAATTAGGTCCCTAACAAGAAGTTCAGCAGAAAAGATGTTATTGACAACTTGGTGAAGCATGCTCTGGTTGCTTGGGGAGATTCAACCAGCGAATATGAAGATGGAGAAGATCAAAGTGATACATCTATGAAGACCATTGACAACGATTCTTCATAATATGAGTCAATCTTTGCACTGATGATGACAATGTGAAAGATGAGGTAATTATTTTTTTGATGTTCAGAATAATCTGAAAAATTACTCTCAGAAAAAATTAATATCCTTAGCAAATGTGTTAATTGATGTCTATCATAGCTTTATTAATGAGAAAAATTCTCTAAAGGAAGAAACTGACGGTTTAGAACAAGAAAGAGATGATATGATAGTCACTATTGTAGATCTGAAGGAACAAGTTGGGAAGTAACTAGAGATAATGCTCTGTTACATAGCCAAATAAAAAAAAAATAGATGAACACTCCATAAAAAAAAAAAAAGTGGCTAGTGAGATTTACCTTGAGCTTGAAAATAAACTCAAGAAAACCAAAATGAATCTCACTATCGAGTTAGAAAAGAATAGGCAACTCCAAGAGAATCTAAAAAGGGTTAAAATTGATATTGATAAGTCACTTCATTAGACTTGGTCGTCTGATGTAGTTGTTGCTATGTACAAGAGTAATGGCGGAAGCCAAGACATTAGTTTTCAAAAGGCCAAAGCCCCTTACAATTTCCATATCAAGTATGTCTCTGTGACTGATAATTGACTGTGCATTCATTGTGGTGAGACTGGCAATTATAAGGATACATATAAAGCCAAATTTCAGTCTGTGTAGAAAAATAAGAATCTTGTTAAAATGAAGTCTAAAGTTCAAGAACTTGATCCCCAAAAGAAGAAGATAGAATGTGTTGCTGGCCTGATCAAATAGAAGACTAATTCACACATTATATCATTAGAAGGGACCCAAGCTGGCTTGGGTTCCTGAGCCTAACAAGTGACTCTGTTTTCAGGTTGGAGTGAGAGGATGCAGTATAATTATGATCTTTATTTTACTTTAATTATATTAAATATTAATTACAAAATATATTATAAATATATATATGAAATATAATCACTATCATGCTCAATCAATAAAAAATAGTAACCGCTGATGTGGTTTAGTTTTATTTTCCCCGAATAATTTATTTCGTCCGTAAAAGAGAATAAGTTATTGCATAGTAAAAGTAAGCAAAATTTAAGGATATAACTTCTGAAAATTGGTTCAATTCCATAGTAGTTGCAACATGAAACTTGAAAGACTCCAATATTAATGTATATTTGTGTGTGATCATGCATGAGTGAAATGAGGGAAATGTTGGAAGTTTTAAACGTGGGTTTTGGAGTTGGTTTTAACTTTTAAGTTAGTTACTGTATTGTTATTTTTTTGATCTTTTTCTTAATTTTGTCCTTTTCTTTTCTTTTTTTTTTAAAAAAAAGGTGTGATTATCATCTAAATAAATTTTGACCCTAAATGACTGTTAAATTTTATATCCAAACGTAAGTTTCTTTAAATTTTTATATCTCAATGTAAATGGATGAATAAATTAAAGATATATATAAGAAAATTTTAGTTCAGTTTATCTTTTATTTTTAATTAAAAAATTATGTTTAACTCTTTTAATAATAGATAAATTATTATTGTTAATAGATTACCTATCATAATTTTAGATCAAATTATCCCCTTTTTAATATATATATATATATATATATATATATATATATATATATATATTAAAAGGGGATAGTAGATAGATTATTATTGTTATATATATACGAATAAATATTAATGCTAAAAGTTAGGAGAAAAACGTGGAATGTTACTTGTCTATAATTTTGATGTTTTTTCCCCCAATTATTTTAGTAGATTTAAATATAGATTATTTAATAACATAAAGTCCTAAATGTGCCTTGAATTACAGATGCACGATTTGAGGACTCCACGTGCATACATGAAACAGTTTTTCAACCGCATATATTTTTAAAAGAAATTGTTTTTACTATTTAACTATTTAAATTCAACAATAATAACTAATATTAACTACTATTAACTAATTGTACACAATCAAGATTTACTTATGCCACTTGACTTAATGTGGTGTATTTTTGTAGCTTTTAATAATATATAGATTCATACGATTTCCCAATGTGAGTAGTTCTTCCCTCGACATTATGGATCTAAAGTCGAGGCTTATTTTTCTGAATGTCTTTAATTTTTTCATTGACTAGTGTTGAGATATACAAGCTAATTAGATATTTTCCTAATTAGATATTTTGATTAAGGTTGATTAGATATTTTGTTAGGACATTATTAGGGCTATTATAAATATACCACATAGCTCTCATTTGAGTCCAAGCCTCCTCTTTTCTCCTGATATTTTATTTCTTTCTCTGCTCTTCACTATCTTTCTTCTATATCGAGCAAATCATTTCTTCTTCTCTGAATAGGGAAAATCATTTCTTCTTCTATATCGAGCAAATCAGTTTCTCCTCTGCTTGCAGAACAAAATCTGCACTTCATTCCGAAATTTAACATGGTATCAGAGCCAAGTGTTGTATAGATCGATCCAATTACATTGAGGAGTTGATCGAAACTGAAAAATTGGAATCGCGTTTTCCAGAAAATCGAAATCGCGATTTTCGACTGAAAATCGGGAAATCGAAATCGAAGAAACTGAAACTGTTGTTAATCGATTGGTATTAAGGGATTGATTCAAATCGATTCAAATCGAAGGGAGAGATCGAGAAAACGAAGGAGTTTCTTCTGAAAATTCTGAAAAATCGAAAATCAAATTGAAGGATATCGATTGAAGGAGTTCAATTCGAAAACAGAGAATCGAAAAGTCAAATTGAAGAAGATCGATTGAAGGAGTTCAATCGATCGAAAACAGAGAAGTTCGAAAATCAGAGAATCAAACGTTTTTTTGCTGGAAAAAAAAAATCAGAAAATCGAAGGAGACAGAATATTGAGGTAATCTCTATAGTATATCGATCGATTTTGTTGCGAGTGACAACAGAATCGACAGAGATTTAAAGTCGATTCATCCTATTTTGTTAACTATTTTTTTCCGATTATCACATTTGTCGATTTAGTCGGATGGAGATATTATCGTTTTATGCGGATACACTCCGCCTTTGGCTATCGTTGCGACGTCGCAGATCGCTGAGGATAGTCGAGTTTCTGGAAACTCAACTTCATTTACTTTGTGTTGGTGAATTGAAGAAATTGGAGAAAAGATATTGATAGTTGTTATGGTGTTGTTATCTGGTCTGTGTTGTCGTTCGTCGTTGTTGTTTTCTGTTTCAGATTCTAGAATTGTATCGTTCGTTGTTTGTGTTGGCTGGTTGCTGCTGTTTCGTTGTGGCTACTAGTATTGGTAAAGCTAATTTTGTGTTGACGAATTGGAGTCGTTCGCCATTTTTGTGTTGCTGTAGTTCTACTGCTGCTGTTGTGGACAGTGTTTTTTTTGAGTTGGTATTATTGCTGCGCTACTGCTGTGTGTTACCTTTGTTGGGGTTGATTACTGTTAATGCTTAGGTGTAGCAGATATGGCTGTTGTGGTGTAGATGTTGCTATTGCAGCTCATGTTAGGAATATTAATGAATTTCTATGGTTGAGAAGATCATAGAATAGGAAATGTCTATCGATAGAAGGATCGAAGAGTTCTTAGCGACAAACAGACTGAGAACCGAGGGATACTTCGTCGGAGACTAGATATGGATAGAATAGTATGCGTGATGAGAATCGGGAGATTCTCTAGTCCAAGAATGACTAGAGAACGAAGAGGTTCTTGCCGCTTATCAAATTCTGCTGGTGCTGGTTCAGAATTGTAGTCTGCTGGTGCTGGTTCAGAACAAATTCATAGAGAGAATCGAGAGATTCTCTAGTCCGAGAGAGACTAGAGAACGAGGGGTTCTCCGTCAAGATGAATCCAGTGGTTTCTGTCAAATTAAGAATAGAAACTAAGAGATTCAGTTTATAAAAGCCTGTAGCTGCTGATATGATGGCTGCTGGTTCAGAATCAAATTATAGTGTTACTGATATTGCTGCTCACTGTGCCGCAGCTGTTCTCTGATGTTACTGCTGCTGCACTGGTGCTATTGCTATTTCTGCTAGATGTTACTGGTCACTGGTATTATGTTGTTGGTCACTGCTGGAAAATGCAAGTTCAGGGACTGATTTCTGTTAGATGTTGCTAATTGGATCATGATATTCAAGTGCATATAACAAGTGCTCTGAGGAACTTGTAAATGTTGTGTCTGATGTCGTCGATGTTGCGACTGATGGCTGCTATTATTGCTGAATTTGTTGGCTTGTCGCTGACTGTTTCAGCTGCTAGATATCTGGAATTGGAGTGGTTATCGAGAGGGCACAAAGTGTTGCTCCTATTCAAATTGTTGAAGCTACTGTTGCTGGAATTTATCCAAGTGGTTCAGTGGCGACTTTGTTTCATTTGTTGATTGTTGTTGCTGCTGGTTTTCTTGCTGCTGCAACGGATAAGTGAGAGTGATGTAGATGAAAAGTTAAGGAGTTTTAAGGAGGAAATGATAGTTGGAATGGAAAATACATGAGGCCTTTCAATGTGCATCTCTTGCAGTTAGTCCAGAGACTTTGAGAAAGAGAAGACTTCAAGCTTTGAAAGCTGCTATATCAAATATGCGAAAAGAACTTCAAGAGAAATACATTCAGAAGAGAGAAATTGTTAGTCATATTAAGGAAGAGAACTGCAGTTGGTGCTGTTGTTAAAACTATAGAACAAAAGATGATGAATTGGTGCTGGTATACCATTCTTAGTTCCTTCAGAGACAGTTGCTGAGAAATTTGTGTACGCCAAACAATTGCTATTGGATCTGGAATACTTGTATAAGAAGGAAATTACGCACAGAAATATTAAGGGAGCAAACATTCTTGTTAATAATAAAGGTTGCATTAAACTTGCTAATTTTGGTGCATCCAAGAAAGTTGTTGAAATTGGCTACTATGACTGGTGCCAAGTCAATGAAGGGTACTCCATACTAGATGGCTCCAGAAGTTATTCTGCAGACTGGCCATAGCTTCTCTGGTGACATATGAAGTGTGGGATGTAAGGGATGTACTATTATTGAAATGGCTACTGGAAAATCTCCTTAGAGCCAGTAATATCAGGAGGTTGTTGCTCTCTTTCATATAGGGACAACTAATCTTTCTGATGGGATCCTCACCAATAAATAGAAATGAAGATGGCAATATGAAGTTTCATGGAATTAGTCTCCAAGCTAGGAATGAAGAATGTCTTCATATCTCCTAGCTTGAGGGGGGATGTTGAGATATACAAGCTAATTAGATATTTTCCTAATTAGATATTTTGATTAAGGTTGATTAGATATTTTGTTAGGACATTATTAGGACTATTATAAATATACCACATATCTCTTGTAATTAGATTAATCTTTTCATAATAAGAAAAGGTTCACATAAGCTCTCATTTGAGCCCAAGCCTCCTCTTTTCTCCTGATATTTTATTTCTTTCTCTGCTCTTCACTATCTTTCTTCTATATCGAGCAAATCATTTCTTCTTCTCTGAATAGGGCAAATCATTTCTTCTTCTATATCGAGCAAATCAGTTTCTCCTCTGCTTGCAGAACAAAATCTGCACTTCATTCCGAAATTTAACACTAGCCTTCCCCTCCAAAAGGGGATTTTAGTAAGAACTGCTGGGCTCTCACTAACACAATTGAAGACAGTACCTAAGGTATAAACTATGATAACTTCCAAAGTATACTGATGAAACCTCCCCTATAAAGTAAGGCTCTGCGAGACCCATCCGAACAAGTAGGGTCAATAGTTCAGCATTTAGGTCGTAACATTTAGCAACCAAAAAATAGTTAACCCAACAAGTGTAAAATAAGAGGAAAAGGACCCGGCTTTAGAACCATCGACTAATTCAAAGTCTTTCGCATATTCGATTACGTTACAAAAGCGGTCAAAGAAAGAACTTCAAAATGAATCTGTACTCTAACTTGATTTGGTTTTGACAATGTTATTATTTTATATATGATTTAACGTAAATATATACTATTGGCGTTGTCTTTTATATCCGTTTATCTATAAAAGCCAAGAAATATGCATGGTGGTGGCTAACTTACTTCCACTAGCTGCGGGTGGGCCAAAGGATCAAATAACACCTAGCTGGTCATTTTCTTTCTTATTTAGCAATCAAAAATTAAGAATTGGGTAGTACGATCAAATTTTTACCTCTGGTAAATTTTGTGAGGTAACTTTTTTTAAAATAAAATAAAATAAAATAAAATCCTACCTGGTGTCCGGTTTACGCTTTAGTACCCCGACATATCCGATTCAGCTTTCATAAAGGTCGTTAAAAGGGAAGGGCTACTTATTTGGATTATTTAAACTTGCATGACTTAAAACCGAGATCTTCGATTAAGGGTTGATGAATTTATTTCATCACACTATAATCGTTGATAGTAAAATGACAAAAGGTAGGTATGAAAACCCTCCGAGATTTTTTTTTCTTTTAAAGCTTCATGCAGAGATTTATATATATAAATGTAGATGCAATAAAAAGCCAAGGTATTACAGTGTAAAACGTGCGAATGCGTCGTGCCATGGCAAAAGTTCTGCATGTTCAACTTAACATATATAGTTAAAAACAAGGAGTTAGAGAGATGTTTCTCTCACTAGGCGAAAATGCTCTCAACATTTTTTTCTAGTTGCTCTTCTACGTCTTCCTTCTACCAGGATTTTCATCAACTGATTTGCTACGAATTGTTCTTTAATCTAATCTATCCTAAGAAGAAGTTTGTGTGTTCATTTCATGTTCACTCTAATTGATTTGTTATAAAGTAAAGTATCTTCCTTCTAGCCATGAGAAAGAATACAAAGATTTCAGCCAAAAGAATGAAAGAAATTATTTTGATTGTTCAAGATTACAAGATTCAAGATATGAATTTGAAGTTTGCATTTTCTGGGGGGGCAGCTTCCGGCGGTGGCCAGTTTGCTTCTCTGAATATTGTTTCACCTGGGAATAATGCGGGTAAGGTGGGTGGTCACGGGTTGCAGGAGGATTGTGATGGTGTTATGGGGTTGTGGTTGAAACCCATGGGTCACCGTTCATTTGTCTTTGAGTCCAAAGGGGCTTTTCCGTGCACTTGGAAGTCGGAAGAGCATTGCGTTCGGTGGCACTCACGACTGGAGGGATTGTGGATCTTGATAGTGATCCCGGTCGAAAGTGGGTATGGAGGTGGACACAGGTTGCAAGAGGGTGGTGTTTATGTTCGGGGTTTGTGGCTTGAACCACGGGTCTCCGATCCTTGGTTTCGAGTGCAAAGAGATTTTTCCGCGCCACTTTGGATGCGAGGTGTCGTGGTCTCGAGGTTAGTCACGGGTTGATTACGGGTCGGTGGGTGGGCATGGGTCTTGGGGTAAGTCCACGGGCCACCAAAGTGGTTGAGTACGAGAACTTTTCTTTCCAATTGGCCTTGGAAATGCTAAGGTTGTAGGCGGGGTTTTTATCCAAAAGAGGTCTAGTAATTTGATGCATTCTATTGTTGCGGATGTCATCGCACGCCTCATTCATTATGTGCTACTACCGGTTCGCTCTAATCCTCATTCATTAGGTGCTACATTCGAAGTTGAGGCGTTGGGACATCTCATTCAATGAGACATCGAAACTTGAAAAGGGTGAAGCAGAAGAGTCAACTCTTCTAATGAATTCAAAGGTTAGGAAACCAAAGGGCAACTCGTCAAAAGAGGTTTGGAAACTTGATGGCTACGGATTCGAAGGACTACTCTTGAACAACTTTTGACACCGGATGGTGCGGATCTTGATAGAGATCCCGGGTCAAAGTGGGTATGGTGGGGTCGGGTTGCAAGAGGTCGTGATAGTGGTCATGGGTTGTGGATGGAATCCATGGGTCACGCGGTATGGAGGGTAATCTTATGAATGATAATGGTGTGGCTTATAGTTGTTTTCCGATCGCTCATGGAGGTCGGAGATGAAACGGGTCATGTGGATGATCCAGGGTCGTTGGCGGGTCAGGACGGTGGTCATGGGTCAGTGTTCATGTCCACGAGGCATAAGTCAAAGGTTGGTGAAGCCGTTGGGACTTCTTTTCCCACGGACATTGAGAAAGCAAATGTTGCGGTTTCCGAAGCCCCACCACTTCTCGAGGGAATGACGGGTCGCATGGGTGGGCATGGGTTGATGGAGGATCAAGAGGGTGGTTCAGGGTCGAAGGAGGGTCTGAAGGGTGGTCATTGGCTGCTGATTGGTCACGTTGGTGGTCGTGGGTCATGGCTGCAACCTAAGGGTCCTCGGTTAAAGAATGTAGAGCCCGATGATGGTTCATTTCCCATGGTTCTTGGTAGTACAAATCGTGTGGAAGTCGAACAGCCTACCCTTCTAACGAGACTTGGTATTTTGGGGCATTTAATTGCTGAGAGAACCAAGGAAACATCTCATTCAATGGGACATCGAAAATTGATAAGGGTGAGAACCGAAGAGTCACCTACTCTAATGAATTCAAAAGTTGCGGAAACCAAAGGGGCAACTCGTCAAAAGAGGCTTGGAAACTTGATGGCTACTATTCCGAAGGGACTACTATTCAATCAAGTCTTGGAAGATCAACTTATGTGGAAATCGAAGGGACACTCTTTTCCAATTTGCCTAAGACCTCTCATTTGGTCTCGGCCAATGGAGCATTTAAGGCCAAACGACTTGAGCCATTTATGGCAACCTTTCTCAATAGTGCACTTCTCTTGAATTCCCCAACGAATGCATCTAATGAACCTACTAAGCGTGCAAGGAGTTTTAATTCAATGTAGGAAACTTATGCAGGAATCTCTACAAGTCCTTGTCTAGAATCAAAAGGACTTAAATCTATTATGATCTTATCCCCTCTTGTAATGGCACCTTTGAGTGACCACTGCTCCCCTCCCCCATTTCTTGTTTGCATAACGTTGAGGATTGAGAACCCTCAACGACTGATTGTAGCCATCTTTATTTCTGTTATTAGTAATAATATTTGCATTTACCTAAAAAAAAAAACTTAACATATATAGTTTAGGTTAGAAAATTGTTTCGTTTTAGATTTTGTTTTGTTTTTGAAACATATATAATGTGTGCATCTAGATTTTGTTTTTAAAAATGAATTTAGCTAGTTTTTGTTTCTGTGCAGCAATTTTATGTACATGCATGGTTCCATTATTTTGTGTGTTTCAGACTTAAAATGAGCACTTCAATTAAGCAACATATTCCAGGCTTGTAAACTTGTAGTATATAGTATCAATTGTATCCCTACCTATAATTAGAATATATTACATATATTGTGTAAATATAATTATGGTAAGACTATGATTCCTCTTCTGTATAGGCTTAGGATTCCTATTGTATAAGGAATGAATATTGTACTTTATATATACTTTGATATTAAATACTTGGGTTTTCTCTCCATTCCTCTCTTCTCTAAATGGATACTCAGGATTCTTTCCATATTTCTGACGCTTCCACCTCCACAAATCCCACCACCACGTTGTCATCCTCTTTTCAACCAGCCCTAACTATTACAAACATCAAGACCTCTATTCCCATTCTTCTTGATCAAGAAAACAGTCAGTATTCTCCTTGAGTTGAATTGTTTCGTAATCATGCATGTCTCTATAACGTGCTTGATCATATCGATGACACTATTCCGCGCCCTCCGGCGGTTAATGAGTCTACTTGACGTCGTCTATACGCCGACGTCAAACAGTGGATTTATGGTAGTATTTCTCAGGATCTTCTTCTTACTATCATGAAATCTGGAGCCACAACTCTTGATTTATGGAATCGTTTGGAGAAAATCTTTCAAGATAACAAGCACACTCGTGCGGTGTATTTGGAGGAACAATTTAACAATACACGCCTTGAAAACTTCTCCAGCATGACTGAGTACTGCAGACAGTTGAAACTCCTGGCGGATTCAACTCTCCTACGTCGGCACGCCTGTCTCGAACACTAAAATGATATTGCAATTGATTGCAGGCCTTCCCAAAGGCGACTATGATACGTTACCCACCATGATTCAATATGCGTTTTAAAAAAGCTCGCTCGCAATTGTTGCTAGAAGAGACTCGACGTGCTAAGCAAGGCGTTAGCTGTCGAAACGCGTTCTCAAGATCCAACGCTGCCAAAAAACTCTCAACCGCAGCAGGGACGCAGTGGAAAGGGCCGCGACAGAGGAGGACATGGTCGTGGCAATGGTCGCGGACAACAGAATCAGCAGCAGCAACGACATGGCCCGCATAATCATTTCGGCCGCGGCCTGCCGCGATTCCAATACCGGCGCGGCGCGCCGCGATTCGATACCAGCGCATCAAAGAATCTCCAAGTTCTCCCACCACAGGTTGTTGGGTCCTGCTCCAGCCCCTCGGTAAGTCCAGTACCCGCAGCAAGCCCACTTCATGCACGACCAGTTCGGCCCTCACCAAGGCGCACACCCAGAGTTGGGTTAGGCTTTGTTCAGCCTCACTGCAACAACAACAACAATCGGTACATAGACTCTAGAGCCACTTCTTACCTTCACCCGGTCTGCAAGTAATATTCTAAAACTATATGGTTTAAGGCATCCTCAATTTGTGACAGTTGGTAGTGGCCACCGTATTCCAGTAAAGAGTTATGGTACATTCTACACACCACTTCCTAATCAATTCCCCCTTAAAATACCCTATATGCCCCACATGTTATTAAGAATCTCATCTCTATCCGCTAATTTACTCGTAATAATTATGTCTCTGTTGATTTTGACCCTTTTGATTTCACTGTAAAGGATCTTCATATGGGGACACCTCTTACGAGATGCAATAGCACGGGGAATCTATATTCATTCACTACCACCTCCGCTGTCAGATCTAGCTCTCACGTCTCTCTAGCCGTCATTGCTTCGTCCACGTGGCATAATAGGCTTGGTCATCCAGGAGCCCCAGTTTTTAATTTTCTTAAAGGCAATAATTTCATTACTTGTAACGGGAAACTTGTCCAAAACTGTGTTTCTTGTTCTTTAGACAAACATACTCGTCTTCCGTTTAAATCATCTACTAGTGTCACTTTTGCACCTTTTGATATTATACATGTCGATTTATGGACATCACATGTTGCTAGTTCTCTCGGTCATAAATATTATCTTATCTTACTAGATGCTTTTTCTCACTTTGTTTGGTTGTATTCTCTCAAATTTAAATCGGAAGTGTTTGTCAAATTTCTTGAGTTTCGAACTTTCATTCAAACACAGTTTGAAAAAGGTATAAAATCTTTTCAGTGCGATAATGGTCATGAATTCAATAACTCCATGTTTCATCATTTTTGTACTAATAATGACATGGTCTTTCGCTTCTCCTGCCCCCACACCTCCCCTAAAAACGGTAAAGCTGAAAGAATCATCCGCACCATTAACAATATGATTCACACTCTATTGATTAATGTCTCCCTACCTCCGTCATTCTGGGTCTAAAATATCCGAATACATTCTCAATATTCTCCCAACTAGCACCTTTAACAATATGACCCCTACCGAAATCCTCTATCATAGAGTCCCATCTTATGAGCATCTTCGGATATTCGGTTGTCTATGCTATCCTAATCTTGCCTCTACTGCCCCTCACAAACTGGCTCCTCGGTCAACTTCATGTGTCTACCTAGGCTTCCCACCGAACCATAGGGGCTATCTATGCTATGACTTGTTCACTCGTTAGATCCACATCTCTCGTCACGTCACATTCGACGAGACCACATTCCCGTTTTTGAATCTTAAAAAGTTCCAAAAACTGGATTACTTTTTTCTTGATGAGTCTGCCATATCTCTCATCATTCTCAGTCAACTAGATCATAGCACTGCCACAGAATCACCGTCTTTTCCCGGTAGTTCTTCTTCAGCGGCAGCGCAGCGGTGCCCAAACTTTAGAGAAGACTGTCAGTCGACAGTGCCGCCGCCATGTGATTTGGCGCCACGACGCCAAAACTCCTGCGAGCAGATTTCTTCCAGAACCGCGGCCTTGATCACAGCGCCGCAGCGCCTCCGACGGCGTCACCTCCTCATTCTCCCTATCAAACCAATCCCTCAGTATTGACTCTTCCCACTCAGCCGACACAGCCTCATACTGTCTCCACTCACCAAATGGAAACTCGTGCCAAGCATGGAATTTTCAAACCCAAAGTCCAATTTAACTTGTCTGCCCATACCATTTCTCCAATTCCCAAGACCCTATATTGACAAACAAGACCCTAATTGGAATGCGGCTATGTCTGAGGAATTCAATGATTTAACTAAACAACACACATGAGATCTAGTACCTAGACCTGAGGGGGTGTGTTGACACTCAATTTTGACCCTCTCGTCCAACCATTAACTATAAAATTACACTAATTTTTTCAAAATAATTTTAAACAATTTTTATAATAATAAAATGCAACAATAAAACATTAATACACGCATAAATAAGCAATTTAATAATGGCACCACATTTTACGAAGAATATTAAACACTTTGGATGTCGCGCCCGCATTTATCAATTTTAAGCCCTATTCTATTTCCATTTATTCTTAATAATTTTAACAATAATAAACACGTAAATAAATAAATAATTTTGCAATGACGTCGTGTCAAATAGCATAGTCGCATTTATTAATACGCAAAACAATTTCATAATTATTGTAATAATTTAAACCAAAGCTAAAATTAATAAAGCACCTAAAGTCATATTAATATAATTTAATTTTAACTTAAATAATGATAAATAATGCACAATAAATAAGATTTTAAATAATAGCGTCGCATTTATAAAAGCATTAAGCAATCCTTAAACATCATATTCGCATTTAGCATTTAAGTAATAATAATTTAAAACCCCGTTTATTTACCACTAATTAAAATCTATAACACTTAGAACTAATACCTAATTAAATAATACCACCAGCCCACCCTTTTTCAACCAGCCCAACTACCCTAACCCGCAGCCCAGTTCCCGCGGCCCAACTCATCCCCAGCCTTATTTCCCTTCCCCATCGCCAATAGCCCTCAAAGAACTGAAAACCTAAAGAGAAAAAAAATACTTAACCTAAAAATGAAATCGCCGCAACAACGCACTCCCGAATCTTCGCCGGATTCTCGCCGAGAATCCAGCGTTGCGTACCCACCATTCTAACTACGCCCAAATCTTTTCTTTCTTTTCCAAAAGGAAAGTTGCCATAACAAGAATCGTAAAAATCTCACAAAAAACAGTAATAATCAATCCGAAATTTTACACCAAATACAACACAAATCGCAATCAATTAGCCCTAAAAGCTTTCATAACCTTACCAAACTTAGAACCTAAAGTTAGACTATATAAGCGAAGCAATTCTTACATGCAGGAGGAGGGGGGAGAACATTCGAAAACTAACAGTAAGGCGGGTCAGAAATGGGTTTTGGCATTAGAAGAACCCCATTAAAATATCAAGGGAGATCGGTGAAGCTATCGCGAGGGAAAAACAGAGAGTTCAATACATGCAAAAAAAAAAGGGAGAAAAAAGATCACGACCACAGAGGAACCCCCCTTCAAAATCAAGAAAATTAACCTCGAGAAAGCATCCGAAATTAGCAGAAAACAGGGGAGAATTCATAGCAATCCATAGTCTCTAGAAATCATTTTAGCATAAGTTCTGTTTGCAAAGCAGAAACTTCACCCCTCAAATCGTATCGCAACTCCGAGTGGATCGACGACTTGATATGCTGCCTCGGTTCGCTGCCCGGAGAAGGTAAACCCAGATTCTTCTCAGTTCATTCATTTCGTATTTTTATGTGTGTTTGTGTGTTAAACATATGTTAGTTCACTCATGTGGTTGTGTCCCTTAATATATCTCTTCTCTATTTTTCATCCTTATGTATGTTCTGTGTTGTCTGTTGATAGCAATCTGTGATTGGTCCGAGTATGTAATTCAGATTTTCTCTATTTAGCATATATAATGTCATGTATCGGTCAAAGTCATGTTTGGTTATTTGTAAATTGTCAATGTTTTTTTAGAGCTGTCGAGATTGATGAATCTGATATTGTTCTGCCTCCGAGATCACGATTTATAACAGTCGGATGCCTTCTTAATTCCTTCGTAATAAAAAAATGAATATTATAAAAAAGATTCGGCTATACTCACAAACCTGTTTAGGATGAATGTAAACCGTATAGGGAGTTTAAACTGTGAATTTGGTATCGCTGTGTGTGTATCCAAGAACCTGTTTGTCTGATCAATTTTAAGTGGTTCCTGTAGTACGTTTCATATAGAGATTCGGCAGGGGACACGATATCTTTTTTATGCTATCTGGGCTAATACCTTCTCTTTTAAATCAACCAATATCATGTTTCACTTGCTGTGTTATAGAACATGTTTACTTGTCCCCTGAGATTTAGGAACAACTAAAGCTTAAAGTTATCTTGTATCATGCCATATCCATTGAGTTGTCTAGGTGTTGTGTATCATCATTTGAAACTAACTTGTTGGATTAAGCTATGGTCTCAATTTGCATTTCAAGTTTAACTGATAATCCTGTTTCAGGTAGTAAACATACGCACCATATAATCCGATTTTAAAAATGCTTAGTTAAATAGAGATGATTTGGCATATGATTTGAACCTGTCTCATTTAAGAATAAGAAGTGTCTTTATTTTATTAAGGTTGTGTAACTCTTTAGAGTGTTTCTTAAAAGATGAACTTTTGTTGGCAATTTACGTCGTGAAGTATGTAATCTACTGAATATGTGGCTTGTCGTATATGTTCCTTCCAGTAAAATAAATGCTTGCCAGGGATGGCATGTCTTGGGGCATACATAGTATACAGTCTGGTAGACGTTCGATGTGAGCAAAGTTATATATAAATATATCTCAGATATAACATTCTTGTCATGGACGTCTCCTATGTGTCTGTTTAAATTTGCATAGCTGTGTCATTCTTCTATTTGCATTGTTAATATGATTTGGATATGTACTAATCCTTATAATTTTCTTTGTTTACATGAAATGCATCGGAGCCGAATGAAGAGTTTCATTGCAAGACTCATCGCGACTTTGTCAAATGAAGACCCGCATCTTACGTGCTCCATCCTCTCCGCATCATAAATTCCAAGCCATAGGCGAAATGACTTCACCATTTCTTCGAGTCTTTATTATTGATTCCCCTTTTCCCATTTATTTATTGTAACTATTTGTCTAACATTACACTACTAATAGGATATTTATAATAGTTAAACCTTGAACCACATACTAGAAAGTAGCTTGACGTTAGAAATTTGCTTTCCCCCTTAAGTTAATTATTTTAGCTTGCTTAAGTTATAATTAAACCATTTAGTAATTTTCCATTTGCATAATTATTTAAGTAGTCAAGACATTATTTATTACTAAATCCTAACTTGAGAGAAATCAGTTTTTATTCCTATTAGCACCCACATAAAAAAACATATAAATTGTAGGATTCTTAGACTTTGCACGATATATATTTTTCATATCCTATGCCTAAGTATACATTTTGGTCATAGTAGATTCAGCATTATCACTTTCATATTATGCTAAGCAATACATATACTTCACATAATAATTTCATAGGCTCTCTAATACATGTTTCAACTAGAACTAACTTTACATATTTTAAACAAATCTCACATTTTATGTTGGCAAAAAAATACTTTCTATATCTTTTACTTAAGTATCTTTCAAGCATGCATTTTCCATAGAATAATAATTAACCCTAGGTTTGAACGGACAACCGCAAGTTAGCGGATCCTTTAGGGTGCCTGACCACCCTTTAGGATAATAAAGAACCCTTACCCAGAATCTCATTAAGTTTAGCAGACCATTTAAATGGAGTTAGTGTTGACTTTAACTTAGTTGACATTTAGGTGTCCTAATTCACCCAAACTAATTAGGTGGCGACTCCGCGAACCCTTTAGCATTTAGCACCCTTTTTAGCACCTTTAGCATTTTAGCACTTTTTTTAGCATTTTTATTTTATTTTCTAACTTTTTTTTAAGCAGGATTCGCTAGAATAATGTCCCGGTCGAAAAAAGGCGTGACAGAGTGAATGTGAGAGATATAAGACACGACTTGTGGCTAATGGCACAAATCAGCAGGAGGACATTAAATGTGGTGATACCTTCAACCCGATTGTCAAACCGACTATTATTCACACAATCTTGAACTTTGTCATGGGCAAACACTGGCCGATCCATCAGCTTGATGTGAAAAATGCATTCTTACATGAGGATCTGAGAGAGACAGTCTACATGCATCAGCTGTCTGGGTTCACCCATCCAGCAGTTCCTCACTATGTGTGCCGTCTCTGTAAGTCACTAAATGGCCTGAAGCAGGCCCCCCGTGCGTGATATGATCGCTTTGCCAGGTATATCTTGCAGATTGGGTTTGTATGCAGCAAAAGTTATACATAACTCTTCATTTTTCATCGAGGTAGTAGCACTGCTTACTTATTACTCTACGTGGATGATATTGTTCTCACTGCCTTCTCCGACGGGTTGAAAAATGAGATTATTGCCTTGCTTAAGTCCGAATTTGCAATGACTGATTTGCGAAAGCTGAGTTATTTTTTGGGGATATCAGTGACACCACATGTTCTTGTGTCCACGTAAGTATGCAGAGGAGATCGTGTACAGGGCTAAGATGACGAATTACAAAGTTTCACCTACTCCAGTTGATTCAAAATCTAAGCTCAGTGCTATGGATGGTGCTCCAGTCTCCGATCCTACTCTGTATAGGAGCCTTGCAGGTGCACTTCAGTATCTCACATTTACAAGGACAGACATTGTTTATCTTTGTTCAAACGGTATGCCTATTCATGCACGCCTGCCGAGTCTCATTTCATCGCTCTTGGCGTATCATCGATACATTAAGTGCAACTTGATTATGGTTTGCACTATACCCTGCGCACCAAACAAAGGTTGCTCTCTTATACGGATGCAGATTTGGCGGGGTGTCGGACACGCGACGCTCACCTCCGACTTTTGTGTATTTTTAGGGATAATCGATTTCTTGAGTCGCGGCGACAAGCTACCCTATCTCGTTCGGTCTGAGGCCCGAGTACATAGGCGTTGCAAATGTGGTAGCTGAGATTTGTTGGCTCAGAAATTTACTGTTAGAACTTCAGTGTCCTTTGCGTCTGACATCTATTGTGTACTGTGATAACATCTCTGCCATCTATCTTTCTCATAATCCAGTTCAACATCAGCGAACTAAGTACATTGAGATAGATCTACACTTCGTTCGTGAGAAGGTTGCGCTAGGCCATGTCAGAGTGTTACATGTACCATCATCCTATCAGTATGCAAACATATTTATCAAAGGACTTCCCAGACAGTTATTTCTTGACTTCAGATCCAGTCTCAGTGTCCGACCTCCTCCCGCTCCGACTGAGGGGTGTGTAAACGTGTAGTATATAGTATCAATTGTATCCCTACCCATAATTAGAATATATTCCATATATTGTGTAAATATAATTATGGTAAGATTAGAATTCCTCTTCTGTATAGTTTTAAGATTCCTATTTGTATAAGGAATGAATATTATATTTTATATATACTTTGATATTAATGAAAAGATTCCATAAAGAAGATTAATATCATCTTACACATTCATGTTTCAAAGAGCTAAGATTAGGAGTTTATGTGTTTTAATAGTATAATAATATTACTAGTCAAGGACAATTACCTTCCTCCAATTTTACATAGAGTGGACTAATAAATAATCTTCGAGTTTCTAGACCTAAAAAGGGGGACCAAATGAAGTCTCTCTTCTTACTATTTTATTTCTTCGTCCTGCCTTCCAACAATAAAACAGCTTAACTTTTATGAACTAATAATGTAAAAATCATTACATTATGTAGTAATTTAGAAAATAAATGAAGGTATCATTATTAAAAGAGGTATCGTTATTAAAAGAGGATTACTAAGTATGAAATAAGACATATTATTTGTTAGAATAAAATAAAATAAAATATATTGGATCAACGAAGATTCTTAAGAGGTTTACCAATTACCAAGCATGCTTTTGTAAGATCCGTGTAAAGAATAAGTTAGAGAAATGAGTAATATTACATAATCTGTTTCTAATTGTTCTCTTGTTTTATTTCCAAAGCGAAGTGAATAATTAGGTAACATAGCAATTTTAGAACCGGTTCAAAAAATTAAGTCAAATTAATTAGGAGTTAACATTATAAGCGTACGGGCTTATCCAAAATTTAAACAAAATGAATTCAACATATAATCTTTTCAAGGTCACCCACACATATGTTCTTGTCAAAAATATTGATTTCACCTAAATTCATATAATGCTTCTTCGTATATAGACCTGTCCATCGGGTCGGGGCTATTTTCTGACCCGAAAGCTACCTGATTCAAAAAAGCGGGGACCCGAGCATATGTAGGGTCGGCCAGGGTCAGATTTTTTTACCCACTCGATCCGTCACTTAATCTTTTTAATATAATTTATATTATTTTTCCTTTATTAATATTTACATGTTTTAAGAATATATGTGATGCAAACTTTATGTTTTAACATGAAGCAATGACATAAAATGTATGGAAGGGAGAAGAGAAAGTAATTGTAAATTGGTGAAACTTTAAATGATCATAACTCTGCGCTCGGACGTCCGTTTCACCTATTTTTTTTATTTTGCGTATTATTTCGAGACGGGGCTGGTCAAACTGCCATCAGGTGGTTTGACTCAGCTAATTTCAGAAAAAATGTCCGTCTTTCCAATCAATTTGACTTTTCTCCCAAATCGATTTCTAATTTTCCCTTTTCTTTAGGTGAGGTCTCACGATATACAATAGATTACAACGTCCAAATTTCGTGGTAATGTTTCCGAGAATGTCAATATCAGTATTGAAAATTCAATTTAAAAAAAAAATGCCGCCCAGGCGACCGGTCAATTCCCGCTTTTTGTTTTGTAGGCGGTCGGTGACGAGGCCCGTAGGGTTCCCGAAGGGTCAGGACCAGGATCGAAAAATCTAAAAAAAATAGGGTCAGGGTCGGGCAAGTAGAGAAAAAAAAGTCACCCGACCCTGACCAGGCCCCGACCCGAGCTTTGAACAGGCCTATTCGTATATAACTTGACATCATGTGAAATCAGCAAGGAATTCTTTTTATTTGTTTATTTCTTATTTCTTATTTCTTATTCGATATGCAGTACAAGTAAAAAACGAATGCTAAATCTAATTAAACAACCCAAGTAGTCCCTGTAATTATTGTGTACCAAGCGGGGGCGTCTGATTTCAATGTCCAAAAGCTCCAAGGGAAATATGTTGCGTAAATAATAGGAGTTCAATTCCATATGAAATAATGTTAGATATACATAGTCCTTTAGAACTTTTTTTCCCATATGAAGAATTGTCGTCTCCTTTTTTAAAGAGACAAGTAAAAGATTATAAGGAACAATTGTACCATTCATAGTCATATATAGTCAGCAGCCTCATTAAAGGTAAAACATTTGACAAAAGTAAAGGAGAATGTCTACGTCTTAAATAAAGTTCAAGGAGGAGATTAATGTTTAAACACAATTAGGTAGCTAAATAAATTCCAGCCAAACTATTAATACAGCTCCGTATAGAAGTTCATTTTAATACCATATGGTCCTGAATACAGTTCTTAATTATGTCAGAAAAATCAAGTCAATTCAAACTTTTATCAAGCCACGTAATGGTTCCCACTTAAACAATTACATATGGTTATGTGGAACACTTGCTTTTAAACTTTTTGACCATTTGTAAAAACACTATAATTAGAGAGGCAATAAGATAAATTGATCTTCTCTTGTTAACATCTTAGGTTTAAATTACCTTAGCTTCCTAGCAAAGCTCCATGAAATCATCGTTAGTTATTCACAAAGGAGATTGGAAGAGGATGAAAAAAGAAAAGTTTAATTATCTCATCATGTTAATTATTGTTGCAACTTGTTGAATCAAGTATGTTTAATACAATATGTACCTTTTTTCCAATCATTTAGTATCTGAAATTTACTGGCTCCATCAACTCAACTAATTAATTCCGACAGACATCACATAGGCCCCATTAAAGGTCACTTCCTATTGTAAATTTCTCTATTTTCGAACTCAAGCATAAGACATCTAATTAAAGGTAATTTTTTTATATTTACGCTGTCATATTTTTTGGTGTTGTACTGATTATAATTAGTTGACTTTATCATTTGCGTAATAAAATAACACTAGGTTTAAAAATAGAAAGTCCTCTCAAATTGTTTTGAATCCTACCTTAAGCTTTTCCGCTTCCGTTCTCATATCGGCAAGCGTCTAATTATCTTAATTATACTCTTATTATTATTATTCTCATTTTTTGGCACATTTACTTGTGGCTTGTCACAAAAATAAAAAATAGACATAATATATAGATATACATCTTAACTTGGTCTCAACTATCAACTAAACATTCAAACTTTGAGAATGCATGTCTAGACACCTCAATTCGTCCTCAATCCTCATAATGTCTCGTGGATACCCGACACTGATGTGACACATAAATGTTGGAGGTGTCTAGTTATATACACAATACACCACATGGTGAAATAATAAAATATCTTCACCAAGCGACTATTTATCCACTAACAAATCAGTTAATTATCTAACTAACTCAATTAGTAATAATATCCTGCACCTCCTCCTCACACTCCTCCTGTACACATTCACCTATTTTTACATCCCCCTCAAGCTAGGAGGCATGAAGATGTTCTTCATTCCTAGCTTGGATACAAGATAAGTATGATGTGCACTGCTGAGTGCCTTAGTCAATACATCTGCTGGTTGTTCATGAGAAGGAAGGTAGGTAGTTCGAATGACCCATGCTTGGATCCATTCTCTGATGAAGTGGCAGTCAATATCTATGTGTTTGGTGCGCTCATGAAAACAGGATTGGCTGTAATCTGAAGTGTTGATTTACTATCGGTATGGACAGATACTGGTAATGAGATCTGAATCCCAAGTTCTGCATACAGTGAGCCAAATTACCTCAAAGAACTAGCAATCGATGCGCCGGCTATACTCACCTCCGTGAACTTTTGGAGACAGTAACTTGCTTCTTGGACTTCCATGAGACAGGTGAATGTCCAAACATAGCCAAATACCCAGTGACAGACCTCCTGCTATTTATACAGGACCCCCAATCAGCATCACAAAACACCTGAAGATGATTTGTGCTAGAACTAGACATAAGGATCCCGGAACCTGGTGCCTTCTTAATGAATCTGACAAGTCTTTTCCCAGCTTCCAAATGAGAGGTTTTTGGCTCCTGCATAAACTGACTCAAACATTGCACATCATATGCTATATCAGGTCTGGTGTTAGTTAGATATAATAGCCTCCCAATCAATCTTCTATAGATGTTGGGGTCCTGCAGTGGCATATCTGATGTCTGTGAATGTGAAACACCATCTGGAATAGGCGGTGCAGCTACATGATCATCATAAGTGATAGTGGTGAGTTAAATCCATGTCAGGATGATCATTTGTAAGTTTAAGTTGAAATATTAAACTTACAATAAAGGTTATGTTTAAGTGTCTATCTATGTATTATGCTTAAATAATAACACCAATTTTTTTCCAACTTATATATAGCATATCCCGCAATGTAAGTTCTTTTTCTTTTTTTACCTTATATAGGCGATTTATATATATACCCTAATAGCAATCAGCGGCATGTAATGAACTGTCAGTAATAAAATATGAGTCATGAATAATTGATACCAGTAATTTTTCATGATGCCCTTGTAGGAAAATTAGATTTATGATGTCACAGGACGGAAAATAAACGAATTTACAAATGAATTAATATTCTAAAGAAAGGAAAAAGAGAACAGTTCCTCGATTTGTTGCAAAAAATAAAGAAAAGAAAAATCTGGAAAAAAGGAATATATACTTATTAAATGAAATATTATTTTTGTTTCATGCTTTCTTAATCTTTGTTTAAACCTTTTTAAATGTAATCCTTTTTACCATTAGAACATTAATTTGAAAGGTCCTAAGTGCAGGACTTGGGCTTGGGGCCGAAAACAAAGTAGGCCAAGATTTGGGCTTCTAACAGAGAAAGACTTCAACACTTGAGCTTCTAATTGAGAAACACAACGGACAAGCTTGAGCAACAGCATCACATTCTGTACACACACACAAATGTCGACACGGCAATAACACCACTGTTGCAACTCGTTTCCTACACGCTTTGCAACTCGGACCGGTCGACTCAACGACCCTGTCCGGGTCAATGTAAGCCGATTCAGCATCCTCCGGTTCACCACTATTATTCCCCTCGTCTCTCTCGTTACACGCGCCGTTAATCATCGCGTGTTGTAACTGCGCTTGCAGCGTTGCTGCGTTTGCTTCCTGTGCTCTAGACCTTGCTTGCCACGCTTGCACCTCCACGCTCAATTGCGCTGCACGCGCCTCTAGTTCCGCGTTTCGCCGCGCTGCTTTCTCCATCTCTGCTTCTTTTTCTCTTAGCTTTCGCGCCATTGACTCCTCTGCTGCTCCTATCAGCGCACGGTAGTGACGTTGCCTTTTCTCTGCTAACGTACGCCTCAATTGTTCTCCCTATTTGTATATCAAAAAACAAAAAATTAATTCTCTCCAGTTGAACAATACAAAAACATATTAAATTTGAGGAAAAAATGTTCAACTAGTTTAAAACTAAAAAATGATGTTTCTTTCCTTATTTATTTAGTTCAAACTTTTACCGTGATATGTTTAAAATGACAAAATTAAAAAATAGTTTGGTACATTTCACATATTTCTAACGTGGCATATTTAAAATGATGAAGATTAAAAAATATTGCGGTATATTTCACATATTTTTAATTTAAGATCACGAGATTTAATTTTCTTTTTCTTTTTTAACTTAATGTCAAGTCAAAACGAGGGAGTAGTTGTTGTTTGTATGGTAAATTTTTGGATAAAAATAGTAGTACCTGAATTTGGAGGAGATGATCAATTTCATCGCGTTGTTGTTTGAAATGAGAAGCTAAGTCATCTTTTAATATTGAATAGAAAGCTGAAGATTGAGAGGATTGAGGAGAAAGAGAGTGCTTATGATGATGATGATGTTGTTGCTGCTGCTGTTGGTCTCCGAAAGCTAAACGGAGTCCGGTTGAGACAACATTCGGTGGCTGTTGCTGCGACGGAGGCATTGTGTGAAGCTGAGTTAGGTCAATGAGTTGCGGTTGAGGCTGTTGAGATTGCATTGACATCAATGGATTCATTGCCCCTGTTGTACTTGTAAGATCTCTTCCTCTCTTCCTTGAATTTGCCTCACCTATCATCGCAAAAATCACAACAAATTTAGAGTATTTGGCGTCATAAATATTCAATAGATTGAAATTTGTAGATTATAGCGGAAACTTAGAGCACGGGCTGTCCTTTTTTTTGTATATTCAATCCTTGATAATAAAATATATATATATATATATATATACTAGTAAAGTTTCGAGCTTTTTGACTTTGGAATTGAATTTGAAATTGTTGTTACCTCCTGGATTGAATAGCATTTGTGTTTGATCAAGAAAAGATCCACCACCACCGCCACCAGGTTGAGGTTGCAATGAATAATCATTACCAAGTTGGTTTTTTCCTTCTTGTACATTTCTGCAACAACCAAAAATAAATTTAAATCCCATTAAAGTACTTAGACAAGATAAAAAGATATGATTTAGAGAGGAAAAAGAGGAAGGGTGTTGAATGCAGACCTGTTAAGAAAGAGAACATTTGATGGATATTGAGCTTGAACAGCCATATTTCTAGAAATGGGATATATGATCAGAGAAAGGTAGATATATATATATATATAGAGAGAGAGAGGAAAAGGGGATTGTAAGTTGGAAGATGGTAATGAAGAGATGTGTGATTAAAAGGGACTAACACATAAACAGCATGAATAGAATAGAGAAGAAGATGCCCTAAACTAAGGCAGACTCTTCAGTGACACCCTTCAACAAAATACCAAAGAAATGTAAAGAATGAGGACAAGTTATGTAAGGGGCAAAAAGAAAGAAGCTTTTTGATTCCCTAGAGAGAGAGAGAGAGAGAGAGAGAGAGAGTGAGTGAGCTTAAACAGTAAATGAATAAGCCATTTCCAAGAACACCAACATGACCATTTTTCTGCCTGCTCCCTTAACTTTAAATCTTTTTTTTCTGTTTTTCTGCCTTCCTTTGCTTGTTCCCTTATGCTTGCTTCGTTGGTATGCTACAAATGCTTTTAAAAGAGAGACAAGAAATAGAGAATCAGTCCAAGAAAGAAAGAGAGGGAAAGAGGGGTAGCCCGTCTTATTCTGGTTCTTGGTTTTCCTTTTCCTTTGCTTTGTTCTTTGGTGAACTCTCGTGTTTCTTATCAACTCTTTCCTTCACACCACCCTATTATTTATTGTTCATTGATTTTTTCACTTGTACATATATATTGGTATTATCCACATATACGTAAAAAGTTTTGTTTGTGTATATATATATATATATATATATATATATATATATATTATAATGTATAGAGAAAGAGAAGGAGAATCAATAAGGGAGATGTGGGGATAATAGTCTTGGAGTTAGGGTTGATATTGTTGTTGGGCGTGCAGAAGGTCTCTGCCGTTACCGCTGCCGCTGGAATTGTTTGTATATGGCCCATGCTTCCCACATAGCCTTCATATGACTCCCTCTTTACCTTCTTTGTGAAATAAAATGGGGTCTAATTTTTTTTATGTAATGGGTGAGTTGTAATTTGAATTTTATATTATATAGTCTATAATCTTGGTAAATGGAGCACTATTTAAAGCGATAGACAAACCTGTCCCTGTATACATAGAGAAAGGGGATTGGTTTCTTGTTCTAATAATTAATTTTTTGATGTGGTCAGAGTATCCATTTGCCTAATGCAAGATGCCCATCTAGTTGTTAAGCCTAGGTCACCCTCATTGTGAAATATTTTTCTTCCTTTTTATTTTCTTAGTTTTATTATTGATTATGCCTAGTGGGTCCTGAAAAAATTATGATTATTGGGAGCAATCTGCCATCCTGGAACCAACTGAGCTACATCCATGCGGGTGTGATTCTTCTTGAAATTAGATATTGCTGTTTTTTTTTTTGTTGTGAAGGAACCGCACCGCTTTCTTTCGAAATAAGAGTGGTAAACCCCGGATCGACGCAGAAATCGCAAACCACGCCGCCTAAACTGTGTGTGGCAAGGTGTGCAAAGAAAGTTTATGCAGGATCGAACTCGCTGGCCAGTCGCATGCTTCTCTTCTTCTGTGCTATTACTTCATGAGTGATATTGCTGTTTGAGCTTGTTCAAAGTTGTGTGTTTTTTTTTTTTGCATATTTTTAAGTGGAATTGGATGGATGAGATGTACACATCAAAATGTTTTTTTTAAAGGTTTTAATAATTAATAACATATGATGAATTTTACTTGGTTTTCAAGATTATATTCATCACATTCCTTTTCTTACAAATAAAGAAGATATCAAAATACTTCCGACCTAATTGCTATGTTTGTTGGCTGAGTTAGCTTCTTCTTCTATCAAAGTTAATGTTATACCAAAAAAAAAATCTTCAAATGAATCTGTCAACCATTTTTCCTATTATTTAGGCTAAGAGCAGGTGGAAAATGGTAACTTCAAGAAACCTGAACCTTTTAATTATTAAAACAAAAGGAGAAATTAATTTGCAAGGAATCAGAAAAAGATGGGGCTAGCTATCACTATGAATATAACTTTTCTCCCTTTTATTTTGCATTCTGGAATCTTGACTGTGTAATTAACAAGCCATTTTTTCCTCTTAACATAATCATGTGGTAAACCTGATTAGCCCATAATTACCTACCAATTAAATTGCTTCATTTACGTTTGACATTGAACTAGCAAGTTTGGTGACTATTTGGAAAATATTTTCATTTTTATGGTTGAGCAAAAAATAAAAGTCTCCTCCACCATACCTCCTAATTAAATCTCTCCCATATTGACAAAAAAATTAGCATCTTTTTCTTTCAACCATAAAAAGTCATCTTGTGAAGCATATGCCATCCCATTCTTTCTTATTGGAATTGTCCTTTCCATCAATTGAGCCAAACACCATTGATGAAAACAACAATACATTAAGGAAAAGTACTCATGAATTGTCAGACCCTTCATCAAACGAACAAATAAAAATGAGATAGACAATAATATTGACGTCTCGTAATGCAAAATTCACTTGCATCGATTAAATTATAATTGAATAAAAACTTGGAGGGAAACACCATTTAAACTTTCACATAAGCTATCTTTCATTTGACAAAAATAAAACATCATATTTATGTTAATTACATCAAGAGTTTACATTTCTTTCGTTGTTCTTTTGAATTTACTTTAATTTTACAGTATGTATGTGTTGAATTGGCTGGCTAATAATAATTCAAAATCATATATAGGAGGATTATAATTGCATATCTTGTAGCTCCCCTTTGATCAAAATTTATGGCTATGACCCGTTTTAAGTTTTGCCGTCAAAATAAGTCATTCATCTACTTCTACGTCTAACTAAAAGCAAACAGTCGGCACTGCAAGCAAAGAGAAGCCACCATTCATGTGTGATTTATTTTCATACTATAGTTAGGGTGGAGAAATTTTGTATTTCTTTTAAATTTCTTTCTGAAAAAACGATTTTCTTGAGTCGAGGGTCTATCATAAACAACCTCTCTACCCCACAATGATATGGATGAGGTCTCATACACCTCATTTGTATAGATATATTGGGTATGTAGTTGTTGTATAGTTAGGGCGTATCTAGGTTTCGTACTACTACTCAAATTACTTGATGGTAGATGGCTGAGGAGAAGTTTTTCTATTTGGATTGAAATAATAAGATAGTTCAGTTCTTTAGGCCCATATGACGCTTTGGGGAAGCAAAGGGTTCAGCCGGGAGAATTAAATTGTATATATAATGTTAAACTATTCTTTATACATATATATAGTAGATGTTTTTTCCTAACTTCTTCATATTTTACTTTTTATTTTTTGAATTTTTTTTAGTGAAAATCTTTTTCTTTCGCTAATACTTGTAGATCTCACAAGACATGTCTGCGACTTATTCTACCTAATAAAGAGACTGTAAATCTTGTTTGGGAAAAGAAGAAAGATATAGGTTTTGATAATCTTCCCCAAAACCAAGAATGATATTTTAACTTTAGTAAATGGTAATGGAGGTGACATAAAAGAAAGAGAGAAGCCACCAGAAAGGAAAAAAAAAGAGCAAGGAAACTGTGAAATAGAGTGCATGTAATGGCATCAGACAAATTTGTCTTTGTTTTTGGTCCCACTAACTTTTTTAGGAGGTCGTTTTTGGATCCATGTGAGGAGTGATACCGCATAGACTTCTCCGACAAACGAAAATTTTTAGGACTTCTTTTATTATTTTTTATTAAGTAGTATTAGTCTGAATTTATTATAAATATTCATAATTCGCAAATTTTAGCTTAATTAAGAATCCATTTTTATAAATTAGAACAGGGCCCTCAAAATGTTTGAGACGCATGCGTTTTAGTCTTCTCATCTACCTCTTGCTGGCTACCTTTTCATAGCATTACACCACTGCACGGCAAATTTTGTAATCAAATTTATACTTCTCATTAAAGCGGAGCGCTAGCCACAGTTTTACGTATAGGTTCGGCTTAGTTTTTTTATATGTACTAGGAGATTCATTGAAGTGTAAGTAAACATTTAATTACAATTCTAATAACTAAAACGAATTATGAACTATATGAAAAGTTTAAAATTTATAACTTTTAATTTATGGCACCGCCTTTCATCATCATCCCCTATATTATGACAATTCTCTGTACTCATTCATGCACAAGCATACCATTAGGTGATCATAGAGTCTATATGTGCACAATTATATACCTTTCCCCCATCCAACTCTTGTATATTTTGTTTCTTTTTGCTATGTCTCTTTCTCATGACAAACTTTCTTATTCAAATTTTCTTTCTTTTCTTAAATTTATTGGTTTTATTCTTTTTTCAAAATTTTGATTATTTATATTTATTAGTTAGTAGTAATTACTTTGCCACGTAATGTGTAAGTGATGCCAAATAACGTGTTGCTAGGCTTTTGATAGAGTATCTCATTACATAGTTGTTGTACAATGTTTTTGTCTGTGAACCTCCCAACTAAACCCCCACCAGGAAAAGCGAAAAGCAAGTTGTTGATCGTTGCAGGTGGCAAATGAGAAGAGGAAGGATCGAGCAGATGGAAAAGCTAAGAGAAACGATTTGGGGCTCAATTGAGCTTTTGGACTTTTCTATATGAAGGCTTGGCCCACAAAATGATGTGGGAGCCATTATTTATACAATACAGGAAAAAGGCCCCTCAACTAATAACTATCATACTAATAAGCCCTTTAACTAATAGCATAGCTAATATAGCATAGCTAATCCATAATTTCAACACCCCCCTCAAGCTAGAGGTTAAGAACAAATTTTTCACACCGAGCTTGGAAAGAAGAAACGTGTGATGTCCTGGCGAGAGAGCTTTTGTAAGCATGTCTGCAGGCTGTGCATCAGAAGCAATATGAATGGGAGAAACCAAACCCGACTGAATCTTTTCTCGAATAAAATGGCAATCGATCTCAATGTGTTTCATCCTCTCGTGGAAAACTGGATTATTAGCAATCTGAATTGTTGATTTACTGTCGCAGAGGTATATCTAACTCTGAAAACAACCCAGTGATCCAAACAATTTCAGCCACCATCGACGCGAGACTTCGATACTCAGATTCTGCAGAACTGCGTGAAATAGTTTGTTGTTTCTTGGACTTTCAAGAAATGAGAGAAGCACCAAAGTAGACCAAGTAACCTGAAACTGATCTCTTAGTATTTGGACACGAGGCCCAGTCTGCATCACAATACGCCGATAAGACAGTGCTTCCTTCTGCTGCGAGGAACACTCCCAATCCTGGAGCCATCGCACCACTCTTTCTGCAGCAAGCATGTGTGACTGCTTTGGAGCTTGCAGAAATTGGCTAAGGCACTGTACTGTGAATGCAATATCTGGCCTGGTGTTGGTCAAGTTGAGCAGCCTACCAAGCAATCTTTGATATGCTGCTGGATTCTTGAGTAACTCATCTGTTTTACCAGCCTTGTCAGGCATCGTCTTCTGAGTATGTATATCATAATCAGCAGTGGTGAACTTCATGTTGGCTTCCATGGGTGAAAGAACAGGCTTAGACCCTGTAAGGCCCATATCTTCAATCAGCTCTAGAGAATACTTTCGTTGATGCATTACGAGTCCTTCCTTTTTCCTGGCAAACTCGAAACCAAGAAAATATCTGAGTTCCCCAAGATCCTTAATCTTGAAGTGCTGTTGCAGAATAGTCTTTGTCTCATCAATTGTTCCCTGGTCATTCCCAGTCAATAAAAGATCATCCACATATACGAGAACCATGACTATCTTGTCTCCATCCCTTTTGATCAATAAAGAGTAATCAAATTTACTTTGAACAAAACCAGAGGAAACCAAAGCAGTAATCAACTTGATATTCCATTGTCGAGAGGCTTGCTTAAGTCCATACAACGACTTAAGTAATCGACACACCTTCCCTTGTTTATGTTCAATACCTTGTGGTAGATTCATGTACACCTCTTCATTGAGATCCCCTTGCAAGAATGCATTGTACACATCCATTTGCTGAATTGCCCATCCTCGAGCCACTGCCACAGAAATGACACTCCTAACAGTCACCATCTTAACCACAGGGGAGAAGATCTCATGGTAATCAATGCCTTCTTTCTGGCTATAACCCTTAGCTACTAGCCTTGCTTTAAACCTTTCCACTTCTCCAGTAGCTTTGTACTTAATTTTGAACACCCATTTACACCCAATAGGTCTCTTGTTCTCGAGTGCATCTACTACTTCCCAAGTTCTATTGTCTCAAGAGCTTTAATCTCGATTGCAGATAGCCTCAACCCACCTTTGGTCCTCGTCGCCATGAAAGGAGCGTGGTTCATGGTCGATCGAGATCTTAGCCAAAAACAATGATATCGAAAGCGCATGACCAGAGTAATCCATCACATCTGACATTGGATATTTACATCCAGTTTGATTGACTGGATGCACAAAATCCTTCAACCATATGGGAGTCCTTTTCTCTCTGGTGGACCTTCTTCTCATTGCTGCATTATCTTCACCCTCAGCTACATTAACAAGTAATGTATCTTCACGACCAGATGTATCAGGAGTAGCTATAATTCCATTATCTGAATCTCTTGTTCCTTCTGTATGGACAAGAACTGTTATGTGAGTCAAGTCAGTGGACACCCTCTCTTCTGGCACAATATATGAGATCACCTGATTATCATTAACACACAAATCAGAATTACAATGATGAGAAACCACTGAATCTCTATTCTCCTTAAACTGTTGAAAATGAAATATATTTTCATGAAAGGTTACATCCCTGCTTATAAACACATCTTTACTGGTCAAGTCCAATAACTTGTACCCTTTTCTATTAACTGCATAACCAAGCAAAAGAGCCAGCTTGGTTCAAACTTGTCTTTCCTTGTCAAATTTGTAGCATAGTAGAGACACCCTATTACTCTCAAGTGAGACAGTGTTGGTGTCTTCTTGAAAAGCTTCTCATATGGTGAAATTCCTCCCAGTACAGCAGAAGGAACCCTGTTTATCACATGTACAACAGCCTCAATGCAATCCCCCCAGAACTGTGCTGGCAGATGGCCTTGCATCTTAATGGCCCTAGCTATCTCCAATATGTGTCTATGTTTTCTCTCCACTACTCCATTCTGCTGAGGAGAATAAGGGCAGGACTTCTGGTGTACAATTCCTAATTGATTAAGCAAATCAGAGCAAGTAGAATTTAAAAATTATGTCCCATTATCTGTTCTAATTCCTTTTACACTTGAGCCAAACTGGTTTCTTATCATCACAAACAAATGCTTAAGGGCAGTAACTACATCAGACTTAACATTCATCAAAAAAACCCAAGTCCACCTAGTATAGTCATCCACCACAGTAAGAAAATACCTCATATTATTATATGATGGTACTTTATAGGGTCCCCATACATCCAAATGTAAGAGTTGAAAAGCAAAACTAGTCTTACTAGTACTATCAGGAAACACCTTCATTGTTTGTCTAGCCATAAGACACACCTCACAATGTTTTATTGAAAAACCTGACTTATTTTTAAAAACAGCCAACTTCCTGAGCATACTCAATGGAACATGCTGATGCGCGATTTATGCACACACTAAACGCAAGTGCACGTATCGTTACAAGTAATATAGTCTAGATAAGATCGAATATCGTCCTCAGGGACTGGTTTTCAAGTACCGATTATCTATGCTTTAGTTTCTATTTGGTTAACGTTAATTGAGTTGGAATTCTAAACTAATAATGCAGGAAATATACTAATTATGAAAATACTTTGATTTAAATCAGTTATGATGGAGAATTAGGGGTGTAACATTCTAAGGGGGGAAGAATGTTACACCCCGTATTTCCAGGACATGTTTATAAAAACGTACGTATGAACTAAAAAATGATAAGATTTGAGACTAGTAAAAAATTATCGGAATTATGGAAATGTCGGGAAATGAAATATTGCGACGAACGGGAGGATGACACGTGTCACCCCCTTTGTTGGTCTTGCACGAATTAGTCATTAGTTAATGGTCATTTGACCAAGGCTAAGATGACCAAGTCTTGATAAGCTTAGAGCTTGACATTGTTGACTTAGTCAAGAGCCACTTGGCTAGATCTTTTAAGTGAATTGAATCCAAGCCACCCAATTGTTTGCATCTCGACCTCCTTCAGTGTTATTTAAGTATACTAGTAGCAAGACAAGGATTCTATACTTAGAAAATTTTCAAGAAAAACTTGAAGAACATAGAGGTGCTCTCGGGTTTGCCCCTCTTCACAAGACAAATTTTTTTGTTTGTTGTCCAATAATCTCCCCACTTTAAACCAAGGTTCCTAAGGGTATTGTAAGGGTATCTCAATAGAAAGATCCCGGAAAAGTGTCGTTTTCGTATTAGTCGCAAGGTGAAAACCTAGTCACTTTCCTAGGTTTGGATTGGAAGTTAAAGGAAAGTTGTTGGTGATCTTCTAAGGGCTTCAAGTGGCGGATTGGAGTGTCAAGGAAAGGCTCTAAGTTGCTAGGGAGCGACTTCGGATCTTGAAGTTGGATTAAGGCTCGTTAAGGTAACAATCTTGTTCTCTTAGTGTTATAAGATTACATATTGTTGTAGCCTTACATTTCTACTAGCATGAGGTATACGTATTAAGGATTGATAAGTGATATGGATAGTGGAAGCCTATAGCCGAAATGACATTGTTAGCCATTTGAAATTGAAATACAAGTTGGTCGGTAATTAGAATCGTCGCATGTTATCTACTTGAAGATTGTAGTAGTTATAATCGATTGCGGCTTAATAACATGTTATACTAAACAACTTGGATTGAAAAGGAATTGGAAATGTTGATATGTTGTTACACCTTTTGGCCGAGAATTGCATTGTATTTTGGACTAGTTTGATATCAATTGTGGGGCAGAATTTTACACGTCTTGTAGGCGTGTAATCCCCTATTGTTAACTTCATTGTTGAGCCTTAAATGTGGCATGTTTGGCTATTGAATTCGGACCTTGAAAAATGTGGAAAAGTATGTAGAAACAAAGGAAGTGTTGTCCGATTTTCCGTAGAATTTAGTGACTTTGCACTTAGAATATTCTACGTTTGAAGCTAGAGGTTAATAGACGTATTATGACCCTTATAGGTTGAAGTACTACGAGTAGCGTATTCTACTTGAAGGGTGGAAAAGCTAGCAAGGTTATAGTACTTTGGAGCATTTTGCTACGTGTCGATAGTCGTCGCGAGGTATGTGAACCTCTTCCTTCTTTTGGCATGGTTCTATGTATGAGATATACATATGGTGCTATTTCATGATTCCTTCTACTCTTAGAAGTTAAGAGGTATGTATGTTGATTTACTCTATGTAAAAGTTACATCTAAGTTATCCTAAGTTCTTACCAAGTCTTATGGGGGATGTTGGTAAGAGTCGTTAGGAAGTATTTGGAGTCAAGTTGACTTCGCTAAGTTACTGCACGAATGAGGATAAGTATCGAACAAACCATTGCAGCGTTAATAAAAGAAAATGTATCGAAAATCAATAATATTAAAATGAGTAGAATTCTCCATCTGCATAGAAGCTAAGATAAGACAAAATTGTATTACATTTTCTAGATCATGACTGCTTTAATAAGATCCTTATAAACAAGTATAACCTATTCACAATGCATAAAAGTATATGTTACTTAAGTTAAAGAGTTTACGCATGAAGTTTTAAGACTATGAACCTTGAATTCTAAAAAAATTAAGAGACTTTATTTTTCAAGTTATGAGACTTGATTCTTAAAGGAAGAAATGACTTGATTTAAGAAGTATGGTTTCTATGAATTGTTTCAAAAGTTAAGAGACTTGATTTCAAAAGAGAATGTAACTTGAGTTTTTAAAAGAGAAGTTTATGGATTTAAAAAAAAAAGAGAAAGAGTTTTATGATTCTTTTTAAGTATGTATGTACGTAGTACTTTTGGGTTTAATCTTTCCCTAATGTAAAAAGAAATAAAAGTGCCTTAAGTTCTTTAAAGTGAAAGGTTGTTATAATAGCTTTATGAGAAGTTGTTATAACGACTTAAGAAGAAAGGAAAAGATGATTTTAAAATGTTATGTAAATATGACATTATCGCGTCCCAGGAATGGGCCGGATAGTATACCTTTATGGGCAGACTATATGACATTATCGCGTCCCAGGAATGGGCCGGGCAGTATACCTTCGTGGGAAGATTTTTATGAATTTGCCGTGTCCCGCAAATGGGTCGGGTTACATTATCACGTATGGATAATCAAATTGAACTCCAAAATGAGGCGTCCCTCCATAAAGGGCCGGATTATGTTATGCAAGATACGTAAGTTATATGTTTATGAACTCGATGATTTTTCCTAAGTATGTACGTAAGAAGTTTACTATAACTTTTATTGAAAAATAGGAAAAGATAATAAAGTGCGATTGGGTTCACGAGATTGTAATGACACGGTAGGATCTGGTATTTAGTTTTATATACTTGCCCCTGTCATTCTTTTGTACAGTTATGATTTGTTTCATGCACTTATTTCCGCTCCATATTCGACTGTTAGACCCGCTTCGGGGTTGCGTTAAATGCCGCAGTATTAGGTACACATGTTGGTGATCCTTGCTCTTAGGATCTCGGTTCAGTTTTGGGAAAAAGCTCCATTTACTCCGGAGGCTTATCTTTTGGTACGGTTTCCCCTGAGGTTGTAGATTCATGTATATTCGTGGTATGGACGGCCCCGTCCCGCCACGCTATTATGTTAAAACTCTTAGAGGTCCAGAGTCACATATCAGGTCAGTTTGTAAAAGAAATGAGGCAACTGCTTCGGTTATGTATATATATGTCCAGGGAGGTAGCCTTATCGGCTAACCTGTTGATTTTATTTCTGTTGATTTATTTTTATAAGTTTCATGTATGTTTCGCTGATTATCTCTGATGTATACTTGTACGGGTGCCCAGGTAGGGCACCAGTCGCGGCCCGGGGTCGGGTCGTGACAAGAAACCTGTGCAATGAAGCTTTGATATGAGGATGATAAACTTGTATAGCCTAAGCCTTCTGATATGGGATATAAACAGCTGCTAGAACCATGTTTAGTAACATAATATTTATGCCATATGTCTACTAGTTCTTGTAGACCTCCTAATATCACTGCTAGAGGGTACTGATGTTGGTGTTGGACATGGGATGTCTACAGGCTGCTGAGTTGCACTATCATCCCACCAGGAATAATCTCTCCTCCTGTTTCTTCATGGAAATTCTGCACATCCGGGACACTGCATACAGCTTCCAAACTTGGAGAATTAATTAGATCATCAAAATTGAAATGTTCATGTGATTTCATACCTCCAAAGTTCTCATATCCATCATTCTTATAAGGAAATATTGTCTCCATAAACACTACATTCCTGCTTATGAAGAATGTTCTATTCTCCATATCATACAGCTTGTACCCTTTTTGTGCAGAACCATAACCAAGAAGAATGGTTCTCACAGCTCTAGGGCCAAACTTATCCTGTCTAGCTAGAGTGGTAGCAAAACATAAGCATCCTATTACTCTAAGATGAGACAGTGATGGTTGTTTGTTATACAGTAATTCATATGGAGTCTTGTTTCTCAGAATAGAAGAAGGTATTCTATTCATAACATACACAACACCCTCTACACAGAATCTCCAAAACTTGTTAGGCAAACTAGCTTGAAGTTTAATTGCTCTAGCTGTCTCAAGTATGTGTCTATGTTTCCTTTCCACAACACCATTTTGTTGTGGTGTGTATGGACTGGAACTCTCATGCAATACACCATACATCTGAAACAGTTCTTTACAATTATTATTAAAGAATTATGTTCCATTTTCTGACATTACCTTTCTAATCTTCATATCAAACTGTGTATGTACTTCAGTAAATAAATTTTTAAGCAATGTAGCCACATCTGATTTCAGTATCATTAGAAAGACCCAAGTCCATCTAGAATAGTCATCTACAATAGTGAGAAAATATCTCATGCCATTATATGTCTCAACCTTGTAGTGACCCCATACATCCATATGTAGTAACTAAAATGGTCCTGTACTTCTACCGACACTAATGGGAAAATGCTTTCTAGTTTGTCTAGCTAATGGACAAACTTCACAATTATTCAAAGTAAAAGAATTAACATTCTTAAAGAGAGCAATTTTCTTCAGTACTTGTGCAGGTACATGACACAACCTATGATGCCATATAACTGGATCAATGTGTTGAGTTGCTGTCAAACATTTTACCAGCTCCTCTGTCTTATTCAATGTGTCCAGACACAGTATATACATCCCCTCTTCTTCACTACCAATCGCTCTCACCCTCCCAGACAAGAGATCCTGAAATACACAGTATTTTGGAAAGAATGTGGCACTTTAGAGACTGGCATTAGATTGAACTTGAATGTTGGTACACATAAGACATTTTTAAGGACGCCGCCTCCTCCTATATGGTAATCACCAGTGTGAGTAATTTTGGCTGATTCTCCAGTTGACATCTGCACCTTTCCCTTTCCTGCATCCTCTACTACATTTTTATTTTGTAAGTGCTTTGAATTACTAATCATGTGATCTGTAGCTCCTGTATCCACAATCCATTTCAATATTTCTTTTGCAGTAAGGTTAGATATACATGCCATATTTGCCTTTGCACTGGTTTCTCCTTCTTTATTCTTCATTGTCAGCATCTTGAAATGTATTTATCTTTGACTAGTAAATCGCCCACCAAATCGCTGTATGTATTGTGTCCATATCCATAATATGATCCTTGTGGAGGATGCATTTGTGGATGAGGCATCTGCATTCCTCCATAAGCCTGCTGTCCTCCTTGACTAGTCATAGCTCCATAAAACTGTTGTCCTCCTTGGCTAGTTCCTTCAGCCTGCAAGTCTCCTCCTGCAACCATGTTAGCCTTCTTAGAACCATTGATTTTTCCTTTAAAAATTTCAGGATAACCAATAAGTCTATAACAATCATCTTGTATGTGTCCAGTCTTGTGACAAAAGTCACATTTCATTAGTTTAAAACAGTCTATCTTCCAATGTCCTTTTCCTAGACAGAAGTCACATGTCGCATTGGGATTGTCGCGCCCCTTTTCGACCGCGACATTTATTCTAGCGAACCCTGCTTAAATAAAATGTTAGAAAATAAAATAAAAGCTAAATGTTTAAAAGGGTGCTAAATATGTTAAAGAGGTGTTAAAAAGTTAATTTTAAAAGTAAAAGGTGTTAAAATGCTAAAGGGTTCGCGGAGTCGCCACCTAATTAATTTGGGTGAATTAGGACACCTAAATGTTAACTAGTTTAAAGTAAACATTAACTCCATTTAATGGTCTGCTAAACTTAATAAAATTCCGGGCAAGGGTTCTTTATTAATCTAGAGGGAAGGGGTTAGGCACCCTCTAAGATCCGCTAACTTGCGGTTATCCTGCCAAACCTAGGGTAATCATTATGTTAAAAATGCGTGTTTTGAAAATATAAAAGATGCTTCAAAATATTTTATAAAAAGAGGCATGCTAATAAAAGTTTATAAGACTAAGGCCAAAAATGTAAATGATGCAAAGGTTACTTATGGACTAATTATGTGTACATGCAAAGGTTATTTAATTTTGCTTAACCTGCGTATAATATTATATATAAAAGTGCTTAAGATGATTCTTAAGAGTTTTAGGAGAAAATTTGTTATGAATTTAATAAAAAACAAAATGTTGGTTTTATGATGCAGGTTAAATTATTTAGATTACTTTGGTAAAACTTAGACATGCATGACAATCCTAAAAGACACATAAAGTAGAAGCGCATTTCTAATTTTAAATTACCTTCCCCTTATGTGTTCAAAGGCTCATTGCTCTTGGTTTCCTATTAATTACAAAGTTATATAATAACATTACAATAACAAATAAAATGAGATAAGGAGGTTAAGAGAGTAAGAGATTTGAAGCGGATGACTCCGTCCTATTTATTTTTTCTAGGAATTGCCGAAAAGGGAACTCGATGGATGTAGATGCGGGTTGCCATTTGAATTAGCTCGTGATGAGTCTCGCCATGAGACTCTTCATTTTGCTCCGGTGCATTTCATGCAAGGAAAAGAGAAAGATAAGGATTAGTACGAGCTCAAATAATAATTGATACAAATAATTAAGACAAGCACATATGTTTACTGTATAAATATGTCACAATGACTCAAGAAGATAAAAGGAAAATCGCCCAAAGATAACATCGGGCCTGGATGCATAAATAGGCGTAAATGCAAAAGTGGCCCAAACGCATAACCTAAATTATAGTCGTGCAAATTCGATAATCGCTGGCATTAATATGAAAACAAATCGCAATTTGAAATCAACGGACTTAACAAACAAAGACAGTGAGGAGGTAGAGAAAGCGCATAAGTCCAACCGAAGCGCATGTCCGCACGCAGATTTACGAAACATACCACCACATTCGACATTAATCGTAGACATACCACTAAACATTCATAGTATATGCATGATATATCTAAAGCATACCAAGATATAGTCTCAGTGTACGTCTAAAAAAATCTAGATATCTACACTTTGTATGCTTCATACAAGTAATATGGGAGGAAGAGGCTGATGTAAGCATATACAGGCCATAAAAGGAAACTAAATTGATGTCAAAACAGGGGGCCAAGCTACCTGTATGAATACAGGAGATACAAGAAGGGATAATAATAAAATCACTCTAATAAGAGGAATATAGATGGTACAGGCTAGCCGTACATGTCAGTGTGTTCAATCTTAAGTAAAAGAAACAACATGCTAACATATAGGTGAATTAAACATGTACGGTCCCAATTTAGACTATGTGAAGCATAGTGATACCACAACAATGATCTTTATAGAATTGACATACTTATCAAACAACATTTAGGACGACTGTTATCATCCAAAACAGATTAAACTGGATGTGAAGACTCAACCAAACCATCACTTAAATACTAATAGACACACAGAAGAGCTTGAGAGGACGGACATGCTATCAGGGGAGGGGCACCTCTTATGTTCAGTTATCACACCATAGACCCATAATCAAATTAATGAACCTCTTTGCATAAGATTTAATCCATTCGACGTGACATTGTGCAAACTTGTGGATTACCTAAACCAAACTAAGTATCCTTCATACTTAGTTAAATTAATCTAACGCAACATGAGCCAGATAGCTTATATATATTAACATGGCGGCATTCTTATTATGGGCAGACGAAACAAGTGCACAATTGATGCAAGTCAGCCAAAGTAAATCAAATACGACATGGTTAACTTTATGAGGGACTCTATCTCAAATACATAAATGTGCAGATAACGCATGCATAGTCAGTAACATTTGAGACATGTTGGACCGAACTCAGAAACACTCAACAAGAGCCCATATGCTTCCATATCATTCTTAAGTGTAAACAGAGCATGGACAGACTATTAAGGCATAATATTGGACTCAAACAACCATTCTGAAATTGTCATTTTTTCTTATTCTGAATTTGCAAATAACAAGTTTATCACCACGCTAACAGGGGAACTCAGATGCGCGACTTGCTATAGCATATAAATAGGACACATCATTATATAAGTCATAGAGGAATTTAAATTTGTATCTGCTTGACACTGAGTGTGAGATACATAAAAATAAATATCATGCCCGAATCCCAGGTCCATTACCCATATCATGATCGTCGCTAAACAAGTATTAAAACAGCGCACCAATCACATTATGCTAAGATGAACCCAGCCCAGCAGATTTGAGTATTGTCAGTCAAATAGACAGGCTAACAGACAGTTAAGCAGTAACCGACATAACATTTATGCGTCACTGAACCCGACAGTCTGAACGAGCTAATCGACACAGGTTTAACACACAAATATGACAATACGAAAATGAACTAAGATGAACTTGAGTTTACCTTCTCCGGGAAGCGAACCGAGGCAGCGTATCAAGTCGTCGGTCCACTCGACGTTTGGTTGTGATGCGATTTAGGCGAAGATAGCTTAGACGATTTTTGCTAGGCTGTGCGAAAATAAAGAGTTTGGTTTTGTTCTTGTTCTTTTTTCTGTTTTTTTTATCTCTGTCCCCTGCCCTTGCATGTATGGACTAGCTCCTTTTATAGCTTTTCCCTGGGTTCTAATTTTGGTTCAGCTTAAAGGCTGATTTTTTGTCAATATTTGGTACCCATTTGGTATTGATTCTGGACCATTTTAAGGGCTGATTCGTGGACGATTTTAGGAAAGATTTGGTATGCTTTGTTATTATGGTAAGTTTGAAAAACGATTTGGGAGATTTTGAGGGAATCTGGAAGATTCGTGACTCGAGATGGTAAGGTTCTCGCTGAGGCGCGATTGTGGGTAGTAAACCCGGATTCTCGTGAGAAATCCGCACGGCGCGATTGAAGAAGTTCTTAGGTTGTGTTTTTTTTTGTTCTTTCGTTTTAGGGTTGTGGAGAGGGACGACGGGGGGTCAAGTAAAAGCGGCCGCATCACGGGTCGATAAAGGAAATAGGCATGGTCATGGGTAAATGGGCTTCATTGGTCGAGTTTGTGAAATCGTTTAGTTTATTTTGTGTAGAATTTAATTTAGGTAGAGTTTTAATGTTTTGTTTTAATTAGTGATAAATTAAATTAATAAACGTGATTAAATTATTTTATGTGCTTTGTTAGTCTAAGTTTGAGATTTAAAAATAAAGACGGGCGTGCTATTTAAATTGTTTATTTATGCATGTATTAATGCTTTTTTGTTGAATTTTATTATAAAAAATCATGAAAATTTATTTTGCAAAATTAGTGTAATTTTATAGCTATCGTTCGACTGAGGGTCAAAATTGGTGTCAACAAATTGTCCTCTTTGTATGGAGATGATGGAAGAATCTTCGACAAAGACGCTGACTCATGGCCAATTTTGTCTCGATCCTCGCACTAAAATGTCAGCAATTAGGCAAGGCCGACGCGACTCAAAATTGTCCCAAAGGTCGAAGTTACGACGACACGGGCTACCATGGTCAAAACACTGGCGGGCTAACGCAGACTAATTTGTCCCGTGTCGAGTTATGACGACACCGGGCTACCATGGTCAAAATACCAAGGCGCTAACGCGACTAATTTGTCCCAGTGTCGATTTATGAAGACACTGGGTATGTGGTGCTAAAAAATACAATTAAAATAAAAATAAAAATAATAAAAAAATAATCGCTTGAACTCCGGGGTGTACGGTGTCGACTTATGATGGTGGGTTTTATGGTGATGTGAACGAGCGACTGACGCTGAGGTCGCCGCCATTTGTTGGGAAGGTCGCCCCAACAAATTGTCCTGTCAGAAGAGAAAATCCACGCTGTGCTCTCGCACGCTAAGACTTAAACAAACGGTTAGTGCATAATCATAAGGCAAAATGATGATACATAATTTTAAAAGCAATGTAACCGCGAGTGTATTAATGTTATCGCAAAAACGTGATGACGTGCTGTGTTGACGCGATGTCGCAAATGCCGTGATTTTCGCCCTTACACAAACGTGTTGCGATTGTGAACGCGGATATGTTGTCTCGCCAGAATCGCCTCAGAGACTAAAGCTCATGAAAGAGTTAGCATAATCGCTAAGACGTAATAATAAAACATGAATGAAAATGCAATTTCGAACAGAAATCGCCTCGTAGACGTGATGCGGCCACGATGGCGCTGCCGACTTGGCGCCGTTTCCGACTTGACGCCGCCGACTTGGCACCGCTGGACTTGTCGCCGCTTGATTGGCGCCGCTTCCGACTTGGTGTCGCTTTCGACTGGCCGCTTTCGACTTGTTGCCGATAACGCCGCTGTCCGGACGTGTCCGCCGGGCGCCGCTTTCTGACTTGTCGCTGGCGCTGCTTTCGACTTACGCCATTTTTGACTTGTCGCCGCTGGAGTTGTCAGGCCGATGACGCCGCGTTCGGACGTATTTGTTGGCGCCGCTTTCTGACTTGGCGCCGCTTTCGACTCGTGTCGCTTTCGACTGGCGTGCTAATAACGCCGTTGTTCGGACGCGGTCGCCGCTCCTATAGACTAAAGCTCAAGAAAGAGTTAGTGCATAACTGCTAAGACAATAATAAAGTATGAATGAGAAAATGCAATTTTGAGAACGATAAATCGCCCCCGTAGATGTGATATGTCCGACGATGGCGCTTTCGACTTGGCGCCATTTTCGACTTGGCGCCGCTTTCGACTTGGCGCCGCTTTTGGACTTGTCGCCGCTTTGAACCTTGTCAGGCCGATGACGCCGCGTTCGGACGATTGCCGCTGGCGCCGCTTTCGACTCGCGCCGCTTTCGACTTGTTGCCGATAACGCCGCCGCTCGGACGTGTTGGCCGCCGCTCCCGAGACTAAAGCTCAAGAAAGAGTTAGCGATAACCGCTAAGACAAAATAATAAAGCATGAATGAAAAAATGCACTTCGAGAACAGAAATCGCTCGCAGACGTGATATGTTGACGATGACGCTGCCGGACTTGTCGCCGCTTTCAACTTGGCGCCGCTGACTTGGCGTTGTTTTTGAACTTGTTGTCACGGGCGCCGCTTTCGACTTGTTGCCGGGCGCCATTTTCTGACTTGGCGCCGTTGACTTGTCGCCATTTTGGACTTGTTGCGTCGATGACGCCGCCGTTCGGACGTATTCGCTTGGAGTTGCTTTCGACTGGCGCCGCCGACTTGTGCGGCCGATAACGCCGCCGTCGACGGTTGACGCCGCCTCAGAATAAATGCTCCCGCAAGCTAAGTTTGAGAAAAATTAGTGTATACCGCTTAAACGAAATGATAAATACATGGTAAGTGCAATTTACGGGTAGAGATGTCGCCCCGATACGCCAAATGAATATTGAGATGTTGTCCTTGCACGATATGATAAACGCCGCATTGACGAATTGCCATGATGCCTTTGTTGTGCGTGGGTTGCAAATTTGACTTTATGCCCGAGCCGATGCGCTAGACTTTGTCATGAATTTTGAATTTCGATCGCTGATTGTCGATGCCCTTTATGTTTCGCCGCTTCTAGTGCGGACTTTGAACTTTGATTGTTGTCATATCCTCTCGCCGCCGCTTCTTTCTCGCTCCGCAAGAAACTTTTTGCCGATTTTTCGCTTCTGCCAGACTTTTCTCGCTCACATTATGAAAACCCGCACTCAAAGAAAATTTGTGAGTTTGGGAGTGGGGTCGATTCGTATTTGACTTCGCCGCTTGTTCCTTGACATCCGCATGCTCGCATGTTTGGACTTACACTGCCCTGCTTCCTATCTTGTCCCGCTTTGAATAAGCGAAGCGCTTGGCCTAAAGTGGGTTTCAATGGAGCTTGTATGTTATGTGTACTCGTTATTTTCGGCGGAAAGTTTCCTAATGGTGTGACCGGCCGATTTAGGCCGCCACGATCCCCACGAGGGAATCAGTCACGGCGTAGTTCATTACAAGCGAAATCGGGTTAAATTCTAAAGCGCGGACCGGCCGATATGGTCGCCTACGTATCCGCCAAGGGAATCAGGTCGAACGTAGTTCCAATTACAAGCAAAGTAATTGGGCTTTTCTAGAAATGGGACCGAAGCCGATACGGCCGCCTACGTATCCCGCCAGGAGAATCAGGTCAAACGTAGTTCAAATTACAAGCAAAAGAAAAGAAAACATTATTAAAGCTTAAATACGAGTTTTTTTCTTTTCTTTTTATTATTCTGCTAAGCTAAATTGGCTTTCTTATCTAGAATCTGGGGTGGACCAGAATAGGGATGCAAATCCAATCTTTCAATACGTCTCATTGCCCTGCGTTATGGCTAGCTGGGTCTTCATGCTCTGCTATTGCTTAGTCAAATACAAATCGACCTTTGGGGAAGGTGACAAATCCTTTTAAACAAAACGTAGCAAACTGCGTTAGTGTAAAGCACGTGATTTTGCAAAAGTGTAAAAACATTTAACAAGTACATGTTGCACATAAATTGTCACATTGCAAGCGGGTACTAACATGTATGGGGACCCCTTTATGCCAGAGGTAGGCCTAAACGTCACATATGCGAGGCTATGATAAATTTGTCCAAGTCGTCCAACTGTAATGCTTTCGTTGGAAATGGCGACCAAATGACGGTGCACTTTTTTCCAATTTCAGCATGTCATGATTAGGCTTGGATTTGTCTATCATTGTCACGCTACACATAATATGCTGGTTGGTCGCTTGAGAAACCCGCCGACAAGTTTGGTGTCTTCCTAATCGCGCGTCGATGCCGCGACCGACCCACCTAAGGTAAATGACGATGCCTTAAAATAAAGGGTGGTATAGCTATATCCCGAGTTGCTAAGATTTGGCTTTACCGACGCAAGGTTCCCGAGTGGACAACTCGAGTGAGAAGGCTACGCGCCACCTGTTAGACCGACACTCCACGTATATTACCAACTCTCCTAAATTTGGGTTTTGAAGAAAGAATTTTGCTGATGCACCAAGTGCACCTCGCGTGTAATGTGTGATTGTGTGAATTTTCCAGAGTGGAAGAAATATGAGCGGAATGTCAGTTTAAGGAAAGCAGTAAAACACATAGCAATTAAAACAAATAAAACAAAATACAGTACATAAAAATTAAATGCAAAAATAATGCCAAATAATAACCCTAGGTTCATATGGTTAGGAACTCGTTCCTCAATGAGTCGTTATTCTGTCGCGCCTTTTTCTACGCGACATTTTTAGTGAATCTTGCTTAAATAAAATGTTAGAAAATAAAATAAAAGCTAAATGTTTAAAAGGGTGCTAAATATGTTAAAGAGGTGTTAAAATGCTAAAGGGTTCGCGGAGTCGCCACCTAATTAATTTGGGTGAATTAGGACACCTAAATGTTAACTAGTTTAAAGTAAACATTAACTCCATTTAATGGTCTGCTAAACTTAATAAAATTCCGGGCAAATGTTCTTTATTAATCTAGAGGGAAGGGGTTAGGCACCCTCTAAGATCCGCTAACTTGCGGTTATCATGTCAAACCTAGGGTAATCATTATGTTAAAAATGCGTGTTTTGAAAATATAAAAGATGCTTCAAAATATTTTATAAAAAGAGGCATGCTAATAAAAATTTATAAGACTAAGACCAAAAATGTAAATGATGCAAAGATTACTTATGGACTAATTATGTGTACATGCAAAGGTTATTTAATCTTGCTTAACCTGCGTATAATATTATATATAAAAGTGCTTAAGATGATTCTTAAGAGTTTTAGGAGAAAATTTGTTATGAATTTAATAAGAAACAAAATGTTGGTTTTATGATGCAGGTTAAATTATTTAGATTACTTTGGTAAAACTTAGACATGCATGACAATCCTAAAAGACACATAAAGTAGAAGCGCATTTCTAATTTTAAATTACCTTCCCCTTATGTGTTCAAAGGCTCATTGCTCTTGGTTTCCTATTAATTACAAAGTTATATAATAACATTACAATAACAAATAAAATGAGATAAGGAGGTTAAGAGAGTAAGGGATTTGAAGCGGATGACTCCGTCCTATTTATTTTTTCTAGGAATTGCAAAAGGAACTCGATGGATGTAGATGCGGGTTGCCATTTGAATTAGCTCGTGATGAGTCTCGCCATGAGACTCTTCATTTTGCTCCGGTGCATTTCATGCAAGGAAAAGAGAAAGATAAGGATTAGTACGAGCTCAAATAATAATTGATACAAATAATTAAGACAAGCACATATGTTTACTGTATAAATATGTCACAATGACTCAAGAAGATAAAAGGAAAATCGCCCAAAGATACCATCGGGCCTGGATGCGCATAGCTAGGCAGAAATGCAAAAAGGGCCCAAACGTACAACCTAAATTATAGGTCAGGCAAATTCGATAACTGCTGGCACAATATGAAAACAGTCCGCAATTTGAAATCAACGGACTTAACAAACAAAGACAGGAGGAGGTAGGAGAAAGCAGACAAGTCCAAATCCGAAAGCGCATGTCCAGACGCAGATTTACGAAACATACCAGTTCACATTCGACATTAATCGTAGACATACCACTAAACATTCATAGTATATGCATGATATATCTAAAGCATACCAAGATATAGTCTCAGTGTACGTCTAAAAAAATCTAGATATCTACACTTTGTATGCTTCATACAAGTAATATGGGAGGAAGAGGCTGATGTAAGCATATACAGGCCATAAAAGGAAACTAAATTGATGTCAAAACAGGGGGCCAAGCTACCTGTATGAATACAGGAGATACAAGAAGGGATAATAATAAAATCACTCTAATAAGAGGAATATAGATGGTACAGGCTAGCCGTACATGTCAGTGTGTTCAATCTTAAGTAAAAGAAACAACATGCTAACATATAGGTGAATTAAACATGTACGGTCCCAATTTAGACTATGTGAAGCATAGTGATACCACAACAATGATCTTTATAGAATTGACATACTTATCAAACAACATTTAGGACGACTGTTATCATCCAAAACAGATTAAACTGGATGTGAAGACTCAACCAAACCATCACTTAAATACTAATAGACACACAGAAGAGCTTGAGAGGACGGATATGCTATCAGGGGAGGGGCACCTCTTATGTTCAGTTATCACACCATAGACCCATAATCAAATTAATGAACCTCTTTGCATAAGATTTAATCCATTTGGATGTGACATTGTGCAAACTTGTGGATTACCTAAACCAAACTAAGTATCCTTCATACTTAGTTAAATTAATCTAACGCAACATGAGCCAGATAGCTTATATATATTAACATGGCGGCATTCTTATTATGGGCAGACGAAACAAGTGCACAATTGATGCAAGTCAGCCAAAGTAAATCAAATACGACATGGTTAACTTTATGAGGGACTCTATCTCAAATACATAAATGTGCAGATAACGACGATAGTCAGTAACATTTGAGACATGTTGGACCGAACTCAGAAACACTCAACAAGAGCCCATATGCTTCCATATCATTCTTAAGTGTAAACAGAGCATGGACAGACTATTAAGGCATAATATTGGACTCAAACAACCATTCTGAAATTGTCATTTTTTCTTATTCTGAATTTGCAAATAACAAGTTTATCACCACGCTAACAGGGGAACTCAGATGCGCGACTTGCTATAGCATATAAATAGGACACACCATTATATAAGTCATAGAGGAATTTAAATTTGTATCTGCTTGACACTGAGTGTGAGATACATAAAAATAAATATCATGCCCGAATCCCAGGTCCATTACCCATATCATGATCGTCGCTAAACAAGTATTAAAACAGCGCACCAATCACATTATGCTAAGATGAACCCAGCCCAGCAGATTTGAGTATTGTCAGTCAAATAGACAGGCTAATGTACGCTTAAGCGAAGAATCGACATAACATTTATGCGCCATCAACCCGACAAATGAACGAGCTAATCGACACAGGTTTAACACACAAATATGACAATACGAAAATGAACTAAGATGAACTTGAGTTTACCTTCTCCGGGAAGCGAACCGAGGCAGCGTATCAAGTCGTCGGTCCACTCGACGTTTGGTTGTGATGCGATTTGAAGCAGGAAGCATAGCTTAGACGATTTTTGCTAGGCTGTGCGAAAATAAAGAGTTTGGTTTTGTTCTTGTTCTTTTTTCTGTTTTTTTTATCTCTGTCCCCTGCCCTTGCATGTATGGACTAGCTCCTTTTATAGCTTTTCCCTGGGTTCTAATTTTGGTTCAGCTTAAAGGCTGATTTTTTGTCAATATTTGGTACCCATTTGGTATTGATTCTGGACCATTTTAAGGGCTGATTCGTGGACGATTTTAGGAAAGATTTGGTATGATTTGTTATTATGGTAAGTTTGAAAAACGATTTGGGAGATTTTGAGGGAATCTGGAAGATTCGTGACTCTTGGAGATGGTAAGGTTCTCGCCGACGAGGCGCGATTGTGGGTAAGTAAACCCTGATTCTCCTACGAGAACCGGCATGGCGCATCAAGAAGTTCTTAGGTTGTGTTTTTTTGTTCTTTCGCTTAGGGTTGTGGAGAGGACGACGGGGTCAAGTAAAAGCCGGTCGACCATGGTGATAAAGGAAATAGGTGCTGGCATGTAAATGGGCTTCATTGGCGAAGCGAGTTTGTGTCTTTGGTTTAGTTTATTTTGTGTAGAATTTAATTTAGGTAGAGTTTTAATGTTTTGTTTTAATTAGTGATAAATTAAATTAATAAACTGTGATTAAATTATTTTATGTGCTTTGTTAGTCTAAGTTTGAGATTTAAAAAATAAAGACAGCGTATATTTAAATTGTTTATTTATGCATGTATTAATGCTTTTTTGTTGAATTTTATTATAAAAAATCATGAAAATTTATTTTGCAAAATTAGTGTAATTTTATAGCTACTGTCTGGACGGGAGGGTCAAAATTGGGTGTCAACAGTTGTCCCTCTTTGTATGGAGATGATGGAAGAATCTTCGGACAAAGACGTTGACTCATGGCCAATTTTGTCTCGATCCTCAGAATTAAAATGTTGGGCAATTAGGCAAGGCTGACGCGGACTCAAAAATTGTCCCAGTGTCGAGTTATGACGACACTGGGCTACCATGGTCAAAACACTGCGCGCTAACGCAGACTGAAATTTGTCCCAGTGTCGAGTTATGACGACACTGGGCTACCATGGTCAAAATACCAAGGCGGGCTAATGCGGACTCAAAATTTGTCCCAGTGTCGATTTATGACGACACTGGGTATGTGGTGCTAAAAAATAAAAATAAAATAAAAAAATAAAAAATAATAAAAAAAAAAATAACTGGCTTGAACCTGGGGTGTACCGGTGTCGACTTATGATGGTGGGTTTTATGGTGATGTGGAACGAGTGGACCGACGCTTGAGGCCGCTTCTGCCATTTGTTGGGAAGGTTGGCCCCCCAACAAATTGTCCCGGTTCGCTGTAAGAGAAAATCCACGTTGTGCTCCTGCATGCTAAGACTTAAACAAACGGTTAGTGCATAACTGTTAAGGCAAAATGATGATACATAATTTTAAAAGCAATGTAACTGTGAGTAGACAATGTTATCGTGCAAAAATGTGATGCATGTTGTGTTGATGCGATGCTGCAAATGCTGTGATTTTCGTCCTTACACAAACGTGTTGCGATTGTGAACGCGGATATGTTGTCCTTGCTGCAACTGCCCCTGTAGACTAAAGCTCATGAAAGAGTTAGTGCATAACTGCTAAGACAGAATAATAAAACATGAATGAGAAAAATGCAATTTTGAGAACAGAGAAATCGTCCCTGCGTAGATGTGATGTGCTGATGATGGCGTCGTTTTCGGACTTGGCGTCGTTTTCGGACTTGACGTCGTTTTCGGACTTGGCACCGTTTTCGGACTTGTCGTCGTTTTCGGATTTGGCGTCGTTTCCGGACTTGGTGTCGTTTTCGGACTTGGCGTCGTTTTCGGACTTGTCGGCCGATAACGCCGTTGTTCGACGCGATATTCTTCGCCGGCGCCGGACTTGTTGCTGTTGGCGTCGTTTTCGGACTTGGCGTCATTTTTGGACTTGTCGTCGTTTTGAGTTGTCTTTGATGACGCCGTTGCTGGGCGTATTCTTTGGCGTCGTTTTCGGACTTGGCGTCGTTTTCGGACTTGGTGTCGTTTTCGGACTTGGTGTGCTAATAACGTCGTTGTCTGGACGTGTTGCTGCTGCTCCTATAGACTAAAGCTCAAGAAAGAGTTAGTGCATAACTGCTAAGACAGAATAATAAAGTATGAATGAGAAAAAATGCAATTTTGAGAACAGATAAATCGTCCCTGCGTAGATGTGATATGCTGATGATGGCGTCGTTTTCGGACTTGGCGTCATTTTCGGACTTGGCGTCGTTTTCAGACTTGGCGTCGTTTTTGGACTTGTCGCGTTTGAACTGTTGTCGATGACGCGTCGTTCGGACGTATTCTTTGTTGGCGTCGTTTTCGGACTTGGCGCCGTTTCGGACTTGTTGCGGCCGATAACGCCGTTGCTCGGACGTGTTCCGCCGCTTCCTGTAGACTAAAGCTCAAGAAAGAGTTAGTGCATAACTGCTAAGACAAAATAATAAAGCATGAATGAGAAAAAATGCAATTTTGAGAACAGAGAAATCGTCTCTGCGTAGATGTGATATGTTGATGATGACGTCGTTTTCGGACTTGTCGTCGTTTTCGAACTTGGCGTCGTTTTCGGACTTGGCGTTGTTTTTGAACTTGTTGCTGCTGGCGTCGTTTTCGGACTTGTTGCTGCTGGCGTCATTTTCGGACTTGGCGTCGTTTTTGGACTTGTCGTCGTTTTTGGACTTGTTGTGCTGATGACGTCGTTGCCTGGACGTATTGCTGTTGGAGTTGTTTTCGGACTTGGCGTCGTTTTCGGACTTGTTGTGCTGATAACGTCGTTGCCTGGACGTGTTGATGCTGCTCCTGTAGAATAAATGCTCCTGCAAGCTAAGTTTGAGAAAAATTAGTGTATACCTGTTTAAACGAAATGATAAATACATATGAGAAGTGCAATTCTATGGGTAGAGATGTCGTCCCTGATACGCCAAATGAATATTGAGATGTTGTCCTTGCACGGACATGATAAACGCCGCAATTGACGAATTGCCATGATGCCTTTGTTGTGTGCGTGGGTTGCAAATTTGACTTTATGCCCGAGCTGATGCGCTAGACTTTGTTGCGGAATTTTGAATTCTGACTGTTGATTGTCGATGCCCCTTTATGTTTCTGCTGCTTCTAGTGCGGACTTTGAACTTTGGATTGTTGTCATATCCTCTGCCTCTTCTTTTTTCGCCTCCGAAGAAACTTTTTGCCGTATTTTCTGCTTCGGTTATTGCACTTTCTGCTTCTGTTAATATGAAAAACCTGCACTCAAAGAAAATTTGTGAGTTTTGGGGGAGGGGGGGGGTCGATTCGTATTTGACTTCGCCGCCTTGTTCCTTGACATCTGCATGCCTGGCATGTTTGGACTTACAGCCCCTGTCTGGTTTCCTATCTTGTCCCAGTTTTGAATAAGCAAAGGGCGTTTGGCCTAAAGTGGGTTTCAATGGAGTTGCTTGTATGTTATGTGTACTCTCGTTATTTTCGAAGGGAAAGTTTCCTAATGGTGTGACCGAAGCCGATTTAGGCCGCTCACGTATCCCCATGAGGGAATCAGGTCATGGCGTAGTTCATTACAAGCGAAATTGGGTTAAATTCTAAAGGTGGGACCGAAGCCGATATGGTCGCCTACGTATCCGCCAAGGGAATCAGGTCGAACGTAGTTCCAATTACAAGCAAAGTAATTGGGCTTTTCTAGAAATGGGACCGAAGCCGATACGGCCGCCTACGTATCCCGCCAGGAGAATCAGGTCAAACGTAGTTCAAATTACAAGCAAAAGAAAAGAAAACATTATTAAAGCTTAAATACGAGTTTTTTTCTTTTCTTTTTATTATTCTGCTAAGCTAAATTGGCTTTCTTATCTAGAATCTGGGGTGGACCAGAATAGGGATGCAAATCCAATCTTTCAATACGTCTCATTGCCCTGCGTTATGGCTAGCTGGGTCTTCATGCTCTGCTATTGCTTAGTCAAATACAAATCGACCTTTGGGGAAGGTGACAAATCCTTTTAAACAAAACGTAGCAAACTGCGTTAGTGTAAAGCACGTGATTTTGCAAAAGTGTAAAAACATTTAACAAGTACATGTTGCACATAAATTGTCACATTGCAAGCGGGTACTAACATGTATGGGGACCCCTTTATGCCAGAGGTAGGCCTAAACGTCACATATGCGAGGCTATGCTAAATTTGTCCAAGTCGTCCAACTGTAATGCTTTCGTTGGAAATGGCGACCAAATGACGGTGCACTTTTCCCAATTTCAGCATGTCATGATTAGGCTTGGATTTGTCTATCATTGTCACGCTACACATAATATGCTGGTTGGTCGTTGGGTTGAGAAACCCGTCGACAAGTTTGGTGTCTTCCTAATTGTGGTGTCGATGCCAAGGACCGACCCACCTAAGGTAAATGCATGCATGCCTTAAAATAAAGGGTGGTATAGCTATATCCTGAGTTGCTAAGATTTGGCTTTACTGGACGCAAGGTTCCCGAGTGGACAACTCGAGTGAGAAGGCTACGCGGCCACCGGTTAGACCGGACACTCCACGTATATTACCAACTCTCCTAAATTTGGGTTTTGAAGAAAGAATTTTGCTGATGCACCAAGCGCACCTCGCGTGTAATGTGTGATTGTGTGAATTTTCCAGAGTGGAAGAAATATGAGCGGAATGTCAGTTTAAGGAAAGCAGTAAAACACATAGCAATTAAAACAAATAAAACAAAATACAGTACATAAAAATTAAATGCAAAAATAATGCCAAATAATAACCCTAGGTCTGTTATGGTTAGGAACCTTGGTTCCCCAGCGGAGCCGCCATTCTGTCGCGCCCTTTTTCGGCCGCGACATTTTTAGTGAATCTTGCTTAAATAAAATGTTAGAAAATAAAATAAAAGCTAAATGTTTAAAAGGGTGCTAAATATGTTAAAGAGGTGTTAAAATGCTAAAGGGTTCGCGGAGTCGCCACCTAATTAATTTGGGTGAATTAGGACACCTAAATGTTAACTAGTTTAAAGTAAACATTAACTCCATTTAATGGTCTGCTAAACTTAATAAAATTCCGGGCAAATGTTCTTTATTAATCTAGAGGGAAGGGGTTAGGCACCCTCTAAGATCCGCTAACTTGCGGTTATCATGTCAAACCTAGGGTAATCATTATGTTAAAAATGCGTGTTTTGAAAATATAAAAGATGCTTCAAAATATTTTATAAAAAGAGGCATGCTAATAAAAGTTTATAAGACTAAGACCAAAAATGTAAATGATGCAAAGATTACTTATGGACTAATTATGTGTACATGCAAAGGTTATTTAATCTTGCTTAACCTGCGTATAATATTATATATAAAAGTGCTTAAGATGATTCTTAAGAGTTTTAGGAGAAAATTTGTTATGAATTTAATAAGAAACAAAATGTTGGTTTTATGATGCAGGTTAAATTATTTAGATTACTTTGGTAAAACTTAGACATGCATGACAATCCTAAAAGACACATAAAGTAGAAGCGCATTTCTAATTTTAAATTACCTTCCCCTTATGTGTTCAAAGGCTCATTGCTCTTGGTTTCCTATTAATTACAAAGTTATATAATAACATTACAATAACAAATAAAATGAGATAAGGAGGTTAAGAGAGTAAGGGATTTGAAGCGGATGACTCCGTCCTATTTATTTTTTCTAGGAATTGCCGAAAAGGGAACTCGATGGATGTAGATGCGGGTTGCCATTTGAAGTAGCTCGTGATGAGTCTCGCCATGAGACTCTTCATTTTGCTCCGGTGCATTTCATGCAAGGAAAAGAGAAAGATAAGGATTAGTACGAGCCCAAATAATAATTGATACAAATAATTAAGACAAGCACATATGTTTACTGTATAAATATGTCACAATGACTCAAGAAGATAAAAGGAAAACTGGCCCAGCACAGTCACTGGGCCCTGGATGCAGACAGTTAGGCAGAAATGCAAAAAGGGCCCAAACGTACAACCTAAATTATAGGTCAGGCAAATTCGATAACTGCTGGCACAATATGAAAACAGTCCGCAATTTGAAATCAATGGACTTAACAAACAAAGACAGGAGGAGGTAGGAGAAAGCAGACAAGTCCAAATCCGAAAGCGCATGTCCAGACGCAGATTTACGAAACATACCAGTTCACATTCGACATTAATCGTAGACATACCACTAAACATTCATAGTATATGCATGATATATCTAAAGCATACCAAGATATAGTCTCAGTGTACGTCTAAAAATATCTAGATATCTACACTTTGTATGCTTCATACAAGTAATATGGGAGGAAGAGGCTGATGTAAGCATATACATGCCATAAAAGGAAACTAAATTGATGTCAAAACAGGGGGCCAAGCTACCTGTATGAATACATGAGATACAAGAAGGGATAATAAAAAAACCACTCTAATAAGAGGAATATAGATGGTACATGCTAGCCGTACATGTCAGTGTGTTCAATCTTAAGTAAAAGAAACAACATGCTAACATATAGGTGAATTAAACATGTACGGTCCCAATTTAGACTATGTGAAGCATAGTGATACCACAACAATGATCTTTATAGAATTGACATACTTATCAAACAACATTTAGGACGACTGTTATCATCCAAAACAGATTAAACTGGATGTGAAGACTCAACAAAACCATCACTTAAATACTAATAGACACACAGAAGAGCTTGAGAGGACGGACATGCTATCAGGGGAGGGGCACCTCTTATGTTCAGTTATCACACCATAGACCCATAATCAAATTAATGAACCTCTTTGCATAAGATTTAATCCATTTGGATGTGACATTGTGCAAACTTGTGGATTACCTAAACCAAACTAAGTATCCTTCATACTTAGTTAAATTAATCTAACGCAACATGAGCCAGATAGCTTATATATATTAACATGGCGGCATTCTTATTATGGGCAGACGAAACAAGTGCACAATTGATGCAAGTTAGTCAAAGTAAATCAAATACTACATGGTTAACTTTATGAGGGACTCTATCTCAAATACATAAATGTGCAGATAACGCATGCATAGTCAGTAACATTTGAGACATGTTGGACCGAACTCAGAAACACTCAACAAGAGCCCATATGCTTCCATATCATTCTTAAGTGTAAACAGAGCATGGACAGACTATTAAGGCATAATATTGGACTCAAACAACCATTCTGAAATTGTCATTTTTTCTTATTCTGAATTTGCAAATAACAAGTTTATCACCACGCTAACAGGGGAACTCAGATGCGCGACTTGCTATAGCATATAAACAGGACACACCATTATATAAGTCATAGAGGAATTTAAATTTGTATCTGCTTGACACTGAGTGTGAGATACATAAAAATAAATATCATGCCCGAATCCCAGGTCCATTACCCATATCATGATCGTCGCTAAACAAGTATTAAAACAGCGCACCAATCACATTATGCTAAGATGAACCCAGCCCAGCAGATTTGAGTATTGACAGTCAAATAGACAGGCTAACAGACAGTTAAGCAGTAACCGACATCACATTTATGCGTCACTGAACCCGACAATCTGAACGAGCTAATCGACACAGGTTTAACACACAAATACGACAATACGAAAATGAACTAAGATGAACTTGAGTTTACCTTCTCCGGGCAGCGAACCGAGGCAGCGTATCAAGTCGTCGGTCCACTCGACGTTTGGTTGTGATGCGATTTGAAGCAGGAAGCAAAACTTAGACGAATTTTGCTAGGCTGTGCGAAAATAAAGAGTTTGGTTTTGTTCTTGTTCTTTTTTCTGTTTTTTTTTATCTCTGTCCCCTGCCCTTGCATGTATGGACTAGCTCCTTTTATAGCTTTTCCCTGGGTTCTAATTTTGGTTCAGCTTAAAGGCTGATTTTTTGTCAATATTTGGTACCCATTTGATATTGATTCTGGACCATTTTAAGGGCTGATTCGTGGACGATTTTAGGAAAGATTTGATATGCTTTGTTATTATGGTAAGTTTGAAAAACGATTTGGGAGATTTTGAGGAAATCTGGAAGATTCGTGACTCTTGGAGATGGTAAGGTTCTCGCTGATGGAGGCGGCGATTGTGGGTAAAGGTAAACCCCGGATTCTCCTACGAAATCCAGCATGGCGGCGATTGAAGAAGTTCTTAGGTTGTGTTTTTTTTGTTCTTTCGTTTTAGGGTTGTGGAGAGGGACGACGGGGGGTCAAGTAAAAGGGGCTGCAGACTGATGGGCTGATAAAGGAAATAGGGGTGTGGGCTGCGGGTAAATGGGCTTCGGTTGGGCTGGGCGAGTTTGTGAATTTCGGTTTAGTTTATTTTGGGTAGAATTTAATTTAGGTAGAGTTTTAATGTTTTGTTTTAATTAGTGATAAATTAAATTAATAAACTGTGATTAAATTATTTTATGTGCTTTGTTAGTCTAAGTTTGAGATTTAAAAAATAAAGACGGGCGTGCTATTTAAATTGTTTATTTATGCATGTATTAATGCTTTTTTGTTGAATTTTATTATAAAAAATCATGAAAATTTATTTTGCAAAATTAGTGTAATTTTATAGCTACTTTCTGGACGGGAGGGTCAAAATTGGGTGTCAACAGGGATTATATGGCTTCCTTTGTCTTGGTCTTCCATTTCCTCCACTTTCATGTTTAGCTGTGAACATGACTGATGTCACTATCATGTCTTGTATCATCCGCTGGCTCTCCTCCTGGTTTATCATTGCATAAACCTGATTAAGGTTGGGAACCTGTTGCATCATTATTACTTGACTTCTAGCTTGACCATAGCTATCGTTAAGCCCCATTAAAAACTGCAACATCCTCTGATATTGTAGATGATCTACAAACTCCTTGGACTTAGGACAACAAGTATGTGGTGGTATGATCGAATCATACTCATCCCACATATCTTTTAATTTAGAGTAATATATTGACACTGATGAGCTTCCCTGTCGCAGTGTAAATATTTCCTTGTGCAACTGGAAAGTCCTGGAACTGTTAATCTTATCAAACCTATCTTTCAAATCCTCCCATATCAGATGTGAGTCAGAATTGTATATCATCTCAGTGAGCTGATTTTTGCTCACATTCCCCATCAACCACGACACGACAATATCATTTCACTTATCCCAAAGACTTGCCAATTCTCCACTGAATGTTTCTCTCCTTACTGTGCCTTCTACGAAACCAATTTTATTCTTTCCTAGCAGAGATAGTTTCATCGCTCTGCTCCATATAGTATAGTTATCCATGCCTGTTAATATCACCCCTATCGACAGTGATCCTGGAGAATCTGATGGAAATAGGTATAATGGATGGTTATGGTTGATACTCACTGTTGTTGATGTACCTGCATCGCTCATATCTTCACCAACTGTTCCCATCATTTATCAGATCTATAATTCCTTAAACACCAGCTACTTTGAACACCAACAACATCAACTACCTTATGTATCGACTCTTAGATCTATAGATTCTCAAACATCAATCGCCTTATACATCGATTGCATGTTCGATTTCCATATCTACTGCATGTTCGATTAGATTTCCAGATTGCATGTTCGATTTCTAGATCTACAAAACTCTCAAACATCAATCGCCTTATACATCAAGTGCATGTTCGATATTTCCATATCTACTCTCAAACATCGATCGCATCCATAATTCTCTCTAATCGTCTCGATCTCTTCTTCCTTTGCTCTTCACTGTATCTCGATCTCTTCTACACCATTACGCTGGCTTTGATACCATGTTGATTGTCGTGAATGAGATGAATAAGCAGAAAGGATTGAACAAAAGCAGAGAAGTATCGAGAGAGATATTTGGTGCTCGAAGAAAAAGAGCTTCTAAGAGAGAATGTATTTTATGTGTTAGTCAACTTTACAATGTGCTGTCTAGTTATATACACAATACACCACATGGTGAAATAATAAAATATCTACACCAACCGACTAATTATCCACTAACAAATCAGTTAATTATCTAACTAACTCAATTAGTAATAATATCCTGCACATCCTCATCACACTCCTCCTGTACATATTCACATATTTTTACACAAAGAAAATGCACCCAAAGTATGGCTTAGTTGTCGATAAAGCGTTAAAAATCACGGGCGGCTAGAGGTTGGATTGGCATAAAATAAAAAAATGTCATGTAAATTTGTTTTTCATCAGCAGAGCTATGCTAGACAAAGTTAATCAGTATCTTATAGTGAACATATTCCATATATTCATAATATATTATGTAATTAATATAAAATAGAGATCATAATTCCACTAGAACTACAATTGTATACTCTATATAGATGACATTAATAAGAGAACTCCAATCAAGGAGATTTACATTATTCTACATAGTATCAGAAGCCTAAAAATCCTACCATATTCGCCCCCTCTTTTCTGCTTCTCTTCCGACACCAAATCCTACAGGAAACAGTTGATATGCTCATTGTATACGACTGATATACACTGCTTGCCATCATATACTACCCGTATACATCGATATACAACACCCCTTAGCCGATATACGCCTTGTATACGACTGATATACCCTCACAGTCTCACTGCCATCATATTCTACCCATATACCGCTGGTATACCTCTGATATACGATGCTATATAACTGCCCTCTTCTCTTACAACCAGCCCCGTATACCTCTGTTATACTACTAATATACATCTTTCTGACTTTCTATTTCTCTCCGGCAGGCCGTATACCCCTGGTATACAACTGATATACAACAATTCGGATACCCTCATGGTCTCACCTGCGACCCACATAGCTTCCCTCGCTTCCTCTTCCTCAACACGAATAATCACAGAAGCCCGATTCGGCACGGTGGTCAACCCACGCCCTGGCAATCGCTCGCACTGGCCCCGCGAACAATCGCTTCCTCTCACAAAGCCGTGCCCAACAAAGAACAACGGGCACCGCCGACCACTTTTCGTGTCGCCCAACAACAACATTGGGCATTACCGAGGCCCACTACACAATGACCCAGCACCACTGAGCCCCTGTACAACCACCAGGCCCACTACACAGTGGCCCAGCAGCAGTTGTCCATCATCAACCCAACAAATTTGGGTCATGCTTTCGGTTCTTTAAAATTATACAGCCCGATGATGCGTTATATATGAATACGGGCGCCACGTATCACCTCACCAATAATTCTGGTAATCTTCCTCAACTGCGCAATTTAAATACTCCTCAATCTATTATGAACGAAAATGATCATCACATTCCAATTCAAGGGTTTGACCAAACACTAACTCCACTATCGCATCCCACTTCTCCTTTAAAAATGTCCTATATGACCCTAACATTATTAAGAACCTAATCTCTGTTAGAAAATTTGCCATCGGTAATTTTGTATCCATTGATTTTGACCCGTTTGGTTTTTCTGTAATGGACCTACGTACGGAGAGACTTCTTACGAGATGCAATAGTGTGGGGGACCTCTATCCTTTCTTATCCACGTCCGCTGCTACTGTCAATCCTACCACATCTATAGTTGTCATCTCCTCATCAACGTGGCATAGTCTTGGACATCCCGGAGCTCATATTTTTTATTTTATTAGAAACCATAATTTAATTAAATGTAATAAAGGGAACCTTGCCCAAAATCGATATTCTTGTCATCTATGAAAGCATGTTAGACTTCCATTTACGTCATCTTTGAGTATTATTTTTTCTCCATTTGATATTATTCATGCTGATTTATGGACATCTCTTATTACTAGCAAATTCAGTCATAGGTACTATTTAATATTATTTGATGATTTTTCTCACTTCCTATGAGACTATCCACTCCACTTTAAATCTCAGGTCTACTAGAAGTTTCTTGAATTTCGTGCGTATATTAAAACACAATTTGAAAAAGAAATAAAAAAGTTTCAATATGACAATGGTTGTGAATTTAACAATTCTCTCTTTCATAAATTCTGTACGACTAATGACATGGTTTTTAGTTTCTCCTACCCCCATACTCCCTCAAAATGGTAAAATCGAACGAATTCTACGCACCATTAACAATATGATTCGTATCTTACTTTTTCATTCATCTCTTCCTCCCAACTTCTAGGTGTATGCATTAAAAATGGCAAAATACCTTCTTAATATACTACCTATATGGACGCTTCAAAATAGGACCCCCACAGAGTTCCTATTCTATTGAATCCCTACCTATGATCATCTTCGGATTTTCGGTTGTTTTTGCTACCCGAATCTGGCCTCCACTATCCCTCACAAATTAGTACTTGTTCCACTCTATGTGTCTTCTTAGGGTTCCCGTCAAACCATATGGGGTACTTATGCTATAACGTGTCCACATGCAAAATCATAGTGTCACGTCATGTCACGTTTGAGGAGTACGACTTTCATTTTGCCAACATCCACCAATTCTGACCCACTGATTACAGATTTCTTGGTGACTCGGACACCTCACCTCTATTCCAAAATGCACTACAAAATTCGCACCCTCGGGTCGTACCGCCACCTGTCCGGTCGACCCTACCCCATTGCCTAGTCCCTGCCCGCCACATTGCCCACCCCACTGCCCAGTCCCTTCCCGTCACACTGCCAGTCCACTGCCCATCCCCATTGCCCAATCCAGTCCGTCATCTCCCAGCCCATATTCCCCAACTGTGACCATCCCCACGCACCGCATGGAAATCCGTGCACAACACGGGATTTTTGAACCAAAAGTTTACTTTAACCTATGCACTCAAACCATCTCATCCGTTCCCAAAAATCCAAAATTAGCCAAACTTGACCCGAATTAGAATGCGTCCATGCGTGATGAGTTTAATGCGTTAACCAATCAACACACTTGGGATCTTGTTCCGAAACCAGAAGGGGTGAATGCGATTCATTGTATGTGGCTCTATCATCACAAATTCCGAGATAGTGGAGAGCTTGAACGTCATAAGGCAAGACTTGTGGCTAATGGTACTGGTCAGCAGGAGGGAGTTGATTGTGGTGAGTCTTTTAGTCCGGTGGTCAAATCAGCCACCATTCGCACAATGTTGAGCATAATTATGGGAAAAAATTGGCCTATTCACCAACTTGATGTAAAAAATTCTTTCTTACATGGGAATTTGAAAGAAATTGTTTATATGCATCAACCGCCTGACTTTGTTCATCCGGAGGTTCCTCATTATATTTGTCGTCTTCGTAAGTCATTATATGATTTGAAACAAGCCCTCAGGGCTTGGTATGAGAGGTTTGCTACATACATCATACAAATATGGTTCGTGTGCAACAAAAGTGATCATTCCTTGTTTATTTTCATCGAGGTACTGACACGACTTATCTTCTTTTATATGTGGATGATATTGTTCTGACAACACTTCTGAAACACGAGATTATTGTCCTGCTCAAGTCCGAATTTGCTATGACAGATTTGGGTAAGTTGAGTTATTTTTTAGGGATATAGGTGACAAGATCCGCACATGCCATGTTCTTATGTCAGCGTAAGTATGCAGATGAGATTGTCTATAGGGCTAAAATGACAAAACTGCAAGATCATGGTCACTCATGTCGACTCAAAATCCAAATTCAGTGCGTATGGCGGGGATTCGATCAGTGATCCCTCTCTTTATAAGAGTATTATAGGTGCTCTTCAGTATCTCACCTTCACGCGGCCAGATATTGCATATGTTGTTCAGCAGGTGTGCTTGTTTCATGCACGCTCCTATGGAGACTCACTTTACAGCTCTTAAGTGTATCATTCGGTACTTTAAGGGCACTCTTGACTACATTTATATCTCTCTGCACCGACTAGATTGCTCTCCTACACAGACGCAGATTGGGCAGATTGTCCGGAAACCCGTCGCTCTACGTCCGACTATTGCATATTTTTTGGGGATAATATTATATCGTGGTCTGCCAAGCGGCAAGTCATACTTTCTCGTTCGAGTGCAGAAGCAGAATATCGAGGCGTTGCGAACGTTGTTGTCGAGCTATGTTGGCTCCGAAATCTCCTTCTTGAGCTTCATTGTCCCTTACGTAAGGCATCTTTGGTTTACTGTGATAACATATCTGTTGTCTACTTGTCTCATAACCCGGTTCATCATCAACGAACCAAACATATTGAGATGGATATTTACTTTGTTCGTGAGAAGGTTGCAATGTGTCATGTTAGGGTGTTCCATGTTGCTTATTCAACTATATATATTTGAAGACAATGAATGTGGACCCACCTCACATATCTACTTCTGTACCTGTTAGTTTTGTAGGACCAAAAACCTAACATCTAACTAGGGAGAGAATGAATAGCAAGCTTTATTTGATTAATTGACTAATAAATTAAATAGCACAACGTAATACGCCAAGTCAAGTCAGAAATGCATGCAGGCCGAATTGATTGACTTTAGAGATAATTACTGATTATTGGCCTAATTATAATAAGTATTTAGTTAGTGGTAAACAATTGTTCACGCAATAGAAGTGGCCAAACCAACCTATATCATTCTTTATTTGCTCATTCCTTCATAAGAATTTAGCCTCTTTCTTTTGTTTCCTTGTGTGAGTGGATATATCCTTCTGATGTATTTTCAACATAAATTGCATGTACGCAACGTTTTGGAGAATGATGTTTCTGAAATTTTTAGGAAGAGGGGTAGGGGGACCACGTAATTTCTGAAGATCTATTCAACTAAATCATTTATGTAATTACCATGATTTTTTAATACTAGGATTAGAGCTTTCACTCTAAAGTTCTATTATTGTAGCACAAAAAGATAATGTAATTTCCCTCTAGGACAAAGTAGTAGATAGAATTTCTTTACCATATTGTAGAATTATGTCCTTTCCACCCCAATAATCTTATGTTTTCGAAAACACCGCTAAATACGGTTACCATGATGGTTCTTGCATGTAAAATGAGTTGAAATAAGTTTTTACGGACCTACATATGGCGATAGTTGAAAATTATACTGTAAATATATATATATATAAAACTTTTAGCATAGTATTTGTTTGAATTCTCTTATTAGATAAACACTAAATGAAGTACAAATTCCAACATTTAAGACGAGTTTTTTCTTTTTCTTTTGTTCTAGAGGCCCTTAGAATCTTCTGAAGTTGTTTTCTGTGCTGGAAGCTATTACTAATCAATATAGTAGTGGCTAAATATTGTTTTGTACTAGTTAAAAGCAAACCTTGTGATCATGAATCTTGACTATGAATATGTTGAAAATTGAAAGCCATCACAAAGCTAAATAATACTATTTCAACTACTTTTTAATATCATGCATAACCGCAGAAGTAAGAATACACGCGTAATATATTAATTCCTATTTACTACTATAGTAGTATGATTCACAAGAACAGAACCTAAGTAGTAATGGACCTTTTTCTAACGTGCATTAAGTAGATCTGAGATTTCGTTAGGTTTTACATTTGGAGTCCCATATTCGCTTGGGGTTTCAAGTTCGAACTAATTCAGATTCGTATCGTGTAAGATCCATTAAAAATGAAGGTTTTCCCTTTTATATTTTCCCCATTAAAAATAAGTATTCCTGAGATGATTTAAATATTTTTTATTTTTTAAGGTTCGAACCCGAAATCTATTTCACTTATCAGGAGGTTAAGACTAGTCTCCCTCCACCTTTTTTCTTGAATTATTCATGTAAAAGCAAATTTGAATAAATATGGTGTTTTCGGGCGAAAAATAGTCTCGGTGTATGATACTTGTTTCACCTACCTTGTTGTTGATCGGAGTCTTTTATACATTCTTCTTTTTTAACTATTACTAATAAATAAGGTATTCTAGAAAAATTATAGTAAATGAGAAACATTTTAGAATTTTTGTTGAAAATATTTATTAAACGTGAAATAGTAAATTCTATTAATTATGAATCAAACAATTAGGGGCCTCGCACGTTGGAAACATGGTTTCCACACACGTGCATAGAAAGTATCAATGATCATTATTTCATTAAATGGAAGAGATATTGGTACATATACGAATTGTTTGAGACGTAAGAAAATATACGGTTATTGGTCAAATGACGAATGATTGTACGTTGGTAAATAAAAGGAAGAAATGTGTAAGAGATTAAACGAATCAGAAAAAAACGCCACGAAAAATTGGAAGGCACCGCGGTGCCATAAGGACAGGACTGCGGTGCCTTCACCATGGGACCGCAGTGCAAATCCAATTTTCGTTTCCAGTAGCTTATTGAAATTTAGGCGAACACTTGAGTTCCTTTGCTCATTTGTTTGATTGCTATTTTTTCTTGGGAGATAAGTTGCTAAAACAACCGTTGAAAGGATATACGAGAGCAATATTATCTTAAGGAAAGATTGAAACTTCAATCGACTCAGCAAGACCATTTCATTGTTTAATTTTCAGATTTATTATTTATTTGTTGTTGTTGTTGCAATTCTCATTTTCTTGTAATTTTATATTTACTTCCAACAAGCTTACGATAATTTTTTATGCTCTCAACAACAACAATGTCTGCTGAAGATCAAATCAATGTTCGAAATGCGAACACCACTCAAGACAATTCTAATGCTTTCAACTCCACTGGTTTTGACACTACTAGTGTCAATCCTACTACTCAAGGTAAAATCACTGGTTTTGGAACCACAAGTGCTAACACTGCTGCTTAAGGAGTTCCAAACGTTCTTACTCCTGCTCAGGGAAGCACCACTGCTTCAACTCCGGTTGGCTTTCACCATGAACGTCCTGAGAAGTTAATGGGTGTACACTTCAAAAGATGGCAGCAATAGATGCTGTTTTTCCTGACGGTTATGGGAATGTCACGTTTCCTAACCGAAGACCCTCCACAAGTTGGGGAAGACAAAGACCCTCAGCCAAATGATTTGGCGGGAGGGGGTCAAGGTATCCATGTCATTAATGGCATGAAGATGGTTCAAGATGCATGGAATCATAGTGACTTCATGGAGCTATATTCTGAATAGTTTGTCCGATCCTTTGTACACGATATATTGCACCGTCGGGACAACCAAGGAATTGTGGGACAAATTGCAAAAGAAATACAACACTCAAGAAGCGGATGCTAAAAAGTTTGTCATTGGGAAATTTCTGAAATTTCAAATGGTGGACAACAAAAATATGTCATCCCAAGTACAGGAATTTCAAATGATAATACATCATCTAGACCTGGAAGGATTGAAGCCCAACGAGCAATTCTTGGTTGGGGCATTAATCGAGTGTTAGACATATTTTATATACACTTTTTGAATCATTTTTAGTTAGTATTTTACTAACTTTGTTTGAGTTTGTTTAGTATAGTATTATAGACGTTTTTCTTTCTTTTGAGTCACAGCGTTCATAAATGGAGAAATGTAAAAAAAGAAGATGAAATGAGCTTATTTGAGATGGAACTGCACAATAAAAGGCCAAGAAATGAAGCCTAAAAAGTCCCGGAAAGTATAGAAGAAATCAGACGAAGTCCGGACGAGAAAATAACGAAAAATCAGAAAATTCAGAACGGGAAGCCACCGGCACAGTGGTGCCTAATATTCAGAGAGGTTGCAGTACTTTCGGCACCGCGGTGCCAGCCAGTAGGACGGCGGTGCCGAGGCGCGTTTTTTCAGATCCGAGGAGAAATTGGCCAGGGGCAGAAGGATCCAGGGCACATGATTTTTTACAGTATATAATCCCTAAAATCCTGATCTAAGGGAGCATCTTGTACATAATTCCACATTCTACTTTGGAGGCTAAAAAGGAGGCTACAGCCCAAGATTGGAGACAATTTTGGTTCAAGTTTTTTTTCTTTTCTTTTATTTATTCCAGTTTATGCTTGTTTGTATTAGTTCTTAGCGTGACTATAGCTAGGAGCTAAACACTTTATTAGGGCTTTCCTATTGAATCACTTGAAACTCTATTTCATGAATTAATGCATTAGTTTGATTTCTTCTTCACTTGATTAAGATTTATTCAATATTTGATAGTTAACTGGTCATTAATTATCATAATCTATATGATTTCGAATCAAGAATCGAGAGGAGAGATTTGGATATGTTGTAATTGAATAGACATAGGTTAAAATCGCGGAAGAAAGTACTCCGATACTTGTGTAACATTATAGGTCATTGTTCTTAATCCTCCTATGTGGTAAATTCTATCATAGAAATATAGAAGGGTTCTGCACTGGGTTTGAGCGATTATATATTCTAACCGGAATATAAGACAGTCTAGTTAACCGCTATCTTAACGTAGAAGAAGAAATCATTCTATTTCATTAGGGATTGAAAAGAGTGGATAGTTGAGGATATTAGAATGCCCTATTTCCTTCATAACTGATTTAAACCAAAGTATTATCATAGTTAGTTTATTTTCTGCAATTACTTAGTCTTAGTTATTAGATAAAAATACAAACAAATTAACGTTCCCCAAATAGAAACTAAAGCTTAAATAATCGGTACTTGATAACCAGTCTATGAGGACGATATTCGGTCTTACCAGACTATATTACTTGTAACGATACATACAATTGCGTGAGCATTTGTAAAATCGCTAACAAGTTTTTGGCGCCGTTTCCGGGGACTGACGTACTTTCAATATCGAATTATCTAATCTTAATTCTAATTTGGTCTGTATATATTCGGTTATGTTATTTTATTTCTAATTTGGTTGCTCCAGGAACAAATTTCTAACTTGTTCTGCGAGCATTTTTTTATCACTTTTTGTTGTTTTTCATATTTTGTAAGTAAAGTTTAAAAAAAAAATGGACTACTACTACTATCAGGGGCAGTGGAATCATCAACAACAGCCTAACCCACAGGTTTCACGGGAAGATCAAAATGAGTTGCAGGCAGCCATACTCAGGCTCACCAAGTGTCAGACTCAGTTTATGGCTGAGATAAAGGTGCCTGTAAAAAATTTGAAGACACAAATAGGGCAGCTGATAGTTATGGTGAGCAACGTACCGCAAGAAAATATGCCTAGCGACATAATTGTGGGGAGTGATAAGCAGAGTGAGGAACCTGAACCACAACAAGCTGTTGAGAATGATAATGAATTGAGAGAGATAGTTGGTGTAGAGAAAGAAGAGGTTACTAAGAACCAACTTTTCACCTTTTTGGATTCCTTAGAATTTCTTTTTCCTATACCCATTGCAGAAGAGACACCACCAAAAGTTGATGATCCCCAACCAGAAAGTCCATACCCTCAAGGGCACCCCCAAAAGTTGAGAGATGTAGGGAGTTTCACTGATCCCTACATTATAGAGAGCCTAGAAGACAAGCATGTCTTGTGTAATTGGGGGATAATCTCAGATATGAGGCCCTTGTTTAAAAAAAGTGTTGTAGGAAATGTGAGACCTGCAACAATGAATGTGTGGATTGCAAGCAGTTCGCAGAAGGATCAAATGGGCACTAGTAATTGCGTCCGGCTAAAATACGTTAAAGACAGCGCTTGTTGGGAGGCAACCCAATGTTTTTAATTATGTTATTTTAATTTTAATTTTAGTTTATTTTATTTTATCTTGAACAGTCTCACTGTCTTGGGTTTTGTCTTATGTTTTGATGGCAGGTGGACTAGGGACTACCCTAAGGGGGAAAGAATCAAAAGCGCTGAAACTTCAGAGAGCCCAAAAGATGTGCAATTTCCAGAATCTCATCCCAGACCTCCGTTCTGATCGCTGTGTTGTGTCAGTAAGTTGTCCCTTATTTTTAGTCTTCATACATGAGGGACAATGTGTCGTTTAAGTTTGGGGGGATCTTAGTTTGTTTTGTGTGTATGTTTTTGAGTCTTTTTTATTGTCTTTTTGTTTGTTCTATATGTTTTGTGAGTCAATATTTTTTTTATGGATCAAATATGTTGTAATTGCTAAAGACATTGAATGGATAAAGTGGGATAATGTAATGGAATTGAAAGCAACATTTTGTGTGCTTAAGTTAGATAAGCCAAAAATTTATGAAATCTAATTCTTTGGGATATTTGTGCTTAGCTTATGTGTGTTAGTTATGGAAAAAAATTGAAAAATGTCTAGAAAGTCTGTTTGCTTGTTTTTTGAGGCGAAATAGTTAAGATGTACATGTGTAGAGAGATGATTAAGGCATTTCTTTGATAACCCTTTTGACCATTCATTACCTATCCTGACATGAATTGTATCACTAGTCAGCCCCTTTGAGCCTAAAATAAGATCTTTGTTTGACACCCTATGATTCCCTGTTTGTGCCATAAGTGATAATTGAAAGTTAGTGGGATGAAAAATGTTGAAAAAGAAACAAAAATAGAATTGAAAAATTTGATGCACCCCAATGAAGAATATGCAAAAGCCTAAGTTTGGGGGTGCTTGTTATTTATAATGTATCACATTCTCTCAAAATAAAAGAGGGGAAAAATAAGTATGAGATTAAAAAGGAAATCAAAAAGAAGAAAAATGAGTTGAATGAAAAATGCTTATGGTACGTAATTGAGCCTAAATGTCTATTTTTACCTACCCATGCCTAAGCCTACATTACAACCCTTGAAAGTCCTGATGATCTTTAATGTGTATGTCTATGATTAATGGAGAATAACAAGTAAACATGTCTATAGCATTTTGGGAAAGATGGAATGAAATTGACATGCATATATTAGGTGTTTGTATTTCCATTGACCATGATCTAAGTGAATTTGCGAAATATCTAACTTGAAATTCTAGATTGTTGATTATTCATGTTATATATGTTCTAACATATTATCACATCTTTCATCCATGATTTTGAAGAAGCATTGTTATAGCTACTTGATCCATTTCATAGAGTTTTCGTTTGTTTTGTTTTCGTTTTAATTTTTTGCTTTACTCGAGGGCGAGTAAAGTTTAAGTTTGGGGGTTTGTTAGGCATATTTATATACACTTTTTGAGTCTTTTTAGTTTGTATTTTACTCATTTTGTTTGAGTTTAGTATAGTATTATGACCGTTTTTCTTTCTTTTGAGTCACAACGGTCATAAATGGAGAAATGTAAAAAAGAAGATGAAATGAACTTATTTGAGATGAAATTGCACAATAAAAGGCCAAGAAATGAAGTCTAAGAAGTCCCGGGAAGTATAGAAGAAATCAAACAAAGTCCGGATGAGAAAATAATGAAAAATAAAAAAAATCTAGAACGGGAAGCCACCGGCACCGCGGTACCGTAATGCAGGACCGCGGTGCCTAATATTCAGAGATGCTGCAGTACTTTCGGCACGGCGGTGCCGAGGCGCGTTTTTTTAGATCCGAGGAGAAATTGGCCAGGGGCAGAAGGGTCCAGGGCACACGATTTTTTGCAGTTTATAATCCCTAAAACCCTGACCTAAGGGAGCATCTTGTACATAATTCCACATTACTTTGGAGGCTAAGAAGGAGATTACAACCCAAGATTGGAGACAACTTTGGTTCAAGTTCTTTTTCTTTTATTTTATTTATTTCAGTTTATGCTTGTTTGTATTAGTTCTTAGCGTGACTATGGCTAGGAGCTAAACACTTTATTAAGGCTTTCCTGTTGAATCGCTTGAAACTCTGTTTCATGAATTAATGCATTAGTTTGATTTCTTCTTCACTTGATTAAGATTTATTCAATATTTGGTATGAATGTTTGATAGTTAACTGACCATTAATTATCATAATCTATATAATTTCGAATCAAGAACCGAGAGGAGAGATTTAGATATGTTGTAATTGAATAGACATGGGTTAAATCGCTGACGAAAGTACTCTGATACTTGTGTAGCATTATAGGTCATTGTTCTTAATCATACTATGTGGTAAATCCTATCATAGAAATATAGAAGGGTTCTGCACTGGGGTTGAGCGATTATATATCATAACCGGAATATAAGACAGTCTAGTTAACCGCTATCTTAACGTAGAAGAAGAAATCATTATATTGCATTAGGGATTGAAAATAGTGGATAGTTGAGGATATTGTAATGCCCTATTTCCTTCATAACTGATTTAAAAAGAAGTATTATCATAGTTAGTTTATTTTCTGCAATTACTTAGTCTTAGTTATTAGATAAAAATACAAACAAATTAACGTTCACCAAATAGAAACTAAAGCTTAGATAATCAGTACTTAATAACCAGTCTCTGAGGACGATATTCGGTCTTACCAGACTATATTACTTATAACGATACGTACATTTGCGTGAGCATTTGTAAAATCGCTAACATCGAGAAGCTACCCCCCTCGTGGACTGAGTTTATGAATTACTTGAAACTCAAGACGAAGGAGATGACACTAGACGAACTTATTGTCAAACTCCAAATTCAGGAAGACAATAAGATGGCCATGTCAAAGGAGAAACAACCCGCCGAGGCTAAGGCAAATATGAAGGAAGTTAAAGGAAACCCAAGCAATAAACGGAAGTTCCAGAAGGATGGCCAGTCCCACACAATTGAAAAGTTTAAGGGAACATGCAACTATTGTGGTAAAGTTGGTCATATGGCCAAGATTGCCGCAAGAAAAAATATGATAATGCCAAAGGAAAGGATATAAAAACGCCGCCAGAGACATGCTTAGACGATATGATTGAAGAATTTCTAGTCATGTGTGAGCAGGCCAACGTCGCTGAATCCCCACAATGGTTGCTAGACACGGACGGGTGTTACACATCTTTTCCAACAAAGACGTCTTCTCCACATATACACCAGTCACAGATAAGAAGTTGTTTATGGGCAACAATTCTTCTTCCGAGGTACTGGGGGTAGGAAAGATAGTCCTCAAGATGACGTCCGGAAAGGATCTGACTTTAAAGGAAGTGATGCATGTCCCGGAAATTCGAAGAAATTTAATCTCCGGGCCTGTGTTGGTCAATGCTGATTTTAGGCTAGTATTCGAGGCTAACAAGTTTGTAATCACGAAAAATGGAACTTTTGTAGGTAGGGGCTTCGTCTGTGAAGGCCTCTTTAAAGTTAATGCTAAACATGTAATTCCTTCTACTTAGAGAGAGGCTTCACCCGTGAAGACCTCCCTAGGCAAATAATGCACTTGCAATACCTTTCTTTTAACTATCAATAAAACTGAGTATTCCTTACATGTTTGAATCTTCTAATTTATTGCACCATAGATTAGATGTGTTAACTATCAATTTATATTAAAATTGATAAAGTTGGAATCATTGCCGTCTATCAACATAAACCCTCAACGTAAGTGTGGGGTACACATAGAGGCAAATAATCTCCAAAAAGCTCCCCTTAGATCCGTCGAAAGGGAAATCGCTTCTCTAAGACCTACACATATATCAACATATGTGTCTTGAAGTTCGCTCAAGCTAGAGGGGGGAACGAGTACTTTGTGACCTGCTTAGATGATGGCACAAGGTTGTTGTTAGGCGAATTATTCAACGTGCTCATGCAAGTGTACGTATCGTTACAAGTAATATAGTCTTATAAGATCGAGTTTATCATCCACAGAGACTGGTTTCTAATTACCGAACATCTATTATAGGTTATCTATTTGGCAAACGATAATTGATTTGGGTTTTTATCTACTACTAGAATAATTGCAAGAAGTGAACTAAATTGTTGAGGTTTAATCAGTTATGAAGGAATTAGGGCTTCCAAATCCTCGACTATCCACTCTTTTCAATCCTTAATGCAACTAGAATGACTTCTTCTACGTTAATATAGCGGTTAACTAGACTGTCTTATATTTCGGTTAGGATATAATCGCTCAACCCCAGTGCAGAACCTTTCTATATTTCTATGATAGGATTTACCACATAGGAGGATTAAGAATAATAACCTATAATGCTACACAAGTATCAGAGTACTTTCGTCCGCGATTTTAACCTATGTATATTCAATTACAGCATATCCAAATCTCTCCTCTCGGTTCTTAATTCGAAATCATATAGATTATGATAATTAATGGCCAGTTAACTATCAAACATTCATACCAAATATTGAATAAATCTTAATCAAGTGAAGAAGAAATTAAACTAATGCATTAATTCATGAAATAAAGTTTCAAGCGATTCAATAGGAAAGCCTTAATAAAGTGTTTAGCTCCTAGCCATAGTAACGCTAAGAACTAATACAAATACCAACATAAATTGAATTAAAAACTAAAGAAAGAAAAGTACTTAGAACTAGGTCTCCAATGGTAGCCTCCAATTTCTCTTCAATTGTGTTGTGTGATAGAATGTCCAACTCCCCTCAATAGAATAATCCCTAGGGCTTAAGTATGTTGCAAATTTCGTTCCCTCTAGACCCTTCTGTCCTTGGCCAAATTTATTTCTGATTCTGAATTTTCCGCATCGACACCGCAGTTCTGCAACATGGCACCGTGGTGCCGAAAGTCCTGCGGGTTCTCTGATCTTCTGGCACCGCAGTGCTGCTTTGCCTTAGTCTGAATCTCTAATTTTCAACCTTTTGCCGCCTCAGGACCCTTCTTTTATGCCCAATTTTCTCTTCTTTTCGCCATTTTGCCTTTTTGAACAGCTGTGACTCAAAAGAAAAAAAATGACCCTAACACTACACTTATTTAAAAGGAAATGGAGAAAATACGAACTAAAAATGACTCAAAAAGCGTATACAAAATACACCTAACAGTTGTGCTACCTTTACTTATTTAAAAGTAAAGGTGAAGTTTCTAAAGCATCTAAGCACCACAAACCAAAGGTTGAGAACCAACAATGCCAATGGGTCTATAGACAAGTATAAATCTAAGATATCCATACGTATGTTCATGAAATTAATGTCAAGATAGTCTTCCTAAATGATGATTTGGAAGTAGAAATATACATAGATCAACCCAAAGGGTATATGGTTCCAAAAACAAGAGACAAAAGTTGTCGGCTTGTCAAAACGTGGTACGAACTGAAGCAAGCCCTAAACAATGGCACTAGAAATTAGATAGTACCATACTATTGGAAAATTTCGCCATTAACGGGTGTAACAAGTGTGTTTACATGAAAGGAATCTTGTCATGATATGCCTATATGGAGACGACTTGTTGATCACTGGAAATCGTTGATTTCTGAAACTCACGCTAAAGTTCGGGATACACGATATGAGATGTCTAAATGTACTAGAGGGGTACAGCAGTACAAACTGGATATCTGATAACGATGACATCAAGTCCACTAGCGGATATATCTTTACAATCGGTGGTGGAACTGTGTCTTGGAAATAATCTAGGCAAACACTTGTTGCCCGATCCACGATGGAGTCATAATTCATCGCTTTAGACAAAGCGGGAGAAGAAACTGAGTGGCTTTATGGTTTCTCCAGATGATGCTCCTTGTTAGGATAAACACGTGTCTTCTGTAATGATCCACTGCGATAGTCAGTCGGCTCTAGGAAGAACACGAAGTTCAATATACAACGACAAGTCTCGTCATATACGACGAAGACATGAGTCCATTAGGCAGCTGATCACCTCGGGTGTTATTTCCATTTACTACATAAAATCTAAGGAAAACCTAGCAGATCCCTTGACGAAGGAAATACCCAGAGATCAGATGAACTGCCTGTCTAGGGGAATAGACTTAAAATCCAATCAATAAGAATCAATATAGTGGACACCCAACCTTACGGACTGGAGATCCCATGGATAAGGTTCAATGGGAAAACTAAACTGTAAAGGTTCAGTTGAGTGCTTCGGTGGAAGCAAGAGCACTTTGGATAATGATTTCTTCTTAAGGAACATAATCCAAGGTCATTTCCGTGATAGACATAAAGTGCTACCTGTAGAGGGGTAAAGGATAAGTTTACAAAACCTTTAATGATCCTCCAAAGTTGAGGTTAGGTTGAGGAAATTTTTAATGGTTCCTAACGCTTGTGTAGCGGGGTATTGCAGAATATCTTGTAAGAGACCACCTATTTAAGTACGAGGACATACTGCCTCAAATGAACGCACTTAAGAAATCAAGGGTGTCCACGACCCACGATGGACAAAAACACTAGAAAGATTGAGTAGGAAATGTGTTGTGTTAGTTTCATTGTCTTGACATATACTAAACACTGACGGTTCAAGACATCACGTTCACCGCGAAGTAAATATGTCCGATGGTATTTTACTATGGAAGATTCAAAGCTCCGGCTACCTCTCCAGATGCAACATCGTTCCGCCGAGTGATTGCTAGAAAGACACCATACGCGTGCACCAAAATCTCTTCCAAGAGGGGATTGTTGGAAATATTTATTAAACGTGAAATAAAGTAAATCCTATTAATTATGAATCGAACAATTAGGGTCCCGCACGTCGGAAACATGATTTTCACACACGTGCATATAAAGTACCAAAGATCATTATTTCCTTAAATGGAAGAGATATTGGTACATATACGAATTGTTTGAGACGTAAGAAAATAGACGGTTATTGGCCAAATGACGAATGATTTCACGTTGGTAAATGAAAGGAAGAAATTTGTAACAGATGAAACGAATCAGAAAAAAACGCCACGGAAAACTGGAAGGCACCGCGGTGCCATAGCGATGTGGACGCGGTGCCTCGCGTGGGACCGCGGTGCAAATCCAATTTTCGGTTCCAGTAGCTTACTGGAATTTAGGCACCGCGGTGCCCTCCCGAGGGACCGCGGTGCTTCGACGTTTTTCAGTAACGTAGTAGGCGAATTGAAACTGATTCTTGGGCTGATTTTGGAGCAATTACTCTCCATTATTTGGCTATTGAATTCAGTCATTACTAGGCTGAATTAACCTCAATATCAATGATCATTACTTGACATTGATGACCATTCATTTGGTGAATTGAGAAGACCAAATCATCCACCTATAAATTGATGCCTTTGGCACAATTGAAATAAGACACTACACATTGACACTTAAACAATTCTCTGAAAATTGTATTCCTCTCTAGCAATCACAATACACTCAACGATCTTTCTTATCAAGCGAACTTGAGTTCCTTTGCTCATTTGTTTGATTGTTATTTTATCTTGGGAGATAAGTTGTTAAAACAACCGTTGAAAGGATATATGAGGACAATATTATCTTAAGAAAAAATTGAAACTTCAATCGAGTTAGCAAGACCATTTCATTATTTAATTTTCAGATATATTATTTATTTATTGTTGTTGTTACAATTTCCATTTTCTTGTAATTTTATATTTACTTCCAACCATTTCTCGAGAAAATTAATCTCTGTTTTAACTTGTGACTTGGGAAACAACTACAAAGTACAAACCATAATTAATTTTACTGGTGACTAAAGCATGCACATTCGAATTGAAGTGTACATGTAACGGAAAAATAGATTTGACTGATTCTCTAATTATCATTTTCCAGACAATTTTTTGTCTTTTTTTTTCTTATATATATAGAACTAGGCGCTTTTCATGAGTTAGAGACACAACAACACTTAATACATTTATTTAGTCCTAATCCAACTATTCCCAATCCATTATTTTCTTGACCTAAACACACCCTTCCCAACTCATTTTCGTATTCTCTATGGTTTTCTTTTCTCTTTCCCTATTTTCTTAAATTTTATTTGGTCTGTTTTCTTGCCTTTCCACCATTCCCACTACTCGTGTATATATTTTTCAAAACCAAAAAACACATCTCAATCAATTCTCCACCTTAATCACCAATGGGATAATTCAATCTTCCTAATTTTTATAATTTTATCATTTCAATGTCTACTCCTTTTCAATCTTGTTCACCTAACACTACTACATATTTCAGCTTGCGTAACACTACTTAAATAGCGCTTTTACAAAGCGTTATCTAAGTAACAGCTTGCATAACGCTTTTTCAAATTTTCAAATTAAAAAAAATCTAATAAAAAATACAGCCATAGCGCTTTGAGGAAATTTTAATCGAAGCGCTATGCAAGTTACTCCTTGCATAGCGCTTATTTAAAACACTATTATAATTTGCGTTACCTAAGTAATTTATTAATATAATAATATAAATATTTCCACTTAGATAGCGCTCGTGGAAGCGCTATTGAAGTAAAGAATTACAAAATAATTAATTGACATAATTTCTATAGTACGTAGTACGCTATTTTGCACTTGTTGAGAGTGGTGATTTCCGTCGGTTAATAGTGATTCCAGCGGCGAATCGTCGATTCCGGCCACCACAGGACTCCGTTGGAGACGAGACTTATACCATTAGTTTCGTCTCTTCAAGCTCGTCATATCCATCCCAACCACTCACGTCGATTCAACCTACATCATCAGGAATTTTAGATCGAAAAACACACAGTTCTTCGATCTGTTCTTCACGAATTTCGGTGGACTCAGGCAACCTCAAGGTCCGGAGGTGGTACCAATAGCTTCTCCATCACCTCCCCGTCATTTCTACACCAACCTCACTGCTCGATTCAACCTCTACAGTCAAATCTCCCAAATCGAAACCTACACAAACCCTAGCGCCGCCGACTGATTTTTCGGCCACCTGGGCTTCAGTCGACGGTCGAGGGTGGTACCACTAGACTTACCAACATCTCACCGATATTTTGCACCCACTATCCACCTTCAATTCATCCCCAGTCGACGAGTCGACCAAATACACCACTATTGCTGGCGGAATTGCCGATGCGGTGACTGGGCAACCTCCTCCTGAAAATATGGTCAATTCTTTTGTTTGTTTTTGTTGTTCGTTGTTATCGTTAATGAGTGTGTCGTTGATTACTATGTGATCTTTCGACATAAGCAACATGGATTGCTTATCATCTATGTTGCTCGGGCTCTCCAAATTGATGTCGCATCCATGCCATATCCTCAAAAAATGCACACCTTGAAAGATTTGACACGCACCCTTTGACATTTTTGAAGTGTTCGAGCAAAATAACTTATTATAAGTTCTTATTAACCAGTGTTATTTGTGGATATGATATACAGAGTTTCCATTTGAATTTTGAGCTTTTGAAGTAGCACTAGAAGGAGTATGCAGTTACCTTGACACTCAGACACGAGAACTAGAGACCGCTGCTTATCCGGCTTTAGATGAGCTCACCTCCAAGGTAACATACTAAACCAATATATTATAAGATCATTTAAATGCTAAGTTGTCACGACCCAATCCCGGGCCCGCGACTGGTGCCCTACCTGGGCACCCTTTACAGGTATACATCAGAGAATAGTAGCGGAACATACATACATCTCAAAAGAAATAAATAACAGGCTAGTCGATAAGGCCACCTTCCAAAAATATACATGTAACCCAAAAAGCAGTTACCTCTTTTTTTTTTCTTTACACAACCCAATTCACAAGATATGACTACAGACCTCTAAGAATTTTTGACATAACAACTGTGACGGGACAGGGCCCCGCCATACCCTTGAATGTACATAAATCTACAACCTCAGGGAACTGTACCAAAAATACAAAGCCTCCGAAATAATGGAGCTTTCCAACCAGCTGAACAGTGATCCTAAGAATGAGGATCAGCAAGCTATGTACCTCAACCTGCGGCATGAACGCAAAGACTCAAGGAGGTCGATAAAATATGTACCAAGTATGTGGCGAAAATCAGTAATGAAATCATAACAGTCTATATAGAACATGAGACATGTATGATAACCAAACTACAGTACACAATATATAAACAGTCATGTCTAGCCAGGGACGCATGCCCTCAAAGTCATTACTCATATATAATCATGGGTCTCACGCCCATAATATCAATCATTCCCGTGGAATTCCTTCCTCACTGCCGGCAGTCCATGATATAACATAACACCAATAAGTATACATGAACACCAGGTCCCACACGTGTCATAAAAATTGTACGGGCCAAGTAGAAAAGCGAACCACCGAATCCGGCTGAATCATAAACCGACCGGCAAGTCGAAAACCAACTACGAGATCCGGCTGCGTAACAATCGACCGGAAAATGCGAAGCCAACTACGGATCCGGCTGCCGCCACGAGATATGACCGGGGCAAGTACGAAGCTATCTACCGAGTCTGGTACCAAGCGGTGCCATGCGACGGGGCAAGTCTGAAAGCCAACTACTGCACCGTCCTGCGTCGGCCATCGATCGGCAAGTACGGAAGCTAACTACCAGACCATCCTGCGTCACTAAACCTCATGGAGAGCTAGTCCATGGAATAACAATATCCAACATGGTCGCATGCCCCGGAATCCCACATCGTATAAGCATGTACATGGAGAAATAAAAACACTCCGGGAATCTAACCCGCCTCCTGGTCGCATGCCCCGGAATCTCACATCGTATAAGCATATCCAAGGATCAATCACAATGGAAGCATACCCGTGGAAGCTTCACATCGCTGTCGATGCCCAAGTAAATTCCAACAAGACGGTACCCTCGAGAGTCACGGCAGCGTAAACATATAATACTTGCACTCAAGGCTATCACAAGCAAGCATATGCAAGTTCATAAAATCTTTAGACTTTCATTATCATACAAAAATGAATTTCATTTTATAAACTCAAGGCACTTTTCGTTTCACATAAAAATCCGGGAATTTAACCCAAAGTACTACGTACTTCCATTCTTTTCAAAAGACTTCTTTTCATAAAAAAACCCCAAGATACTAACACTCGTAGTATCAAGACATGTCTACATTTCAAACAAGTCACTACATTTTTAGAAATACATTTCTAGGCTTCTAAATCAAGTGACCCTTACTTTAGAACTTTAAGCAATTGATACCGTTAAATCAAATTGCCCTTCTTTATTTCAAGTCATTTCTTTGTTTACATTACTAGAGAGAACTATTCCTTTAACCTTCCATAAAGTTGTTATAACCAACTTCCCATAAAGCCGTTATACTAACTTTATGCTTTAGAAACTAGGACATCTTTAACCTTTCATAAAGCCGTTATACTAACTTTATGCCTTAGACTAATTCATTTTTTTTATAACCAAGAGACTTATACTTTCAAATCAAGTTACATAACTTTCAAAATACTTCAAGTCTCTTAACTTTAAAAATCTAGTTTCTTAACTTTAGAAATCAAGTCTCTTATCTTTAGAATATCAAGAAATCAATACTTTCCAAATCAAGTATTCTATACTTTTAAATCAAGTCATTCTTTCCTTTAAGAATCAAGTCCCATAACTTGAAAAATAAAATCTCTTAACCTTTTAAGAATTCAAGGTTCATAGTCTTAAAACTTCATAACGTAAACTCTTTAAATTAAGTAACATATACTTTTATGCATTGTGAATATGTTATACTCGTTTACAACGATCTTATTAAAACAGCTATGATCTAGAAAATGTAATACAATTTTGTCTTATCTTAGTTTCTATGCAGATGGAGAATTCTACTCATTTTAATATAATTGATTGTCGATACATTTTCTTTTATTAACGCTGCAATGACTTGTTCGATACTTATTCTCATTCGTGCAGTAAATTAGCAAAGTCAACTCGACTCCAAATACTTCCTAACGACTCTTACCAACATCCCCCATAAGACTTGGTAAGAACTTAGGATAACTTAGACATAACTTTTACATAGAGTAAATCAACATACCTACTTCTTAACTTCTAAGAGTAGAAGGAATCATGAAATAACACCACATGTATATTTCATACATAGAATCATGCCAAAAGGAGGAAGAGGTTCACATACCTCGCGAGGATTATCGACAAGTAGCAAAATGCTCCAAAGTACTTCAACCTTGATAGCTATTCCATTCTTTAAGTAGAATACGCTACTCGTAGTACTTCAACCTATATTAATCATAACATGTCTATCAACTCCTAACTTTTTAACGTAGAATCATACTAAGTGTAAGGTCTCTTATTCTACGAAAAATCGGGCAACACTTCCTTTGTTTCTACGTACTTTTCCACCTTTTTCAAGGCCCGAAAATCAACAACCAAACGCCACATTTAAGGCCCAACAATTCATCAATACAAAGGGGATTACACGTCTAATAGGACGTGTAAAATTCTGCCTCACAATCAATATGAAACTGTCCAATATTTTCAAGCCATATTCGACTACCATTGTCACAACAATTATCAATTTTCTTTCAAATCCTTTTTCAATCCAAGTTGTTATTCCAACATGTTATATACATAATAACAATTACAACAACTATAAATCCTTTCTTCCTTAACATGCGACGGTTGTAACTATCGACCAAATTGATTACAACATTAGTGGCTAACTTGTCCATTTTCAGTTTTAACATGTCGACATGATCCAAATCTTTTCAAACTTCATTCTATATACCACATACTCATTTATTAACTACTATAACATGTAATCTTCAATTACATTAAGAAAATGAAGATTTTACCTCAATAAACCCTAATAATGTCCAAGCGTAAAAGTCGATCCTTAGCAACTTTTAGCTCCTCTTCTTATGTTCCAATCCGCTCCAAGCACTCCTTAGAAGCTCATGAAGAACTCCTCTTCAAGTTCCATCTTCAAAGTTGAAGAACACCTTAGGTTTTCGTCTTGCGACTAACGTAAAAACGTCGGTTTTCCGGGATCCTTCTATTGAGATATCCTTACAATACCCCTAGGAACCTTGGGTTAAAGTCTTGTGAATAATGAACCACAAATGAAATTTTTTATCTTCCATTTAGGCACAAAGCCGAGAGCACCCAAGGACTAGCACAAAGTTTCTTGAATTTTTTTCTAAGTATGGAACTTGTCTTGCAACATGGATGAATATATAATTAAATGGAGGGTCAAGATCAATACACATGAAGGGCTAGGATTTAGTCAAGAATGTCAAGCTCCACTTGTCTAGCTTGACTTGTCAACATTTTCGTCCTACTTGGGCATGTGGAGGGTGACATGTGTCGCCCTCCCATTGGTCTAAAATATTTTGTTTCCCGAAATTTCCATAATTGGCCAAAATATCGGAAACCTCGTGGGCCTCACAAAAACGTAAAATTTCTCGGGTGGGCCCCACGTATCCAACTCTGAAAATAAAATTCCATAATTCCGATAAATTCTAAAAGTCTCAAATATCAAATTCGGGAACTCAATTCTCATTAACGAACAATTATTCTTCCCGAGGCTCAGAAAACTTTTCCTTAAGAATAACAAATCTTTCCTTCGTTCAAATTTATAAGTCTTGTGCTCTCACGTCTATTCTTGTATACATGTCCTGGAATTACGGGGTGTAACATACGTATCTAAACTATGCATTAATAATCTGCAAAAGAGTGCTATTCCTTTGAAGTTGGTCAAATTGTCTACCAAAATAATAGATAAAATTGGTTTGATCTAATATCGTTAATCAGCTGTCGTGTCTGCTCTTGAAAGTTATATCTACTTGGCACCATCGAATGTCCAACAAGTTCTTTTGTTCGATAGGGTGACAGGTTACACACCTATATATACTATGTTTTAGTCATTATTTTCTGCCACAGTGTATTAGCACATTCCTTTTGTAAGGGATATAAAAATAGAACAAAGTTCACTATTAGCATTATTCCAAGCACAATTAAGGAAATCATTATTCAGTTAATGTACTGGCTAGCATTTTTTGCTTGATATATCTATGCTGGGCATGTAAATGCGAGCTTTTTCCTCTTGCAATAAATGTATCAGCTTGCTTTTACTTCTTCCAATAAATGTATCAGCTCGCTTTTCTCTCTTGTTATAGTATTCTATCAAAGTTCTCTTCCAATATATACATTATTCATCTATCGCGTGTGTAGATTAGTTTGTTTCCCACGTACCTTTTTCTTTTTCATTTGTGAAACAAATTTCACGTATTTGCAGATTAGTAGTCGTAACCTGGATCGAGTGCGCAAACTGAAGAGTGCAATGACTAGGTTGACCAGTCGGGTTCAAAAAGTATGTGTATATCTCTCTCCATATCGAGAAAATTACTTGCTGGAGTTTCATCTCCACTGAGTGGCCAGGTGGTACCTTACTGGTCCCCTGATTCTGCAACAATAGGCTCAAAGTTATTATCCAAAGCAAGCAGGATCAGTGGGATAACTCATGAGGAGACTGATGTTGAGGAACTTGAGATGTTGCTTGAGGTTAGTATTATCAGCAACTTAATTACACTTAATCTTGGAATACATCTGTTAGTTGTTGATTAACTTCACAGTTTGCAGGCTTACTTTGTGCAAATTGAAAGCACGATGAACAAATTGACAACGGTAAGAAAGTAAATAGAGCAAGAACTTGATGCCCTTTACATACATAAAATGCGGAACTAAATAGTGATACTGGTTTCCTTTATCCAATTGCGGGAATATATTGATGACACCGAGGACTATATCAATATTCAGGTTACTCATTGCTGATTTAACTTGTTCTTTAACACTAAAAGCTTCTAGCTTTAGGAACTATATACAAAATTAAACAGTAAATTACTTGTTGCAGGACAATCATCGAAATCAGCTGATCCAGGTATGCTGAGTTCTAGATGTGTTTTAGTTGCCATGAAAGTATAGAATGGTGTTTACATGTTGAGATTGATAGTTGAGAGTTTTTATTGTTTTGTTGGGTGCTATTTGATGTTGTGAGGATGTTCTTATAATGATCTAGGTGTTGGAAATACAATAGTGTTGTATATGAGCTAGTTGGTGTTTTAGAAACACTTGGTTATTTTTAGTTAGTAAGTTGAAGATTGAATTGATATAGTTGAATTCTTAATTATATTGTGCGGTAAGTAGGGCTGTTTTCTTTTTCTGAAGGGGGTTAGAGATATTGAAGTAATTGTGTCCATGTGTTATTGATGATGTTATGAAGAATAGAGGGGAGTTCGGCGAAGCTAGACGTTGTAGAATCTTGTATAAAGTAAGTTTTCATTATCTGGGTCATTGTTCATACCCAACCATATTTATATGAGGTTATTTGTGTAAGTATGTTTATTTGTTGGACGTTTCTATTCTAACTATATTTTTGTAACATCTATGTTTTGCAGTTTGTTCATAGTTCACCACTCAAAGTTTATCCTACAAGTAAAATGAAGAATTTTCGAATTAATTGGGCAGACTACTTGTACAATCGATTTCTCAAAGAAAAAATGGAAGGTTGAAACTATTAGTTAGTATTTTGATGTAATTGTTGACTATGTCGTATTGTTATTAGTTAATGAATGTAAGCTACTAATGATTGAGATACTATTTTAAATAAATTATTATGTTTTATGCGAATGATTATATTATATTATATTATATTTTGAATGAGTATTCTTTTTGATATTTTATTTATTAGGTGAAAAACAGAGAGGGGGAATAGATACCAAAACAATAAATAAAAAGTAAAAAAAATACAGATAAAAACAATTGAATAGCGCTTTTTTAAGCGCTATGCAAGCTAGTATCTTCAAAATAGAAGTATAACTTTCATAGCGTTTTTTTTGCGCTAACTGAGAAAAGCGCTATGGTAGTAGTAAGCTTAAATATCGCTTTTTTAAGCGTTATCTAAGCTACCATAGCGGTAGCTTAGATAGCGCTTTAAAGCGCTATGCAAGCAGGAAAAAAAGTGTTATACAAGCGCAATTCTGTAGTAGTGTAAATTTCTTCAAGGAAAAAAACCCTACTAAACAAAAAACATGTTTTTTTGGGGGGTCGAACTACCAAAAAAAATAGAATGGACTAGAAATCGGAGTTCTAAATGATTCATTTTTGTGTTCTTTCTGAATGGAGCTATGCGGGGAGGGGGGAGATGTTAATAACATTTTTCGTTCCTTAGTTATTGATATATTATTAACTTGGTTCGTTTCTAATAATTAAAAAAAATGTTGGTAAATTTTGAGTTAGTCCTTGTGATATCTGACTAAGCATAATTAATCTTCAATTAACTGAACTCTGAACATTTGATTCCTTTACTAGTAAATATTCATAAATTTACAAAAATATTAACTATTTCACTACTTAATAATTCATTTGTTATGTTAATTTTATATTGTTATTTCATATTTGAAGGTTATATAGTTCCAAAAGTAATTCATATATAACATATTTCTTGTATAAAGGAACAAACAACATACTTACTTTACTTTTTAACTAACTAAAGATTAAATGTATTGAGTCATATATCACAAGAATCAAAATTATAATTATCGCCGAGAGATAAAAAGTGCTAGTATCTTGTTCTTCCTTTTTGCGCTATAACTTATGACCTTTGATATAGATGAGAGTGTTGGAAATTTATCTTTGGTGGAGGTTGGGTCCGCCCATCTTTAATGACTTAAATACTATGGTTCCGCATGTTAGAGACCTTGGTTCTTCACACGTGCATAATCTACTGAGTAGATGACTGTAGGGTCAAGGATCGTCAAATTTCATTGAGAAATGAAAGAGATATTGGTCTGCAAAGTAAGGTGTTTGAGATATGAAAGAGTGGTGTGAGACAAATCTACCACATCGGTGGAAAAATGAAGAATTGTTCATAATATAAGCCTCAAAACTGAATAAGGGATTGGGACCCCAAGTGTTTGAAGGATGGAGGACCTAGGTGTGCTTGGGTTGGAGACTAGGCCCACACGCACGCCACCACCCGCCCGGTCCAGTCCGGCCGGATCGGGTCGGGATGTTCAAAACGTTTCTTGCCAGGATCACTAGTGTTTACTTTGCACAAGTGATAGTTTATTGTTTTATCTTGAGAGACAAGTTGCAAATCACCCGTATAAAGTATATATACGGGCACCCTTGTGTTAGTATCTCTTGGTTTCAGGATTAACAAAATTCAAGGAGCTTGATACAGTTGGAACAAAATCCAAGAATAGAAGTTTACCCTTTCAAAACACTTGTAATAGTAATTTACTATTCCCCGTACATCATCAAATATCTAGCAGAGAGACCTACTAAATAAATCTTTGGTGCAAAATCCATCAAATAAGAGGCAATCAAAGAGAATTATATTACTATTTTGAAATTAGAACATCAACGGGAATGGATGGAAGTGGTGAAACAAGTAAAATATAAAAAATTAATTATTTGGTATTGACGAAAGGTCCATTGGTTAATGGACAACTTAAATGAAAACCATTACCTAAATATATGACAACTTCTAAGCATGACTTTGCTTTTGCTTTACTTGTAGATGTGCTAGCAGGTGGATGTGATCACATCTTCCAACTTATTTTCTCTTCTCATCTACTTTTCCTAGTGATTCTGGCAAAGACAAAAACCTTTTTTTTTTGTCATGAAAAAAAGAAGAATGATTAGGCTCGTATTGAACACACATATATCTAATAAAGACAGAAGAAATAGTAAAAATTCGTTCGGATGGTCGGTTTTTGGACTGCTTGTTTGAAATGTAATTGGAAAATAGTCACTTTTTAAGACGGAAATAACATATAAAGATATCGTTAATTAAAATACGAAACTGTGATAAGTGAAACTCCAGCACAAATACTAAAATCCGAGATTCAAATATATAGTTCAAATGCAATTGGAACTTTTATCAATTCAAACTCCATCAAACTAGAGTTTTGCATGTAAAGTTTCAAACTCCAGTATAAAACGCGATTAAACTTAAATAATTTTAACACACTAGTTAAAGCTTAATTGCTGTCCAAAAAAGTTCTATGTTTATCAATTTCATCCAACAAATTTATACTAACGTGTAGGGGTATGATAATTCTTTTACTTTTTCCGAAAGATCTTTCTTTTATTTACTTAGAAAGTAGCAAAAGCAGAAAAATAATATAATTTAAATTTTGAGAAAATTATTGGATTCTGGAGACAATGTATACTCATCCATCGTGTTAAATGAAGTTGTCAGGCTTATATATAAGGATGTATTATGAAGGAAAAAGAGGAGGGTGTGGTAGATATTTAATAAATGAAAATGTCAGGAGATGAATGTGGGGATGTTTAATAATATATGAACCAAGCAATGCAAAGTACTTTTGTCCCTCCTCTTTTTTGTGTGGTGATAAAGGAATAATGGTTGTCACAAGAAAGGAGCTACTATGCATAAATTAGACCATGCTTCTCCTTTCTCCTTCAATGAAGCAACATCACTTGTGTGTGCATGTGGGGTGGGGTGTGGTGGCTATTCAAATTTCGGCTTAACCATTCACTTTTTGTAAACTCACAGATCTGATTAATTTAAATTCAGGTCGGGTAAGTTTAATATTAAAAGGATCAAATTAAGATTCATTGTTAATGTTAGGTTCTGTGTCATGATATTTTTTCTAACATATCATTTTTTCGTACCAAGTCCAAAAGAGAAAATGTCGGCACAAATGACTTGATATTCTGACCGATATTCTGGCAACAGTTTTGCCTATCTTCACGGGCAGTTTTTTTAGGAAACTGTGATCCTTTTTAAACGTGACAAATTGACTTAGCAAGGAGTCTTCAAGCAGATCGGGATCGATGAAGACCAAGTCCAAGAAGTTGCATAACTTGAGAAGCAAGACGTGGAAGACACAGTCCAAGCTGTTGGAGAGTTTTTAGCCGTAAGCCACTGTCACGTGCACCACATTCTGTTCAACCTACACAACTGATCGAGGATTCTTTTAAGGGAACTCTCTACTATAAATAGAGAGGTCACTTCAAGGATTCGATATCCAGAAAATTACAAGAGAAAAGATCGAGAGAGCTCTCCATATTTTGAGATCGAAAACTGGATCAACAAGTGTTGCCTGTATTTGTGACGACATTACAAGTGCTGCCTAGATTCTAGATTTGTTCTTTCATTAAAGCAATTGTAATGAGGTGTTGATCACTTCTATTTTAGATAGATTTTTCAGGCATAAGTCATCTGCGACTTAACCCTTTTATTCCTTTGTATCTTCTTGTAATATTGTAAAGAAGGAATATTTTCAATTGTATATAAATATATACAATACCTTTGGTCATTGACCATCATGGGTTATATTAATATATAACCTATGAAAATTAAACATTTATGTTCTTTACCTTATTCCGCTGCATTTTAAACTCTTACAAAGGTTGTTCTTAAGTTTTATCTTAGTGTCGCCACTTGTGTCAGACGACATTTCTGCTGACATTCGACACTGTTTCAGCATACTGTTTATGACTGTTTTGCTATTTAATTTTAAAATTAATCCATAGTGTAACCCACGGGACCCAACAAGTGGTATCAGAGCCGACACTTAACATAATAAGTGCTAAGATCCTTCTACTTTAACTATGGATCCGACTAATCCAAATATTGGTAGACTTCCTATTTTAGATGGATCAAATTATCCCTATTGGAAAATTCGTCTACGTTCTCATATCAAATCCATTGATGTGAGAGCATGGAGATATATTATAAATGGATATATTGTTCCTATGCTCCCACCGGACGAGGAAGGCGACATATTACCTAAGCCCGAGGCCGAATGGAGTGTGGAAGAAACCAATAGTGCAGACTTCAATGAAAAGACTCTTAATGCTATTTTTGAATGGGTAGATCTTTATATATTCAAACTTATCCAAAATTGCTCAACTGCCAAGGATGCTTGGATACCCTACAAACTCATTGTGAAGGTAGCTCAAGTGTTCGTAGAACGAAGCTCCGCATGCTCATGAGTAAATACGAACGTTTAAGGATGGAAGTATCGGAGGATATCAAAACTTATTTTGAAAAGTTGATTGACATTTCTAATGAATGTCAAGTGCTTGGGTTTCCATTGACCAACAATCAACTTGTGGAAAAGGCAATCCGCTCTCTTCCTGAAAAGTTCAATATTAAGATATGTGTGATTAAAGAAGCCCACAACCTTGCTACAATGGACCTCCATACGCTAATGAGCGTTCTCAAAACATATGAGATGAATATGGAAAATCAAAGGACATTGTATAGAGGCAAAAATGTTGCACTTCAAGCAAAATTCTTAGAGACGCAAGTCAATGAAGAGGACGAAAACCTTGAAGATATTGGGGATGATGCTAACGTTGCCCTTCTCACTCGAAAATTTAATACGATGTTAAGAAGATTCAATAGTGACAATAATAAATCTAAACCAAAAGAGCACCAAAATCAAGGCTTCAATTCACGATTTACTATATCCCTTCCTACAACGCAAAGAGGAAATCAGCTTAGGAGAACCAGTTCAGACCGTACCAAGTTCGATCTCAGGCAGCGAGAAAGTATTCAATGACATGCTTGCTCGGGAAGGGGTCATTATGCCAACGAGTGTGCAAACACGCTAAGAAAAGCTGGGAAAAGTCTATGGATCTCTCTAAGTGATGATGAATGTGAAGAGGAAGAAGAACCAGAAATAGAGTCACAGGCTATGCTGACCACTGTTTTCGAACAGTCACTGTCAGATGATGAAAATGACGTTGACTGTGTTGTCCCGAATGTCACAACATTTTCAGCAACATCAACGATGACATCTGTAGGTCCAGTAACATCCGACATGTATGAATTTTTTAACTATCCCGATGTTAACTGCTTTAGTGGCTTTATTTCTTATTGTGAATCTGATCCTGAGACTCAAGTCGACTCAAAGGAGGAAACGATTAAAGAATTGCAAGGACTTAATTGTTGAATCCAAACAACTTGATTCAAAGGTAAAAAGTTTAACTCTTGAGAATGCAAGTTTGAAAGGCACAATAACCCGACTAGAGGTTACCCTTACCAAGAAGGATCTTGAACTTGGTAAGGTCAATGCGAAGTTGGATCTGGCCGAAGCTACCTTCCTAAAGCTGAACACAGGTACTTCCAAACTAGATGAAATCCTAAGTGTTAGTCAACCACAACATGCAGTTTTGGGCTACAAGAACTCCCTCAATGCGATTTGCTCCAACTTGTTTGACAAAAATGAGACAATAGGCTTCATAAGAGAAAGGAATTACATGTGCCATCACTGTAGCTTTAACTACACAGGTTCAGGAGCAGAATGTCGTCGAAAATGCGGTCCAAGATACTAGACAGCACTCGATGCGACATTCCAGAAACCAGAAATCGTAAAAAGGGAAAGAAAGTCTGGAGGCTCAGAATGAATGTGCGATGTAATATTGCTTTAATTGCTTTAAGGACTAACATTTCAGGTTCGTGGTACTTCGACAGTGGATGTTCTCGACATATGACGGGAACAAAAGAGTGTCTAAAAGACTACGAGACGCAAAATAGAGGTAATGTTACTTATGGAGGAGGTGACAAAAGCAAAATCATAGGCAGAGGAACTCGGATGTTCCAGGAATTTTGGATTTGAAGAATGTCTTGCACGTCGATGGTTTAATGGCTAACCTTGTTAGCATAAGTCAATTGTGTGATGACGATCTAGAGGTAAAATTCAATAAGTATGCTTGTACATTTACAAATGATTCTAACCAATGTGTAATGTCAGGTACAAGAACATGCGATAATTGTTATCTTGATGGAGAACAAGAGATTTGCAATAATGTTAGGATGAATGACACGACCTTGTGGCATAAAAAATTAGGGCATGTTAACTACCGTAATCTTGAGAGATTAATCTCTTATGAGGCAATACAAGAAATCCCAAAAATTAGTCCTAAAGATAAAACAATGATTTGTGAAGACTGTCTCAAAGGTAAGCAAACTCGTGTCTCCCATAATGTAGTCCAAAATGACGGACAACATTCAGGTACGTCTCACTATTTCAACTTTTACACATGGATCTAATGGGTCCAATTGAGGTGGACAGCCTATGAGGTATGCGGTATTTTTATGTGATTGGGGATGACTTTTCCAGGTATTCTTGGATATTTTTTTGGAAGGAAAAGTCTCAAACGTTTGGCATGTTCAAAATATTACACTCTAGAATAAGAAATCTATATCATTCCTCTATTTTTCGGATTAGATCCGACCATGGAAAAGAGTTTGAGAATAATCAGTTCTCTACATTTTGTGAGAAAAAAAGAATTTTCCATGAGTTTTCTGCCTCCATAACCTCACAACAAAATGGAGTAGTAGAGAGGAAGAATTGGACTTTACAAGAAATGGCTAGAGTAATGTTGAGTTCTAAGAAGTTGTCTAAACGTTTTTGGGCAGAAGCTCTAAATACCGCGACTCATATCACCAATAGAGTCTATCTTAGGCCGGAAACGAAAATGACACCATATGAGATACTTAATGAAAAAAAGCCCACTGTGCGCTATTTTCACATTTTTGGGTGTGTATGCTACCTCTTGAATGATCGAGATCACCTAGCTAAGTTTGATTCTAAAAGTGATAAGAGAATTTTTGTAGGCTATTCCCAAAATAGTCATGCTTACCGAGTGTATAACCTTAGAACCAAAACCATACAAGAATCTGTTAATATTGTTTTCGATGACTATGTTGATCTTGCAGGAAACAATCCAGAAAACAATGTTATAATTACTATGGAAGAGCCGCAAGATGCAGGAAATTCAGATGTTGCCCCAAATGTCACGACATCTGCAGCAACACCTGAAGTAGAACCAGCGAATACTGAAGGTTCGGATGAGGAAACTGAGGCTGAAATTCACGACCCAGTACGTCGGGATCCCTCATCCAGGATTAGAAAGAACCATCCCATTGGCCAAGTAATAGAAGAAGTACATGAAGGAATGAGGACAAGAAGGAAAGAACCACTGAATTACCGAGACATGGTGAGATATGTGTGTATGTCTACCATATATCCTAAGGTAAGTCTTTCTTCTTATATATCTACCTTGGAACCTAAGAATGTCAATGAAGCACTAAAATATAGTTGGTGGATACAAGCGATGCAAGAAGAATTAAAACAGTTCACTAGAAATGAAGTTTGGGATTTAGTTCCTCGCCCCGACAACACTAATGTTATTAGAACTAAATGGATCTTCAAAAACAAATCAGGTGAATCTGGAACTGTTGTGAGAAATAAAGCTAGACTAGTTGCTCAAGGATACTCTCAAGTGGAAGGAATTGACTATGAAGAAACCTTCGCCCCAGTTGCTAGAATTGACTCAATTAGATTGTTGTTTGTCATAGCTTGTTGTTTGAAGATCACTCTCCATCAAATGGATGTAAAATGTGCTTTCTGATCGGTGTATTTTATATACACCTGTTGAGTCAGTTTTAGTTAGTCTTTTGTCCCGTTTTGCACATATAAGTGTTGTATTAGGATAGTTTTCCTTTCTATTGAGTCAAAGTGGTTAAAATGGTCAAATGGTGGAAAAGGAGCTAAAAGAGGGCAAAAGAGGATATGCAGAGTCAAAAGAGAAAGTGGCGACGAGGGTGAAATCGGACCAGCGCGCGCCTCCTGCGATCAGCGAGGTAGCGGCGCCACTATTCGCAGAGGTCGCAGAAGACTTCGGCCGCGGCTAAAAATGGCGCAGCGCGGCGCCTAAACATCCGACGGATTGCAGAACTTCCGGCGCCGCGGAGCCTGTCTGCAGGGCCGCGGCGCCGACGCGGAAAAATTAGGTTTTTGGACGAAATTCTGGGCCAGGCCTGAAGGAAAAGAGGGAGGCGGTTTTCAGCCTATAAAAGGAGAACCCTAGGCAGTTTTTAAGAGTTCCCTTTCTTGCACAACACAAGGCTTCTTGCTTAGAGATTGGAGACCATAGTCTAGTAATTTCTTTTCCTTTTCTTTACTTTATTTCAGTTTTTGTATGATGAACATGGGATTAGTTCTTGTCATGTCAATGGCTTGGAACTAATTCCTCTATAGGGTTTTCCATGTTAAATCTCTAGAAACTTTTGTTATGAGTTAATGCATGCTTATGGTTATTTTTCTTATTGTGAGATCTATCCAATATTTGAGTTGAATTCTTGGTAATTAATTGACAACTAATTATCACTATATGATTTCTAATCAGATTCCGAAAGGGGGGGATTGTGAATATGCTGTAAGTTGGATAGACATTCTTGGATTGGGGATGAAAATACCTCAATTATTTATGTAGCGTTAATGAGAGGCTTAACAACCCTAATTTTGCGCATTGTGTGTGACGGTTAACTAGGTTCTTGTTCTTAATCCTCCTATAGAGTTATCCTTATCACCGAAAGGTAGGTAAGGTGCAATACTGGGGTTGAGTGTTTATATAACCCTAACGGGAGTATAAAACGATTTAGCGAACCTGCTTTCTCCAAAAGAAAAAGACCATAAGTTATTGCATTAATAAGTAGCATAAGCGGATAGCGAGGAGACGTGAAAGCCCTATTCTCATCACAACTGAAGTAAACCTTTATAGTTAAAATAGCTTTTATAATTCTTAGTTATAAACAACAAATCCGATTATCTATTTACCAAATAGATACAAAAAAATAGATAGTTGGTAATTGAACCCTAATCCTTGAGGACGATATTCGGTCTTATCAAGACTATACTACTTGTCACGATAACGTGCACTTGCGTTTAAAGTGTGTGCATCTTACCGCGCATCACTTTCTTGAATGGATATATTGATAAGGAAGTTTATGTTGAACAATCTAAAGGATTCGAAGATCCCCACCATCCACAATGTGTATACAAGCTAAAAAAAGGTCTTGTATGGATTAAAACAAGCTCCATGTGTATGGTATGGTCGTTTAACTCAAGTTCTTCCTGAATTTGGTTTCAAACGTGGTGAAGCTGATTGTACATTGTTTATTAAATACCATGGAGTAGATATGATCATTTCTTAAATCTATGTAGATGACATAATTTTTAGTTCGACCTCACAGTCCCACCTCAAGACTTTTGTCGAAGCTATGTCCTCAACATTTGAGATGAGCATGATAGAGGAATTAACCTTTTTCTTAGGCTTGAAGATAAAGCAAAATGAGGAGGAAATCTTCATCTCCCAAAGAAAGTATGCCAAGAATTTGGTCAAGAAGTTTGGATTGGAGAATGTTAAAATATATGAAGACTCCAATGGTATCAACACCGACTATATGCAAAGATGATGTTGGGAAAAATGTCGACCCAACTTTATATCGTTCTATGATAGGTAGTCTCTTGTATCTCACTTCAAGTCATCCTGATCTAATGTTTAGTGTATGTGTATGTGTGTGTGTGTGTGCTCGATTCCAAACCTGTCCCAAAATCTCTCATTTAAATGTCGTTAAGCGTGTCATCAGATATGTCGCCGTCACATGTGAGTTGGGAATTTGGTATTCCAAAGACACTAATCCTAATCTAATAGGATATAGTGACTCGGATTGGGCTGGTGATATGGAGGACAGAAAGAGTAATAGTGGAGGATGTTTTTATCTTGGCAATAATTTGGTTTCTTGGTATAGTTGCAAACAAAATTGTGTGTCACTCTCAACTGTTGAATCTGAATATGTAGCAGTTGGGAGTTGTTGTTCTCAATTAATATGGTTAAGACACATGTTAGACGATTATGATTTTTCAAATAATGTCTTAGTTTTGTATTGTGATAATATGAGTGCCATTAATATTTCAAAAAATCCAGTTCAGCACTCTCGTACAAAACATATAGATATTATGCATCATTTTCTAAGAGATTTGGTTGAAAAACAGCTAGTGCGAATTGATTATGTTGACACACTTCATCAACTAGCTGATATCTTTACAAAAGCTTTAGATCATAAGAGATTTTCCAACTTGAAAAGATCTTTTGGTCTCTGTTCTGTCTGAATTCGACACTGTTGGGCGAATGTCGTCTGAAATGTCACTAACATTTCAGGTGACATTTACCCTTGTAATATCAGAATCTGATTTTCAGTATTTTGTAATGGCTGATTTTTGTTCACACATGCATCTTTTTAAGTAAGAACATGGTTTTAATGTGATACCGTTATTTGCGATGATATTATCATAAAAGGGGAGTATAAAAAATAAGGCAAAGCCTTTGTTCTAGTCTCGGCAACTGGAAAAAAAAACCCTTGGGCAAAGCCCTTGAGAGTTGATACCGTTCCTATTCTATAGGAGTATCAAAGTGCTTAATCAAAAGACTCTATGAGAATACTAAATAAGTATTTTTGTATTTTTGGCACGAAAATTACTTTGTATGTATTTTTGTGATTAGATTTAGGACTCAATGGGAAAATATTACATTGGTCTGAAGATTAAACTCACAAAATCATGTACAATAACATGTCTTAATTTGTTGCCGATAAAAATGTGTTCTTAAGAAATAATTATACTTGTGTTGTCCAAAATGTTGCCAACATTACTGATGACATTCTTAGATTTCTTAGATTATGATATATTTTTGTGGGATGCAGTATGTAACTGATTTTTAAAAATTTAGTTATTATTTCCCTATAAATGTGCCGCGTTTTTCCTTTAATAAATTATTTTTTGCTTTTGTTGATAAGTGTAAAAATCATGATGTCTATCATTTTATTTCTAAAAATTAGGAACAAGTATTGGAATAGAATTCAAATTCCTAAATTCAAGGAACAAAAATATTTTGCCAAGTGTATAAATGTATCTTCATTTGTTATTTTTTCTAGTCCAAGTTTTTCCCGTCTAAAAACAAAAAACAAAAAAAAAAGGGAAAAGTCACAAACATCATCTCGGTTTTTAATAAGCCGGTGGAGTTCTTTGTAAAATCACAAAGCACACAATACACTCAAATCTCTAAAACCCTAGAAAACCCTAATCCTAATACTCCTTCATCTTCTTCACCTTTCTCACCCATGAATATTTCACCAATGTCACAGAAAATGTCTCTCAATATTTCTGAAAACACTCCAATGAGCACAAGCCCCCTATCTGCAAAGACATTGTGTTGAGTGAGTTCCAAAACACCACTTGACACTGCGTACCCAGGGGAAACAAATAACCCAATAGATCTAGATGCAACCCCCAATGTTACAGGGTTACCGAAGATGGAAGGGACTTCAAAATTTCCATCAAGAAGGTCCAATCGATAGTTTGAAAAGGAATTCGGCAAGGATGAACCAGCAATAAAACGACCAAAGGTTGATTTCATTCCCTCCGTCGATCCCACTACCCCTGAAGTTTCGAGCAGTGAGTAGAGCAGTTCCGACTTCAGTTGGACCAGCAATGAAGATGTTGAGAGAAAACCATCAGTTAGAAGCCCCAGCTTCACCCTCATACTCCAATTTTTTTGTTCCCAACACTATGAACTCAAGTGAAGAAAGGAAAATTCCAGATGATACACCTCTGAAGAGGTTTCGGCCCAAGAAAGAAGTGAAAAAGTCAGTGATTGAAGAATCTTCTACAGAAATACCAAATGTTGCCTACAACATCTCTGATAACATCCCAACATGCAACAAATGAATCCAGTTCTACAGCCTCCTGAAGCAAATCTGAATCGGAGAATGAGGTAAACCCTTACTCAGACAAATTTCTAACAAAATAACAATCTATACATTGGTCGTGGTACAAGAATAGAACAATAAGAATTGAAAAGGTAGTGGACATTGCATCATGTAGCGAATATGGCCTAATGGATTTCTTCACCGAGAGAAATCTACTGGGCTTTGTAAACAACAAATGTCCATACTCTGAAGATACTGTGAAGTTGTTCTATGCAAACCTAGAAACTGAATTGGAGAAAAACAAGTCGAAGAAATTTGGCAATGTTTATATCTATAACAAGTTTTACAACTTCACATCTGCCACAATAAACCAATGTATGGGTCTGAGTGATGGATTAAAGGACATAGAAGAGATGGGTGTTATAAATGACAGGGATGAAGTGATATATTATATCACTGGTGGTGTGTTGACAAAATGAGTTTCAAGGTGTCCAGAGTCAAAGCTTACCGCATTGTTTGCTATCTTACACAAGATTGCTAGATATAATTGGCTTCCTTCAATGAATGAGTCAATTGTAATCATTGAGCAAGCAATTCTTCTCTTTAAGCTAGGTAAGGGTGTTCGAGTAAATCTAGGAAAGACAATCTTTCAACAGATTGTAAATTTAGCAGAAAAAGACTCAAACCAAACCTTACATTTCCCCTCCCTGATCTTTAAAGTGCTTACATCTCAAGGGTTCAAACCACCAAAGAAAGATATAATAAGAAGAGAACCTCATGTGTACATTGTGAATAAAACAGTACTAAAGAGCACTATTAGAGTAATTGACCTCCCTTGAAAACTGGTGGACAATAACTGAGAAAATGTTGCCAAGAATGTTCCCAACATTATTGACAACACTAATTCAGAACAGTCTCCATTGACATCTGATTGGATTATAAGACAAATTGTGAAAATCAATGAACGACTGTTTGATGTTGATAATGTGAGGCTGGCTCATATTCAAGTCAGGGATCATTTTATGTCATTGCTTTCTTCCCAAAAAGGGGGAAAGAACTCTGAGATACAGGGGGAGACAAATGTTGTCAAGCAGGGGGAGAAAGAGGAGAAAGAGGAAGCTGAGACAAGCAAAGTTGCAGCTGCTGCTCGTGGTCCTGGTACTGGTGCAGGGAGAGATATGCAGTAAGGTGTAACGGCTCAAGTAGAAAGAGACTGGAATCTACTACTTGATCAACCTCCAGAGAGACTGCTGATGCTATGCTATATTTTTTGCTGCTGCTAAAATGCTGATTGAATGTTGCTGGATGAAATTTCTTTTGCTGCTACTGAAATGCTGATTGGATGCTGTTGAAGTTTTTTTTGTTGTTATTACTGATTATGTGCTAAAGCTGGAATGTTTAGCATTTGGAGATTTAAAGACAATGGTTGATTATATTTTGGGATGTAAAAATATTTTAACAGGCTTAGTGTAAGGCCATGGATGTTTGTTTTTTCTCTAATAGTAGTTTCTAATCATATACATATTTATGGTATATATATGTGCATATTGTATATGTCTTGCTTTTATATACCATTACAGGTTGATGGCGAACAGTTGTGTGAATATTGCTAATGCTATAGATAACGTATACTCCTTCAATTAGGTTTTGTGAAGAAAGGTAAAAAGGGGGAGATTGTTAATGTTAGGTTCTGTGTCATGACATTTTCCCTAACATATCATGTTTTCGTACTAAGTCCAAAACAGAAAATGTTGGCACAAATGTCTTGACATTCTGGCAACAGTTTTGCCTATCTTCATGGGCAGTTTTTTTTAGGAAACTGTGATCCTTTTTAAACGTGACAAATTAACTTAGAAAGGGGTCTTCAAGCAGATCAGGATCGATGAAGACCAAGTCCAAGAAGTTTCATAACTTGAGGAGCAAGACGTGGAAGAAACAGTCCAAGTTGTTGGAGAGTTTTCAGCCGTAAGTCACTGTCACGTGCCCCACATTCTGCTAAACCTACACAACTCGAGAAGTCTTTTAAGGAAACTCTCTACTATAAATAGAGAGGTCACTTCAAAGATTCGATATCCAGAAAATTACAAGAGAAAATATCGAGAGAGCTATCCAGATATTGAGATTGAAAACTGGATCAACAAGTGTTGCCTGTATTTGTGACGATATTATGTACGACATTACAAGTGCTGCCTAGATTCTAGATTTGTTCTTTCATTAAAGCAATTGTAATGAGGTGTTGATCACTTCTATTTTAGATAGATTTTTCAGGCATAAGTCATCTGCGACTTAACCCTTTTATTCCTTTGTATCTTCTTGTAACATTGTAAAGAAGGAATATTTTCAATTGTATATAAATATATACAATACCTTTGGTCAATGACCATCATTGGGTTATATTAATATATAACCTATAAAATTAAACCTTTGTGTTCTTTACTTTATTTCGCTGCATTTTAAACTCTTGCAAAGGTTGTTCTTAAGTTTTATCTTAGTGTTGCCACTTGTGTCAGACGACATTTCTGCTGACATTCGACACTGTTTCAGCATACTGTTTGTGACTGTTTTGCTATTTAATTTTAATTAATCCATAGTGTAACCCACGGGACCCAACAAGTGGTATCAGAGCCGACACTTAACATAATAAGTGCTAAGGTCCTTCTACTTTAACTATGGATCCGGCTAATCCAAATATTGGTAGACTTCCTATTTTAGATGGATCAAATTATCCCTATTGGAAAATTCGCCTACGTTCTCATATCAAATCCATTGATGTGAGAGCATGGAGATCTATTATAAATGGATATATTGTTCCTATGCTCCCACCGGAAGAGGAATGCGACATATTACCTAAGCCCGAGGACGAATGGAGTGTGGAAGAAACCAATAGTGCAGGCTTCAATGAAAAGGCTCTTAATGTTATTTTTGGATGGGTAGATCTTTATATATTCAAAATTATCCAAAATTGCTCAACTGCCAAGGATGCTTGGGATACCCTACAAACTCATTGTGAAGGTAGCTCAAGTGTTCGTAGAATGAAGCTCCGCATGCTCATGAGTAAATACGAACGTTTAAAGATAGAAGAGTCGGAGGATATCAAAACTTATTTTGAAAAGTTGATTGACATTTCTAACGAATGTCAAGTGCTTGGGTTTCCATTGACCAATAATCAACTTGTGGAAAAGGCAATCCGCTCTCTTCCTGAAAAGTTCAATATTAAGATTTGTGCGATTGAAGAAGCCCACAACCTTGCTACAATGGACATCCATACGCTAATGAGCGATCTCAAAACATATGAGATGAATATGGAAAATCAAAGGACATTGTATAGAGGCAAAAATGTTGCACTTCAAGCAAAATCCTTTGAGACGCAAGTCAATGAAGAGGACGAAAACCTTAAAGAGATTGGGGATGGTGCTAACGTTGCCCTTCTCACTCGAAAATTTAATACGATGTTAAGAAGGTTCAACAGTGACAATAATAAATCTAAACCAAAAGAGCACCAAAATCAAGGCTTCAATCCACGATTCACTTAATCCCTTCCTACAACGCAAAAAGGAAATCAGCTTAGGAGAACCAGTTCAGACCGTACCAAGTTCGATCCCAGGCAGCTTGATAGTATTCAATGCCATGCTTTCTCGGGATGGGGTCATTATGCCAACGAGTGTGCAAACACGCTAAGAAAAGCTGGGAAAAGTCTATGGATCTCTCTAAGCGACGATGAAAGTGAAGAGGAAAAAGAACCAGAAATAGAGTCACAGGCTACGCCGCCATCGTTTTAACAATCCGCCGATGATGAAAATGACGATGACTGTGTTGTCCCGAATGTCACAATATTTTCGGCAACATCAACGATGACATCTGCAGGTCCAGTAACATCCGACAGGTATGAAATTTTTAACTATCCCGATGTTAACTACTTTAGTGGCTTTATTTCTAATTGTGAATCTGACCCTGAGACTCAAGTCGACTCAAAGGAGGACATGATTAAAGAATTGCAAGAACTTTGCAAAGACTTAATTGTTGAATCCAAACAACTTGATTCAAAGGTAAAAAGTTTAACTCTTGAGAATGCAGGTTTGAAAGGCACAATAACCCGACTAGAGGTTGCCCTTACCAAGAAGGATCTTGAACTGGGTAAGGTCAGTGCGAAGTTGGATCTGGACGAAGCTACCTTCCGAAAGTTGAACACATGTACTTCCAAACTAGATGAAATCCTAAGTGTTAGTCAACCACAACATGCAGGTTTGGGCTATAAGAACTCCCTCAATGCGATTTGCTCCAACTTGTTTGACAAAAATGAGACAATGGGCTTAATAAGAGAAAGGAATTACGTGTGCTATCACTGTAGCTTTAACTACACAAGTACAGGAGCAGAATGTCATCAAAAATGCGGTCCAACATACCAGACAGCACTCGATGCGACATTCCAGAACCTAGAAACCGTAAAAAGGGAAAGAAAGTCTGGAGGCCCAGAATGAATGTGCGATGTAATGTTGCTTTAACTGCTTTAAGGACTAACATTTCGGGTTTGTGGTACTTCGACAGTAGATGTTCTCGACATATGACGAGGACAAAAGAGTGTCTAAAAGACTACGAAACACAAAATAGAGGTAATGTTACTTATGGAGGAGGTGGCAAAAGCAAAATCATAGGCAGAGGAACTATGAATGTTCCAGGAATTTTGGCTTTGAAGAATGTCTTGCACGTCGATGGTTTAATGGTTAACCTTGTTAATATAAGTCAATTGTGTGATGACGATCTAGAGGTAAAATTCAATAAGTATGTTTGTACATTTACAAATGATTCTAACAAATGTGTAATGTCAGGTACAAGAACATGCGATAATTGTTATCTTGTTGTAGAACAATAGATTTGCAATAATGTTAGGATGAATGACACGACCTTGTGGCAAAAAAATTAGGGCATATTAACTACCATAATCTTGAGAGATTAATCTCTAATGAGGCAATACAAGGAATCCCTAAAATCAGTCCTAAAGATAAAACAATGGTTTGTGAAGACTGTCTCAAAGGTAAGCAAATCCGTGTCTCCCATAATGTTGTCCAAAATAACGGACATCATTCAGGTACGTACTGTTTTCAACTTTTACACAAAGATCTAATGGGTCCAATTGAGGTGGAAAACCTAGGAGGTATGCAGTATTTTTATGTGATTGTGGATGACTTTTCCAAGTATTCTTGGATATTTTTTTGAAGGAAATGTCTCAAACGTTTGGCATGTTCAAAATATTACACTCTTGAATAAGAAATCTATATCATTCCTCTATTTTTCAGATTAGATTCGACCATGGAAAAGAGTTTGAGAATAATCAGTTCTCTACATTTTGTGAATAAAAGGGAATTTTCCATGAGTTTTCTGCTCCCATAACCCCACAACAAAATGGAGTAGCAGAGAGGAAGAATAGGACTTTACAAGAAATGGCTAGAGTAATGTTGAGTTCTAAGAAGTTGTCTAAACGTTTTTGGGCAGAAGCTCTAAATACCGCAAGTCATATCACTAATAGAGTCTATCTTAGGCCGGGAACTAAAATGACGCCCTATGAGATACTTAATGGAAAAAAGCCTACTGTGCCCAATTTTCACATTTTTGGGTGTGTATGCTACATCTTGAATGATCGAGATCACCTAGCTAAGTTTGATTCTAAAAGTGATAAGATAATTTTTGTAGGCTATTCCCAAAATAGTCATGCTTACCGAGTGTATAACCTTAGAACCAAAACCATACAAGAATATGTTAACATTCTTTTCGATGACTATGCTGATCTTGCAGGAAACAATCCAGAAAACAATGTTATAATTACTATGGAAGAGCCGCAGGATGCAGGAAATTCAGATGTTGCCCCAAATGTCACGACATCTGCAGCAACACCTAAAGTAGAACCAGCGAACACTGAAGGTTCAGATAAGGAAACTGAGGCTGAAATTCATGACCCAGTACGTCGGGATCCCTCCAAGATTAGAAAGAACCATCCCATTGGCCAATTAATAGGAGAAGTACATGAAGGAATGAGGACAAGAAGGAAAGAACCACTGAATTACCGAGACATGGTGAGATATGTGTGTATGTCTACCATATATCCTAAGGTAAGTCTTTCTTCTTATATATCTACCTTGGAACCTAAGAATGTCAATGAAGCACTAAAAGATAGTTGGTGGATACAAGCGATGCAAGAAGAATTAGAACATTTCACTAGAAATGAAGTTTGGGATTTAGTTCTTCGCCCCGACAACACTAATGTTATTAGAACTAAATGGATCTTCAAAAACAAATCAGATGAATCTGGAACTGTTGTGAGAAATAAAGCTAGACTAGTTGCTCAAGGATACTCTCAAGTGGAAGGAATTGACTATGAGGAAACCTTCGCCTCAGTTTCTAGAATTGAGTAAATTAGATTGTTGCTTGCCATAGCTTGTTGTTTGAAGATCACTCTCCATCAAATGAATGTAAAAGGAAATTTCTTGAATGGATATATTGATAAGGAAGTTTATGTTGAACAACCTAAAGGATTCGAAGATCCCACCGTCCACAATGTGTATACAAGCTAAAAAATGCCTTGTATGGATTAAAACAAGCTCCACGTGCATGGTATGGTCGTTTAACTCGATTTCTTCCTGAATTTGGTTTCAAACGCGGTGAAGCTGATTGTACATTGTTTATTAAACACCATGGAGTAGATATGATCATTACTCAAATCTATGTAGATGATATAGCTTTTGGTTCGACCTCACAGTCCCACTTTAAGACTTTTGTCGAAGTTATGTTCTCAACATTTGAGATGAGCATGATAGGGGAATTAACATTTTTCTTAGGCTTGCAGATAAAGCAAAATGAGGAGGGAATCTTCATCTCCCAAAGCAAGTATGCCAAAAATTTGGTCAAGAAGTTTGGATTAGAGAATGCTAAATATATGAAGACTCCAATGGGATCAACACAGACTATATGCAAAGATGATGTTGGGGAAAATGTCGACCCAACTTTATATCGCTCTATGATAGGTAGTCTCTTGTATCTCACCGCAAGTCGTCCTGATCTAATGTTTAGTGTGTGTGTGTGTGTGCTCGATTCCAAGCTTGTCCCAAAATCTCTCATTTAAATGTCATTAAGCGTGTCATCAGTTATGTCGCCGACACATGTGAGTTGGGAATTTGGTATTCCTAAGACACTAATCCTAATCTAATAGGATATAGTGACTCGGATTTGGCTGGTGATATGGAGGACAGAAAGAGTAATAGTGGATGATGTTTTTATCTTGGCAATAATTTGGTTTCTTGGTATAGTCGCAAACAAAATTGTGTGTCACTCTCAACTGCTGAATCTGAATATGTAGCAGTTGGGTGTTGTTGTTCTCAATTAATATGGTTAAGACACATGTTAGACTATTATGGTTTTTCAAATAATGTCTTAGTTTTGTATTGTGATAATATGAGTGACAATAACATTTTATTCCTTTGTATCTTCTTGTAACATTGTAAACAATGAATATTTTCAATTGTATATAAATATATATAATACTTTTGGTCATTGACCATCATGGGTTATATTAATATATAACCTATGAAAATTAAACATTTTTGTTCTTTATTTTATTTCGCTGCATTTTAAACTCTTACAAAGGTTGTTCTTAAGTTTTATCTTAGTGTCGCCACTTGTGTCAGACGACATTTATTTCACGACATTCGACATCGTTTCAAAGATATCTTGTTTGTATCGCTTTGTTTAATTTTGATTAATCCATAGTGTAACCCACGGGACCCAATAATGCCTAAATTCTCCGGTTAAAAATAAATAAATCACAATTATCGCATCACATATATCCGTCGATAATCAATGTATTGGCAAAGATGGATGCGAAGTTACAATAGCAACAACGACAACAAACGTACATGATAGCAAATATTATCATATATTCACCGTATACTCTATAATTAATATTTATGTGTAATTATGGTATATATAGATTCTCATTCAATTATGATTCAACATTGTACACACTATATATATTTGTATTAATGAGAAAGACTCTTCAGGGGAGATTAATACAATCTTACATGGTATCAAGAGTCAAACCCTAAAACACCTAAAAATATATCCCAAGACCGTTGCCCCCCTCCTACTCGGTCGGCGGCTACCCCTCCCCTCCCCCATAAAAGCCTAATTTTTATTTATCTTCTTAACCAAAATCCATCCCCTCTAATGGCTTCCATGTCTACTCCCACCTCTCCCACAACCTCATATCTCCACTTCTTCTTTCCATCCAGCTTTTGTCGTCACCAACATCCAGAGCTTCATTCCTTTAGTTCTTGATAAAAAAATATGGTCAATATTCTTCGTGGGTTGAACTCTTTCGCATTCATGTATGTGTCTATAACGTGCTTGATCATATTGACGACTCTTTCCCTAGCCCTATCGAGATTGATGAAACGACATGGCGTCGTCTTGACGTCATCGTCAAGCATTAGATTTGTGGCACCATCTCTAAGGACTTGCTTCATATGATTATTAAAATCGAGCCTCGACTCGTGAGTTATGGATACAGTTGGAGGATATATTTCAGGACAACAAGCACACACGTGTCGTGTACTTGGAGGAACAATTCAATAATACATGGCTTGAGAATTTTGTCAACATGTCCTAGTATTGTAAATAATTGAAGCTAGTTGCGGACCAATTATCCAACGTGGGGACACCAATTTCTGATACAAAAATAGTCCTACAACTAGTTGGCTTACCGAAGGGTGAATACGATACTCTAGCGACTATGTTTCAACAAGCTGATCTACTACCTAGCTTCAACATGGACCGTTCGCAATTATTATTGGAGGAAACTCGACGTGCCAAATGGGAAGAACATAATCAAAATACATTAGCAGTGAAAACTCCAGCGGAAAATGCTGCCCCCGTCGGACAGCCACCACCTTGAGAAAATCAAACAACTGCGGGGCAACCGCCGAGGTGGTAGAGGCGACAAAGGATGTGGGAATGACAGAGGTGGCATAGGCCGCGGGCATGGGAGGCGAGCAGTCCCATGCCAACCAATTTTTCCAGTGGGCTGGCCCAGGCCACTGGCCGAACCAAGGAAATGTGTCCTCTCTTGCCTGCCCATATCCAATAGCAACCTCGGCCCAATACCCAGCAAATTGGCAGCCTGGGACTTTGGCTCCTCTCCAGGCCCACACAAGGCACCACATGCGGCCCAATATGCACATTTAATTACGGGCATCAGCAACTTCCCTATGACCTGGCCCCCACTAATTTGGGTCAGGCCTTCAGCATATTAAATCTACAACAGTCCAGCGAAAATTGGTATATGAATACGAGAGCCACCTCTCATCTTACATGTTCCTCATGCAATCTCTCCAAACTGTTTCGTTTAAAGTATCCTCAATTTATTACGGTCGGTAATGATCATCACATTTCAATTCAATGTTATGGTACCACCCACATTTCTCCCTAAATAATGTCCTATATGCCCCCCCCCCAACATCATTAAAAAATTAATATCTGTTAGGAAATTTACTCGTAACAATTATGTTTCTGCTGAGTTTGACCCCTTTGGGTTTTCTGTGAAGGATCTAATTACGAGGACACCTCTTACGAGATGTAATAGTGTGAGGGACATCTACCCTTTCTCATTCACTTCCGATGCCAGACCCTGATCACATACCTCTCTAGATGCAATATCTCCGTCAACTTGATGCTTACGCAAGTGTACGTATCGTTCAAGTAATAAAGATCTGTAAGACCGAGTTATCGTCCATAGAGACTGGTTTATCAAGTACCGAATATTTATTCTATGGTATCTAACGTTCTTTTGTTTTGATTTATGAGTAAGACTAAAATTATAGTAAAGTGCAGAAATTAAACTAAGAATGATAATACTTTGGGTTTTAAACTGTTATGAAGGAAATAGGGCTTTCAGTCTCCTCAACTATCCACTCTTTCACGTGTCAATGCAATGCTAATGATTCTTCTTCTTATTAAGATAGCATGTTAACTAATTTGTCATTATATTCCGGTTAGGACATAGAAGAGATCAACCTTGTGCAGAAACCTTCTATATCTCTATGATAGATTTTACCACACAGGAGGATTAAGAGCAATAACCTTAAATACTACACAAGTATCGGGGTACTTTCGTCAATGATTTAAACCTATGTCTAAACAATTACAGCATATTCAAATCTCTCCACTTGAATATTGATTCGAAATCATACAAGTTATGACAATTAGTGATCAATTAATTATCAAGCAATCAAAACAATATTGAATAGATCTTAATATGATGAAGAAGAACTCAATAACTATGCATTAACTATATGAAAGAGCTTCAAGAAGATTCGACGGAAAACTCTACTAAAGTAATTAACTTCTAAACATTGTCATGTCAAAGACTAAATTACAATCCAACATAAAATGAAATAAAATAAGGGAAAGAAAAAAAACTTGAACAAGCTTTGTCTCCAATCTTGTGTTGTAGCCTCCTTCTTAGCCTCCAAAAGTATGATCTGAGAATCTGACAGGGTTTAAGGTATTTATATCATAGAAAAACCTTGGTTCGGGCCCTTTTACCCTTGTCAAAAATCGACTCGTAATCTGATTTTTATGTGTCGGCACCGCGATGCTTATTCAGCTGAAATCACTGTAGCTTACTGAAAATATGGCACCGCGGTGCCTTCGACGGTGTTTCAGTTTCGGACTTTCTGGAAATTTTACGCCGCGATCCTAATTCTCTTGACCGCGGTTCCATGGCACCGCGGTGCTGCTTGGCCAGGCACCGCGATGACTCTCTAATTTTCGTCTGATTTGTTCTATTCTTCGTGGCACTTCTTAGGCTTCATTTTTTGGGTTGTGCTTGTGCAACTTTCATCTCAATTAAGCTCATTTCATCCTCAAAAGTGGTATTTCTCCTTTATGACCGTTGTGACTCAAAAAGAAAGAAAAACAACCTAATATTATACTAACACAAACAAAATGAGTAAAATACTAACTAAAAAGGACTCAAAAGTGTGTACCAAAATGCACTCAACAAACACCCCAAACTTACACTTTACTCGCCCTCGAGTAAAGCACTAAACAAAACAAAAACAAAATTAAATTAAAAGACTCTATAAAATGGATCAAATAGTTATAGCAAGGCTCCTTCAAAATCATGGATAAAACTGGAATAATATGTTAGAACATACATAACATGAACACTTAGCAATCTAAAGTTAGATATTTCGCAAATTCGCTTAGATCATAATCAATGGAAACATAAACACCTAACCTATACATGTCAATTTCATTCCATCTTTTCCAAAATTCTATAGACCTGTTTACTTGTTATTCTTCACTAATCATGGACATATACATTAGACATCATCAGGACTTTCAATGGTTGTAATGTGGGCTTAGGATGGGATAGATAAAAGTAAGCATTTAGGCTCAATTATGTACCATAAGCATTTTTCATTCAACTCATTTTCCTTCTTTTTGACTTTCTTTTTAATCTCATACTTATTTTCTCCCTCTTCTTGTTTTGAGAGAATGAGACACATTATACATAACAAGTACCCCCAAACTTAGGCTTTTACATATTTTTTTCATTGGGGTACATCAAATTTTCATTCTCTTTTATCTCTTTTTCAACACTTCTCATTCCAATATTTTCAATTATTACTTATGGCACAATCAAGGAATCATAGGGTGTCAAAGAAAAGATATTATATTAGGCTTAAAAGGGCTGACTAGTGATACAATTTATGTTAGGGTAGGTAATGAATGGTAAGAAGGGATATCAAAGAAATGCCTGAATCATCTCCCTAAATATGTACATCTTAAATATTTCGCCTCAAATAATAAGCAAACAGATTTTCTAGACATTTTTCAACCGTTCTTTCCATAACTGACACACATAGGCTAAGCACAAATATTCCAAATAATTATATGCCATGAATTTTTGGCATATCTAACTTAAGCACACAGATTTTGCTTTTCAATTCCATTACACTATCCCACTTTATCCAATCAATATCTTTAGCAACTACAACATGTTTGATCCATATAAAAAAAATTATGACTCAAAAACACATAAAACAACACAAATACAATAAAAAGGACTCAAAATCAAGACTCACAACAAAATAAATAAACAAAGTAAGATCCCCCTAAATTTAGTCGACACATTATCCTCAATGTGTGAAGACTAAAAATAAAAGGACAACTTATTGACACAACACATCGGTCATAACGGAGGTCTGGGACGAAAGAGAAATTTTTGTACACACTGCCCGTGAGGGACCGCGGTCCTTGCTTCAGGCACCGCGGTGCTAATTCGTCTAAAAATTATTGTGCTCCAGTTTTCAGCATTGTTTACCCTTCACCCTTCGGAGTGAGTCCTTGACTTTATCTGTCATCCAAAGACACTAAACATACCATATCGTGAGACTGTTCAAGATAAAATAAAATTAGGGTTGGTCGACAGCCGACCCGCCCGACTGCCCCGCCCCTGGCCCCGACCATTAAATTAAAAAAATTAGCAAGTCTGGGGATCGAACCGAGACGGGACATGGTATGGTCCCGCCGACCGGCCCCGCTAGACCCGATCCCGCCCTTGCCCCGCCTGGGCCCCGCCACGCCCCGCCATTTGCCAAAAATAGTCGTTGTCTAACGGTCATTTTACATTTTGGTCGTTAAACAACGACCATTTTTGGCTTCCCCCACTCCCCCAACCCCCCTACCCCCTTTATATTTATTTTTAACCCCTAAGTTATTATATTTACACATTAACCTAATTTTTCATGCCTAATAACTTATTGAAAGAAAATGGTGAGCAAGCGTCCTCTCAATCGGGACAAGGTTCACATACTGTCCCGGACAAAGTACAGGGTCAAATTAACTCTATGACGGAGGGAGTTGTAGGCCCTACATACAATAAACATAAAGATAGGGAAGCACTAGCAAAATTAGTTGTTGTGGAGGGTTTGCCTTTTTCATTTCCTGAATTGTCTGGTTTTATTCATTATATTAGAGATATGTATAATCCTGCTTATAAAGGTTTTCCTAGATCAACGGTTAAGAGAGACGTGTTTAAATTTGCACACGAATATCAACAATATTTGTGTTATTCATTATATCATTTAAATTGTAAAGTCGCTCTAACTTCTGATATAGGTCGTAGTACTAACGACCATGATTATTTAACGGTAACTTGTCATTGGATAGATTATAAATGGTCTATGCAAAAACGTATTTTAGCATATAGATATATAGATAGTAGGCACACTGGTGATTTTATTTCACAAAATATTTATTTAGTCTGCGATTATTACGGAATAACTGATAAAGTTATGAGTATTACATTAGATAATGCAGCTTCTAACAATTCTGCTATTTATGTTTTAATAGAAGTTTTAACTCCGTCTTTTCCAAAACATTTTCATATCAAATGTGCGTATCATATTTATAACTTAGTTGTAAAGGATGGTCTTTCACTTTTTCAAGATATTCTTGAAAAAAATACAATTTGCTATAAACTTTATTTTTAAAAATAATAAAATTCAACAGAGAAAAGAATATAAAAAAACTTGTCACAATTGTGGACTATCTTACAGAAAAATTCTCGAAGAAGTACCAACTAGGTGGAATTCTTTATATTACCAACTAGTTGTTGCTTATGACTATAGAAAACCTATCACTTTATATTTTAACGCCCATAATCAAAATCCAATTGATATGATTGTGGATAATGATTGAGACAAAATTAAAGAACTTATTGTATTTCTAGAGAATTTTCAACGAGCAACAAAAGAATTTTCTACTTTATATTATCCTACTATTTCAACTATGTTGTTTTATATAGCTATAATATTTTTACTTCTTAAAGAATATATAGAAAAACCTGCTTATAAGGCAGCTATTAAAAAAATGTTTATGAAATTAAAGAAATATTGTATTCCTATTCCCCCTATTTATATTATTGGTGTTGTATTAAACCCGACTATTAAAGTAGACGGTTGTAAAAGTCTTATTGAAAATATTTATAATCAGATGGACGCATTTACCACCTCCAACTCCCAAAAATTTAAATGTTGAGCCACCTATTGAACAAACTCTAGAAGAAGTGTTGGATAGCGTAGAAGATGAATGCAAAAAAGTATATCGGCATTACCAGCAAGAAAGTGCTAGTAACCAACCAGCTTTCGTACCATCTTCTTCTGCTTCAACACATTTCAAAAAGACATGTTGTTTCATGAAAGTATTGAAAGCCTCAGAAATAGAATGTGCGGTGGTAGCACCGCTAACCAAATTAGCGAGTTCGATGTTTTTGTTTTGCAGGGCACTTTACCTTACCAAGCAGTTGTCAATGAAGACGGAAATGAAGACTTGCTGAAATATTGGATGCAGAATGAGAAGACATTTCCGACACTTTCAATGATGGCCCGAGATATTTTGAACATTCAAGCGTCATCAATCGCTTCTGAAAGTGTTTTTTCTGCAGGCAGATTTCAAATAGGAGAGCACAGACACTCATTAGTCGGAGACAAACTGAGATGACGGTACTATTCGTAGATTGGATACGATGAGCGAATAAGTCGCCACCCGAGATTAACGAAGAAGAAGACGAAAACTACAACGACATCTTATCTGAAGGCATGAGTAGCGACGTGGAACAATTTGACCAAGATATACCAATTCCAATCGAAGAACCACACGAAATTATAAATAAACTAGAAAAAGTATTTTCAAATTGGTAATATATTTCATTGCAATTTTAGTAATTTTTTCTATGTCTTCTACAATGTTGTAATTTTGAATCTTGTATATTTCAATGAAATAATTAACAATATAAGAGGCACAAAAACAGCCTTGGGATATTTTTTTTTACACTCTTCTTGTCTTTGTTTAATTATTTAGTTTATAAATATATATGAGTATAATACTATAATAGTATAATATGAGTATATGACTATCACTATAATATGAATATATGTTACTTTGTTAGTAATTTAGTATTTTTAATTTAGTGAAAAAATTAAAAAAAGTGGCCCGCTCTCCGTCCCGTCCCGACCAATGTTCACCGATCGGGATGGGACACGGTATCGTCCCGCCATGCAGTCCCACTGCCCACCCCACCACCCCGCCTCCTCCATCCCGACCCGCTTATCCGATCCCAGCTGCCGCCTACCACTGGTAAGCCCTAAATAAAACAAACTAAAACAAAAATTGAAATAACATAATTAAAAACATTGAGTTGTCTCCCAAGTAGCGCTGTCTTTAACGTCTTTTAGCCGGACGCAGGTTACTTACTAAATCAAAGGGGTAGAGTATCCCCTCCGTATATCCATTTTAGCATCATTTTCCTCCTTCTCCTCTTCTTTTTAATAGAGTTCATTTCAGGAGGGTTCATTCTCTTTTCAACATTCGTCGTTTTATTCACGGGTGCAGAATTATTACATTGTTTTAATGGTCTCTCACAAGCATCAGTACTTGTGAGAGTTTTCTCAGCTACACCCTTGTCAGTTATCCCAATGGCAAAGCATCTATCACTTACTTGAGGTTCAGTGGGTGGTCTGCACACTTTGAATACCATTTCCTCACCTTGGACTCTGAGCTTTAACTCCCCTTTTTCAACATCAATGAGGGCTCTCCCTGTGGCTAGGAATGGTCTCCCAAGGATCATGGGCATATTTTCATCTTCATCCATGTCTAAAATGAGGAAATCAGCAGGAAGAATGAATTTACCCACTTGTACCAACACATCTTCAATTATTCCTTGGGGATGCACAATCGAGCGATCAGCTAGCTGCAGGGTGACTGTGGTTGGTCTCGCCTCCCCCAAACCAAGTCTTCTAAAAACAAAGAGGGGCATCAGGTTGACACTTGCCCCCAAATCACATAAAGCCCTTTTACATGTAACATTCTCTATTGTGCAAGGTAAGGTGAAACTTCCTGGATCTTTCAACTTAGGGGGAAGTTTCTTCTGCAAGATGACACTGCACTCCTCTGTTAGCGCTACTGTCTCATAGTCTGCCAGCCTCTTCTTCTTAAACAGGATGTCTTTCATGAACTTCACATAAGCTGACATTTGCTCCAAAGCTTCAATGAACGGGATATTGATATGAAGATTTTTTATGACCTCTAAAAACTTGGAAAACTCCTTGTCTAAGGACTTCTTCTGCAGTCTTTGGGGAAAAGGAATTTTGTCTACATATTCTCTCATGACTGCTGGTGGAGCTTTCTCTACAATAGAGCGGTCCTCATTAACCCCCTCTTTCTCTGCCTCAACTACTTTCTCCACATCATTCTCCTTTTCCACCACTGGTTGAGATCCAGCCTTCTCCAACTGCTTCCCACTTCTCAAACTGATTGCCTGACACTACTCCCTGAGATTCATCATTGTATTACTAGGGAGAGCCCCCTGAGGTCTGTCATTCAACTTCCCTGCCAACTGCCCCATCTGAGTCTCCAAGTTCCTAATAGAGGAACTTGTTTCTGTCTTGAACTGCTTGGTCTCAATCATAAATTGTGTCTGGGTATTGGCCAATGCTAAAATTGATGATCTAGTTTCTGCCATGAATTGAGTCTGAGAGTCGGCCAAGGTCAATAGTGTTGTTTTTATGTCATCTGGCTTCTCTTGTGGGTCTGGTGGGCTGAACTACTGTAAGGATGATTCCTGATATTGTGGTTGCTGCCCTTGTTCATTCTTCCATGAAAAATTTAGGTAATTTCTCCACCCCGAATTATATGTGTTGGAAAATAGATTGTTATAGGGCCTCTGATAATTCTCCACTGCCTGAACCTGCTCCATGGGCACATTATTTAGGTCCACTGATGTACACCTATCAAAAGTATGGGGACCCCCACAAATTTCGCATCTCACTAGTGTCTGAACTGCTTTAAATGACATGGTACTCTGCTGCATCTGCTTTGTCAAAGTGTCTGCCTGCGCAGTCAATGCAGTGATATCATCCAATTCATGAATCCCAGTCACTTTCCTGCTGTTCATTGCTCTCTCATCGGCCCCCTGATGGTTGTTTGTTTCCATGTCTTCTAGTAGATCATGTGCCTCATTGACACTCTTTCTCATGAATGTTACTCTTGCTGCAGCATCAATTATGGTACGAGTTGTACCACACAGCCCATTGTAAAATATGTGGACTAACATCCACTTCTAAACCCCATGATGTGGGCACTTCCTCTACAAATCTTTAAATCTCTCTCATGCATCATATAGTGCTTCTCCCTCCAGCTGATAAAAGTTATTCAACAAACCTCTGAGCTTCGCTGCCTTAGCTGGGGGAAGAACTTGGCAAGAAACTTCTGGGCTAAGTCTTGCCATGTAGTGATGGAGTTCGCCTGTAATGAGTTCAGCCAGCACTTTGCTCTATCCCTGAGTGAGAATGGGAAAAGTCTCAACCGAATGGTATCATCAGTAACACCATTGTACTTGAAAGTTGCACACAATTCCAGAAAATTTGCTAGATGCATATGGGGATCTTCAGACGGTAATCCCCCAAACTGAACTGAGCCTTGTACCATGTGCAATATGGCTGGTTTGATTTCAAAATTATTGGCTTCAACAGCTGGAAGTCTAATGCAAGTCTGCACCCCTGTGATAAAGAAGACATAAATGCTGGCTAGATGACTAATGAAAGTAATCGATATCCTTGTTTCTACCCTTCCCTGACTCGATGGCATCAAACACATAGTTCTTATCCAACTTAGAAAACTGGTAACGATGAAAGGAAAACAACTAAGTTCGAATTGAAGCGTAGCAGTTCTAAGGAGAGTTGCGTATCTGTTCGAATTGAAGCCCCTGTACAGTTCCTGGCAGAGCTAAGGGGGCTTCAATCCTTACTCTTTATCCCCATCTTCGCCCAGGCTAACGGGGCCGGGAGAAGTGCCCGACATAATTTAAGAAAGAAGGATATGGCATCGAAGAAGGAGGAGCCTGTGAACTAGAATAAAACGACAAGTCCAGGTTATTAGTAATCCTTCTTCCAGTTGTAGGCAACACATAGTCCCCCAAGCTTCTTTCTGCAGAGACTTGTCTTAAGACAGGTGGTAACTCATCATTCACCAAATTATTGTTTTGCTGATCTCCTATTGCTAAAGAATCAGCAATCCTCTTGTCTTTCCTGTTCTGTCTGCACAATCTCTCGATTTCAGGGTTCAAAGGGATAGAAGTGTCTGCTCCTCTCCTACTTCGCATAAAATAAGTTTCCTGAAATTTGATAAAAAAACAACAAACAGATCACGGAAAAATGTTCTAAAATAAAATAAAAAGAAAATGATAAAAAAAAACAAATTAGAAATAAGAATAGATAATTTGATATTAACAGTACGTCAGTCCCCGGCAACGGCGCCAAAAACTTGTTGCGATATTTTTAGATGCTTATGCAAGTGTACATATCGTTCAAGTAATAAAGATTTGTAAGACCGAGTTATCGTACACATAGACCAGTTTATCAAGTACCGAATATCTATTCTATGGTATCTAACGTTCTTTTGTTTGGATTTATGACTAAGACTAAAATTATAGTAAAGTACAGAAATTAAACTAAGAATGATAATACTTTGGGTTTTAAACAATTATGAAGGAAATAGGTGATCGGTGTATTTTATATACACTTTTCGAGTCAGTTTTAGTAAATCTTTTGTCCCTTTTTGTACAAATAAGTGTCGTATTAGGATAGTTTTTCTTTCTTTTGAGTCAAAGTGGTTAAAATGGCCAAATGGCGCAAAAGGAGCTAAAAGAGGGCAAAAGAGGAGGTTCCAGAGCTAAAAACAGAGAAAGTGGCGAACGAGGCAAAAACCCGGACCAGCCAGCCTCGCAATCGAAGGGCGCGCGCCGAATATCCAGAGATGCTGCAGAAGATCCAGCGTCACGGCGCCTCATGTCAGCAGGTGCAGGGCCGCGACGCCTAAACATCCGAGAAGCTACAGAGTTGCAGTGGCCGGCGCCTACGCATGCCAGAGATCGGCCGCGCGCCAAATCACCCGGCGATTACAATTCCGGCCGCGCCGTCGCAGAGGCGCGCCGACGCGGAAAAATAAGGTTTTCGACGGATTTTGGGCCAGCTGCAGGGAAAAGTTGAGGCGGTTAGGAGCTATAAAAGGAGAACCCTAGGCGCTTTTAAAGGTTCCTTCTGCACAACCCAAGGCCTTCTTGCTTGGAGATTGGAGACCCTAGTTTAGTAAATGTCCTTTCCTTTTCTTGTTTGTATTTCAGTGTTATGAAGAACATGGAATTAGCTCTTGTCATGTCAATGGCTAGGAACTAATTCCTCATGTGGCTTTCCATGTTGAATCTCTGAGACTTATGTTATGATTTAACGACGCTTATGGTTATTCTTCTTCTTGTGAGATCTATCCAATAATTAAATTGAATGCTTGGTAGTTAATTGACAACTAATTATCACTATATGATTTCTAATCAAACTCGAAAGGAGGGATTGTGAATATCTTTGTAAGTTGGGTAGACATTCTTGGATTGGGGATGAAAATACCTCAATTATTTATGTAGCGTTAACGAGAGGCTTAACAACCCTAATTTTACGCATTGGGCGTGACGGTTAACTAGGTTCTTAGTCTTAATCCTCCTATAGAGTTATCCTTATCACCGAAAGGTAGGTAAGGTGCAATACTGGGGTTGAGTGTTTATATAACCCTAACGGGAGTATAAAACAATTTAGTGAACCTGCTTTCTCCAAAAGAAGAAGACCATAAGTTATTGCATTAATAAGTAACATAAGCGGATAGTGAGGAGACGTGGAAGCTCTATTCTCATCACAACTGAAGTAAACTCATTAGTTAAATTAGCCTTTATAATTCTTAGTTATAAACAACAAATCCAATTATCAATTGCCAAATAGATACCAAAAGATAGATAGTTGGTACTTGAACCCTAATCCTTGTGGACGATATTCGGTCTTACCAGGACTATATTACTTGTCACGATAACGTGCACATGCGTTTAAGTGTGTGCATCTTTTCGCGCATCAAGTTTTTGGCGCCGTTGCCGGGGATTGAGCATTAGTTCAATATCAAATTTATCTATTTTTAATTTCTAATTTGGTTTTTAATTTTTATTTTTACGACTTTATTTTTTTCTTTACATTGTTTATTTTATTTTCTTTTCTTTTGTACAAACAAGTGTGCCGTGATTCGTTGTTAGTTTTGATTCATCTCAGGAACCCTTTTAGATATGAATTTTTACTGTCAATATGATAGAGAGCCAACCATAGAGGAAGAGAGGGAGGAATTACGAGAAGCGATACTCAGTTTCACGAGGTACCAAAATCAGTTCATGGACGAAATGAGAATGGCCATGAAGAAGTTGGAAACGCAAATAGCAGAGCTCGCGATCATATTCAACAGCGAAACACAAGAAGAGCAATCTGCACCTGGGGTAGGCAATGAGGAAACACAATGTCGTGCAATTGACCAAGGATGCCGAATCGGGAGATAGAGAGTTCGCGGCAGTGGCAGGCCGCGCGCTGAAAGGTGGCCGCGGCGTCAAAGATTCTGAGACAGCAGAGACAAGCGAAGGTTCTCGCATCCGAGACAAGCAGATGAGAGTGGCCGCGCGCCCAAGATCGTGGTCGCGCGCCGTAACCTGTAAATCGAGAATTACGCAGGTTGTAGAAGAATCGCACCCCGGTGATAATACCATATCCCTGGTTAAAAACATGTACTCTTGACAAGCAATTCTCTAGATTCGCGAGGTCCTCAAACAATTGCAACTCAATATCCCATTTGCTGAAGCATTAGAGCAAATGCCGAGCTACGTCAAGTTCATGAAGGATGTGCTTAGCAAAAAGAGGAGGATAGAGGACTACGAAACAGTGATGTTGACTGAGGAATGTAGTGCCATCCTACAGAGACAACTCCCCCAGAAGTTACAAGATCCAGGGAGCTTCACCATCCCATGCACCATTGGAAAGTTTGAATGTCAAAAAGCATTGTGCGACTTGGGAGCAGGCATAAATCTGATGCCTTATCTAGTTTTCTGCAAACTAGGAATGGGAGAAGTCAAACCTACAAACATCACTTTGCAGTTAGCTGACCGCTCAATTGTTCATCCGAGAGGAGTCATCGAAGATGTATTAGTGAAGGTGGACAAGTTCATCTTTCCCGCCGACTTCGTTATCTTAGACATACAAGATAACGATGGAATCCCCATCATACTTGGCCGACCCTTCTTAGCCACATGACAGGCTCTTATTGATGTTCACAAAGGAGAGTTGAAGCTTCGAGTAGATGAAGAAGAGGTGATTTTCAATGTTTTTCAAGCAGCAAATTTTCCAAATGCCAAGAATAACTACTCAGCCATTGATCTTATCGAAGAAGCAGTGTCAGCCAAGGAGTTCGGATATGATGATACGCTTGAAGAAGTACTGACCACATGGAATGATGATAGTAGAAACGATCCAGATCTGATGGAGTACGCAAATTGGATGAATGCTTATGAAAAATTGGATACAAGGAAGTATGAAGAGCTTGGACAGGTACCAGAAAGATCACTACCATCCACAGAGAAGGCTCCAGAGTTAGAGTTAAAAACCCTACCCAACCATCTACAATACCAATACCTAGGTGAAGAAAAAACCTTACCAGTGATCATTTCATGCCACCTATCCACCGAAGAGATTGATAAACTGCTAAGAGTACTAAAGAATCACAAACGGGTCATTGGATGGACATTAGCAGACATAAAAGGGATAAGTCCATCAACGGTAATGCATAAGATCCGTCTAGATGAGGAGAGCAGACCATCCATCGAAGCCCAAAGGCGACTAAACCCAAACATGAAAGAGGTAGTGAGAAAGGAAATCCTAAAATGGCTCGATGCAGGAGTAATCTACCCCATATCTGACAGCACATGGGTAAGTCCAGTACAAGTGGTGTCGAAAAAGGGTTGAATAACAGTGGTGACCAACGAAAGGAACGAACTCATTCCCTCGAGAACGATCGCGGATGGAGAATCCGTGACGACTATCGCAGTTGAATAAAGCAACTAGAAAAGACCACTTCCGCCGCCATTCCTAGATCAAATGTTGGCCGACAGACTTGCAGGCATAACTACTCGCTTTTGGATGGATACTGTGGTATCACCAGATTGCAATAGCCCCGTAAGATCGGGAAAAACAACATTTACTTGCCCTTTTGGTACATTTGCATTCGTAGGATGCCATTCGGACTCAAGAATGCACTTGCAACTTTTCGTAGTCAGATGATGGCAATTTTCTCGATATGGTAGAGAGGACTATATAGATCTTTATGGATGACTTTTCGGTCTTTGGAGCATCATTCGATGAGTGTTTAAGGCATCTGTAAGCGGTGTTAAGCGGCGAAAAAACTAACTCAGGTTAAAGCGGGAGAAGTGTCACTCACGGTAATGTATGAATTGTCTTGGGACACAAAATATCAAGCCAAGGTATTGAGGTGGACAAAGCAAAGATTTCGATGATCGAAAATCTCCCACCTCCGATGATCAACAAAAGGAGTCAGAAGTTTTCTTGGACATGCAGGATTCTATATAAGATTCATCAAGGATTTTTCAAAGGTCTCAAAGCCTCTTTCCACATTGCTAATGACGTGGGTTGCCTTCGACTTCAATAAAGAATGCTTGTCCGCATTTCAAACGCCGCGAGAAGCTTATTTCAAGACCCATAGTCATTGCACCAAAATGGGAGCTCCCATTTGAACTAATGTGCGATGCAAGCGATTATGCAGTTGGAGCAGTGCTTGGACAGAGAATCGACAAGGTATTTAGATCCATTTACTATGCTAGTAAAACTCTAAATGACGCACAACTAAATTATGCAACTACCGAAAAGGAACCGCTAGCAATAGTATACGATTTGAGAAATTCAGGCCGTACTTGATTGGAAATAAGGTGATAGTATACACTGACCACTCTGCTATAAAGTACTTGATGACAAAGAAGGATGCAAAGCCTCGCCTCATTCGATGGGTCCTACTTCTACAAGAATTTGACGTGGAGATTCGTGATAAGAAAGGAACAGAGAATCGATTGCACTTGTCAAGACCGAAAACACAGAGAGCCGAACACCGAGGATGTGCAAATAAATGATCACTTTCCGCATTTAACAACTGCTTTCAAGTAAGTATGAATTCTAATTTACCTTGGTACGATTTTGTTAACTTTCTTGCGGCTAAAGTACTACCCCGCACTTGTCAAGGCAAAGTGAAGAGGTTTTATTCGTAAAGCATTACTATTGGGAGGAACCTATGTTATACAAACATCATGTCGACTAAGTCATCAAAGCGGTGTATACGGAGGAGAGATGCACGTGTTATCACCCATTGCCACACCCTATCATGGTGGACACTTGGGGCATCAAGAATGCAAAGGCAATCGCAATGCGGATTCTATTGGCCAACACTTTTTAAGGATGATCATACCTTTGTGAAGATATGTGATAGTTGTCAAAGAACAGGGAACATCTCAAGACGAAACGAAATGCCTTCGCAAGGGATATTGGAAGTGGAACTCTTTGATGTATGGGGAATCAATTTCATGGGACCTTTCCCGCCATCCTTTGGAAATCAATATATCCTTACGGCGAGACTATGTGTCCAAATGGGTGGAAGCAGTGGCCACAAAAGAAAACGACAGTAAGACTGTTCAAAAATTCCTTCAAAAGAATATTTTCACAAGGTTCGGCACTCCAAGAGCCATCATTAGTGACGAAGGAAGTCATTTCTGCAACAGGCAGCTGAACTCATTACTTTTCCGATATGGAGTTTACCACCGCACTACAACTGCCTACCACCCTCAAGCTAATGGGCAAGCGGAAGTGTCAAATAGAAGTAAAGAGTATATTGGAAAAGACGGTGAACGGCTCGCCAAGGATCGGTCTATCAAATCGATGACGATTGTGGGCATACCTGACAAGATTCAAAACACCAATTGGTATGTCACCTTATAAATTAGTTTTGGTAAAGCATGTCATTTGCCAGTAGAGTTGGAACACAGAACGTATTGGGCAATGAAGAAGTTAAACATGGACGCCACGGCAGCAGGACAGAGAAGGCTACTACAGCTAAGCGAGTTGGAGGAATTCAGGCACAATGCCTATGAGAATGCAAAGATCTACAAGGAACGAACGAAAGCATGGCACGACAAGAAGTTGATACCGAAAGACTTTCAAGAAGGACAACAAGTGCTTTTATTCAACTCAAGGTTGAGATTATTTCCAGGCAAGTTAAAATCACGTTGGACAGGACCATACACGGTGGTACGAGTTTTCCCATATGGAGCGATTGAAATAAAAGGAAGAGAGGGAGCTGCCTTCAAAGTAAACGGACAGAGGTTAAAACCCTATCTGATCAATGAAATGGAATACATGAACTTAGTAACTTCTCATATCTTAGAATAATAAGGAACATGCGTCCAGCTAAAAGACGTTAAAGACAGCGCTACTTGGGAGGCAACCCAACGTTTTCAATTATGTTATTTCAATTCCTGTCTTTAGTTTATTTTATTTTGTTTTGGACAGTCTCACGGTCTTGGGTTCTTGTGTCTATGTTGTGTTGACAGGTGAAAGCCAAGGACTTGGAAGACGAAAACTGAAGAGAAGCAAAGGATCTCCAGAAAATAGCCAGAGAGCCGCGCGCCTGTAAGCCGCGCGGGAAGTTCGTAACCAGACAGAGTTTGGCGCCGCGCTCCCATTTGCGTGCGGCGCCACAACGGCAAATATGAATTCTGGAAGACGCCCTGATCCGAAGGCCCTAACGCCAAATCAAACACCAAGAGCTATCCTCCCCTCACGGAATTCAAAGTACTATCCACCGCCACCACCACCATTTTAACCAAAGTTTGTAAGTGTCTTATTCTTTTATTGTCTTTGAGTCTACACACATTGGGGACAATGTGTGATTTAAGTTTGGGGGGGTGTTTTATTTGTCTTAGTTGTTATGTTTTATTTAAGTCTTTTGATTGTTTTTATGTATTTTTGAGTCACAATTTTTTTTTCTTTTTGAGTCATAATTGCCTGTCAAAGATCAGGTATGCTGTAGTTACTAGAAACACCTAGTGAAGGAAGGTGGAATAATGTAACGGAATTGAAGCAACTCTCTAAACACTTAGGTTAGATATGCCAAAAACTCACAAAATCTGTCTATTTGGAGTTTCTTGATTGAATTATGCATGCTAAATGATAAATACTTATGTGTTATGATTGCTTGCTATTTGAGGCGAAATAGTTAGGATGTGCATGTTAGGGAGATGACTCATGCATTTCTTTGATAGCCAATTCTTACCATTCCTTTTCTATCCCGGACTTTAAAAATATCCTTAGTCAGCCCCATTGAGCCTAAACGTTGAAACTTCTTCTTTGACACCCTATATCCCCACAAATTGTGCCATAAGTAAAAATATGAAATAGTGGAATAAATTGTGTTAAAAAAGAGACAAAAAGAGTGAATGAGCTCGTTGCACCCCAATTAAAAGTAATAGGAAATAGGCAAAAGCCTAAGTTTGGGGGTGCTTGTCATTATTATATACTTCACTCTCCCAAAACAAAAGAGGGAAAAGATAGAATCAAAGTGAAGGTAAGAACAAAAAGAAAAGGGAAATACTGAAAAGCTAAAGAGCTTATGGTACACAGAATGAGCCTAAATGCCTATTTTTACCTACATATACCTAAGCCTACATTACAACCCTTAAAGTCCTGAAGATCTCTTTTATGCATATCCAGAATTAGTGGAGAATAGCAAGTAAGCATGTCATAGGATTTTTGAATTTTCATGCATGATTCAGTATGTTGACTTCCTTTAAGCATGATAAAAATGAGTTTGCGAAATATCTAGCTTAATGTGTTTAGTGTGCCGAAATTTCATGTTATATGTTCCTGCATATTATTCTGCTAACCTTCATATTTTTCTAGATAACACTAATGCAGCAAAAGTGATCAATGTCAGTGAGTCCTTTATTTTCGTTTCTTGAGTCTTTTATTTCTTTTTTTCTATCTTTGCTCGAGGGCGAGCAAAGGTTAATTTTGGGGGTATTTGATCGGTGTATTTTATATACACTTTTCGAGTCAGTTTTAGTAAGTCTTTTGTCCCTTTTTGTACAAATAAGTGTCGTATTAGGATAATTTTTCTTTCTTTTGAGTCAAAGTTGTTAAAATGACCAAATGGCAGAAAATGAGCTAAAAGAGGGCAAAAGAGGAGGTTCCAAAGCTAAAAACAGAGAAAGTGGTGAACGAGGCAAAAACCCGGACCAGCGCAGCTCCTGCGATCGAGCGGTAGGCCGTGGCGCCAATATCGAGAGATGCCGCAGAAGATCCAGCGCACCGCCATGTCGGAGTGCGGGCGCGGCGCCTAAACATCAGAAGCTACGAAGTTGCAGCCATGAGCCCATGCATGCAGAGACGGGCGCGGCGCCAAATCACCCGGGATTACAAATTTCAGCGGCCGCTGAGCCGCGGCGCGACGCGAAAAATAAGGTTTTCAGACGGATTTTGGGCGACTGCGAGGAAAAGTTGAGGCGGTTAGGAGCCTATAAAAGGAGATCCCTAGGCGCTTTTAAGGGTTCCCCTTCTTGCACAACACAAGGCTTTCTTGCTTGGAGATTGGAGACCATAGTTTAGTAAATTTCCTTTCCTTTTCTTGTTTTTATTTCAGTTTTATGAAGAACATGGAATTAGCTCTTGTCATGTCAATGGCTAGGAACTAATTCCTCTATAGGGCTTTCCATGTTGAATCTCTAGAAACTTATGTTATGATTTAATGCATGCTTATGGTTATTCTTCTTCTTGTTGAGATCTATCCAATAATTAAATTGAATGTTTGGTAGTTAATTGACAACTAATTATCACTATATGATTTCTAATCAGACTCCGAAAGGAGGGGATTGTGAATATGCTGTAAGTTGGGTAGACATTCTTGGATTGGGGATGAAAATACCTCAATTATTTATGTAGCGTTAACGAGAGGCTTAAAAACCCTAATTTTACGCATTGGGCGTGACGGTTAACTAGGTTCTTAGTCTTAATCCTCCTGTAGAGTTATCCTTATCACCGAAAGGTAGGTAAGGTGCAATACTGGGGTTGAGTGTTTATATAACCCTAACGGGAGTATAAAACGATTTAGTGAACCTGCTTTCTCCAAAAGAAGAAGACCATAAGTTATTGCATTAATAAGTAACATAAGCGGATAGTGAGGAGACGTGGAAGCCCTATTCTCATCACAACTGAAGTAAACTCATTAGTTAAATTAGCCTTTATAATTCTTAGTTATAAACAACAAATCCAAATATCAATTGCCAAATAGATACCAAAAGATAGATAGTTGGTACTTGAACCCTAATCCTTGTGGACGATATTCGGTCTTACCAGGACTATATTACTTGTCACGATAACGTGCACTTGCGTTTAAGTGTGTGCATCTTTTCGCGCATCAATAGGGCTTTCAATCTCCTCAACTATCCACTCTTTCATGTGTCAATGCAATGCTAATGATTCTTCTTCTTATTAAGATAGCAGGTTAACTAATCTGTCATTATATTCCGGTTAGGACATACAAGAGCTCAACCTTGTGCAGGAACCTTATATATCTCTATGATAGATTTTACCACACCGGAGGATTAAGAGCAATAACCTTAAATACTACACAAGTATCGGGGTACTTTCGTCCACGATTTAAATCTATGTCTAAACAATTACAGCATACTCAAATCTCTCCTCTCGGATATTGATTCGAAATCATACAAGTTATGACAATTAGTGATCAATTAATTATCAAGCAATCAAAACAATATTGAATAGATCTTAATATGATGAAGAAGAACTCAATAACTACGCATTAACTATATGAAAGAGCTTCAAGAAGATTCGACGGAAAACCCTACTAAAGTAATTAGCTTCTAAACATTGTCATGTCAAGAACTAAATTACAATCCAACATAAACTGAAATAAAATAAGGGAAAGAAAAAGAACTTGAACAAGCTTTGTCTCCAATCTTGTGTTGTAGCCTCCTTCTTAGCCTCCAAAAGTATGATCTGAGAATCTGACAGGGTTTAGGGTATTTATATCATAGAAAAACCTTGCTTCGGACCCTTTTACCCTTGTCAAAAATCGATTCGTAATCTGATTTTTATGTGTCGGCACCGCGGTTCTGCTGCCAGGCACCGCGATGCTTATTCAGCCGAAATCACTGTAGCTTACTGGAAATATGGCACCGCGGTATATGAAATCTACAGCAGCCCGGCGAAAATTGGTATATGAATACGAGAGCCACCTCTCATCTTACACGTTTCACATGTAATCTCACCAAACTGTTTCGTTTAAAGTATCCTCAATTTATTACGGTCGGTAATGATCATCGCATTTCAATTCAATGTTATGGTACCAGCCACATTTCTCCCTAAATAATGTCCTATATGCCCCCAACATCATTAAAAATTTAATATCTGTTAGAAAATTTACTCGTAACAATTTTGTTTCTGTTGAGTTTGACCCCTTTGGGTTTTCTGTGAAGGATCTAATTACGGGGACATCTCTTACGAGATGTAATAGTGTGAGGGACCTCTACCCTTTCTTATTCACTTCCGCTGTCAGACCCCGATCACATACCTCTCTAGATGCAATCTCTCCGTCAACTTGGCACAATAGACTTAGACACCCAGGCACTCCGATTTTTAATATTTTAAAAATCAATAATTTAATTCGATGTAATAATGGGCACCTTGCCCAAAATTGTTATTCTTTCCCTTTAGGCAAGCATGTTCGCCTTCCTTTTAGGTCATCTTTAAGTGTTACATTTTCACCTTTTGACATTGTTCATGCGGACTATAGACATCTCCCATTACTAGTTCACTTGGTCATAAATATTATCTCATTTTATTAGATGATTTTTCTCACTTTATCTGAGTTTACCCACTTAAATTCAAATCTGAAGTTGTTGCCAAGTTTCTTGAATTTCGTCTCTATATCAAAATATAATTTGAAAGAGCCATAAAATCATTTCAATGTGATAATGGTCGTGAGTTAAATAATTCTACTTTTCACAAATAATGGCATGGTCTTTCATTTTTCGTGACCCGAATTAGAATACAGTCATGCGTGAGGAATTTAATGCTTTAACGAAATAGCGCACTTAGAATTTGGTTTCGAAGCCGGAGGGGGCTAATGTGATTCTATGTATGTGGCTCTTCCGTCACAAATTCAGATATAGTGGTGACCTTGATCGTCATAAGGCGATATTTGTGGCTAATGGCATAGGGCAGCATGAGTGTATTGATTGTGGTGAGACATTTAGTCCGGTGGTAAAACCGACTATTATTTGCAAGGTTTTTCGCATAGCTATGGGTAAGAATTGGCTGATTCATCAGCTTGATGTAAAAATGTGTTCTTACATGAGGATTTGAAAGAAACTGTTTACATGCACCAGTTGCCAGGTTTTGTACATCCAGAGGCTCATCATTATGTATGTCGTCTTCGTAAGTCACCGTATAGTTTGAAACATGCTCCCAGGGCGTGGTATGAGCATTTTGATACTTACATTATGCAGATTGGGTTCTTATACAACAAATGTGACCATTCACTTTTTATTTTTCATCGAGGTAGTAACATTGCATATTTATTATTATGTGGATGATATTGTTCTAACTGCCTCCTCTGACGTGTTGAAAAATGAGATCATTGCTCTGCTCAAATTCGAATTTGTTATGACAGACTTGGGGAAGTTAAGTTACTTCTTGGGGATTTCTGTGACTCGATCTGCATATACTATATTTTTGTATCAGCGTAAGTATGATGAAGAAATTGTGTACATGGCTAAAATGTCAAACTGCAAGATCATGCCTACTTCGGTCGACTCGAAGTCAAAACTCAGTGTTGTTAATGGTGATCCAATGTCCGATCACACTCTCTATAGGAGCCTCGCAGGTGCATTCCAGTATCTTATATTCACTAGGCCTGATATTGCATATGTTGTCCAGCAAGTGTGTTTATTTATGCATGCCCCTAGGGAGACTCACTTTACAGATCTTAAACGTATCATTCGATGCGTTAAGGGCATACTTGATTATGGATTACATCTCTACTTCTCTGCACCGACCAAGCTGATACGAAATCCAATTGGGCAGGCTGTCCGGACACACAACGTTCCACATCCGGCTACTGTGTGTTCTTATGAGATAATCTAATCTCGTGGTCTGCCAAACGTCAGGCCACACTCTCTAAATCAAGTGCAGAAGCAGAATATAGAGGTGATGCAAACGTTGTTGCTGAGATCTGTTGGCTCTAAAACCTCCTCTTGGAGCATCATTGTCCCTTACGTAAGACGTCTATGGTTTACTGTGATAACATATCTGTGATTTATTTATCTCATAACTCGGTTCACCATAAGAGAACTAAGCATATTGAGATGGATATACATTTTGTTCGTGAGAAGGTTGTTATAGGTCATGTTAAGGTGTTGCATGTACCTTTTTCTTATCAGTATGCAAATATTTTCACTAAGGGACTTCCTCAACAGTTGTTCCTAGACTTCAGATCTAGTCTCAGCGTCCGACCTCCTTCCGCTCTGACTGAGGGGGTGTGATAGCGAATATTACCATATATTCGTCGTATATTCTTTAATTAATATTTGTGTGTAATTATGGTAAATGTAGATCCTCGTTCAATTATGATTTAACATTGTACACACTATATATATATTTATATTAATGAGAAAAATTTCTCAAGGAAGATTAATACAGTTGCATAAGTGAAATTTGAAAAGGGTGGGTCATACAAAGACCTTACATCTACCCTTTGGTTTCAAAATAAAATGCTTTGGTTTCAAAATAAAATGTCATTCCAAATGGTAAAAGTTAAAATAACGAATACCAGAACGCAAAATATGAGATTTTTTCTTCAGCTAAGTGGGGTCATCCCTATTCGAGCAACTGGTTTATCATAATTCGAGCAAATGCAAAATTTAAAAGCTTTTTCCCCCATTGAAAAACTTTGATTATACTGTAATTTCCTATTAAACGATTTCAAATAATTAATTACAAGACTTTAGGTACTAGTGGAAGGAAAAAATAAGGAAAGAACAGAATTCCCCTCAGATTCAGCCGTTTCCTGGTATATCTTTTATGTATTGTTCTTCTCCCCTAGTCTTTTTAGGTCAGCAAGAGATCACACTGAACTTTGACATTCTTACTAACAGAGTGTACATAAAAAAAAAACAAAAAAAAAACTGATACACGAAATATTTCGCGTTGATACAGTGTTTGGGAAGCGCCGCATCTCAAGGAAGAGTGATATATGAAACTTATGTTGACGCAACTATCAATAGTTAATTCCACGATTCAAACTCGTAACTTATAGATCACCCATATATCTCAACAAATTTACAACTTCTTATCATTGCTCTAGTCTCTCTTCACTAATCAAACTCGTAACTTGTATTCCTTTATTTATCATGGGGACTAGGGGTGTGCATGGATCGGACCGGATTGGTTCGAATTTTTCAAATATCAAATTAAATCAATTGTGTTGGGTTTTTAAATCTATAAACCAAACCATTTTAACAAAAGTCGAATTTTTCAACTTTGGGTTTTCTGGGATTTTTCGATTTTCTCTGGTTGTTCGGATTTTTCCGGATAAAGTCTTCAAACAAAATATATAACTTGTGCTTCAAATATTTCTTTAGTCCTAGTAAGATACATCTATCTAATTAAGGTGTTCTTAAGAAAATGACACAAAATGCGAGATGGGTGATGACATTGTACTAAAATATTCAACAACAAAAATAGTGAAATCGTTAACTCATAATGACAATGATCATAATCTAAAAGTACGACTAATTATTAAATTACATGACTATATATTAAAGAAAAACTAAATTAAGTTATGTTTTTTCACTGTCTAAACCAATGCAAAACTAGTAGTACGTCGTAATAGATATCCAACATTATTGTTAGTCATAGTATTAGAATTGAATTTCTTTTGTTAGCATTAGTATTGATTTGGGCTTTATTAAATTACTAACATCAATAGGCTATAAAATTTATTGGACCATGAAAAATTCTAAGTTCAAGCTTGAAATAATATCTTAAAAGACAAACTATGAAAAAACTTAAGAAATGTTTATAAAAACTTTATAAATAAATATTTTTATGTATAAAATATTTTCAAAATTGTATACATATAATTTCGGGTTGGTTTGATTCGATTTGATTTTTTTTTTGTTAAAATCAAATCAAACCAAATCATTAATCGGGTTTTTTTCTCGATTTGTCGGTTTTTTTGTACACCCATGATGGGACCATCAAGCTAGGCAAAGGCAAGAAGAGGGGAGAATCAAGCAGAAGGGGTGGGCCATTAATTTTCATGGATTTAATGAGTGAATATTTTTGTGTATTGGCACTTATGTTGAGTTGGATGAAAACAAATTAAAGTCTAACATACTAGGAGAGAGAGAGAAGTTCCTCATCTTTTTCAACGGTGCAAAGAATATATCATCATTTGTGTTTGCTTTGGAAGGCACCTCTTCCTTTTGACAAATGCATGATATATACTTTAATGCAATTGACACTATATATGGTCCCTTTCGTATCTTGTCATACTTTTCATGATCAAGGGGTCAGTTTATCAACTCTATTAGGGTAACTGCCAGCCTTTGAAAATCACGTCTTCTTTTGGGTTTTCTCCAATTTGATTCTTCATCATTTGTGGTTATGTATTCTCAACTAGGTGTTAACTTGTCTCTATGTTGTGCCTTTCCTCTGCAGAGGCCCCGGGGCAGTCGTCTATCGTAGTCCCCACGAAGCTTTTGAGAAGAGGGATAGTCTTGTGTGTGCCATAACATTGTTAATCAATTCCTCCCGATCCAAATTAAGAAGGATAGAGATGATGGTCTTCATCTGATATTCGAGCCGGCCATAATAGAATAGATAGGAGAACCAATCAATAGCCGTTTATTCTCGCCTCATCAACAAGCGAAGGAAAAAGAAATTATTTAATACTTAGTTTTGATACTAATTCAAATTGCATGTCAAATAGCTATGTCACTGCCCCTTTTAACTCCCTAATATGTTGAAGAGTTGTATACATAGTTTATACTGGGAATAATTTAAGCACGAGTTTTACTTTAGTCCAAAAGCTCCTTCAGATAAAAATTACTGGTGCCATTAATTATTATATAAAAAATAATCAGCTTCTATAGCATTGCTACAAGTAACAATCTTCAAATATGATTCTCTATTAACTCTGTATCGTACTTCGCCTTTTAATAGTAGATCATGAACTGAAGGCAAATAAAATGGATGATAAAATACAAAAAAGAATTAGAGTAATCTATTAGTGATTGGTACTTTCCACAGGGAAATATTTGACTCAAAACAAAAGGTTCGCTTCAACTTGATCGAATTGACACTGATGATGAGAATAAGTGTCATTCAAACAAACAATTACAATATAATGGTTACTTGCAAAATTTGATACCTAGAACAATTGGCTGTGATTCTCCTACAAACCCAAAAGTATGGACCAGTGTTATTGAAAATCAAGATTCCTCTTTCCTCTTTTTAAAACATCAAATACACAAAGTCCAACTATATACTTAGTTTCATTCTTGTGATTTGCCTTTTTGGCCATTGATATCCAAAATGTCTACATAAGATTGTATTCCCAATCTTGTAGATATCACAATAGAGTACTTAGCTTTAATTTCTAAAAAGAACATAGCTTTAATCAATTGACATCACAAGTGTTCTCTTTTCCTTCTTTTTTTTCCGCGAACTTGTAAGCATTGTTAACAGCGAGCTAACAGCTTATATCATGTCTCCTCATTAACTAGGGAAACAATCATCATGGGACTAGAAATATATTACAGCGAAACGTAAGGAAATGACTAGGCTGCAGAAATGCATGGAAAGAGAATTCACATTAATTTGGCAAGAATACGCAACAGACCTGACAAATTGGAAGCCAAAACTCAGAAACAATGCGCAACTCCTTCCTTCATTCCTCTTGAAACAGACAAAATCAATTTAGTCGTCCTGGACTGTGTTCGTGCAATCCCTTCTTCTTGGGTGCCTCGAGCTATTCAAATGCAAGTTCTCAGCAAGCATATAAAGGCAAAGAAAGCAGAGCCCAGCATAGGCAATAGTAACACCCGACGCTATCCTTCCAAGAGCTGATAGCACATAAAGAGTAGCCACAACCTTAAAGAACAAACGCTTATCATGGCCAGTAGCAGCAACCCTAAGAACAGACTCAGCAGCACCAATAGTATTGGCAAGGCAGGCGAAAAAACTGTTGGCAGCGTCCTGAGAGATTTGCCACTCAAGCGGATCTACAGGGACCGAGATATTCATCTGGCGAAAGAGGAGGCCGAGAATGGCGAGGAAATAAAGGAGTACAATAAAGACATCTGAGACGAGACTGGAATTCCGATAGGCACAGTGGTAGTAAACGAGGCTGCCACAAATTATGAGTATGAAGGGTTTACCACCGATATCCGTCTTCCTAGGGTTTACTGTCCTTGCTGTGGACTCGTTAGCATTCAATTCCATTGCACCTCTACTTAGAAGTGAAGTGGCTACGTTCTTTCCCAAGTCGATAACCTCAATAAGCATTCATTCATGGACTTTACAAGTAACAGATTATCCCCATATTGAGTCTGTCTGGCGCAGACGCTTCCTATGCCTCAATTATAGTTTGCCGCCAAGATAGGCTATATGAATAATTTGTTGGAATTGTCAATCCTGGATGCTTCTTTCCGATGCTTCAAAATCCGTGAGCTGTAATAGATGTATTCAAAATTCTAAATCAGTGGGCTGTAATCACAAGTGCATTCAAATTTCTATGCTTCAAATAGATTTGGAATCTTCCAATTGCATTTGTACCTTTACGACATACGTTTTTCTACCGGTAAATATTGTGGGAAAGAAACACATTTTCCTTGAATGTATTGTCTTCACTATTTTCTAATTTCTAATGCATCACTTTTTATCAGCATTTTTTCTTTTTTGATAAGTTGCAGCTAACAATCATATGGTTTTAAGAAAAAATCAAACCAAAATCAAGTAATAAGTAAAATCATCGTACCCCTGTATATCTAGTTGAAACATTCGATTTTCTGCCACTCCAAATTAGTAAGTAAAGATGCAATTCTAAGAACAACAGTTACCTCCAATTGTACTTACTAGTATTAGATCTCTGGGGTTTCACAGTATTTATTTTGCTAAACATTTACAACACATGACTCTTATCTTTCTTAATTCATGATAAATGGGGTTCACAAAAATGAACAAAAAATCTGAAATTTCACTGAATAGAAGCTTATACTTGAAGGGAAGACTGGAGTAACTAATAAAGTTGTTGTCATGTGATCAGGAGGTCACGGGTTCAAGCCGTGAAAACAGGTTCTTGCAGAAATGCAGAGTAAGGTTGCGTATAATAACCCATTGTGGTCCGGCCCTTCCCCGAACCCCGCACATGGCGGGAGCTTAGTGCACCGGGCTGACCTTTTAGAAGCTTATACTTTTTCAGAAAATTAAAGACACAAAACAAATCATAAAAGGAAACAGAAAAGAGATGCTGTCTGTGTATCAAAAAAATGGGTTTTACATTACTGCTTATGGTGTTTGATGATCCAGTTACTTGAGTAACAATTTAGGGGAATTCAATACTCGAACCCTAACAGCATTGACTATATTGGATTATGCAAAATATTAAACAAAAACCACATATTTAGAACCCTAAATTTCCACATCCCATCAACAACTCATCATTTTCCAATCAAAATACGCAATAGTTCACAAAATCACTATACATACCAATGGCGGCGGCGGCGGAGGAAGTTAACTGTTGAGGATATTAAGTAGTTGGTCAATAAGTAGTTGGTTAAGTATTTTTGATTAGTTATGTTGGTTAATTACTTCAGGGGTAAATTGGTATTTTCACCTTTCTAGTTGTAGTCTTCTTTTCTCTATAACCTCTTGTACGCAGGACATTTTGCTCTTGTTGCTTTCATAACAAAGATTAAAAAAGCTTCCACAAGCTCATCCCTCTTCCTTTCTTAATTGATTCTTCTACAATTAACATGGTATCAAAGCCAACTAACGATTGTTGTTGAGAAATCGAAGCAAGTGAGAGGTCGAACCAAATTGAAGATCGATTCTGGAAATTGAAGATCGAAATTCTGTTCGCGGTTCAATTCGAGAACAATCTGACGCATGCAACACAGTTTACAACATACATATTACAATCGACAGGTGAAAAAAATCAAATTTCCGGTTCAGTTCATATACGATCGACATTCTGAAGTTCGATCTGTGATATTTGAGATTTGGAAGATCAATCGATCAACTGTAGTTGTCATTTGTTTCAATTTGTTGTTTGAATTTTGGTGAGAGTGGATTACGATGGAGAATACCTCACAGAATACACCAGCGATTACTGAGGAAACTTCGAACCTGTGTTCAAACATAGTGGATCACAATAATCCATTATTTTTTAGCTCATCTGATACTCGAGTATGCGTATTTGAGATACATTGCGGAATGGAAAATTATACATTATGGAGTCGCGCGATGAAGCTCAGCTTGTTGACGAATAATAAGATCGGTTTTATCGATGGTATAGTGAGAAGAGATATGTATGAAGAAAATCTGGTAAAGCAGTGGGATCGTTGTAACGCAATGGTGATGTCGTTGATCATGAAGAATGTTAGTCGAGATTTGTTGAGTGGTATCTTGTATCGCTCCACTGCTTTAGCTGTTTGGAGGGACTTGAATGAGCGATTCGATAAAATCAACTTGTCTCGAGTATACCAATTGAAGAAGGAACTGAGTATGTTGTAGCAAGGAGTGTCTCCAGTGGCCAGTTATTATTCACGAATGAAGGATCTTTGGGATGAGATCGATTCCATAATTCTTCCACCTACATGTGAATGCGACATCCCTCGGGCTTATGTTGATTACCTTGCTAGCCAGAGGTTATTAGAGTTTTTTATAGGATTAAATGATGGATATAATCAAGCATGAAGCCACGTTTTGTTGTTATCACCTACGCCTAGTGTCAATCAAGCATATGTTATGATTACGCAAGATGAAAGTCAGAAGTCCATTACTGAAAGATTCGAAGGCATTGATTCGACTGAGTCTGTGTCTTTATATGGGAAGTCAACACAGTATCAACAAAAGAAACCAAATCAGTCTGGTGATTTCTGTGACTATTGCAAGATGAAAGGTCAAATTAGAGAGAATTGTCGCAAGTTGTTGTTATTCTGCGATTACTGCAAGAAACAAGGTCATATTGCAGAAAAATGTTATAGACTAATGGCAGATTCCAAAGAGAACAGAAATGTGAACGCATCAGCTGTTGTTCCTGACCACTGCAGAGACATGAGGGAGTTGTCTAAGCAGCAACATGATATTTTCCAGAGCAGGTTGTCTCAGTGTAGTAAAGACAGATATGAAAAGGTGCTACATGTGTTGGACCAGCAGGAAGGAGGCAGTGATAAGGCAGTGGTCAAGGCTCACATGGCAGGTAACCTTATGTCTTAAACATAGGGGTACCATTAATTCAGATTGGATAGTGGACACATGGGCAACTAACCATATGGTTAGTGATAAAAACATGATTGAGAGAAGAGATAGGGATAGTGCAGGGCAGGTATAACTCCCTACAGGTGTTATGGCTAGAATTACACATGCTAGGAGTTGCAGATTGAAGAATGGTGATCTCATTGAGCATGTGATGTGTGTTCCTACTTTTAAGTTTAATCTGCTCTCAGAGTCGAAGTTAACCAAGGAGTTAAACTGTTGTGCAAGATTTTTCCCTGACTTCTTTGTCCTGCATGATCACATTTCTTGGGAAGGTCGAGAGGCGGTAGAAGTTGATAGATTGTACATCGGAATCGGGTGAAGCTCTGATGAAGCAATAAAGGCACATGTTCATGCCTCTTTGACAGTGATCTCCAAGGATGAGCTGGAAGCTGAGCTCTGGCACAGGAGAATGTGGCATGTCCCATTGAGTATGCTTAGGAAAATTACCGCTTTCAGACTCAAATCGAATTTCTCAATATGTCATTGTGATGTTTGTCCATTAGCTAGACAAACAAGAAAGTCTTTCCCTGACAGTATGAGTAGAACTGAAGTACCTTTCCAACTTTTACACACAGATATGCAGGGTCCTTATAGAGTGTCATCTTATGATAATATGAGATATTTCCTTACTGTGGTGGATGATTACACTAGATGGACATGGATTTTCTTACTACACATTAAATCTGATGTGATATATGTTCTCAAAAATTTGTTTATACAGATAAAAACTCAGTTTAATGTGGTTGTTAAGGATGTCAGGACAGATAATGGAACTGAATTTGTTAATACTGCATGTTTAGATCTCTTTAATAAATTAGGGATCATACATCAAAGGTCTTGCCCTTATACTTCACAGCAGAATGGAGTAGTTGAAAGGAAATATAGGCACATTTTGGAGATTGCCAGGGCTATTAAGTTACAAGGTCATCTGCCAGTTAAATTCTGGAGTGAGTGTGTGCAGGCTGTTGTTTATATCATTAACAGGGTTCCTACTCGCTATCGTAGTCTGGCTCGCTATCGTAGTCTGGCTGAGGCCCTGCAGTACCTCACATTCACGAGACTAGACATATCATATGACGTACAATAAATATTCTTGCACATGTACAATCCGATGGAATCACATATGCATGCCCTCAAACGTATTTTACGATACGTCCAAGGTACACTTCAATTCGGATTACATCTATATAGGTATTCGCTCACTGTCTCACTGCCTATTCTGATGCTGACTGGGGTGGACGGTGGATTCCCTGACACCCGACGTTTCATGTCTGGTTATTATGTTTTTCTAGAAGATAACATATTATCTTGTTCTTCCAAAAGGCAACCTACACTATCCTGATCCAGTGCAGAAGCATAATACAGGGGTGTTGCCAACGTCGTCCCTGAGTCTTGTTGGATCTGTAACCTTCTACTTGAGATTCACTACCCGATTCAAAAGGCAACACTGGTCTATTGCGATAATATTAGTGTGATATATCTTTCCGGTAATCCCGTCCAACATCAGCGCACTAAACACATTGAGATGAACATTCATTTCGTTCGCGAAAGTGGCTCGTGGTCAAATTCGTGTCCTTTATGTTCCTTCCAGATATCATATTTATGACATCTTCATCAAAGGACTTCCGCGCATACTATTTGATGATTTTCGAGTCAGTCTCAGTGTTTGAGCCTCTCGCTTCGACTGCAGGAGTGTAATAGAATATTTCTCAATATTCGTTCATTAATTGTATATCTCTTATTTTAGGTAAAATTATAATCTTTTTTATAATTAGATTAGTTAATTATCTAATTTGTATTTAAATAAATTTTGTAACCTTATATATATATATATATATATATATATATATATATAACCTTCAAGGATGACACCACTGTTTAATGTAGGTCTGCATGAAAGGGACTGAAGGATTCTCTCATCTCTGCTCCCCTTATTTCTTTACTTTCTTTCCCGCAATCACTTTGGTAGTTTGTTTATAGCTTTTTGAAGTTATGCAATAGAAGGGGGGGCTTGCGCTTGAATTGAAGTAGCGCCTTTGGAATATGAGTAGGGCTCCTAAGTGGCGCGTTCGGGGAGGCAAACCGAAGGAAGAGCAAAAGGAAAGTTGGGTGCTTGTGGGGGACGAAAGTGAAATACTTCTTTCTTTGATTCACGTACAAGACTAGATAAGTGTGGGAGATTCCAGAGGTTGCCTTTCCACATGAGCACAGTCTTTGGAAGGCTGCCTGAGTCTTTCGGGCAACCTTCCTACTCTGGTTGAGGAAATCCCACTATTTTCTTTGGGAAAGACCTCACTCGCACGTAATATAGTAATATATAAGGCTCTTCTTGAAATAGGTGGGCGAATAACCAATCCAATAAGTCTTTCTGGCTGGATCTCCCCCAATAGACTCCTTTTTGTAGGTGTCCCCGAGAATGCCAGTCATAAGCATAAGAAAGCTCGATCGGAGGTGGCTTTCCTTTCTTTAGGAACCTATTTCCACTGTGCAGATGAGCCCTCCGCCTTTCTATTCTCTTTCAGATTGAACCTTCTTGGTGTCCAAGGCTTCTAAACCTTCGATAAGGTGAAGGCACGTATTCGGAAGGGTACCTAGGCTCTCAGTTTACATGGCGAGGGCAAAAGTCTCCAAGGTTCAGTCGTGTGTATTAGAGCTTAGATAGAGGTTTCTTCAAAGCAATACTCTTTCTTTCTTGTTAAATACTACTACTAATATCAGAAGAGATGTCTGATTTCGGTCTGTTTTTTATTTTAATATTTTATTCTATCCTTTTCTCGTATGGGGAAACGAGAAGCATTTAATTTATAGCGGTTCACGAACAGAATTAATCCATAAAACTTCACCTACAAAAAACAGACTTAACAGAGTAATAAACTAATAATGCTACCACAACACACTCACAACTGACAAGTACTGTAAAGTGTAAACAAGAAGGAGCTTCAGTTTTTCTTTTTCTTTTTCTTTTTCTTTTTCCTTTTTCCTTTTTCTTCTTCTTTTTAATATATAAAAAGAAAAAAAAATGATGATTTCTTGCTGCTTTCATTGTACATAATTCAACCTGCAACTCTCAAACAATCTAGAAATTTTAACTCTTATATTTCTTTTTCTTTTTTTAAAGATCAATACTATGTTTTTCTTAATTTATGTGACATCATTTGACTTGACACGAATTTAAAAAAAAAAATTAAATGTGTGATCCAAAACAAGTTATATAAATGTATGACTGTAAATTATCGCATGAAGTTAAATTGTTTTTAAATATAAAATATAACATTTTTTAACAAATTAAAAAATAAATTATGTCATATAAATTTGGATACCGAGTAGTACAAAACAAAATAATGAAGTAATGGTACTTGAACACTATAGGAAAATACAGAGAGTAGATGTTGTTTTTAAAATTTTAGTGTAAGCGGTAAAAAATTGGAATCAACTAAAGAGCACATTGACATGATCTTCCTTCAATGAGCTGCACTTTTTATGGTGCTGTGTACTTGAAACCTCTATTTTATTTTATTCCAAATTGGTGTCTAACCGATATTAGAGTCCGACTAATTTGAATTGATGCCGGATAGTCACATATTTATAGGGATGTCAATGAGGCGGGTAAATGCGGGTACCTCCCCGCATCCTCTCTAGTTGGGGCGGGTATGGGGGATGGTTTGGTGGGTGGTAGGACGGGTATGAGTATCAAAAATGCTACCCGCCATGGGTAGTGGGGTGGGTGGATTTCATATAAGACCCGTGTTAGGACCGTGTTCAATTGCTCACGCAAGTGTACGTATCGTTCACAAGTAATATAGTCTGTAAGACCGAGTTTATCGTCCACAGAGACTGGTTTCTAATTACCGAATATCTATTCTAGGTTATCTATTTGGAAAACGATATTTGATTTGGGTTTTTGTCTAACTACTAGAATAATTTCAAGAATTAACTAAACTGCTGAAGTTGTAATCAGTTATGAAGAAATTAGGGCTTCCAAAATCCTCGACTATCCACTATATTCAATCCTTAATGCAACTACAGTGATTTCTTCTTCTACGTTAAGATAGCGGTTAACTAGACTGTCTTATATCCTGGTTAGGATATATAATCGATCAACCCCAGTGCAGAACCCTTCTATATTTCTATTATAGGATTTACCACATAGGAGGATTAAGAATAGTAACCTATAATGCTACACAAGTATCGGGGTACTTTCATCCGCGATTTTAACATATGTCTATTCAATTACAGCATACCTAAATCTCTCCTCTCAGTTCTTGATTCGAAATCATATAGATTATGATAATTAGTGATCAATTAACTATCAAGCATTCATACCAATTAATGAATAAATCTTAATCAAGTGAAGAAGAAATCAAACTAATGCATTAAGTCATGAGATAGAGTTTCAAACGATTCAAAAGGAAAGCTCTAATAAAGTGTTTAGCTCCTAGCCATAAACATGCTGAGAACTAATACAAATCCAAATATAAACTGAATTGAAAACTAAAGAAAGAAAAATTACATAAAACTATGTATCCAATTGTAGTCGCCAAGCGTTGTGTTGTGAGGAATGAGAATAGAATGAATGATATCCCCCTAAAATCTGTCCCTATGACTTATATTTGTTGTTAAAAATGTGTGTCTTGGACCCTTATGCCCCTTGCCAATTCTATTTCGGATCTGAAAATTCACGTCTCGGCACCTCGGTTCTGTAGGATGGCACCACGGTGCCGAAAGTCCTGCAGCCTCTCAGTAATAATGGCACCGCAGTCCTGCATGAATGGCACCGCAGTGCTGCAGTCGTTTGTCATGAATTGTCAATTTTCTTTCTTTTTGTCTCGGGACTCTCCTTTTGTGTCCACTTTTCGCTCCTTTTCGTCATTTTGTCTTTTTGAACCGATTTGACTCAAAAGAAAGAAAAATGACCCTAACACGACACTTATTTAAATGAAAATGAGAAAAATACTAATTAAAAATGACTCAAAAAGCGTATACAAAATACGCCTAACAAATACCTCCAAACTTAACCTTTGTTCGTCCTCGAGCAAAGATCAAAACAAAAACAAAGAAACAAAATAAAAAAGACTCAAATCAAACAGCTGCACATGGTTACTTAGAAAAGCATGAACGTCAGTTAGGATAATATGCTGGAACATATGTAGCATGAATATAGCAATCTAGAATTTCAAGCCAAATATTTCGCAAATTCATTTCAATCATAATCAATGGAAGCATGAACACCTACCATATGCATGTCAATTTCATTTAGTTCTATGGGCCTGTTGACTTGTTATTCTCCACTAATCATAGACATACATATTAGAGATCTTCAGGACTTTTCAGGGTTGTAATGTAGGCTTAGGCAAAGGTAGGTAAGAGTATGCATTTAGGCTCAATTTACGTACCATAAACGTTTTTCTCATTCAACCATTTTGTCCTTCTTTTTGGTATTCTTTTTCAGTTCATACCTATCGTTCCCCTCTTCTCTTTTTGAGAGCATGAAAAATAATCCACATACACCCCCAAACTTAAGCTTTTACATTTTTTTTCATTGGGATGCATCAATTTTTCACTCTTTTTTGGAAATGTTTTTCACACTTCTTCATCCCAATTTTTCAATTATTGCTTATGTCACACAAGGGAATCACAGGGTGTCAAAGAAATAACTTATTTTAGGCTCAACGGGGATGACTAGGGATACAATTTATTGAAAGGTAGATAATGAAATGTAAGAAGGGCTAACAAAGAAATGTCTGAATCATCTCCCTAAACATGCACATCCTAACTATTTCGCCTCAAATAACAAGCAAGCAAACTCATAGACATTTTTCACAATTGACAACACATAGGCTAAGCACAAAATATCCCAAATAATTAGATTTTCATGAATTTTTGGCATATCTAACTTTAGCACACAGATTTTGGCTTCTCATTCCATTACATTATTCCACTTAATTCACTAGGCGTTTTCAGCAACTACAACATGCATGATCATAAAAAAAATTTGACTCATATAGACATATTAAAAGACACAAAAAAACTCAATCACAATGACTCACAAACATACAAAGGCTCAAAAACATAAGTCAAAGACTCAAAAACATAAGTACCCCCCAAACTTAAACGACACATTGTCCCAAATGTGTAACGACTCAAAAATTAAAAAGGAACGACTTACAGACAATAGCGGTTCAAAATGGAGGTGGTGGCGACGGATGTTGCATTGACCATTGGGTGAACATTGAACTTAAACCATAAACACGATGGGTCATGTGTTGATGGCTTTGCATCATTTGCTGCTGATTTTGCATCATGTTCTCTTGGTTTTGCAGCATTCTTTGTTGGTTTAAGAGCAGTTGTTCCATCATTGACATTGGAGGCTCCAAGGACATGAGAGGTTGGTGGCTGCTTTCTCCTGCTTCACCGTGTGCAGCTGCCTCAGGCTCTTCTTCTTCCATGGTTGTTGCATCTGCTACTCCGGGGCCCCCTCTCTTTGCTTCTGGTCTTGGAGTGGGGTCAAGGAAAGAGTGCACTAAAATGTAGGTCACGGGAGACAGACTCTTCTCGAGACTATTTGTGGCAAATGTTGGGACTTCATGCCTAGCATATAAGGCAGAAATGAGTGACCCATGTCCCAATCCACCAGTAGTAACCAGCCTGCTAATCTCCCCTATGTTTTGCATTATTTCTCTCCCAACATCAATTGTCTTGCCCGACATGATGTCATAGATGAGCTTGATTCTGTCTGTAGGCACATTGGTAAAATAAGCTGACGAAATCAAGCGAGCACTTATGAAATATAGCCATCCTCTGGCTGTTCTGTTAAATTAGCACCGGGCAAGTCTTCTGGACCCGTTACGAGAAAGGTTAAATTCGGCGTTTGGGTAGCATAAAGTTGCTGCAACTGTGTTCCACATGATGTGGTTGACATCTCTCGACCAACTTCTAAAATGGTGCGGGTTATAACCTTGGTCCTCAGTAGCGCATTCATTGTTTCAGAACTTACGGACACATATCACCCTCTAACAAAGCATCTCCCATCCTCTTGCTCGGGATAATTAACATAGAATTCTCTCACAAGGCTAGTGTTCTGAAGTGGAATCCTTTCTGGATTGGTGAACCTTCTCCAACCATTCGCCTCGATCATAGTCCTAATAGGCTTGTAGTCATCATCATCATCAAATGACATGGTCTGGTAGTCCATGTCTCTCTCTGGTATCAATGCTCTAGTGCTTATTTTGTTATATCGATCTTCCGCCTGTTTGTTGGTAAATCGAGTAACATCATATTCTGGAGCTGATAAAGATGGGAAAGCTCTGGCGGTTCGTTTTCTAGAGGTCATTGTGAAAGTTGTTGGAAAATTTTCAGCAGCGTTTCCTTCGTTTCTTTGAGGTATCCCAACAACTCTCACTCCACACAGCAGCAATAACCAAGCAAAATCAGACCACAACAGCAATACACCTCGAATCAACTATACACAGCAACCCAAAAATACAGCAAACAACCAACGCAGCACAAACCCATAACTACACAACACCCTACCAACACAGCCCGTACGACCCCCACACTTACAAGCCACTTTCTCTACTAGCCTTGAAATTGCAAGACAAATGATGCAGATTACCTTTTTGAAGAGTTGTTCCTCACCAATTTCTTGACCCAAATGGAAGGAGTGATGATGGTGTAAGACATGAGGGTTTTTAATGGGGTGGTGTGTAGGGATTGTTGGAAGAATTTGGGGAAGTTTGTGGATATTTTTGTGTGAGAGGGAGAGGATATTCAGAATATTTAGAGAGAGGAAGAGTTTGTGTTTGTGTGGGAAAAGATTTGGGGGTTTATGGCTTTTTAAATTCTAAAATCCCATCCTGGCACCGCAATCCTGTATGGCGGCATCGCGGTGCCTAAAATACTATGGCCTCTCTGAACATTCGGCACTGCGGTCCTGCCGAATGGCACCGCTATGCTGACCCGATTCCATGTTTTTCACCCTTTTCTTTCTGTTCATTCTCCGATTCCCACACCTGTCATCATATCACAACCAAAAATACCAAAAGTGAGACTGTTCTAACAAAACAAAATTGCATAATTTAAATCTTGGGTTGCCTCCCAAGTAGCGATGTCTTTAACGTCTTTTAGCCGGACGCATGTTCCTTATCAAATCATTGAGGTGAATTAACCCCACAACCTATCCACTTAAAAATTATTTTCCTCTTAATCACTCTATTTTTCTTTTTCACATCATTGGGTTTAGTAAGGTTTACCTATTTGTCAGTTTTCATGTTATGAACTTTTGTTGTAGCTTTCAAACTAGCCTGTGCGTTCACAGCTATAGGAATGATCTCTCTAGTCTTGGCCTGTGCTTATTGAACTGTTGTGTCAGTTGTGCTTACTGCGAAGCACTTGTTGCTGGCGTGGGACTCAATGGTGCGTTTAAACACCTTGAATATCATCTCTTATTCCTAAACCCGTAGTTTCAATTCTCCCTTCTCCACACCGATTAGGGCTCTACCCGTTGCAAGGAATGGTCTCCCCAAAATGATGGGTATTTCATCATCTTTCTCCATGTCAAGAATGAGAAAGTTTACTGGGAAGAAGAACTTTTCCACCTTGACAAGTACATCTTCCACTATGCCTCTGGGGTACACCACGGTTCGTTCAGCCAGCTGCAAATTAAATGTGGTTGATTTGGCTTCCACCAAAACCCAATCTCTTGAACACAGACAGAGGAATGAGATTGATACTAGCCCCTAAGTCACAAAGTGTCCTGTTGCATGTTACTTTGCCAATAGTGCAGGGCAGGGTGAAGCTTCCTGGATCTTTCAACTTAGGAGGCAGTTTATTTTGTAAGATGGCGCTGCACTCCTCTGTCAGCGCTACTGTCTCATAATCCGCCAACCTTCCCTTCTTCCCAAGTATCTCCTTCATGAATTTGAAGTATGAGGGCATTTGTTCTAACGCCTCAATGAAGGGGATATTGATGTGAAGCTTCTTAAATACCTCCAAGAATTTGGAGAACTGCTTGTCTATGGCCTTCTTTTGGTGCCTCTGAGGGTAAGGGATTCTATCAGTGTATTTCCTCAAAGGTGCTGGTGGAGCTTTCTCAACTGTAGGGTGGTCCTCAGTGATCCCCTCCGTTCCTTCCTCAATTGCTTTCTCACCCTCTTTCTCATGAACCACTACGGGTTAGGGAACAATTTGCTCCAACTGTTTTCCACTCCTTAACAACACTGCCTGATACTGCTCTCTTGGATTGACCTTTGTATTGCTTGGGAGAGTACCATGTGGCCTGTTGGTTACCATCTTCGCCAGTTGCCCAACTCGCGTTTCGTGTTTCGAGAGATGACTGGTTTGGACATGAGCGGTCTGCGAATTGGTGAGTGTAAGCAATGCAACCTTCAGCTCATCAGACTTCTCCTGTTGTGTAGGTGGTCTAAACTGTTGGGATGAGGTAGCCTGATTCTGTGCTTGTTGATTCTGGTAATTACCTTGATATGGTTGTTGTTGGGCCTGGTCATTCATCCACGAAAATTTAGGGTGATTTCTCCACCCTGGATTGTATGTGTTGGAATTATAAGGCCGCTAAAAGTTCTCAATTGCCTGAACCTGCTCCATTGGCACATTATTAGGGTTCACCGCTGTGCATCTGTCAAAGGAGTGTGGTCCACTGTCACGCCCTTTTTCGACCGTGACTTATTTCTAAAACTCCTGTTTAATAAAAATGTTAGGAAATAAATAAAAATGCTAAATGTTCAATGCTAAAAGTGCTAAAGGGTTGCTAGAGTGCTAAAATGGTTCGCGGAGTCGCCACCTAATTATTTTTGGTGAATTAGGACACCTAAATGTTAACTAGTTTAAAGTAAACATTAGCTCCATTTTTTATGGTCTGCTAAACTTAATGAGATTCTGGGTAAGGATTCTTTATTATCCTAAAGGGAAGGGGTTAGACACCCTAAAGGATCCGCTAACTTGCGGTTGTCCGTTCAAACCTAGGGGATTATTATGCTAAGAGTGTAATGCACATTTTTTTTAAAAGGGTATAAAATTATAAGATTTATTTAGAATGTAAAGTTAGCTTTGGATAAAAAAAGCGTGCATTCATAACGTATTAGATAAGATACATGTATTGCAGAATCTTATTATGACGAAATGTGTGCTGATAAAATAAGATGTAAAATACCTATTATGCAAAGGCTAACAAAATAATTTTTAATTATGAATGTTAGTAAAAGTTTACAAAGAAATTAATTTATTATGCTAAGGATTTAATAGCGAGTGACACTTTAGGTACGTGAATATTTACGTCATTTTAGTATGGCTTAGGCAATACATAACTAGTCATAAGAATAATTAATTTAAGGAGAGTGAATTCTAGCGTCAAACTATTTTCTAATGATAGCCCAAGTTTAACTATTCTATGTGTACTACTAGTAATGTAATGTTAGACAAATATTACAACAAATAATGGGATGAGGATATGAATTAATAGGGACTCGAAGAAATGGCGATGTAATTTGTCGGCGAGTTGGAATTTCCGATGCTGATAGAGAATGCACATAGATGCATGTCTTCATTAGTTGTAGCTTGTGATGAGTCTCGTCATGAGACTCTTCATTTTTGCTCTGATGCGTGCCATGTAAAAAAAATGATAAAGATTAGTATAAACCCGAACAATACTCGATATAGGTAATTGAAATGTTGTACCCGCACTTATGTCTTCAATACATGTCAATCACCATGATTTATGCAAATCGGTAAATTCAATCGGCCCAAAGCAACATACAAGAAAAGGAAAAGAAAAGAAAAAGGAGACAGTGGGCTAAGAGACGTATGCAGGACAGAAGCAAGACCAATGTAAAATGAGTATAAGGAACATATTCAAATGCCAAGACATACCTATGTTACATCACAACAGACTCCATTCAAGACATATGCAATCAACTAGGCAGATATATAAATATAGAAGATGAAATAGATGGTATTTGAGGGTAACATTTCAAAGTACATGTTGTTCAAGCTAGACTAGCCGTATAGGGTCACCCCTTTGCTGTTTGTCAGGTAGAATGTCATATTCCATACAATTTACGAAGGGGCGGGGACACCACACAGTCATGAGGGTATCCACAACAGAATATAAAGACTGGTGATTGATATTAGCGCAGTCTCATTCGGATTAAACTCACCAGTACATGACTAACATAATGATTAGGCGAAATTTTAAAGTAACACAGGGAATGGCTTGGAGTTTAGACAAGGCAAAGCAGTTATACATATTCATTGACCAGTTATAACAGAGCATGAAAATCTACGTCACACCAGAATTCATTCGACATCTCCTACCCAGATCATGCTAAGACCCCCTAAAGTTTCACTGGATAATACAGAAAAACCTAAACATGCTAAATACTTGAATGAAATTCACATATACATGATATGAACCTACACTTGAACATGTTCAGCAGAATAACTGTGCATCGAAAATAGCATGAAGTATTAATTGAAACATTCTCTTTAGATAGATACTGAACAGTATTGCGCTTGATGTGAACCTAACTAATGATACTGAACAGTATTGCGCTTGATGTGAACCTAACTAATGACTTAATCGAACAAGAACATACAGAGATTAGTTAAAACAGACTCACAGAGTATTGACCACCTAACTTTAGCACAACATTTCTCACTACGAATAAGCCCCATTATTAAGCTTTAAAACTAGCCTGCTCAGATTTCAACTAGACAGAATAGCCCAATCACACGTTCATACTAAACAGAATAGCCCAATCGTACATCCAAATAATCAATAATTAATACTAGCCAATCGACACAAACGTACATAATGTCAAAAATAAGGAAAGAGTAGTAAGGGACGTAGCAACATGAATGGACTAACATATGTTTAACACACAAATTACACCAACATTTCGCAAGCAACAAACATCGTACAAAAACCATAAAAATGCAGACTTAAACAGAAAGTTGGGAAAAGTGATGAGTTTACCTTCTCCGGGCAGCGAACCGAGGCAGCGTATCAAGTCGTCGCTCCACTCGGAGGTTTTGTGCTATCGGGACTAAGGATGTGCGAAAACTAGTATTTTTAATGTTCTTGCGGTTATCTTTCAGTTGCCTTGAAGGGGTTTTCACCGTCCGCCATGGATGTCAATGCCTGCGGATGCTGAAGGTTTCTTCATTTTTCTGTATGCCCTTCCTTTGTGTTTTTTTTTAAACGGGTATCTGTTCTCGTCCAGTTCCCTCTCTCCGAATCCCCCCTTCATTGCATGCGTATAGCTCCCCTTTTATAGTTTCCTTTTGGGTTCTAATTTTGGGTAAGCTTTTGGTACCATTTTAGACTGATTTTTGTGCGATTTGGGTACTGATTTCGTGTGATTTTGGACGATGTTTGTGTTTGATTCTTAGACGACTTAGTTATGGTAAGTTTGGTTATGAACCGATTCGCTTCTGATTTGGTAAGGATTTGGTTCGATTTTTTCTCTGATTTAGGTACCATTCTGGGTTATGGCGAGTCGTGGGTAAGGGAAACCCCGAATTCTCCGGCGAGAATCCCGGGCATGGCGGCGACGGGTTCTTAGTTTTTCGTCTGATCTCCTTTAGGGTTTTTGATTTTTTTTCTTTTTGTCTCTTCTGTTGTGGACGATGAGGGTAAGTATAGGATCTGGTGGGCTGTGGGCGTTGGACCTGCGGGTGTGGGCTGGTGAGTAACTAATTAGGGATAGAGTTTTAAGTGTATTAGTTTAGGTGTATTATTTAATTAATGGTAAATAAATGAAATCTAAATTGTGATTAAATTATTTAGGTGTTTTATTATTCTAAGCTTGAATTTTTATTATTATAATAATAAACGCGGGCGTGCTATTTAATTAGTGCTTAATATTTCATAATGCGATGCCGTTACTGAATCTCATTTATTATGCGTATTTTGCATGTTAAATTAAAATTGAATGGAGCTTAGATTATTATTAAATTATTTAAATGCTGAATGCAGATATGATATTTAATGATTGCTAAATACTTTTACGTAAAATGCGGCGCTATTATTTAAAATCTTATTTATTGTGCATTATTTGTTATTATTTAAGTTAAGATTAAATTATCTTAATATGACTTTAGGCGCTACAATAATTATGGAATTGCTTTGCGTATTAATAAATGCGACTATGCTATTTAACATGATGTCATTGCTAAATTATTTATTTTATGTATTTATTATCATTTAAGAATTATGACAGGGCTTAAAATTAATAAATGCGGGCGCGAGACTCTAAGTGCTTAATTTTCTACGTGAGACGCGGTGCCATTATTAAATTGCTTATTTATGCATGTATTAATGTTTTATTGTTGCATTTTATTATTAAAATTATTTTAAAATTAGTGTAATTTTGTAGTTAAAGACTGGACGAGAGGATCAAAATTGGGTGTCAACATCCACCACAAATCTTAAAATTTATCGACATCTGGACTGCATTCACAGATATAGTGTTATAGCTGCGATTCTTCGTCGGAAGACGCCACTGTATTCGAGCGATGATGACATCTAATTCATGTATGCCCATAGTCTTTCTGTTATTCACTGACCTGTCATCTGCCCTTTGATGATTGTTGGCAGCCATGTCTTCCAGTAACTCATGTGCCTCATTGACACTATTTCTCATGAACGCTCCCCCTGCTGCAGCATCAATGATGGTACGAGTAGTACCACTCAGCCCATTATAAAAAATGTGGACTAACATCCACTTCTCTATGCCATGATGTGGGAATTTTCTTTGCAGATCCTTAAATCGCTCTCATGCATCATAGAGTGACTCAATCCACCTGATAATAATTATTTAACTCTCCCCTTAACTTTGCCGCTTTTGAAGGAGGGAAGAACTTTGCAAGAAAATTTTGGGCTAGGTCCTGCCAGGTGGTGACAGAGTTGGCAGGAAGTGAGTTCAACCAGCTCTTGGCTCTGTCCCTAAGTGAGAACGGAAAGAGCCTCAGTCTAATGGCATCGCCAGTAACGCCATTGTACTTGAAAGTGGCACACAGCTCCAGAAAATTGGCAATGTGCATGTGGGGGTCTTCAGATAGCAATCCCCCAAACTGTATTGTGTTCTGGACCATGCTCAGGATGGCTGGCTTGATCTCAAATTTGTTTGTCCCTATTCTTTGGGAGCACGATGCGTGTCGTGCACGATGCAGTGGGCGAGCAGAATCTCCCAAGCTTCTTTCTGTTGGGACCGGTATTGGCTCCTCTCCATGTTCAGGAACCTCGTTGTTTGCCCCATTCTGATGGTTGTCCATGGTCTCTGAATCAACTATCCTTTTATTTCGCCTGTTTTGCTTGCACGTTTTCTCAATTTCAGGATTGAAGGGAACAAGTGTATCTGCTCCTCTCCTTCTTCGCATGCACTAAATCCCTGGAAAGGACCAAAATCAACAAACAAATCAAGGCAACAGGATTATAACAGAAAAAATAAAAATAAAATAAAAATAAAATAAAAAATGCCAAAGTAGAAATAAAAATAGATAGTTCGATATTAGAAGTACGTCAATCCCTGGCAACGGCGCCAAAAACTTGTTAGGACAGTGTCCAATTGTTCACGCAAGTGTACGTATCGTTCACAAGTAATATAGTCTGTAAGATCGAGTTTATCGTCCACAGAGACTGATTTCTAATTACTGAACATCTATTCTAGGTTATCTATTTGGCAAACGATATTTGATTTGAGTTTTTGTCTAACTACTTGAATAATTTCAAGAATTAACTAAACTGTTGAAGTTGTAATCAGTTATGAAGGAATTAGGGCTTTCAAAATCCTCGACTATCCACTCTATTCAATTCTTAATGCAATTAGAGTGACTTCTTCTTCTACGTTAAGATAGCGGTTAACTAGACTGTCTTATATTTCGATTTGGATATATAATCGCTCAACCCCAGTGCAAAACTCTTCTATATTTCTATGATAGGATTTACCACATATGAGGATTAAGAACAGTAACCTATAATGCTACACACGTATCGGGGTATTTTCGTCCGCGATTTTAACCTATGTCTAGTCAATTACAACATATTCAAATCTCACATTTCGGAATTTTGATTCGAAATCATATAGGTTATGATAATTAGTGATCAATTAATTATCAAACATTCATACCAAATATTGACTAAATCTTAATCAAGTGAAGAAGAGATCAAACTACTGCATTAATTCATGAATAAAAGTTTCAAGCGATTAAAAAAGAAAGCCCTAATAAAGTGTTTAGCTCCTAGCCATAAACATGCTGAGAACTAATACAAATCCAAACATAAACTGAATTGAAAACTAAAGAAAGAAAAATTACGTAGAACTATGTCTCCAATTGTAGCTGACAAACGTTGTGTTGTGAGGAATGAGAATAGAATGAATGATATCCCCTCTAAAATCTGTCCCTAGGGCTTATATTTGTTGTTACAAACGTGTGTCTTGGACCCTTCTGCCCCTTGCCAGTTCTATTTCAGATTTGAAAATTCACGCATCGGCATCGCGATTCTGCAGGATGGCACCGCAATGCCGAAAGTCCTGCACTCTCTCAATAATAATGTCACCGCGGTCCTGTATGAACGGCACCGCGGTGCTGCAGTCTTTTATCCTGAATTGCCAATTTTTGTCCTTTTTGCCTCGGGATCCTCCTTGTGCCCATTTTTCGCTCATTTTCGTCATTTTACCTTTTTGAACCGCTGTGACTCAAAAGAAAGAAAAACAACCCTAACACGACACTTATTTAAATGAAAATGGGAAAGTACTAACTAAAAATGACTTAAAAAGCGTATACAAAATACGCCTAACAACCCGCACCGTACCCGCCCCGCCCTGCTACCCGCACCGTCCGTACCCGCACCGCCAATACTCGCACCGCCTATTAATTTAATTAGGCTATTTACTAATTTATTTGATCATTTCTTGATTTAAAATGTGATTTACTTGGTATAAAAATTCTCAACATGTCAAGTTACTTTAAATATAGTGGAGATTTGGATTAACTAAACAGATCCTCTAAAAGGTTAAGCATGTTCTTATACCATTGCATCATTATTTTAACTAGTTTCATTCATTTAACAAGTTAAGAATGGTTAAGGCAGACTACAACTATCATATTAATCACTTTAAGATCATTTAAATAGGTCACACAGGACTAAACAAACTTTGGACTGAGTATTAAGTTAACTAGATGTTGCTCCAAAAATACCAAATTTGTCCAATGAGAGTCGGCAAGACAATTCTGGTATCCGAGGAACTTTCTATAGCCATCTATTTTACCTCTTGTTTTATGATCATTGTGGAACTTGGAGTAATCAATTGGTCACTCGAGGAAAAATGTACATTGATAAAGTTAATGTTGTAATTTGTGGGAGCTGTTTAGGTGGGCATCCGCCAGTGATAAGTGGGGCGGGGGCAGGTGGAGGATTTTCTACCCGTGATGGGTGGTGGGGCGGGGATGAGGATGAGTTTTAGGTGGCGGGTACGGGTATGGGACTCCCTTCCCCCTCCCGCCCCGCCCCATTGACATCCCTACACATTGGGAGTAAAACACTCTCTAACAATGGTGACTCCGGACCCAAAGATGCTCAAACTCGAGACTTTGATTAAGGATTGAGTAGTACCAGCCACAAATTGTTGGTGTACTTAAACCTGTATCACTATGCCTCTTGTCCCTATCGAGTAGGCCAAAACACACTACGTTCTACTTTAAAATTTTATTTTTTCTTTGGAATAAAATGTTAAAGATCTAAATCTAGTCACTTTTGATTGTATGTGTTGTAAGGAGTAAGTTAAAAGTGGTACCTCACTTGAAATTTGAAAATTTTATACTTTAAAAATAGTATGTATGACATTAATATCATGGCAACGTGTTGAACCATCACCGACTTTAATTTATCGCACCGATTCAACGGCCAGAACAATTGAGATTTTGAAAAAGCAGACCCCTTCATCGACTATGCACCTTTTGTTTCTTACTTGATATTAATTTTGAGTCTCCATTAATTTCTATTCGTACCACAAAGTTCTCTTCTGAAGATAAAACACTTCTTACTAAAAATGACTTCATTCTCCAAATTCGAATCAATGTAACTAAGAATAAGGCCTTAGGGTGAGATAAAATCTCTCCTCATTTGTATCATAATTGTTAAATTACACTTAAAACATATATATTAGAGAAACTTCAATAACAACAACAACACATCTTGTTGATGTGGATTTCAGAACCTTATTTTAATATCTTTAATTGATCATAGAATAATGCCATTAATTAAAGGAAAATATCAAATTAAGCACATTTTACAACGGTGGAAAAAATAGCTACTCATGAATTCAACTTCTTCTTCACCCTATAAAGTGAGGAGATAGATTCATTCTTGATATACATAAAGCTAAAGTGCGAATATCAATCTATAGGCATGCATGATACAAGATGGGGAATGACAGAGGGAAAGAAATAATTTATATATAATATTACTATTATTTATTATTCTTTTTCTTTTATGGGGACATAGGAAGACAGCCAATCGATGACATGAGATGAGTAAGATATGGTGGATCGGAGTTGGGACAATTCAAACTCCATCTCCAAGAATTCAAACAAACAAACTAAAGCCAACACATACACACATATATATATATTATCTTGCACCTCAACCAATTGCATTATTAAGAACGGGCTATAGTCATCTCTTAACTTTACACCCACCAGGCCACCTTACAAAAGAGTTTAATCACCTATTTAAGGGACGAAGCCTTACTCATCCCATCGGGGCTATAACCCCAATAATTTTTTTTTCTATTACTATTATATTAACAATTATCAAAAAGTTTTTCCACAAATTTATATAATATAGTATTAGTCCCCTTGGAAAAAAAATGTTGGCTCGTCTCTGACCTATTTGATCAATCCTTCAAAATCTATTTATTTGAAAAATATTTTTTGTTAAAAATGTTTTTCAAAAAAAAAAAAATTGAAAAAGAGTTAGTGTTTTACTAATCAATTTAATTTTTTTTGTAATATTAGAGCAATAATTTATAAAGCTTGGCGAATGTTCCAAAAATATGTGAAAAAGCTATATTTTTAGCTTCTAAAAGACGACTTTTATTGCTAACCCAAAAGCATTTTTTTTCTTAAAACTTTCGCCAAACATTTTAACTCTCTAAAATAAGCATTTTTTTTCCAAAAATTTGACCAAACATGGGTTTATGGGAAGCTCATAAGTGCTTATATTTTAAAATAAGCACTTATGAAAAGTTTTAGAGGTGTTTGGTTGAAATAAGTAGTAGAGCTTATGGTGTCATAAGCACTTATTCCATAAGCTTAAAATTTGGGCTTATGGGGGTAGAGCTTCTTTTGGCCTATAACTTTTTTGTTTTTTTATACAAAAACATTTTTTTTATTGGCAACCAAACACCTAACAACTTTTTTATAAAAGCTCTACTTAAAAAAACTCTACTCCTATAAGCTCTACTCCTATAAACTCTTTTTTAATAAGCTGTACCAAACAGGCCTTAATCCATCCACAACTTCCCATCTGCAGAGTACATGTATCTTCTTTAATTTTTCATCCTCTGAGTTACTTGTATTTGTCTCTCTTTTATTTATTTTGGGTTTTGGTCAGATGATGCCTTGGCCAAGTCACATGTCTTCACTGCGACCATTTGCAGCATGAAATTATGTCCTGCCTAACTCAGCTTTTGCATTATATATATTAGCTAGGAAGTACGCAAAGACATTAGGTGGACTGTATATATACGCATCATTTATCCCCCAATTAATAGATAATGTGACCAGTGGCGGATCTACGAATTTTAAAGTAGTTGTTTGTTAGATTATCGCATATGTGATAATTAACACATCCAGTGGTTTGCACGAACCACTGGTTTGTGTATGTGCTCGACCTACGATTTTCTGTGAGCTTGTAACCAGTAGAAGCTAGAGGTGTGTGGATGAAATGGAAGAAGAGAGGTGTAGAAGAGAGTGAGAGAACAGAGAAGAGAACGAGTGCAGTATCATGAAGAGAGAGTAAAGGAAGAGAAAGTAAAGGAAGAGAGAGAAGAGTACAGGGAGAAGAATCGTTATATTCAGAAAATACCAAAAATTGCTTCAGTACATATAATACACAGTATTTATAAGTCCCATCTTCAATGTATCTAGATACTATTATGTATACCCATACTAATTACAATGTATCTAGATATTTTGTATTCTACATCTAGATATTTTGTATTAAGCTATTTATCAATATCTTTCACATCCCCCCTCAAGCTAGGGGTCATGAAGATGTTCTTCATCCCTAGCTTGGACCGAAGATGTAGATGTTGATGTCGACCAAGAGCCTTTGTCAAAATATCAGCGGGTTGTTCTGCAGATGACAAGAAAGAAGTAGCCACTGTCCCTCTACTGATATGTTCCCGCACAAAATGACAATCAATGTCAATGTGTTTTGTCCTCTCGTGAAACACCGGATTAGCTGCAATCTGTATAGCAGACTTGCTATCGGTATAAACAGGTAGTGATCCCCTTACATCGACTCCAATCTCTTGATAGAGTTCAGCCAGCCACAATACTTCAGCCACAGACGCAGCCAGTGCTCGATATTCAGCCTCGGCAGAACTCTTTGACACTGTATCCTGTTTCTTGGATTTCCACGAGACGAGTGAGCTACCAAAGAATACCATATAACCTGTTACGGATTTCCTGCTATTGACACTGTAAAATCCGGAAAATAATAATAATATATAGTTGTTGGTTGAGTTAATAAAAATACATATATATAAGAAAATAAAGAATAAATTGCATGGGATAGAGTTAGTGTTAAAGTTGGATAAATAGATAGATGAAATGAAAATAAGAAAACAAAAAACAAAAGGGAAAAAAACAAAAAAAAACAAAAAAAAAAATCAGCATGCATACGTGATACGTCCACCCCTTTCCCTTCCCACCCCCTTTTCATTTCCCCTCCGACTCTTGTCATTTCACCTCCCATAGGTTATAGAAAACTCTCCACTTATACATTGTATTTACACACAAACAAAGTACATAACATAAAAGTTAGAAAATCAGAAAAAACAAGTGAAAAGAAGAGGAAAAAATACCAAGAGGGCAAGAAGAACAAGAAGCAAAATACTAGAGAGTAAGGATAATTTTAGCAACCACACAACAATAATCTTCACACTTACAAGGTGAGTTTTCTCACTCAGAAATTCTTGGTAATATCCTTTATTTTAAGTTCAATACATGTTAGAATAAGAATTGAGTGTTGAAAAGAAATATTGAACTTTTGATTGTTTAGATAACTAGTTGCGTCATGAACTTTACGAACTGTTCTCACTGAGTTATAATTGTTAGAATTTGATGAAATTTGGAAGAGTGGTACACCTCTCTATTATGATCATATAGAACCAAAAATGAGGTAAAATGGACATACGGTTTGAAAGTTATCATAGTTCAAAGTTCCTGCCTTAGATTTGGCCGAAATCCGGAAAGGCATAATTACGGACTGTTTTTATTGAGTTTTACTTATTAGAATTATATGAAAATTTACATGGTTGTAAATCTCTCTGTTACGGACAGATATAGATAAAGATTTATTAAAACGGACTTACGAGTTGAGAGTTATTGTAGTTTGAAGTTGCTGCCTCGGATTCGTTGGAATCCAGAAGGGCAGGACGTTGAAACGTAAAACTGTACTAATATGTGGGTAATATGAAAATTGTTGCTAAACTAAAGTTCTAGATCTCTTTGTTGTGGACATTTTGAGACCTTACGGGGGTATATTCGACTTACGGATTGAGAGTTATCGTTGTTTAAAGTTTCTGCCTCGGATCTATCGAGATCCAGGAAGGGCAGCGAATAAAAGTGTAAAACTGTACCAAATGGTACGGAATATGAAAGGATGGTTCACATGGAGACGTGTATCTCTCTGTTCTCGTCGTTTTGAGATTTTATGGGGCTTGAACGGGTTTACAGATTAGGAGTTATGACTATTCTAAGATTGGGTTTTGTTTAATAAAAATTCTGCCGAAACAAATCTCATATGGCTGTTTTGAGGATAAATTTGTGTTAGTTAATCAAAGTAGTTTTAAATGAAATTTGGTACAGTGAAAGATCCCCGTCTTACCTTAGTTTCCGCTTGAGAAACACCTTAGTTGGAGTTATGGTTAAAAAGTTATAATCGTTACAAGTATGAATGACAGAATGTTGGGAAAGAGAATATTATTTATTCAATCTTCTGAAAAATATGAAAAGTGAATACGTGTTCACATAAATATATAAATATAAACATAATGGATCGGGTTGCACGCCGCAGCAAAACGTAAAGTGAATACGTGTTCACAAATACGTAAATGTAATGGATCGGGTTGCACGCCGCAACAAAACGTAAAGTGAATATGCGTTCACAAATACGTAAATATAATTGATCGGGTTGCGCGCAACAAAAGCGTAAAGTGAATACGCGTTCACAAATACGTAAATATAATGGATCGGGTTGCGCGCAACAAAAGCGTAAAGTGAATACGTGTTCACAAATACGTAAATATAATGGATCGGGTTGCGCGCAACAAATATGAAAGATGAATACATGTTCACCTATATATAAATATGAAAAGTGAATACGCGTTCACAAATATATAAATGTAATAAACATGTGGAAATGCGGGGAATGTCTTAACATAATACGGGATAAAATGAAGTGTTAGTTAAGCGAGAATTTCCTATGAGGAGTTGTTGCGTATTTAAAAATGTTGTAACTTTGGTATGTTTTGCAATATGCTTATTACGTTATAATGCGCTTGGAATATTGTGGTGTTACTTTGAATTGCGGTAAGGTTCTCACTCGGCCCGGATGGTAGGGTGACTCTTTATTTAACATGTTTTCAGAAAGCGTGATAGAGGAAAGGCTCCACGCCGAGGCTAGCGATCGTCCATGACCTCTTGTCATATCAAGTTCATTGTTAGGGCTTGGTACTCGTCGGGTTGAATGTCGGTTCAATGTCTCGGGAAATGCCCGTGTGGAATGGTCTCCCTTCCAACTTAGAATAATCTTTGTCAGTATGTCTATGTAGAAACAATATTTGCACGAGCATGGGCTCGCGTTATGTTTTTCTTATAAAGTCATAAACAAATTTCTTTATTGTTATTTTTATTAATCGCTCCGTATTTGAATATAAGTTTAAATTTCTAAATAAAGAGAATTAAATGGTGCTCCTGGTGGAAAATAATTGTACAGGTGCCATCACGCCTTAAGTAAAGACTTAGGAAAAGTCGGGGCGTGACAGACACACAATGCCCAGTCTGAGTCACAAAACACCCCCAGCTCCTGCGTACTAGAAGTTTGCAGTAGAATCTCCAATCCTGGTTCCTGTTTAACATATCGAACAAGTCGTAACGCTGCTTCCATGTGGGACAGTTTGGGAGCCTGCATAAATTGACTTAAACATTGTACTGGGAAGGCAATATCAGGTCGTGTGTTTGTCAGATATAACAATCTGCCAATCAGTCTCTTATATGTAGAAGGGTCAGCCAAGAGCTGATCTGGTGGCCTCTGAGAAGCAGAATCTGTTGATGTAGGCAGAATATGGTGATCAAATTCTGCACTAGTGAACTTCATATGCATATCCATAGGTTTGGATGCTGCCTTAGCTCCCGACAATCTCAAATCTGAAATTAACTCTAGTGCATACTTCCGTTGATTCATGAGTATCCCTTCACTATTTCGTGCAAACTCTATACCAAGAAAGTACCTGAGTTCTCCCAAATCTTTGATCTTAAAAGCTGATTTTAAGATTTCCTTTGTGGCCTGAATAAGGGACAGACTGGTACCTGTGATCAATAGATCATCCACATAGACAAGGATAACTACAATATTGTCACTCTCAGTCTTGGTGAACAGAGAATAATCCCTATGACTTTGCTTGAAACATGAATCCAGCAAGGCTGTGGTGAGTTTAATATTCCATTGTTGCGAAGCTTGTTTCAGCCCATACAGGGATTTCAGGAGCTTGCAAACCTGTTTCTGTCCATAGTCCATGGTGAAGCCTTCTGGAATTGTCATATAAACTTCTTCATATAAGTCTCTTTGTAAGAAGGCATTATACACATCCATTTGGTGTATTGGCCAGTTTCTTGCTGCTGCAACTGAGATTACTGACCTCACAGTTGACATCTTCACGACATGTGAAAAAATTTCCTGATAATTCAGTCCTTCTTTTTTGTTGTACCCCTTGGCAACCAACCTTGCTTTATACCTCTCCACATCTCCTGTCGTTTTATATTTGATCTTATATACCCATCTACATCCTATGGCCTTCTTACCCTCTGGGAGAGACACCAATTTCCAAGTGCCATTGTCCTCCAAAGCTTGTAACTCAGCCTTCATGGCCTCGACCCACTTTGTATCCTTGACTGCCTCCTTGTAACAATATGGCTCTGTGTTGGCTGAGATGTGAGCTACAAAACTCTGGTATTTTGGTGACAATATGGAGTAATCCACTGCTGCAGATATAAAATATAAACAGTTGGTCGACCCATGTTGAGTAACATAGTCCTTATGCCATATAGGAGGTTTGTTGGACCTTACAGATCTTTTATTGCATAATGCTGGTACATGTGCTTGTGAATTGAGAATCTCAGTAGGTTTCTGCAGTGAACTGCCTTGAAGAGTATCTGAAACCACAGGTGATAACTCAAGGGAGACATCTTGAGGAATTGTAGCTGTCTGGTGATGAACTAAGTCCTCAAAACAAAAATGCTCATGTGACTGGATGGGGGAATTCATGACCTCATCATCAGTTCCTCCCTCGTAAGGAAAAATGCTCTCCATGAATACCACATTCCTACTCATAAAGAATGAGTCATTCTCCATGTCATACACTCTGTAACCTTTCTGTGCAACACCATATCCAAGAAACACTGCCCTGGTTGCTCTTGGACTGAACTTATCCTGCTTCACCAGATTAGTTGCAAAACACAGACATCCAAACACTCTTAAATGAGTAAGTGATGGTGATGTATTGTACAACATCTCATATGGTGATCTGTTCCCTATAACTGTAGATGGGATCCTATTCAATACATACACTGCTTCTTCCACCAACAAACCCCAAAATCTGCTTGGTAAACTGGCCTGAAACTTCATGGCTCTGGCAATTTCCAATATGTGTCTATGCTTCCTTTCTACTACACTATTTTGTTGTGGTGAGTATGGACATGAGCTCTCATGTACTACACCATATTGAATAAACAGTTCCTTACAACTTTGGTTAAAAAATTCACTCCCATTATCTGATCTCACTTTCTGGATTTCTGTTTTAAATTGAGTCCCGATTCTAACAAAGAAATTCTTCAACAATGTGTACACATCAGATTTTACCCTCATGAGAAATGTCCATGTCCACCTTGAGAAGTCATCAACTATTGTCAAAAAATATCTCATTCCATCATATGTTTCCACTTTATAAGGACCTCATACATCAATATGTAGTAATTGAAAAACATTAGTTGATCTACTAGTACTAATAGGAAAGGGTACTCTTGTTTGCCTAGACAAAGGACATACCTCACACTTATCTAAAACAAAGAACTAAGTATGTACTTTTTCTCAAAACACTCATAGGCACATGACACAACATTTGGTGCCAGACCACTGCATCAACAGGTTGTACTGCTCCCATGCATTTCACCAGGTCCTCCTTATTCTGTAGATCTAAACACACTGTGTACAACCCATCTTCTTCATTCCCAATCCCCCTCACCTTCCCAGATGAGAGGTCCTGAAAGATGCAATAGTGTGGGAAGAAAGAGACACTACAATTCAGTTCTTTGGTTATTTTTGAAACTGATAGTAGATTAAACTTGAAGGTTGGTATGCACAATACATTCTCAAGGACATCACCTTTTCCAAGCTTGTAATCACCTATGTGTGTCACCTTAGCAGAATCCCCAGTGGGCAGGTGTACACCTCCTGTATTTTCTGCCAAATGTATATTATGTAAGTAACTCTTTTTACCAACCATATGGTTAGTAGCCCCTGAGTCTACAATCCACTTCACTAAATCCTCAGTGTTAGAGGAGTGAGTACCTGCCAAATTAGCCAATCCCATTCTTTCTGTCTTTTCATTCAGCAGTCTAAGGAGTTGATGTTATTGGCTTGGTGTTGATTGCATAACTGATGTTTGATCCTCCTGGTTAGGACTCCAGCCTCCAGTAAACTGAGTCCTCTGTTGGTTCTTCCAATGTCCCTGATTATTCCTGCTAACATCATCACAAGGAGAGTCATTTTCTGTTACAATGTAAGCTTTCTTATTATCACTCTTAAAGTTCTCAGGGTAACCAATCATCCTATAACAGTCATCTTGTACATGTCCTGTCTTGTGGCAGTAGTCACATTTCTTCAGTTTGTTGCAATCTTGTCTAACATGACCCTTTCCATGGCAAAAATCACAATAAGCATTTGGATTATATGGCTTCTTCCGTGATTGGGTTCCACTTCCTCCACCTCCTAGACCATTCTTAGAAGTAAACATCACAGATGATTCAGCCACCTCCTGCATCACCCTACTGTTTCCTGCCACTATCCTCTGGCTCTCCCCTTGGTTCACCATTGCATAAACCTATTCAAAGTGGGTATCTGCTGCATCATTAGAATCTGGCTCCTTGCTTGATTGTACCCTTCATTCAATCCCATTAGGAACTGCAACATTCTCTGGTAGTGCAGGTGATTGACAAACTCCTTAGACTTGGGACAGCAAGAAGGTGGTGACATGATAGAGTCATACTCATCCCACAAGTCCTTAAGCCTAGTATAATACACTGATACTGGCATTGTTCCCTGTCGAAGTGTGAAAATTTTCTTGTGCAGCTGGAAAGCTCTTGCACTATTGACCTTATCAAATCTCTCCTTCAACTCTTCCCAAATAGTATGTGAATCTGAGTTGAACATCATACCACTGAAGAGACTCTTGCTTACATTTCCCATCAACCATGAGACAACTATAGCATTGCATCTATCTCATAGTCTTCCCATGTCTCCCTGGAATGCTTCCTTCTTTATAGTTCCATCTACAAAACCTAGCTTGTTCTTTCCCAGCAAGGCTAGTTTCATCGCCCTACTCCATAGTGTGTAGCTATCCATTCCATTTAGTGTCACACCTACTGACAATGACTCTGGGGCATCGGATGAGAAGAGGTAGAATGGATGATTGTGGTCTATGTTCACTGTCACAGTAGTTGTTTCGCTTGACAATACTTCACCAATAGTCTCCATTGCAAACAAAATCAATATAACAGATCTATTACGGATTAGACAGCCAATACTTCAGATGTAGTCTAAAAAATCCTCAATCCAAGAACAAAAAATCACGAATCTATGTGTCACAATTATGGATCTAGTTCCTTATACACTAATCCACCACAAATCAGAATCTCAAAATCCTCAGAATCCAAAAAATTCAGAAAAGAACCACATATACAGATTTCCTCACCAGATGCTTAGATTCCTCGAATTCCTTCATGCATGTGATAGGAATTCCCTCAATCTGCGTCATCGGTGTCTGTAGCTTTGATACCATGTTAGATTATCGTATATGTGATAATTAACACATCCAGTGGTTTGCACGAACCACTGGTTTGTGTATGTGCTCGACCTACGGTTCTCTGTGAGCTTGTAACCAGTAGAAGCTAGAGGTGTGTGGATGAAATGGAAGAAGAGAGGTGTAGAAGAGAGTGAGAGAACAGAGAAGAGAACGAATGCAGTATCGTGAAGAGAGAATAAAGGAAGAGAAAGTAAAGGAAGAGAGAGAAGAGTACAGGGAGAAGAATCGTTATATTCAGAAAATACCAAAAATTTGCAGCATGAAATTATGTCCTGCCTAACTCAGCTTTTGCATTATATATATTAGCTAGGAAGTACGCAAAGACATTAGGTGGACTGTATATATACGCATCATTTATCCCCCAATTAATAGATAATGTGACCAGTGGCGGATCTACAAATTTTAAAGTAGTTGTTCGAAATATATATTAAAAAAATTCAAGCAATATTACTTTTTGATGCAATAAAACTAGACAACAATCTTTACAAATATAAATTCATAAAATTCAATAAACTTTTTACACTGATAATAAAATATTAACAATCTTACAATTCATATTTTCTTGTGCTCATTTTTTAAAAATGATCTAAAATTTCTCTCAACAAAAGTTACAAGATGATCATTTAACCATTGATCCCCATCTTATTCCTCAGCTCACTCTTAACATGCTTCATCGCTGAAAAAACTCGTTCAACGCTTGCAGTTGCTACAGGCAACACCAAAGCAAGTTTCACAAACTTAAAAACAACTGCATAGATCTTAGACTTTCCGGTTGCCACAAGTCGTTTTGGTGTTTTACCAATAGTCATCGAATATTCTCTGTATATTGTATAATTATGATAAATATATATTTATGATATATTAAGATTCTTACCGAATTAGGATTCCTCTATTGTACACAATATAAATATTTTGTAATAATGAAACTATTCCCTAAGAGAAATTATTACAATCATACATGGTATCAGAAGTCAAAACTCTAGAATTTTTTACCAAAAAATCTGCTTGTTCAACTGAACAAGCATGAACACAATAGATACGCCCCTGAATGCGACCCGTTATGGACAATGCTTCACTTGGCCTAATCCAACAAAGTAAATTGATTAGAACAACGTGTTAATCAAGTATTAATCCATTCTGTTTGAATAACAGAGTACTATTGTTTTTTATAATTAATTAGTATGGAAACCACGAGTTGCCGCTGTTGAATGTTCAAGGGGGGACGTGCACAATATCCGATTTTTGGTGTTACTACCTAAGTTATGTCCTAATTAGTTTATAAATTTTAGCACATTTATCCACTTCAAAACAACTTCAGACATTCCTAACTTCAAACAAAGTTTCATATGGCTAAAGTTAAGACATTTTGCTTGAATTCCAGGCATTTTTGTCTAAACTTCGGACACATAAGTGAAGTTTAGTCATTTAAGCCTTAACTTCAGTCATACAAAACTTTATATACCGCATATCTTATATTTGTAAAACTAAGTACAAATTAAATAATTTCAAGAAATTCGATTACAAGTTGAATGGCAGTATCCAAATAGAATACCCATGAAATTCTCACATGTTCAAGAACGTACCCTAAGTAAACATTAGGGACCAATCCATTTTGAATCTTATACAATGCATTTGTGTTTGATTTGAATTGCTACTATCATCCTTAAAGAGGGTTGGCCTAACTAACCCCTTGCAATGTGTTCTTATTTTTTTTTTCTCTATAATGGTCATTTTCATACCTAGAATAATGGTCCAAGATTAGGAAAATTTTGGTTAGTGCTAATTGAGATGCTAGCTTCCATGAAGAAAATTTGGAAAGTCGTCACTTTACTTTCATTTAATTTATTAGGAGTCGGCTAAACTCTAATTTGTTAGTGATAGAAACTGTGTATATTTCTGAATATTTAGATTAGAATTCTTGTCACATTCGTATTATAGTAGAAATATGATTTTCCATATTTAGAAACGGTATATTATATATATAGACCCCTTCATTAATGAAAATAATCAAGGGATTGTTCTCTTACATGGTATCAGAAGTATAGGGTAAAATTTCCTTCTCCCAACTACACTTCCGCCGCCTAGCACTCTCTGAATCCGCGATTCCGACACCATTTTCTTCTAAAAAAATTCATCTCTTCCCAAATTCTCTTCCTAATCCCTAATTCTCCTCTTGTTCTTTCATTATATCTATCTCAAAGAACATGTTTCATCTTGCCATTGCCGTATCCAACATCAAGAACCACATCCCTATCATTCTTGAGATAGAAAACATCTAATACGCGATGTGGGAAGAATTATTTAAAGTTCACGCACGCTCGCATCAAGTCATTCACCACATCATCCCCTCGGATACAGGCAATGAGAAGGTGCCTACCGCCAATGATGATCCTGTGTTATGGACTACTCTTGATGCTACCGTACTCCATTGGATATATTCCACTATCTCTACAGACCTTTTGCAGAAAATTATTGAACCCGACGTCACGGCGATGGACACTTGAAATAGGGTGTGTGATATATTCCAAGATAACAAAAATTCTCGTGACGTGCAGAAATTCTCCCATGTCACTATATATGGCGAATTTTTTGAATGTCTCAGCTTATTGTAAAAAGGCTGAAGAAAATGGCGGATCAACTCAAGAACGTTAGTGCGGCGTCACGAATGATCGTCTTGTTCTTCAGATGGTTGCTGGCCTATCCGAGGCCTATAATGGTGTTGGAATTGTTCTTCATCAAAGTAACCCTCTTCCTCCGTTATATCAAGTCCGATTTATGCTCACCCTTGAAGAGACGGGGTTGGCTAAAAATGTTGCAATTGAAGCAACTTCCGCCATGATGGTGGCCTCGCCACAAAATCCATACTCTCCATCATTTTTGGCTAATTTCACTCTAAATTGGAACAACGGGGGTAGAAAATGGGGTCAAATCGGAAGTTCGGAAAAAAGCGGCACCGCGCGAAATAGTGGTCGTGGTAGGCAGGGAAATCGCGGCTTAGGCGAGCGATGTGCAGGTAGTGAGCCAACAGTGTCGCTGGCCAGTGGGTAGGGCTGTTAGTGGTTCGGATATACTCGAGAACCGACCAAACCGACCGGAAACCCGACCAAACCGACCGAAACCTTAACGGTCCGGATACGAGTATCTAAAAATACCCGACCGTTAAGGCCGGACCAGAACCCAAAATACCCGTAACCGGTCCCCAGCCCCTCCACCAGCCCCACCCCGTCCCTCCAGCTCCCCAGCCCCCGCCAGCCCCCACCAAAGAAGCTCCCGCCTCCTGTCAGCTCTAATTAGTTGTAAATTGATCAAACTTTATATGGTCATAACTTTGCGCTCGGACGTCCGTTTTACCTAAAAAAAAATTTGATTTCGCGTATTTTTTCGAGACGAATAATCCCACTTCACCAGATTTCTCCAAAACCGTCCATATTGCCCCTCAATTTCTCTTTTCCCCCAAATCGTTACGTTTTTCCCATTTTCAAATCTAAATATCTCGCGATGTACAATTCATTTCAACGTAAAAATTGCGTGGCACCGCGTCCGAGAATGTCAATTTCAGTATTGGAAATTCAATTTTAAAAAAAAAATGGCCCGACCCGGAAATTCTTACCGGTCCGGATCGAGAACCGGACCGATAAGGTTTCGGTCCGGGACCGGATCTCGTCCCAGGACCGAAACCTTACCGGTCCGATCCCGGTCTGGACCGGTAAGCTTATCGGTCCGGTCCGTGGTCGATACCCGATCGACCGGACGCAGAATAAAGACTACCAGATGGCGTAGCGATGGCCCAAATAGCCCGATTATCCATTTCCGCCCAAAGAGAGGCCCAATTTACAGTCAGTTCCATCAGTTTACTCAACTAATTTGGCCAGCCAATAGACCTGATTCGCAGTTAGCTTTAGTCCGGGCCACCGATCATTGGGCCTCATAGTAGGCCTTCACTTGGGCCCAACATCAGTTCCGACACCCACGGATATCGAGACCGCGATGCATACACTTGTATTAAATTCCATGGACACAAATTGGTACATAGACACTAGAGCCACTTCTGATATGACGTCCGCGCAAGGTAATCTCTCGTCTTATTTTAATTTGAGCAAAAATCGTGGCATTATTGTTGGTAATGGCAATTCAATTTCAATTCGTGGTTATGGTCACACTAATTTGCACCCCACCCCCTCCCCACACATCCACCTCTCGTCCTCAATTAGATTTTCTGTAAAGGATTTCAACATGGGGATACCTCTAATGAGGTGTAATAGTCGGGGAGAGCTTTATCCAATCAACACCACCACCATTTCCACGAGTCAAGCCATATCTTCCATATTTGTCGCACTTGCTCCTTCCTTGTGGCATGTCCGTTTGGGTCATCCGGAGTCGTCTATTATTCTTCTCTTAAAATAATAATTTCATTGATTGTACGAGTACACGTAGTACTCATATTTGTACTTTTTGTCCTCTAGGGAAACATATTAGATTACCGTTTGTCGCCTATACTTCTAGTACGTTGATGTCTTTTGACATTATTCATAGTGATTTATGGACATCTCCTGTTTTGAGTTCTTTGGACCATCGTTATTATGTTTTATTTTTTGATGATTATTCTAATTTTTTGTGAACCTTTCCTTTGTCTAAAAATCTCAAATTGTTTCCACATCCTTAAAATTTAGAGCTTTCATCCGTACCCAATTTGCACGGAAAATTAAAAACATTCAATGTGATCATGGTAGGAAATATGATAATGGGTCATTTCGAGAATTTTGTGACACTCATGACATATCTTTTCGGTTTTCTTGTCCTCATACGTCCTCGCAACATGGGAAGGCCGAAAAAAATCGTATCATTAATAATATTGTCTGACCCCCCATCTTTTTGGCATCATGCGTTACAAATGACGACCTACCTCTTTAGCATTCTCCCTAACAAATGTTTAGCATATCAATCCCCACATAAAAAATTTACAATAAAGATCCCTCATATTCTCATCTTTGGGTGCTTGTGTTATCCACTTTTTCCGTTCACTACAATTAATAAACTTCAAGCTCGGTCTAGCGCTTGTGTATTTTTGGGTTTTCCGTCTGATCATCGTGGTTACAAATATTTTGATTTATATTCTAATAAAATCATAATTAGTCGCCATGTTATTTTTTATAAAACCCAATTTTCGTTTACTCAAGCGTCTAAATCTGTGTCGAGTGGTTATAATTCTTTGGACGATGCTCCATCCCCGTATATTCTACAATGGTGGGCCCGAGAGTCAAATCTGCCAGCAGGCCCACTGCCTGTTGGCCCAAACAATCTCGGCAATGTTCCAGCCTCTCATTCCAGTTCTGAGACCCGACCCAATGGCACACTACTACATTTTTTAGCTAATGCAACAGTTCACATAAGGCTAATGCAACGCCATATGTAGCACCGTTGCATTAGATAGGGCTAATGCAACAGGTGCAAGTGTTACAAATAAAAAAATAAGGCTAATGAACGGTAGAACATGACTGTTGCATTAGTCTCTAATGTGACGGTTCGAAGGGTTTAATGCAACGGATATAAAGGACCGTTGCTATCTAGCTAATGCAACGGTCAGTTTTCCCTCCCATAATTTTTTACATAAGTGAAATCTCATTTTTAAACCCAAAAAATACCCAAAATCCGAAATGCTCTCATTTTCGGCGAGTGAACAGTGAAACTGTCAGATTTTCGCCAATTCCGGCATCTATCGGGGACGAGACTTAGTACAATAGATTCGTCTCTTCAAGCTCGTCATTTCCATACCAAGTACCCCATCGATTCATCCTACATCTCCGTCAATTTTAGATCAAAAACCTACTGCAAGCCCGTCGATTCCGGTCGGTTTTTTTGCAAATTCCGGCTGATTTCGGCGATTTCAAGGTTCGGCATTAGTACCATCACACTCGGCATCACCTTCCCATCATTTTGACACCCCACGTTGTTCGATTCTCACCAAAACGCAACAACACCCAATCGAAAAATTGTTGTATTTAAGGCACTCCAAAGGTGAGTATATTGTAAGGTATTTTGCATTCTATTACCTCTCGAGAGTGTTTTTCCTCCAAACTCATGTTTACACATAAAATTTATTTAAAATTTCAATTTTTAATGTGAATACTAACTTGTGAGAGTGAGCCGGTTGTGGGACTGCATCATAGTTTGCATTAAGAAATGTCGTAAATGCTATTGATTTTGTATTTTACAAATGTGAGGTTTTTTTATCTTTGAAAGCCTAATAACTTGAAATAGCACTTGTTTAATTACTTTAAAGTTATTTCCCATAAGATAAATGTTTTGTCATGAAATTGAGAGATGTTTTGCGTTTCATTTCATTCAAATGATTATGTTGTTGCTGTTGTTCATTCAAATGATTAGATTGGATGTAAATGCTATCATGATTCGATAAATCTGAAAATTCTAGCCGCCGCCATAGCATTTTCCGGCGACCTGAGACACAGTCAACGACTAAGGTTGATACCATTAGTTGCGTCGTCCTAACCCCGAACTGGTATTATTATATCTCCATGCTTGGTTATGATAAATATGAGTTAATCCTGTTTCTTTCTAGAAGTTGAGATCTGAATTTTCAGCTGTACTTTCTCTTAAAACCATTGAAACCATGGCTTTATTTTGATTGAAACCAGAAGAACTATTCCAGTTGACCTCATCGAGATATTTTACAACGAGTTTGTGCAGAAACTGATACTTTAGATTAATGAAGGCATTTATATGATTACACCTCACTGTAACATGTTGTTCTATTATATTTCTCGCTTCTTTTAGGTTAGTTTACTTGTCTTCACCAAATAGGAAGTGAAGCACAATTTATGTAGGACTTCACATTTCTAGATAATACATTAATACTTTATTCATTCAAAATAATACCACTAGCTCTGTGAAACTGAACTCTGTTTAGAATGCAATGGTTCATGGTAGGTCACCTGCTTTTGGAACTTCACTGTGCCATAGTAATCCATTTACATGAGCATGATGAAGCCTTTGATTTACCAGTCTTACTTTGTATGATTAACTTCTCAAAAGAAAGCTGATATATTTCATTTTCATCTTAGATCAGTTTATAGCTCCAAATACGTAATAGTTTTTCTTGAGAATGGTTGAGTGGAGGCATTATATCTAGATTGACAATTTTAGGTACAAGTACATTTTGAATTTAACTGCAGCACTTGACCAGTAAGGCTGATGTTAGGTTCTGGATCATGTATATTGTATGCTATAAATTCATTAAGGGAAGATGTGATGGAGTTGAAATACTGTAGCTCTTTGAATTTAGAAAAGAGTACAATGAGATAGCAATACAAAAAGCCTTTGCACTAGTAAGAATATCTGGAGACATTGAAACTAATTTTGGGGCAGTGGTCTTATCGTGGATCTCTTCCCTAGATGATATATTGTGTAAATTATACATTTGCGCAAAGTGGGGCATGATTTCTATTTTTGCATCAAGTGCAATTAGTAGGAGAAGAATTCAGATACATCTGAGCTGCTGCTGCTTGAGATAACTATTGTCTTTGGAATGAATAACTAATTAGCTCTTACATCTGGGCTGCTGCTGCATTTTTGTGATTAAGCTGCTGCATTATTTGTGAACTGTTGCGCCCTTAATGCACTTTGATACTTGGTTTTGAGCTACTGCTATATTTGAGATGCACCTTGCTGTTGAGTTTAAATGTTATTGCTTATTAAAGTCAAGATGCTACATATATTTGTTGGTTCAAGTTGTCATATTATGGTGGAAAGTTATGATACTTTGAGAAGGTTGTTCACTTCATTTTGATGTTTTTGCTATGGGACAAAAGCAGTCAACTTCTCACATTTTCTGAGGAAAATGCAGTTCGGCTACAATTAATTGGTTCCCAGTTAGATAGAGCTAAACTGGATGATTTGCTTATTCTTTCACCAGCTGGTGAAAAAATGCTTACAGTGTCAATCTAATTCTCAGGTTATTGGACATATTCCTCTCGAATAGCCGCGAAAAATTATTGATGTATCAACTGAAGAAAGTTGCTGAGTTAATTGATCTATGTATCATGGAAGCGGCCCCTGATTATTTTCTTAAACCTTCCAAGTTTATAGCATTAGCCATGGCAATGCCAGATATTGCAAGAGAATCAGATGACACAATTTATCTTGCCATCGATATGTACCTCAAGGTAACACCCAAGAATCTCCAACTTGATTGATGTACATGATCAATTTGTTATCATCCGTCGTGTAAGCCTTTAGTCCTATCACCCTTATCTTGGAAAACTGTTGAAATGAACTAATGTTTCTTTTCTGGGATTCAAGTTATATACGTGTAAAGAATCTTTACACTATCAGTAGCAGGTTACTTACCATTTATTATAAGTTACCAATCAATACTTATTATGTAGAGCTACCTGCTATTACTTTTGTAAGTAATTTGTTTGTATAAATATTTTTTACTGTTATTAGAGCATAGAACTTAAGTTCTTGATTTTTGTAACAGGTACATATTAATGGTTTATCTGAAGAAGAAAAGATAAAGACATGTTCTGCGCTGAGCTATGACAAGCTATCGGAAGAAACTCTGAAGGACCTTGCTCAAAATGAAACCTTTCCAGCTTGTGCATTAGTCGCAGCACAAGTCACTCTCCAGAACAAGACCAGATATTCAGTCACAAGGACTTCAAATTTTTTCTAATTATTTGGCCTGGTGATCAGTGGATTCAATTATTTTGTAATATGTCCTATGGGGTCTAATATTGTAATATCATATTTTTTATGTCAATGATAATCCTTTTTTATTATTATTTTTCTCTTTTTATTATTTATTTTGTCATTTTGTAATATTGTACATTTTGTAATTTGTGAACAATATAGCAATCAAAGAGGTGCATATCTAATGCGACGGTTGTACTAGACCGTCGCATTAGCCAACAAAGCCGTTGCATTAGGTGGTTGGAAACTCCTCTCACCAATTAGCATATCTAATGCGACGGTAGTAACTGGCCGTCGCATTAGGCTCAGTAGCCGTTGCATTAGATATTCGTCTAATGCGACGGCCAACTACAGTCGTCGCATTAGATGCATATCTAATGCAACGGCTATAACCTGCCGTCGTAATAGGGTCTCCTGGCCGTCGTAATAGGTCTAATACAACGCCATCGGATGCAACGACTCCTTGTCGTTGCATTAGACCTAATGTGACGGCAAAGAGGCCCGATTGCGACGATTTGGAGGCGTTGCAATAGGGTAGAAATGTAGTAGTGACAATCTTGGCCCAATTTCTAGTTCCAAGACTCAGTCTAGTCTCGGTCCAATTTCTGGCCCAGATTCTCGGACCAGTCTCGATCCAATTTGGCCGAAATTTTCTCCTTCTCCTCTGGGTCGTCAGCCAATCGCTATTGGGCAGCAGACCCACTGCCTGTTGGCCAGTCCACCACTAACCCAATAATTACCTAAATCCTGTCAAATTATATCTCAAGTTAAGGGACCGTTACGCGTAGCCAACATAATATTTTTAAATCAAAACGATATTTTAATCTTAATTTCAATGTCACTAAATCACTCCTACCACATAACACAATGTATGTCCTTCATGACCCGAATTGGAAAATGTCCATGGTTGACGAATAATACTCTTATTGAAAATTAGACGTGGGATTTGGTACCCCATCCGCCTGGTGTTAATATTATTTGGTCTATGTGAATTTTTACTTATAAAGAAAATTCTGACGAATCTTTTGAATGACATAAGGTCCGTCTTATAGGTGATGGCAAAACACAACAAGTTGGTGTAGATTGTGGAGAAACATTTAGTCATGTGGTCAAATCGATAATTATTCGCACTGAGCTTAGTCTGGCTCTCTCGAAAGCATGACTCATTCATCAACTGGATGTGAAAAATATTTTCTTACACGGTGATCTTAAGGAGATAGTATACATGCATCAACCATTGGATTTTAATGACCCAAATTATCCTCACCAAATATGTTTGCTGAAAAAGTCTTTATATGAGCTTAAGTAGGCCCCACGGGCTTAGTATAAGAGGTTTGCAGATTATGTGTCTACTATTGGGTTTTCTCACTGCAAGTCTAATCATTCTCTGTTCAACTATCGTCATGGTACCTCTCTAGCATACCTACTGTTATATGTGGATGATATTATTTTGACGGCCTCCTCTGATAATTTGTGCAAGTTTATCATGACCCTTCTCAGTTCATAATTTGCTATGAAACACTTGGGACCCTTGAGTTATTTTTTTGGTATAAATGTCACTCGTCATGCATGTTGTCTATTTTTATCACAGAGGAAGTATGCGGCTGAGATTATTGAGAGAGCTGGCATGTCATCTTATAAGTCCTCTTCTAATCCGGTTGATACCAAACCGAAGCTGAGTGCTACGTCTAACACACCATATGAGGATCTCACTCACTATCATAGTCTTGCAAGGGCTCTTCAATATCTTACATTCACAAGACCAGATATTACTTATGCAGTTGAGCATGTGTGTTTATTTATGCATGATCCACAGATTGAGCACATGCATGCACGCAAATGCATTATACGTTACATATATGGTACACTTGATTATGGGTTGCATTTATATTCATCATCTATCTCTACTCTCGTATCTTATACAGATCCTGATTGAGGTGGATGTCTAGATACCAGACGTTCAACTTCTGGTTATTGTATGCTTCTTGGTGATAACTTGGTCTTTTGGTCGGCAAAACGTCAGGCTACTTTATCGCGATCCAGTGCGGAGGCTGAGTATCGAGGCGTAGCCAATGTGGTGTCTAAGTCATGTTGGTTGCGTAATCTTTTATTAGAGCTTCACTTTCCTATTCAGAAAGATACCTTGGTCTACTGTGATAATGTTAGTGTTGTATATCTCTCTGGGAATCCGGTCCAACATCAGCACACTAAAAATATCGAGATGGATATTCACTTTGTTCGCAAAAAGGTAGCTTGTGGATAAGTTTGTGTCTTACATACCCCTTCAAGGTATCAAATTACTGACATCTTTACTAAGGGTATTCCCTTGGTTCTGTTTGAAGATTTTAGGGACAGTCTCAGCGTACGACAACCGTTCGTCCGCTATGACTGCGGGAGTGTGCGTGTTTATTTGTGAATATTTAGGTTACTTACCATATTTTGTAAAATTCTTGTACAAGTGTAATTAGGATATTAGTATTATAGTAAGAATAAAAAAAATTATATTTAGAGATTGTATATTGTATATATAAACCTTTTCATTAATGAAAATAATGAATGAATTATTTTCTTAGCGTTAACATTATAATTAGGTGATCATAAGAATAATTGTACTCCCAACAAATGACAAATGATTCAACTTTAAATTAGAAGGCTTATGCTTGGTAGCATTAAACCTATAAATCTATGATTTCGCCTAAGCCAAGTCTACCAAAAAGCTAGTGCGTCTGATCTGACTAAAGAAACAGATCATAATAAACCTTTAAATCTATTTGTCGTTGTTTGGTCATTAATTAAGATCAAAGTAAGATTAACACAAATTGAAGAAATTTAGGAAACTCAGGTTAAACAAAAATGAATGTGAAGATACATGTGATGGTGTAGTACGAGTTGTTAAGCAATTGGTACCATAACATAGCAAATGACCTACTCAAATTGACACAAAATATACATAGAGGGAAGAAAAAGAAAGTTATTATTACTTATATATATATATATATAGTTGTAGGCAAATGTGCTAGTGCAGGCCATGAATTACATTAGCTTTCTGAAGAGGTATCAATTCCCTCATCTAAAATAGTACAAACTCCATAATTTTCAGACATGATTCTTCACATACCCAAACATTTCTAAAATAGAAGAATAATCAACCACATTATATCCTTCCCCAACTCTACACGTTCTGTTATTAAATTATTTCATTATTTGTCACTTTTTTTCTTACAAAAATGATATAGCTCTTTGTTCAGTGGGCTTAGAGCTAGATCGTCAATAATAATAGTACTAGACTTGCAATACAATTATTTTCTTTATCATTTTAGGGTTTGATCAGTTCATGTACTTTGATTTGACTTTTTCTATTTTGATATGAAGTCTTCTAGGAAATTAATCTTATTCTGATTCCAGCTCCGCGGGATTACACTGGATTTGTTGTTGCTGCTTTTTCTCCATATTATTGAACTAATAAACTTCAAGAAATAAAGTGAACAAAATAATCTTTTGACTTGGCAAAAAAAGGCTACTTGTGAAGAAGGTGACTTAGAGATAGGCCATTGAAATTGAAAGCATATGAAAGATGGACCTCCACCAAGAAAGGTGGTGTGTGAATATGATGTACACAAGAAGAATAAGAAACTAGAAATAATAAGAATGTCATTATTGTTTGAAGAATAAGACAAGGCACTATATACCATTCTATACATATACATGAAGCAATATACTCATTAGTTGGTTGGCAATCAAATAAAAACCATTGATCATAAAACAAATTCGAAAAATTATGAGTATTTTTCCCCTTTTCCGATCTATATATATTTATGAAAAAAACCATTCTTTTGTTTTCTCTTTTTTTCTTTTGTCCATTCATTTGGGCCTAATGGATGGAAGTATGACTTTGATTCATGAAAAAAATATAAAGAAATGAATATGGACTTGAATCCAATATATCTTGGCCCAAACATGAATGTCAATTCGACTTCTTTATTCAATCACTCAAAACATTGCACAAAGTAAGAACATTAGTTTTTCTTGAAATTTCATTAACTTATGAGAAGCATTATAAACCATTTCTAGATAAACATTTCTAACAAACTAAGGAATTACTTTTACTTACTTAATTAGCTATCTTAGGTTATCTTTGAACATAAAACAAAAGGAAATAAAAAGATTAAGTAAACTTTTGCACATTTATTCAACTCAATTCTTGAGTAAATCTCTTAGGATTCTTCCTATATTCTAGTATATGAGATCTCCACTAAAGACACATGCTTTAGTTTGGACTTTGAATATCAAATCAAATCAAATGATCCATAAGGTCTTAATTTGGCTACTACTTTAATATCAAAAATAACTAAAAGTATTAATATATAGACATAAAATGTACTAATGAATTATATTGATTTGGTTTACATGTTGTCTGCAACCCTGTTGTTAGAGTAAAAGTTAGGGAATAATAAGTTGAAAAGAACATGTACCTAATATATTATATCTAAGCTAAGCTGGACACATATATGGTATTACAATAATGCAAATTCCAGTGTCCTCCACAGCCTAACTTCCCATTTTCGTATATATTAGTAGGGCAGGAAGAAAAAGAAACAAGAAAAAAGTTTCATATTTAACATTGCACCTGAAACCGTGATATACATGGTATACACGACAATACCTTGTGTATACCGTGTATATAGCCAAGCCTAGTGGAGTATAATTACTAATTTACTATCCCGTAAAATGCCTTGAAAACTTCTTGAATTTTATTTTCTTGGGAGATTAATCTAAAATAGTGTTTGTTTTTTAATTTGGTATATTAATTATTTCAACTTCAAACTTAAAATATGTAATTTGAAGTTCGAAAAACCGGTATTATGAATTCTTCAAGTTCAACTGCATTTTCATGTCCACACACAATTCAACTTCCAAATGTTTTTTTTCGACTTAAATTCAAATACCACTTTTCTCAAATATCACTAATTGTGCTGAAATTCTATTTCTTCCTGAGTGAGTTAAGTGACTGACGATTATATCAGCCAAACTCGTACAACCATTTTCTTCTTTCCATTATTATTTTCCTGATGGCCAAGATAGTTAGAATGGAAAATATATTTTATAGGAGTAATGAATAAATATTCTCTTTATGGGACCTTGACATGATGTGCAGTGTGATGGCAGTAGCCAAGTAATGTTTTGACATAACAAAAAGACATGAGAAAGTGTCACATTTTTAATTTAAAACAGAACCACCGAAAGTTTGCCTAAAAATCACAGATTTATGCAGTTCATTGCCATTGTGTGTGTTTTCTTTCTGTTAGCTAAGAAACCATATATGTATTGCACTTTAATGAAACTTTGGATTTTAGTCAACAAGGACAGACACATGATAATCGTCTTTAACTTCTTCAACTTATTGTGCTAGCTTGAGTATGACGTTTCTCTAATTATCATTTGCTCCTCTGTGATGCTTTTCGGTATACAAGGGATTTAATAAGTTGTTCGGATTTTTCAAAAAGTTATCGTATTTAGATTGGATTTTAAAAAAAAATATAGTATACTTTAGAGGAATTCGACACGCATCAAACATAGTGTGATATTGACACTTTTGTCCCTATTTTTTATCCCTCATATCAAATAATTTTTTTGTAAAATATAAATTTATATTTCGCATCATAATATCTCACTAGTTATGTTGTGCGCCCTTAAAGGGCTTATGTTCCAAAAGCATAAGTTCGATTACTAAGGGGGGGGGATTCAAGACCAGTTCATTTGAAGGGATAAAGACCAGCCCGTTTGAAGGGAAATTTTTTAATTTTCTCATACTATAAATTATAGAAAACACTTTTAGTACGATACATTCTTTTTATGTTTAGGGTAGAATTTATAAATATTGTAGTCAGTTTTCAAGCTTTCAGCTCATGTTATAGATAGTTAATGTCCTATATAGGGGCAGCCTAACGAAATAATCATAGGGTGGGCCGACTAAAATAAAATAAAAAATATATTTAGCGATCAAATAACTATATTACAATAGTAATTTACGTTCTTTCGAATCACGAAAGTCATTAATAATAGCATCTATGTCAAAGTCATCGACAATTTCTCTTTCAATATACAACTCCATTGCTTGCTCACTGAAACGACTGTTTTCCAAAGGTTTAGTGGGTTCTTTTATTTTAAAGAATGAACTAATCTTTTTTTGTGGTTTTGACATTTGTATAATATTTTCAAATCTGACAAAAAAAATCAAACATTTAAACTAATCAATCGCCTAACTAAAATTGAATTGGGACCACAATATTACTATCATAAATTAAATATTTTTAACCATTCATCAAACTCAATCAATAAAAGAATTGATTTAAAATTAGTTATTTCCCTAATTTGCAAAACCTTCAAATAACCTAATAAAATAATAGAGAGAATACTACACACCTGGAGAAAGTTTTCTTTGCCGTTCTACTTGTTATCGCTGGAAATTGCAATTCTTCACTCACGCACGTGGTTTAGAGTAGTGACTTCATGATTTTTCAATAGATTAAATCTTTTTTTAAAAAAAAATAGTGGATAAATACTGATAGTCAATTTTTATATTTAAATGAATGTGGGTCAGGACCCAGGCTGACCCAAGGTATGGTCTGCCCCTGGTCATAAAATGTCAAACTCCACCCAAATAAAATTCTAAGATAATTTCTAGAGTTTTAAAGTTTTAAAATTTCATGAAAATGATTATTTTACGAAGCTATGGCTGAAAAGTGGGAATGAATGTTATTTCTACTACTTTTGCAGTAATTCTTTCTCTTATTTAATATTATGGACAAAAATCAAATCAAACAGTAGACTAAATTTGTCTACTCTAATTACACTCAAATTCCATAAACTAAACTGCATTATAAAAACCAAAGATGTAAAGAACATCGAGCAGAATTGAATATAGAATAAATCAAATGATGTATGAGAGCTATTGATAGCAATGCATATAATCTTCAATGATCCAAATTAAATAGGTGCATGCAAGTGATTAGTGAAACAAGGATCCAACTATTACTTGCCCCCACGTACGTTTTTATCTAATTTTCCAACTTTTTGTGACTAATTGTTTTCTAAAAGTTCTCCTTCCTCGGTCCTTTAACCCGTATATACAAATCATATGATTATACTTAGCTAATGTTGGTATTACCTATCAACTAATTAATAAATTTCAATGATAGACGTAAGTCGATGATAAGGATGAAAGTGTCAGTTTGCTGAACACCAACTCATTTATAAATATACTTAGTTATTCAAGGTTTGGCCAAGATTATTGCAGAACCCGTATCTAATAACTTACATCTGTCCTTAATAGGATTAAGAAAACAAGTATGTAAGTGTCTCCTTCCAATCCTAACACTCCACCTTATGATCCACATCCTCACTATTTTTTGGGGGAAAAGGAACTTGTTATGAAATTCTGTAGCTAAATACCTCATAGCTAACCTGATTTGTTGATAATTCTTCGGTATATCATCATTAAATAGAATTAGTGATGAAATTTTACTATTTAGTGACAGAAGTTGTCTGTGGTAAATAATAAGTATTCTTTTTACAATGTTATAATATTTTCCTAAATTATACATAAATTCTCTTGAAACCATACTTTTTATTTATTTACCAAATAACACTAGAAAATAAATAAATAAATATTTTCAAAAAAAAAATAATTCCCATATTTTCATTCGTACCAAATACACCAGTTTTTAGTGATTTTTACAGAAGTTATATGAAGACAAAGGGGTCCCTCGAAATGACAGCAAATAATAGCATCTTGACATAAAAATAAATCAAGGCAAATGGTTCGGTGATATCAAAGAAGTAGTACTCTCTTATGACTTTTCTGGCATCAGAAGCAACATTCAATTTCTTGTTCTTATATTATAATTACTACATTTGATTAATTTATGTTAGGTGGGAAGCTTACCATTTCAATATCTTTCTTACTATTTTATGAACAATGACAATTATTGTTGAGTGGCGGAGTTTAATACTATGGATTAAAGAAAATCAAATAGTAAAGTAGAACTGAACGTATGCAGAAACAATTTCAAATGTCAGCTAAAATATCGTCTGACATAAGTTATGACATTTGGATAAAAACAGAAAACCTTTAAAATAATTAAAGTGCAGCGGAAATAGATAAAGAACACAAATGTTTAATTTTCATAGGTTATATATATTAATATAATTCATGATGGTCAATGACCAAAGATATTGTATATATATATATATTTATATATATATATAATTGATATATTCCTTCTTTTCAATGTTATTACAAAAGAAATAAAAAAATGGTTAAGTCGCAGATGACTTATGCCTGAAAAATCTATCTAAATAGAAGTGATCAACACCTCATTACAATTGCTTCAATGAAAGTACAAATCTAGAATCTAAAGAGCAATTATAATGTCGGACAAAATGTCATCACAAACTCAGGCAACACAGTGATCCTGTCTCTTTGATCGATATTTCTGGAGAGCTCTCTATATATTTTTCACTCTAAAAATCTGGATATTGAATCCTTGAAGTGACCTCTCTATTTATAGTAGAGAGTTCCCTTGAAAGAATCCTCAATAGGTTGTGGAAGTTGAGCTAAAACAAGAGCATGTGAGGCAGTAGCGTAAGCCATGAAACTCTCCAACTGCTTGGACTATTTCTTCCTCGTCTTGCTTCTTAAGTTATGCTCCTCTTGGACTTGGTCTTCCTCGTTTTCAATCAGCTCCAACTACTCCTTGCCAAGTCAATTTGTCATGTGATAAAACAGTCACAGTTTTTTGAAAAACAGTCTGTGAAGATAGGCAAAACAGTTACCAGAATGTCGTCACAAATGTCAAGACATTTGGTCCAACATTTTCTGATTTTAACTTAGCTCTGAAAATGATATGTTAGGAAAAATGTTATGACACAAAACCTAACATTAACATTCTGCCCCTTTTGGCCTTTCTTCACAAAACATAATCGAATAAGTGCAAGTGACTATAGTGACGGCAACATACATGCTCCCCTTTAACATGTGAAACAAAATATATATATATATATATATATATATATACCATATAGGATTAGAAAGAATAAACATCCATGGCAGTATTCACATAATCGTCATCCATAGAACTTTTCAACCCAAAAATAAAAAGTATCAAAGATTGTCTTAAAAACATTCCAATGTTAGAATGGATCATTCAGCCTTAGTCATCATTCAACACCATATTCGATGCAAAAGCAACGGCGTTAATGCGACAAAGCGGATCTCGGACATAACAACTCGTCGACGATGATCTTCTCGAAGTTCGGCCAGTAGTAGATTTCAGCCTCTTTCTACTTCTTCTAACTTCACTGCCTATCTCCCCGCACCGATTAGGTGATCGTGAAATCTTCTTGGCGTAGATGCGTACTGGCTTTCGGCTTGTTCTTTTATGTCATCGAACGACTTTGTCTCCCCTGCTTCCTCTCCTTCTTTAGCTTTGTATCTCCATGCTTCCTCTCATTCTTTCTCCCTTTGTATAGTACTATCATCATCTCCCCCTTTTTGGAAAGAAAGCAAAAACATAAAGTGGTCTCTGGCTTGAACTAATGATGCCCTGACATGATCAACTCCATCTATCTGCAAGTTGATCTTTGCAATTTCTCTTACCAACCAGGCGATGATCGATCTTGTGCGGCATGTTGCCTGGAATGTCAGGAATATTTCTGGAAACATCCTCACTTTCAGCTTCTTTTCTCCAAGGCAGATCAATGATTCTGTTCGTGCTCCTCAGTACTGTTTGATTAACAACATACACCTCAGGTTCTTTCTTTATCATATCTTTCTTTGGTGGTTTGAACTCTTGAGATGTCAGAACTTTAAAAATCAATGAGGGAAAAGGTAGGATTATGTTGGAATCTTTTTCAGCCAAATTTACAATCTGTTGAAAGATTGTCTTTTCCATATCGACTCGTAAACCTTTTCCTATCTTGTAAAGGAGTATTGATTGCTCTATAGTTACAATTGACCCGTTCATTGAGGGGAGCCAATTATATATAGCAATTTTATGTAAGATAGCAAACAATGCGGTAAGCTTCGACGCTGGACACCTTGACACCCATTTCTTCAAAATACCTCCAGTGATATAGGTAATCACTTCATCTCTGTCATTTACAACATCTCTTTCTTCTTTTTCCAATTCATCACTCAGACTCAAACATTGGTTGATTATGATAGGTGTGAAGTCGTAAAACTTGTCATAGAGATAAATCTTGCCAAATTTCTTCGATTCGACCTTTTCCATTTTAGTTATCAGATTAGCATAAAAAAACCTCACAATATCGTCAACGTATGGACACTTGTTATTGACATATCCTAGTAGATTTCTTTTGGTAAAGAAGTCCATCAGGCCATATTCAGTGCATGATGCAATGTCCACTACTTTTTCTGTTCTGATAGTTCTATTTTTAAACCATGACCAAAGTTCAGATTTTTCTTTAGTTAGAAATTTATCTGAGTAAGGATGTACTTCATTCTCTGATTCTGTTGCAGATTTGTTCGATGAGGTTGGAGAACTTGATTCTTTTATCGCATGTTGGAATGTTGATGGAGATGTTGTGACCTTTGCAGCAACATCTGGGGTATCTTCTGATGACTCTTCAATTACTGCTTTTTGCAAGACTTTTCTGGGGCAAAACTTCTTTAAAAGGCGTATCATCTGAGATTTCCTGCTCTTCACTTGAATCCACAATATTAGGAATAAAGAGATTTGAGTACGACGGTGAAGCTAGAGCTTTAGTTGGTAGTTCGACTGATGAAGTCCTCTCAGCATCATCGTCAGTGGGCAGATTGAAGTCTGACTCACTCCAATCATTGCTTGATATGGCAGAGGCAGTGGTATCGACCTTTGGTAATTTTGTAGCTGATTCAGCACTGCTGAAATCTCTTTCATGAGTTCGAGTGGACCTCCGAGTGGAAAACTTGGATGTGCCTTCTCTTTTCGATAACACAGTGACATCTGGAGTATTTTCCAGATCAATCGGGTTGTTGGTGTCTCCTGGATAGGCAGTGTCGAGTGGTTCTTGGAACACACTCAACACAATGGCTTTGCACTAAGGTGTACTTGTGCTCATTGTTGTAGGTTCTGGAATGTTAGGTGACATTTTGGGTGACATTGGTGAAGTATCCATTGGTGAGAATGGTGAAGAAGATGAAGGAGTGTTAGGGTTTTTGATGGTTTGGTAAAGTGGTGTGTTTTGGAAGGGATCCATCGGTTCTCTGATTATAACCCGAGGTGAGGTGACAAATTTCTCCTTTTTTTTTCTTTTTTTTTTAAATTTTCGGGGAAGAAAGACGAACTAGACTAGAAAGATTAGCAATTGAAGATACATTTATATACTTGGCAAAAATATTTTTGTTTCCAGATTTTAAGCGTTTATATTATATTTCAATACTTGTTCCTAAAATTTGGAGTTTTAAAAGATAGACATCAAGATTAGATCATTATCAACAAAAAGCAGTAGGGAAAAAATATAACTGTATTTTCAAAAATCAGTTACACACTGCTTCCCAACAAATATCAGTATCTGAGAATGTCAACAGTAATGTTAGCAATATTTTGAACAACACAACTATCATAATCTCTAAAGAACATTTTTTTTTCATTTCGGCAATAAATCAAGACACATTTCATATATGATTTTATGAGTTCAATATTCAGACCAATGTAATATTTTCCCATTGAGTCCTAGATCTAATCATAAACCACATACGAAATTTTATTTTTGTGTCAAAAACAACAATACTTATTTAGCATCCTCATAATTTCTTTTGACTAAGCACATTGATGTTCCTATAGTATAGGAACGATATCAATTTCCAAGGGCTTTGCCCAATTTTCACAATTCCGAGAATTACTAAGGCTTTGCCTTATTTTGATACTCTCTTTTTATGATATCTAATATCATTACAGAGAACAGTATCACATTAAAATCATGTTCTTATTTGAAAACTATACATATATGACCAAAAATCAGACATAATAATTTACTGAAAATCAGATTCTGATATTACAAGGGTAAATGTCACCCGAAATGTTAGAGAAATTTCAGACGACATTCGCCCAACAGTGTCGAATTTAGAAAGAACAGAGACCAAGAGAGTTTTTCAAGTTGGAAAATCTCTCATGATCTAAAGCTTTTGTAAAGATATCAGCTAGTTGATGAAGTGTGTCAACATAATCAATTTGCACTAGCTGTTTTTCAACCAAATCTCTTAGAAAATGATGCCTAATATCTATATGTTTTGCACGAGAGTGCTGAACTGGATTTTTTTGAAATGTTAATGGCACTCATATTATCACAATATAAAACTAAGATATTATTTGAAAAGTCATAGTCGTCTAACATGTGTCTTAACCATATTAATTGAGAACAACAACTCCCCGCTGCTACATATTCAGATTCAGCAGTTGAGAGTGAAACACAGTTTTGTTTGCGACTATACCAAGAAACTAAATTATTGCCAAGGTAAAAACATCATCCACTAGTACTCTTTCTGTCATCCACATCACCAGCCCAATTCGAGTCACTATATCCTATTAGATTAGGATTAGTGTCTTTGGAATATCAAATTCCCATCTCACATGTGCCGACAACATAACTGATGACACGTTTAACGACATTTAAGTGGGAGATTTTGGGACAGGCTTGGAATCGAGCACACACACACACACTAAACATTAGATCAGGACGACTCGCGGTGAGATACAAGAGATTGCCTATCATAGAACGATACAAAGTTGGGTCGACATTTTCCCCAACATCATCTTTGCATATAGTCTGTGTTGATCTCATTGGAGTATTCATATGTTTAGCACTCTCCAATCCAAACTTCTTGACCAAATTCTTGGCATACTTGCTCTAGAAGATGAAGATTCCCTCCTCATTTTGCTTTATCTGCAAGCCTAAGAAAAAGGTTAATTCCTCTATCATGCTCATCTCAAATGTTGAGGACATAGCTTCGACAAATGTCTTAAGATGGGACTGTGAAGTCGAACCAAAAACTATGTCATCTACATAGATTTGAGCAATGACCATATCTATTATGTGGTGTTTTATAAACAAGATACAATCAGCTACACCACGTTTGAAACCAAATTCAAGAAGAATCTGAGTTAAACGACCATACCATGCACGTGGAGCTTGTTTTAATCCATACAAGGCCTTTTTCAGCTTGTATACACATTGTGGATGGTGGGGATCTTCGAATCCTTTAGGTTGTTCGACGTATACTTCCTTATCAATATATCCATTCAAGAAAGCACATTTTACATCCATTTGATGGAGAGTGATCTTCAAACAGCAAACTATGGCAAGCAATAGTCTAATTGACTCAATTCTAGCAACTGGAGCGAAGGTTTTCTCATAGTCAATCCCTTCCACTTGTATCCTTGAGCAACTAGTCTAGCCTTATTTCTCACAATAGTTTCAGATTCATCTGATTTGTTTTTAAAAATCCATTTAGTTCCAATAGCATTAGTACCATTGGGGCGAGGAACTAAATCCCAGACTTCATTTCTGGTGAATTGTTCTAATTCTTCTTGCATAGCTTGTATCCACCAACTATCCTTGAGTGATTCATTGACATTCTTTGGTTCCAATGTAGATACATAACAAGAATGACTTACCTTATGATATACGGTGGACATGCACGCATATTTCACCATATCTCGATAATTCTGTGGTTCCTTCCTTCTTGTTCTTACACCTTCAAACACCTCTCATATCACTTGTTCTGTAGGATAATTTCTTCTAATCCTGGATGAGGGTTCCCTACGTACTGGGTCTCGCAATTCAGCCTCTGATTCCTCATCTGAACCTGCAGTGTTCTCGGTTTCTGCTTCAGGTGTTGCTACAGATGTCGTGACATTTGGAGCAACATCTGAATTTTCTGCATTCTGCGCATCTTCCACTGTTGTGATAACATCATATATTGGTTTATTTCCTGTATGCTCAGCAAGATCATCAAAGACAATGTTAACAGATTCTTGTACGGTTTTGGTTCGAAGATTATAAACTCGGTAAGCATGACTATTTTGAGAATAGCCTACAAAAATTCTCTTATCACTTTTAGAGTCAAATTTAGCTAGGTGATCTCTATCATTAAGAACATAACACACACACCCAAACACATGAAAGTAATGCAAATTGAGTTTTTTTCCATTCAAAAGCTCATAGGGTGTCATTTTAGTTTCAGGCCTAAGATAGACTCTATTCGTGATGTGACTTGCAGTATTTAGAGCTTCTGCCCAAAAACGTTTTGACAATTTTTTTGAACTCAACATGACTCTAGCCATCTCTTGTAAAGTTCTATTCTTCCTCTCTGCTACACCATTTTGCAATGGGGTTTTGGGAGCAGAAAACTCATGGCAAATACATTTTTTCTCACAAAATATAGAAAACTGACTATTCTCAAACTTTTTTCCATGGTCGGATCTAATCCGAAAAATAGAGGAATGATATAGATTTCTTATTCTAGAGTGTAGTACCTTGAACATGCCAAACGTTTGAGATTTTTCCTTCAAAAAGAATATCCAAGAATACCTAGAAAATTCATCCACAATCACATATGAGTACCTCATGCCTCCTAGGCTGTCTACCTCGATTGGACCCATAAGATCCATGTGCAAAAGCTGAAAACAGTGAGACGTACCTGAATGTTATCCATCATTCTGAGCAACATTGTGGGAGACACGGGTTTTCTTACCTTTGAGACAATCTTCACAACCCACTGTTTTATCCTTAGGACTTAGTTTAGGGATGCCTTTTACTGCCTCATAAGAAATTAATCTTTTAAGGTTGTGGAAATTAACGTGCCTTAATTTTTGATGCCACAAGGTCTTGTCATCGGTCCTAACACTATTACAAATCTCTTGTTCTCCAACAAGATAACAATTATCGCTCGTTCTTGTACCTGTCATTACACATTGGTTAGCTTCATTAGTAATTGTACAAGCATACTTATTAAACTTTACCTCTAGATCGTCATCACACAATTGACTTATACTAACTTGATTTGCCATCAAACCGTCAACGTGCAAGACATTTTTCAGTGCTGGAACTCCAGGAACACTCAAGGTTCCCCTTTCTATGATTTTACTTTTTCCTCCACTTCCGTATGTGACATTACCTCCACTTAGAGCTTCGTAGTTCCTCAAACACTCTTTTGTCCCCGTCATGTGTCGAGAACATCCACTGTCGAAGTACCACGATCCTGAAATGTTAGTTCTCAACGCAGTAATAGCTACATTACATCTCACATTCATACTGGGAACCCAGACCTTCTTACTACATTTCCTATTTACGGATTACGGCGCCTCAGTCTTTATGCGGAATTTTGGACAGCATTCTCGACGACATTCGGTTCCTGGACTTTTGCAGTTTAAAGCAGTAAGGTTTTAAATGGCCAGACTTGTTACAGTGATGGCACACAAAATTCCTCTTTTTTATGAAGCCTGTTTTCTCATGTTTATCAAACAAGTTGGAGCATATTGCATTAATGGAGTTCTTGCAGCCCAAACCTGCATGTTGTGGTTGACTAACACTTAGAATTTCATCTAGTTTGGAAGTACAGGTGTTAAGCTTTCAGAAGGTAGCTTCGGCCATATCCAACATCACACTGATCTTGCCCAAATTCAAGATCCTTTTTGGTAAGAGTAACCTCTAGTCGGGTTATTGTGTCTTTCAAACCTGCATTCTCAAGAGTTAAAGTTTTCACCTTTGAGTCAAGTTGTTTGGATTCAACAATTAAGTCCTTGCAAAGTTTTTGCAATTCTTTAATCATGTCATCCTTCAAGTCGACTTGAGTTTCAGGGTCAGATTCACAATTTGAAATAAAACCACTAAAGCAATTAACATCTGAATAGTTAAAAAATTCATACCTGTCAGATGTTACTGGACTTGCAGATGTCATCGCTGATGTTGCCGAAAATATTGTGACATTCGGGACAACACAGTCAGCGACATTTTCATCATCTGACAGTGACTGTTCGAAAATAGTGGCCAGCATAGCTTGTGACTCCATTTCCGGTTCCTCTTCCTCTTCACCCTCATCGTCACTTAGAGAAATCCATAGACTTTTCTCAGCTTTTCTTAAAGTGTTTGCACACTCGTTGGCATAATGACCCTATCCCGAGCAGGCATGACAATGTATACCTTCGAGCTGCTTAAGATCAAACTTGATTCGGTCTGAGTTGGTTCTCCTAAGTTGATTTCTTTTTTGCGTTGTAGGAAGGGTTTTAGTGAATCGTGGATTGAAGCCTTGACTTTGGTGCTCTTTGGGTTTAGTTTTATTTTTATCATCGTTGAACTTTCTTAACATCGTATTGAATTTTCGAGTGAGAAGGGCAACGTTAGCACCATCCCCGATTTCTTCAAGATTTTCGTCATCTTCATTGACTTGCCTCTTTAAGGATTTTGCTTGAAGTGCAACATTTTTGCCTCTATACAATGTTCTTTGGTTTTCCATATTCATCTCATATGTTTTGAGAATGCTCATTAAAGTATGGAGATCCATTGTAGCGAGGTTGTGGGCTTCTTCAATCGCACATATATTAATATTGAACTTTTCAGGAAGAGATCGAAGTTCCTTTTCAACAAGTTGATTGTTGGTAAATGGAGACTCAAGTACTTGACATTCGTTAGAAATGTCGATCAACTTTCCAAAATAAGTTTTGATATCCTCCGTCTTTTCCATCCTTAAACGTTCATATTTACTTATGAGCATGCGGAGCTTCGCTCTACGAACATTTGATCTACCTTCACAATGGGTTTGTAGGGTATCCCAAACGTCTTTGGCAGTTGAAATTTTTTGGATAAATTTGAACATATAAAGATCTACCCATCAAAAAATAGCATTAAGAGTCTTTTCATTGAAGCTTGCACTATTGGTTTCTTCCACACTCGATTCGGTCTCAGGCTTAGGTAATATGTCGTCTTCCTCGTCCGGTGAGAGCATAGGAACAATATATTCATTTGTAATTGATCTCCATGCTCTCACATCAATGGATTTGATATGAGAACGTAGACGAATCTTCCAATAAGGATAATTTGAACCATCTAAGATAGGAAGTCTACCAATATTTGGATTAGCCGGATCCATAGTTAAAGTAAAAGGACCTTAGCACTTATTATGTTAAGTGTCGGCTCTGATACCACTTGTTGAGTCCCGGGGTTAATACTATGGATTAAAGAAAATCAAGCGACAAAGTAGAATGAGCACGATGCGAGAAAGCTTTCAAATGTCGACTAAAATGTAAATGCGATATAAGTTATGACATTTGGATAAAAACAGAAAACCTTCGAAATAATTAAAGTGCAGCGGAAATAGATAAAGAACACAAAGGTTTAATTTTCATAGGTTATATATTAATATAACTTATGATGGTCAATGACCAAAAGTATTGTATATATATATATATATATAATTGATATATTCCTTCTTTTCAATGTTACAAGATGGTACAAACGAAATAAAGTCGCAGATGACTTATGCCTGAAAAATCTATTTAAATAGAAGTGATCAACACCTCATTACAATTGCTTCAATGCAAGTACAAATCTAGAATCTAAAGAGCAATTATAATGTCGAACATAATGTCGTCACAAACTCAGGCAACACAGTGATCCAGTCTCTTTGATCGATATTTCTGGAGAGCTCTTTATATCTTTTTCACTCTGAAAATCTGGATATTGAATCCTTGAAGTGACCTCTCTATTTATAGTTAGAGAGTTCCCTTGAAAGACTCCTCAATAGGTTGTGGAAGTTGAGCTAAAACAGGAGCACGTGAGGCAGTAGCGTAAGCTACGGAACTCTCCAACTGCTTGGACTATTTCTTCCTCGTCTTGCTCCTTAAGTTATGCTCCTCTTGGACTTGATCTTCCTCGTTTGCAATCAACTCCAACTACTCCTTGCCAAGTCAATTTGCCATGTGATAAAACAATCACAGTTTTCTGAAAAATAGTCTGTGAAGATAGGCAAAATAATTACCAGAATGTCGTCACAAATGTCAAGACATTTAATCCAACATTTTCTGATTTTCTTAGCTCTGAAAATGATATTTTTATGATACAAAATCTAACATTAACAATTACCAAGTTATATAAAAGTATAATGAAAAAAGATTGAATGATGATGGATGATATCTCTTATTAGAACGGTGGTTTTGGTGACTATCCATGTTATAATGGGGACAACACTTTCTACCATGACAATTACCCTTCTCTTTTTTTTTTTTTTTTTGCTAAAGTTTCAAACACTTAAAATGTTGGTCTGATCATTCAACAGCTGCCACAAGGTTGAAGTAATTAAGTTGTCTTTTGTCAATTACTTTGTCATATCAGAGCAATAAAGAGTTTTTTTTCCGATATTCAGATCAGACTAGTCCTGAAGGTATTAGTATCAGTATCTCAACACTACTACCAGTAAATCGCAGAATGTGCTTCAATAATCAGAATTTTAGAACGGAAAACTGATAGTATCTACAAGGATCAATCCCAAAAGGAAACAGAATACTCTCACTGGAAATCGATCTCAAGCGGCAAGTGTCTAAAACGACTTAAAAAATAATAAAGAGTTGTTCTTATTTATAATTACAAAAAAAAAAAAAAAATTACATTTGATGACTTTTGTCCTCTTTTTACTTTTTACTTTTTACTTTTTACTTTTTTCATATGGTGGTGAAAATAATAGGTACCTAGAGAAGATTAATCTTGGAAGGCAAAAACTTTATCTTACAGCTAGATAAATGTGACACCAAATTATGATAAAGATGATTGTCCTTATCTTTTGGATTCAATCGGGCAATGTCATTATACAATATGATGCCTTATCTAAGATTTTTTTGTCTCATTCCATAGCAGTAATAAGTTTGTCAGCAAATTATTCGTGCGTAACTTTTAGATATACATCGATCAGTTTCCTCTCTTTTCTACTTCCAATTGTGTGTTGGTGCATTGTTAGCCAAGGAAATTGACTACTTTAACAAACCCATATATTCGAATAAACATATGAATGAAAATCGTATCAAGTCTGGTGAATTTGGTAAAACTAATGATTATTTCATGCCTTACGCGACATAACTTGTGAATAAGACAAGATTTATGAATAATTTAACAAGATATACAATAACATGCCTAGTAAAATCTCATAATATGAAATTTGTGGAGGATAGAGTGTACGTAGATCTTACTTTTATCTTGGTATGTAGAGCGGTTGTTTTCGAAATATTTAAGAAGACATGTAGAAAGAAAATTGCACCAAAGGTGATGCCACTTGTAAAGTAAAATTTTCATTTTTTTTTCATATGTAATGCCGAGTCTATTTATGCACTTTAACGAAATTTAAACAGTAGTACAATAGCCGAGATGACTATTTGTGTGTTAATCTCCCGTATTAGTTAAGGTTAACTGCCTATTTCTAACTAAAATCCTAACTAAGAAAATTGTCATTAGTCCTGCCTAGAAAGAGAAAAATGGAAGCTTATCAAAGAGGGCTCTGGATCCTTCTGCCAATAAAAGGATCCGGTCCAGATGATTTTCTGTGTTGGGCTTCGGCCTATTTATTTGAACTTAAAATTTTGGGCTTTTATTCTGCCCTTCAATTGGAAGCTTGTGTCCATCGGCCAGAAAGGTAATATGAAGTAGGCTCAGAATATTTTGAATCTTGGTCTCGGTTGAATCAGTGAGAGGCCCAAGATCTATGGGCCTATAACAGGTTGCAAAATCTAACCAGTTCTCTTATTTATTTCATTGCTCTCTAGTCGTATACTAGTAGGGAAAATGACGTAGGATACCTATTTAAATTAAAACTCATTATTATAAAATATATAGATAGTTTTCCTTATTTACAAAACATAACGATATTTTACGAAACATGATGAATCTTAATTTTTTTTTCATTTTTTAATAAAAGATATTTTTTAAATAATTTTTAAAATTTAAAATTTTAAAATTTTTTAACAAATTTTTATTTTTTAAAATATTATTTTTAAAATTATTAATTTATTTTAAAAATAAAAGTTTTTTTGCTCAAGGCTTACAAATTAACTCAATTTTTTGTGTATGAAATAAGTATATGTGAACGAAATTTTTAATATAGTTTTTGTACACAAATTGTGAGCGAAATTTTTAAGTCTTGAAGATTGTAAACAATGTTGTTGTAGTTATATTTTATACACGGAAAATGTGAGCGAACTTCTAAGTCTTGAAGATTGTATGCAATGTTGTTGTAATTGTATTAATTTTACAGAAATCTAACATGAACTTTATACACGAAAATATGAGCGAATTTCTAAGCCTTAAGTGAGATACAAATTTCATATCATTTTCATACACAAAATTTTGAGCGAATTTTTTAAGCCTTGAATTCAATATACACATTTTATACAATAAATTTTGAGCGAACTTTTTAAGTCTTGAGCGAGATATACACATAAAATTGAGCGAATTTTAAAGCCTTAAGCAGAAAAAAATTAATTTTTATTTTATAAAAAAATAATTTTTAAATAATATTTTTTTTAAATTAAAAAAATATAAATAAAAATATGTTTTAAAAAAAATGAAAATTTATTTTTTTTAAATTAATAATTTTTAAAAAGGTTAAAAAATAATAATTAAAAAACTATTTTAATAAAATTAAAGACTGTACTTGTATAGGATTTGTAATATGTTATGTTTTGTAAATAGAAAACTATCGTCACGTTTTTTCCTCCTAATACGTATATATACGTACTTTACCCTGGAAGTACCATATTAAAACATAACAATTGTTTTTTCTTTCATTGGCTGGTTATTCATTTCTTTCATATATGGTGTACAATTTTAGACATATGCAGAATTTGTCTTCAAATATATTGTCGATTTTCTAAGATTAAATCCAAATTAAACGAAGAAAAAAATTGTGGGTTTCTTTACATGTATTTGGTTAGTATTTTTATTTTTTTCTTGAACAACTATAATCACAAATCATTCTGCATATAGTTCTAAGTGTTAAAGTGTATATGGGACTCTTTGGGTTTTCTTTGTATATTTAGTGAATATTAGACTTAGGTTTATATCTTAATTAGTAGTTTAATATTATCATAATTGTAAAGTTAGTATTCTTATAGAATAGGAATTCCTAGGTAGAATAGGAAGAGGATCTTCCTTGTAACTTGTATATATATGTCTTTCATTAATAAGAATAATCAAGAGATTTTTTTTTTCATGGTATCAAGAATTTAACTTCTCTTTACCCTGCTTCCACTCTTCAAAATTTCTTCTTCTTTTTTCGAAATTTTGCTCTATATTCTCGATTTTTTTGTGTTCTTCTTCTTTCACAAAAACCGAGTATCTTCTCTTCCAAAAACCTTTCTCACAAATTTTCTTCTCTGAATCTTGTTGTTCTATTCCCTATGGTTTGTAAGAACACTTTTCACCCTGCCCTCACAGTTTCTAATATCAAGAGCGTTTTTCCTATCGTTCTTGACCTAGAAAATGTTCAATATGGGACGTGGGCGGAATTATTTAAGATTCATTCTTTAGCACATAGAGTCCTCCACCATATCATTCCTCCAACTCCTCCAAAGGGGGGGTGATACGGCATCTACTTCTACGACGATTGTGCCAACTAAAGAGGCAGATCCAGAATTATGGGTCATGTTTGATGACAAGGTTCTTCAGTGGACTTATGTCACTATCTCATTGGACCTTTTACAGACGATTATGGAACCAAATTCCACAGCTATGGCGGCGTGGGATCGACTGTGCGGCATATTCCACGATAACAATCATTTTCGAATTGTTATCCTTGAGCAGGAATTATCCCAGGTGGCTATGGCGAGTTTTCCAAATGTTTCTTCTTATTCCAAACGCCTCAAGGACTTGGCAGACCAACTCAGCAATGTGGGTTCTCCGGTTTCTCAAAATCGTCTAGTTCTTCAGATAGTTGCAGGTCTGTCAGAGGCCTATAGCGGTTTTGCTTCGGTGATTCGTCAGAGTAACCCCCTGCCAGGGTTTTATCAAACTCGTTCTATGCTTACTTTGGAGGAAGCCGGATTGACTAAGAAAGTGGCGATTGGGGTCAGCCCTGTCATCATGATGACTGCTTCCAATCCAGCCAACATGACTCAAAATCACAACAACGGGGGTGGTAAGAAGGGCCAGAATCGGAAGAATAATGGCAAGAATCGTGGAAGCAACAACTGAGGCAACCGTCGGCGGCAGCGATCACGGAGTCACGAGGACCCACAGGCGATGGCGATGGGTCCCGAGCCTCCACGGCCGCGATTCCACCTTCTGGCCGCGGCACCGGCCTTCTGACACCCACGTGCCTCGATCGCGATCGAACTGCTTCGATTCGGACTTGAGTTCGAGACCGACGCCATGGTAGCGGCAATCCAGTATACTTGGGCCTCGCCCCCATCAGGTCCACCGCGCAGTGGGGCCCACTCAGACCGACATTGAAGCAGCGATGCATATGCTTGGCTTGACTCAACCGGACCCAAATTGGTACATGGACGCCGGCGCCACTACCCACAAGACATCCGATCAAGGTATTCTCTCGTCTTATTCCAATTTGAGCACTAATCGTGGTATAATTATTGGTAATGAAAATTCTATTCCAATTAAGGGTTATGCTCATAAAACTTTGTCCCCTCCTCATTCACCCCTTGTCTTGAAACATACCCTTCATGCCCCAAAATTGATTAAGAATTTGGTGTTTGTCCGTAAATTCACCCCTGACAATTGGATTTCTATTAATTTTGATCCGTTTGAATTTTCTGTGAAGGATTTCAAAACGGGGAGTCATCTCATGAGATGTAACAGTAGGGGTGATATTTATTCAATCACTCCAAGTCTCAGCATCTCGCGTCAAGCTATGTCATCCACTTTTGCAGCTCTTGCTCCTTCCTTGTGGCATGCTCGTCTAGGTCATCCAGGGTCGTCTATTTTATCTTCTTTAGATAGACATAAGTTTATTTCTTGTAAGGGTACGCGTAGTACTCCACTTTGTCAATCCTGTGCTTTGGGAAAAATTATTAAGTTATCATTCGTAGCGTCGAATTCTACTACTTCAATGTCATTTGATATTATTCATAGTGATTTGTGGACATCGCCGGTTCTCAGTTCTATGGGTCATCGTTATTTTGTTTTATTCTTAGATGATTATTCTAAATATTTATGGACGTTTTCAATTGCGAAAAAATCTCAAGTTTTTTCCATTTTCATAAAATTTAGAGTTTTCATAAGAACACAATTTGAACGGGAAATTAAAAATATTCAATGTGATAATGACAAAGAGTATGACAATGGGAAATTTAGGGAGTTTTGTGCTCAAAATGGGATAATTTTCGTTTTTCTTGTCCTCATACATCTTCACAAAATGGGAAAGTTGAGCGAAAAATTCGTACCATTAATAATATTGTCCGCATTTTATTGGTTCATTCTTCCGTTCCTCTATTATTTTGGCATCATACGCTATAAATGGCTCTACTCAATATTCTTCCTTCTAAAGGTTTGACATATTCAACCCCTCTCAAAGTCTTATATAATAAGTCTTCGTCATATTCTCATTTTAGGGTCTTCGGATGCTTATGTTATCCAATGTTTTCATCCACTACAATCAACAAACTTCAGGCACGTTCTACTCCTTGTGTGTTTTTGGATTTTCCGTCAAATTACCGTGGTTATAAATGCTTTGATTTGTCCTCTAAACGAATCATCATTAGTCGTCATGTTCTCTTTGATGAATCTCAATTTCCCTTTTCTAAAGTAGAAAAATCCGTGCCTAGTTCTTATGATTTTTTGGATGAGGATATCTCCCCCTATGTTCTACGTCATTTTTCAGATTTGCCCGAAAAAACGTCTTCGACTGTAATTCCAGAAATTCCCAAAAAATCCAAAAATTCACCCAATCTAGCCCAGAGTCTTGGTCCAGTCACTCGCAGTCAACGGGGTATTTTTAAACCAAAAAGACATTTCAATTTGAATTCTAATATTCTAAAATCCTCATTACCCCGTAATCTTGTGTCTGCCTTAAATGGCCCTAATTGGAAAATTGTCATGACCGAGTAATATAATGCTCTTATTGATAATAAGATGTGGAAGTTGGTACCCCGTCCATCTGGTGTTAATTTTATTCGGTCTATGTGGATTTTTGTTCATAAGGAAAATTATGATGGTTCATTTGCAAGACATAAGGCTAGACTTGTAGGTGATGATAAGACTCAGCAGGTTGGTGTGGATTGTAGTGAGACATTTAGCCTGGTGGTCAAGTCGGCTACCATTCGCACTGTGTTCAGCTTGGCTCTTTCAAAATCATGGCTCATTCATCAGCTAGATGTGAAGAATGTTTTTCTACATGGTGATCTTCAGGAGACAGTGTATATGCATCAGTCGTTGGGGTTCAGGGATACTAGATGCCCTAATCATGTCTATCTATTGAATAAGTCCTTGTATGGACTTAAGCAGTCTCCACGGGCTTGGTATAAGAGGTTTGCTGATTTTATTTCGACTATGGGTTTTTCTCACAACGGGTCTGATAATTCATTGTTCATATATCGTCGGGGTTCTTCCATGGCTTATATATTATTATATGTTGATGATATTATCTTGACTGCCTCTTCTGATGCTTTGAGAAAGTCTATTATGACAATGCTCAGTTCTGAGTTTGTCATGAAAGACTTGGGACCCTTGAGCTATTTTTTGGGAATTGCAGTCACTCGTCATGCAGGCGGATTGTTCTTAACACAGAGGAAGTATGTAGCAGAGATCATTGAGAGGGCTGGGATGTCATCATGTAAGTCCACTTCTACTCCAGTTGATACTAAACCCATGTTGGGTGCTGCAGCTTGCTCTCCGTATGATAATCCGACCCGCTATCATAGTCTTGCAGGCGCCCTTCAGTATCTTACGCTCACAAGACCAGACATTACATATGCAGTCCAGCATGTGTATTTGTTTATGCATGATCCCAGAGTTGAACATATTAATGCGCTCATACGCATCCTTAGGTACATTCAGGAAACACTTGATTATGGTTTGCATTTGTACCCTTCATCGACGTCTACACTTGTTTCATATACAGATGTTGATTGAAGTGGTTGTCCTGACATCAGACGGTCTACGTATGGCTATTGTATGTTTTTGGGTAATAACTTGGTCTCATGGTCTGTCAAGCGTCAATCTACACTTTCACGTTCAAGTACAGAGGTCGAGTATCGAGGGGTAGCCAATGTGGTTTCCGAGTCTTGTTGGTTACGAAATCTACTTTTAGAGCTTCATTGTCCTATTGAGAAAGATATCTTGGTGTATTGTGATAATATAAGTGTCATCTACCTTTCTGGTAATTCAGTTCAGCACCAGCGCACTAAACACATAGAGATGAATATTCACTTTGTTCGAGAGAATGTAGCTAAAGGACAAGTACGCGTCTGTCATGTCCCTTCCAGATATCAGATTGCAGACATCTTTACAATGGGTCTTTCCTCGGCCCTTTTTGAAGATTTTAGAGACAGTCTCAGCGTACGAAGACCGTCCGCTATGACTGCGGGGGTGTGTTAAAGTGTATATGAGACCCTTTGGGTTTCTTTTGTATATTTGGTGAATATTAGACTTAGGTTTGTACCTTAATTAGTAGTGTAATATTATCATAATTGTAAAGTTAGTATTCTTATAGAGTAAGAATTCCTAGGTAGAATAGGAAGAGGATCTTCCTTGTAACTTGTATATATATGTCTTTCATAAGAATAATCAAATAATTATTTCTTTCACTAAGGTCAAACTAATTTGCTTGAAATTATCATCATTATGCATAAGCATATGATTACGATTTCTTTCGCAAGATTCAGTCAACTAATCCTAGAGGTAATTAAAAAATATCGAAAAATCAAACTGAATCTATAAATTAAGTCAAATCCATTTAAGAATCAACAAATATTTAGTTTTATTTAATTTTGGTATTGAACAGAAAAGGGTGGGAATCAAATTAAACCGATTTATATACTTATTCTTTTAATAAGTAATCTAAAATTTATAATATCTTTTACAAATTTTTTTCGAATCCCTATTTTTCCTCTTGTTCTTTCAATATGTCTACCTCAAAGAATACATTTCATCATGCCCTTGCAATCTCCAACATCAAGAACACATACATATCGTTCTTGAAATGAAAAATGTCCAATACGCGACGTGGACAGAACTATTTAAAGTTCACGCACGGTCTCATCGAGTCTTTCATCACATCATCCTCTCGACAACAGGCAGGGAGAATATGACTACCACCGATGATGAAATAGAGTTGTGGGCAACTCTTGATGCTACGATACTCCAGTGGATTTATTTCACTACCTATACAGACATCTTGCAGACTATTATTGAACCCGACGCCACGATAATAGATACTTGGAATATGTTGCGTGATATATTCCAGGATAACAAAAATTCATGTGTCGTGACTCGTGACCCTTGAGCATAAATTCTTCCACATCAACATAGAGGATTTTTCGAATGTCTCAGCCTATTATAAAATGCTCGAGGAGTTGTCGTATCAACTCAAGAACGTTGGTACACCCGTCATGAATGATCGTTTTGTTCTTCAGATGGTTGTAGGCTTATCCGAGGCTTATAATGGCGTTGAAACTCTGCTTCGTCAAAGCAATCCTCTCCTACTGTTCTACCAAGCACGTTCTATGCTAGCCTTAGAAAAAGCTGGGTTGGCTAAAAAGGCGACAATCGGAGCCAATTCTACCATGATGGTAGCCACGTCCGATGATCCTCACTCAATTTGGGATAATTCTAGTCAAAACTGTAACAACGATGTCGGTAAAATGGGCCAAAATAAAAAAAATGGTAGCAAAAATCACGGCATCAGCGACGTCGGCAGCTAGACTGACGAGTGGTGGCGGCAGGCAGGGCACCGGGCCACTAAACTCATGGCAACAGACCTGGGCCTCCAGGAAGTGGATCTGGGCCATGTCGTGGGCCAATGGGAAATGGCCCATGCCACCATGCCCACTTCCAGCGGATTGGGTTAGGCCCAACTACACTCAGTCGAAGGTGGCCCGGGCGATGAGCGATGGCGCGATAGGTTGATATACTTAGGCCTCGGCCTCAGTAGGTCTTCTGTTACACCCCGTAATTCCATGATATTGATTTGAGGTCGTGATTAAGGAAAGAAGATTTGAATATTGAAAGGAAAGAATTATTACATTTTCTTAAAGGAAAATTTCAGAAAAATGTGACGACGGAAAAATTATTAATTTGAAGTTTAATACTTCTAATTGAATTTATGGACTTGGTATTGAATTATAAGGTATTGGAATTGATAATATGGGGTCCGCCAAGAATTTCACAATTTCGCGGGAACCTTCGAAAAATTATAATATTTTGGACTAATCGGAGGGCGACACGTGTCACCCCTCCACTTGACTTTGACTTGAACTTGTACTTGGACTTTAGATATTTTGAAGACAAGTGGACAAGTGGGTCTCACTCCACTTGTCTTGCTACACTTGTAGATATTTAAATATATCAAGAGAACTTGCAAGACTTATCTACACATAGAAAATATTTTCATTACACAAGTTCTATCTCTTCTCTCTCAAGATTTCGGCCAAGGGCCATTATTGAAGACCAAGATCCTTAAATCTTCCAAGCTTAGTTCATAATACAAGATTAAGAACCGTAACCAAGTGTTAAGCCAAGATAAACCACCATTAACCTCAAATCCCATTTGGGTCGTGGCTAGGGTTAGAGATTTTAGGGTTTTCCGTCGAGTTTTTGGTGATGGAACGTGAAGGGAAGTTTCTCCTAAGGTTGTAGGGGATACATATATGTGATTGAATCTTGAAGAAGTTGAGCGAAACGAAAACTGTGGGCCAAAGACGAATGGACTGTTTTGGGGCGTTTTTGGACACAAAATGAGGTAAAAGTCCTTCTTCTTTTAAAGTAATTGAATATTACTTATTGTTATAATGTATGGATGAACTTGTACTAAAAATAATGAGGATTAAAAAGTGTTTGGACAATTTTTTTAGGCTTGGCCCAGAGCTAGACTAATTTTGAGGTTTTCGGATTTCGTTGGTTATTGTCATTATTTACACTTGGTACATGTTATATAATGAAGGAAATATTATAGTTGATAGATTATATAACTTGTATAACATGTTGAAACTTGAATTGGAATAAAAGGAATTAAGGAAAAGGACTTTGGATTGTTGTAGTGATTGTTGGACGAAATCTGCCCAAAACTGTTAGACGTTGGGATGTCGTTTTATGGACAATTTTGGGATGCATATATGCTGGAAAATCATCCCCTAATATGCATGATTAATGTGGTAAAATGGCTAATGAAATTCCTAAAGAATAAGGGTATAAAAAGGGTGTTAAAGTCTTCATATTGTACCCTTAATATTGTAGAATTGTGGACTGTTTTGTGTCGAGAATTATGGACTGTTTTATAGACTATTTTAATGTGATTGCGGGGCAGAATTTTACACTCAAGTTAGGCGTGTAATCCCCTTTGGTTAAATGTTGGTTGTGCATTAAATGTGGCTTGTTGGTTGATGAATACGGGTCTTAGAAAAAGTGGAAAAGTACGTGGAAACAAAAGAAGTGTTGTCCAAATTTCCGTAGAATTAGAGGGTCATTATTTGGTATAAGTCTTATACTAGTAAGTATGATATTGATAGAAGTGCTATCGTCATTATAGGTTGAATTACTATGTGTAGCACATTCTACTTAGCTTGTGGAATAGCCAATAAGGTTGAAGTACATTGGAGCGTATTGCTACTTGTCGTTTGGGTTAGTCGCCAACGAGGTATGTGAACTATCCTTCCTTCTTTTGACATGATTATTTGGAAAGCCTATGTGACTTGATTTTGGTGAGTCTATGTGACTTGATTTTGGTGAGTCTATGTGACTTGATTTATTTGAAGTAAATGAATTGAGTTAAAGTTATGAGACTTGATTTCTTTAAAAGATTATGAGACTTTATTTTTCAAGTTATAGGACTTGATTTCTAAAGTTAAGAGATTTGATTTAAAGTTATGAGACTTGATTTCTTTAAAAGATTATGAGACTTTATTTTTTAAGTTGTGGGACTTGATTTCTAAAGTTAAGAGATTTGATTTAAAGTTATGAGACTTGATTTCTTTAAAAGATTATGAGACTTTATTTTTCAAGTTATGGGACTTGATTTCTAAAGTTAAGATATTTGATTTAAAGTTATGAGACTTGATTTCTTTAAAAGATTATGTGACTTTATTTTTCAAGTTATGGGACTTGATTTCTAAAGTTAAGAGATTTGATTTAAAGTTATGAGACTTGATTTCTTTAAAAGATTATGAGACTTTATTTTCCAAGTTATGTGACTTGATTATGTGAAGTATACTTGCCTTGTTATTGGAGTATACGTGAGTATAAGAGACTAGATTATATGAAGCATATGTGGCTTGATTATGTGAAGTATATTTGCCTTGTTATTGGAGTATACGTGAGTATAATAGACTAGATTATATGAAGCATATGTGACTTGATTATGTGAAGTATACTTGCCTTGTTTTTGGAGTATACGTAACTTTATTATGAAGGTATACTTGTCTTAATTATGTCTAAGTTCTTACCAAGTCTTATGGGGATGTTGGTAAGAGTCGTTAGGAAGTAATGGAAGTTGTTGTAAATGTTGATTTTGGGTGCAATTCCCTAATAGTGCTTTTGGAATTGAATCCCATGAATATTATACGTATACATACAACTTGTATTGAGATCATGTGAGATAAGTCTATGATTGTGATTGTATTTAGATCATGTGAGATAAATCCATGATTGTGATTGTATTGAGATCATGTGAGATAAGTTCATGATTGTCATTGTATTTAGATCATGTGAGATAAGTCCATGATTGTGATTGTATTGAGATCATGTGAGATAAGGCAATGATTGTCATTGTATTTAGATCATGTGAGATAAGTCCATGATTGTCATTGTATTTAGATCATGTGAGATAAGTCCATGATCGTGATTATAGTTAAGATTATGTGAGAATGTCCATAATTCATTATTTGAAAATGTGATAGTTGAGATTATGTGAGAATGTCCATAATTCATTGTTTGAAAATGTGATAGTTAAGATTGTGAGAATGTCCATAATTCATTGTTTGAAAATGTGATAGTTAAGATTATGTGAGAATGTCCATAATTCATTGTTTGAAAATGTGATAGTTAAGATTATGTGAGAATGTCCATAATTCATTATTTGAAAATGTGATAGTTAAGATTATGTGAGAATGTCCATAATTCATTATTTGAAAATGTGATAGTTGAGATTATGTGAGAATGTCCATAATTCATTGTTTGAAAATGTGATAGTTAAGATTATGTGAGAATGTCCATAATTCATTATTTGAAAATGTGATAGTTGAGATTATGTGAGAATGTCCATAATTTCTTATTTGAAAATGTGATAGTTGAGATTATGTGAGAATGTCCATAATTTCTTATTTTTGAAAGTGGGATAGTTGGGATCTTATTTTATGACTCTTGTTTGAAGAAAAAAAAAGTATATTTGAAACCATGTGAGTGCGTCTATGATTATGTTATAAGTCTCATTTTGAAAAGGTATTCTTCTGCTACATGGCACGGTTGGATCTGGTATTTGATTTTCATACTTGTCTCAGTCATATTTGTCCCGTTATGAGTTTATTTACAGTACCTTATGTTCACATACTTGGTACATTATTGTTATCTTGACCCCACTTTCTCAGGCTGCGTTCATGTCATGAGTCTAGGTACTCAGTTGTGGATCCGCGAGCTTAGGATCCTTGTTCAGCTTTATGGGATAACTCCAATGTTCCGGAGCTTGTTATTATTGCTAGGTATATTCAGATGTACGGCGGGGCCTTGTCCCGTCATAGTATTTATCAAAAATCTTATAGGTTTGTATTCATATGTGGGCTAGACTGGCTAGAGTTGTATTTACATTGTTGAACAGTGTAGACCCTTTCGGGTGACTTATATTATGGCAGCCTTATCGGCTTTGCCTTTGTTTAAGAAAAAAAAAGTGTTATTTATCTTCCGCGGTTTATTGTGTTGTATGAATAGAAGGGTGCGGGTAGGGCACGATGTGAGCTTGAGTTCGGGCGTGACACCTTCCTATTCACGCCCAACATCGATTCGAACCACGTATATCGAGGCAGTGATGCATACACTTGAATTAAATTCTCCGGACGTAAATTGGTACATGGACACCTCTCATATGACGTCCGCACCAGGTAATTTCTCGTCTTATTTTAATTTGAGCAAAAAATATAACAAATTGTTGGTAATGGTAATTCAATTATAATTCGTGGTTATGGTCACACAAATTTATCTCCCCCGAACCCACCTTTAGCCTTGAAAAATGACCTGCATGCTCCTCACTTAATTAAAATAATTGGTGTCTGTTCGAAAATTTACAACTGATAATTGAGTTTTTATTGACTTTGACCCTTTTAATTTTTTTGTGAAGGATTTCACGATGGGGATACCTCTAATGAGCTGTAATAATCAGGGAGAACTTTATCTAATCACCACCACTATCACTTCCACTACTCAAGCCACACCGTCAACGTTTGCCGCTCTAGCACCTTCCTTGTGCATTCGCGTTTGGGTCATCCAGGGACGTCTGTGATTTCCTCTATTAAAAACAATAATTTTATTGCATGTAATAGTACACGTAGTACTAATATTTGTCTTTCTTGTCCGCCTGAAAAACATGTTAAATTATCATTTGTAGCCTCAAATTCTAGTATTTTATTGTCATTTGATATTATTCATAGTAATTTTTGGACATCTCCCGTTTTGAGCTCTTTGGGCCACCGTTATTATGTGTTATTCTTGGAGGATTATTCTAATTTTTGTGGACCTTTCCTTTATCTAAAAAGTCTCAAGTTTTCTCCATATTTCTAAAGTATAGAGCATTCATCCGTATCCAATTTGAACGGAAATTAAAAACATTCAATATGATAATGGAAGATAATTTGATAATGGGCCGTTTCGGGAATTTGTAAAACTACTGACATATCTTTTCGATTTTTTTGTCCTCATACGTTCTCACAAAATGGGAAAGTCAAAAGAAAAATTCGTACCATTAATAATATTGTTCGAACCTTACTAGATGATGCTTCATTATCACCTTCTTTTTTGCATCATGCATTACAAATGACTACTTACCTCCTTAACATATTCTCTAGCAAATGATTAGCATATCAATCCCGATTAAAAAATTATCATAAAGATCTCTCGTATTCTCATCTCTTAGGGTGTTTGGGTGTTTGTGCTATCCACTTTTTTCTTTCACTATAATTAACAAACTTCAGGCCCGTTCTATTATTTGTGTATTTTTGGATTATCCGTTTACTCATCATGGTTACAAATGTTTTGATTTATCCTTTAATAAAATCATAATTAGTCGGCATGTCATTTTTATGAAACCCAATTTCTGTTTGGTAAATTGTATCTAATTTTTATAATTGTGTGGATGATGGACTCTCACCTTACATCATCCATCATTTAGCCCAGCAGTCCCGGGACCCAAATCTGCCAGTATGCCCACTGTTTGCTGGCCCAATTATCCGTGTCCAGCTTTGGTTTCGAGGCCAGCAGGCAGTGTGCCTGCTGGCCCAAATACCCAGTCTCCCGATCCAGTTTCTCGGCCAGTAGACCCACTGCTTGCTGGCCCAAGTCCTTTTACTTCAAGGTCTAGTGTCTCGGCCAGTAGGCCCATTGCTTGCTAGACCAATGTCTACGTCCCTACGTCCAGTCCATGGGCTAGCAGGCCCACTACCTACTGGTCAGTTCCGAGCTGACTCGACACCTACCCAAGTCCCATCCACTTCTATTTCGAGTCAATGGCCCGTTATTCGTTGACAACGGGGTATTTTTAAACCTAAAAGATATTTTAATCTCAATTATAATGTCACTAAATCACCCTTACCCATATAACCCAGTGTCTGCCCTTCGTGATCCGAATTGATAAATGACCATGGGTGATGAATATAATACTCTTATTGAAAATAAGATGTGGGAGTTGGTGCCCTATCCTCCTGGTATCAATGTTATTCATTCCGTGTGGATTTTTACTCATAAGAAAAAATCTGACGGTTGTTTTGAGAGGCATAAGGTCCGTCTTGTAGGTGATGACAAAATTAACATGTTGGCGTAAATTGTGGAAGACATTTAGTTTGATGGTCAAACTGGAAACCATTCGCATTATTCTTAGTCTAGCTCTCTCGAAAGCATATCACATTCATCAGTTGAATGTGAAAAATACTTTCTTACATGGTGATCTTAAGGGGACAGTATACATGCATCCGCCCTTGAGTTTCAGGGACCCCGATCATCCTAACCATGTATGTTTGCTGAAGAAGTCCTTGTATGGACTTAAACAGATCCCGTGGGCTTGATATAAAAGGTTTGCAGATTATGTGTCTACTATTGTGTTTTCTCACAACAGGTCTGGTCCTTCTCTGTTCATCTATCGTCGTGGCACTTCTCTGGCATACATTATGTTATGTGTGGAAGATATTATATTGATTGCCTCTTCTTATAACATGCGCAAATCTATCATGTCTTTTCTCAATTTAGAACTTTCTATGAAAGGTTTAGAGCCGTTGAGTTATTTTTTGGGTATAGTTGTTACTCGGCATGCATGTGATATTTTTCTATCTCAGAGGAAGTATGCAGCTGAGGTTATTGACCGGGCTGACATGTCATCTTGTAAGTCCTATCCTACTCTGGTTGACACCGAAGCTGAGTGTTAATTCTATCTTACCTTACGAGGATCTCTCCCACTATCGCAGTCTTGTAGGGGCTTTTCAGTACCTTGCTTTCACGACGCCTGATACTACATGCAGTGCAGCGGATGTATTTATTTATGCATGATCTGTAGGACGAGCACATGCATGCTCTCAAACGCATTGTGTGATACATTCAATGCACTCTTTATTATAGTTTGAACTTATATACATCCCTCTTATCTACTCTCGTGTCCTATATTGATGCAGATTGGGGTGAATGTCCAGATATCGGACGTTCGACATCTGGGTATTGTATGTTTCTTGGTGATAATTTGGTCTCTTGGTCGGCTAAACAGCATGTTGCTGTATCACGATCTAGTGTGGAGGCCGAGTAGAGGGGTAGCCAATGTGTTGTCTGAGTCATGTTCGCTGCGTAAACTCCTATTAGAGCTTCACTTTCCTATTCAGAACGCTACATTTGTCTACTGCGATAATGTTAGTGCAGTCTATCTCTCTGGGAATTCGGTCCAACATCAGCACACTAAACATATTGTTGACACCCAATTTTGACCCTCCCGTCCAGCCATTAACTATAAAATTACACTAATTTCGTAAAATAATTTTTTAGGATTTTTTATAATAAAATACAACAATAAAACATTAAATACAGGCATAAATAATTAATTTAATAACGACATCGCGTCTTACGTAGAGTTTTAAGCATTTAGAGTCCCGCGCCCGCACTTATTAACTTTAAGCTTTGTCGTAATAATTAATAAATGCATAAAATAAATAATTTAGCGATAACGTCGTGTCAGGTAGCATAGCCGCATTTATTAGTAATCATTTGTAATTTAAAATCAATTTTAATCTAATACATGCATTTAATAGCGTCGCATTTGTAAAAAAGCTTTAAACAATTCTTAAATATCATACTTGCATTTAGCATTTAAATAATTTAACTTCGCAATAATGCATAATAATAAGTTTTTAAATAATAACGCCGCATTCTAAAATATTAAGCACTAATTGAATAACACGCCCGCATTTATTATTTTAACAATTAGACTAATAAAGCACCTAATTACTTTAATCACATTTGTTAAGTTAAGTTATCACTAATTAATTAATACACTTGCCTAGAATTAATTAGCTAACTAATTAATTAAGCACCTAAAACTAATAATTATAACACTAACCTAAAACTAATACCCTAATTAACTAATTACCCACCATTTTCGTCCAGCCCACCTAATAACTACCCAGCCCAAACCCGCGACCCGCGACCCGCATGACGCGACGCGTGACTCGCCCTTTTACTTACCCTCGGCCACTTTCACTTCGTCTTCCACACACCAAAACGAAACCTAAAAGCCAAAGAACCCTAAACCCATCGCGCCAAGACACCAAGGCCGAGATTCTCACGAGAATCAGCCTTCCACCCACGCACCCCAACGTGTTTCTTACCATAACCGCCCAAATCGATTCAAATCGAGTAAATCTCGTCGAATCGGCGCGATATTAGCCCAATCACCCTTTTTCTTACCAACATTAGAACTCGGCGAGGGCTATATAAGCACATGCAAAGGCATAATCGAGGGTCGAACTCGAGATTCGAATCGGGAGCACCCAAAATCGATAGGCATTGATGCACCCTAGCGTGATCGTTGATCGTCCAGGCTCGATGAGGAAGCAGTGAGAACAATCGAGTCTAAACTTCTTCTCCTCAGTCGCAAATCAGTAAGTATCCTCAATAAACAAGTTCTACCCCTTTCAATCGCATCGCAATAACCCGTCGAGTGGACCGACGACTTAATATGCTGCCTCGGTTCGCTGTCCGGAGAAGGTAAACTCGTCGCCTTCCCAACTTTCTGTTTAATTTGCATTTTTATGGTTTGTATGATGTTTGCCGCTTATGTCGGTGTAAAATATGTGTGTTAAACTAATATGAAACATGTTTGGGGGATTCATGAATGATGTGATGTTCTTTAAATTATATTTGCCAATGTTATAATGTTAATCCCCCGACATTTTATTGTACACTAGCAAATAGATTCAGTCTCTACGCTGTTTTAAGAAATGTACATGTTACTCTACACTAAGCCTAATATGAAGTTGTACTACTCTTTTACAGCTTGTGTTAATGTTGTTTGGGCTATGTTGAAATTGCGGTGTCCTAAACATGACAAGTTTGAGCTATTATTGGTATATGCATTAAGCCAATTATGTGAACATGGAATCGCCATGAAGACTGTATATGCTAAAGAATAATTCTACCATAGTAGTCTGCGACTTGTTTTACTTAATACATGCTGCATAGCCACTGGTTTGACCTACCGGACTCTGTCCGATCGCCTAAACTGTCCAAGAACAGGCACATGTCTCTGTTCTGGTCCTAAAATGCTTGTCTATGAATTTCATGTTAATTAGAAGTGCTGATAGCCTTTGACTACTTGCTCTAATTCATCTCATTTGTTCACATGTTTGTTTTAAAAGAATCAATGCAGTTTGAATAAATGAGTCCTATAGAGATAGTTCTTTGAAGATTTGTGTGGTATACATGGGCTGTATTGCATCAGTTTACTGAAAGTTCCCTTGTCTCAGTTTCTGAAGTCATAGATAAATGGATTGTGTATCAAGTACACATACTCCATATATCGAGTGAATACCCTATCTGAATATTTAGTATGTCACCCAATATGCTTAAAAGGGATATGAAGTATGTGTTTGTTTTGAATATCATGCGTTTGTTTTGTGCTTTGGTTTTAAAATTGAATATGTTAGTGCATACTTAGCCTGTTTGCTTTAATTCGCTAAATCTGGGAGGATACATCTCCTGGATGTACAAGAACACAAGCATAAGTATATGTATTCATTGCATGTTCAAGTCTCATGTTTGAAGTATCCTATGTATACCCGTGGTATGTGAATCAAGGCTTATACATATGTGAACAAAATATCTCATGGGTTGGGCTTATTCCTTTTCTCTATTTAAAATCTGAAATACCCACGTTTTGGGGCCTATTTGTTGTTGCCTCTAGACTTTTCCTTCCATGGCCCAAAGTATGGGTTGGTTTGCTTTTTTTCATATTTTATCATGTTGTGGCCTTGCTAAATCGGGTGAACAGTAGAAACAAACTAAAACATAAGTGTTATAAATTTGCCCCAATACTTGTCCATTATTTGAGAAGTATTTTTTAGAGCATATACTAATCCTTATCATTTTCCTTTTACATGGTACGCATCGGAGCAAAAATGAGGAGTCTCATAGCGAGACTCACTGTGCTTTCCATCAATTGAAGATCCGCATTCACCCGCATTTGTGTGTATCTTGCTATCCGCATCAGAAATTCCAAACCACAGGCAGAATCACATCGCCACTCCTTCGAGTCGCCTTTTATTGGTTTTCTATCCCGCCCTCATTCATTTGTTGTAATTAATTGTCTAACGCTGCATTGATTATTAGAACATTTAGAATAATTAAATCTTGAATCAATAAATTGGCAAGTAGTTGGATACTAGAAATTTGCTCCCCCTTTAAGTTAATTATTTTAGGTTTGCCAGGCATGACTAAACTTTGCCAAATGATAATCGTCTTTTGCACTATGCCACACATAAAAAATCAAATTTTCAAGTAAATGCATACATTTAGTCTATAAATCAACTTTGCATCATTTATTTTATAAATAAAAATAAATGAATACTTTTAAACTTTTACATGTATTTTAGAGCACAAGTCTTATAAATCTTTATCAAAATGCATCCCTTTTATAAACACTTGCATCATCTTCCTCTTCAAATATTTTCAGAGCATGCATTGCATCTCAGCATAATAATTACCCTAGGTTTGACAGGACAACCGCAAGTTAGCGGATCTTAGAGGGTGCCTAACCCCTTCCCTCTAGATTAATAAAGAACCCTTACCCCAGAATCTCATTAAGTTTCGCAGACCATTAAAATGGAGTTAATGTTTTACTTTAAACTAGTTAAACATTTAGGTGTCCTAATTCACCCAAATTAATTAGGTGGCGACTCCGCGAACCCGCAGCATTCTAGCAACCCTTTAGCATTTTAAATTTTAGCAACCCTTTTAGCCTTTTAGCACTTCTTAGCATTTTGCACCTTTAGCACCTTTTAAACTTTAGCATTCTTTTGCACTTTTAGCCTCTTTTGCGATTTTAACATTCTTTTAATATGATTCCCTTTTATTATTTTTCTAACCTTTAATTTGAGCAGCAGTTAGTTTTAGAAAATAAATGCCGCGGTCGGAAAAGGGCGCGACAGAAATGGCGACTCCACTGGGGATTTTAGGTTCTTAACCACAACAAACCTAGGATAATTATTTGGCAATTACTTTTGCATTTAATTTTTGTGTGCTGTATTTTGTTTTGTTTATTTTAAATTGCTACCTGCTTTACTGCTTTCCTTAAACTGGCATTCCGCTCATATTTCGTCCACTCTGGAAAATTCACACAAACACACACTACATGCGAGGTGCGCTGGTGCATCAAAGAAAATTCTTTCTTCAAAATCCAAATTTAGGAGAGTAATATATACGCCCGTCTAACCGTGGTGGCGTAGCCTTCTCTCACTTCGAGTCGCTCGGGAACTCAGCGCCCAAGCCAAATCTTAGAAACTTAAGATAGAGCTATACCACCTTATTTTAGGGCATGCATTTACTACCTTAGGCCTCGGTGGCATCGACACCACAATTAGGAAGACACAAACTTGTCGACGTTTCTCAACCCAAACCAACCCAAAGATATTATGTGTAGCGTGACAATGACAATGAGACAAATCCAAGCCCAATCATGACATGTCAAATTGGGAAAAGTGCACCGTCATTTGGTCGCCATTTCCAACAAAGGCATTATAGTTGGACGACTTGGACAAATCCGTCATAATCTCGCATAAGTTGACGCTTGCGGCATAAAGAGGTCCCCGCATGTTAGAAACGTTCGATGTGCTATGCGATATATCTCTACATACTTGCAAATTATGTGCTTTATGCTAACACCGCTTGTTGCATTTTAGAAAGATTTATCATCCTCCCAAAGCGGTCGTCATTTGACTAAGCAAATGGCGAGCATCAATATTTCACAAGATCAAAGGTACGGTCCCAAAGAATATGACTCAAGGACATCTGGCGAGCTGAACTCGTCTTGTTCCTATAAGCAAAGCAGAGGTCTCGGAGAGAAAGACAAAGATAAATCCAATGAGCAACTCGCACAATTACCACAACAAATGGCAACCCCGCAGCGAAATCAAAAGGCTCAAGAACCTCACCAGAGCACTCACACGCAAATAACCAAAATACCAAAAATCTCCAAATTATTACGAGCTTCTACATATCCCATTCACCAATATACAATGCACCCATATATCCCACACAAACCGAATGTCTAACGTCTACTAAACACGAACCAAAGGCCACCACAAACCCTTCTATGGCAACCCTTGCGATACCCATACGTATACGCCACAAGCCCGCCACCAAATATCTTCACACCGCTAAATACTGAAAGGCTACCAAAATATACGCCCATTTAGCCGAGCCTTTATCGCAGCTTGTATGAGAGGTTGAGGTTTTGGATACTCCACCAATTCCAGCACGTGCCCAATCCCAAGTCCAAAGCTCATGGAAACAAAGTCAGATACCATTCTGAGCCACTGACACGACGTGGGAAGGTGTTATACACTCGAGACAAAGTAAGGAGGCTGATCAAGAGGAGTCATTCAGGAGGAGGCTTACCCTAACGAGTACAATGAACCCCAAAGGAAGAGGTGTTCCTCGAGAACCCCTCGCCGACCGCTTATTTATCCAGCACCACGCAGAAGCGAAGGAGATACCGAGCAGAGCACGAAGACCCACCACGATGCAGAGCAAGGTGTATTGGTTGGATTTGCACCCTTGTCTTGGTCCGCCAGAGCTGGATAGGAAAAACGATTTATTTTAGCGAATAATTTATAAACTCATATTTAAGCTTTAATAATGTTTTCTTTCGCTTCGCAGTAATGAACTACGCTTGACCGATTCCCTTAGTGGATACGTGCGCCGCCTGGCCCCACACCTAGAATTTTAATTTTATCCAATATTCGCTTGTAATGAACTACGCTCGACCGATTTTCTCTGGGATACGTAGGGCGCCTAAATCGCCTTTGTCACACCATTAGGAAACTTTCCTTTGCTTTGAAAATGACAAGAATACACATAGCCTATAAGCAACTACATCGAGACCATTTTAGGCCAAACCCCTTTTCAAAATCGGGATGCATAGGTTGCAAGTCCAAACAAGCCGCACGCAGATATCAAGGAACAAGGCAAAGAAGTCAAATACGAATCGACCCCAAAACTCACAAATTTTTCTTCGAGCGCAGTCTTTTAATATTAATGAGTAAAGTGCAAAAAAACGACGAAAGGTCTCTCCGCGAGGAAAAGCAAAGAAGCGGAGGATGACAACAATCCAAAGTCCGCAGCAAGAGCAAAGCAGCAGAAGCGGCATCAACAATCAAGAATCAAAGTTCGTAGTTCCGCAACAAAACCTAGCGATCAACTCGAAAGCATAAAGTCAAATTGGCAACCCACGATCGCACACAAAGAAAGGCATCATGGCAATTCGTCACCGCAACGCTCAAAGATGTCCGCAAAGACAACATCTCGTGGACGACATCTCTACCCATAAAATTGCACTTCTCATATGTAGTTATCATTTCATTTAAAAGTATACACTAACGCCTTTTCTCAAGCTTAGCTTGCGAGCATTCATTCTACGAGCAAAGAACACGCCCAGTAACGACGTTATCAACACAAAGAAGTTCACGCAACGACGCCAAAGAACACGCCCAGTAACGACGCCATCAAGATTGCTTACACAACGACGCCAAAGAACATTATGTCCAGTAACGATATCATCGCGATTGCGTCACGCAACGACGCCAAGAATAACACGCCCAGTAACGACGCATCAAGATTACGCAACGACGCCAAAGAATATTATGTCCAGCAACGACATCATCAAAGCGCTTTACGCAACGACGCCAGCAAGAACACGCCCAGCAACGACGCGCGATCATGTCCAGTAACGATATCATCGCGATTGGCTTACGCAACGACGCCAAAGAATATCGCGGTCAGTAACGACACCATCACGCAACGACGCCAAGAAGAATATCGCCCAGTAACGACAAGTACGCGAAGAACACGCCCAGTAACGACGCTATCAAGATTGCGTTTACACAACGACGCCAAAGAACATTATGTCCAGTAACGACATCATCGATTGGACGCAACGACGCCAAAGAACACGCCCAGTAACGACGCCATCAAGATTTACGCAACGACGCCAAAGAACATTATGTCCAGTAACGACATCACACGCAACGACGCCAAAGAAGAATATCGCCCAGTAACGACGCGTCCAGCAACGACATCATCGCGATACGCAACGACGCCAAAGAATATCAGGTCCCAGTAACGACACCATGATCGCGCACGCAACGACGCCAAAGAAGAATATCGCCCAGTAACGACAAGAATATCGCCCAGTAACGACGCTATCAAGATTGCTACACAACGACGCCAAAGAATATTATGTCAGTAACGATATCATCAAGATACGCAACGACGCCAAAGAAGAACACGCCCAGTAACGACGCCATCAAGGTTTACACAACGACGCCAAAGAACATTATGTCCAGTAACGACATCATCAAGATTGCGTTTACGCAACGACGCCAAAGAAGAACACGCCCAGTAACGACGGATTGCGTCCAGTAACGATATCATCGCGATTACGCAACGACGCCAAAGAATATCAGTCCAGTAACGACACCATCGCGATTGCTTACGCAACGACGCCAGCAAAGAACACGCCCAGTAACGACATCATCGATTGGCTCACGCAACGACGCCAAAGAAGAACACGCCCAGTAACGACGCGACGATCATGTCCAGCAACGAGCTACGCAACGACGCCAAAGAACATCGCGGTCTGTGCAACGACACCATCTACGCAACGACGCCAAAGAAACACGCCCAGTAACGACGCGCTAAGACAAAGAAGTCCAAAACGACGCCATCATCAGCATATTACATCTACACAAGGAAGATTTTCTCGCTCTCAAAATTGCATTTTTATCATTCATGCTTTATTATTCTCGTATGCACTAACTCTTCCTCGAGCTTTAGTCTACGCGAGCAAGCAGAATAAGTCCGAACGACTAAAGTCCAATGACGCCAAGTCCGAAAACGACGCCAAGTCCGAAAACGACGACAAGTCCGAAAACGACGACCAGTCCGAAAACGACGCCATCATCAGCATATCACGCAGGGACGATTTCTATACTCCCGAAATTACATTTCTTACGCATGCTTTATTATTCTGCCTTAGCGCATGCACTAACTCTTTCTTGAGCTTTAGTCTACGGGACAATTGCATAACATACCCGCTCGCAATCGCAACACGCCCTGCAAGGACGAAAATCACAAAGATTCGCAAAATCGCATCAACACAACAGCATCGCTTACGTGATAATCTTTTCTATTCACGCTACATTGTTTTTAAAATTATTTTTGCCTTAACGCTTATGCACTAACCGCTTGTTCAAGTCTTAGTACGCAGCAGGAGCACAACGTGGATTTTCTCTTACAAATAACCGGCAACTGGCGGCCAACCTTCCCAACGACGCGTAAGCCAAGCCCGCCATGGCCCACTCGCTTCCCATCACCATAACCCAAAGACCACAAGCCATAAGAAGACACCCTGTGTTCAAGCCGCTTATTTTCTTTTACTTTTTGACCATAACCTGTCATCATAACTCGACACCGACATCTTTGTCCGCTAGAGTGTTTAGACACGTAACCTGTCGCCATAACTCGACACCGAGATAGCTTGAGTCCGCGTTAGCCCGCTCGTGTTTAGACTACGTAACTCAAAGGTCGCCATAACTCGACACCGGGACGCTTTTGATTTTAGGTCACCTTATCTACCGCCAAAGATTTTCGCACTCAAGATCGAGACAAAATTGGCATGAGTCAACGTCTTTGTCCAAGATTCTTCCATCATCTCCATACAAAGAGGACATCTGCTGACACCCAATTTTGACCCTCCCGTCGACCCATTAACTATAAAATTACACTAATTTCAGAAAATAATTTTTTAGGATTTTTATAATAAAATACAACAATAAAACATTAAATACAGCATAAATAATTAATTTAATAACGACATCGCGTCTTACGTAGTTTTAAGCATTTAGAGTCCCGCGCCCGCACTTATTAACTTTAAGCTTTGTCGTAATAATTAATAAATGCATAAAATAAATAATTTAGCGATAACGTCGTGTCAGGTAGCATAGCCGCATTTATTAGTAATCATTTGTAATTTAAAATCAATTTTAATCTAATACATGCATTTAATAGCGTCGCATTTGTAAAAAAGCTTTAAACAATTCTTAAATATCATACTTGCATTTAGCATTTAAATAATTTAACTTCGCAATAATGCATAATAATAAGTTTTTAAATAATAACGCCGCATTCTAAAATATTAAGCACTAATTGAATAACACGCCGCATTTATTATTTTAACAATTAGACTAATAAAGCACCTAATTACTTTAATCACATTTGTTAAGTTAAGTTATCACTAATTAATTAATACATTCTGCTAGAATTAATTAGCTAACTAATTAATTAAGCACCTAAAACTAATAATTATAACACTAACCTAAAACTAATACCCTAATTAACTAATTACCCACCATTTCGTCGCCCCACCTAATAACTACCTTTTAAACTCCCGCGACCAACCCGCGACCCGCAGTCAACTTCGCCCCTTTACTTACCCTCACCAGCTCCCTTCACTCGTCTTCCACACACCAAAACGAAACCTAAAAGCCAAGAACCCTAGAAACCCCCGCCATCGCCGCGAGACACCAAAGCCGAGATTCTCGAGAATCTGAGCCTTCCTTACCCACGCACTCCACCAACGTGTTTCTTACCATAACCGCCAAATCCCGATTCAAATCGCATGAATCTCCGAATCAAGACTAATATTAGCCTAATCACTCTTTCTTACTTACCAACATTAGAACTCGAGCGAGGGCTATATAAGCACATGCAAAGGCATAATCGAAAGGGGGTCGAACTCAGAGATTCAGAAATCGGGGAGCACCCAAAATCGATAGGCATTGATGTGCACCCCCTAGCAGCAGTCATTGATCGTCTGTGGCTCAAGAGGAAGCGGAGAACAATCGAGTCTAAACTTCTTCTCGCCGCAAATCGCAAGTATCCTCAATAAACAAGTTCTACCCTTTCAATCGCATCGCATAACCCGTCGAGTGGACCGACGACTTAATACGCCGCCTCGGTCATTGTCCTAGAAGCGTAAACTCGTCGCCTTCCCAACTTTCTCGCTTAATTTGCATTTTTATGGTTTGTATGATGTTTGCCGCTACGCTGTAAAATATGTGTGTTAAACTAATATGAAACATGTTTGGGGATTCATGAATGATGTGATGTTCTTTAAATTATATTTGCCAATGTTATAATGTTAATCCCCGACATTTTATTATGCACTAGCAAATAGATTCGATCTACGCTGCTTTAAGAAATGTACATGTTACTCTACACTAAGCCTAATATGAAGTTGTACTACTTTTTACAATTGTGTTAATGTTTTTGGGCTATGTTGAAATCATGTGTCCTAAACATGACAAGTTTGAGCTATTATCGTATATGCATTAAGTCAATTATGTGAACATGGAATCGCCATGAAGGCGGTATATGCTAAAGAATAATTCTACCATAGTAGTCTGCGACTTGTTTTACTTAATACATGCGCATAGCCATCGGTTTGACCTAGGACTGGTCCGATCGCTTAATCGCCCAAGAACAGTACATGTCTCTGCTCGTCCTAAAATGCTTGTCTATGAATTTCATGTTAATTAGAAGTCGATAGCCTTTGACTACTTGCTCTAATTCATCTCATTTGTTCACATGTTTGTTTTAAAAGAATCAATGCGCTTTGAATAAACGAGTCCTATAGAGATAGTTCTTTGAAGATTTGTGTGGTATACATGGGCTGTATTGCATCAGTTTACTGAAAGTTCCCTTGTCTCAGTTTCTGAAGTCATAGATAAATGGATTGTGTATCAAGTACACATACTCCATATATCGAGTGAATACCCTATCTGAATATTTAGTATGTCACCCAATATGCTTAAAAGGGATATGAAGTATGTGTTTGTTTTGAATATCATGCGTTTGTTTTGTGCTTTGGTTTTAAAATTGAATATGTTAGTGCATACTTAGCCTTTGCTTTAATTCGCTAAATCGGAGGATCATCTCACGGATGTACAAGAACACAAGCATAAGTATATGTATTCATTGCATGTTCAAGTCTCATGTTTGAAGTATCCTATGTATACCCGTGGTATGTGAATCAAGGCTTATACATATGTGAACAAAATATCTCATGGGTTGGGCTTATTCCTTTTCTCTATTTAAAATCTGAAATACCCACGCTTGGGGCCTATTTGTTGTTGCCTCTAGACTTTTCCTTCCATGGCCCAAAGTATGAGTTGGTTTGCTTTTTCATATTTTATCATGTTGTGGCCTTGCTAAATCGGGTGAACAAGAAAACAAACTAAAACATAAGTGTTATAAATTTGCCCCAATACTTGTCCATTATTTGAGAAGTATTTTTTAGAGCATATACTAATCCTTATCATTTTCCTTTTACATGGTACGACGGAGCAAAATGAGAGTCTCATAGCGAGACTCACCGTTTCCATCAATCAAGATCCGCATTCACCCGCGTTTGTGTGTATCTTGCTATCCGCATCGAAATTCCAAACCACAAAAGTAATCACATCGCCACTCCTTCGAGTCGCCTTTTATTGGTTTTCTATCCCGCCTCATTCATTTGTTGTAATTAATTGTCTAACGCATTGATTATTAGAACATTTAGAATAATTAAATCTTGAATCAATAAATTGGCAAGTAGTTGGATACTAGAAATTTGCTCCCCCTTTAAGTTAATTATTTTAGGTTTGCCAGGCATGACTAAACTTTGCCAAATGATAATCGTCTTTTGCACTATGCCACACATAAAAAATCAAATTTTCAAGTAAATGCATACATTTAGTCTATAAATCAACTTTGCATCATTTATTTTATAAATAAAAATAAATGAATACTTTTAAACTTTTACATGTATTTTAGAGCACAAGTCTTATAAATCTTTATCAAAATGCATCCCTTTTATAAACACTTGCATCATCTTCCTCTTCAAATATTTTCAGAGCATTGCATCTCAAGATAATAATTACCCTAGGTTTGACAGACAACCGCAGTTAGCGGATCTTAGAGGTGCCTAACCCTTCCTCTAGATTAATAAAGAACCCTTACCCTGAATCTCATTAAGTTTATGAACCATTAAAATGGAGTTAATGTTTTACTTTAAACTAGTTAAACATTTAGGTGTCCTAATTCACCCAAATTAATTAGGTGGCGACTCCGCGAACCCGCAGCATTCTAGCAACCCTTTAGCATTTTAAATTTTAGCAACCCTTTTAGCCTTTTAGCACTTCTTAGCATTTTGCACCTTTAGCACCTTTTAAACTTTAGCATTCTTTTGCACTTTTAGCCTCTTTTGCGATTTTAACATTCTTTTAATATGATTCCCTTTTATTATTTTTCTAACCTTTAATTTGAGCAGCAGTTAGTTTTAGAAAATAAATGCCGCGGTCGGAAAAGGGCGCGACACATATCGAGATGGATATTCACTTTGTTGGCAAAAATGTAGCTCGTGGACAAGTACGTGTCTTGCATGTCCCTTCACGGTACCAAATTGCTGACATCTTTACTAAGGGTCCCTTAGTTCTGTTTGAAGATTTTATGGACAATCTCAGTATACGACAACCGCCCACTATGACTGCGGGGGTATGAAAGACTACCGTGTATATCACACGGTAGTCCGTGTATATCGGTTTCCTTCATGGTATATATTTTAGCATAATTAGTAGAATTCTTGTATATGTATAATTATGGTAGTAATCTTGTATTGGGAAAAGCTAATAGTCTTGTATTAGAAAAATATAGATTTAATTTCCTTAATTAGATATTGTATATATACATTTTCATTAATGAAAATAATCAAAGAGATTATTCTCTTTCAATTTTTACTCTACCTACATTTATTTACTCAAAAGTTTATCCATAACTTTAATAGATTGACGGGATTAAATTTATATTTTTCGTGCCAAGAGAACATCTAAAAAAACCGAACCAAAAAAATAGTACCTATGTCAATGTATAAAACAGTGGAGCAGGAATTTAATTACAAAGTGGTCCTAAGAATATAGAATAAATCAAATGTAGGAGAGCTACTGATAAGTGATAGCATTGCATATAAATTATAATAATCAATAATTTCTGATTTGCCTTTTTTGACCCGTTATTGATAATAACAAATAATAATTGAGCTCCGGTCCTAGCGGCGAATCTATCGAATTTGAAGTGATTGTTCAAAAAAAAAATCACAGCATTGTATAAGAAAATGAAAATGTTGTGCTTGTTCAAAAGTGAAAAATAGCATTGCAAAAAATGTGCACAGCTTATTCAACTGAACAAGTGTGCACAATGTGGCTCCGCCACTGTCCGACCCTTGTGGAATAGGCTACTATAATGCGTCAAATAGGAGGCTTCTTATTTGTAGTATTAGAAGAGTCTAGAATTTTTTTATTACTGACATAATTTCATTATTTAATTAGATCTCTTTTCTAAAGCTGACGACTAATTCCTTTTCATCTATGGCCGAATGCAACGACCAGATTTTGAATGTGGATTGAAGATGTTGTATTTCGAGGAATTGTTAGAGATGATTAAAACAAGTAGTTATTAGTATATACACGTAAAATAAAGTCTACTTTAAGGCTCACGACAGAGCTATAGAGTATCAGACTAGGATTGAAATTAGCAAAAGAAATAGGAGGTAAAGATCTCGAAGTGAAGTCCGGTTACCTACTTGTTGTCAAGCTTATCAAAGAGGACATACCCTATTATTGAAGATTGTAAGTATTTATTGGAGATCCATAGAACTACTATTGTTCATATTTAGAAGAAAGGCGAACATGTGTTAACAAGCCAAGATCGATCGAAAATGATGAAATGAAATGCCGGTGCACAATGAAAGGAGAGAGAAAAGGGAGCTTCTCATTTCATGAAAAATATCTAAAATGTACCATCTAACTATAATGAATTGGGTCACTCTTTGTTTAACGTGAAACCCGCCGTCGCTATTCGAAGGTGCGCACTGGGTAAATCACGGACTGACGTAATAACCTGCAAACATAGTCAGTCAGTTAAACCACACTTGGCAAGTCAGGTGTGACAGACTCCTCCAAGAGACGTAGGCAGGCCAAGGTGTTACCTTGGGATCTCAAACTTGTGTGACCAAGCTCTCCATACCCACCAAATGAGGATATCCATCGAGGAAATTCGAACCTGCGACCCAAGGCAAGAACCTTTCACTCTTATTTATACTGATCCGGAAACTAGACTAGCCCAATACTCACTAATCAACTAAATAATACAAGTACAAAATAAGTACAAAATAAATACAATGGAAATCAACCCAAACATATATTGGCCCACTATCCTACATCGGTATAAGTATTAGTAACTCTTAACACCCCCGTCAAGCTGGAGGGTGGTTGAACCCCCGACTTGCCAAGATGGAAATAGTAAGCAGTACCATGTAAACTCTTGGTAAACACATTAGCAACTTGAGTTGAAGTTGGTGTGTGATGCAATGAAATCAAACCATCAGTTAACTTGCCGCGAACAAAGTGGCAGTCTAACTCGATGTGTTTAGTACTCTCATGGGAGACCGAGTTCATGGCAATATGGATAGCAACATGGCTGTCACATAAAATAGGAACAGAGCTGGTGACAGGGAAGCCAAAATCAGAAATGAGCCTAGTCAACCAGGTAACTTCAACCACAGCTTTACTCAAAGATCTATACTCAGTGTCGGTTGAGGAAAGAGATACCATGTGATGTTTCTTGGATTTTCAGCAGATCAAACTCCCACCAAGAAGAATACAAAAGTCAGTAACTGACTTTCTACTATCTGGATATGCCATCAATCACTGTCACAATACATCTTAAGAGAAAGGTCAGATGAATTATTGAGAAACAAACCATGATCAGAGGTCTCCTTCAAATACCTCAACAAATGCAATGCTGCTTTTATGTGAGGAACATAAGGGAGCTGCATGAATTGACTTAAATGTTGGACAGCAAAGGCCAAATCTGGCCTAGTATGAGTGAAAAAAGTCAATTTGCATATAAGACTCTTGTATATCTCAGGATTGGGCAAGGTATCACCCACTCCAGCCTTGAATTTTTCATGTAACTCCAGTGGATATATGACAGAAGAAGAGATATCACAATGAAATTCTTTGAGCAAATCAAGAACAAACTTCTTCTGGTGAAGAAGCACGTCAGAATGAGTATAGAGTACCTCAATACCAAGGAAATAATTAAGCAAATCCAAATCCTTGATTTTAAAATGCTCATGTAAAAATAACTTGAGGGCAGAAATCTCAGCCGAATCAATCTTAGTTAAGAAAATATCATCCACATACACACAGCTAAAATCACTAGAGAATCCTCAGAACCTCTAGTAAACAAAGAGTAACCACTAATAGAGTGAGAGTACCCTCTAGTAACAATGATCAAAATAAGTCTCGTTGTGAAAAATGACCACCTGTGAATCTAGGAATTAGGTGTTGGAGTTATACATCTATTTACATTACTCTCTTATTTCAAGTAATGCAAATCCAAAGAATCCTTAAGAGTCTCTTTTATTATTTCTTTCTTGACTCTGGTGAAAAGCACTTTGTACCACATTGGTGGTGGAAATATCGTTCTCTCCCCTTATATTGAAACGTGCTTTATTGGGTTAGTAAATAAGTTAGAATAAGATAGGGGCCTCGCGCACATGAGAGTTGGACTTCATAGGTAATTTGCACCCCCTGCGCGCGAGGTATACTTGAGCCCTAGTTTAATTTCGATTTTATAAAATATTATTTTTTTCTATTTTTGAGCTTACTCAAAATTGTATGTGTGATAAGACTCGGTCTGACCAGGGGCGAGGTTCAAAGGAGGAAAGGCGAGCGTGCCACTTGCATTCGGGAGGTTTTTAGAGAAGTGCTAGGGATCTCGCTGGGTAGCCATAGTGAGCAACGAGGGGACTGGTGGGGGAATGGTAAAATTCAAGAGAAGATGGAAGCGAAAAAAACAGCGTATGCAAAATTGGTAGAAAGCAAGGATGAGGTGGAGAAGTGGACGAATAGAAAATTATATAAGATGGCGTGGAAAGAGGCAAAGCTAGCGGTTATGGCGGCAAAAATGGTGTCTTTTGAACGTCTATATGTGGAATTAGAGGGAAAAGGCAGGGATAAGAAGTTTTACAGAGTAGCCAAGGTGAGGGAGATGAGGGAACGAGATTTGGATCACGTTAGGTGCATCAAGGATGAGGATGACAAAGTACTGGTGGAGGACGTGCATATTAGGCGGAGGTGACAAATTTACTTCCATAAACTCTTAAATAAAAAAGAAGATAGAGACATTGTGCTGGGAGATCTGGAGCACTCGGGTAGGTAACAGAATTTTGGGTATTGTAAAAATATTAAGATTGAGGAGGTTCAAGGTGTTGTTCGTAAGATGCGCAGGGGACGAGCGACCGGGTTTGATAAGATCCCGGTTGAATTTTGGAAGAGCGCATGTAGGGTAGATTTGGAGTGGCTGACATAGTTGTTTAACGTCATTTTTAAGATGGTGAGGATGCCCGAATAATGAAGGTTGGGTACAATGATTCCTTTGTATACGAACAAAGATATACAGTATTGCAACAACTATAGGGGTATCAAGCTGCTAAGCCACACTATGAAAGTTTGGAAAAGAGTCGTGGCGATGAGGGTGAGAAGAGGCATGTCTATCTCTGAGAATCAGTTTAAATTCATATCGGGGCATTCGACAACAGAAGTCATTCATCTTATTAGGAGGTTGATGGAGTAGTATAAGGAGAGGAAGAGAGACCTACATATAGTTTTCATCGACCTCGAGAAGGCATACAACAAAGTCCCTAGGGAAGTTCTGTGGAGATGTTTGGAGGTTAGAGGTGTACATGTGGCATACACTAGGGTAATCAAAGATATGTATGATGGGGCCAAGACCAAGGTATGGACAGTAGGAGAAGACTCAGAGTTCTTTCCAGTGATGATGGGGTTGCACCAGGGATCAGCTCTTAGCACATTCCTAATTGCATTTGCTATGGATGAACTGATGCGACAAATCCAATGAGAGGTACCATAGTGTATGTTATTCGCAGATGACATAGTCCAGATTGATGAGATTCGCAGTGTAATGAAAGCTAAGATAGAGGTTTGGAGACACACTCTAGAGTCTAAAGGGTTCAGGCTGAGTAAGACCAAGACAAAATACTTAGAGTGCAAGTTCAGTAACGAGAGCGACCTTGAGATAGGCGTGAAGGTGAGGCTTGGTACTCAGGTTATTCCAAAGAAAGGGAGCTTCAAGTACCTCGGGGGCCTATTATCCAAGGGAATAGAGAGATTGATGACGATGTAATTCATCGTATTGGGGTAGGGTGGATGAAATAGAGGCTAGCATATGGAGTCTTGTGCGATAAAAAGGTATCACCAAAACTTAAACGCAAGTTCTATAAGGTGGTGGTTAGACCGACTATGTTTTATGGAGCAGAGTGTTGGCCGGTCCAAACTTCGCACACCCAAAATAAGAAAGTTGTGGAAATGAGGATGCTAAGATGGAAGTGTGAGCATACAATGAGGGATAGAATTAGAAATGATGATATCTGGGATAGAGTGGGAGTGGCCTCGATGGAGGAAAAGATATGGAAAGCGAGGTTGAGATGGTTCGAGTACGTGTAGAGGAGATAGACAAATTCCCAGTGCGAATGTGTGAGAGGTTGGCTATGGACGGGTGCAGGATGGGTAGAGGTAGGTCGAAGAAGTATTGGGAAGAGGTGATTAGACGGGACATGGCGCAAGTGCAACTCACTGAGGACATAACCTTAGATAGAAGGTTATGGAAGACATGTATTAGGGTAGAAGGGTAGTAGGTATTCCAGCGTAGTCATGCCACGCTTACAAACTGATAGTTGTAATATTATTATTGTAGGTTCGCTTAGCCTATCATACTAGTAGTACCTTGTCATTTGATTTATGATGTTATGTTTATTTTATTTATCTTATTTACTTGCATTATTTATTGCTTCTTTTTCTCTTTCAGAATTCGCTATCATGACTTACTCACTTTGTTTGTCTTACTTTGCTTAGGCTTGTGCTTTGTCTTGAGCCGGGGGTCTTTCGGAAATAGTCGTTCTACCTACTAAGGTAGAGATGAGATATGTGTACACTCTACCCTCCCCAAATCCCACATTGTGGGATTTCACTGGGTATATTATTGTTACTCAAAATTGTCCAAATTTATACTATCGGATTAAAGTTCGGTCTTAGCTTTCACATTCGAAAGTAGTTGTCATGCCTCCAGAACTTATTATTACGAATCTGGTCAAGACTTATTATTTTGGAGTCAATTTTTTCAGAATCGCAATTGTCTCTGTACCGGCCAAAGCTCATTACTTCATAATTAATTATTGCAACAGTCATTATCATAAATACTTTGACTTAATGATGATCTTAATTTTCTGAATGTTATGAGACGTTGCATATATCACTAATTATTCTATGAATGTTAGAGATGATTCAGGTGTCAGTATTTACTACCGAGACATTGAAATCTACCTATATATATCAATAAAGACTTCATATATTGACACACCGAAAAATATATCATCTTCTTCAAAGCTATTTCTTTCTTCTATTTTCTGAAAAAATTATTTTATGCAAACTCTAAACTTTCAGCCACTAGTGCAAGTGCAAGTGTGTGAAAGTATTGTGGTTTGTGGAACCTTAAGGAGCGATCGGGCTAAACGATTTGCACCGGAGTTGATTCGAAATCGCTTTCAAGATAATGGTTAGCCACAACACATTTGTGAATCGATAAGTTGATCTTTACTGTTGTATTTGTTTTTAATCAAATTAGCCCATATTTTACTAACAATTAAAAAGTGATTTTATACAATATTAATAATATGGTTATTTCTTTAAACAAAACTCTTCCTGATTTGTCAAAACTTGAGGTTTTGGATAAAAATAATTTTAAACGTTGGTCTCAAAAACTTTTGATTTTCTTTGAATAATTATAAGTTAATTATGTTTTGTTTGACGAATCAACTGTTGCTAATAATGCTTCTAACACCACCGATAGTTCTACTAATATCGATAGTCCTACTAATGCCGGTTGTACTGCCGATATCGTGGTTCTTGATAATGTTGCGATTTTTTTTTTTAAAAGATAACAAATCTGTTAGAAGACACCTGTTAAACCATATGACTAAGCCTTCCCAATGCCAATGAGAGAGCGGTCTCTGGAAGCAGAAATGCGACGTTTCAAACAGACGACTATAGGATCGAATTCGCTCTTCAAGAAACTGCTCGTACAACAAGCAGCGGATGAGTGCACTAGCGCGAAAGACGTTGCACAACAAGCAATGGCTCCCTAGCGCGAAATTCGTTGCGCAACAAGCAGCGGATGAGTGCACTAGCGCCTAACCCTCTGTTTGATTTCTTTGTTACTAATAAATCTGCTAAGAAATTTTGGACAGTTTGGAAAAGAAATGTGGTGCTGATGATGCAATGTAAAAGAAGTATGTTGTTGTTCAGTGGAATAAGTTTCAAATGGTTAACGGTAAGTCAGACATGGAACATATCCACGAGTATGAGAACTAGATTGTTGATGATCTTACTGAGGGCATGAAGATTTGTGAGATTTTTTAGGTCAATGTTCTGCTTGAAAATTTTCCACCATCCTAGAGTGATTACCGAAACCAATTGAAGCATCAGAAGAAAAACTTGACTCTTCAAGAACTGATCAGTCACATGAAGACTAATGAGGCAAACCGTCTCAAAGAAAATATGAAAGTTTTTTCGTTAATTCTTCTAAAACTAATCTTGTGAAAACTTCTGGTATTGTTGTGAAAAACAACTTCAAAGGCAAATATAAGATAGTCTGAAAAATGAAATGGAAAGAAGAAGAACCATTTCAATAAGTCGGAGAGCCAATTTCAGTAGTCAAATGGACATTGCTTCATTTGTGGAAAACTCGATCACCGGGCTGCCCAATGTTATCAAAGACAAGGGCAAAACTTAAAGCTAGAAGGACAGGGTGTTGCCCAAGCTAATATTGCTACCGAAAATGAAGTGATTGTTGCGGTGGTCAAAGAGGCAAATCTGGTGGCTAATAATGCATATTGGGTGCTGGACACAGGCGCTTTGAGGCATCTCTGCGTAAATAAGGGGTTGTTTCATACCTTTGAGGAGTCTACTGATGACGTGTGTGTCTACATGAGTGTAACTCCACTATTGATATAGTTATAAGTAAAGGAAAAATCATTCTTAAGTTAACTTCTAGAAAAATTTTAGCCTTGAACAATGTTCTTTATGTACCCTCCATTCGTAGAAACTTAATTTCTGGAGCACTTCTCAACACAGCCGACTTTAAACTTATTTTTGAAGATGATAAAATTATTATTTCTCGTGGAGGAGACTTTTTCAAGAAGGGATATCTTAGTGGAGGTCTATTTGTACTAAACATTGTTCAAAAGACTGTTACATTGTAGATTAGGTCATGTTAATATTTCTTTTATTAAAAGACTTAGAAAAATGAAACTAATTCGTGTGATAAAAGTTGATGAATTTTCTAAGTGACCTATGTGTGTAGAAGTAAAGCATGCTAAGAAATCATTTAAATCTGTTACTAGTAGAAACACGAAATTACTTAAACTAGTACATTCAAACGTAGTTGATTTCAAAAACACTGTTAGTAAATGTGGAAAGAAGTATTACATTACTTTTGTTGATGACTTTTCTAGATACACTAAGGTATATATTCTTAAGTCTAAAGATGAGGCTGAAAGCATACTTTTAAAATTTAAAGCAAAAGTAGAAAATCAATTAGACAGGAAAATCTAGAGACTTAGATCTGATAGGAGTGGTGAATATAGTACTAATACTCTAGAAACCGTTTATGAGAAAAAATGATATTATACATGAGGCTAGTGCTCCCTATACTCCCCAATAAAATGGTGTAGTTGAACGTAAAAATAGAACCCTTAAGGAAATGATGAACCTCATGCTTCTAAGTTCGGGTCTATCTGACAATATGTGGGTGGAAGATATTTTGGTTGTATGTTATATTCTTAATAGAGTCCCTCGTAAGAAGTTAGACAAGACTCCATATGAGTTGTGAAAAGGGTTTTTCCTAATTTGAAATATCTGAAAGTGAGGGATATTTGGCTAAGGTTGGTCTACCTGATTTCAAACGGGTAATTGTAGGATCTAAGACTTTTGACACTGTCTTTATTGATTATGCTCAAAATAGTGTTGCTTATAAATTTATGTTTTTGAATGATTTTTCTATTTGTGAATCTAGAGATGCATAATTTTTTTAGCATATTTTTTCCTTTGAAAAAAGACGGGTCTAGTGATATGCAAAATAATGTTTCTATATTTATTCCTGTTAATTCTGTTGTGCCTTCTTCTATTATTGTAAATAATGAGCATGAAATTGAACTTAGAAGGAGTAAAAGACGTAGAATTGAGACTAGGATTTTGCTACTACAATTTTGACTGAGAATTGTGATATTAATATTTTAAATGATGACTTAATGTATATTTACTTAATGGAAGAAGACCCTAAGACTTATGATGAAGCAATGAGGTCAATGGATGTTATGTTTTGGAAAGAGGTCATTAACAGTGAATTAGATTCTATAGTTTCTAATCATACTTGGGACTTGCATGATTTACCTAAAGGTTATAAACCCATAACTAGCAATTGGATATTTAAGAAGAAATTGAGACATGATGATACAATTGATAAATATAAGGCTAGACTTGTAATTAGGGATTTTAAGCAAAAGAAATGTGTTGATCATTTTGATACTTATTCTATTGTGACTAAAATAGCGACCATTAGAACTCTTATTGTCTTAGCTGCTATTCATAGTTTAGTGGTACACCAAATGAATGTTAAAATGACTTTTTTAAATGGTGATTTCGAATACGAGATCTATATGACTCAACTTGAGGGTTTTGTGATCCCAGGACGGGAAGATAAAGTATGTAAGTTGAGAAAGTCCTTATATGGTTTAAAATAGGCACCTAAGCAGTGGTATGAAAAATTTAATAACACATTAGTGGATGATAGTTTTGTTGTTAATGCTTCAGATAGTTGTGTTTATTCTGAAATTATAGGATCAACTTGTGTGATTATATATTTATATGTGGATGACATGTTAATCTTTGGTCCTAATGTGAATGTTGTAAATGAGACTAAACACTTTTTGTCTTCTAAATTTGAAATGATGGTCTTTTGGAAACAGTCGCTCTACCTATCAAGGTAGAGGTAAGGTATGCGTACACTCTACTCTCTACAGACCCACGTTGTGGGCTTTCACTAGGTATGTTGTTGTTGTTGCAAATTTGAAATGAAAGATCTTGGAGAAGTAGATGTGATCTTAGGAATTAAAATCAAAAGAACTGTTAATGATTTTTCTTTATGTCATTCTCATTACATTGAGAAGATGTTGAAAACTTTGATTGTTTTGATGTTGCTCCAGTGAGAACTCCTTATGATTCTAGCGTACACTTGAGAAAGAATAAAGAATCTAGTATTTTTCAAACTGAATATGCTAAAATATTTGGGAGTGTAATGTTTCTCATGAACTATACTCGATATGATATTGCTTATGTTGTTTGTAGATTGAGTAGATATACACATAGTCTCAGTAATGAATATTAGACTGTTCTTCATCATTTGTTAAGTTACTTGAGAGGTACTATGAATTAGTGTTTGCATTTTAATAAATTTTCTGTTATTTTAGAAGTTTTTTGTGATGCAAATTGGGTAACTGACAATGATAAAGTTAGATCCATCAGTGGTTATGTGTTTACTTTGGGTGCAGCGCAAGAAGCTGAGTGGTTGCGAAATCTTTTGGCAGATGTGCCATTGTAGACAAGTTTCACCAATCTCCTTACATTGTGATCCACAGGCAGCAAATATAATGAAAAAATACATATTCCACATCAGATGTGATGTGGTTAAATAATTGTTATAACATAATGTTATTTCCCTGAAATATAGGTCCGAAAGAAATTTGGTGGATCATTTAACCAAGGGTTTGACAAGTAAGATGATCATTGAACGTCAAGGGGGATGGGGCTAAAGCCTATAGATTGAGGTAATATGGTGGATATTCATTTTTGGTCCAACAAATCAATATAGACCATCAATATACACAACTTTCATATCCCTATGGCGTGTGGTAGTGTTTATAAGGTTGAGCTTATTTTCTCTTAATGATTCCATAGCTTAAGATGGTCTATGTTGAGATAGAGTTGATGGAATCACCTACGTGAGTGTAAAGGTGTGGTTGCCTTTTACGAAAGACTTAGGTAATCTTTCTAGAGCACTCATTAGACCCAAGAGGTATGTGTATGATCATAAATGCAATTTGTTAGTATCGCGGAGTTTGCATAAGTTAAAGAATATAGTATGTGTTGTGGGGGTCTCAACTTATGTTCAATCAGTTCAAGAGTATTTCATTTTTTGAATATTATAGTTATCGCATCATTTCTATGTGTTCATTCAAATCGAAAGATATGAATTAATTCAAATCGAAAGATAAGAATTAATTCAAATCGAAAGATGTGAACATTTAAATACACGTTCCTTCCTTTTGTCCTAAATTCATTCATATTATTCACATTTGCATTAGTGGGGGATTATCGAAGTTATACATCTATTTATGTTACTCTCTTATTTCAAGTAATGCAAAGCCAAAGAATCTTTTATGGTCTCTTTTATTATCTCTTTTTTAACTCTTGTGAAAAACACGTTGTACCACATTGGTGGTGGAAATATATTTCTTCCCTCTTATATTGAAATGTGTTTTATTGGGTTAGTAAATGAGCTAGAACAATAGAGAGGTCTCGCGCACATGAGAGTTGGGCTTCATAGGCAAAACGGGTTGATCCCCCCCCCCCCCCCCGCGAGGTATACTTGAGGCCTAATTCAATTCCGATTTTATAAAATATTACTTTTTTCTATTTTTTAGCTTACCCGAATTGTCCAAATTCATATTATCGGATTAAAGTTCGGAGTAGCTCTCACATCCGGAAGGAGGTGTCATACCTCCAGAACTTATTGTTACGAAACTCGTCTAGACTTATTCTTTCGGAATCAATTATCCCAAAACTGCAATTGTCTCGTTATCGATCAAAGCTCATTACTTCATAATTAATTGTTGCAACGGCCATTACCATAAATACTATGACTTAATGACGATATTAACTTTTTGAATGTTATGAGACATTGCAGATATTATGCATTATTCTCTGAACGTGAGACACGATTCAGATTTCAGATTTTACTACCGAGACGTTGAAATGTACCTATATATACCGGTAGAGACTTCATTTGTTGACACATCAAAAAATATATCATCTTCTTCAAAGCTATTTCTTCCTTCTATTTTTTGGATAAATTACTTTGTGCAAACTCCAAACTTCCAGTCACGTGCAAGTGTCCAGAAGTGATGTGGAACTTTAGAGAGCGGCGCCAGACAAAATAATTTGCCAGAGTCGATCCGAAATCGCTTTCAAGGCAGTGATTTGCCACGACACTGTTATGAATGGATAAGTTATTTTTTACTGTTTTATTTGTTATTAATCAGTATTATCCCGTATTTTACTAACATTAGAAAAATTAAAATTTTGAGAAAAAGGGTTGATTTGAATTGGAAAAAGAGAACGTGGGTTGGCGATTTATTGGGGTAATAGGTAGGGTTGGGTGGGTGGGGGGATTGGGGTCGTCGATGATCTTCTTCTTCTTTGTTATTCTGTACGTATATATGAGCACTATGTATTGAATTTGGGAGTTCAATTGTTTAATCAGAAAAGGGTCAAAATGCCTTGACGTATTACAAATAGTTCAAAAATATCCTTATTCCACATATTAGGTCAAAATTGCTCCTTCTTTCACCTATTGGGATTAAAATTGTCCTTTAACATATTAGAATTAGGTCAAAAATGTTCGCTCCTTTCACCTGTTGAGAAAAGAAATGACAACTAGTACATGTTCAACATAATTACTTTTTTGATACCTTATCTAGTAGGTGTAAGACACTAAAATTGCAGCATAAAAAAACAAACTTGTGAAATTAATCTACTTATTATTTAAAGTAAATGCTAGTTAATCCGATTTATAAATGTAACATTGCATGATATATAATTTTATTGATCAATTGATATATGATGAAACTAAATTTATTGTAATTTTTTTTCACATTAGATTTTAATTAACTTGATGGGTTTTATGATTTTTGTGTGTATAATCCTACTTAAATTTTCTATTTTCTAATTATAAAAATCAACGATCTCTTATTATTTTGAATATATCTGTTTAAATAACATTTTCTAAATTATTGCATTAATTCACGTAAAATATTGTCTTTAGGAATTAATGTCTTATTTAAATACTATAGTGAATTTAATTAATTATAAGCAACTAACTTTTATAAGTCTGTGTTCAGTAAGAGATTTAGATATTACAAGAAGCATTTTGCTATAGTTTCATCTCAATCAAATGTCAGTGCCACGAAGAATCGGATGTCCACCTTGAACAATTTTAACGGATGAGGAATATATTTGATCCCAAAATATAACGGCATGAATATATTTGACATCAAAGTATAACGAGGGGTATATTTGACATTTTCTTATAGTACAGGGGTATATTTAGCCCTTATCCGTTTTAATAATCACGATAGATAATTTGAGACGAATGAAGTATTTTACAAGCCTTTATTGAAGTTAGGACTGTAGGAGTAACACAAAGTTGTTATCATTCTCTATACGACTAATAAATTGTCAAATATAATTACGACTGTCACTTTCTCTTTCTTTCAAACAAAGGTTAGGTTAAAGTTGACCGCTTCCAAATTAATAACCAAAATAGTATAAACAAATTACTGTGCTTGAAGATTAATGTATCGTTTTATTTCATTTTTCCAATTATCCTCCTTGAGAAAGGTGGATCTCCCACCCCAGGAGCCCCCACACCCCGGTCCGATAAGATTGTGAAGGAGTTAATCATAGTAACTCAACTGATTTCAAAGGTTAGATCACTACCACGCTGCGCACAAGGGATCGTTTTATTTCATGAATTTATTTTAGTGGGATTGGTAGTTAAGTCGCTATATATGACTAACAAAACGACAAAAAGGTAAAAAGAGAGCCATAGAAAGAGGGATTTGATTGTCATGCACCCTTTAGTCACTTTGATGACAAAAATAAAAAGTTAGAAATAACAATCATGCAGGTTCTCAAAATTTTATGGTAAATAATGATGCCTCTTCGGTGGTTATGGTTATGTCAAATCAAATGCAAGACATGAATTATAAATTTATCATTTAATTATAATAGATAAGATTCTCGTATCGAAAATGGAATGAGAACATGACTCTTTATATGGATTTGAACAATCATCACCCTATAAGCTAGCTTTTGAGATTGAATTAGGCTCAAAATTCATTTTTTTATATGATATCAGAGTCAGACTCATTCCAATTCTATGTCACCAATATTGGGTTCCTAAATTATATTGTACAAGCTCCAGTTAAAAAGGTTTGAGCGTGCGGTCCCACATCGAAAATGGAATGGGAACATGGACTCTTTATATGGATTTGGACAATTATCACCTTACAAGCTAGTTTTTGGGATTGAGTTAGTCCCAAGATCCATTTTTTACAATAACAAGTTATATGTATTTTTGTTTTAATTTTTAGTTAACTAAGTTCAAAATGATTGATTGAATATAAACAATTAGTATAAATCTTTACCAAAATGTACTATTATTTAAAATTTATTCCGGCTTCATCATTAAATAAATACGAAACATGTAGCTGTATATACACTTTGATCGTTTAATTATAGTCAATTAATATATCTATCTATCTTTCTAACCATGATAAATTAGTGTATTTGATCCAAATATCAAATGTTGGGAAATATTTTCCGTCACATTATTATGATTATTATGCACGAAAAAGGGAGCATAGAAGATGGTCCGCGACCCCCAAAAATCAAACTTATATTTGTCCTGACCATTCAATATTTTGCAAATCAATCTCATCACCAAATTAATAAATAAGAATCCCATTTTGTGAACTCCATGAATAATAAAATTTCATTAATCGTGTTATATATATTACTCCCTCTTTTTATTTTATGTATTTTAGTTTGATCGGATATAAAATTTAATAAAGTAATGATAATTTTTATATTTTGTGATTTTAAATTAAAGATATGTGTAATGTGCCAAAAAATGTTTTGAATTTTATGGTCCTAAACAAGACATGGAAAATGTTGAATTAGAGAATCACTAAATTGAATGCGTTTTTTAAATTAAAAATACTAAAAATTAAAGACACATAAATTAAAATAGAGGGAGTAACTTTTATAAGATGAACAGTTATGGGTCGTTCGATTGTTGGTTAGGAAGTGAATTACTCTCGTATTAAAATCATCATAAATAATATTATATTTGATGGCATTTTAGTTGCATTGCGTATAAAATTCAGCACACTAAATTATAGTGTTTGGTTACCACTAAGCAATCTCGAATCGCTATAATATGTATAAGTTATGAATCGATATATGTATTATTTCATTTAAGGTAAAAGAGTAAATAAGTAATACATGAACTACTAAACTCTGTATAACTAATTCTTGCATTACAACCACCTACATAATTCTCAATCTAACGACCCCTTAAATTATTATTACTATGAATACAATTTTTGTAATACTAATGATTGTGAGATACACGTCAAATTCATCAGTGCCAAGCGTTACATGAGATTGTTGAGAATATATGGGTTCGTTTGGTTTGAAGACAAGTTATATGTGATTAGTTATTCTGATTTTATTTTTTATTAATTATTGGTTTATTATATCAAAAATAATATACATTACATAATTTAAAAATATATATATTTGTTTACTAAAGTAATCTCTACCTTATTTAATAGAAAATAGGTTCCAAGGGACCTTAGCACTAATTTTTTCATTTGGATTATTTTATTCTGAGATTGTTGTTCCATTCTCTACCAAAGATAACTACTATTAATTTTGAGATAACTTATCTCATGATTAGTAACCAAACAAAGAATAAAACCATACTAATTTTTCATCCCAAGACTATGTTTCATTATCCATCATTACCAACTGACCCCTAAGTGTCATGTTATATTTGAAAGAAATAATTCATTAATTATTTTATTAATGAATAGGGTATATATACAAGTTACATATGAAAAAATTCTTTTCCTACTATACATGTAAATCCCTATTCTATTTGGATACTAACTATACAATTATGGAAAGACTACAAGACTAATTCTATTATAATACATAATTGTACATATTAAGTCACAGTACATATTCTCGGTCTATATTTGGGTATATTTTGTTACACCACGTAATTCCAGGACATGAATAAGAGAATAGACGCGAGAACACAAGACTGGAAAATTGGTACGAAAGAAAGAATTATTTTTCCGAAGGAAAAATCTTCCGAACTTTGGAAGGGAAAAATATTCATTGATGAGAATTAGATTCTCAGAATACATTATTTGAGGAGTATGGAATTTATTATCATTGTGGAAATGTATTTTACGGATTTGGTCACGTGGGGCCCACCCGAGAAATTTTACGTTTTGTGGGGCCCACGAGAGTTACGAAATTTTATGGATGAATGGGAGGGCGACACGTGTCACTCCCCCCCCCCCCTTGGTTGGTCTTGGTCGAAATTGACCATGGGTAAAATGGTCATTTGACCAAAGTATAGATGATCAAGTCTTGCAAGCTAAGAGCTTGATTTATTTGACTAAGTCAAAGAGCCCACTTGGCTTGATCTTTTAATGAAATGCATCCAAACCACCCATTTGTTTTAATCTAGACCCTTCATGTTGTTATATAGTCATCCTAAGTTGCAAGACAAGGCTTTTACACTTAGAGAAAAAAATTGAAAACTTTGAAGACTCTTTAGATGAGCTCTCGGCTTTGTGCTTGAGTCTCACACAAAATTTTGCAATTTTGGTTTATAATTCACAAGACTTTAATCCAAGGTCCCTAGGGGTATTGTAAGGATATCTCAATAGAAAGATCCCGGAAAAACGACGTTTTCACGTTAGTCGCAAGGCGAAAACCTAAGGTGTTCTTCAACTTTGAAGATGGAACTTGAAGATGAGTTCTTCATGAGCTTCTAAAGAGTGCTTGGAGCGGATTGGAACATAAGAAGAGGAGCTAAAAGTTGCTAAGGATCGACTTTTACGATTGGACATTATTAGGGCTTATTGAGGTAAAATCTTCATCTTCTTAATGTAATTGAAGATTACATGTTATAGTAGTTAAGAAATGAGCATGTGGTATATATATTGAAGTTTGAAAAGATTTGGATCATGTCGACATGTTAAAACCGAAAATGGACAAGTTAGCCATTAATGTTGTAATCAATTTGGTCGATAGTTACAATCGTCGCATGTTAAAGAAGAAAGGATTTATAGTTGTTGTAATTGTTATTATGTATATAACATACTGGAATAACAACATGGATTGAAAAAGGAATTGAAAGGAAATTGATAATTGTTGTGACAATGGTAGCCGATTATGGCTTGAAAATATTGGACAGTTTTATATTGATTGTGGGGCAGAATTTTACACGTCCTATTAGGCGTGTAATCCCCTTTGTATTGCTGAATTGTTGGGTCTTAATGTGGCATGTTTGGTTGTTAAATTCGGGCCTTGAAAAAGGTGGAAAAGTATATAGAAACAAAGGAAGTGTTGTCCGATTTTCCGTAGAAATTGGTGACTTTACACTTAGAATATCCTACGTTTGAAGCTAGAGGTTAATAGACATATTATGGTCATTATAGGTTGAAGTACTACGTATAGCGTATTCTACTTAAAGGATGGAATAGCTATCAAGGTGGAAGTACTTTGGAGCATTTTGCTACTTGTCGATAATCGTCGCGATGTATGTGAACCTCTTCCTCCTTTTGGCATGATTCTATGTATGAAATATACATGTGGTGTTATTTCATGATTCCTTCTACTCTTAGAAGTTAAGAGGTATGTATGTTGATTTACTCTATGTGAAAGTTATGTCTAAGTTGTCCTAAGTTCTTACCAAGTCTTATGGGGGATGTTGGTAAGAGTCGTTAGGAAGTATTTGGAGTCGAGTTGACTTTGCTAATTTACTGCACGAATGAGAATAAGTATCGAAAAAGCCATTGCAGCGTTAATAAAAGAAAATGTATCGACAATCAATAATATTAAAATGAGTAGAATTCTTCATCTGCATAGAAACTAAGATAAGACAAAATTGTATTACATTTTCTAGATCATGGCTGCTTTAATAAGATCGTTATAAACGAGTATAACCTATTCACAACGCATAAAAGTATATGTTACTTAATATTAAAGAGTTTACGTTATGAAGTTTTAAGACCATGAACCTTGAATTCTTAAAAGGTTAAGAGACTTTATTTTTAAAGTAAAGAGACTTGATATTCTAAGTTAAGAAACTTGATTTCTAAAGTTAAGAGACTTGAAGTATTTTGAAAGTTATGTAACTTGATTTGAAAGTATAAGTCTCTTGGTTATAAAAAAAGAATGAATTAGTCTAAGGCATAAAGTTAGTATAACGGCTTTATGGGAAGTTGGTTATAACAACTTTATGGAAGGTTAGAAGAATGGTTTTCTCTAGTAATGTAAACAAAGAAATGACTTGAAATAAGGAAGGGCAATTTGATTTAAAGGTATCAACTGCTTAAAGTTTTAAAGTAAGGGTCACTTGATTTAGAAGCCTAGAAATGTATTTCTAAAAATGTAGTGACTTGTTTGAAATGTAGACATGTCTTGATACTACGAGTGTTAGTATCCTGGGGTTTTATATGAAAAGGAGTCTTTTGAAAAGTGGAAGTACGTAGTAATTTGAGTTAAATTTTCGGATTTTTATGTGAAACGAAAAGTGTCTTGAGTATATAAAAATGAAAATCTAAAGATTTTATGAACTTGCATATACTTGCTTGTGATAGCCTTGAGTGCAAGTATTATATATTTACGCTGCTGTGACTCTCAGTTGGAGGGTCGGCTGTCTTGCGGAATTTACTCGACGCATCGATGCGACGAGGCTTCCACGGGTATGCTTCCATTGTGATTGATCCTTGGACATGCTTATACGATGTGGGATTCCGGGACATGCAACCAGGAGGCGGGTTAGATTCCCGGATTTGTTTTATTACCCCATGGTCATGCTTATACGATGAGGGATTCTGGGGCATGCGACCATGTTATATACGATTATTACTCCATGGACTAGCTCCCCATGAAGACATGTACCCGAGATGAGGGATTCCACGGGCATGTTATATACGATTATTATCCCATGGATTAGCTCTCCATGAAGTCATGTACCCGAGATGAGGGATTCCACGGGCATGAAATATATATATATTTATATATATATATATATATATATATATATTGCATATGTGTACGACAATGAGGTAGGATGTCACTAGTGCATCACACGGTTATATTTTACACTTACGGCTGTCGGCGGTGATGGGGGATTCCACGGGCAGGATATATATATATATATATATATATATATATATATATATGGATTGTATGTGTGTACGCCACCAGAGAGATAGGATGCCACGGGCGCGTCACATGGTTATATTTTACACTTACACCGCCGGCGGTGATTGGGGATTCTACGCAAGCTTTGATATTTGTGGCTTGAGACCCCATCGGATTATGTGATGATATTTGAGGGCTTGTGTCCATAGCCCCGCGTGATCGTTGTTCATGTGTTGAAATAGTCTGTACAAGGTAAAACTGACTTTCATTACTTTCACTTCGGCAAGGCACAGTGTACTGTTATTTTGGTTATCATACATGTCTCCAGCTTTATTTTAGACAATTATGATTTCAGTACAGTACTTTCAGTTTTACATACTTGGTACATATTTCGTACTAACCTCCTTCGGGGGGGCTGCGTTCATGCCGCAGGTTGAGGTACATAGCTTGTTGATCCCCATTCTTAGGATCACTGTTCAGCTGGTTGGAAAGCTCCATTATTTCGGAGGCTTTGTATTTTAGTACAGTTCCCTGACGTTGTAGATTTATGTACATTCACGGGTATGGCGGGGCCCCCCTGTCCCTTCACAGTTGTTATGTCAAGAATTCTTAGAGGTCTGTAGTCATATCTTGTGGATTGGTTGTGTAAAGAAAAAAAAAGGTAACTGTTTTTTGGGTTACGTGTATATTTTTGGAAGGTGGCCTTATCGGCTAGCCTGTTATTTATTTCCTGTTAAGTTTATGTATGTTCCGCTGATTATCTCTGATGTATACCTGTAAGGGTGCCCTGGTAGGGCACCAGCCGCGGGGCCGGGGTCGGGTCGTGACATATTTAACACACACACGCAGTCATAGCGGGTGGTCTTCGTACGCTGAGACTGTCTCTGAAATCTTCAAAAAGGACCGAGGGAAAACAATTTGAATCTGTCTGCAATTTGATATCTCGAAGGGACATGACAGACGCATACTTGTCCACGAGATACCTTCTCTTGAACAAAATGAATGTCCTTCTCAATATGTTTAGTGCGCTGGTGCTGAACCGGATTCCCAGAAAGGTAGATGACACTAACTTTATCATAATAAACCAAGGTAGCTTTCTCAATAGGACAATGAAGTTTTAATAGAAGATTATGTAACTAACATGACTAGGAGACCACATTGGCTACCCCTCGATACTCGGCCTCTGCACTAAAATGGGATAACGTGACTAACGTTTTGCAAACCATGAAACCAAGTTATTCCCAAGAAACATACAATAGCCAGACGTAGACCGTTTGGTGTTAGGACAGCCACCCCAATCAACATCTGTATATGAGACAAGTTTAGACGTCGACGAAGGATATAAATGCAGGTCATAATCAAGTGTCCCCTGGATGTATCTAATAATTCGTCTGAGCGCATTCATGTGCTCAATCCTGGGATCATGCATAAATAAACACACATTTTGTACGACATATGTAATATCCGGTCGCGTGAACGTAAGATACAAAAGGGCCACTGCAAGACTGTGATTGCGAGTAGGATCCTCATATAGGGAGCCAACTGCAACACCCAACTTGGGTTTAATATCAACTGAAGTGGAAGTGGACTTACAGAATGATATCCCAGCCCTCTCAATGATCTCGGCAACATACTTCTTCTGTGATAAGAACAATTCACCTGCATGATGAGTGACATCAATCCCCAAAAAATAACTCAAGGGTCTCAAGTCCTTCATAGCAAACTCAGAACTGAGCATAGTCATGTTAGACTGGCGTAATGCATAAGATAAAGTAGTTAAGATAATATCATCCACATATAAGAGTATTTAATTCAATGACGAACCACGACGATATATGAACAACGAATTATCAGACCTGTTGTGAGAGAAACCAATAGTCGACACAAAATCTGCAAACCTTTTATACCAAGCCCTCGGAGACTGCTTAAGCCCATATAAGGACTTCTTCAATAAATAGACATGATGAGGATATTTGGGATCTCTAAACCCCAAATGTTGATGCATATAGACTGTCTCCTGTAACACCCCATTTTAAACCGGAGTCGAAAACGGGATCCTAGCGAACCCTGCTTTGAAATAAAAAGTGTTAGAAAATAAATAAAAGTGTTAAATGTTAAAAGAATACTAAGATTTAAAAGGAGTGTTTAAAATATTAAAAAAATGCTAAAGGGTTCGGGAGTCGCCACCTAATTAGTTTGGGTGAATTAGGACACCTAAATGTTTAACTAGTTTAAAGTAAAACATTAACTCCATTTTAATGGTCTGCTAAACTTAATGAGATTCTGGGTAAGAGTTCTTTATCATCCTAAAGGGAAGGGGTTAGGCACCCTAAAGGATCCGCTAACTCATGTTGTCTGCTCAAACCTAGGGAATTATTATTCTATAAAAATGCATGTTTGAAAATATTTAAATAAAAGGAATAAAAATTATGAGATTTATTTAGAATATAAAAATCAGCTTTGGATAAAACTTGCATTCATAACGTATTAGATAAGATACATGTGTTGCAAAACCTTATTATGACGAAATGTGTACTTTATAAAATAAAATGTAGAATATCTATTATGCAAGGACTAGCAAAAAATAATTTTAATTATGAATATTAGTAAGAGTTTATGAAGAAATTAATTTATTATGCTAAGGATTTAACAGAGTGACATTTTAACTACGTGGATATTTAATGTCATTTAGTATGGCTTAGGCGATGCATAACTAGTCATAAAAATGATTTAATTTAAGGAGAGTGAATTTCTAGCGTCAAACTATTTTTAAACGACAATCCAAAGTTTAGCTATTTTAAGTGTGCTACTAGTAATCAGTAATGTAATGTTAGACAAATATATACAATAAATAAATGGGGTGAGGATATGAATTGATAAGGACTCGAAGAAATGGCGAAGCCATCTCGCCTATGGTTTGGAGTTTGTGATGCGGGGGAGGATGAAGCACATAAGATGCGGGTCTTCATTTGTTGTAGCTTGTGATGAGTCTTGCCATGAGACTCTTCGTTTCGCTCCGATGCATTTCATGTAAAAAAAAAAAGATAAAGATTAGTATATGCTTTATATCTTTATCAAATTATAAATTGGCGTAAGGCCTAAACACATAATCACCAAATGTTCATGCAAGAAAAACTGATATAGGACAGTTTATGTATTGTCATCGCCTGGACAGTGAAGCCTAAAGGGGCCCAAATTCCTTTATGCACAAATTGGGTTTCAGCCCAAACACCTTACACACCACCATGACAAGTTGACAACCATGGCAGGTGAAGCCTCGGATAGTCCATTTCTTTAAACACAAAAAGGAGTAGGCTAGCCCAGACATTCCGTTGATCAGGGACTGGCCCCAAAACATTTCCCAAACAATTTAAAGGTAAAAATACTTCTTCTTTTTTAAAAAAAATGACTTGGGGATACTGCCAGCTATTCAACACTTAGACAGACAAAGACAAGCATGTTTACGGACCAATTAAATTTATAGGTATGATGCATTCAATAGCATACAAAATATACATGATATTATTTGATATACCCGGAAGATATACATGCAAAATAAGGAAAGATGTATTCGTATCAAGGGATAACCGGGCAGTCAAATTCAGATATTTCATAATCAATACTTCAGAGGCAACATGTTTAAACACGCTCAATCCTACCAATTATTTCGATCCGGAGACAATGTAAATTTATACAAGCTTAATACTTGACATGGTATAAACAACTTCAGTAGGCGTAGGAAAACTAATACCTACTGCCAATAATCTATAGCTATGACAAAAGGTTAAATGATGATGCACTGTGTAATAAAAGACAAATATCACTGGAGCCTATATGTACAAACAAATGATCAATGGTAACAAAGTATATAGACATGCAATCAACTTAAACCAAATACATATATCCGCACCATCCAACGGATCGACATGGCAAACCGAATGACTCGTGAGGTCAGATATTATCACGGGCATAATTTCAAAGATTTAGATAGATAAATGCCAATGAATGGATAATTCGAAGACATGTTTCGGACGGGAGTTTCACCTATATAAGGAAGAAGGGTATTCATCGATCCTGAATACATAATCTTTTAGACATTTTTAATCACTATTCTATTTCTTCTTTTGTATAATTTTCATTTAATGTACAAGGACTCAGAAAATACTGTTTCGATCATTTTGGAGATTCATACAGTCTACCAAGCTATTTACTCTAGTCAACAATACACCACATAAGATCTCAGAATCACCAATTGCACCACACAAATGCACGTAGATTACAAAGCTTTCGCCACTTTGCCAAAAGTTTTAAAGCGGATCGTTAGGACACCAAATCCTATGGTAGCAAGCTAACATAATATTTAATACAACTTTCGGGATAGTGAGTACATTATACGTGGGTTCATGTCAAACCAAACACGTATGACAACTTTAAGCCTCAAGTATTCATGCTTCTAGTTACACAAGTTCTTCCCTATGTACTGTGAATATAAATACACTATTTCTGGATTGGTATAAGTATTATAACATTGGCAAATATAGTCAAAGAACATTACATTATTCATACACCCACAAAACATGCTTCACATTAGTTTAACATACCTAAGTAACAAACGACGTTTATACCAACATATTTCTCAATCAGTAGACATCACACAGACGTAAAAAACTGTAAATGAACAGAAAGCTGGGAAAAGTGATGAATTTACCTTCTCCGCAATGAACCGAGGCAACAGATCAAGTCGTCGATCCGCCGAGGTTTTGCGAATGAAAAATGATGGCTTGAGTCTTTCGATCGCTCAAGGGTGTTCTTGGTTAGTGTTTTACTGCAAAAATGCCATTTTGAGGGAAGAGATTTCAATGTGTAAAGGTTTTTGCCTGCCCGGATCCCCCCTATTGCATGTGTGTAAACCTCTATATATAGTCCCAATTTTGGGTTCCGATTTTGGTAATTTTGGGATAGCTTTTAAGGTTAATATTGAGACAATTTTCGGGCTGATTTGGTGCAATTTTGTGGGCGATTATGGTAAAGATTTTCTGGTGATTGTTACTTTCGTATGCTTGGTTTGTTTTGGTAAGTTTGTTATGGTTTTGGGTCTATTTGGTCAGATCTTTTGGTGATGATTTGGGTGTTATTATTGGGACGATTTTGGAGGATTTTTGCACGATTCTGGTTCTTAATGTGGTAGGCTTTGTAGGAGATGATTTGGGAGATTTTGGTTTGGTTATGGCAAGTCGACGGAGAGGGAGACGAAAAGGTGGCGGATTAGTACGTTGGGTACCGCTAGGTTTTGATTAGTGCGTTGGTAGTGCTAGGTTTTGTTTTAGGTTCTGGTTCGACGAGAAGGGAAGAGGAGAAGTGAAAAAGGCTGAAGGTGTGGTAGGCGTGGGCTTCATGAAAGATTAAGGGGTAGGGGGAATTGGGCCTTCGGTTTATTTGGATCAATGACGAATTGGGTAAGGGATTGGGCTAGTTAGGTATTAATTTAGGTGGGTTATTAGTGTTATTAGTTTAGGTTAGTGTTATAATTATTAGTTTTAGGCTTTTAATGAGTGGTAAATTAATTAATTAATTGTGATCAAATTATTTAGGTGCTTTATTAGTTTAAGTTTGAATTTAAAATTAATAATAAATGCGGGTGTGCTATTTAATTAGTTCTTAATGTTTATAATGTCGCTTATTATTTAAAATCTTACTATTGTGCATTATTGCGAAGTTAAATTAAAATTGAATTGAGTTTAGATTAAATTATTTAAATGCCAAATGCAAGTATGATATTTAAAAATTGTTTAAAGCTTTTATAAATGCGACGCTATTAAAAGCATGTATTAAATGAAATTCTTTTGCGTATTAATAAATGCAACTATGCTACTTGACACGACGTCATTGCTAAATTATTTATTCTATGCATTTATTATTAATTAAGAATTATGACATGGCTTTAAAATTAATAAATACGGGCGCGAGACTCTAAGTGCGTAAGACTCACGTAGAAAATGCGGTTGTTATTAAATTATTTATTTATGCTTGTATTAATGTTTTATTGTTGCATTTTATTATTTTTAAAATTATTAAAATTTATCAAAAATTAGTGTAATTTTATGGTTAATGATCGACGGAGGGTCAAAATTGGGTGTCAACATTGTCCTCTTTGTATGGAGATGATGGAAGAATCTTCGGACAAAGACGTTGACTCATAGCCAATTTTGTCTCGATCCTCGGAATTGAAAGGTTTGGGCAAATAGACAAGGCTGACGCAAAAATTTTAAAAATTGTCCCAGTGTCGAGTTATGACGACACTAGGCTACCATGGTCAAAACACCAAGGCGCGCTAACGCGACTCAAAATTTGTCCCAGTGTCGAGTTATGACGACACTGGGTTACCATGGTCGCAACACCAGGGCGGGCTAACGCGGGCTTAAAATTTGTCCCAGTGTCGAGTTATGACGACACTGGGCTGTGATGCCAAAAGAGAATAAGAATAATCGCTTCAACTCGTGTCGCTATCGACTTATGATGTTGGTTTTATGGTGATGTGAACGAGTGGACCGACGCTGAGGTCGCTTACGCCATTCGTTGGGAAGGTTGGCCCCAACAAATTGCCCTGTCAGTAGAGAAAATCCACGCTGTGCTCTCGCCTCGCACGCTAAGACTTGAACAAACGGTTAAGCGATAAATCGTTAAAACAAAATAAGGTAAGAATGTAAATTTTGTGTTGCGTCAGTAGTCAAATCGTATATGAAATGATGTGATGATACGCCGCCTTGTATAGGCGAGACGCAGATGACGCCAGGTGGACGAAATGCAAATGACGCCTTGTATGGCTGCTTCGCTTCAGATGGACGAGATTTAGATACGACGCCAGTATGGGCGTTCGCTCAGTATGGACGAAATGCATAAACGCTCAGATGGGCGTTTCGCTCAGATGGACGAGATGATACGACGCCTTGTATGGCGTTATCGCTCAGATGGGCGAAATGCAAATAACGCCAGATGGGCGTTATCGCTCAGATGGACGAAATGCAAATCATGTCTCCTAAGGTTTAGATAAAAATTATTCTATATGTGGAGTCGGTCGTAATTCATGCGTAATCAAAACCGTATGAAATAATTAAAGTGTAAATGATGTAGCTCGTGGTTTTTGCAAGATGTATTTGATGTAGACTTGTGCGCTTGACTTTGTGAGCGAATCATTGTATTGGAACGTTGCTATTGGCGCTGTTTGACTTGGCGTCGTTTGGACTTGTCGCCGTTTTGGACTTGTTGTGTTGATGACGCCGTTGTGTTGCCGCTCGTAGACTAAAGCTCGAAGGAGTTAGTGCATAACCGCTAAGACATAATAATAATAAAGCATGAAACGAAAAATGCAATTTCGAGAGAGAAAATCGTCCCCCGCAGATGTGATATGTTGACGATGGCGCTGGCGTCGCCTGACTTGGCGCCGCTTTGGACTTGGTGTCGCCGGACGCGAGTCGCTTTCGGACTGAGTCGCTGACTCGACGCCGCTTTTTCGACGTGGTGTCGCTTTCGACTTAGCGCCGTTGACTTAGCGTCGCTTTCGACGTGGCGTCGCTTTCGACTTAGCGCCGCTTTGGACGTGGCGTCGCTTTCGACTCCTGAGTCGCTTTCGACCGACGCCGCTTTGGATCGTGGTGTCGCTTTCTGACTTAGCGCCGCTTTCGGACGCGTCTGCGCCGCGAGTCGTTCTGACGAGTCGCTTTCGACCGAGTCGCCGACCGACGCCGTTGATCGGTGTCGCTTTCTGACTTAGCGCCGCTTGACGCGGGCGCGCTTTCGGACGTAGAGTCGCCGACCGAGTCGCTTTCGACCGACGCCGCTTTTGGACGCGTGTCGCTTTTGGACGCGGCGCCGCCGGACGCGAGTCGCTTTCGACTCGAGTCGCTTTCGACCGACGCCGTTGGGCGTGGTGTCGCTTGACTTGGTGTCGCTTTCGACTTGGCGCCGCTGGACGAAATGCAGACGTTCGTCGTCAGATGGACGAAATGTAGATGTTCGTCGTCAGATGGACGAATGTAGATGTCATTGTATGGATCGAAATGTAGATGTTGTTTTGAATGTTATTGTCCTCCTCGCCTCGCTGACCGCAACATTCACTCAAAGAAAAATTGTGAGTTCGGGGCGGCCTACGATTTGTGTTGCTCTTGATATTTGCACGCCGTTGTCTCGTCCGGACCATGTAACCCTCGCTCGATTTCGAGTCTCTACGAAAACATTTGTTGAAAATATTCTATCTTGAGAAAATACTAGTAGGAAATTATGTCGATTTGAATAATGACATGTCATGAAACAGAGCGAGCATCCTTATCCGAAATCGCAGATATTCTCTCATACTCTCTGCTCCGCACGCCAAAGCTTTCTTTAAGATTTTGTCCCAGTTTTGGGACATGGAACCCTTCGCATAAATTGACCATGTCATTTGTAGTAAAGTCCTTAAAATTGTCTCAGTTTATGTCGATCTTTCGAGCATATGGGATCATATTTGTCAATGTCCTTTCGTGGCGAAGTCCTTAAAAATTGTCCCATTTTTGACTGACGAAACTGAGTCGGATATATGTCGTTGCCCGGACATAATGTTGATAACGTCGTTGTCTGGACGTGTTGCTGCCTCGTAGAATAAATGTTCCCGCAGCTAAGCTTGAGAAAAGTTAGTGTATAAATCGTAAAAAACGATAAATATTCGAGAAAGACAATTATGTGGATAGAGATGTCGCCCCCGAGATGTTTCTCAGAATCGATTTAATTGCCGCGACGCTTTGTTGTGATGCATTCGTGAACTATGTGGATTGTCATGATGTCTTTGTCGTGGCGCTGCAATCGCATGTGCAATTTGACTTCAGGCCCGAGCCGACGCGCTATAATTTGTCATGGATTTGAACTCGATTGTTGATGCTTGTCCGTCACGCTTCAAGAATTTTGTTGTATTTTTCGCGTCGCTAGCGCGTAACTTTGTTGTACCTTCGCTAATACGGCGGACTCGCGCCAAAGAAAAATTTGTGAGTTCGGCGGGCGTTGATTCGCTGACTTTGTAGTTTTGACTCTTGATGCCGGACGTCTGCCTTGTTTGGGACTCATAACCCCTGCCTGGTTTCCTACCTTGTCCCAGTTTTGAAAAGGGTGTTTGGCCTGAGGGGGTCTCAATGGAGTTGCTTGTATGTTATGTGCATTCTTGTTATTTCAGAACGGCGGAAAGTTTCCTAACGGTGACCGGCCGATTTAGGCCGCCACGATCCCCACGAGGAATCAGTCATGACGTAGTTCATTACAAGCGAATATTGGGTAAAATTCTAAAGGTGGGACCGAAGCCGATATGGCCGCCTACGTATCCGCCAAGGGAATCAGGTCACACGTAGTTCCAATTATTACATATAAAGGGCAAAATGCATTAAACTAACTATCTCAGACTCGCCGGGCGGGCGCGAGTCCACTTCTTCGCTCGGTCTTAGAGGCGTGGTCTTCAATGACCATACCGATTGTATTTATGTTTCCTTTTCAAAGAACGAAGACTTTAGAGCCCTTCCACGCAGTCAGATCTTCTTCTTTGATTTCTCGCGTGCATGTTTTGATGAGTGACTGATTCAGGCGCAATAGGCTCTAGCCAAGGGGCATTTCTCTTCCTTTGGAGATTGATTGATGATTCAACAACGGTCCCTTCCAAACTGTTTTGTTCAACAATCATGTTAACATAGGCATCATCAGGGTTTGGTAAGTGGTTGTTGTTTATATTGGGGGGAGCTTCTTCAAGTTGGATGACTCCATCTTTGATCAATTCCTCGATTTTGTCTTTGAGGGTATAACAATTTGCGATGTCATGCCCCTCGACACCGGAGTGGTATGCACAATGTTTAGTTTTATCGTGCCCTCGGGAGGTAGGCCTGGGGGTATTTCTGGGAATTGGGCGGAGTATTCCTTGTTATACCCCGTAGTTCTGACCCTACGTATGGAAACGTACGAAAGTATGTAAGACTTAAAATTTCCGGGCGACGTTGACGTCGTTCGCACGGTTTTAGTCAACTTTGAGGCGGGTTATGACCCGCACATTGAGAGTTCCTAAGTGTTTTAAAGGCCTAGGGCGTAGTTCGTTGAGTCTGGATTCCAACGCAACCAACCGCTCGTCGATAGGACGCCGGGTAGAAAGTTACGAGTTACAAGTTCGGTGCGCGATGGACAGAAATGCGTTTCGGACCAAGCGGCGGCGGCCGCGCCGATGCGAGGCGGCGCGCTAAAGTTCTGAAGGGTCGCTGAAGTTGCAGCGCGCCGCGCCGAATAGCAGTGCGCTACCAAAGATCGAGAGCTGCGGAGGTTTAGCCTGGCGCCGAGGCGTGCGCGCCGAGGCGGATTTTTGGGCGGAAAAACTTAGAAAAGTCCGATTTTGTTTTAAAGAGACCATGGGAGGTGACAAGTGTCCCCATCTGATTTTCTGTTGCATGCAATATATTGACCAAAACTTGGACATTTTCTATCTTTCATCTTCTCTCTCTCTCAAATCGCTCCCTTCTCTCTAAAAACCCTTAGAAAAATCTGAATAGTTAAGAACCAAAAGGAAGCTTCAGTAGCTAGCTTGGCATTGTGGTGGTGTTCTTGGCAAGGAAGCTAGCAATATTTGGAATAAGTTTGGGCTAAAACTTTAAGGTAATGATTCTTTCTTTAGATTTAGTTTCGCATGTTAAGAAGAAAGAACTTGTGGTAGTAAATAATGCTCTTAGGGTCATCAGATGCCAGAAATGTGTTTTGAATATGAAAAATGGGTTAAGAAGAGTTTATGAGCATGTTGAAGCCTAAAACTACCTTAGGATCATAAGTGAATTGTTGTAAACTTACGCGTAATTGGTATTTGGGTGTGTAATCCCCTTTAAAATGTTGGATTGATTGAGCCTACAATGTGGTGTTTTGATGGTAAATTCGGCCTTGAGAAAGGTGGCAAAGTGAGTAGAAACAAAGGAAATCTGCCCAATTTTCTATAGAATTTTAGTGGCTTTGAGTTAGATTATTCTACATTGGAATTAGAGGTTAATGAACATATCATGGTTATTATAGTTGAAATATTACTCATGTAGTTGAGCTTAGCAAGTGGATTGACCAAAGAGGTATGTGGAGCTTTCTTATCTCTTGAGCATGAGTAGTTTGAACTATATAGTACGGTGAGACGCACGTGTTTTAAATGAAGTAAATCTATTTGTCAGACTTGACTTGTTTTACTGAAAATGTCTAAGTTGGTTAGTTAGAGAGCTAACCCACTTATTCCTAAGTAATGGTTTAACCTAAATAAGGTAGATAAGGATTTTGACATGAAGAAGTATTACGAAATTGTGTGAGTTTGATTTGAAGTATAAGTCTCTTGGTTAATAAAAAGAACGAAATCTTTTGAAACATAAGGAGTTATAACGACTTATGGGAGGTTAGTTAGAACGGCCTTATGAAAGAGTATGAACGCCTAAAGCTTTAAAGCATAAAGTTAGTATAACGGCTTTATGGGAGTTAGTTATAATAACTTTATGAAAGTTAAAGAGTTGGGTTTTCTTGAATAAGGTCATGAAAATGAGATTCATTTTGTATGTTAATGAAAGCCTAAAGTTAAGTTATGAGTTACTTGGGCGACGCATCACCGATGAAGGATTCCACGTATGCTTCCATTGTTCATTATGAGTTACTTGACGCGTCACGCGATGGGCGATTCCACGTATGCTTCCATTGTTCGATTATGAGTTTACTCGACGCATCGCCAAATGAAGGATTCCACTGTACGCACTCGACATGCTTACGATGAAGCGATTCCGAGGCACGCAGCATGGGCGGTAAGAGATAAATGGCGGGCAAGCCCCAAGATCGTTATACCACCTTCTTCGTGGTAAGAGTATGAATGGCGGCAAGCCCCAAGATCGTCATACCACCGTTGAGTTTATCGACGTGCCGCCCGTATGAAGCGATTCCACGCATGCTCCCATTGTTTTAGTATGAGTTTATTGGACGCGCCGTCGATGATGGCGATTCCACGTACGCTCCATTGTTTTAGTATGAGCTTATCGACGTATCGCCAAAGTGACGGGCGATTCCACGTATGCTTCCATTGTCTTAGTATGAGTTTATTGACGCCGTAAGTGATGAAGGATTCCACGGGTATGCTTCCACGGTCTCTATACGAGTTTACTTGGACGTGTTGATTATGAGCTTCCTATTTTCATGCAGATAGTATATGACCGATTTTCTCATTGTTGGTAAGGCATGTTGTTCTCAGAACTGATTTTATACATGTCCCGCTATTTTAGACTTATGAGGTATTTTCGATTTTCTCGCTTCACATACTTGGTACACATGTTATCGACCTCGCCGGGCTGCGTTCACGCCGCAGTCGAGATCGTAACTTTGGTCCGCACTATTAGGATCATTGCTCATTTTCCGAAAGCTCCATCTCCTGAGGCTTTGTCTTTTGGTATGATTCCACGAGGTTATTTACTTTTGTACAATCTGGGTATGTGGCCTCGTCCCGCCACGATTGTTATTCCTAGGTGCCAGTAGTCACGTTTGTGGTTTGGGTAATAATAAGATGCTTGTTTCACTTTCTGGTTAAGTTATTTTATGAAAGCGGCCTTATCGGCTTGCTAGTGATGCTCACCTTATACTGATTTTGTTTCATGATGCTCACGCTATTCTCTCGACGATACTGATAGGGTACCCCGCAGGTACGGGCCGCCCGGTCGGGTCGTGACAAAAGTGGTATCAAAGCGCTTAGTCCTCGGAAAGTGTCTACGCATCGTATCTAGTAGTCTTGATTATCGGTGTGTTGTGCACCACATCTATAATCAGGAAGCTGCAGGATAGTTAGGATGGGTTTCCATTATTCTCACTCTGAGATCGTGCCTGTAGTCAGGTTATAAGGGCTCCTCCGACGTATTCTTTTATAGCACGATGCCCACGTAAGGCAACCAGAGCCCGAGGCGGCAAGGCGCTGAGGAACCGCAAAGCCGACGCAGAGGCTACGAGGCCTGTGCCCGATCTTTGTCGGAGATGATGTTTGGGCGCGAGTTCCACGACGCCGCCACCTCGCGAGTTCGAGGCAGAACAAGGCCATCGAGACCGCGGTACGAGCCTCCCGTTCCACGGCCGGGGCGAGTATAGGATTATGGGAGCAGATCGGGTTGTTGACTAGCATCATGTGCGGCAAGATCTGCGGGAGCCGCCGCTAACCCTGAGCCAAGCAGTTTAAGGATTCGGACTTTCTAAGTTGTGATCCACCCGAGTTCTATGGTTCGAGGTCCGGCGAGGATCCTCGTGAGTTTATCCGACAAGGCGGCGACTACGCAGTGCTTAGGGCCTCTGAGGCGAGTCCGTTGTGTTAGCTTCTACCGTTACGCGATATTGCGTTGAATTGGTTGAGTCGTGGTTGTTGTCAAAAGGTATGGGTGCTCCTCCACCGCTTGGGATGAGTTCACTAAGCCTTCCTGGCCACTTTTGCCTCCCGAGACGGCGAGAGCCCGCTGATAGGTTTTGGCATTGAGACGAATGGGAAGACCATCGTGAATACAATCTGTAGTTTGATTCATTGGCCGAATACGCCCACTATCAGGCAAACACGGGCGACCGAGTTCACCGCTATGTGATGGGGTTAGATCGTTACATGACATCGCGATGTCCGGGAGTGGCTCTTCACCGGTATGGATATTGCCAGATGCGACGCTTGCAGTACGAGGATCGAGGAGAGTGAGAGCGTAGGCGGCCAGTCCAAATTCAAGGGGCAGCGACGGTTTCGGGATAGCTTGCGTGGATGACCTCGCAGCAGTTGGGTCTACATTCCGTAGTGCCCTTCCCGCCTTCCGGCGTGGTTTGGCCGTCGGGGATATTCGGGAGCGTGTCAAGGCTCCGGCGACGAGTTCGCAGTATCCAAGATAGTATGCGCAGGCCACCTTTGCCTCGATGTGGTCATTGTGGTAGATCTCATTTTGGAGTGTCGGACTAGATCGTGACTTGTTACACTTGCGCTAACAAGGCCATTTAGCGAGGATCGTCCGACCGAGTAGCCTGGGATGGCACACCTATCGATCGCGGGTTCTTCACTTTCAATGGCTAGGAAGGATGTTCATACACCTGGCAGACGCGCAGGTCGTAGCGGTTCCCGCTTTAGCGGTCCTTTGACCGCTTATACGACGTCAGTATACCTTTGACCCTTTAGAGATTAGTATGCATGATAGGATTGTTGTATGATGGAATGCCATGAGTGGAGGATATTAGGGTTATGTATGTATGCTAGCGAGGTTGGAAGTGCGATAAGAGAATCCTTTTAGGCCTTGAAAAGAATTAAGATAGCGTTAGTGCACTTGGGGTCTGTCTTGTGTGATAGTGATGAGTGGATATGTGTACGATATCTTAGGACCGTGTGGCATAATAAAGTTCCATTAGTGTAAAGTACGAGTACCGGGGATATTAGATTGGCGCGAAAGAACATTCGGGGACGAATGTTTCTAAGGGGAGAATGTTATACCCGTAGTTCTGACCTACGTATGGAAACGCATCGAAGTATGTAAGACTTAAAATTTCCGGCGATGTGTTGACGTCGTTCGGATGGTTTTTAGTCAACTTTGAGGCGGGTTATGACCCGGTACATTGAGAGTTCCTAAGTGTTTTAAAGGTCTAGGCGTAGTTCGTTGAGTCCGGATTCCAACGCAACCAACCGCTCGTCGATAGGACGCCTGAGTAGAAAGTTACGAGTTACAAGTTCAAGGCGCAATCGGACAGTAAATGCGTTTCGGAGCGGCGGCATGGCGCGGATGCGGGGCCGCGCGCTAAAGTTCTGAAGGGTCGCTGAAGTTGCAGCGCCATGCGCGGAATAGCCACGCGCGAAAGATCGAGAGCTGCGGAGGTTTCCAAAGTGCAGCGCCGATTTTGGGCGGAAAAACTTAGAAAAGTCGATTTTGTTTTAAAGAGACCGTGGGATGACAAGTGTCCCCATCTGATTTTCTGTTGCATGCAATATATTGACCAAGACTTGGACATTTTCTATCTTTCATCTTCTCTCTCTCTCTCAAATTGCTCCCTTCTCTCTAAAACCCTTAGAAAAATCAATAGTTAAGAACCAAAAGGAAGCTCAGCTAGCTTGTTGGCATTGTTGTGGTGGTGTTCTTGGCAAGGAAGCTAGCAATATTTGGAATAAGTTTGGGCTAAAACTTTAAGGTAATGATTCTTTCTTTAGATTTAGTTTTGCATGTTAAGAAGAAAGAACTTGTGGTAGTAAATAATGCTCTTAGGGTCATCAGATGCTAGAAATGTGTTTTGAATATGAAAAATGGGTTAAGAAGAGTTTATGAGCATGTTGAAGCCTAAAAACTACCTTAGGATTGTTAAGTGAATTGTTGTAAACTTATGGGGCAGAATTGGTATTTGGGTGTGTAATCCCCTTTAAAATGTTGGATTGATTGAGCCTTACAATGTGGTGTTTGATGGTAAATTACTTGAGAAAGGTGGCAAAGTGAGTAGAAACAAAGGAAATCTTTGCCCAATTTTCTATAGAATTTTAGTGGCTTTGAGTTAGATTATTCTACATTGGAATTAGAGGTTAATGAACATATCATGGTTATTATAGGTTGAAATATTACTTGCGGTAGTCGAGCTTAGCAAGTGGATTGACCAAAGAGGTATGTGGAGCTTTCTTATCTCTTGAGCATGAGTAGTTTGAACTATATAGTACAGAGACGACGTGTTTTAAATGAAGTAAATCTATTTGTCAGATTTGACTTGTTTTACTAAAATGTCTAAGTTGGTTGGGTTAGAGAGCTAACCCACTTATTCCTAAGTAATGGTTTAACCTAAATAAGGTAGATAAGGATTTCGTGACATGAAGAAGTATTACGGAAATTGTGTGAGTTTGATTTGAAGTATAAGTCTCTTGGTTAATAAAAAGAACGAAATCTTTTGAAACATAAGGAGTTATAACGGCACTTTACGAGGTTAGTCAGAACGCCTTATGAAAGAGTATGAACGCCTAAAGCTTTAAAGCATAAAGTTAGTATAACGGCTTTATGGGAGTTGGTTATAATAACTTTATGAAAGTTAAAGAGTTGGGTTTTCTTGAATAAGGTCATGAAAATGATTCATTTTGTATGTTAATGAAAGCCTAAAGTTATGAGTTACTTGGACGCATCGATGATGAAGGATTCCACGTATGCTTCCATTGTTCATTATGAGTTACTCGACGCATCGCGGTGATGACGGCGATTCCACCGTATGCTTCCATTGTTCGCTTATGAGTTTACTCGACGCATCGCCGATGAAGGCGATTCCACGTATGCACCTTGGACATGCTTACGAAGGATTCCGGCATGCAGTATGAAGGTAAGAGTATAAACGGCGGCAAGCCCCAAGATCGTTATACCACCTTCTTCGTGGTAAGAAGATGAATGGCGGCAAGCCCCAAGATCGCCATACCACCGCTGAGTTTATCGACGCCCGGTGATGGCGATTCCACGCATGCTCCCATTGTTTTAGTATGAGTTTATCGACGTGCCGCGATGAAGCGATTCCACGTATGCTTCCATTGTTTTAGTATGAGCTTATCGACGGTGGCCGACGGGCGATTCCACCGTATGCTTCCATTGTCTTAGTATGAGTTTATTGGACGCGCCGGTGACGAAGCGATTCCACGGTATGCTTCCATGGTCTCTATACGAGTTTACTTGGGCGTGTTGATTATGAGCTTCCTATTTTCATGCAGTATAGTATATGACCGATTTTCTCATTGTTGGTAAGGCATGTGTTCTCAAACTGATTTTATACATGCCCCGCTATTTTAGACTTATGAGGTATTTTCGATTTTCTCGCCACATACTTGGTACCATTGTCGACCTCCTCGGGCTGCGTTCACGCCGCAGTCGAGATAATGAGCTTTTGGTCCGCACTATTAGGATCACTGCTCATTTTCCGAAAGCTCCATCCTCCGAGGCTTTGTCTTTTGGTATGATTCTGAGGTTATTTACTTTTGTACAATCGGGGTATGGCGGGCCCCGCCACGCTTGTTATTCCTGAGGTGCGTAGTCACGTTTGTGGTTTGGGTAATAATAAGATGTCTTGTTTCACTTTCGGTTAAGTTATTTTATGAAAGCGGCCTTATCTTGCTAGTGATGTTCACCTTATACGCATTTTGTTTCACGATGTTCACGCTATTCGACGATACTGATAGGGTACCCTAGGGTACGATGCCCCGGTCGGGTCGTGACATTCTGCAGCTTCAGTTTCTCATACACTGGGCTATGGGTTCGCCAAAGGTGTATAGGTTTTGTTGGTTTTCTTTCGCATCTACGCGGTTTGGGTCCGTTTGGTGTGCGGGTTCGTGATTGTGGTGAGTATTTTGATATCCGTTGGGTATGGTAAGCAGGATATGGGGCGTAGTCTTGATAATGTGGATTTTGAGTGTTTCGCTATAGTAAGCGAGGCGGTGGATTGTGATACATGGATGTTGTTCGCCTATGCTCCCGAATGACCATGATAGAGGTGACGATCTCTTCTCCTCTGTGAGGTACCTCCTATGAAATCGATCGCATTGTCCGCTAGTTGCTTGTAGGTCCAAGTTTGTAATTCGCCTGTCTTAATGCCTTCTTCCACGGTCGCCATCCTTACGATTTCTGAAAACTTCGCCAATTACACCGATCTTTCTTTCATAATATGTCGCGCTTTTTAACGATCGCACGAACAAAGTGGTCATTTCGCTCGCCATCGGCTGGACCTTTCGCCGCTTCGACCGCCACCTCGGGCGTATTATCCATGAAATCTTGTGCCATGGCATTCCAACCGCCCCATTTTCGGTCTTGCATGTACGATCCAGCCACGGTTAGACTCACGATGAATAGCTTCATGATGATTGCTTGATTTTTACCAACTCCAATCAATTTATCGCAATATGACCTTAGATGAGCTCGAGGATTCCCTTTCCATCGAACATGTCAAATTTGGGCACCTTGTACTTGCGTAATTCAACGTCGAGTGCATACATAAGTTTTCATATTCTAAACCTTCCTCCCATTTGTTCATTTGAATGCTTTTGAATGCCTCTTTCAAATGCAGATTTCTTTTGCCATATTTTCATCACTCGCTCGAGTCCGCCGCTCCATTTCCTTGTATCGATCTGTCTCTTGAGAGGATGCATAATAAATGGTTGACTTTCGATCGGATGTGCTAATCCCTCATATTGTTTGTGTGTCATCTGCTGGTATTGGGTGGCTTGGCAATTTGGATTGAGTGAGGAGATATAAGTAGGTGGAGGTTGAGATACGTATGTGGTAAACGGATCATTGAGGTCGGTTTGCAAATTGACCGCAAGTGACGTTTGGTGTGGCGGTATGTCGCGCCTGCGGGAGTTTTGGGGAAGTGGAGGCTCGAGGTCAGGACACGATTGCATTTGTCCCTTGCTCTGGGAGTGGTTCATTCAAGCTAGTAGACAGGTTTGTGATACTTCGGAGTCTTTCTATTTCGGCCTGCATGATTTCCATTTGCTGCAATAGTTTGGCGAGGTGTTGATCATTGGTGTTTCTCCTTTCTAACGCCTCTGCATCCTCTACAGGAACGAGTCCTAAGTTGTTTCGTTCCGGTGCCTCTGGATTAGTCATTTAGTGGATGATTGTGCTTCTACCAGTCAACGCGAATCAACCTTTCGGGGGATAAGCTAAAAATAAACCTTTAACAAATGAAGCAAACCAAGTTAGTATAATACGCAAAAAGTTGCAGACAATATATACTAATAAGCAAATTGTAAATCAAGTGCGTGTTCTAATATGTTTGGGACCTCTTTTAGTGCCAGAGGTGGGCCTAAACGCCAGATATGCGAGGTTATGACGGATTTGTCCAAGTCGCCCAACTGTAATGCTTTTGTTGGAAATGGCGACCAAATGACGGTGCACTTTTTCCAATTTCAGCCTGACATGATTAGGTTTGGATTTGTCTATCATCGCCACGCTACACATAATATCTTTGGTTGGTCGTTGGGTCGAGAAACCCGTCGACAAGTCCGGTCTTCCTAATTGTGGTGTCAATGCCGGATTGACCCACCTAAGGTAAATGCATGCATGCCCTAAAATAAGGGTGGTATAGCTCTATCTTAAGTTTCTAAGATTTGGCTTTTCTAGACGCAAGGTTCCCGAGCGGACAACTCGAGTGAGAAGGCTACGCGGCTGATCAGACGAACCGATCTAACTCCGCGCAGGCGCCAACTCTCCTAAAATTTGGATATTTTTTGAAAGAAATTTGCGGGTGCGCGGAGCACACCAAATGCGAGTGTGTGATTTGTGTGAATTTTCGAATGGAAGAAATATGAGCGGAATGCCAGTTTAAGGAAAGCAGTAAAGCAAGTAGCAAAAAATAAACAAAATACAACACACAAAAATTAAATGCAAAATAATTGCCAAATAATAACCCTAGGTCTGTTGTGGTTAAGAACCTAAAATCCCCAGTGGAGTCGCCATCTGTAACACCCCATTTTAAACCGGAGTCGAAAACGGGATCCTAGCGAACCCTGCTTTGAAATAAAAAGTGTTAGAAAATAAATAAAAGTGTTAAATGTTAAAAGAATACTAAGATTTAAAAGGAGTGTTTAAAATATTAAAAAAAATGCTAAAGGGTTCGGGAGTCGCCACCTAATTAGTTTGGGTGAATTAGGACACCTAAATGTTTAACTAGTTTAAAGTAAAACATTAACTCCATTTTAATGGTCCGCTAAACTTAATGAGATTACGTAAGAGTTCTTTATTATCCTAAAGGGAAGGGTTAGGCACCCTAAAGGATCCGCTAACTTTGCGGTTGTCAGCTCAAACCTAAAGAATTATTATTCTATAAAAATGCATGTTTGAAAATATTTAAATAAAAGGAATAAAAATTATGAGATTTATTTAGAATATAAAAATCAGCTTTGGATAAAACTTGCATTCATAACGTATTAGATAAGATACATGTGTTGCAAAACCTTATTATGACGAAATGTGTACTTTATAAAATAAAATGTAGAATATCTATTATGCAAGGACTAGCAAAAAATAATTTTAATTATGAATATTAGTGTCACGACCCGAAACTGGGCCCGTGACTGGTGCCTTACCCCGGGCACCCTAGTGACACAACATCAGAGTAATCAGCGGAACATAAAACAACAACATGAGATAAATGTAAATATAAAACAATAATCAGGAAACTTGCCTTTCGCATATATATAACCATCAACTCTTTTACAAATGAACGGCAATCCTTTTACCAACCCCGCCACAACAAGATTACTGCACTTAAGAATGATACGACCACAATGGCGGACAGGCCCCGCCAAACCCCCGAATGTAAACACTTACTACGACGGGGACTATACCACTGATAAGCCTCCGAGAAACGGAGCTTCCCAAACGCCGAATCGACCACGAGAGCTAGGATCAACGATCGATGTACCTCAACTCGCGGCATGAACGCAGCCGGGCGAGGTCGATAACAGTGCGAGTATGTGAAACTAAAAATAAATCAGTAAATGAAATCATAGTAGTCTATACAAAGCAGGAGACATGTATGATAACCAAACTACGATCACCATAAATAAGCGATATGTCAAGTCGTGACTCACACCTCAAGTCATCACTCAATTTAACAACGGGTCTCACGCCCACAACATCAATCGTGTCCGTGGAATACCTTCCTCACCGCCAGCTTACGATATACAAGCACCAAGGAATACACATGAACACCGTGTCCCACTGTGTCCTAATAAAACTGTATGTGGTAAGGCACGAAGGCATAGCCGACTACTAACACCTACAAGACTAACAAGGTCATAAATCAGATTATAAGATCTGCTCTGCATCATTACATGATCAAAGCCGCCACTTGCCCGCAGATCTAATGTCGCGCCTAGTCCTCGAACTTCCCGCAGCTCGCATAGGCCAATCTCATCGGCCGCATGAGGTATTCCCGCATCGAGGGTAGCTACTCCCTAAGATCGCCCCGACTTTCGAGTCCGCGACGGCCACAAGCGACCGCATGCCCATAAAGGACGACACTAACCCGAACTCTCGTAGCTCCGCATAGGCCCTCAGACCCGCATTAGGTATTCTCGAATCACGGTCCTGCATCGCTCGAGTCTACCCCGCGACGGAGGGCGCTTAACCCCTAATCATCTCAAGAGATTTAATGCCACAATACTATCATAACGACCGATAGTTAATAAGCACAATCAAGGAAACCCCTTACACAAACATCACAAGATACTAACACACGTAGCATCCTAACACGCTTACTTATCAAAGCAACAAGAAAGTATTACAAGGCTATCACAAACCAATACAATCAAGTTATTCACACAAGGTACTTTCTACTAACAAGTTCGTATCTATCCCCAAAGTACTTCACACATTAAAATCTAAAAAAAGATCTGCTTTTTCACATAAGTCACACAATACCCGTAGTATAAAATAGAGTGATCGCCCTTTTAAGAAAACTAAAACTCTTACCTTTGTAAAATCAAGTAACAACATTATTTTCCAAACGCCCAAGTTTGCCTAATTTCAAATGTTCACGTTTCTTATTTTAGAAAGGTTTCGTAGTTCATAGTCTTATTCATTTAAGAATATAATTCTTTTAAACAATCCGAGAAACATAAGCCTTATATGTGAGTAGGATATTCTTGTTTATAACAATCTTATTACAAAGAAATTATGATCTAGGAAATATCATTTTGTCTCATCTTAGCTTCTATGCAGATGGAAGTTTCTACCGGTTTTAATAATACTTAATTATTCAAAACATTTCCTTTTATCAACGCCGCAGTTGGTTTGTCGATACACATTCGATTTCAAATCAAGAAAGCATTCTTAAGCCGTTATACCTAACTTCCCATAAAGCTAGTATAACTCTTAAGTTTTCAAACACCAAGTATTACTTCCTTTCAAAATGATTCAAAATCTTTGAAATACTTCAAGTTCTTTCTTATCATATAACAAGCCGCTTATAGTTCAAATCAGCTACCTTTTAAAACCACATGTATTTTCTTACTAACATAAAGTCGTTATAACCAACTTCCCATAAAGCCGTTATAACACTTTATGTTTTAAACCACTCAAACACATTTAGCACACGACGCTCACCGCACTACATAGTTCACACATATCATGCTAGAAGAGATAGGAAGAGGTTCACATACCTCGCGACGAGTATCGACTCATAGCAAAACGCCCAAGTACTTCCAAACGTCGGCTACCCCTTAAGCCACGTGATCGCGCCACACGTAGACATCAACCTATAAGGCCACGCGCGCTTTATTAACATTTAGATCTCATCGTAGAACATTCTACCAAAATTCGCAAGACTCTCCCCGCAACAAACAGAAACCTCCTCCTCTATCGAGGCCTGGCCACCAAGCCAACCAGTGGGTTATACATCTAACCCTAACTGTACAATTCTACTCCACTACTACTACACAAGTCTACTGTAATACACCCATGTAATTACAGCTCGATTCTTCGTGCTCAAGTACAAGGACATTGCACAAGCTATGTTCATTATATATATATATAGTATACTTTAACTATATATTCCTACAACATGTAATATCCAATTACAAAAGGGACAAGATAGTTACCTCGATAAGCCCATAATTATCCGAGTTTAATGTCGATCCTTAGCAAAGTTTTAGCTCCAACTCCGAGCGCCCAACCCGCTCTAAACCACCCTTAGAAGTTCTAACCAACTTACACAATACTCCAACTGACTATGGAGATTTTCCTAGTGGTTTGCCAGGATCGACTGAAGTATAATAGTATTTTCTGGCTTTTGTATGTTGTAACTTGGGAATACTACAAGGTATTTGGGCCAAGGTATTTGGACATTATAACAATACTAGAGAGTATTTCTATACCACAACAAGGGTATTATACGAAACAACCTAGGCAGTGGTACCCCACTGGCTAGCAACTCTGGAGTGGCACTACTTCCTGCTAGACCCCTAGAGAGGGGTGCTCTACCACAAGGGAGGCCCTCGCCGAACTCAACACAAGGGAGGAGAGGATTTTACACTTAGAAACATTTAGGAATGGATGAAGAATTCATCAAAGGGAGAGGGTATTTATAGCACAAGCCAAGGCCAACCAACGGCCAAGATCGAGCCAAGTGCTACACAAGTGTAGGGCCAAGATATGCCCAAGTGCCCCTAGTCCCTACTCCTTAAAACCCTCACAAAATATCTACCAAAATATCTACCACTGACATCCCCATTTCGCCCAAGCACGCCCACCTTGCCCACCAACGGCAGGTGCGCCGCGCCTCTCGTTGGTCCAAAATGTTCGCCTCTCTAAAAATCCGCAAAATGAGAAAAGACATAGCCGGAATTTTCCTTCGCAAGTTATGTAAAACGTCATTTAAAAACGACTCTAACCAAAGGCACAAATGCCATTCTACTAAGCCACCTAAAGTGGGTGACACGTGTCACCCTCCTATTGGCCCAAAATAAAACATCTTCCGAAATATCCATAATGGCCAAAATCTCAAAACAAAGTGGCCCCACAAAACAGAATTTCTCCCGTGGCCCCACGTGACCATTTTCAAAATAAAATTCCATAATTCTCTAATATTCCAGAAGTCCGAATACCAACTGGGAATCCAATTCCATTAACGAACCTTTTTCCTTCACAAAAACCTAAACTTTTCCGTGGAAAATCGCTCTTTCTTCCTTTCCATCTTTACGTCAGATTCTCGCACGCACGCCCTCGCATACATACCCTCGGGACTACGGGGCATAACATTCTTCCTTCCTTAGAAACATTCGTCCGAATGTTCCTTCTAAGTCTCAAAACAAACGTGCGCCAAAGATAGTCTTCACTACTATACTTACGAAACAATCCTCGCCATACCGCCACGTAAATACCGCGCAACATACTTATATCCAAGTCTACGAGGAAAACACCTCTATATCACCACAAATACCTCTTCCCGGTCAAAATATACTTAGTCATCGATACCACTTTTGTCACTTTGTCGCGAGCCTTGCCCGACGACTAACAAATGGTACCGGTCGCCATGATCCCGAGGATCTCGTACACTAACTCTTACCACATTCTCGTCGGCTTGCTTCCAAAACTCGTCACACCCTAACCGGGTGGTACTTTCAAGAAGACCGACCGTCAACTCAACTCTAAGCGCCGCCGATTATCCGCACGATTTCTCCGAGCCGTAACTTCTTCTAGACAAGTTTCAGACTATCCACAAATACCGGAACAAGCTCAACCAACTAATCAACCTTGCCAACATCGAACCAATCGACCGCAACTTACACTTCCGCCCCTACAAGGCTTCAAAAGGCGACATCCGAACACCGAAATGGTAGCTTAAACACTACCTCCACAGAGACAACAATCCCTACAACTATCCTCAAATCCAAACACCGCCCGTGGCGAACGCGATTCTCGAGACTTACTCGAAGTTCTTAACACATGCCCGCAAAACTTCCAAACAAAACAGCCGCACTGGCTCCACTGTCGTCATAAGGTGGGTAGGCACCCCGCAACCTTACAACCTTTCTCGATAACCCAACACAACGAGTAAAACGGCCGATCAAGAACACGATGGTCGCTTCATCGCCCACCACCGTCGAACGCATCCACGAACTCATACGCCGTTAACTAAACTCGCCTAACACCTCGTGACTACCACAAGCGCGACCACCACAAACCGACCACCACCATACCGCCGGGTTGACCCGCAATACGGCCTCAACCCGACCCGTCGCAAGAAAACACTAGCTCCCCAAGGAATAATTTCACAAATCATATTACGAAAACCTAGCGGTCTTCCTAGCTCGACTACCTTCTTTCAAATCACGCTACTCGTGACTTATCCCACGAACATAGCTCACGTGCACTATGCACTCCTATAAGTCAAACATAACACTACACCTTTCTCGAGACGGCCTTACCTCTAAGGTCTGCGTATAAAGCTCTAAGGCTCACACTTTCTCTATCCTCCAAAATCTCACCGGTTAACCCACCATGATTTCTAATCACAACTAACACACCGCTATCGAACATAGCACTTAAGGTATACTCACCTTGAAAGTTACCAAGCGACTCACGCTCGACCTCTTCTGCCCCTTGGTTAACCCGCCGATCTCTACGCTTTCTCGGCCGCGCATAAGCCCGCATACGTGCCATGCTCAAGCCTAATCAAGGATTACTCTGCACAACCTTCTCTGTAGTCATCAAGACTCGCGATACATCCAGATACTCTGCGTAGCCAAATCCATAGCTAGTAACAAGCGTTGTCTCGCAATCTATATTCTCGCTCTGGCCGTGGAACCGGCGTTCACATATCATGGCCGCAGCAGGAACCGCCGCCGCCACGCTTAAACTCTTTGGGCTAGTGACATCGCAGAAATCCCCGAACGAAGCACTACCCTAGGTAATGATTTGGCTCGTGCCTCGCCACCCTCCGAACTCTACTCGCAGCCTCCTCGCCGCTTTGCCTCCCGGCCCGGTTGCCCTACGCGAGGCATAACGATAAGGAAATAATTTCACGTAGGTCCAACTTACAACACTCTAAGGCACGATCTCAGAGTGAGAAGAATAGAAACCAATCCTAAATATCCTATAGCCTCCTCGATTATCGCGTGGTGCACAACACCCGATAATCAAGACTTCATCGATACGGTTCAGACACTTTCCGAGGATTAATCGCTCGATACCACTTTTGTCACGACCAAATCGGCGTGGATCGTGCCTTACCCCGCACCCTAGTGACACAACATCGAGTAATCGAACATAAAACAACAAATACGAGATAAATGTAAATATAAAACAATAATCAGGAAAACTTGCCTTTCGCATATATATAACCATCAACTCTTTTACAAATGAATGTTTTAATCCTTTTACCAACCCCGCCACAACAAGATTACATGCACTTCTAAGAATGATACGACCACAACGGCGACAGGCCCCGCCAAACCCCGAATGTAAACACTTACTACGGCAGTGACTATACCATCGATAAGCCTCCGAGAAACGGAGCTTCCCAAACGCCGAATCGCGACTCGAGAGCTAGGATCAACGATCGATGTACCTCAACTCGCGCATGAACGCACTTCAAGGAGGTCGACAACAAAAATTTACGAGTATGTGAAACTAAAAATAAATCAGAAATGAAATCATAGTAGTCTATACAAAGCAGAGACATGTATGATAACCAAACTACAGATCACCATAAATAAGCGGTCATGTCAAGTCGTGACTCACACCTCAAGTCATCACTCAATTTAACAACGGGTCTCACGCCCACAACATCAATCGTGCGTGGAATACCTTCCTCACCGCCAGCTTTATGATATACAAGCACCAAGGAATACACATGAACACCGTGTCCCACCTGTGTCCTAATAAAATCGCATGCAGGTAAGTAAGGCATAGCCGACTACTAACACCTACAAGCAACAAGGTCATAAATCAGATTATAAGATCTGTCTGCACTGGTCACATGATCAAAGCCGCCACTTGCCCGCAGATCTAATGTGCGCTGCCTAGTCCTCGAACTTCCCGCAGCCGCGATAAAGGCCAATCTCATCGCCCGCATTAGGTATTCCCGCGTCGAGGGTAGCTACTCCCGATCGCCCCGACTTTCGAGTCCGCACGCCACAAGCGACCGCATGCCCATAAAGGACGACACTAACCCGAACTCGTAGCTCCGCATAGGCCCTCAGACCCGCATGAGGTATTCTCGAATCATGGTCCTGCATCACCGAGTCTACCCCCAGACGGAGGGCGCTTAACCCTAATCATCTCAAGAGATGAATGCCACAATACTATCATAACGATCGATAGTTAATAAGCACAATCAAGGGAAACCCCTTACACAAACATCACAAGATACTAACACACGTAGCATCCTAACACGCTTACTTATCAAAGCAACAAGAAAGTATTACAAGGCTATCACAAACCAATACAATCAAGTTATTCACACAAGGTACTTTCTACTAACAAGTTCTGCATCTATCCCCAAAGTACTTCACACATTAAAATCTAAAAAAGATCTGCTTTTTTCACATAAGTCACACAATACCCGTAGTATAAAATAGAGGATCGCCCTTTAAGAAAACTAAAACTCTTACCTTTGTAAAATCAAGTAACAACATTATTTTCCAAACGCCCAAGTTTGCCTAATTTCAAATGTTCACGTTTCTTATTTTAGAAAGGTTTCAGAGTTCATAGTCTTATTCATTTAAGAATATAATTCTCTTTTAAACAACTGAGAAACATAAGCCTTATATGTGAGTAGGATATTCTTGTTTATAACAATCTTATTACAAAGAAATGCATGATCTAGAAATATCATTTTGTCTCATCTTAGCTTCTATGCAGATGGAAGTTTCTCTGGTTTTAATAATACTTAATTATTCAAAACATTTCCTTTTATCAACGCCGCAGTTGGTTTGTCGATACACATTCGATTCAAATCAAGAAAGCATTCTTAAGCCGTTATACCTAACTTCCCATAAAGCTAGTATAACTCTTAAGTTTTCAAACACCAAGTATTACTTCTCCTTTCAAAATGATTCAAAAATCTTTGAAATACTTCAAGTTCTTTCTTATCATATAACAAGCCGCTTATAGTTCAAATCGCTTACCTTTTAAAACCACATGTATTTTCTTACTAACATAAAGTCGTTATAACCAACTTCCCATAAAGCCGTTATAACACTTTATGTTTTAAACCACTCAAACACATTTAGCACACGACGCTCACCGTACATAGTTCACACATATCATGCTAGAAGAGATAGGAAGAGGTTCACATACCTCGCGACGAGTATCGACTCATAGCAAAACGCCCAAGTACTTCCAAACGCGGCTACCCCTTAAGCCACGTAGATCGCGCCACACGTAGTACATCAACCTATAAGGCCACGCGCGCATTAACATTTAGATCTCATCGAGAACATTCTACCAAAATTCAAGAAGACTTCCCCGCAACAACAGAAACCTCCTCTCTATCGAGGCGGCTACCAAGCCAACCAGTGGGGTTATACATCTAACCCTAACGGTACAATTCTACTCCACTACTACTACACAAGTCTATCAGAATACCCCATGTAATTACAGATTCGCTTCTTCAGCTCAAGTCCAAGGACATCCACAAGCTATGTTCGCTTATATATATATATAGTATACTTTAACTATATATTCCTACAACATGTAATATCCAATTACAAAAGGGACAAGATAGTTACCTCGATAAGCCCATAATTATCCGAGTTTAATGTCGATCCTTAGCAAAGTTTTAGCTCAACTCCGAGCGCCCAACCCGCTCTAAACCACCCTTAGAAGTTCTAACCAACTTCTACACAATACTCCAACTGACTATGGAGATTTTCCTAGGGTTTCGCCAGGATCGACGGGAAGTATAATAGTATTTTCTGGCTTTTGTATGTTGTAACCTTGGGACTACTACAAGGTATTTGGGCCAAGGTATTTGGACATTATAACAATACTAGGAGAGTATTTCTATACCACAACAAGGGTATTATACTTAAACAACCTAGGCAGTGGGTACCCACTGGCTAGCAACTCTGGAGTGGCACTACTCCTAGCACCCCTAGAGTGGGTGCTCGGCCACAAGGGGAGGCCTTGGCCGAACTCAACACAAGGGAGGAGAGGATTTTACACTTAGAAACATTTAGGAATGGATGAAGAATTCATCAAAGGGAGAGGGTATTTATAGCAAGCCAAGGCCAACCAATGGCCAAGATTGAGCCAAGTGCTACACAAGTGTAGGGCCAAGATATGCCCAAGTGCCCCTAGTCCCTACTCCTAAAACCTCACAAAATATCTACCAAAATATCTACCACTGACATCCCCATTTCGTCCAAGTACGCCCACCTTGCCCACCAACGCAGGTGCCAAGTGCCGCCTCTCGTTGGTCCAAAATGTTCCGCCTCTAAAAATCCGCAAAATGAGAAAAGACATAGCCGAATTTTCCTTCGCAAGTTATGTAAAACGCCATTTAAAAACGACTTAACCAAGTGTTGTGCACAAATGCCATTCTACTAAGCCACTCTAGGCGGGTGACACGTGTCACCCTCCTATTGGCCCAAAATAAAACATCTTCCAAAATATCCATAATGGCCAAAATCTGAAAACAAAGTGGGCCCCACAAAACCAGAATTTCTCCGTGGGCCCCACGTGACCATTTTCGAAAATAAAATTCCATAATTCTCTAATATTCCAGGAAGTCCGAATACCAAATCTGGGAATCCAATTCCCATTAACGAACCTTTTTCCTTCACAAAAACCGGAAACTTTTCCGTGGAAAAATCGCCTCTTTCTTCCTTTCCAATCTTTCTGTCGTATTCTCGTACGTACGTCCTCGCATACATACCCTGGGACTACGGGGCATAACAATTAGTAAGAGTTTATGAAGAAATTAATTTATTATGCTAAGGATTTAACAGAGTGACATTTTAACTACGTGGATATTTAATGTCATTTAGTATGGCTTAGGCGATGCATAACTAGTCATAAAAATGATTTAATTTAAGGAGAGTGAATTTCTAGCGTCAAACTATTTTTAAACGACAATCCAAAGTTTAGCTATTTTAAGTGTGCTACTAGTAATCAGTAATGTAATGTTAGACAAATAATTACAATAAATAAATGGGGTGAGGATATGAATTGATAAGGACTCGAAGAAATGGCGAAGCCATCTCGCCTATGGTTTGGAGTTTGTGATGCGGGGGAGGATGAAGCACATAAGATGCGGGTCTTCATTTGTTGTAGCTTGTGATGAGTCTTGCCATGAGACTCTTCGTTTCGCTCCGATGCATTTCATGTAAAAAAAAAATAATAATAAGGATTAGTATATGCTTTATATCTTTATCAAATTATAAATTGGCGTAAGGCCTAAACACATAATCACCAAATGTTCATGCAAGAAAAACTGATATAGGACAGTTTATGTATTGTCATCGCCTGGACAGTGAAGCCTAAAGGGGCCCAAATTCCTTTATGCACAAATTGGGTTTCAGCCCAAACACCTTACACACCACCATGACAAGTTGACAACCATGGCAGGTGAAGCCTCGGATAGTCCATTTCTTTAAACACAAAAAGGAGTAGGCCGCGGACATTCCGTTGATCAGGGACTGGCCCCAAAACATTTCCCAAACAATTTAAAGGTAAAAATACTTCTTTTTTTAAAAAAAAAATGACTTGGGGATACTGCCAGCTATTCAACACTTAGACAGACAAAGAAAAGCATGTTTACGGACCAATTAAATTTATAGGTATGATGCATTCAATAGCATACAAAATATACATGATATTATTTGATATACCCGGAAGATATACATGCAAAATAAGGAAAGATGTATTCGTATCAAGGGATAACCGCAGTCAAATTCAGATATTTCTCATAATCGAATACTTGAGGCAACATGTTTAAACACAGTTCAATCCTACCAATTATTTCTGATCCCCGGAGACAATGTAAATTTATACAAGCTTAATACTTGACATGGTATAAACAACTTCAGTAGGCGTAGGAAAACTAATACCTACTGCCAATAATCTATAGCTATGACAAAAGGTTAAATGATGATGCACTGTGTAATAAAAGACAAATATCACTGGAGCCTATATGTACAAACAAATGATCAATGGTAACAAAGTATATAGACATGCAATCAACTTAAACCAAATACATATATCCGGACCGTCCAATGGATCGATGGCAAACCGAATGACTCAGAGGTGCGTATATTATCACGGGCATAATTTCAGATTTAGATAGATAAATGCCAATGAATGGATAATTCAAGACATGTTTCGGATGGGAGTTTCACCTATCAAAGGAAGAAGGATTCATCGATCCCGACTACATACTCATTTAGGCATTTTTAAGCACAATTCTAGTTCTTCATTTGTATAATTTATATTTAATGAACAAGGACTCACAAAAACTGATTCAACATTTTGCGATTCATACGTCTACCAAGCTATTTACTCAAGTCAACAATACACCACATAAGATCTCAGAATCACCAATTGCACCACACAATGCACGTAGATTACAAAGCTTTCGCCACTTTGCCAAAAGTTTTAAAGCGGATCGGTTAGGACACCAAATCCTATGGTAGCAAGCTAACATAATATTTAATACAACTTTCAGTGATAGTGAGTACATTATACGTGGGTTCATGTCAAACCAAACACAGAAGGACAACTTTAAGCCTCAAGTATTCATGCTTCTAGTTACACAAGTTCTTCCCTATGTACTGTGAATATAAATACACTATTTCTGGATTGGTATAAGTATTATAACATTGGCAAATATAGTCAAAGAACATTACAGTATTCATACACCCACAAAACATGCTTCACATTAGTTTAACATACCTAAGTAACAAACGACGTTTATACCAACATATTTCTCAATCAGTAGACATCACACAGACGTAAAAGCGTAAATGAGCGTAAAGTGGAAAAGTGATGAATTTACCTTCTCCGGCAATGACCGAGGCGTATCAAGTCGTCGATCCGCTCGGAGGTTTTGCGAATGAAAAATGATGGCTTGAGTCTTTCGACTGTTCAAGGGTGTTCTTGGTTAGTGTTTTACTGCAAAAATGCCATTTTGAGGGAAGAGATTTCAGAATGTGTAAAGGTTTTTGCCTGCCCGGATCCCCCCTATTGCATGTGTGTAAACCTCTATATATAGTCCCAATTTTGGGTTCCGATTTTGGTAATTTTGGGATAGCTTTTAAGGTTAATATTGAGACAATTTTCGGGCTGATTTGGTGCAATTTTGTGGGCGATTATGGTAAAGATTTTCTGGTGATTGTTACTTTCGTATGCTTGGTTTGTTTTGGTAAGTTTGTTATGGTTTTGGGTCTATTTGGTTGTATCTTTTGGTGATGATTTGGGTGTTATTATTGGGACGATTTTGGAGGATTTTGGTACTGATTCTGGTTCTTAATGTGGTAGGCTTTGTAGGAGATGATTTGGGGAGATTTTGGTTTGGTTATGGCAAGTTGACGGGAGAGGGGAGACGAAAAAGGTGGCGGATTAGTACGTTGGGTAGCTGCTAGGTTTTGATTAGTGCGTTGGGTAGCTGCTAGGTTTTGTTTTAGGTTCTGGGTTCGACGAGAAGGGAAGAGGGAGAAGTGAAAAAAGGCCTGAAGGTGTGAGCTGGGGCGTGGGCTTCGGGTAAGGAAAGATAAAGGGGTAGGGGGAATTGGGCCTTCGGGTTTATTTGGATTGGGCTGGACGAATTGGGTAAGGGATTGGGCTAGTTAGGTATTAATTTAGGTGGGTTATTAGTGTTATTAGTTTAGGTTAGTGTTATAATTATTAGTTTTAGGCTTTTAATGAGTGGTAAATTAATTAATTAATTGTGATCAAATTATTTAGGTGCTTTATTAGTTTAAGTTTGAATTTAAAATTAATAATAAATGCGGGTGTGCTATTTAATTAGTTCTTAATGTTTATAATGCTGCGCTATTATTTAAAATCTTACTATTGTGCATTATTGCGAAGTTAAATTAAAATTGAATTGAGTTTAGATTAAATTATTTAAATGTCAAATGCAAGTATGATATTTAAAAATTGTTTAAAGCTTTTATAAATGCGACGCTATTAAAAGCATGTATTAGATGAAATTCTTTTGCGTATTAATAAATGCAACTATGCTACTTGACACGACGTCATTGCTAAATTATTTATTCTATGCATTTATTATTAATTAAGAATTATGACATGGCTTTAAAATTAATAAATATGGGCGCGAGACTCTAAGTGCGTAAGACTCTACGTAGAAAATGCGAAGTTGTTATTAAATTATTTATTTATGCTTGTATTAATGTTTTATTGTTGCATTTTATTATTTTTAAAATTATTAAAATTTATTGCTGAAAATTAGTGTAATTTTATGGTTAATGACTGGACGGGAGGGTCAAAATTGGGTGTCAACATCTCCTTGAGATCATCATGTAAGATAGCATTCTTCACATCTAGCTGATGAATGAGTCATGCTTTCGAAAGAGCCAAGCTGAGCACAGTGCGAATGATAGTCGATTTGACCACCGGGCTAAATGTCTCACTTCAATCTACACCAACCTGCTGAGTCTTACCATCACCTACAAGACGAGTCTTATGCCTTGCAAAAGAATCGTCAGAATTATCTTTGTGAGCAAAAATTCACATAGACCGAATAATATTAACATCAGATGGACGAAGCACTAACTCCCACGTCTTATTATCAATTAGAGCATTATATTCATCGGTCATAACAATTTTCCAATTCAGGTCATTCAAAGCAGACACATGATTACGGGATAGTGGCTATTTAAGAACATTAGAATTTAAATTAAAATGTTCTTTTGGTTTAAAAATACCCCATTAACTTCGGGTGACTGTACCATGGCTCGGGACAGAATTGGGTAAAGTTTGGGAATTTCAGACACTTAACGGCCGCCAACAGTAGTGGGCCCGCCGACCTAATCGACACGCACTGTTGTAGTTGGGCCAGAAAGGCCACTGGAAACCGAGGAATTAACTGGGCTAGGAAGATGGCCCAGTTGTTGAACCCAGTGACAATGGTAAGGTAGGACCAGTGGGTAGTGGGTCCGCTGGCAGATTCGGGTTGCAGGAAGTATCCGATAAATGATAAATAATATACGGGGATATATCATCATCCAAAACATTATACGAACTAGGCACAAGATTAATTACCTTCAAACGAAAATTGAAATTCATAAAAAATAACATGGCGACGAATGATGATTTTATTATATGATAAATCAAAACATTTATAACCACGATGATTTGACGGATAACCCAAAAACACACAAGGGGTAGAACGAGCCTAAAATTTGTTAATTGTGGTGGACAGAAAAAGTGGATAACACAAGCACCAAAGATCCTAAGATGTGAATACGAAGGAGTCCTATTATATAAAATTTAAAGAGAGGATGAATATGTCAAACCTTTGGATGAAAGAATGTTAAGAATATTTGTAGACATTCATGAAATAAATAATTTCTTGATTGTTCTTATTAATGAATGAGGTATATATACAAGTTACATATAGAAAAATCATTTTTCTATTATACATCTAAATTCATATTCTATTTGGATACTAACTATACAATTATGAAAAAGCTACAAGACTAATTCTACTATAATACATAATTGTACATATTAAGTCACGATACATATTATCAGTCCATATCTGGGTATATTTAACAACATTATGTATGTTTTTCCGCATATTTGGCTTTCAAACTGTTAAATTTAAACAAAGTTAATATGCAACGAAAATGCCATTAATAACTTCATCTTTTGACTTTCTTGTCCAAGTAACTCTGGTAGGTAAGTTTCACTATCAAAGAACTATTTACAAAGTTAAAAAGGAAAAAATAAATTGTAAAAAGTTGGATAGTTTTACTCCACCACATTAAAACTTAGTGGAACAAAAATAAAAAATAAAAAGAGAAATAACTTGCGCATGTCTCTAAAAAAATAATTCCTAACTCCTATACGCTTTCTACTTCCAACTTCCAAGTGATTTTGGTTGGTATGTTTCAGTATCAAAGCTTTCCGTTTCCCCTGACACACAAACTAATAAAGAAGATCAAAAGTCGCCGGTATATACCGGATGAAAAGGAGGGTGAACTTAAAATTCAGCTAGAGACCTATAGTGTAGTGTGAGTTCGAATTTTGGTGGAAAAACTTTACTCTCTTCTGGGATAGGACCTTGTAGATGATATAAGTTGCTCTATTCTTAAATTCTAGTCATTCAGGCACATCCCGCGATTTACTGATAGTAGTGTTGAGTGACCGGTACTACTATCTCCAGGAATAGTCTGGCGTAAGTCATTAAGCTGGATATCAAAAAAAAAAATCAAAACTTATTTTATATTATATATATTTATAAGGTGTGTTTCGTATTGATCCAATTCTCACATGTTTAGTTATTAAAAGTTTTGATTTTTTAAAAAAAATATTTTTTAACCTTTCTAATAAAAGTATGGAAGAAAAAGAAATTTCATAAGTAACACCCTACTCTCTAATATAAAAATTCCACATGCACCACCTTCACACTTAGTCTTTCGAGTGCTATTCTTACCGGCCAATACAAAACCTTCGCTTAAATTCATTTTAAGTCTCGAGTTCTTAATTAGAATTCTCGTAGATGAAATTCATTCGAGAGCTTTGGTGCAATTTAAGTTGAAAAGTTGTACTGATAATACAATAAATGTCCGGATGATAGAAATTCACCCCGATCATCAGAGGTGTTTGTCTAAATTATAGATAAAAGCTTTTGAGATACTTAACCCTTCCAAATATACACCCAAATATCTTAACCAAATCGCATCCAGAACTTTAGAACCCCAAAAAAACGGTAACAAATCGTCTAAAATCTTTACCATAATCACCCACAAAATCGCACCAAATCAGTTCGAAAATCGCCCTTACAACAGCCCTAAAAATCATAAATACTTGCCTAAATTGAAATCCTAAATGATGACTATATAAATCGAACGATTTATACATTCAAGGGACAGCAATCCAGACCCCCTTTTTCACTGTCAAAAAACCGATCGATATACACATGCATGGGGGAATTAGCAAAAAAGAGGACGAGAACCCACAACAACAGAGAATCACTAGAAGCCAGTTTTTTTTTCAACTTAAGTCCTATTCGCAAAGCAGGAACCCAGCCCTTTTAATCGCATCGCAAAATCAAAACCCGAGGGGATCGACGACTTGATACGCTGTCTCGGTTCGTTGTCCGGAGAAGGTAAAATCAATCTCTTTTAAAATCTAGTCCTTTTGTATTCTCTGTATCCTCATTTAATTTCCGCGGGTTGTGACGTGTAGTTAGCGCTTCCTGTTATTGTGACTAATCTATTGTTGTACCCAGAATGTGTTAGTTGTAGTTGTTAGTGTTGTTATGTCTGTTTAAGCATGTTTTAGTTAGCCCAGATTTAATCTTACTTATTGAACTACCCATTAAGACCATGTTTAGTAGTAGTATTGGGTATACATTGTTGTAATTTGAAAGGGTGACTAACTGTGTGATGTATCTTAGGTTGATCATTTGTTAAGCCTGATCAAGGGACTGTTAAGATTTAAAATGCTATGTTAAGTTTTATTCAGGCATCATGGGATAGATATTATTATTGGTGGGTGATGTGATGATTTCTTTGATGGTCCAACTCAGTTAAAGCTTGTATAAATTAGGCTGAGTTAAATATGTGATGAATGATTATTCTGAATGTTAAATCACCTAGTTATCGATTAGCTTAGGCAAGTTGTTTGATGTGTTAAGTGTAGAACCACTCTTATGGTCTAATACTTATGCTAGGAAATTGTTATCTTTGATTAAGAGCCTTTTAAGATACATGTTAGCCTTTATCACAGTCAACGTGCCTGATTTTTTATGTTTTCAGCCTGTTTGTTGTTTGTTGTAAAACAAATTAAAATTTGATAAGTTGAATGTTCCCTGGTTTGCCTTGTCTAAATTGATCTGTCACTTCGTAATGTTTGGGATCTAGACTTTTTATAACATGTATGCTTGTTAGGATGAGGTGTATCGAATGAACAGTTTATATGCCAAATTGTTTGCATTTAAAGTCATAATCAGGACCTTGAAAGTGTTTGTATGCCTTGTTAATACTATGATTGAATCTGTCACCCCTAATCGTGCATAATCTGCTTACTCCCTGTTTGGATTTAAAACTGGCCATGAAGCATGTGTATTTTGTTCAGGTTAAAATAGTCATATATTTGTAGATACAATCTAAATTTTGGCCATATTGAGTTTGTAGGTTTTTCAATTTGATCACATCATCTGTTCTCAATTAATCTAAGTGGCATATTATTGAACCAGTTAGCATGAAGGAGGTACTATATATTTAGTCTAACTGATAGTCCCGCACCCCTCTAAAAATCCATGTTTGATATAAAGACTTGTAAACCAATTAAGTTAAGATATATCCGCATGTAAAACACTGTTAGAATATATATCGCATGTAAACTGCCGTTTGATTATGTGAACTTGTGTAGTTACCCTGTTTGGAATATGCATACAACGTAGGGTGTTATTATTTTAATCATGGGATCTGACGGGCCTGAAGCCCAATATCTTTTTCTCCATTTTTTGGATCTTCTTTACTGTCACCTAACGTGAGCTAAGGCCCATTTATTTAGTTGTTTAAGTTTCGATGGAATTAAATCATACATGGTTAAGCTTTCTTTATTCTTATTGTTAGTGAATTAAGCATGTACTAATTTTTTATTTTACATGAAATGCATCAGAGCAAAAATGGCGAGACTCATCTCGAGCTACTTCAAATGAAGACCCGCATTTATGTGCATCCATCTCGCATAGGAAAATTCCAAACCACTGGCGAAAGGATATCGTCATTCTTCAAGTCATCCTTATTAATTCATATCCTTTCCCCATTCATTTGTTGTAATTATTTGTCTAACATTACTCTAACGTTAATATATTTAGAATAGTTTAAGCTTGGGTCGTCCTTAGAAAGGAGTTTAACATTAGAAATTTACTTGCCCCTCTAATTAAACCATTTTAACTTAAGTTATAATTAAACCATTTAGTCGCATAATTATTCATGTAGTCTAGACATTATTTTTGTCATTAAATCCTAACTTGAGAAAAATCATTTTTTTAACCGCCTTTTATTTAAACACCTTTCAAAGCATGCGTTTCCGTAGCATAATAATTAACTCTAGGTTTGAACGGACAACCGTAAGTTAGTGGATCCTTTAGGGTGCCTAACCCCTTCCCTTTAGGATAATAAAGAACTCTTGCCCAGAATTTCATTAAGTTTAGCAAACCATTAAAATGGAGTTAATGTTGATTTTAACCTAGTTGACATTTAGGTGTCCTAATTCACCCAAACTAATTAGGTGGCGACTCCGCGAACCCTTTAGCGTTTATCACCTCTTAGCACTTTTAGCACCCCTTTTAACATCTTAGCACATTTCTACCCTTTTAACATTTCATTTTATTTTTAAGATTTTATTTAAGCATGGTTAGCTAGAATAATGTCGCGCGGTCGAAAAAGGGCGTGACAGTGGGAGCTTATTACACTGGACTGCCCTTTTTTTATTCTCTTTCCTACCAATATTACCGATAGCGTAAAAGACTTTTACACTATTAGAATAATTTTTAGGTTATATCGAATTGGTTATTATATTTAGATGAATTTAAATTTTGATTTACTACGTTACCTAATTAATTTTACGGACAGTTATCTATCGTTGCACATCTATTATTATTATTATTATTATTATTATTATTATTATTATTATTATTATTATTATTATTATTATTATTATTATTATTATTATAATTATACGTGATAGTGTATAAATATTGCACACTAGTGTCAACTATTTGTGGCAGAATTTTTAGAAACGTACGGAAAATATATAGATGTTGGTATACTCAGGTGTAAGTTAAACCCTTCTCTAGTATACTAGTAGGGATGTCAGTGGGGCGGGTAAATACGAGTACCGCCCCGTATCCGCTCCAGTTGGGGCGGGTATGAGGATGGTTTGGTGGGTGGTGGGGCGGATATGGGTATCAAAAGTGCTATCCGCCATGGGTAGTGGGGCGGGGGTGAATTTCATATAAGACCCGCCCCGCACCCTCTCCGCCCCGCTATCCGCATCGTACCCACACCGACCGTACCCGCACCGTCCATATCCGTATCGTCTATTAGTTTAATTAGGCTATTTATGAATTTATTTGGCCCTTTGATTTAAAATATGACTTGAGCCAATCCGCATCGTGTCCTGAAATCATGAAAGTACCTCTTTCCAATTTTTTTTACATAAACAGTAGTGTACTGATCCTGAATGTACCTCGTCCCTTTGTTTATAAAATGGCTTTGTACTAATCATGAAAGTACCTCTTCCATTTACTTGCTGTTTAGTTTCCCCTTTGTCAACAACTGAGTTTCATGCTCCTAATTATGGAAATTCTGAAAATAATATTAGTAGGTTAATCTACTTTTATTGTCCATTTGCATCTCTGGTATATGAAAATAGTAAGTTTAATAGGATGCATGCTTAGGTTAGGCTTGCATGTGTGGATGAAACAACTCTAACCTTGGAATGCCCATCATTTGTGTTTTAATGTTTTCCAACTTTTCAGCGAGCATTTATGCTAAGTTAAAACCTTGATCTTGCAGTGGAAAGATGGTTAACTGAGAGATTCAAAAGTCAACCTGGAGAGCTCTGTGTATAGTTGAGTTTGTCTTTTTGACAAGACAAATCCTGAAAACTAGTTAATCATATTTTTGGGACCGTCAGAAAAAAAGAATGAGATTAATGAGTATCCGTCGGATAAGTGAGTACCCGCGCGGAGTAAGTGGGACGGGGACGGGTGGAGAAATTACTACCCGTGATGAGTGATGGGGTGGGGTGAAGGTGTGTTTTAGGTGGTGAATACGGATACGGGGTACTCTTCCCCCGCCTCCGCCCCGCCCCATTGACATCCCTATATACTACAAACAAGGACTAGAGTTGGCAAAAGAGTAGAATGGACGGATTAGAACCGGAAACAAACTACCTATCTATCGTCAAGTATTTATTGAAGAAGAGGATATATACAGTGTTATTCCCTCAGGGCTATTATTAAAGATTGTAATATTTATTTAAGGAGGATAAAATTATTATTAAATATATTTAGTGGGAGGAAAATCAAATGTATAGACTTGTATTCAGACGTAGTAAAATTGAAACAACCACAGTAATAAAATATAAACACTTATAAATTTTGACTAAAGCACTTTTTTAGAATCTCTGGGGATCAGAAAAGAAATATAAGCTCGAGAATACGTATGTCTCCCCCAGACCGGCAACTCAAGTTCTCCAACGTGAAACTTCATTAATCTCTCACTGGACCCTTTAATTATCTCTATTATTAGTATTACCTATCCGTCTCAAATTATTTATCATTTTTTAATTTACACGTTCTTAAAATATTAATTAAAAGAGATAGTTGACCTACTTTATATTTATTTATGTCTAAGTTATAATCTTTCTTCATTAAATATTTACTTTATTTATATGTCATCTTTATTAATGACAAATGGTAAAATGAAAAAAAAAATATGTCTTGAACTTTTAAAATGATAAATAATTTGAGATAACTATTTTTAGTAATTACGATAAATAATTTGAAATGGAGAGAGTAAATAAAGTAGTACTTTTGAATTAATTACTACTATATGCTGCTTAAATAATAAAATATTTCTTTAGTACTTTGCTCCTTAAGGTGGCATCCAATGATACAAAGCTCTTTTACTTTATGTAATTAAATGAAAAAAGACCATATAGTTAATTAAATTAAATGTAAGTTCTATTATTCTAAACTTTGTTCTGTCAACTTTGTAGATTCTCTCGCATGCAATTAGCAAAAACTGACATAAGTGCACCGTACACGTGTATTATAGGTTAACTAGAAAAAGACCAGTTGATTACTTGTGATCAAATCAAGCTTAGGTTCTTTTTCTGATTTCATTGATCTTTTAATATTCTTATTTTAGAGTATAGTATTTTTTTAATGCAGTTTCGAAGGTAGAGAAAATGAGACATTGCATGTGCTACCTTTCTCAAGTACCCATTTGTACACCTTTTTCAAAAGAAATCTTCTTCCAAGATGTTCTAGATACTAATGTGGACAATTTGCTTATTTTAGACGGATGTAATTTTGTAAACATGTATATTATATAAATAATTGTATTTTTATTTATAATTATAATATTTTCATATATTGTGTAAATATAATTATGGTAAGATTATGATTCATCTTTTGTATAGGCTTAGGATTCCTAGTATATAAGGGATGAACATTGTACTCTATATATACTTTGATATTAATGAAAGACACCCTAATGATATCAAGAGCCTAACACAAAATCCTAGAATTTTTCTTTGTGTGAGCCGCCGACGACGACCAGAGTTCCGTCGTGGTTTCTCCCCCCTCTCCTCCCAAAATTCTTGGTTTTTCTTCTTCTTTTCTCTCTTCTCTAAATGGATACTCAGGATTACGCTTCTGATTCTGACGCATCTACCTCCACAAATCCCACCACCACGTCGTCACCCTCTTTTCATCCCGCCCTCACTGTTACCAATATCAAGAATTATATTCTCATTATTCTTGATCAAGAAAATAGTCAGTATTATCTTTGGGTTGAACTGTTCCGTAATCATGTATGTCTCTATAACGTGCTTGGCCACATCGACAACACTATTCTGCGCCCTCCGGAGGTTGATGAATCTAATTGGCGTCGTCTAGACGTCGGCGTCAAACAGTGGATTTATGATAGTATTTCTCAGGATCTTCTTCTTACTATCATGAAATCTGGTGTCACAGCCCGTGATTTATGGAACCGTTTGAAGGAAATCTTTCAAGATAACAAGCACACTCGTGCGGTGTATTTGGATGAACAATTTAACAATAAACGCCTTGAAAATTTCTCCAACATGACTGAATATTGCAGACAGTTGAAACTACTGGCGGATCAACTCTCCAACGTCTAAACGCCTGTCTCGGACACTAAGATGGTGTTGCAATTGATTGCAGGCCTTCCCAAAGGCGACTATGATACATTAGCCGTCATAATTCAACAGGCAGATCCGCTTCCTAGTTTTAACAAAGCTCGTTCGCAGTTGTTGCTCGAAGAGACTCGCCGTGCTAAGCAGAATGAACACACTCAGAAGGTGTTAGCTGTCTAAACACGCCCTCAAGATCCAACGCCGCCAGAAAACTCTCAACCGCAGCGGTGGCGGTCGCGGCGCAGAGGCCGCGTCGTGGTGGTAGGGTTCGCGGACAGCAGACCAAGAAGAACAACAACAGGCCCACAGATTCGGGCGTCGCGACGCCCAACAAGACTCAGATCGCGCCGCGACACCGCCGCAGCTCCAAAGACCAAAGAACCTCGCCCAAAGATGATACCCATCGAAGTCGGTCGCCTTCCATTGCCTCAACATGCAACAGCCTAAAAACAACTGGTACATGGACTCCGGAGCCACTTCTCACCTCACCCGGTCTGCAGGTAATATTCTCAAACTGTTTGGTTTAAAGCATCCTCAATTTGTGACAGTTGGTAGTGGCCACCGCATTCCAGTAAAAGGTTATGGTACATCCTACACACCACCTCTTCATCCATTCCCCCTTCAAAATACCATATATGTCCCACATATGATTAAGAATCTAATCTCTATCCGCAAATTCACTCGTAATAACTCTGTCTCTGTTGATTTTGATCCTTATGGTTTCACTACGGGGACACATCTTACGAGATGCAATAGCACGGAGGATCTATATCCAATCACTCCCACCTCCGCTGCCAGATCTAGCTCTCCCGTCTCTCTAACGGTCATTTCTTCTTCCACATGGCATAATAGGCTTGGTCATCCAGGAGCCCCAGTTTTTTATTTTCTTAGAGGCGATAATTTCATTACTTGTAATGGAAAGCTTGCCCAAAATTGTGTTTCTTGTTCTTTAGGCAAACAGATTCGTCTTCCGTTTAAGTCATCCACTAGTGTTACTTTTGCACTCTTTGATATTATACATGCCGATTTATGGACATCACTTGTTGCTAGTTCTCTCGGTCATAAATACTATCTTATCCTACTAGATGACTTTTCTCACTTTGTTTGGTTGTATCCTCTCAAATTTAAAACGGAAGTTTTGTCAAATTTCTTGAGTTTTGAATATTCATTCAAACACAATTTGAAAAAGGTATAACATCTTTTCAGTGTGATATGGTCGTGAATTCAACAACTCTATGTTTCACCAATTTGTACTAATAATGGCATGGTTTTTCGCTTCTCCTGCCCCCACACCTCCTCACAAAACGGTAAAGCTGAAAGAATCATCTGCACCATTAACAATATGATTCACACTCTTTTGATTCATGTCTCCCTACCTCCATCTTTCTGGGTCTATGCTGCTAAAATGTCAGAATACGTTCTAAATATTCGCCCAACTATCACCCTTCACAATATGACTCATACCGAAATTCTCTATCATAGAGTCCCCTCTTATGATCATCTCTGAATATTTGGTTGTCTATGTTATCCTAACCTTGCCTATACTGCCCCTCACAAACTAGCCCCCCGGTCCACTTCTTGTGTCTATCTAGGCTTCCCGCCAAACCATAGGGGCTATCTATGTTATGACTTGTCCACTCGTCAGATCCACATCTCTCGTCACGTCACATTCGACGAGACCACATTCCCATTTTCAAATCTTAAAAAGTTCCAAAAATCGGATTACTCTTTTCTTGACGAGCATGTCATCTCTCCTGTCATCCTAAGTCAACTAGAGCATAGCAGTTCTTCATCAGCGTCAGCGCTGCGATGACAAAACTCCTGCGAACAGGTTCCTGATTCACCGTCGACAGCGTTGCGGCCTAGTGTTGAGGCGCCACGGTGCCAAACAACAGAGATGTATGTCAGTCTTCCAGCACCGCGACACTTGATCATGACACCATGGCACCGTCAACGGTTACCTCCAGCGCCGCGGTGCCTACTCCGGCGTCTGTCCCTCCTTCTCCGTATCCAACAAATCCCTCCGCCTTGGAACCTCCTACTATCCCCACTCACCAAATGGAAACTCATGCAAATCATAGAATCTTCAAACCCAAAGTCCAATTTAACTTGTCTGCCCAAACCATTTCATCAAATCCCAAGAACCCTATATTGGCTAAACAAGACCCTAATTGAAATGCGGCTATGACTGAGGAATTCAATGCTTTAACTAAACAGCACACATGAGATCTAGTACCTAGACCTGAGGGGTGAATGTGATTTGTTGTCTGTGGCTATTTCGTCACAAATTCAGAGACATTGGAGATCTTGAGAGGTATAAGGCAAGACTTGTGGCTAATGGCACAAATCAGCACGAGGGAATTGATTGTGGTGAGACCTTCAGCCGGGTTGTCAAATCGGCTACCATCCGCACAGTTTTGAGTATTGTTATGGGCAAATACTGGCCGATCCATCAGCTTGATGTGAAGAATACATTCTTACATGGGGATCTGAGAGAGACATTCTACATGCATCAACCGCCAGGATTCACTCATCCAGCAGTTCTTCACTACGTGTGTCGTCTCTGTAAGTCACTATATGTCCTGAAACAGCCCACCCCCGTGCGTGGTACGATCGCTTTTCCAGGTAGATCTTGCAGATTGGGTTTGTATGCAGCAAGAGTGATACATCACTTTTCATTTTTCATCGAGGTAGTAGCACTGCTTATTTATACTTTACGCGGATGATATTGTTTTTACTGCCTCCTCCGATGGATTGAAAAATGAAATTATTGTCTTGCTTAAGTCCAAATTTACAATGACTGATTTGGGAAGCTGGGTTATTTTTTGGGAATATCAGTGACCAGGTCTGCCAATCATATGTTCTTGTGTCAGCGTAAGTATGCAGAAGAGATTGTGTACAGGGCTAAGATGACAAACTGCAAAGAGGTGCCTGTCATAACCCGACCCGATGGCCGTGAACATGGCGCCCTAATTGGATGTCATTATCCTGACCTGTCACACATAATCCAACTGACACCAAGGACAAATGGAGAAAACTGTATCACACGCTATATAGCAAAATAGGCAAGCCGACAAGACTGCCTTTACACACGAATGTACCTGTCTCCTGGGAGTCACAACTAGTCAACATAATAAAATAGGCAAGCCGACAAGGTTGCCACCATATAGTATCACTTATATGCGGGAACATTCCAAAACAGAGTACAACAACGTAGATGACCAAAATAGTTTGGCAATCCTCATACGTACAACTCACAACTGTCTACATACCTCTAAGAGTACGATAATGAAATACGGCGGGACAGGGCCCCGTCGTGCCCCTAAAGGTGCATAAGTCAAATAAGGCTTTGTACGAAAACGACTAAGCTCCGAATCAATGGAGCTCTCCAACATCTGAACAGGAAATCCTAGACTGAAGGATCACCAAACTGAGTACATGTAGCTGCGGGCATGAAACGCAGCCCCCCCGGGAAAAGGGGGTCAGTACGAAATAATGCACTGAGTATGTAAAACATGAAGTATTGTAAATAATATCATAACTGACCAAGAGATAACAGGAGACAATGTAATAGTCGAAAATACCAATACAACTGTGCTACATAAAAATGAGAGTCAATTGTGTCTTATATAAATGAAAGTCATATGAAAATCATAGATGCATGTCCATATAATCATATATACATATACTGTCATGGGTACTTGTACCCGCATCATAGATACATGTCCATGAAATCATCATATACTGTCATGGGTATCTGTACCCGCATCATAGATACATGTCCATGGAATCATCATCATATATATATATATATTGTCGGCCCTCTAGTGAGGGACTCGGTGAATAAATACAAGGATCTGCGCACGAACGTTGCCGGCCCGGGATTCAGTGAGGTGGAATAATAACACTTTGCACGAATAGTTATCATGAGCAACCATGTGGAATTTAAACCATCATTTGACTCTCAATAAAATCATTAAAAAGCACTATCATGTCATGTATCCTTTAAAATCATCATTTGGAAAATCAAGGCACTATATATCATGTATCATTTTAAATCATCATTAGAAATTAGGATTCATTAGAACTATGTACGTCCGTCGTACACTCATTTATGAAAATCATGCCAAAAAGAAAGAAGGAAGAGTTTCACATACCTTATTGACGAACTAACCAACTCAATAATCTAATCACACCTTGACTAGCACTTCAACCTATAATAGTAGTAACATGTCCATTAACCTTATGATTACTAGCATACGTTATAATTGAATGATACCTTGCTTTTTCTTTTATAAAAATTTGAGCAGCACTTTCCCTATTTATGTGCACATCCACAACTTACAAATAAAGCCAACAACACCAATAGCAAGCCACAACTTAAGAATATAACCTAAAACAATCCATATACTTGGTATACACCTTCATTATACATTCTTTCTCTTTATATTTATGGAGTACAACCAAAACAACAACCAACGTGATTAATACACTATTTCTTATATTGTTATACCCCGTATTTTCAGAGTATGTACGTAAGGACGTACGTAGAAAATTTGAAACTTGTACTAAGGCTTGGCCGAATTAATTTTGTTCACAACACCCGTTTAGAGTCGTTTTTTAAAAGCGTTTTCACACTTTCGTAGGGAATTTCCGGCTATGTCATTTTTAATTTTTGCGGATTTTTCGAGAGACGAAGCGTGTTGGGCCAACAAGAGGCGCCACTTGGCACCTCCCATGGACGTGAGAGCTCGGTTTGGACGAAATGGAGGTGTAGTTGGTAGGATATTTTGTGTGTTAGTTGGTCGAGGACACAGGGTGAATCTTGCCCTACTGCCTTGCACTTGGCAAGATCTTCGCCATTGGTTGGCCTTCACTGACCTATAAATACCCCTTCCCTTTGAAGACTTCTTCATCCAAAAATCTCTAAGTCTTGAGAGCTCCCCTCCCATTTCGTGAGGCCCCCTCGGCCAGAGTAGCGCCCCCACTCTAGTAGTGTGGCCGTGGTACCCCCTACCTAGTTGCTTTCGTATAATACCCCCTTTGTGGTGTAGAAATACTCTCAAAAGTATTGTTATAATGCCCAAATTACCTTAGTCGTATACCTTGTTGTATTCTAAGGTTATACCTATCTGAAAATGCCCGAAATACTATTATACTTAGTCGGTCCAAAACCGAAACCCTAGGAAAATCTCCATAGTCGTTGGAGTATTGTGTAGAAGTTAGTTAGAACTTCTAAGGGTGGTTTAGAGCGGGTTGGGCGCTCGGAGTTCGAGCTAAACGATTGCCCGTGATCGACTTTAACTAGGATAATTATGGGCTTATCGAGGTAATTATCTTGTCCTCTATTGTAATTGGAAATTACATATTGTTAGAATATATAGTTGAAGTATACTATATATAGAACTGAACGTAGTTATCGGCAATGTCTTTTGACTTAAGCTGAATAATACTTACAGAATGTCTTCGCGACTTAAGCTGAATTTAAAGAAGAATCTTGATCGTAATTACATAGGGTGTATTACAGAGACTTGTGTAGTAGTAGTGCAGTGGAGTAGAATTGTACGTTAGGGTTAGGCGTATAACCCCCGGTTGGCTTGGTGGCAGGCACCGATAGGAGGAGATTTACGCCATGTTGCGGTGGAGGGGAGGTCTGCCGAATTTTGGTAGAATGTTCTACGATGAGATCTAAATGTTAATAAGCGCCTTGTGGCCTTATAGGTTGAAGTACTACGTGTGGCGCGATCTACGGCTTAGGAGTAGCCGCGGTTGGAAGTACTTGGGCGTTTTGCTATTAGTCGATACTCGCCGCGAGGTATGTGAACCTCTTCCTATCTCTTCTAGCATGATATGTGTGAACTATGTAGTACGGTGACGTCATGTGCTAAATGTATTTGATTGGTTTAAAACATAAAGTGTTATAACGGCTTTATGGGAAGTTGGTTATAACGACTTTATGTTGGTAAGAAAATACTTGTGGTCTTTAAAAGGTAATCGATTTGAACTATAAGCGGCTTGTTATGTGTTAGTAAAGAACTTGAAGTATTTCAAAAGATTTTTGAATCATTTTGAAAGAAGAAGTAATACTTGGTTTTGCAAAACTTAAGAGTTATACTAGCTTTATGGGAAGTTAGGTATAACGGCTTAAGAATGTTTCTTGATTTCTAAATCGAATGTGTATCGACAAACCAACTGCGGCGTTAATAAAAGGAAATGTTTTGACTAATTAAGTATTATTAAAACCAGTAGAAACTTCCATCTACATGAAGCTAAGATGAGACAAAATGATATTTCCTAGATCATGGTCTTGTAATAAGATTGTTATAAACAAGAATATCCTACTCATATAAGACTTATGTTTCTCGGATAGTTAAAAGAGAATTATATTCTTAACTGAATAAGACTATGAACTACGAAACCCTTCTAAAATAAGAAACTTGAACATTGGAAAGAAGGTTGCTACTTGATTTTACAAAGAGAAGTAATTGATTTACTTTAAAAGATAATCACTCTATTTTCATATACTACGTATTGTGTGGTTTTTGTGAAACGTATCTTTTAAAGATTTAATGTATGAAGTACTTTGGGGATAAATACGAACTTGTTAGTAGAAAGTACCTTGTGTGAATAACTTGATTGTATTGGTTTGTGATAGCCTCGTAATACTTTCTTGTTGATTTGATAAGTAAGCATGTTAGGATGCTACGTGTGTTAGTATCTTGTGATTATTGTGTAAGGGTCACTCTTGTTGTGCTTACGTTGTCAAATGTTAAGCGTTGTCTTCGTTATTGTATCACATACCCCGACTTGTTATCGAGGGCTTGCCACCGCGATGCGGTCTATACGGCTATGCATCCTTGTGACTATCTGGAGTCGCGGTAGCTCGAGATTGATCATTCGGGTGTTTAGCCCGACGCGGGATTCCTATGCGGTCATTGAGACTATGCGGTCTTTTGAGACTATGCGGGCGGGAGCCTGGCGGATACCGAGGGTTGGCTGCGCCGATGCGCGGTATACCTCGGCGATGCAGGACCGTGATTCGAGGAATACCTCATGCGGGTGCATGGGTGACCTATGCGGGTGCGAGAGTTCGAGGATAGACGCGACATCGATATTGCGGCGAGTGGCGACCGATCATGTGGTGCGGTCTAGAAAGACCTCGAGATACGATTTGTGGTATTTTTGGTACGCTGGTCTTAGTAGTCGGCTATGCCTTCGCACTTGCCCCGTCACGGTTTTATTGTGATAACTTTGAGGCGTGAGTCCACGACTTGACATGATCGCTTATTTATTGTGAATCGTATTTTGGTTATCATACATGTCTCCGCTTTATATAGACTACTATGATTTCATTTCTGATTTATTTTCGCCACATACTTGGTACTGTTATCGACCTCGCCGGTGCGTTCATGCCGCAGTAAAGGTACACCGATCGTTGATCCTAGCTCTCGGTCACGATTTTGTTTGGGAAGCTCCGTTTCTCGGAGGCTTATCATGGTATAGTCCCGTCGTCGTAAGTGTTTACATTCGTGGTTTGGCGGGGATACCCCGCCATTGTTGTCGTATCATTCTTAAGTGCAGTAAATCTGTAAGCGGGGTTTGTAAAAAGGATTAAACTGCTCATGTTGAAAGAGTTGTTATTTATATATATCTTGCGTAACCGCTTTTGGTTACCGTGCGCTTATTTCACCGTCTTATTACATCGTTTCATGTATTGTCTTTATGTTCCAACATTACTCGATGTATGGCTACTTGGGTGCCGGTAAGGCACGATCACGCCCGGTTCGGTCGTGACAAAAGTGGTATCGTGAGCGATTAATCCTCGGAAAGTGTCTGAGCACCGTATCCATTAAGTCTTGATTATCGGTGTGTTGTACGCACCACACCAATAATCGTGAGGCTATAAGTATTTAGGATTGGTTTCTATTCTTCTCACTCGAGATCGTGCCTTAGAGTCAGTGTTGTAAGTTGGACCTCGACGTATTTCTTTCCACTGCCGTTATGCCTCCGCGTAGGCAACCCGGGCAGAGGTCAAGGCAATGCGGAGCCGCGAGTAGAGTTCAGGGTGGCGAGCACAGCCCAATCATTACCTAGGGTAGTGCTTCATTCGGGAGTTTTGCGGCGTCACTAGCCCAGAGTTTGCACGGCAGCGGCGGTTCCATCTGCGGCCATGATATTTGAACCTTCGCCCACGGCCAGGGACGGTGAATATAGAGTGCAAAGAAAGCGACCGCATTACTAGCTATGGACGTGGCTACCAGAGAGTATACCGATGTACCACTGGTCTTGATGACTATCTAAGAGAGGTTGTGCAAGAGTAATTCTTGATTAGCGAGCATGGCCTGTATGCGCTTATGCGCAGCCAAGAAACGTAGAGATTTACGGGTTAACAAGGGCGACAGGAGAGGGCGGCGGAGTCCTTTAGTAACTTTCGAGGCTAGTCGCCTCACGGCAGATTAGATATGCACCTCCGCATGCAGAGTGGTCTTCCAATTTCGTGACGTTCGGGGTGTGCAGGAGTTGGTCCAACTCCGTGGCTTCCGTTCATGTGTGACACGCCATTCCGGAATGTCGCCTTTAGTTACTTGTTGCATCTACGACCGTCCGGTCCGATGTCGATGGGGTGTCCTTGTAGGAGGACTTAGCCTTGTGATCGGTGGGTAGTTCGTCATCTTCCTTAGCTATGAGCCTACGTGGCGTGTTTGATTAGAACGACTAAGAGTGAAAGCGGAGATATAGATATATCTTTAACCTCTGTAGATCGGTATGTGTGATAAGGTGAGTATACCTTAAGTGCTATGTTCGATAGCGTGTGTTAGTCGTGATTAGATCATGGTTGTTTAACCGAGTAAGATTTTGGGGATAGAGAAGGTGTGAGCCTTAGAGCTTTTACGTAAAGACCTTAGAGGTGAGGCCATCTCGAGAAAAGGTGTAGTGTTATGTTTGACCACTTATCGGAAGTGCATAGTGCGTGAGTTATGATGGATAGGTCCTAGTAATTGTGGAATGAAAGGGGTAGTTGAGCTAAGAAGACCGCCAGGTTTTCAAACGTGATTAGCGAGATTGTTCGGACGGGAGCTAGTATTGTGCGCGTTCGGGTCGGGTTGAGGCCACGTTGCGGGTCAACCCGCGGTAGGTTTGGTGGTGGGGTCGGGTTGTGGTGGTCCCGCTTGTGTTAGGGTTGTGAGGATGTTAGGCCCAAGTTTAGTTAACCAAATGAACGAGTTCGTGGGTGCGTTCGACCGATGGTCGGGCGATGGGGCAGCCATCGCGTTCTTCGTCGGGACCGCGATTTACTGTGTGTTGAGTTATCGAGAAGGTTGTAGGGCTGCGAGGTGCCTACCTACACCTTAAGACGCATGATGGAGCCTGTGTTACTACCGCTTTTTCGGAGGTTTTTCCAGCAAGGTTGTGAACTGGTGAATCTCGACCGCATTCGCCTCCGGGCGGTGTGTGTATCTCGTAGGTAGTCGGGATTGTTGTCTCTGTGGAGGAAGTGTTTAAGCTACCATTTCGGTGTTCTGATATCGCCTACGAAGCCTTGTAGCGGCGGAAGTGTAAGTTCTTGGCCGATTGGTTCGATGTTGGCGTTCGATAATGGTTCAGCTTGTTCCGGCAGATCGTGGTTAGGGTGACGAGTTTTGGTATGAGAGGAACTTAGCCCGTGTTACTGGGCCCTTTGAGTTCATGTGAAGGATAGGCGGGTTGTCTATATGATAGCTTTTTCGTCCGACTTGGGAGGCAAGACGTCCGGCTTTCGTATTGTTATGATCGGGAAAGTATCGGAGAATCCATCGAGTGTTCCCGTTAATGATGACCACGTTAGAGATAGTAACCCGAGTCTTGGAAGCCGTATCGAACGTGGTAAGAGTTCGAGTGTACGACAGCCTCGTGGTCGCCAGCAGCCCGGCACCATTTGTTGGGTCGTCGAGCAAGGCTCGACAAAGTGACAAAAAGTGGTACCATTTGTCGGGTCGCCGAGAAGGTTAATGCCTCAGGCAAAGTGACAAAGTGGTATCTACGACGAGTAAAGAGAGAAGCGAGCATGTATGGCGGGCATAGATGTGATCATTTCTTTTGTAAAGAGAAGGTATGAAGGAAGTATATTTTAGACCCCGGTGAGAGTGTTTTGTGGTGATGATTAGAGGTGTTTCTCGTGGACTTTGATGTAAGTATTTACGCAGTGCGGTGTGGCGGGATTGTTCTCGTAAGTATAGTAGTGAAGACTATCTTCGGCGCGCTTGTTTGAGACTTATAAGGAACATTCGGGACGAATGTTTCGGCGAGGAGAATGTTATACCGTATTTTCGAGTATGCGTAGGGCGCACGTAGAAAATTTGAAACTTGTACTAAGGCTTGGCGAATTAATTTTGTTCACAACACCCGCTTAGAGTCGTTTTTAACTAAACGTTTTCCACGACTTTCGTAGGGAATTTCCGCTATGTCATTTTTAATTTTTGCGGATTTTTCCGGTAGACGAACGTGTTGGACCAACAAGAGGGCGCCACTTGGCACCTCCCATCGGGACGTGAGAGCTCGGTTTGGACGAAATGGAGGTGTAGTTGGTAGGATATTTTGTGTGTTAGTTGGTCGAGGACACATGGGTGAATCTTGCCCTACACTTGCCAGACTTGGCAAGATCTTCGCCATTGGTTGACCTTCACTGACCTATAAATACCCTTCCCTTTGAAGACTTCTTCATCCAAAAATCTCTAAGTCTCGAGAGCTCCTCCCATTTCGTGAGGCCCCTTGGCGAGTAGCGCCCACTCTAGTAGTGTGTGGCGTGGGTACCCCCCCCCGAGCCTAGTTGCTTTCGTATAATACCCCCCCTTTGTGGTGTAGTAATACTCTCAAAAGTATTGTTATAATGCCCAAATTACCTTCGCCGGATACCGTGTTGGATTCTAAGGTTTTACCTATACGAAAAGCCCAAATACTATTATACTCCGCTACCACAAAACCGAAACCCTAGGAAAATCTCCATAGTCCGTTGGAGTATTGTGTAGAAGTTAGTTAGAACTTCTAAGGGTGGTTTAGAGCGGGTTGGGCGCTCGGAGTCGAGCTAAACGATTGCCCGGGATCGACTTTAACTAGGATAATTATGGGCTTATCGAGGTAATTATCTTGTCCTCTATTGTAATTGGAAATTACATATTGTTAGAATATATAGTTGAAGTATACTATATATAGAACCAACGTAGTTATCGGCAATGTCTTTTGACTTAAGCTGAATAATACTTACGCAAATGTCTCGCGACTTAAGCTGAATTTAAAGAAGAATCGTAATTACATCAGACATGTATTACAGAGACTTGTGTAGTAGTGCCGTGGAGTAGAATTGTACCGTTAGGGTTAGACGATAACCCCCACGGTTGGCTTGGTGGCGGCCTCGATAGAGGAGAGATTTACGCTGTTGCGGGAGAGCTTCGAATTTTCTAGAATGTTCTACGATGAGATCTAAATGTTAATGCGCCGTGGCCTTATAGGTTCAAGTACTACGTGTGGCGCGATCTACTTGGCTTGGGAGTAGCCACGGTTGGAAGTACTTGAGCATTTTGCTATTAGTCGATACTGCCGCGGTATGCGAACCTCTTCCTATCTCTTCTAGCATGATACGTGTGAACTATGTAGTGCGGTGACGTCGTGTGCTAAATGTATTTGATTGGTTTAAAACATAAAGTGTTATAACGGCTTTATGGGAAGTTGGTTATAATGACTTTATGTTGGTAAGAAAATACTTGTGGTCTTTAAAATGTAACTGATTTGAACTATACTGGCTTGTTATGTGTTAGTAAAGAACTTGAATTATTTCAAAAGATTTTTGAATCATTTTGAAAGAAGAAGTAATACTTGGTTTTGCAAAACTTAAGAGTTATACTAGCTTTATGGGAAGTTAGGTATAACGGCTTAAGAATGTTTCTTGATTTCGAAATCGAATGTGTATCGACAAACCAACTGCGGCGTTAATAAAAGGAAATGTTTTGACTAATTAAGTATTATTAAAACCAGAGAAACTTCCATCCGCATGAAGCTAAGATGAGACAAAATGATATTTCCTAGATCATGCTGTAATAAGATTGTTATAAACAAGAATATCCTACTCACATATAAGACTTATGTTTCTCGGATAGTTAAAGAGAATTATATTCTTAATCAATAAGACTATGAACTACGAAACCCTTCTAAAATAAGAAACTTGAACATTGGAAAAGAAGGTTGCTACTTGATTTTACAAAGAGAAGTAATTGATTTACTTTAAAAAGATAATCACTCTATTTTCATATACTACGGTATTGTGTGGTTTTGTGAAGTAACGATCTTTTAAAGATTTAATGTATGAAGTACTTTGGGGATAGGTACCAACTTGTTAGTAGAAAGTACTTGTGTGAATAACTTGATTGTATTGGTTTGTGATAGCCTCGTAATACTTTCTTGTTGATTTGATAAGTAAGCGTGTTAGGATGCTACGTGTGTTAGTGTCTTGTGATTATTGTGTAAGGGGTCACTCTCTTGTTGTGCTTACGTTGTCAAATGTTAAGCGTTGTCTCGTTATTGTATCACATACCCCTTGACTTGTTATACCGAGGGCTTGCCACCCGATGCGGTCTATACGGCTATCGATCCTTGTGACTACGCGGTCGCGGTAGCTCGGGATTGATCATTCCGTGTTTAGCCCGACGCGGGGATTCCTATGCGGTCGGCTGAGACTATGCGGTCTTTGAGACTACGCGGGTGCGGGAGCCTAGGCGGATACCGGGGTTGGCCGCTTCGATGCTGGTATACCTCGGCGATGCAGGACCATGATTCGAGGAATACCTCACGCGGGTGCAATGGGTGACCTATGCGGGCTGCGAGAGTTCCAGGATAGACGCAGCGCATTGATATTGCGGGCGAGTGGCGGCCTTCGATCATGTGGTGCGATGCAGAAAGACCTCGAGATACGGTTTGTGGTATTTTTGGTGCGTGGGTCTTAGTAGTCGGCTATGCCTTCGCATTTGCCGTGCGATTTTATTGTGATAACTTTGAGGCGTGAGTCCCGACTTGACATATTCGCTTATTTATCGTGGAAGTATTTTGGTTATCATACATGTCTCCGCTTTATATAGACTACTATGATTTCATTTACTGATTTATTTTCGATTTCACATACTTGGTACTGTATCGACCTCCCGGGGGTTGCGTTCATGCCGCAGTAAAGGTACACCGATCGTTGATCCTAGCTCTCGGTCACAGTTTATTGGGAAGCTCCGTTTCTCGGAGGCTTATCGGTGGTATAGTCCCGCATCGCCGTAAGTGTTTACATTCGGGGTTTGGCGGGCCACGCCCCGCCATTGTTGTCGTATCATTCTTAGAGGTGTAGTAATCGTTGTACGGGGTTTGTAAAAAGGATTAAACTGCTCATGTTGAAAGAGTTGTTATTTATATATATACCAAGGTAACTGCTTTTGGTTAGCTTTATGCCTTATTTCATGCTGTATTACAGGTTTCATGTATTGTCTTTATGTTCCGCTGATTACTCTGATGTATGGCTACTTGGGTGCCCGGGGTAAGGCACCAGTCACGGGCCCGGGTTCGGGTCGTGACATATATTAATCCAACCCTTAATCCATATAAACACAACATTTTTAAATCAGTCCATCAACTCTAGCAACAACAACAAAAGTTCAAGCCCTATAACTTGCAACATAACACCTCTTTTACACTTTAATTCTTCCGGGGCATACGTTAGCAATTACCACATTGAACATGTTTCATTGTAACTAAATTTCCAGCATTATAACTCTATCAAAACAACCCTTAAAATGCAACACAACATGTCCAATAATTTCATACAAGTCTCGGCCAACACCCACAATGCCAAACTCTTTTCATAATTCCTTAAAATCTAATTCATATTCCAGCAATTTCATAAGAACAACTACAACCTTAATTATCAAGATTTTCTTTCAACTTTCAACATGCAATTAGTGACGAAAACAACAACAACAACAACAATCAAACCCAAAGGACTAAAACAGCCCCAAAAATCGGTAACAACATCTAAAATATTCACATGCAATGTATTAATTCCAAATTTCTCTTAACACAAATTTATTTCTTAAATTCCAACAACATGCAACTCCAATTATATCATAAGAAGAAGGATTTTTACAGCAAATTTTCTCCCAAAACAGTCTCTTAATCTCGGTCACTGTTCCATCGATTTTGTACTATTTTCACCATTTTTTCAACTCCAAATGTCATGCATGTATTCCACAATTTTAATCCATCATTCCTTACACGTTTTTCTTCCAAAAATTCGTCCAAAAACTGGAAATTTTCTGCCTTAATTTCGGCCAGCAGTGGCCGATTCTACCACTGTTTTGGGGCTAATTTTTGGCTTATAATTTTTGTAGAAGACTTAACTATGAGGAAGAAATAGAAAATCTTCAATTTTGTTAAAGAGTGGGGGTGTAATTCGGCTGGGGGAGCGAGGGAAGAGAGGAGAAGTGAGGGAGTTAGAAGACGGAAAATGTTCTTTAAGGTTAAATGTGGGCTGAATTAATATTGCAACTTAGTTCAATTCTCTTAATTGTCTACTTAAATTAACCCCTCTACTAAAATAAATCTCACTTCTTTTAAATCCCGAAAATCTCATAAGACTTCGTATCCTCGTTGCTGTAACTTATATAATACATTGCTAATCCATAACGGGAATATATATAACTATCATTTCTCATGTCCATTGTCACACTCGTTGTAACAAAAAATTTCTCCGGAATCACATCCTTAATATACTAACTTTCGGATTAGCATATATACACATACTTTATATTCAATATTTGAATCTTTACTTCCTTAATGACGTTCTTAATTATCGCCTTAAACTTATGAGGTGTAACAGTAACTACTCCAGTTGATTCTAAATCTAAGCTCAGTGTCATGGATGGTGCTCCAGTCTCTGATCCTACTCTGTATAGAAGTCTTGCAGGTGCACTTCAGTATCTCACCTTCACCAGGCCAGACATAGCTTATGTTGTTCAGCAGGTGTGCTTATTCATGCATGCCCCCAGGGAGTCTCATTTCACTGCTCTTAAGCGTATCATTCGATACATTAAGGGCACTCTTGATTATGGTTTGCACTTATACCCATATGCTCCAAACAGGTTGCTTTCATATACAGATGTATATTGGGCAGGATGTTCGGACACGCGACGCTCCACCTCCGACTTTTATGTATTTTTAGGGGATAATCTGATTTCTTGGTCTGTCAAGCGACATGCTACCCTATATCGCTCCAGTGCCGAGGCTGAGTACTGAGGCGTTGCAAATGTAGTAGCTGAGATTTGTTGGCTCAGAAATTTACTGTTAGAACTTCAGTGTTCCTTGCGTCAGGCATCTATTGTGTACTGTGATAACATCTCTGCCATCTATTTGTCTCACAGTCCGGTTCAACATCAGCGAACCAAGCACATTGAGATAGACCTACACTTTGTTCGTGAGAAAGTTGCACTAGGCCATGTCAGAGTGTTACATGTTCCATCATCCTATCAGTATGCGAATATATTTACCACATGACTTCCCAGACAGTTATTTCTTGACTTCAGATCTAGTCTCAGCGTCCGGCCTCCTCCCGCTCCGACTGAGGGGGTTGTAAACATGTATATTATAGAAACAATTGTATCCCTACCCATAATTAGAATATTTTCATATATTATGTAAATATAATTATGGTAAAACTATGATTCATCTTTTGTATAGGTTTAGGATTCCTATTGTATAAGGGATGAACATTGTACTATATATATACTTTGATATTAATGAAAGACTCCCCAAGAGATATTCATATCATCTTACAAATTTCTATATATTGATAGAGTGAAACTATTTTTAATCTGGTTTAAGTAACATTTAATAGTATACGACCGTCTATAATAAATTTAATTTGGCACTAAGAAAAATAAATTAAATAACTAGCTTCGCTAATATCCATTTAAGTCATGAAAGAATTATGTATTATATTAGGTAAATGAAATATAATGAAATAATGCATAAAATAATTAAACACAAATTAAATGCCCCTAAAATAACTATATCCCCTAGAACATATCGTAACATTATCTAGTTGAGATGGTAGAAATCTGATTTTTTTTCCCTGCATAAACCTTCTTGGTTGAGTCTGTCACACATGGCTTGCCAAGTGTGGTTAATCGGCTGACGTGTTTTGCAGGCTATTGCGTCAACCCGGGGTTTACCCTGTGCGCACTTGAAAGAGTAGCGGCTGCGGGTTCCTTCGTCAACAAAAAAAAACATTATTATTCATCGTATGATAAATGTTACGGTAAGAAATATTCTTTCTTGATTATTTCATTAATGATTTACACTATATATAATTGTGCAAAAATATTTATCTTGCTATAAATTAGGTAACTAATCAATCTTAATTACAAGAGAAATCTAATTCTACCTAATATAGGAGATGTACAATTTAAATGCAATTTAATTCTATTACACTCTGCAGTCGAAGCGGGAGGTCGACGTATGCTGAGACGGTCTCAAAAGTCTTCAAATAAAACCAGCGGAAGGACTTTTGTAAAGATGTCGGCAATCTAATAACGTGACAAGACATGTAAGACACGTACTTGTCCACGATCAACCTTTTCACGAACAAAGTGAATATCTAGCTCAATATGTTTAGTGCGTTGGTAGTGAACCGGATTTCCGGATAAATAAATAGCACTAATATTATCATAATAAACCAATGTCGCCTTCAGAACCGGACAATGGAGTTCTAAAAGAAGGTTCTGTAGCCAACAAGATCCAGACACCACATTGGCAACTCCTCGATATTATGCTTCGGCACTGGATCTGGACAAAGTTACTTGTCGTATTGAGGACCAATAGACCAAATATCACCAAGAAATATAAAATAACCAGACGCTTCACGTCTGGTATCCAGACAACCACCTCAATAGGAATATGTATATGAAATAAGAGTGGTTGTCGAAGACGGATATAAATACAAGTCATAATCGAGAGTACCCTGAATATAATGCACAATGCATTTGAGAGCAGGTATGTGATCCTCCATCGGGTTATGCATAAATAGAAAACCCTGATGTACATCATAAGAGATGTCGGGCCTCGTGAAAGGTGAGTTATTGCAGGGCCCCTGCAAGGCTGCGATAATGTGATAGACGGCAAATGGCTTGCTGGAAAAAGCACTCAACTTCGATTTAGTGTCAATCGGAGTGAAAGACGGCCTACACGATGACATGCCAGCAAATTCAACAATCTCTGATGCATACTTCTTTTGGGATAAAAATAAATCACCAGTATGACGTGTCACATCTATCCCCAAGAAGTAACTCAGTGGCCCTAGATCTCCAAGAAGTGACATGATAGACTTGCGAAGAGCATCAGCTGAGGCAATTAAGATAATATCATTCACATACAAAAGAATGTAAACAATATCATTACCCTGACGGTAGATAAATAGAGAATGATTAGACCTGCTGTTAGAAAATCCAATATGTGAAACGTAATCTGCAAATCTTTTGTACCAGGCTTTAGGAGCTTGTTTGATCCCATATAAGATTTTTTCAGCATGCACACATGATTATGATAAGTAGGGTCTTTGTACCCCATGAGACGGTACATTGTTTCATTGAGGTCTCCGTGCATGAAGATATTTTTTACATCAAGCTGATGAAGCGGTCATGCCTTCGAAAGAGCCAGATTATGAATTGTCCTGATAGTTGCCGGTTTGACCACCGGACTGAAAGTCTCACCACAATCCACACCAACCTGTTGAGTCTTTCCATCACCTATAAGACATGCTTTGTGCCTCTAAAATGTACCATCATATTTTTCTTTATGACTAAAAATCTACATAGATCGAATCACACTATCATCAAGGGTATGGAGAATCAAATCCCAAGTCCTATTATTAATAAGAGCATTAAGCTCATCATCCATAGTCATTTTTCAATTCGTATCATTAAAGGCAGATTTTCAAGTCCCATTTTCCAATTCGGATCACCACGGAGCCTAATTATATCAGCAAGCAAAAATCCATATTCATAATTCTCATAAAGACCATTTAAAATATTCCTACTGCACGATTAATTTTTTTCCCTACTGAAATATTGGGATGAACAAAACGTGGAATTAAGACGTGTGGCTGCTGTGCATGACGTATGTAAAGTGGCAAACTGTAAAATTTATATTAAATATATTGTGGCGGTTCCGAAATGGGTGTCTAAATTTGGCCTTTGAGCAGACATTTATTTAAGACAAAGTTGAAAAATGTAATAATGAGATTGAGCACCTTCTTGTCATATTCTAGATTGAGGAATTAAACCAATCTCGCATACCAGAAGGATTCTCATATTATTAGCGCAAATCACTACTATTAAAGACGTTACATGACAAGTAGTCCATTTTATATTTACACAAAATTAAGCCTAACTACAAATCAAACATAATATTCCAACATCAAGCCTAGGCCAGGTTAGTGTGAAGGCGAATGATATCACCGTTGGGTGGTGTGGGAGAGAAATGCACAAGTTGAAACCCCAGTAACGTCAGTGCTGCCGCCATGGGAAGTCATCACACGCTGGCACGAAGTGTGGTTTAAGCGCGGCGTGGTTTGCGGTATTGCGTCGGTCGGGGAGTTTCTGCTTGTATTTCGAAGAAAGCGTGAGCTGCGGGTTCCTTCGTCAACAAAAAAAAAAAAAACATAATATTCCAACATTTAGTACGTTTAATTAATACACTTTACTATTATTCTATAACTTTGCCATACCAAAGTCCAAACCAACTAGGTGTCAAAGTCATTAAAATTAAGAGATAATACTATCTCCGTTTCATAATAAATGATATTTTACATGTTTTCTCTAAATAAGAGGTGCTTTAAGATTTTAAAAAGAAATTGATTTTATTCTTCCAAAATTACTCTTATTTACATTATCAAGAATCATTAACTAAGTTTTTTTTTTTTAAAATATAAATTAAAGATAAGTTAGTAAAAACATTGATGTTTTTTAGGAATGAACAATTTTTTAAGATTTGCCTAAGTTAAAAATACCATGGTATGGAATGAGGGAATAAACTCAAAAGCACACTTAAAAGTCACTTTTTGGGATATGAACTATTACCAACGACAATATTTATCTAAACACATTTCGAATTTAAATAGATTAAACGTTTAAACTAGAGTTGCGCAACGGGGAAGGCTGGGGCGGATCCCGGCGGGACAGGGGAGGGTCGGGACTCGGATTCCGGCGGTACAGCGGGTCAGGACGGAAAGATGTCTCGTCCCGTCCAACATCCCGACAATTTTAAACACATTTCAAATTATTTTTATGGCTCTTATATTATTTAATAAAAATATAATATTTTTTGTAATACAATTTTAAAATTATAACTTTGTTATATTATTCAAAAGTTACAAATCATATAATAAAATTACAATTAAAAAAATTACGGAGACAACAATCCTTTTTCGATGTTGTCTATGGTTGAATTTAGGGCCCACTGAACTTACCTGTGTAATGGAAGAAAACGACAAAAGAATCTGGCGAAAAAGGTTAAAGCTTCTTAAAGGCTGTATGACGTTATATAAAGGGGTTCGTTTTGAGTGACGCGTAAGTTAGTGCGCTTCCTTTTTTTCTGATTTTTATTTTTCATTTGAATGAGTGCAATACTTCCACGTACGGATTCGTTTTCCCTCCTCACATTCAAGGCACGTGAATCAGACGCTGCCTAAACTTATGGACATGATTTGAAATCCCCGTACCAAATTATGAAATTATGCGTATATCTCATGCCCAAAAGCCTACTTAGGATATGTTTGGTTAAGGTGTGGGAAATGGGGCATTGCATTGGGTGAATAAGAGGATGATGAATTTTAGAAAAGTCTTTTTCTTATATAAAGGAACTTACATTAAATATTTCTATGTTCGCTACGTTAATGTTACAAATTATAATTTTACAATTTGTTGAAAATGACTTTGCCGGTGATTAGGGCTGCACAAAAAAATTCTGGACCGAATTTTTCGGTCCAGTCTTCGATCCTACGTTTCTGAAAATTCGGTCCGGTCTGAGTTTTTTTTCTTCTGATTTTTAATGTATATTTTCGATTTTCGGACCGGACCGAATTTTTCGATCCGGTCTTCGGTCCTACTTTTCTGTAATTTCGGACCTCGATCCGATTCGGTCCGGTCAAAGGATTTTGTGTAGCCCTACCGGTGACCCCAATGGAAGTTATTTTCCAAATTAAAAATACAAAAATCTATGACGGTAGAAAATATTTAATTTCAATTAAACATTACAAAATAAATAAATGAATAAATGACTTATTTTCTTAAAAAAATATTTTTGATGGAAGATATTTTTCTTAATACAAATATAATTATAAAATTTAATATTCCCTCTGTTCCACAATAGATGATTGTCTAGAAATAAAGTTGTTTATTACCCGGAATTGAAGGGTCCGGGTAGGTTCCCGGGTACCCGTGCTCACCCCCGCGGCAAAGCACTTCTGGCAAATGAAGGGCAAAGCACTTCTGTATTATGTTCTTTTACAACTTGGTACACACTTGAGAAACCTCAGCTCTCCTACCAAAAGATGAAGATGAAAAAACACAATAAGCAAGCAATGCTCCATCAAAAAAGCCATGATACTGCACAACTAAAATATTGACATGACTACTAAACAGCCTCTTCGGCACCAATTTGAAACATGATAGAGACGACACATTAACGACCATCACCTCAGCCAGGAAGTACGATACACCCTATATTGCTGAATCACAAAGCAGAGCATGCAAATATACAGTCATGTAAGAAAACTTAATGAAATCAGTAACCACATAAGGGATGCAGAATGGAAATCTATACAATTGCATTTCCACAAGTGTCAATCGGACTGGACCTATACATTAAATTCCTCAAAGACCAAAACTAAATAATTTAAATGAGGGTGGGTTCATATTCCGGGTCCGGATAACCGGTCTATATTTTTCGGAATCGGAACCGGACCCGACATCTATCGGTTCCTAATTTTACTATCCGAAACATACCCGTTATTCTAATATATCTATCAGGAACCTACCCGTTAGTGTCGATTCCGATCGAGTATCTGGATACCCTGTATCCGTGTTCACCCCTAAGGGTAACTCTTCGGATATTCTACTCAATCTCATCTATATGAGATAAAAATAGTGATAAGTTATCTCATATAAAAGGTGGGATTAATTATTCCATCTTATCCCACTCAAATTCATCTACGTGAAATAACTTATAATTCCTACCAAACTACTGTATTAATTGATGCGCATGTAAGCAATATTTGAATTATAGTATTAAAAAGATGTTTTCAAACCCAAGTAGAAAAATAGTAGTAGTGAAATTCAAACGATGTTTAAGACTTGAATTAATTGATTGGAGAAAAAGTAGTATATAAAGTTGAAAATAAAAATTATTCTTAGATATTTATTTACTTGAAAAAATGTTGCAGTTTCGTGAGAGAATTATTTACTTGAAAAAGTGATTAGAGCCAATTTTTAAATTTGAAAAAAAAAATTAACCTTAAGTAGGAGTAAAAATAATAACTATAATGTATAATCCAACAGTTTTTTAAATGGAATTCCAAAGCAAAAATTGTGTATGTCCAATCTGTCCCTTTATGTTGAGTTTAAAATATGACTTTACTTGAAAATATAAGTTTAATAAAATTAGTGATTTGAAATGGACATACACACTATTTTTATAGACTTCGCTAATAAAATTACATTAAATATGTTGTTGTTCTAATAATTTGAAATGGACCTAATCATACAATTGAAATACAAACCTCAAAGCAGCATTTTAATTGGCATCTATACAGTAATTTTAACATTTGTAAATCAGGTCCGCCGTTTGAACAAAGGAGAAAAGCTATCTCTCTGAGATGGAACAGAAAAGTGAAGTATATGAGGCACAGGGAAGATATAGCAACAATAAAATCCAATTGAGGTCTGCAGACATTATCTTACAATATTAATTAGTTTATTCATTTTTTCACAAACTTTTTTCTCCCTTTTCATCTAATATTAATCGATCTTAATGATTTATATGTACAATTATATATAAATTTCACATTTTGTAATACATATTTAATTAAATACAGCCAAACATACATTATATTCGTTACTATAAACTATTTTTTTATACAATTAACCAAACTATTATATATTATGTTATACCAAATTTCATTCTAACAAATAGTAGTATGTTTTTTAATTATCAACTAAATGATGCATAAATCTGTAGGAATTTGTTGGGTGTAAAACACACATGTAAGGCACAACGGAAGTTTAAAATTTTGAGTAAACTTACTTGCCCCAATAAACGTTTCTGGTATGATTATGCGATAATTCAAATCTGCAAAGACATGAAGAAAACTTACAGTTTAAACTTTGTTAGTCTTTACTAAAGGGAGCGCACGCGATTGTCAATCCGGGTGCAAGCCTTGCTTCGGTATATTCATTTGCCCAAAAGCTAGAAAATCTTGGCAGAGGTTTGAGATAATTTTATTTCCTGAATTCTGAGTTCAGAAAGTGGAAAGTGAGTGCATCTGAAATTATGGGTTAAGTGCCAAATATATAGTGAAGGAAACCCTAAACCAAATCAGATTTGGATCTTCAAGACCTGGCCCAAATCCATATAGCAGTGGGCCAGTCGAACTGGACCCACTGCTGTGCGGCTCCTCCATAGACTAATAAGTATTCTTTAGTTCGTCTAAAATACTTAAGAATACTCTTGACTGCTTTCCAGTGTTCCTCCCCAGGATTCTGCTGGAATTTGCAAGTCGTCTAAGTCATAGACACATCCGGCCTTATGCAGTCATGACATACATGATTGATCCTATAGCTGAAGCATATGGGATTCTCTTCATGCGTTCAAGTTCTGCAACTGTGGAAGGACAATCCTTCATTGACAACTTGATGTCTTGACCCATAGGAAGATTTCTTTTCTTGGAATTTTCCATAGAGAAACGTTTTAGCACTTTGTCTATGTATACGGACTGTGACAACCCCAACAATCTATTAGGTTTATCTCTGTATATTCTAATTCTAAGAATGTAGCAGGCTTCACCCAAGTCTTTCATCATGAAGGTTCTGGATAACCATTCTTTGACTGATTGCATGAGAGCCTTATTGTCTCTCATTATCAATATGTCATCTACATATATAACAATGAAGACAATGCTCTCATTTGTGTGTTTACTATAAACGCACAGATCTTCCTTGCTTCTAACAAAGTCAAACGATTAGACTGCTTTGTCAAAACAAATGTTCCAACTCCTTGAGGCTTGCTTAAGTCCATAAATGGACTTTTGTAGTTTGCATACTGCTTTGGGTTGTGTCTTGGATGTAAAACCCTCTAGTTGTATCATATACACCTCCTCAATTAGATTACCATTGAGGAAGACAGTTTTAACATCCATTTGCCAAATATCATAATCATAGTATGCAGCTATTGCAAGCAAAATCTGAATGGACTTAATCTTTGCAACAGGTGAAAAAGTTACATCATAATCGACCCCAGACCGTTGATTATAACCTTTAACCACCAATCTTGTTTTATAAGTATGTATTTTGCCATATGCATCAATCTTCTTCTTGAAGACCCATTTGCATCCTATGGGTCTAACCTCTGTTGACAAGTCAACCAAGTTCCATACTTGGTTTATGTACATAGACTCCATTTTGAATTTCATGGCTTCTTGCCATCTCTGTGAATCAATGTCTAGCATTGCTTCGTTGTAGGTAGCAGACTCATCATCATCAGGAATATCTATCTCATTATGTGATTCAACAAGGAGATTAAGTCTTTCAGGTGCACGATGAGTCCTAGTGGTCCTACGAAGTTGAACATTCTGCGTTTCAGTGTTTGCTGTATTTTGATTTTGAGAAGATGTTTGTGTGTTGGACAATCCACCACCTTGAGAACTTTCAGGAATATCATTTTGAATAGGATGATGCACAACTATTGTGTTATCTACCATTGGTTGTGCATGAGGGTCTTGCATTTCTGCATTATCCCTCACAATACTCCCACTGGCTGAAGGGCGTACTCTAAGTACCCAATCATCATCAAATACACCCACTGAATCCTTGTCTAGGTCATTTGACAAGGGGTCATTCTCTACATTATTTTGTACTTCTTGAATTTCTTCAAGTTCTATCTTGGTGCAACTATGTTCCTTGTAGACATAGTCTTCTTCAAGGAAAGTTGCATTTCTGGAAACAATTACTTTATGTTCCTCAGGAAGATAGAAGTAGTACCCTCTTGTTTCCTTAGGATACCCTACAAAATAATACTTCTCACTTTTAGATTTCAATTTGTCAGTGAGCAACTTCTTTACATATGCAGGGCACCCCCATGGTCGCATGTGTCTAAGTGTTGGCTTCTTGCCATTCCATATCTCATATGGAGTTTTCTCTACTGACTTTGATGGAACTCTATTCAAAATATAGATTGAGCTTTGCAATGCATATCCCCATAGGTATGTTGGTAGAGCTGAAAAACTCATCATGGATCTAGCCATATCTAATAAGGTACGATTTCTCCTCTTAGCAACACCATTCATTTGTGGCGTTCCGGGAGGTGTCCATTCTGAATGGACTCCATGAAGCTTCAAGTAATCTAGAAATTCTTTACTTAAGTACTCACCTCCTCGATCTGATCGAAGAGTTTTAATACTTGTTTCAAGTTGCTTCTCTACTTCTGACTTGTACTACATGAATTTCTCAAAAGCTTCAGACTTATGTTTCATAAGATACACATGTCCAAACCTTGAGAAATCGTCTGTAAAAGTGATGAAATAAAGAAAGCCTCCCTTAGCTTGAGTTGGAAAAGGCCCACATACATCGGTATGGACTAACTCAAGCACCTCTTTGGCACGTACTCCTTTCCCAGAAAGTGATTTGGTTGTCATCTTTCCTCTTAAGCAAGATTCGCAATCACCATATGACTCTAAGTCAAATGGTTCTAAGTAATCTAATTTCCTCAATCTTGCTATCCTTGATTCATTGATGTGACCAAGTCTGCAATGCCATAAGTAGGTGTGATTTCTTTGATTACTTATTTTAGCTCTTTTATTTTGTATATTGAAAATTTCATGGCTACAGTTTAGAACATACAATCCATCCACAAGCGGGGCATTTTCACAAATAAAATCATCATAAGATAAAACATAATTTCCATTGATAATATGTGAGGAAAACCCCTCAATGTCTAACATAGGGATATAAATAATATTTCTCGTCAAAGACGGAACAAAATAACAATTATTAAGTTCTTAACAAAATCCTGAAGGTAAATCTAGTCTATAAGGCCCCACGCGTTCCGCATCAACTCTAGCTCCATTGCCAACACGTAGATCTACATCCCAAGGTCCAACCTTTCTGTTGTCAATTAGCCCCTGCACATTATTACAAATGTGTGAGCCACAAGCGGTATCCAATACCCAACAGTGAGAATTAGTTATAAACATATTTATTTCAATAACAAACATACCTTGTCCAGCAGGGCCAGCACTTTGTGCCTTGTCTCCCCGCAGGGTTATGCGATCTTCTTCCAATGTCCCTTTCTCTTACAATTGAGGCAAACATCAGCAGCTATCTTGGCCTTCTTTCAAACAACTTCTTTAGGTTTCATAGCTGTGGGTTTGGCGGCAACCGCCTTACCCTTCTTCTTCTGCATATTCTTACCCTTAGGTTTGAACTTGCTAAATGATCCCACCATGAGCACAACTTTACCTTTGGAGGTGGACGACTCGAAGTCTTCAACATATTATGAAGTTCTGGGAGACTTGCTTTCGTTCCATTCATGTTGTAATTCACAATGAAGTTCTCAAAGAAACCAGGAAGCGAGTTCAATATTAGATTAACAGAAACATATGCAGACAGCTTCGTTCAAATCGAAGCCAACCTCTCAATTAATCCAATCATCTTCAAAACATGTTGTGACACCTGACCCCCTTCGTTCAGCTTACACTTAAAGAGATCTCTTAACAGTTCATACTCTATTATGCGAGGCGTGAGTCATAGAGACTCTTCAAGTGTTCTAGCATCTCGTTGGGGCCCATATTTTCATGTTGTCTTTGTAACTCTGGAGTCATAGAAGATAGCATAACACATTGTGCTGCAACAACATCATCAAGATATTTCTGATAGACTGCTTTGTCAAACAGAGCATACTCTTCAGAATCTTCAGCAGAGACTGTAGGAAGTGTTGTATCCAATACATACTCAATATTTTCTAATCGCAGTACCAAACACATATTTCTTAACCAGTCAGGAAAATTGGCTCTATTCAACTTGTTCGTTTCAACCAACATTTTAAGTGACAAATTCGACATTGTAACTGAAGAAAAGATAGACTTGAAATTAATACTTTAATATAATTTCTATTGAACACATTCATTAACTAACTAACATGGTATTTAGTTTAATTAGCTCCCACTATTTTAATATACTCTTTTACCCCATAAAGAATACAGACTCATATCAAATACGGTCATAATGGGCCAAAATCCAAACTCATGTTGTCTCCGCGTTTGCTGAGGCTGATAACTTCAACAACATGATCTGGTAGGTCTCTAAACCAATTGCAAACAATTTGCAACTCTTGGTTGACCGAATGTTCTAAACAATTCGATCTGCGTCCCTCTGTTGTCCGACACTGGGGCGCCAAGATAGCCTATCAAGTCAACCCCGTTATGCGACTGCAATTATGTATCTAAGTGGGCTTAGCCTTCATCAAGCAAACACTGGGGTGTAAATACTTACGAATGTTTATCACCTACTACAACATTTATATGCATCTATGAAAGGGTATGAGTCCTCGTAGACTTAGAGCAAATGCTGGAGCATAAATACTATTCTCGCCAAAAAAGATTTTGCACCACAATCAATTATAACGGACGACGCGTTCATTTTAAATGAGACTTGTATTAAATTTGGGGAATATTTTAATTCAGGGTTATATTCAAGATCAACTATTATATGACATCCTATCATGCAATTTCTAAACACGTTTAGATGGAAAACCATCAAACACAATAGGCATGATATAAGATGGTTTTAATCACATCTTGGGCGTCTGCCCGCGATTATACCGGTCATTGAAAGTAAACAATTACTGGGCGCCGCCTACCCAGACAATTATTGCGGACTAACAAATACTGGGCGCCGCCTACCCAGACATATATATGCGGACGCTATTCTAATTATTTAAATGACAATCAATTAAACAATTAGGAGAAACAATTAATTTGTGCACACATTATCAAATAATATGCTAAATAACAATAATTGTGGGTTAATTAATTTGTTTCAATTTAGAAAATATTTAAATTCAAAATTTAAACTGAATTTTTCAATTTTTCGGAATTTTCTGCTCATCCAAACAGTCCCTTAATAATTCAGAAATTAAATTTTAATTTTTAGGGGTATTTCTGCAATTTTCAGAACCTTAAAATATTTACAGATTCACCGAGGGACCAAATTTATTTTTCTGAAATTTACAGATTGACCCAGGGACTGAATCTGCTGATTTTAAAAACTTTTAAATTTCCAGAAAATATCTCAGGGACTAATTTGTAATTTTAAAAACTTAAAATATTTTCAGATTTGTTCAAGGACCAATATTCAATTTAAAAACCCTAATTTTAATTGCAAAAATGTCCTTAAACTATTTCAAATTTTCAAAACCAATTCCAACCCCAAATCAAATTTGGAATTCGGATTTCGGGGTGAAATTGATGAAATTAGAACCCACCAAACGATGGCTCACGTTGTCACAAACTCACCGGTGGTTTTCACCGATTTGGTAACTGCGGTGGCGGAATCGAGACGCCACGGTGGTTTCTAAAACCGTCGGTGGTGCTCCTTTTCCGGTCATCGTTGCCGTGTAACACTACCACCATTAGATTCCTCTCATCGAGACGAACTTGATTGTATTATTACTTTATGAATTCGTCGCCCGTGGTGGCCGGAAACAGTTCCGTCGGCGGCGGTTTCCGACGACTTTTTCCAGCGACTTCACCGTATTCCGCTACCTATCAACACCATTATCGACCATCTTTAAAAGTGGATTTCTCGAAAATAGTGGAGACGGTATTGGTACACGTCGAATCACCCAAAATTTCACCGGAACCGCCATTCAGCCGGAGCGATGGCCGCGATCGTTTCACGTCGGAGCGATGATGGCATCGTTAATATCGTGAGCATTGTGATCGCTTCATCGCCTTTTTTTATTATATAAATTCCGAAAATCAGTTTAAATCAAAATAATTTATTATCCACGTATCGTTATTAAAGATTATCGTATAATTATTAAATCAGTCTGGGATCTGATACCACTGTAAGAATTTGTTGGATGTAAAACACACAAGTAAGGCACATCGAAAGTTTAAAATTTTGAGTAAACTTACTTGCCCCAACAAACGTTTCGGGTATGATTATGCGATAATTCAAATCTGCAAAGACAGGAAGAAAACTTACAGTTTAAGCTTTGTTAGTCTTTACTAAAGGGAGCGCACGCGATTGTCAATCCGGGTGCAAGCCTTGATTCGGTATATTCCTTTGCCCAAGAAAGCTAGGAAATCTTGACAGAGGTTTGAGAGAATTTTATTTCCTGAACTCTGAGTTCAGAAAGTGGAAAGTGAGTGCATCTGAAATTATGGGTTAAGTGCCAAATATATAGTGGAGGAAACCCTAAACCAAATCAGATTTGGATCTTCAAGACCTGGCCCAAATCCATATAGCAGTGGGCCAGTCGAATTGGGCCCACTGCTGTGCGGCTCCTCCATTTATTTTCTGCACGTTTTAGTTCTAATTAAATCCAAGATTTAATTTTGACTTAATTATATAATTTTCATCAAATGAAAATTACCCCATAATTTATTATTAAATAAAATATCTTGATTCTAAATCCGACATTTTACATTCTCTCAATATACCCTTAGACCGAAAAGACAATCGACTTAGTGTGACCCTTTAGGCCTTCACACATCGGAACTTGATCATATCAGGGTTCACACGGAACTCCTAGACGGCGCCGGTGACGGACCCAATGTGTGAAGTACGTTTACAAGACTCAACTAAATAGACCTCTATATGAGATGATAAATTCCTTTCATTCGCGACACACTCGATCAAGCTTAATATTTACCAAGTGTCTATCCAAATGACTTGATCACTTTATCTCATCTATATATTAGTCGACAACTAGACCATATCCTAGATATGTCTCTTGCATTGGCCAATGACTTGGTCGACTTAATATCTCTCAGAAGCTGAGTGTTCTCTCGAAATTCCAATCGAGGAATGAATCCTATTCTTGGCTCAACTACCACCTTTAATCTACTTCGTAATGCACCCAACATAAGCCGTGTCTCAACCTATAAGGCATTTGAACTTAGGACAAGATCAAAGTGCATTACTCCGTAAACAAGGTTATATTGACCTCAAGTCTAAGGAACTCTATCTACATAATACTCTAGACATGTATAACAAATAGTTTATCAGCAGGGTATGCCAATACTCCTCTAAGAGTATCCATGTGTCCATCACTAGCAATTATTGCTGGTAGTAAGTGAGATATACTACATTCTCTAAGAATGTGATGCAGACCACATGTCGACTTATAACATATCATTGATATCTCATTCTCAATGATCATTAGTCTAGGCTAATTTAAGAAATACACTCTATCATTAATATCTCACACTATTAATGACAATGTAAGTTCAAGGGATGCACATTAATGAATAATATAAACAATCAAATAATAATTCAATAGTTGCAAATGCCAAGTATATTAATCTTATTAATAATATGAATGTGTTCAAGTACATCTGCTCCTAAAATGATTGTTTCTAGGACATATATACTTTCAAAATCTACTTATGCGCGATTTAATACCTACATAACTGGCCTCCAAACGACCCCTAATTGTATGTGAGCTTTCTACTTTTTACATATATCACAGATTGCAAGTGTTGATAGTCACAATATTTCTGTTAAAGTCTTCATATAATAGAGGAGAAATACCCAGAAAATATCTGATAATAGGTAGCGGAGGGTAGTGTAGTATATCTAACGACGAATAATGGCAAGCGGGGTTTGGTGCTTGACTTTTTATGGTATTATTATTAGTACTCCTATTTGTTTTAGAGGTATATACAACTTCTTTGACTTTTAGAAAACCTATAACAAGTCTCCGGGCTAGCTGGATGACAAATGAGGTGAACTTAAAATTCAACTGGAGGTCTGCAACGTAAGTTCAAATTCTGGTGAGAGCACTATGATCTTTTCTGGTATAGGACCTTGTAGGTAATATCAATTGTTCTGTTCTAAAATCATGATCATTCAGGTACATCCCGCGATTTACTGATAGTAGTGTTGAGAGACCGATACTACTATCTTCAAGAATAATGGGACGTAAGCCAAAAAGCTGGATATAAAAAAAACTATAACAATAAGCACATCATGTGGAGTTAGTGGGGAGTATGTGATTACTCGGCCATCACATATGACATACCCCACACCTAAGTCCATTTTCATTCATTTCGTTTTTCGTATTCAATGTTTATTGTGGTTAATTAAGTAAATAAAATATATATATTGTAATACCCCATTTTAACCTGAGTTGAAATGGAATAGGACATATAAGAGATTCCTGAATTCGTTTTAAGGAGTCGTTACCTAATTAGTCTATTGAATTAGGACACTTTTAAATGTAGCATAAAATGCTACAAATGATCTCCATTCTTAAAGGTCTGAGATGGACTGAAGAGAACATAGCGGTATTTCGCTTTTATTTTTTCTTTTCTGCACAGGCTTTAACTTAGGGATGCGTCTCCGGGTACCTGCAAAAAAAATACTTAGTAAAAGAGTTAGTGAATAATAAATAAGCTATCGAATAAACACAATGTATGTATGTATGTATATATATATATATATATATATATAAAAGATATTTTTTTTATATAGTGTGGGCTCAGCTAGTGTTATGCCATGAATACTGAGACATGAGAAACCAATATCGCTTCGGTTGCGGTCGCCTCGCCTCCCGGTGAACGACACTATGCATACTCGTCTATTTTTTTCACTTTCATCCTTGCCCACATATTCCGTCTCACTTACCATGGAGGCCTCCAGATCGACGGATAAATCCTTCTCCGTCCATCCTAACTACAAGTCCTTCCAATGTGACAGATAAGGGGGTTACCACCATCCATTTCCGATGTCGCATCAAGATCAAAAGGTTTCTAGAACCTTAGGCATGTCATGCTATCGAGGAGGCTAAACCAAACCCAAAGACTGTCTTGGCTTCACTACTACAAAATAATTGCAATAGCGCTTTTAAGCGCTATGCAAGCAGGCTACTACCATAACACTTTTCTTGCATAGCGTTTTTTTAAGCGCTATGCAAGATGAATTCCGATACATCTTATATTTTGACCAATATAGATTTTTCTAAGGACGAATCCTCAAGACACTTTTCCTCCTCATTTTACACACAAAAGTTGTCAAACTGAGAAAAACGTGAAAGAAGATGGCAAATATATTCTCAAAATTGATGACGAGTATAATTCAGTTATCGGGAGACGAGGATAATTCAGACACAGAAATGGAGCATGACATGGAAGAGAGTATTGATGACGAGTATGAGCGTCTGTATGCGAGGAATGTTAGAGACGAGTATTTTGAAAAAATCAGGAAGTGGATCGAGAATAATGATTCAAAACAAAAAAATTATGACATGGCTCAACAAGTCGTCAAAAAACCAAGAAGGCGAGCAAAGAAAAAGACAGCGGTTCATGTCGCCTCAACAATATACACCAGATCAAAGACTAAATGATCAGTTTTCAAGAGTATTTGGAGAACAACAAGGAAGTGATACAACAATTAGAAGATTTTATAAGTCCAGATGTAGCTAATTATATCTTTGTACTTGTAAAATTCTCTCACTACATTAGTATTATCCTGTGTAACATCATCACATAGTGCATTATAAACTCTGTGATGATCATAACTTATTTGGTACTGACCTCAATTTTCTTTTTGCATTCCAACTAGTCGAGGCTTGCGCACCTCATTACGGACTAGTCAGGTAGGTGGGTAAATTTCATTGACGCTTATATTGTACTTTCCCTTTGGGGGCTCTTTCTCTTGGTTATCAATATAAAACATAGGCATACTTGCCTAGCGTTTCCAATATATATATATATATATTCTCAAGATTTGAATAAAGTATTTTTTTGTTGTAAATTGTTTAATACTATTTCTAGTACAAGCAAATTAGCAAGTGATGGCAAGGGTGGATCAAGGGGGGCTTTAAGGTATTCATGTGAAGCCCCCACAACCTAATAAATGTGTAGTTGAGATGGTAGAAATTTTAATTTTTACCCCAATGAAGTCCGGTTCGATTCTCACCAAAGACATTCTTTTCTTCATTTATCATATTTTTGCTTTTAATTTTTTTTTACTATTGGGCCATGAAAGATGGATGTACAAGCCCATACCGAAAAACCCAATTCAAAATTTAAAAAATAATTGACCGAGTCTATTAAAACCAACGCAGACTCGCAAGTCCCAAATAAATAGATCTATAAATTAAAAAGAAAAATCCAAAAAAACGAAAAAGAAGAAAACACATTTGGCTTGGTGCACATAACGACGAGCCCTTCAGGTAAAAATATCTCCAAAAGTACAGTTCTTTGTCATTGTTATATAACTAGTATTTTTCTCACACAAGAACATCAACTTCACTTTCTCTTTGTTTTTTTTAAATAATAATTAATTAGGGTTTTTCTTTTATGTGTATACTTTTATTTATTTATGTATGATATGAATCGATAGAAGGATTTTGATGCTTTAATTATTGATGTTTTTGAATATTTTAAAGTGATTATGCTTCTTCTATGTTGTTAGTTTAGTTTTTGTATGAGAAGTACCCGTTTGTATTTACTGTTTCTTTAGTTTTGTATTTATTGTGTATAGATTAATTATTCCATTTATTGATATTTGTTATTTTAATCTAATAATTTTTTATTATTTTAGGATGCTTAAGTTTATAACTAAAAAATCAAGACACATTGAGTCAAGATGTATTTAGTACAATTGCTGATCGAGATATTATCAGTCGGTTTCAAGGAATGGAAGTCAGAAGAATGCAAAAAGATTTGAAGTTATTTGAGTGACTTATATATTGATTATGTAATACGCATCTTTTTAGTAGACGTTTATCATTATCGTTAGTATTGAATATTTTTTTAATATAGTAGTATTAATATTAAATGGTTGAATGAATCCCCTGTTTTTGAATCCTGAATCCGCCCCTGAGTGATGGTATTAGGAATTGGAAAAATATGAATAATACGTTAAGGAGTCATGACGTGAGTAACGAACACATTGTTAATATGGGTTCGACATTTTTTTTATTAATAACTAAAGAAAGCCTCATTTTAACATTAACATGTGTTGGACCGACCCAACATAACCTGAATATGCAATGATAATCTAAGATCATTAAACTGAACAATTATATGTTGAAAAATTCATTCGCAACCTCAAAATCAAAGAGTATGTGTTATTACTTTTTTCATCTATATTTTATTTTAACTGATGATTCATCTTAAATTGTCTTTAAGTTTATAAAAGAAGTGTTCATTTTAAAATTGTCTTTTAGTTTGTAAAAGAAGTGTTCATTTCTAATCTTTTCAAAGATAAAATTTTACAAAATCGTACTTAAAAATATTTTAAAAAGCAACTCAATTTTTTTTTGCTTCAAAAAACTTAAACTGAGTAATCTTGATAACTGATGTAGTAACAAATATTTAAAGGCAAGTGTAAATAAACCAAATTATTAAAGAGAAATTCTTGGCCAATAGATTCACTTGCACGGAATCCTGAATCCCTGCAGTGGTTTACAGTACACTTCTCCCCTACCCCACACCCCACATACCCCCAACCCCTTCTTTATAATCACCCTTTTTCCACCACCATTGCTCCAAATCCCACTTGTTCCTTCTCTCTTCTTCTCCTAATAACTCACTAATAAACTCTAAAAATGGACTCACCATCATCAACAACAAGAAGAAGGTCATGTTTCATTGAAGAAGATGATAGTCTTGTCTCTTTAGCCGAAACTGAACCTCAGTTTTCAGGCAACACTAATCACAAAAACAAGAATAATCAGCACCCTGTGATTTCTAGGTCACTTTATTATACAGTTTCATCCAGAAGAAGAAATAGTTTGAGAAATATCTCTTCTTCTTCTTCCATGTCATCTCCAAGATCTGTTGTTACTGCTGCTGGAAAATACTATGATGGTAGATTTGAAGAACCCCAACAACATTTCTTGGATGCTTGTTACCTTTGCAAGAAACGAATTGGTGATAACTGTGACATCTTCATGTACAGGTTTGTTTTCTTTAACTTTTTATCCAAAATTTTGTTTTTCTCATTTGGGGTTCTTTAGATTCATTTTTTCTTTTATTTTTTTCTTTGAAAATCCATATTTTACTAGAAATTTTAGTAATATGAATGGTGAGTCGGTGAAGGGGTCAGCATTTTGGGCTTTAATTTTATCTAGAGAACAAATATTGCCTGTTGTGGTTCTGTTTTTTTCCTTTACCAATTGCAAGATGAACTCTTTGGGAAACGGGGTTCCCTTAAATTCATGTTTCCTTTTATTTTAGCTATAAAGATCCAATTTTTACTCAAGAAATAAGGTAATATGAAGCAGTTTGTGCTATATCTAGGCCAAACAATTGTTTTTTGTGATTCTGTTTATTCATGTTCCAATTGCAAGTGGAAATCTTTGATTTTTTCTTATTTTGGTAAATGAGTTTGCTTGAAATATATGTTCTTGATATTCCTGCATACAAGATCTAATTTTTGTTAAGAAATGGGGTTCCTTTAAATTCACTTTTTTTAGGTTTAAAGATCCCATTTTTACTCAATAGTTATTATAGTACTTGATGTAATACTACAAAAAAAGGAAGAATTGCTCTTTGTGGTTCTATGTTTGACTTTCCAATTTCAAGATAAAATCTTGGGCTTTAGTTGATACTATTAGTTGAGAGTGCCAGAGTTCTGACTGTTCTTGTGATTTGTGTATTGCAGAGGAGACACACCATTCTGTACTGAAGAATGCAGGCAACAGCAGATAGAGAAGGATGAAGCTAAACAGAGAAAAAGGAACATTTCTTCCATTAAAGCTATGAGAAAAAAGGACCAACAGAGACAATCCACTTCCCCTAACAAAACTGCAGAAGATTACCCTTTTAGACCTGGTACTGTTGCTGCTGCTTGATTAAATGAAAAATGAATCAAGAAGGTTCATGTATCACAATTAGCTATAAATAGCAAAGGAAATATCTACTATTAAGGGGGGGAAAGGGAAGTCCACAGGAGGGGAAGATGGTGAAGTGTTATGAAGAAGAAAGAATATACAGAAAACTGTTCCTTTTTATTATTTTTATTTATCATATTAAGTTTTTGTTATTATGTGAAAATGTTGAAAGTGGAGAGGAGGCTTGTAAATGCTCTCTGAAAGGTGGAAAAGAGTGATGGCTCTTTTCTTTTTTTTGGGTTTTGCCCCAAGGTTTGGTTTGCTCCTTATGGGGTTCTCTTGGGTTTTTCACTGTTGAATGAGAAGCAATAACAAAGAAAGTTCTTCCATTATATGACTGCGCTTTTCCATTCTTTTCAAATACTTTTAGTTTTGATGCATACTGTATTTGGTTTGTGTTTATTTGAGGCAAGGGTCGGTCGGAAACCATCTGGTTGGTGTATATTTGGTATATACGTCTGTGTATATTTGGTATATACGAATCGTGTATATTTAATTGTTATATTATTAGAATTTTTGTACATGTATAATTAAGATAGTAATTTTGTATTAGAAAAAATGTTGTAGTCTTGTATTAGAAAAAAATGGATTTAATTTTCATAATTAAAGATTATATATCATGAGATTATTTTCACGCAAAATTTTCCTTCTCCAAAAAGGCGTCAACCAGAGCAAATTCCGTCATGATGGTGGCCACTGTAACACCCCATTTCAACCGGAGTCGAAAACGGGATTACTGCGCATGGTATGATTCCTAAAATTGCATTTTAAAGGAGTCGCCACCTAATTATTATAGTGAATTAGGACACTGAAAATGTAGCATAAAATACTACGAATGATCTCCATTTAAAGGTCTGCGAAAGCTATGTGAGATTCTAGGTAAGTGTTCTTTATTATCCTAAAGGGAAGGGGTTAGGCACCCTAAAGGATCCGCTAACTTGCGGTTGTCCATTCAAACATAGGGTTAATTATTATGTTAGAGAAAAATGCATGTTTTGAATATATGCAATTTTAATAAAAGAATGTTGCAAAGAGTTAATTTTAAAAGATGCGTTCAGAAATATACACAAAGCAGTTTTGTGTAAAATGACATATATTTAAATTTTTTGATAAAGCATGACAAAATGATTATGAGAATTGAGTTTTGATAGAACATGATTTTGTTTTATGCCAAAGTAGATATAGCATAAAATAAACTAGTGTTTTGAAAATATAGGTGACGAGCCTAAAATAAATAAAACTAAATGTTTTAGAAATATGGATAACGTGCCTAGAATAAGTTAAACTAGCGGTTTTCGATTTTAATTCTACCCTTTTCAATCTATTAATTCTAAGACTAACTATTCTAGACAATTCAATAATTATACAAGTGCAATAAATTAAATTACAACAGTATAAAATAAGTGTAATTAAAGAATTAAAAAAGCAGCGACTCTAGAACGGATGACCATATCATTTCGCCCTATTTGTTTGGAAGTCCCGGGACCGAAAAATGCAGGGAATGTTGATACGGATGTGAATCCTTTGCTTGACAAAGTCATGTTTTCGGACCTTTTTCGGGCAGCGAACCGAGGCGTCGTTTCGAACGTCGAATCCGTTTGGAGAATTATTTACTCTAATCTTTTCGATTTTTTAGAGATGTTGATTTTCTCTTAAAATGAAGAATAAATAGATATATGCAAAATAAATTATCAAATTCCGGTCCCCCTTCAATGAAGAACAAAGGGGTCTTTTATAGGTGAAATATTGGGTTTGAATTCGAAATAAAGCTGTTAGAGGTCTGATTTTTGAACGATTTGTTGGTTCAAATCGCGAATTTTAGGGAGATCACGGTGGTATGGGTGAAGTGAAAGGAGTAGTTGGGGGTGCAGGGAGTGGGCATGGCAGCGGATTCGTTGGTGTCAGGGGGTGTTGTCGACGACGGGGTGGGGGTATAGGGTGTAGGGGTGTCGTTTGAAAGAGATGAGAGTAGGAGAAGATTTAGGTTTTTGTTTAGTGGGGAAATCGATGGTTTGGAGAAGATGAGGGAAAATGGGCTGGTCGGTTAGGGGCTAAAGGGAAGGGAAATAAAGGGGCTTGGGGAAAATGGGCTGGGTCGGTTGGTGTGAGCAGATGGTGGCAATTTAAAAGTGTGATTAGGTATTATATCGGGTATTAGTTTTAGGAGTTAATTTTAGGTAAAAATTAATTAGTGGTAAATTAGAAATTCAAAATTGTGATTAAATTATTTAGGTGCTTTATTAATTTAAGTTATTACAAAAATAAAGACGGGCGTGCTATCTAATTAGGGCTAATATTTATAATGCGGTGCCGTTATTAAAACTTATTTATTATGCGTATTCCGCGAAGTTAAATTAAAACTGAACGGGGTTTAGACTATTATTAAATTATTTAAATGCTAAATGCAAATATGATATTTAAGGACTGCTTAATGCTTTCATAAATGCGACGCTATTAAAATGCATGTATTAGATTAACATTAATTTAAATTACAAATAAAAATTATGAAATTGCCTTTAATAAATGCGAATATGTTGTTTAACATGATGTGATTGTTAAATTATTTATTTTACGTATTTATTTATTTATTTATTTATTTATTTATTATCATTTAAGAATGATGGCAGGGTTTAAAATTAATAAATGCGGGCGCGAGACCTAAAGTGTTTAGTCTTCTACGTAAGATGCGGTGCTATTGTTGCATTTTATTATTTAAAAAATTATTGAAAAACTAGTGTAATTTTATAGTTAATGACTGGACGGGAGGGTCAAAATTGGGTGTCAACAACTTGTCCCTCTTTGTATGGAGATGATGGAAGAATCTTCGGACAAAGACGTTGACTTAAAGCCAATTTTGTCCCGGTCTTCAGAAAAAAAAAATGTTGGGCAAATCTGCCGCAAAATTCAAAATCTGTCTCAGTGTCGAGTTATGACGACATTGGGCTACCATGGTCAAAACACCAAAGCGGGCTAACGCGGACTCAAAATTCGTCCCAGTGTCGAGTTATGACGACACTGGGTTGATGTGATGTAAAATAAAATAAACTGGCTTGAACTTAGGGGTGTACTGGTAATACTTATGATGCTGGGTTTTATGGTGATGTGGAATGAGTGGACCGACGCTCGAGGCCGCTTCTGCCATTCGTTGGGAAGGTTGTCCCCCCAACAAATTGTCCCGGTTCGCTGTAAGAGAAAATCCACGTTGTACTCCTGCTCCTGCATGCTAAGACTTAAACAAACGATTAGTGCATAACTGTTAAGGCAAAATGATGATGCATAATTTTTAAAAGCAATGTAACTCTGTGAGTAAAAAGTGTTATCCTGTAAAAAAAATGTGATGCTCGTTGCGTTGATGTGATGCAGAGGTCATCGTTGCATAGATGAACTGTTGATGAAGCCGTTGCATATGCATAATGAGATAACGTCGTTGTATAGACGTGATGCAGATTTCCGTCATTGCATGGACGAAATGCAGATGAAGCCGTTGCATAGGCTTTGATGAGATGACGTCGTTGCATAGACGTGATGCAGATGTTCGTCGTTGCATGGACGAAATGCGATGGCCGCCAGATAGGCTTTGATGAGATGACCGTTGCGTAGGCGTGACGCAGATGCTCGTCGTTGCGTAAACGAAATGTCACGGCCGCCAGATAGGCTTTGATGAGATGGCGCCGTTGCATGGACGCCGACGCAGATGCTCGTCGCCGTAGACGAAATCTTGATGGCCGTGCATTAGGCTTTGATGAGATGACGTCGTTGCATAGACGTGATGCAGATGATCGTCGTTGCATGGACGAAATGCAGATGAAGCCGTTGCATAGGCTTTGATAAAATGGCGCCGTTGCATGGAAGCGATGCAGATGCTCGTCGTTGCATAGACGAAATGCTGATGAATCCGTTGCATAGGCTTTGATGAGATGACGTCGTTGCATAGACGTGATGCAGATGCTCGTCGTTGCATAGACGAAATGCTGATGAAACTGTTGCATAGGCTTTGATGAGATGACGCCGTTGCATGGACGCGATGCAGATGCTCGTCGTTGTATAGACGAAATGCTGATGAAGTCGTTGCATAGGCTTTGATGAGATGACGTCGTTGCATAGACGTGATGCAGATGCTCGTCGTTGCATGGACGAAATCTTGATAAGCGCTGCATAGGCTTTGATGAGATGACGCCGTTGCATGGACGCGATGCAGATGCTCGTCGTTGTATAGACGAAATGCTGATGAAGCCGTTGCATAAGCTTTGCTGAGATGACGTCGTTGCATAGACGTGATGCAGATGTTCGTCGTTGCATGGACGAAATGCAAATGAAGCCGTTGCATAGGCTTTGATAAAATGACGCCGTTGCATGGACGCGATGCAGATGCTCGTCGTTGCATAGACGAAATGCTGATGAAGCCGTTCATAGGCTTTGATGATATGACGTCGTTGCATAGACGGTATATGAATGTCGTCGTTGCATGGACGAAATGCAGTGGTCATCGTTGCATAGATGAACTGTTGATGAAGTCGTTGCATAAGCATAATGAAATAACGTCGTTGCATAAACGTTATATGGATGTCGTCGTTGCATGGACGAAATCCAGAGGTCATAGTTGCATAGATGAACTATTGATGAAGCTGTTGCATAGGCATAATGAGATAACGTCGTTGCATAAACGTTATATGGATGTCGTCGTTGCATGGACGAAATGCAGAGGTCATCGTTGCATAGATGAACTGTTGATGAAGCCGTTGCATAGGCATAATGAGATAACGTCGTTGCATAAACGTTATATGGATGTCGTCGTTGCATGGACGAAATGCAGAGGTCATCGTTGCATAGATGAAATGTTGATGAAGCTGTTGCATAGACATAATGAAATAACGTCGTTGCATAAACGTTATATGGATGTCGTCGTTGCATGGACGAAATGCAGAGGTCATCGTTGCATAGATGAAATGTTGATGAAGCCATTGCATAGACTTTGATGAGATGGCGTCGTTGCATAGTGATGCGCGTAATATGCACACACTTTTAAACGCAAGTGCACGTTATCGTATCAAGTAGTATAGTCTTAGATAAGACCGAATATCGTCCTCTAGGATTAGGGTTCAAGTACCAATTATCTATTTTCTAGTATCTATTTGGTGAATTAATGAGTGATTGGTTGTTTATGACTAAGAATTATAAAAGCTATTTTAAAGTATAAAGATTTAATTCAGATGTGATGAGAATAGGACTTCTATGTATCCTCACTATCCGCTTATGTTACTTACTAATGCATTACTTATGGTATTCTTCTTTTGGAGAAAGCAGGTTTACGAAATCGTTTTATACTCCCGTTAGGGTTATATAAACACTCAACCCCGATGTCGTTCCTTACCTAACTTTGATAAGGGTAACTCATAGGAGGATTAAGAACAAAACCTAGTTGGCCGTCACGCACAATGCGCAAAATTAGGGTTGTTAAGCCTCTCATCAACGCTTACAAAACTAATTGAGGTATTTTCATCCCCAATTCAAGCCTGTCTACCCAACTTACAAAGATATTCACAATCCCCTTTCGTAATCGATTAGAAATCATATAGTGATAATTAGTTGTCAATTAATTACCAAGAATTCAGCTCAATTATTGGATAGATCTCTCAATAAGAAAAACAACCATAAGCATGCATTAAATTATAGCATAAGTTTCAAGCAATTCAACATAGAAAGCCCTATAAGAGAATTAGTTCCTAGCCATAAATATGACAAAAACTAATTCAAAGTTCATCATAAAAACTGAAATAAAGTAAAGAAAATTACTAAGAACGAGTCTCCAAGCCAAGCATCCAAGGGTTGTGTTGTGGAATATTTACAAGGTGGATTGGTGGAAGGATGGATGTAGAATGGTGAATGGTAGAATGGAGAATGGTAGAATGGAGAATGGTAGAATGGAGAATGAATAATTCTTCTAATGATGTAGAGTATTTATAGCCAAAGAATCCTTTAGGTGAAGGGTTAAGGATTTGTGTAGGTAGGAAAAGTTATTAGAATCCTTTTAGGTAAGGGTTTTTAGGTAGGAAAGGTTTTCCCTTTAGGTAGGAAAAGTTATCCCTTTAGGAAGGAAAATTTATCCCTTTAGGATTCTGAAACATGTCAAATTCGGCCCAGCACTTCACAATTCAGCGTCGCTGCCGCAGATCAGCCATACCGAAAAATCGAAGATAGTTGGGCGGCTTCAGTGCGCGCGCCACGCTAAGCGCCGCTCGTGACGGAATTCTTCCGATTTTTCATTTCTTCGTCCTTTGTTCGTCCGGTCTTACGATCTCTCTATAATTCCGAAACTTCTTAGACTTTATTTCTTGGCCCTTTTGTGTGCAATTCCATCTCAATTAAGCTCATTTCTCTTCTTTTTCGTCATTTTTCCATTTTTGACCATTGTGACACAAAAGAAAGGAAAAGCGACCTAATACTATACTAAACATAAATAAAATGAGTAAAATACTAACTAAAAATGACTCAAAAGTGTATATAAAATACACCGATCACATAGGCGTGATGCGGATGTTAAATCGCATGAACGAAATGTTGATGGCCGTTGCATAGGCTTTGATGAGATGGCGTCGTTGCGTAGGCGTGATCACGATGTTAAATCGTTGCATGGGCGAAATCTTGATGAAGCGTTGCATAGGCTTTGATGAGATAGCGTCATTGCGTAGGCGTGATCTGAGATATTAAATCGTTGCATGGACGAAATGATGATGAAGCCGTTCGAGGCTTTGATGAGATGGCGTCGTTGCGTAGGCGTGATCACGGATGTTCGTCGTTGCATGGATGAAATGATGATGGCCGTTGCATAGGCTTTGATGAGATGGCGTCGTTGCGTAGGCGTGATCACGGATGTTAAATCGTTGCATGGACGAAATGCTGATGAAGCTGTTGCATAGGCTTTGATGAGATGGCGCCGTTGCATGGACGCGATGCATATGCTCGTCGTTGCATAGACGAAATGATGATGAAGTCGTTGCATAGACTTTGATGAGATGACGTCGTTGCATAGACGTGATGCAGATGTTCGTCGTTGCATGGACGAAATGATGATGAAGCCGTTGTCTGGACGTATGTATTTGGCTACGAGAGCGTATTCGATAATATGCCATTAGGTACCGACTGCCTCTTCTTGTAGTGAAGTTTTTTTTTTTAAAAGCAACCCCAGTTTTGACATAAGCGGATGTCGAATGGACGAGACCGAATTTGATATGGAAAACCTTTACTATCCTATCACAGAGATTGGATGGAGTGTGCTTTGTAACTGGTAGAGTAAAGACAAAAGATTTTAGAAAGAGTTGGACTGAGTCCGATGTGGCCACCTACGTAACTCGTCATAGAGATCAAGTAGGTACATAGTCTAGGAGCATAGCCCCAGTTGAAGTTGGGTTCGTCGATTAGACTTCGAGTTTTTTTTTTTTTAAATGGGACCAAAGCTGATATGGCCGCCTATGCATTTTGCCGAAGGAACCGGTTTAAACCCTAGTTTGCCGGTGACGGAGAATAAAGTGATTTTTAAGAGATGAAAAATTAGAATTTTTCTTTTAAAAGGTGGGACCGAGGCCGAAATGGCCGCCTACGTATCCCTCCGCGGGAATCAGGTCACACGTAGTTCCGAAGTGTGACAAAAATTTGAGAAAATCATTGTTTGAGATATGGGCTTTCCGCGTATCACGCTGATAATGCAAGGAATAACACAGCCTCAGAAAACCAAGCTAGTATAGCTCGTAACTAATACTAAGTGAATGCACAAAGTTGAAGTAGCAAAATAATGTAGTAAAGTGCACATAGCTGAAAGCAACAAACATTATAATAGCAAGCAGACTATATAGATATCAAATGCGCGTCCTAGCATGTTTGGGACCTCTTTTAATGTCAGAGGTGGGCCTAAACGCCAAATATGCGAGATTATGATAAATAGGTCCAAGTCGTTAAACTACAATGTTTTGTTGGAAATGACGACCAAATGACGGTGCACTTTTTCCAATTTCGGCATATCATGTTTAGGCTTGGATTTGTCTATCATTGTCACGCTACACATAGTATGCTGGTTGGTCGTTGGGTTGCGAAACCCGTCGACAAGTTTTGGTATTTTTCTAATTGTGGCATCGATACCAGGGATCAACCCACCTAGGGTGTATGCATGCATGACTTAAAATAAAGAGGGAGGTATAGTTCTATCTTAAATTTTCTAAGATTTGGCTTCACTATACACAAGGTTCCCGAGCGGACACTCGAGTGAGAAGACTACGCGGCCACCGGATGGTCCGGCTGCTCCGCGCCTTTGTCAACTCTCCTAAAATTTGGTAATTGAAAGAAACTTTGCGGGTGCGTACAACACACCTCGCGTGTAGTGTGTGATAGTGTTAATTTTCCAGAATGGAGGAAATATGAGCGGAATGTCAATTTAAGGAAAGCGGTAACAAATAGCAGTTAAGACAATATGCAAAATATTTATATGTAAAGCAGAATAATTTAGGCAAAACAATAAAAGCAAATAAGTGTAAAACATAAAGGAAGCAATTTAAGCAAAATAAAGCATAATAAATTAACCTATGTTTGTTGTGGTTAAGAACCTAAAATCCCCAGAAGAGTCGCCATGCTGTAACACCCCATTTTCAACCGGAGTCGGAAACGGGATTACTGCGCATGGTATGATTCCTAAAATTGCATTTTAAAGGAGTCGCCACCTAATTATTATAGTGAATTAGGACACTGAAAATGTAGCATAAAATACTACGAATGATCTCCATTTAAAGGTCTGCGAAAGCTATGTGAGATTCTAGGTAAGAGTTCTTTATTATCCTAAAGGGAAGGGGTTAGACACCCTAAAGGATCCGCTAACTTGCGGTTGTCCATTCAAACATAGGGTTAATTATTATGTTAGAGAAAATGCATGTTTTGAATATATGCAATTTTAATAAAAGAATGTTGCAAAGAGTTAATTTTAAAAGATGCGTTCAGAAATATACACAAAGCAGTTTTGTGTAAAATGACATATATTTAAATTTTTTGATAAAGCATGACAAAATGATTATGAGAATTGAGTTTTGATAGAACATGATTTTGTTTTATGCCAAAGTAGATATAACATAAAATAAACTAGTGTTTTGAAAATATAGGTGACGAGCCTAAAATAAATAAAACTAAATGTTTTAGAAATATGGATAACGTGCCTAGAATAAGTTAAACTAGCGGTTTCCGATTTTAATTCTACCCTTTTCAATCTATTAATTCTAAGACTAACTATTCTAGGCAATTCAATAATTATACAAGTGCAATAAATTAAATTACAACAGTATAAAATAAGTGTAATTAAAGAATTAAAAAAGCAGCGACTCTAGAACGGATGACCATATCATTTCGCCCTATTTGTTTGGAAGTCCCGGGACCGAAAAATGCAGGGAATGTTGATACGGATGTGAATCCTTTGCTTGACAAAGTCATGTTTTCGGACCTTTTCGGCGTGAGCAGGCGTCGTTTCGAACGTCGAATCCGTTTGGAGAATTATTTACTCTAATCTTTTCGATTTTTTAGAGATGTTGATTTTCTCTTAAAATGAAGAATAAATAGATGATATGCAAAATAAATTATCAAATTCCGGTCCCCCTCCAATGAAGAACAAAGGGGTCTTTTATAGGTGAAATATTGGGTTTGAATTCGAAATAAAGCTGTTAGAGGTCTGATTTTTGGACGATTTGTTGGTTCAAATCGCGGATTTTAGGGAGATGCAGGGTATGGGCTGTGTCGGGTGAAGTGAAAGGAGTAGTTGGGGGTGCATGGAGTGGGCATGACAGCGGATTCGTTGGTGTCAGGGGGGTGTTGTCGACGACGGGGTGGGGGTATAGGGTGTAGGGGGTGTCGTTTGAAAGAGAGGAGAGTAGGAGAAGATTTAGGTTTTTGTTTAGTGGGGAAATCGCTGGTTTGGAGAAGATGAGGGAAAATGGGCTGGTCGGTTAGGGGCTAAAGGGAAGGGAAATAAAGGGGCTTGGGGAAAATGGGCTGGGTCGGTTGGTGTGAGCTGCAGTAGTGGGCTGGCAATTTAAAAGGTGGGGCTGATTAGGTATTATATCGGGTATTAGTTTTAGGAGTTAATTTTAGGCAAAAATTAATTAGTGGTAAATTAGAAATTCAAAATTGTGATTAAATTATTTAGGTGCTTTATTAATTTAAGTTATTACAAAAATAAAGACGGGCGTGCTATCTAATTAGGGCTAATATTTATAATGCGGTGCCGTTATTAAAACTTATTTATTATGCGTATTCCGCGAAGTTAAATTAAAACTGAACGGGGTTTAGACTATTATTAAATTATTTAAATGCTAAATGCAAATATGATATTTAAGGACTGCTTAATGCTTTTATAAATGCGACGCTATTAAAATGCATGTATTAGATTAACATTAATTTAAATTACAAATAAAAATTATGAAATTGCCTTTAATAAATGTGAATATGTTGTTTAATACGATGTGATTGTTAAATTATTTATTTTACGTATTTATTTCTTTATTATCATTTAAGAATGATGGCAGTGCTTAAAATTAATAAATGCGGGCGCGAGACCTAAAGTGTTTAGTCTTCTACGTAAGATGCGGTGCTATTGTTGCATTTTATTATTTAAAAAATTATTGAAAAACTAGTGTTATTTTATAGTTAATGACTGGACGGGAGGGTCAAAATTGGGTGTCAACAGCCACGTCACGTGACTCCGATCACCGTCACTCATTTTCGGAAAATTCTTGCCAAAATCGTAATAATTGAGGCGACAAAAAGGGTCAAAATAAAAAAAATGGTGGCAAAAACTGCAGCGGTGGCGATGGCAGTCGTGACGGTGATGGTAGTGGCGGGGGACGAGGTTGCGGCAGTGGCCAGCCTGGGCCTCAACACTACTGGACGCAACCTTCGGACAGTGGCCCAATTCTCCTATTCGACTCCCTCATTTTGGGTCAGGCCCAACAGTAACAATCAGCCGCCAGCAACGACCCAAAATCGACAAGCCTGGCAGCAGACTGCCTTGTTTGGGCCACGACCTTTACAGGCCTTTGCTGCTGCGGGCCCAACAGCCTCCCTGACCTACACATATATCGAGGCAGTGATGCACACACTTGGATTAACTCTTTCGGATGTAAATTGGTACTTGAACACTAGTGTTACTTTTCACATGACATCCGCACTAGGTAATCTCTCGTCTTATTTTAATTTGAGCAAAAATCATAGCATAATTGTTGGTAATGGTAATTCAATTCCAATTCGTGTGTTCACACAAATTTATCTTCCCCAAACCCACATTTAGCCTTGAAAAATGTCATTCATGCACCTCACTTCATTAAAAAATTGATGTTTGTTCAAAAATTTACAACTGATAATTGAGTTTCTAGTGACTTTGACCCTTTTGGATTTTCTCTGAATAATTTTTAGAGGGATACCTCTAATGAGATGTGAGTCGGGGAGAGCTCTATCCCATCACCGCTTTCACCATCACAACCACTAATAAATTCACACCGTCAACGTTTGGCGCCATAGCACCATCCTTATGGCATGCGCTGTTGACACCCAATTTTGACCCTCTCGTCCAGACAGTAGCTATAAAATTACACTAATTTTGCAAAATAATTTTTATGATTTTTTATAATAAAATGCAACAATAAAACATAAATACAGGCATAAATAAATAATCTAATAATGGCATCGTGTCTTACGTAGAGTTTTAAGCACTTAGAGTCCCGCGCCCGCATTAATTAATTTAAAGCCCTGTCATGATTCTTAATTAATAATAAATACATAAAATAAATAATTTAGCAATGACGTCGTGTCAAGTAGCATAGCCGCATTTATTAATACGCCAGAGAATTTCATAATCATTTGTATTTTAAAATCAATTTAATCTAATACATGCATCTAATAGCGTCGCATTTATAAAAGCTTTAAACATCACACTTGCATTTAGCATTTAAATATTTTAATCTAAACTCAACTTTAATTTTAATTTAACTTCGCAATAATGCACAATAAATAAGATTTTTAAAATAATAACGGCATCGCATTATAAAATATTAAGCACTAATTAAATAGCACGCCCGCATTTATAACAATTAGACTAATTAAAAGCCTAAAACTAATTAAACACTAATTAAACTACCTAATACACTAATACCCTAATTTAACTACCCAGCCCAAACCTTTCCTTTATTTCCCTGACCCGGCCCACGCTTTATCCCTTATCGCAAGCCCACTCGCCCCTTTACCCTTATCAATGCAAAGCCCACGCCCAGCCTATTTTTTCTTCAGGCCTTTTCTGTCTTCCTCGCCTCCCTCAAACGCACAAAAAACCAGCAACCCTAAGGCGGTCGCGCGCCGTCGTGGGATTCTCGCCGAGAATCCGTGATTACCTCCATATCGATACCCCTGTCCTTACCATAGAAAGGGAACCAAATCAAGACCCAACTACCACAAAATTGTAACCGAGATCTCTTTTTAACGCCTCAATCATTTCCTTACCATAAAAAACCGAGAATCTTGCTAACAAATCGCAAAAAGCCAGCAATAAAATCAGCCTTTATTCATTTACCTAACTTAGAACCCAAATGGGGGCTATATAAGCACATGCAAAGGGCAATCGAAAGGCAGCCACCGATAGCATCGATTCAGAGCTCAGGGGGGAACAACACAGACAGTAAGAGAGTGGAACAGAGGTCAGAAAAGGAGAGAGTAGAGCAGAAAGGGGGAGGAAGCCCATAGCATCGACACACTTTAGCAGCAGTTAGGATACCCATAGCATCGACACACTTTAGCAGCAGTTAGGAGACCCATAGCATCGAAACAGAGTTGAGTCGTCGGGGCAACCACATAGCAATTTAGGGCATCAATTCAGGACAGATAGGAGAGCATATAAGAGAGAGCTCAGGGTCGAATTCTGGGGGGCTCAGTCAGAGGGAGACGCCAATCGTTTCACCCTTAGCAATAGTTAGGAACCACATAGCAATTTAGGGCATCGATTAGGGGCTCAGTCAGGGGGGAATCGTTTCTTTAGGAGCAGAGCAGCAGGTCATATACTAGTGGGACACAGAGCAGAGCACAGTAGATGAGACGACAATAGGGAAAAGCAGAAGGGGGAGCAGGGGAGCACAATAGAGTTCATTTCAGGGGGATGGCATCAACTTAGGACAGACAGCAAGAGAGGGTCGAACATAGAGCAGAGAGGAAGATAGCAATCATTTTACACCTTAGCAGCAGTTAAGAAACAGAGACGGGAGAGGAGTCCAATAGCAATAGTAGCACAGTAGAGCAGAGTCGGGGGAGTCGAGCACAATAGTCGCAAATCAGTAGGTATCCTCAATAAACAAGTTCTACCTCTTTCAATCGCATCGCAATAACCCATCGGGTGGACCGACAGAATCGCCTTTGTTCTGAAGGCCTAGCGAGTTCCTTTTTTTTTTCAAAGGCGGTCCTTTGTCTATATCCACAGCTGACGCAACTCCGTACCGACGCCTCACTACTACTTTCATTTTGCTTTCATTTGGAAATTAATTAACTTGATACGCTGCCCCGGGTCGCTGTCCGGAGAAGGTAAAGCCATTCCCTTTCATGTTTTTATGTGATTTACATTTCGTGGTCTGTGAGCATTATATGCTTTACTAATGTGTTTAATGCCACTTAATTGTCGTGTGTGTATGATTTGAAGTACAGTTATGTATTGTCTGATACTGTTAGATTAATATGTAATTAAGTTGGTTTAGCAAAATTAAGTGTCGAACATGTTTAATTGAGAGTTGTTATTTGTTTGGAGTTCTTAGGTTTATATTCTGCTTTGCTGGGTTGAAGAAAATTGTTGTGCCCCTGCAACTTCTTGCTTTGTACTTTCTCTGTTTGGATTAAGTCATCAAACCGATACATCTGATTAAAACTAAGACCTTGAACTGTTGGCATATGCCTATAATGTTTGATTTCCATTTGGTTAATGTATGTGTGTATAAGTCATCAAACTGATACATCAGATTAAAACTAAAACCTTGAACTGCTGGCATATGCCTATAATGTTAATAGGGGATTAGAAGATATTTGTAATGTTGCCTTACTGTCACAGTATAACTTGACTGGTAGTGTGATTGGTATTTTTAGATCTTGCAGTAAATTAACTAGCCAAATTACTTCTGCAACTGCTATCGTCATGTTCCTATGCTCAGCTTTTACTGAACTTTACTGATGTGTTTGTATTTTTTATTTCCATGAGATCAAAGAACCTCCCAGTTGCACAACATAACCTGAGTCTAAAATGGCTTTTTTAAGACTTGTTAACTTAAATACTTGTGTCGTGGTGGATCTGCCACCCTTGTCAATCTTTCTTGTTAAGTTGCTAATCTGTACGTATCACAGCTGCATGTTTAAAGCCTGAATCTGTTTTAAAAATGGGTCTGGCCCCTCTTTATTTGCTCCGGCCCGCATCTGCCGGATAGAACTGTTGGGTGTCGTGGGTGATATTAGAGGCTGATTTGTGCTGCTTACATACCTGCCCGTCCTTATTTCTTTTATCACTGTAGTGCCTTCTCTTAGCATTGCAATAGTGTTCCCCTTTGCATTTTTGCTCAACTGCCCTGGGCCAGCTTTCCTTTTAGCTCTTTGAGTCATTGTGACATGTTATGTGCTCGTTCTAATTAATTGTATCAATTATTGTTTGGGCTCGTACTAATCCTTATCTTTCTTTATCTTTTATATGGCACGTACCGGAGCAAAAAATGAAGAGTCTCATCATGAGACTCATCGAAGCTACTTCAAATGAAGACCGCATCTATGTGCATCCGCATTCACATTCCTGCCTCAGCACTCCTAAAACAAAAATAGGACAAGATGACGTCGTCATCCATCTCAACTCCTTTTACTCTCTTAATCTCCCTGCCCTATTTTTGTGTCTATTATTTGTTATTGTAATTTCGTTATCTAACTTTGTAATTAATAGGAGACGTAGAGCATTTAGTCTTTGAACATATGAGATGGGAGGTAATTTACATTTAGGAATACACTTCTACTTTATTTGTCTGTTAGGATTGTTAGGCATGTCTAAATTCTGACAAAATAATCTAAACAATTTAACTTGCATCATAAAATCAAACTTTTTGTTTCTTATTAAAACTCATAACAGATTTCTTCATAAACTCTCAAGAGTCACTTTAAAGCATCTCTTATACAATATTGTACGCAGGTTAGACAAGATTAATCTAGCTAGCAGTATACACAATTAGTCCGTAAATAACCTTTGCGTGAACACATAATTAGTCTACAAAGCACCCTAGCATTTAGCACTTTCTAGCATCTTAACATTTTTGCATTCTTAGCCCCTCTTTAAACTTTAGTAACATTTTAACACCTCCCTAGCATTCTTTGTACTTTAGCATATAGCAACCCTTTAGCCTTTAGGCACGTTTTGGCATTTTGTACCCTTAGCACCCTTTAGCACTCTTTGCAATTATAGCACCCTTTTTTTTACCTTTTGCACTTTTAGCATCCTTTATTTTAAAATTAATCCCTTAGCACATTTTTAGCAATTTTTAGCACTCTTTTAGCATTTCAGTACTCCCTAGCAACCTTTTGCATTCTAGCACCTTTTATTTGCCCTTTTTATGCTTTAAGCACCTTTTGCCCTTTTTATACTTTAAGCACCTTTTAAACATTTTAACTTCAGCATTTCTATTAATCAGGAGGAGCTTTTATTTTGCATTTTTAAACATAATAATTACCCTAGGTTTGGCAGGACAACCGCAAGTTAGCGGATCTTAGAGGGTGCCTAACCCCTTCCCTCTAGATTAATAAAGAACCCTTACCCAGAATCTCACTAAGTTTAGCAGACCATAAAAATGGAGTTAATGTTTTACTTTAAACTAGTTAAACATTTAGGTGTCCTAATTCACCCAAACTAATTAGGTGGCGACTCCCGTGAACCCCTTAACATTTTAGCATTTTTTAGCATTTAAGCACCCTTTTATATTTTAGCATTCTTTTAAATATTTTAGCATTTTATTTTATTTTCTAACCTTTTATTTGAGCAGGAGTTTAGAAAATAAAGTCGCGGTCGAAAATGGGCGCGACATGCGCGTTTGGGTCATCATGGGGCGTCTGTCATTTTCTCTCTTAAAAACAATAATTTTATTGAGTGTAATAGTACGCGTAGTACTAATGTTTGTCCTTCTTGTCCGCTTGGAAAACATATTAAATTGTCGTTTGTAGTCTCGAATTCTAATACTTTGTTTCCATTTGATATTATTCAAAGTGATTTGTGGACATCTTCCGTTTTGAGCTCTTTGGACCACCGGTATTATGTATTAATTTTGTATGATTATTCTAAATTTTTGTGGACTTTTCCGTTATCTAAAAAGTCTAAAGTTTTTTTCACATTCATATCGTTTAGAGCATTCATCCTTATCCAATTTGAACGAAAAATTTAAAACATTCAATGTGAAAATGAAAGGGAATTTGATAATAGGCCGTTTCGGGGATTTTGTAACGCTAATGGCATATCCTTTCGGTTTTCTTGTCCTCATACGTTCTCACAAAATGGGAAAGCCAAAAGAAAAATCATACAATTAATAATATTGTTCGGACTTTACTAGCACACACTTCATTACCACCTTCCTTTTGACATCATACTTTACAAATTACTATTTACCTTCTTAACATACTCCCTAGCAAATGATTAACATACCAATCTCCACTAAAAATTCTTTATCATAAAGATTATTCGCGTTCTCATCTTAGGGTGTTTGGGTATTTTTTCTATTGTCTCTTCTCATCCACTACAATTAACAAAATTCAAGTCTGTTCTACCGCTTGTGTTTTTTTTTTGTTATCCGTCTAATCATCGTTATTATAAATATTTTGATTTATCCTCTAATAAAATCATAATTAGTCGTCATGTCATTTTTTATGAAACTCAATTTTCGTTTGCTAAATTATGTAATTCTGTGTCTAATTCTTATAATTTTTTGGATGATGGACTCTTATCGTATGTGGTCCGCCATTAAGTCTGGTTCCCGCTGTCGCGCCCTTTTTTTACCGCAATATTACTTCAGCGAATCCTGCCTGTTTATAACAAAATAAAATGCAAAAAATGTGCTAAAGGGGTTCGTGGAGTCGTCACCTAATTATTTGAGTGAATTAGGACACCTAAATGTCAACTATGTAAAGTCAACATTAACTCCATTTAAATGGTCTGCAAAACTTAATGAGATTTTGGGTAAAAATTCTTTATTATCCTAAAGGAAATGAGTTAGACATCCTTTAGGATCCGCTAACTTGCGATTGTCCGGTCAAACCTAGGTTAATTATTATGCTAAAATGCTTGTTTTGAAAAAGTATTTAAGTGAAAAAATTTGCAAGTAAAAAATGTATTTTAAAGCAAAAAATTGTAAGATTTATTTTGAATATATATAAGGTTAATTTAGGAGAAAAATATGCACTCACAAGGTAGTTAAAGAACATATGAAATTATCTTATCAAATAAGGTATATATATAGCATAACATAGAAGTAATAATGCAAAATCGGTTATGACAAAATACGCATGTAAAAAGTCTATTTTGCAAGTGATAATGAAAATACGAATGTTAATAAGAAAGTTTTAAAAATGGGTTTCTCAGGTTAAGAATTCGATAACAAACAATATCTTAGTTACATGAGTTGTTATGCAAGTGAAGATTATTAAGTGGTTTAGTATAGCTTAAACAATGTATGGGAAACCTAAAATAATTAAATTAGAGGGGAGGCGAATTTCTAGTGTCAACCTACTTTCTGATCTATTGATTCAAGATTTAACTATTCTAAGTATTCTACTAATTAGCGTAGCGTTTGACAATTAATTTACAACAAATAAAATGAAGAAATATAGAATCAATAATAATGACTCGAAGAAATGACGATATCATCCGCCTACGGTTTGAAGTTTCAGATGTAAGATGCGATGATGAGCATGAATATGGATCTTCGTGGGATGAGAGTCATGATGAGTCTTATAATAAAACTCTTCATTTGCTCCGATGCATTTCATGTAAAAAAAAGAAAGAGAAAAGATAAGGATTAATACATATCCAAAATCCATCAAACAACAAACAAACATTGACATGAAATTTAATTTCATTTTCGGTAAATCAAAGTAGAAGCAAAACGGACCCAAAACAGTAAGCAGGCAATTTTGAATTAATGGGCTGCAAGATATAGGAGAAGTGGGAAATAAACACAGGGCAGGCCCAAACAATAACAATCAAATTTCCTTTTTTAGAAAGAAAATAGACCAGCCCAGATGCACAAGTGGGTCTGACTAACTTCTGATTTGTTTAGATGCTTTAGAATAATAGACCCAATATAACACTTGTCAATTTTAATGAATCAGCTCAAAACACATACGATCAGTCCAGCTATCGAATATCACATCCAACATACACTGGTCCAAATTTAGAGATAAAGGGGAAGAGGTTGATATGCACGGATATATAAAAACACAATATACTGGGGAGTATACATTTATAGGATTTTGATATACCAAGCATATAACCGAACATATATGTATGACATACTGGATATGTGGCTTATATATCTTCACATATAATTCATGCCTTTCAAACCAGAGTAGACTGACCACAGATTCCACGGGACGGAAATACGCGAATAACTCAGATAAATAACACCATAACAGAGTAAAACATGCATATTTGGACATAGAAGAGAGACTACAAACTCCTTGATACGAATCACACATGTAGTAACAAACTAGGGACACACATACATGTATTTCACTTCAGATTATGAGCAGAATTAGACAAAAAGAACATGCTAACAAATGAAATGCAGGGAATACGGGGTATCTGAAAGAGGAGAGGAGAATGGCGATGCAGCAGGTCTTTAAAGCAAAGAAATAACCTATGTCCTGCTTACGCCACAGGGAAATATGCAAAATAGTTCCTTCTAAAGTCATATTACACCCTTAACATATTCACTACATGAAACATGGTTACAAACTAAAACTGAAATGCAAACAGGGATACAATTTGACATGCCATAATTCTAAACTCTAAATGCATTGGACATGGGCATATGTCTATTGTCACCGGGATCATACTGGCTTAGAATGAGATGTCAAAAAGTAATCATCGAGGGGAAACTTAAATATTCACATATAAGGGTTGATATAGTTGAGAATTAGCTCGAGTCAATTCATATAGAGAAAAGGGTGCATAAAAATGGACTAACGTTACATATATGACGGGGTTTATGATTTTGGCTATTAATGCACATTCAGAACGACATAATCATGCTAGCACATCATTTTAGACTAAACATGATCTTTTAGAAGTTAGCATATATATATCAGACAAACAGAACTAACTTTAACAGCCGGCTCATGGCTTAACAGATTCAAATTGGCCCAGATGATATACACGTTAGGGGAAATCAAAACCACCACATCATTAAATGAACCACCATCTGCCATTCGAACTACTGCAGTAACTTAAACAAAGCATACACCAATTTTTAAGTCATTAGAAGGTCCTGGGAAAGCAAATGTTGTGGCAGATGCTCTTAGCCGTAGATCTATTAGTAGCTTGACGGATGTGCAGCCAGGCAGAAAGGAGATGGTTCGTGAGATACATCAGCTAGCTAGCCTTGGAGTCCGTTTGGCTGCAACTGAAGATAGTGGATTTGTTGTTTGAGGAGTTGCTGAGTCCTCTATCATAGAAGGGGTAAAAAGACATCAGTATGAGGATCTTGTCCTGACACAGTATAGAGATGCAGCTCTTCGAAAGAAGAAGACTCTATTTGAAGTTACACCTGACGGGGTGCTACGGTATAGCGGCAGATTGTGTGTACCTGATGTTGCAGGGCTACGATGGCAGGTTATGGGAGAGGCACACAATGCCCGTTATTCTATTCATACAGGGTCACAAAGATGTATCATGATCTCAGATGCTTATATTGGTGGGATGGCATGAAAAGGGACATAACGGAGTTTGTGGCTCATGTTAGCTGATATTTTTGTATGCTTAACGCAAGTGTACGTATCGTTACAAGTAATATAGTCTGGTAAGATCGAATATCGTCCTCAGAGACTGGTTATCAAGTACCGATTATCTAAGCTTTAGTTTTATATGGTGAACGTTAATTTGTTGGTATTTTTATCTAATAACTAAGACTAAGTAATTGTAGAAAATAAACTAATTATGATAATACTTTGGTCTAAATCAGTTATGAAGGAATTATGGCTTCCAATATCCTCAACTATCCACTCTTTTCAATCCCTAATGTAACTAGAATGACTTCTTCTTCTACGTTAAGATAGCGGTTAACAAGACTGTCTTATATTCCAATTAGGATATATAATCGCTCAACCCCAGTACAGAACCCTTCTATATTTCTAAGATAGGATTTATCACATTGGAGGATTACGAACAGTAACCTCTAATGCTACACAAGTATCGGGAGTACTTTCGTCCGCGATTTTAACCTATGTCTATTCAATTACAGCATATTCAAATATCTCCTCTCGGTTCTTGATTCGAAATCATATAGGTTATGATAATTAGTGATCAATTAACTATCAAACATTCATACCAATTATTGAATAAATCTTAATCAAGTGAAGAAGAAATCAAACTAATGCATTAAGTCATGAGATAAAGTTTCAAGCGATTCAAAAGGAAAGCCCTAATAAAGTAATTAGCTCCTAAACATTGTCATGTCAAGAACTAATACAAACCAACATAAATTGAAATAAATAAAAGGAAAGAAAACGAAACTTGAACCACAGTTATCTCCAATCTTGTGTTGTTGCCTCCTTTCTTGCCTCCCCAAAGTAGAATGTGAAATTATGTACAAGATGCCATCTTTAGGTCAGGGTTTCAGAGATTATATACTGCAAAAATCGTGTGCCCTGGACCCTTCTTCCCCTGGCAAATTTCGCCTCGGCACCGCGGTCCTGCAGAATGGCACCGCGATGCCGAAAGTACTGCAGCCTCTCTGAATGTTAGGCACCGCGGTGCCGGTGGCTTCCCATTCTGGATTTTATGATTTTTCGTTATTTTCTCGTCCGGACTTCGTCTGATTTCTTCTATACTTCCCGGGACTTCTTAGGCTTCATTTATTGGCCTTTTATTGTATAATTCCATCTCAAATAAGCTCATTTCATCTTCTTTTTGACATTTCTCCATTTATGACCGCTGTGACTCAAAAGAAAGAAAAACGACCATAATATTATACTAAACACAAATAAAATGAGTAAAATACTAACTAAAAATGACTCAAAAAGTGTATATAAAATATGCCTAACAAATCCCCAAACTTAAACTTTACTCGCCCTCGACTAAAGCACTAAACAAAAACAAAAACAAAAACAAAACAAAGACTCTATGAAATGGATCAAGTAGTTATATTAATGCTTCTTCAAAATCATGGATGAAGCATGAGATAATATGTTGGAACATACATAACATGAATATTTAACAATCTAGAATTTCAAGTTAGATATTTCGCAAATTCACTTATATCACAATCAATGGAGCACAAACACTTAACCTATACATGCCAATTTCAACCATATTTCTCAAATGTTATAGACTTGTTTACTTGTTATTCTCCACTAATCATAAATATACACATTAAAGATCATCAGGACATTCAAGGGTTGTAATGTAGGCTTAGGCATGGGTAGGTAAAAAATAGGCATTTAGGTTCAAATTACATACTATAAGCGTTTTTCTCATTCAACCATTTGTCATTCTTTTTGGTATTCTTTTCAGTTCATACCTATCATTCCCCTCTTCTCTTTTTTTAGAGCATTAAACAAATTCACATAGGCACCCCCAACTTAAGCTTTTACATCTTTTTCATTGGGGTGCATCAATTTTTCACTCTCTTTTTGTATTTCTTTTTCACACCTCTCCATCCAAAATTTCAATTACTGCTTATGTCACACAATGAAATCATAGAGTGTCAAAGAAATAACTTATTTAGGCTCAAAGGGGCTGACTAAGGATACAATTTATTGCAAGGTGGGTAATGAATGGTAAGAAAAGTCAACAAAGAAATGCATGAGTCATCTCCCTAAACATGTACATCTTAACTATTTCGCCTCGAATAACAAGCAAACATATTTTCTAGAAATTTCAACCATTATTTTCATAACTGACACACATAGGCTAAGCACAAATATCCCAAATAATTAGATGTCATGAATTTTTGGCATATAAAACTTAAGCACACAGATTTTTGCTTTTAATTCCATTACATTATCCCACTTTATCCACTTAATATCTTTAGGAAAAAAAACTACAACATACATGATCCATAAAAAACAATTATGACTCAAAAACACACAAAACAACACAAAGACAAATAAAAAAGACTCAACAACAATAAGTTAAAATAAGACACCCCCCAAACTTAATCGACACATCGTCCCTCATGTGTTAAGACTAAAAATAGGTACAACTTACTGACACAACACATCAGTCATAAAGGAGGTATGAGAGGAAATTCTGAAAATTGCACATCATCTGGGCTCTCTGAACTTCTGAATTTCAGCATTTTGACACTTAGTTTCCATTCCACATGACATCAAAACATGAGACACGAAGCCAATATCGTGAGACTGTTCAAGACAAACTAAAACAAACGAAAACAGAAAATCAAACTAACATAATTAATAAATATTAGGTTGTCTCCCAACCAGCGCTGTCTTTAACGTCTTTTAGCCGGACACAGTTAATCCTTACTAGTGCCCAGTGGATCCTTCTACGAACGGCTTGCAATCCGCACAGTTATTGTTGTGGGTCTCACTTCACAGACAACAATTTTTTTTACCCAAGGGCCTCAGATTTAAGATTATCCCCCAATTACACAAGACAGAATTGTCTTCTAGGCTCTCTATAATGTAGGGATCAGTGAAACTCCCTACATCTCTCAACTTTTGGGGGTGCCCTTGAGGGTATGTTCTTCTGGTTGGGGCTCAGCAATGGTAGTTGGTGGTGTCTCTTCTGCAACGAGTACAGGAAAAAAAATTCTAAGGAATCCAAAAAGGTGAAAAGTTGGATCTTAGTAACCTCTTCTTTCTCTACACCAACTATCTCTCTCAATTCATTATCATTCTCAACATCTTGTTGTGATTCAGGTTCCACACTATGCTTATCACTCCCCACAATTGTGTCGCTAAGCAGCTTTTATTGCGGTACATTGATCACCATATCCATCAGCTGCCCTATTTGTGTCTCCAAATTTTTGACGGACACCCTTGTCTCAGCCATAAACTGAGCCTGGCACTTGGTGAGTGTGAGTATTTCTGCCTACAACTCATTTTGATCTTCCTGTGGAACCTGTGAGTTAGGCTGTTGTTGATGATTCCACTGCCCATGATAGTAGTAGTAGTCTATTTTTTTTCAACTTTACATACAAAATAAGAAAAACAACAAAAAGTGATAAAAAGATGCTCGCATGAGCAAGTTGGAAACTTGTTCATGGAGCAACCAAATTAGATATAAGAATAGATAATTCGATATTGAAAGTACGTCAGTCCCCGACAACGATGCCAAAAACTTGTTAGCCGATATTTCTGTATGCTTAACGCAAGTGTACGTATCGTTACAAGTAATATAGTCTGGTATGACCGAATATCATCCTCAGAGACTGGTTATCAAGTACCGATTATCTAAGCTTTAGTTTCTATTTGGTGAGCGTTAATTTGTTGGTATTTTTATCTAATAAAGACTAAGTAATTGCAGAAAATAAACTAATTATGATAATACTTTGGTTTAAATCAGTTATCAATGAATTAGGGCTTCCAATATCCTCAACTATCCACTCTTTTCAATCCTTAATGCAACTAGAATGATTTCTTCTTATACGTTAAGATAACGGTTAACTAGACTGTCTTATATTCCGGTTAGGATATATAATCGCTCAACCCCAGTGCAGAACCCTTCTATATTTCTATGATAGGATTTACCACATAGGAGGATTAAGTTAGTAACCTCTAATTCTACACAAGTATCGGGGTACTTTCGTCCGCGATTTTAACCTATGTCTATTCAATTACAGCATATCCAAATCTCTCCTCTCGGTTCTTGATTCGAAATCATATAAGTTATGATAATTAGTGATTAATTAACTATCAAACATTCATACCAATTATTGAATAAATCTTAATCAAGTGAAAAAGAAATCAAACTAATGCATTAAGTCATGAGATATAGTTTCAAACGATTCAAAAGGAAAGCCCTAATAAAGTAATTAGTTCCTAAATATTGTCATGTCAAGAACTAATACAAACCAACATAAACTGAAATAAATAAAAGGAAAGAAAACGAAACTTGAACTAAGGTTGTCTCCAATTTTGTGTTGTTGCCTCCTTTCTTGCCTCCCCAAAGTAGAATGTGGAATTATGTACAAGATGCCATCTTTAGGTCAGGGTTTTAGGGATTATATACTGCAAAAATCGTTTTCCTGGAACATTCTGCCCCTGGCCAATTTCACCTCGGATCTGGAAAAACGCGCCTCGGCGCGCGATCTATAGAATGGCCATGCGGTCTGCGAAATCTTGCGACCTCTATGAATGTTAGGCAGCGATCACGTATTCTGACACGCGATCTGGTGGCTTTCCATTCTGGATTTTCTGATTTTTCGTTATTTTCTCGTCCGGACTTCGTCTGATTTCTTCTATACTTCCCGGGACTTCTTAGGCTTCATTTCTTGGTCTTTTATTGTGCAATTCCATCTCAAATAAGTTCATTTCATCTTCTTTTTGACATTTCTCCATTTATGACCGCTGTGACTCAAAAGAAAGAAAAACTACCATAATACTATATTAAACACAAACAAAATGAGTAAAATACTAAGTAAAAATGACTCAAAAAATGTATATAAAATATGTCTAACAGCTCAGTGCCCGAATTGTCAACAGGTTAATGTCGAGCACCAGAAGCCTGGTGGATTACTGCAGGAGATAGAGATCCCAACTTGGAAATGGGAAATGATTAATATGGACTTCATTGGCTTACCTCGCACTAAACGGAAGTATTACTCTATATGGGTGATTGTGGATAGGCTGACAAAATCAGCTCATTTTCTTCCAGTCAGGACTACGTATTCAGCTGAGGACTATGCAAGATTATACATTAGGGATATAGTGAGACTTCTTGGGGTTCCCACATCTATCATATCGGACAGAGGAGCTCGGTTCACATCTAACTTTTGGAGATCGTTCCAGAAGGGATTGGGAACATATGTGAGTCTTAGCACAACATTTCATCCTCAGACTGATGGGCAGGCTGAGCGTACTATTCAGACGCTAGAGGATATGTTGCGAGCATGTATTATTGACTTCAGAGGTAGTTGAGATGATCATTTACCACTTATTGAGTTTGCTTATAATAATAGCTATCATTCTAGTATTCAGATGGCACCGTACGAGGCCTTATATGGGAGGAAGTGCAGGTCACCTATCGGTTGGTTCGATGTAGGCGAGACTAAGTTAATCGGTTCAGGCATGATTCAGCAAGTTGTTGATAAGGTGAAGCTTATTCATGAGAGATTATTAGCAGTCCTGAGTCGACAGAAGTCATATGCAAATAATCGACGTCGACACTTAGAGTTTCAGATTGATGATTGAGTGTTCCTGAAGGTATCGCCCATGAAGGGTGTGATGAGATTCGGTAAGAATGGGAAGCTTAGCCCAAGATACATTGTACCTTATCAGATTTTTCATAAGGTAGGAAAGGTTGCCTATGAGTTGAATTTACCATCTGATTTGGAAGCGGTATATCCAGTCTTTCATGTATCTATGCTGCGTAAGTGTATTGGTGATCCTTCTAGAGTTTTCCCACTAGATGATGTCCAGGTGACAGATGAGTTGTCTTATGAGGAGAGCCCCATAGCTATACTTGATCGACAGGTCAGAAGGTTACGTACTAAGGATGTGTCTTCCGTCAAAGTATTATGGTGAAACAATAATAGGGAAGAGATGACTTGGGAAGCAGAAGACGAAATGAAGAAGAAATATCATCACTTGTTCCCAATGTCTGCAGGTAATTCGATTCCTTACTTGACTATATTTATTGGTGAATAATACGTGTGATCTATATTATGGCCCTGTGCGGCATCTCTGGTTTGCTGAATATAGGATTGGTAGGTATAATTATAGAGGGGACTATGCCGAAACTTTTACAGCATAAGGTTTATTATGAACATTCGAGGATGAATGTTTCTAAGGGGGGAATGATGTTACAACCTCGTGATTCTAGGGTGATAAATTGAGAACGTAATTAAGAAAATAAGATTCGAATATTGGTTATACAGTATATTTACATATGCTATGTTGACACCCAATTTTGACCCTCCCGTCCAGCCATTAACTATAAAATTACACTAATTTTGTAAAATAATTTTTTAGGATTTTTTATAATAAAATACAACAATAAAACATAAATACAGGCATTAAGAATTAATTTAATAACGACATCGCATCTTACGTAGAGTTTTAAGCACTTAGAGTCTCGCGCCCGCATTAATTAACTTTAAGCTTTGTCGTATTTCTTAAATAATTAATAAATGCATAAAATAAATAATTTAGCGATAACGGCATAGCGCATTTATTAGTAATCATCGGTAACTTTAAAATCAATTTTAATCTAATACATGCATTTTATAGCGTCGCATTTATAAAAGCTTTAAACAATTCTTAAAAATCATATTTGCATTTAGCATTTAAATAATTCAATCTAAGCTCATTTTAATTTTAATTTAACTTGCAATAATGCATAACAATAAAATTTTAAATAATAGCGTCGCATTCTAAAGCATTAAGCATTAATTAAACAACACGCCCGCATTTATCATCGTAATAGTTTTATAACTCGAAATTAGACTAATTCAGCACCTAAATAATTAGACTAATTTAGCACCTAAATAATTAGACTAATTTAGCACCTAAATAATTAGACTAATGTAGCACCTAGATAATTTTAAAGCACCTAAATAATTTAATCACAATTTATTAGTTTATTTAGCATTAATTAACTAAGCCTAAAACTAATTAAATACTTAATACTAATGACCCAAACTTAATACGATACCTAAATAACTCCTTTCTTCCTCATTGACGCATATTATCCGTCTTCCTAAGAGCAAAACAAAGAAAACACAACCGAACTAACCACTAAAGCGCTTCCGCGCCCGAAAACCGATATTCTCGGATTTTGGTGAAAATCGGCGACACTTTCCTTACCCACACACGTCTCTAACGATCTCTTACCATAAACGGCGCAAATATCACACAAAATCGGCCAAATCGAGTGCGAATCTTACGAAATCTCGTCGATCTCACAATTGCTTACATTAGAATCCCGACCAAGGCTATATAAGCACGTGCAATAGAGCTCGATGGAAGTCATGTCGAAAATCATTCTACAACGAAAACATCAGAAAGCGTGATCTAGACCTCTCTTTCGCGGTGAAAAACCGCCAATCTGAAAAGCAATCGCGAACACAAAAACCAAAACTCTTTACTTTTACGAAAAAGCGAGCAAAACCGTCCTAGCTCCTTTATCACTTTCAATCGCATGTCGCGAAATCTCAGTGGCGTCGGCGATCTGCTGCCTCGGTTCGCCAGGAGAAGGTAAAATTCATCTCCTTTCAAATTTCGTTTCTTTGTGTGAATGTATGCATTTTCTGTTATGCGTCTTCGACTTCATTTGTTGACATTATCATATCACGTCGATATGTCGTAGCTTTTTAGCGGTGTCGATTTGAAGTTATTGATTAGGATCGATGTTTATTAATCTGTTAGTCGATGCTTATGTGACTCTTTGGTTTGGTTGTGTTTTTAGGGAAGTCTTTATATTTTGATCTTGTCATTTAGTCATTAAGTGATGTTGGCACTAGCGATGTATTATGACCAATCTGCGTCACGTCGAATTACATTCCCTTTGCATTTTTAATCGTGCGCAATTCCCATATCATGTTGTGAGCATATTAGAGTAAAGGGTATTTAACGAGTAAGCTAAGTTTGCGTCGGCGTGTCGGTTAGTCTTGGGTGGAGCCATTGAATGTCTTTCCTTAAACAATATCCTAAATTTGTAAGCTTGGATTAGTTAATGTTATTTCCTTATAGGATTGTAGATTGTTCAAACCAGGCGAATGTCCTAAGTATGTCTATTGAAGCTCCATGCATTAAGTAATATCAAATCGATTATGACGTCCTGTTGGTCTTTCGGCGTGATTTAGGCGTTACTATGGGATTACACGAGTTTATATTACTAATATATGTGCTTGACTCGAGCGTTGTAGTCACTACCTTAGTAAATCTGTTTTAGCCTATATGAGCCCACGTGAACACAATCCCCACTGACACATGGTGGGTCTTGATTGGCTTAAACATTATTTGGGATGGTTTGTTTGGTTCTGGTTCATCTAAAAATGCTACCACTGTTTTCAAATAATTTGGAAGTGTGTATGTTTGATATCTGTTTTCTTATCCTCTCTATTCATATTTTAAGCTATGACCATTCCACAATCTCTGTATCTTTGCAATTCTCTGTTTGGATGAATGCGCTTTGTTGCCTAAATTGTCCACTATATGTTGTTTTGACTATCTGCACTTCTTGTTCTTCTTAGTAACACGTGCTAAAGGGAATTATGATTACGCCGTCCATTCTTATTATATGCATCTGGTGTTAATGCTCAAGTACATCACTATGTGAACCGTAAGAACATTCCCGACCAGCTTGTATTTCTACTTTCTTATACGTCATGGGAGGTAGGTTTGTAGTAATACCTATTCGAGAATGGGTCAAGGATAGATTATTAAGATGTTACCATTTGTTGGGATAAATGAATTAAATATGTAAGCTTTGTGATTGTTTATTTGGTCTTTGTTGTGTGCCATTTCTTTGCTCTGTCCACATAAGCTCGAAATGTTGGTGTTTCCTTTTGATTTGAGCCGTGCAGGAATAGTATCCTAGGGGTGGATTTAGGCCCAAATGTTTCCATTGCACTCTTGAGATGTTGTCTGGACCGAGGAATGGATGGGGATGGTTTTGAGAATGGGAATCACCCCAAAGCTCATTACTTGCCTACCACTTGAATAAAATGTTTGTCTTCTGTATTTTAATCCTACAGTGTGCAGTCAAATTTTGGTGCATTTGCTCATATATCTGCATTTATGGATGCATATCGAATAACTTCTTTGTATTATAACTATGATAAGCGCATTTATTGGCCTTCGTTCTATGAACAAAATGGGTGACTTGCGTGTGATATTTGGTTTGTCCTTATTTCTTTTACCACTTGCTTATTCCCGTCTTATATTGTCACTGTTGGTCTTTTGTGCATGCTTAAATACAAACTAGGTGTCAGTGTTGGTTTGTTATAAATTTGGACACGTACTAATTCTTTATCTTTATCTTATTTTACATGAAATGCATCGGAGCAAAATGAAGAGTCTCGTGGCGAGACTCATCACAATCTGACAAGCGAAGACTTCGCGTTTATGTGCATTTCTCTATCAACATTGGGAATTCCAACCGCCGTGAATAACACCTCTACTCTGTCGAGTCCTTTATTTCTATCCATGGTTTATTTGTGTAATTAATTGTCTAACATTACGTTTATTAGTAGAACTCTTAGAATGCCAAACCTTAAGTCAATAGATTAGAAGGTAGTTAATTAGCAATTTGTTTCCCTTCGAATTAAATATTTTAGATTATCCATAGATAGCTTAAGCTATATTAAATCACCTAATAATCCTAACTTGCATAATTAATCATGTAGCTAGGATATTATTTTTTTTCAACATCCATAAACCATTTGCTATAAAATCCATATTAAATTTTATTTATACATATATACTAAGGAAGCCCCTTTTAAGCATGTAGTATACTAATCAAGATAGGCAAATGTATACATTTAATCAATAAGTCCACGTTGCATGACATATTTTTCATAAATAATATAGGGCATGCTTTAAACTCTATATGTGTTTTACATCACTAATCTTATCAATCCTTTTGCACTCTTGCACCTTTTACTTTCAAAATTAATTTTTAGCACCCTAGCACCACTTTGTTTACACTTAGCACTTTTTGCTAGCACTTTTGTTAAGCGTCCTTAACCTTTAATATTTTAGCATCTCTTAGCATTCTTTCACATATAGCACCTTTTGCCCTTTCAATACTTTAAACATCTTTAACATTTTAAAACCTTTTTAACTACTTAGCATTATTTTAACATCCAGCCTTTATTTTCTAACATTGCACTTTTTTATATAGATCTTTTACTTTGCATTTTTAAAATATAATAACTACCCTAGGTTTGGCGGGACAATATGAGTTAAGCGGATCTTAGAGGGTGCCTAACCCCTTCCCTCTAGATTAATAAAGAACCCTTACCCAGAATCTCATTAAGTTTAGCAGACTATTAAAATGGAGTTAATGTTTTACTTTAAACTAGTTAAACATTTAGGTGTCCTAATTCACCCAAACTAATTAGGTGGCGACTCCGTGAACCCTTAGCATTCTAGCAACCCTTTAGCATTTAAATTTTAGTATCTTTGCTTTTATCCCTTTTGCAATTTTAGCATTCTCTTAAAACATTTTAGCTTTTATTATTTTATTTTCTAACCTTTTAATTTGAGCAGCAGGAGTTTAGAAAATAAAAGCCGCGGTCGAAAAAGGGAGCGACAGAAATGGCGACTCTGTTGGGGATTTTAGGTTCCTAACCACAACAGATCTAGGATAATTATTTGGCAATTACTTTGGCATTTAATTTTTGTGTGTTGTATTTTGTTTTATTTATTTTTGATTGCTACCTGCTTTACTGCTTTCCTTAAACTGGCATTCCACTCATATTTCTTCCACTCTGGAAAATTCACACAATCACACACTACATGCGAGGTGCGCTGGGTGCATCAGCAAAATTCTTTCTTGAAACCAAATTTAGGAGAGTTGGTAATATCGTGGAGTGCGGTCTAACCGGTGGCCGCGTAGCCTTCTCACTCGAGTTGTCCGCTCGGGAACCTTGCGTCCAGAAAAGCCAAATCTTAGCAAACTTAAGATAGAGCTATACCACCCTTATTTTAGGACATGCATGCATTTACCTTAGGTGGGTCGGTCCTTGGCGTCGACACCTGATTAGGAAAACACGAAACTTGTCGGCGGGTTTCTGACCCGACCAACCGGCGTATTATGTGTGGCGTGACAATGATAGACAAATCCAAACCCAATCATGACATGCGAAATTGGGAAAAAGTGCCGTCGTTTGGTCGCCATTTCAACGAAAGCATTACGGTTGGGCGGCTTGGACAAATTTATCATAATCTCGCATATCGGCGTTTAGGCCTGCGGCATAAAGAGGTCCCAAACATGTTAGAACACGCGCTTGATTTACAATTTGCTTATTAGTATATATTGCGCGACTTTTTGCATATTATACTAACTTGGTTTGCCGTTTGTTAAAGGTTTATTTTTAGCTTATCCCCAAAGGTTGATTCACGTTGATTAGTAGAAACCTGATCATCGATGACTAATCCGGAAGCAGGGCGAAACAACTTAGGACTCGTCCCGTTCATGTAGAGGATGCGGGCGTCGAAGCGAAACACGATGATCAACACCTCGCCCACTATTGCGGCAAATGGAAATCATGCGGCGAAATAGAAAGGCTCGAAACATCACAAACATCTATTAGCTTGAATGCACCACTCCGAGCAAGGGACAAATGCAATCGTATCCTGACCCTGAGCCTCCACTTCCCCAAAGCTCCCGCATGACATACCATTTCGCGCCAAAATGTCACTCGCGGTCAATTTGCAAGCCGACCTCCAAATGATCCGTTCATCTCAACCTCCGCTACTTATATCTCGACTCAACCCAAATTGCCAAGCCACCCAATACGGCGGATGGCACACAAACAATATGAGGATTAGCACGTCGGAAAGCCAACCATTTATTGTGCATCGTCATCTCGAAACGGTCAATACAAGGAAATGGGCGCGGACGAGCTAGAGTGATGAAAATGTGGCAAAAGAAATTCGTAGCTTGAAAGAGGCATTAAGCATTCAAATGAACAAAGGGAGGAAGGTTTAGAATATGAAAACTTATGCATGCGCCAGACGTTGAATTACAGGGTACAAGGTGCCCAAATTTGACATGTTCGATGGAAGGGAATCCTCGAGCTCATCTAAGGTCGTATTGTGATAAATTGATTGGAGTTGGTAAAAATCAAGCAATCATCATGAAGCTATTCATCGAGTCTAACCGTGGTATTTGGTACGTGCAAGACCCTCGAAAATGGGGCGGTTGGAATGCCGTAGCACAAGATTTCATGGATAGATTCGGGTTAACCAGCGACATCCTGGGCGGAATTTTATCTTATGAAACTTGAAAAGAAATCTCTGAAACTTTCGGAGAATACATACGAGGTGGCGGTCGAAGCGACAAAGGTTCAACCCCGATGGCGGCGAAATGACCACCTTGTTCGTGCGATCGTTAAAAAGCGCGACATATTATGAAAGAATGATCGGTGTAATTGGCGAAGTTTTTAGAAGTCGTAGAATGGCGACCGTGGAAGAAACATTAAGGCGGCGGGATTACAAACTTGACATCCTACGAGCGCGAGCGATGCGATCAAATTCCATCGGAGGTACCTCGAGAGGAGAAGAGATCGTCGCCTCCGTCATGGTGTTCGGGAGCATAGGCGAGAACAACGTCGGTATATCAAAGCCCGCGCGCCTTGCAAAACACTCAAAATCCACGGTCGTATTATCGACCTGCGCTACCCGTATCTGTTTACCATACCCGACGGCATATCGAAATACTCGCCTGATCACGAACCCGCGCTCAAGCGGACCCGAGCCGCGTAGATGCGAAAGAAAACCAGAAAACCTATACACCTTTAGCCGAGCCCATGCTCGAGTGTATGAAGGCGAAAGCGCGAGAATACTCCGTCAATTCCCGAAATACCCCGGGCCTACTTCCGAGCGCGATAAGACTAAACATTGTGCATACCACTCGGTGCGAAGGGACACGGCGTGAATTGTTATACACTCGAGGCGAGAATAGAGAAGTTAATCGAGGAGAGTCGTTCGGTGAAAGATGGTCCTCTCGATGCAAACAATAACTTTCTGTAGGGTTATGAAGATGCCCGTATTAGCATGATAGCTGAAAATGAAGAAAGCGATGCGGAAGGGACTACTCGCCCGGCCGTAAAGGGAAGAAAGTTGAATCGTCCACCAGCGCGAGAGAAAAGGAGGTTGCTCGCTTGAGATTGTTTAACTATTGAATAGGTAATTACGTCTAGTTGTGCGAGATGATCTGCGAAGACTCGACCATCGAAGACCGCAAGCGAAGAAGTGGACTCGTGCCCTGCCTCGACGGCCGAGTCTGAAATAGTTAGTTTAATGCATTTTGCCCTTTATAATAATTGGAACTACGTTTGACTGATTCCGCTTGGTGGATCGTGGCGGCCGTCTCGGCCGGTCCAGCATCTAGAAATTTTAATTTTACCCGATTTCACTTGTAATGAACTACGTCGCGGCTGATTCCCTCGTGGGGATCGTGGCGGCCTAAATCGGCCGGTCGCACCGTTAGGAAACTTTCCGCCGTGCTAAAATAACAAGAATGCACGCATAACATACAAGCAACTCCATTTGAGACCCCGCCGGGCCAACACCGCTTTTCAAAGCGGGACAAGGTAGGAAACCGAGGCGGTGATGAGTCGAACAAGGCGGACGTCAGAGCATCGAGTCTAAGGTCAGCGGATCAACGCCCCCAAACTCACAAAACTTTCTTTGGCGCGAGTCCTTCGTATTAGCGGAGGATCTGACAAAGTTCTTCGTATTAGCGAAGCAAAATCGGCAAGCGAGAAAGAAGCGACAAAGCGAGAATCGTGATCAAAACTCAAAGTTCGCAACAAAGCCCAGCGTCGGCTCGGACACAAATCAAGTCGCACCTGTAGCGACATCTCGGCACCGCGCATCGTCGGCATTCACATGCTCGGGGGCGACATCCTGCCCTAAATTGCCTTCTCGTATATATTTATCATTTGGTTTAAGCGGTATACACTAACGTTTTCTCGGCTTAGCTTGCGGGAGCATTTATTCTACGGGAAGCGGCGTCGCGGCGTTATCGGCAACCGTCGGACAGCGGCGTGATCGGCAAGTCCGCGCCAGCGCCCGGCGGCAATACGTCCGAGCAATGGCGTTATCGGCCTGACAAGTCTGCAGCGGCGCCCGGCACGTCCGGACAGCGGCGTGATCGGCAGTCCGCGGCAGCGCCCGGCGGCGGCGTTATCGGCAGTCCCGTCCGGACAACGGCGTTATCGGCCAAGTCCGGCAGCGCCCATCGTGATATTAAGGAAGATTTTCTCTGTTCTCGAAATTGCATTTTTATCATTCGTGCTTTATTATTACATCTTAGCGGTTATGCGCTAACTCTTCGCGAGCTTTAGTCTACGGGAGGCGGCAAGTCAACGGCGCGAGTCAAAGCGGCGTCAAAAGCGGCGCCGAGTCAAGCGGCGTACGTCGGAAGCGGCGCTAAGTCGCGACGCCAGCGACGTCGGTCGGCGACTCGCGTCCGGCGCCACGTCCGAAAGCGGCGCTAAGTCCGAAAGCGACACCACGTCCAGCGGCGTCGGTCGGCGACTCGGTCAGCGACTCGCGTCGAAAGCGGCGCCGCGTCCGGCGGCGACAAGTCAGAAAGCGGCGACAAGTCGAAAGCGACTCGAGTCGGCGACTCGCGTCGAAAGCGGCGCCACGTCAGCGGCGACAAGTCGGCGGCGACAAGTCAGCAGCGCCATCGTGATATCACGCGGGGGCGATTTCTATACTCCGAAATTGCATTTCTTACGCGTGCTTTATTATTACGTCTTAGCGGTTATGCACTAACTCTTTCTTGAGCTTTAGTACGAGGACAATTGCGGCGAGGACAATATACGCGTTCACAATCGCGACACGTGCGTGCGGGGCGAAAATCACGGCGTTCGCAAAATCGCATCAACACAATCGCGTTTTGCGGGATAATCTTTTCTATTCACGATTCATTATTTTTAAAATTATTTTGCCTTAGCGATTATGCACTAACCGTTTGTTCAAGTCTTAGCATGCGGGGCGAGAGCCTGGCGTGGATTTTCTCTTCTGACAAGGCAATGTTGAGGGCGACCTTCCGATTGGCGAAGCGGCCTCAGCGTCGGTCGCTCGCTCCGCATCACCGTAGAACCAGCCGCGCGCCGGAGCCGATTATATTCTTTTACTTTTTGCATCGTAGCGATGTCATCATAACTCGACAACGGACATCTAAGCCGCGTTAGCGCGCGGTGTTTAGACCATGGTATCGATGTCGTCGTAACTCGACCTTTGGGGCGATTTGATTTTTGCGTCGGCCTTATCTACTGTCGGCATTTACGCAGTGCGAAGATCGAGACAAAATTGGCTATGAGTCAGCGTCTTTGTCAGAAGATTCTTCCATCGTCTCCATACAAAGAGGACATCTGTTGACGCGATTTTGACCCTCGTCGGCCATTAACTATAAAATTACACTAATTTTGTAAAATAATTTTTAGGATTTTTATAATAAAATACAACAATAAAACATAAATCTGAGGCATTAAATTAATTTAATAACGACATCGCGTCTTACGTAGAGTTTTAAGCACTTAGAGTCTCGCGCATTAATTAACTTTAAGCTTTGTCGTATTTCTTAAATAATTAATAAATGCATAAAATAAATAATTTAAGCGATAACGTCGTGTCGGGTAGCATAAGCGCGTTTATTAGTAATCATCGGTAACTTTAAAATCAATTTTAATCTAATACATGCATTTTATAAGCGTCGCATTTATAAAAGCTTTAAACAATTCTTAAAAATCATATTTGCATTTAGCATTTAAATAATTCAATCTAAGCTCATTTTAATTTTAATTTAACTTAATAATGCATAACAATAAGATTTTAAATAATAGCGTCGCATTCTAAAGCATTAAGCATTAATTAAACAACACGCGCATTTATCATCGTAATAGTTTTATAACTCGAAATTAGACTAATTTAGCACCTAAATAATTAGACTAATTAAATAATTAGACTAATTTAGCACCTAAATAATTAGACTAATTTAGCACCTAAATAATTAGACTAATGTAGCACCTAGATAATTTTAAAGCACCTAAATAATTTAATCACAATTTATTAGTTTATTTAGCATTAATTAACTAAGCCTAAAACTAATTAAATACTTAATACTAATGACCAGCAAACTTAATACCGATACCTAAATAACCCAGCGCCCGACCTTTCTTCCTATTATCGCCCGTCTTCAGAGCAAAACAAAAGAAAAGAACTAACCTAAAGCGCTTCCATCGCGCCGATATTCTGCGGATTTTGGTGAAAATCGGCGACACTTTACCCACACACACGTCTCTAACGATCTCTTACCATAAACGGCACGAATATCACACAAAATCGGCCTGATCGAGTGCGAATCTTACGAAATCTCGTCGATCTAAATACAATTGCTTACCACATTAGAATCGACCAAGGCTATATAAGCACATGCAATAGAGCTCGATGGGGGTCATGATCGAAAATCATTCTACAAAGAAAACATCAGAAAGCGTGATCTGACCCTCTCTTTCGCGATGAAAAACCGCCAATACAATGAAAAGCAATCGCGAGAACACAAAAACCAAAACTCTTTACTTTTACGAAAAAAGCGAGCAAAACCGTCCTAGCTCCTTTATCACTTTCAATCGCATAATCGCAGAAATCTCGAGTGGCGTCGGCGGCGATCTGTTGCCTCGGTTGAGAAGGTAAAATTCATCTCCTTTCAAATTTCGTTTCTTTGTGTGAATGTATACATTTTCTGTTATGCATCTTGACTTCATTTGTTGACATTATCATATCACGTCGATATGTCGTAGCTTTTTAGCGGTGTCGATTTGAAGTTATTGATTAGGATCGATGTTTATTAATCTGTTAGTCGATGCTTATGTGACTCTTTGGTTTGGTTGTGTTTTTAGGAAGTCTTTATATTTGTTTTGATCTTGTCATTTGAGTCATTAAGTGATGTTGGCACTAGCGATGTATTATGACCAATCTGCGTCGCGTCGAATTACATTCCCTTTGCATTTTTAATCGTGATGCGCAATTCCCATATCATGTTGTGAGCATATTAGAGTAAAGGGTATTTAACGAGTAAGCTAAGTTTGCGTCAGCGTGTCGATTAGTCTTGGGTGGAGCCATTGAATGTCTTTCCTTAAACCATATGCGAAATTTGTAAGCTTGGATTAGTTAATGTTATTTCCTTATAGGCCGGATTGTAGATTGTTCAAACCAGGCGAATGTCCTAAGTATGTCTATGAAGCTCCATCTAGCATTAAGTAATATCAAATCGATTATGACTTGTCCTGTTGGTCTTTCGGCATGATTTAGGCGTTACTATGGGATTACGAGTTTATATTACTAATATATGTGCTTGACTCGAGCGTTGTGGTCACTACCTTAGTAAATCTGTTTTAGCCTATATGAGCCCACTGTGAACACAATCCCCACTTGATAATGGTGGGTCTTGATTGGCTTAAACATTATTTGGGATGGTTTGTTTGGTTCTGGTTCATCTAAAAATGCTACCATGTTTTCAAATAATCTGGAAGTGTGTATGTTTGATATCTTTTTTCTTATCCCTATCTATTATTATTTTAAGCTATGACCATTCCACAATCTCTGTATCTTTGCAATTCTCTGTTTGGATGAATATGCCTTTGTTGCCTAAATTGTCCACTATATGTTGTTTTGACTATCTGCTTCTTGTTCTTTGTAACACATGCTAAAGGGAATTATGATTACCATCCATTCTTATTATATGCATCTGTTAATGCTCAAGTACATCACTATGTGAACCGTAAGAACATTCCCAGGCAGCTTGTATTTCTACTTTCTTATCTGTCATGGGAGGTAGGTTTGTAGTAATACCTATTCGAATGGGTCAAGGATAGATTATTAAGATGTTACCATTTGTTGGGATAAATGAATTAAATATATAGCTGTGATTGTTTATTTGGTCTTTGTTGTGTGCCGTTTCTTTGCTCTGTCCACATAAGCTCGAAATGTTGGTGTTTCCTTTTGATTTGAGCCAGGAATAGTATCTAGGGGTGGATTTAGGCCCAAATGTTTCCATTGCACTCTTGAGATGTTGTCTGGACCGAGAATGGATGGGGATGGTTTTGAGAATGGGAATCACCCCAAAGCTCACATTGCCTACACTTGAATAAAATGTTTGTCTTCTGTATTTTAATCCTACAGTGTGTGCAGTCAAATTTTGGTGCATTTGCTCGTATATCTGCATTTATGGATGCATATCGGAATAACTTCTTTGTATTATAACTATGATAAGCGCATTTATTGGCCTTCGTTCTATGAACAAAATGGGTGACTTGCGTGTGATATTAGAAAGGTTTGTCCTTATTTCTTTTACCACTGCATTGCTTATTCCCATCTTATATTGTCACTGTTGGTCTTTTGTGCATCTTGCTTAAATACAAACTAGGTGTCAAGTGTTGGTTTGTTATAAATTTGGACACGTACTAATTCTTTATCTTTATCTTATTTTACATGAAATGCATCAGCAAAATGAAGAGTCTCATGTGAGACTCATCACAAGCTACTGACAAGCGAGACTTCGCGTTTATGTGCATTTCTCTATCAACATTGGGAATTCCAACCCGCGAATAACACCTCTACTCTGTCGAGTCCTTTATTTCCTATCATTTTATTTGTGTAATTAATTGTCTAACATTACGTTTATTAGTAGAACTCTTAGAATGCCAAACCTTAAGTCAATAGATTAGAAGGTAGTTAATTAGCAATTTGTTTCCCTTCGAATTAAATATTTTAGATTATCCATAGATAGCTTAAGCTATATTAAATCACCTAATAATCCTAACTTGCATAATTAATCATGTAGCTAGGATATTTTTTTTTTTTTTTTCAACATCCATAAACCATTTGCTATAAAATCCATATTAAATTTTATTTATACATATATACTAAGGAAGCCCTTTTAAGCATGTAGTATACTAATCAAGATAGGCAAATGTATACATTTAATCAATAAGTCCACGTTGCATGACATATTTTTCATAAATAATATAGGGCATGCTTTAAACTCTATATGTGTTTTACATCACTAATCTTATCAATCATTTTGCACTCTTAGCACCTTTTACTTTCAAAATTAATTTTTAGCACCCTAGCACCACTTTGTTTACACTTAGCACTTTTTGCTAGCACTTTTGTTAAGCGTCCTTAACCTTTAATATTTTAGCATCTCTTAGCATTCTTTCACATATAGCACCTTTTGCCCTTTCAATACTTTAAACATCTTCCAACATTTTAAAACCTTTTTAACTACTTAGCATTATTTTAACATCCAGCACTTTATTTTCTAACATTGCACTTTTTTTTATATAGATCTTTTTACTTTGCATTTTTTAAAATATAATAACTACTAGGTTTGGCGGGACAAAGTTAAGCGGATCTTAGAGGGTGCCTAACCCCTTCCCTCTAGATTAATAAAGAACCCTTACCCAGAATCTCATTAAGTTTAGCAGACTATTAAAATGGAGTTAATGTTTTACTTTAAACTAGTTAAACATTTAGGTGTCCTAATTCACCCAAACTAATTAGGTGGCGACTCCGTGAACCCTTAGCATTCTAGCAACCCTTTAGCATTTAAATTTTAGCATCTTTCGCACTTTTATCCCCTTTTGCAATTTTAGCATTCTCTTAAAACATTTTAGCTTTTATTATTTTATTTTCTAACCTTTTAATTTGAGCAGCAGGAGTTTAGAAAATAAAAGCCGCAGTCGAAAAAGGGCGCGACATGCTAATACAGAATAATTTTGGATGCAACAAATGTGACGACGAAAATTAATACTAGTAGTTGAATTTTTCCAATAGGGTTATGGACTTAGTGTTGTATTATAAAATCTCGGCATTAAGAAGCATGAGGCCATCGAAAATTTCAGATTTTAGCTAAGTATGAGACTAATTTTTAGTAGCAAGAAGGATAAGTGATACTAGTGGAAAACATGTGGCACATTGTGCCTCACACATGGGAGAAATGGCATTAGACATAGCATGCATAGACTGATTTTTTTCAGCTCATAAACCCACACACCTCTCATTCCCTCCCCTTGTTTCTCGAAAATTCTCTCCCTCATCCTCCATCTTCTCTCCTCCTCCTCAAATTTTTCTTGACTTCCATAGCCAATTTAGAGACCAAACCAACTCCCATTCCAAGATTAAGTACCGCTACAAGTTCTAAGCCATAGTAAACTTGTCACGCCTTTTTTCGACCGCGACATTATTCTAACTCCTGCTATAGAGAATGTTAAAAATGCTAAAAGAGGTGCTAAAATGTTAAAGGGTTGCTAAGGATGCTAAAAGGTGCTAAAAATGCTAAAAGGGGTTGCTAAAATGCTAAAGGGTTTGCGGAGTCGCCACCTAATTAGTTGGGTGAATTAGGACACCTAAATGTCAACTAAGTTAAAGTCAACACTAACTCCATTTAATGGTCTGTTAAACTTAATGAGATTATGTGCAAGAGTTCTTTATTAACCTAAAGGAAAGGGGTCAGACACCCTATAAGATCCGTTAACTTACGGTTGTCCGTTCAAACCTAGGGTTAATTATTATGCTAAAGAACATGCATGTTTAGAAAATATTTGAAGTAAGCAGACGTTTATAGGTATACAGCGCCGCGGCGCTTGATCGGTGTATTTTATATACACCTTTTGAGTCAGTTTTAGTTAGTCTTTTGTCCCGTTTTGCACATATAAGTGTTGTATTATGATAGTTTTCCTTTCTATTGAGTCAAAGTGGTTAAAATGACCAAATGGCGGAAAAGGAGCTAAAAGAGGGCAAAAGAGGAGATGCGAGCTGGAAAGCAGAAAGTGGCGAACGAGGTAAAATCTAGACCCGGCTAGCGGCCTCCTGCGATCAGCGGCGCGGCGCCACTATTCGAAGAAGGCTGCGAAGATCCAGGCGCGCGGCTCGAACGCCGAATCACGAGGCGCGGCGCTAAACATCCGAAGCTATAGGAGTTCCAGTAGCCGCGGCTACCGAACAGCGAATATCGGGTCGCGGCGCCAAAACACCGACGGATTGCAGAAGCTTGTGGCGCGCTATGCTGCGAGCATGGCCAGCGGAAAAATTAGGTCTTTTGACGAAAATGGGCGAACTGAAGGAAAGAGGGAGGCGGTTTTAGCCTATAAAAGGAGAACCAGGCGGTTTTGAGGTTCCCTTCTTGCACAACACAAGACTTTTGCTTGGAGATTGGATACCATTAGTTTAGTAATTTCTTTTCCCTTTTCTTTACTTTATTTCAGTTTTTGTATGATGAACTTTGAATTAGTTCTTGTCATATTTATGGCTAGGAACTAATTCTCTTATAGGGCTTTCCATGTTGAATTACTAGAAACTTATGTTATAAATTAATGCATGCTTATGGTTATTTTTCTTATTGTGAGATCTATCCAATAATTGAGTTGAACTCTTGGTAATTAATTGACAACTAATTATCACTATATGATTTCTAATCGATTAGAAAGGGGATTGTGAATATGTTGTAAGTTGGGTAGACATTCTTGGATTGGGGATGAAAATACCTCAATTATTTATGTAGCGTTGATGAGAGGCTTAACAACCCTAATTTTGCGCATTGTGCGTGACGGTCAACTAGGTTTTTGTTCTTAATCCTCCTATAGAGTTATCCTTATCACCGAAAGGTAGGTAAGGTGCGATACTGGGGTTGAGTGTTTATATAACCCTAACGGGAGTATAAAACGATTTCGTAAACCTGCTTTCTCCAAAAGAAGAATACCATGAGTTAATGCATTAGTAAGTAGCATAAGCGGATAGTAAGGATACATGGAAGCCCTATTCTCATCCATCAAGTAAATCTTTATATTTAAATAGCTTGCATAATTCTTAGTTATAAACAACAAATCAATTATCAATTCACCAAATAGATACTAGAAAATAGATAGTTGGTAATTGAACCCTAATCCTTGTGGACGATATTCGGTCTTATCAAGACTATACTACTTGTCACGATAACGTGCACTTGCGTTTAAAGTGTGTGCATCTTACCGCGCATCAAGTTTTTGGCGCCGTTGCGGGGGATTAGGCATAGTTCAATATCAAATTTGTCTATTTTTAATTTCTAATTTGGTTTTTAACTTTTCCTTTAATTTTTTAATTTTTACGTTTTTTCTTTTGAAAATTCGAGGTGCCGTGATTTGTTGTCTGTTTTTGATCTTTTTCAGAAAGTCAGTTTATGCGAAGGAGAAGAGGAGCAGACACTCTTGTTCCCTTCAATCCGAATTGAAAAAACGCAAGCGAGCAGAAAGAATCGGGATTGCAACCTTGTTAGAGATGAACGGCGTTCAGAACAACAACGGGATGGGAGAAGGGTTAGGAGAGAATCATCCCCATCCAGGAATACCTAGGCAGCGCCCGATAGGCGTGGAAGAGAGAGTCAAGTCCATCCGTAAAGAAGTTTGGGAGACTATGTCTTGCCAAGAGTAAATGAAGCAGAGCGTGCATTAGGCTCCTGCGATAAGCCAACACCGAGATAAACCGACAATTACGAGCATGAGTACGGCGGTGCAATTCGGAGGCGCCGGAGGATCCACGTATACACATAGCTAATTTCTTGGAGCTATGTGCAGCGTTGAATATAACGGCGTTCGATGATGCCGTCAGATTGAGGCTCTTTCCCTTCTCACTTAGGGATAGAGCAAAAGTATGGTTGAATTCCCTGCCGGCCGATTCGATTTTTACATGGCACGAGCTAGCACAGAAATTCCTAGCCAAGTTCTTTCCCCCGTGTAAAGCGTGGCGAGAGGAGTTGAACAACTTTTACCAAGCGGATGGAGAGTCCTTATATGAAGCTTGGGAAAGGTTCAAAGATCTACTGAGTTCCACACCATTGCATTGAGTTGTGGAACTTGGTCCACATCTTCTACAATTTGGCGATACAACGGAACCATCATAGATCTGCAGCCAGTGGAGCATTCGCGAGGAAAAGCGACTCGCGGCCTCGTGAGTTATTAGAAGATATGGCCACTAACAACCATGTCACGGAGGAGAGGTCGACAAATGGGAGAAGAAACGTTGAGTCCACGAAATAGATGCTATTCTTGCCTTGAATGCCCAGTGGCCGCCCTAGCAAAGCAATTGCGCGGCATACATCTGATGTCGATGAATGCGATGCAGATGCCTAAAGGCGTGAGATATGTGGTGGCCCACATACATTTGATAGGTGTCCTTCGGATCCCAACAATATACAATGGAAGCGGCGAGTGTCGTGCCATGGTAATTATCGAGGCAACAACCCCTACTCTAACACTTATAATCCGGGATGGAGGAATCACCCAAATTTCTCATGGAAAGGAGACCGAGCGGCGAAATCGATACCAAGGCGTGAATCGATACCGTAGCGCGTGAGAACGATACGAGCGGCGAGAATCGGTATAGGGCGATGCAGAACCAGCGAGCGAAATCAGCAACCGCCATTCAAGCCCACGGCCTCAGCGATTGATACGCGGTTGTGAAAAAACGAGATGGTAGCGGCATGTGACAACGCGCAGCGCCCAGACCGATTCGCGAAGTTAGATCCTCATTCAGAACTTGGAGACATAGTGGGTCTAGCAAAGCGAACAAGCAGCCACAGGGGACATTGCCAAGCAATACAGAGGTAAATCCGAAGGAGCGATGTCGAGCGATGCGGTTGAGAAGTGGAAAGCGATTGGAAGCGGATCGCTCGGCCCGGTAGTTGAGAAAGCGAGTTAGAAAAAGAGAAGGTGATTGAGTCTAGCCCAACAGTAGAGAAAACTCCAGAGAAGGAGTATACTGAGTAGATCCCTTTCACCCAGAGACTACAATGAAAGCGGTTGATAAACAATTCTCCAAATTTTTGGAGACATTCAGAAAGCTACATATCAACATACCTTTCATAGAAGCATTAGAGCAGATGCCCTCCTATTTCAAGTTTATGAAGGAGATTTTGGGGAAAAAGAAGAAGCTGGCAGAATACGAAATAGTAGCACTGACAGAAGAGTGTAGTGCTATCTTGCAGAAAAAGTTGTCACCAAAGCTAAAAGATCCAGGGAGCTTTACACTACTGCAGTGGGCAGGGTAACTTGCAACAGAGCTCTATGTGATTTAGGGGCAAGTATAAATCTAATGCCCCTATCAGTATTTAAAAGATTAGAGTTGGGTGAGGCCAAACCAACCCGCGATAAGAATGCAGTCGCCGACGGGGCGGTGGTTCATCCAAGAGGCAAGATCGAGGGCGTGATTGTAAAAGTAGGAAAATTCTTCTTTCTGCAGACTTCCTCATCCTCGATATGGAAGAAGGCGGAAATCCCTATCATATTGGGAGGTCATTCCTAGCAACGGGGAGAGCTTTGATTGATGTTGAAAGAGGAGAATTAACACTAAGAGTGGAGTCTGAAGAAATGGTGTTTAAAGTTTTTAAACACGTCATTGAGCCACCAACAATGAGTGGGTGCTTTGCAATCAACACCATCAAACCCCATGCGAGCCAATACAAGTCAACCAAGCGATGAGCCAAAGAAAGCGGCATGGTTTCTTTGAAATGCCACTAAAGGAGGTAAGTTTTCTGAACTCCTCTTGCGATAATGCTAAGAAGAAAAGAAAGAAAAGAAAAGCGCCAAATGTGGAGAAATGGATAGGTTGGGGCTTAATCCACCCTGGGGTTATTAAGGCTAAAGAACTTGCGTCATTAAAAGACGTTAAAGACAGCGCTACTTGGGAGGCAACCCAACGTTTTCAATTATGTTATTTTAATTTACTGCTTTAGTTTATTTTATTTTGTCTAAGAAACGATCTCACGGTCTTGGGGTCTTGTGTTTGTCTTTGTGATTGGCAGTCTGGAAATAAAGCGAAGAAAAGCAAGAATTTCGAAAAAGCGGGTAAGCGCAGCGCCAGGCGAAGCGGCGCAAAAAGAACGAGCAGTGAAGTTTAAGCCCATGGCTGAGGCGAGGCAGCGGCGGTAGAATTCGAAAAGTTTGCGAGTTTAGGCCATACGCCAGGATCGGCGCGCGAGAAAGTCGAAGGCCTTGAGATGATTGGCCTTGCGCCATAGCGGTGGCGCTGGCGAATTCGAACTTAAAACGCCCAGAATCAGATTTTCCCCAAATCCAATTTCAAAAACCTAAACCTTCCTTTCCAAAAACCCACGAAAATCCGAAAATTTGCCCACAAAGCTTCCATAAATCCAACCCAACCACAATCAAAACTCTTAAATTCCTAAAACCCTTAGCCATCTCAACCAACAAAGCTCCATTCCATAGCCTCAAACCACAATTAGAAACAAGAAACGACGAAGCTTCATAAAAGGTAATTTTTTTTTCTGTTCTTGAATCCTTTACTGAAGTCACAGGAGGTAGTTGTTTGAAGGAGCATTGTAGTTGAAGTAGTTGGGTACTGAAAAGTTGATTGTGAGGTTTGGAGAAAAGAGTAGAAAATGAGTGTGGGTATTGGGTAGAAAAGTTGAAGTTGGGGGTGTTGTGTTCGCTGCTAGTTGTAAACTGTGTAGGAAACATTTGTGCTACTAAATTGTAAACTCCAGAAACTGTTTTAACCATGGCCACTAGGAAAGGAAGAGGCTCCACATCCACCAACCCCACAATCTGATGAAAATAGGTTTGTGAGCTACAAGCCTATCAAAGATACAAAAGCTTAATACCGGACCCATAATACGAGAAGGGAATGGACTACGGAGAGTCATATGGGGAAGAAGATGTTTATGAGCCCATTCGGGCGATGATTGAGATTAAGGAGTGGAGGAAATTTGTGAATCAGGAGAAGATAGCACCGATAAAACACAACAATGGTGCGTGGATTTTATGCCAATTTTCCGGAGAAGGTGGAAAGGGGATGCTTTGTAAGGGGACACTATGTGTCTGTGACAGCAGAAGATATAAATATACAATTGAAAACAGTTGGTGTTGAAGAAAGAAGTGATTGGAATCACTTTAGAACATGGTCTAGAAGCATTGACCACATCGACTGGAATCTGATTGCGAGACAGTGAGCTACCGTGTGGCTGTTTTGATATTGGAAGAAATGGGTCAAGAACGAGCAGTGCCGATTCAACAAAGTAGCCAAAGGTTGGCTATATTTAAATCGGCCGCGTGATTCCATCCACGCACTTCACCAGAGTGCGGAAGGACGAGATCAAACTAATATATGGAATTATGAGGGTTGGCGATTGATGTGGGGAAAGAAATAGTGCGAGCATCGAGGAAATCAACAGTTGGTAACGACAGCGGATTGGGACATGGCTCGATTATCACAAGCTATGTCACATGAGTGCGGTCCCACAACTACCCACCGACACTCATGAGAAACCAATGCCGGTGTCTGTGGGATAGTGCACTCTTTCCTGCACCAAGCCCACCAACGGACGGAGTACAACCACCAGCAGCAGCAGCAGCAGCAGAGGCCGCCATGGACGAAGATGAGCCTGAAATAGGGGCTCAATATGAGGCAGGACCTAGCCACCGGCCAACTACAGGAGCAGAACCTCTGACGCCCACAATAGAGCAATTATATCAAAATCAGATAAGAATGATGCAGACCCTGGACACAGTAGTACAAGGACAGCAAGAAACAAGGCAACAAATCAACGAGTTGAGCTCCTTGTTCAACCAATGGTCGATGCATTATCCACCGCCACCACCACCATTTTAACCAAAAGTTTGTAAGTGTCTTATTTCTTTTACTGTCTTTGAGTCTACACACATTGGGGACAATGTGTGATTTAAGTTTGGGGGTGTTTTATTTGTGTTGTCATGTTACGTTTTATTTAAGCCTTTTTGATTGTTTTATGTTTATTTTGAGTCACCAATTTTTTTTTCTTTTTGAGTCATAATTGCCTGTCAAAGATCATGAATGCTGTAGTTGCTAGAAACACCTAGTGAAGTAAGGTGGAATAATGTAGCTAATTGAAGCAACTATCTAAACACTAAGTTAGATATGCCAAAAACTCATGAGAATCTGTCTATTTGGAGTTTCTTGCTTGAGTTATGCATGCTAAATGATAAATACTTATGTGTTATGATTGCTTGCTATTTGAGCGAAATAGTTAGGATATGCGTGTTAGGGAGATGACTCGGGCATTTCTTTGATAGTCAATTCTTACCATTCTTTTTATCCGTACTTTAAAAATATCCTAGTCGGCCCATTGAGCCTAAATTTGAAACTTTCTTTGACACCCTATATTCCACAAATTGTACCATAAGTGAAAATATGAAATAGTGGAATACATTGTGTTAAAAAGAGACAAAAAGAGTGAATAAGTCTGTTGCACCAATACAAAAGTAATAAGAAATAGCAAAAGCTAAGTTTGGGAGTCTTGTCATTATTATATACTTCACTCTCTCAAAACAAAAGAGGGAAAGGTAGAATCGAAATGAAGAAAAGAACAAAAGAAAAGGAAATCTTGAAAAGTGAAGAGCTTAATGTACACAAATGAGCCTAAATTGCCTATTTTTACCTACCTATACCTAAGCCTACATTACAACCCTTAAAAGTCCTGAAGATCTCTTTTATGCATATCCAGAATTAGTGGAGAATAGCAAGTAAGCATGCCATAGGAATTCTTGAATTTATATGCATGATTTAATATATTGACTTCCATTAACCATGATGAATATGAGTTTGCGAAATATCTAGCTTAATGTGCTGAAATGTCATGCTATATGTTCCTGCATATTATTTTGCTAACCTTCATGTTTTTCTAGTTAACACTAATGCAGCAAAAGTAATCAATGGCAGTGAGTCTTTTATTTTCGTTTCTTTGAGTCTTTTATTTTATTTCTTTCCATCTTTGCTCGAGGGCGAGCAAAGGTTAAGTTTGGGGGTATTTGATCGGTGTATTTTATATACACCTTTTGAGTCAGTTTTAGTTAGTCTTTTGTCCCGTTTTGCACATATAAGTGTTGTATTATGATAGTTTTCCTTTCTATTGAGTCAAAGTGGTTAAAATGACCAAATGGCGGAAAAGGAGCTAAAAGAGGGCAAAAGAGGAGATGCCAGAGCTGGAAACAGAGAAAGTGGCGAACGAGGGTAAAATCTAGACCAGCGCGGCCTCCTGCGATCAGCAGGCGGCGCCACTATTCGTGAGAGGCTGCGAAGATCCAGCGGCGCCGCATGACAGATGCAGGTCGCGGCGCCTAAACATCCGGAGCTATAGGAGTTCCAGTACACGGCGCCAGACAGCAGATATCGGCCGGCGCAAAACACCCGACGGATTGCGAACTTCCATGGCCATGTTGTCTGCAGGCGCATGACGCTGAAAAATTAGGTCTTTGACGAAAATCGGGCGAACTGAAGGAAAAGAGGAGGCGGTTTTAGCCTATAAAAGGAGAACCACAGGCGCTTTGAGGTTCCTTCGCACAACACAAGACTTTGCTTGGAGATGGATACCATTAGTTTAGTAATTTCTTTTCCTTTTCTTTACTTTATTTCGCTTTTGTATGATGAACTTTGAATTAGTTCTTGTCATATTTATGGCTAGGAACTAATTCTCTTATAGGCTTTCCATGTTGAATTACTAGAAACTTATGTTATAAATTAATGCACGCTTATGGTTATTTTTCTTATTGTGAGATCTATCCAATAATCGAGTTGAACTCTTGGTAATTAATTGACAACTAATTATCACTATATGATTTCTAATCGATTCGAAAGGGGATTGTGAATATCTTTGTAAGTTGGGTAGACATTCTGGATTGGGGATGAAAATACCTCAATTATTTATGAAGCGTTGATGAGGCTTAACAACCCTAATTTTGCGCATTGCGCGATTTCGGCCAACTAGGTTTTTGTTCTTAATCCTCCTATAGAGTTATCCTTATCACCGAAAGGTAGGTAAGGCGCGATCATTGAGGTTGAGTGTTTATATAACCCTAACGGAGTATAAAACGATTTCAGAACCCGCTTTCTCCAAAAGAAGAATACCACGAGTTAATGCGTTAGTAAGTAGCATGCGGATAGTAAGGATACATGAAGCCCTATTCTCATCACCATCAAGTAAATCTTTATATTTAAATAGCTTGCATAATTCTTAGTTATAAACAACAAATCAATTATCAATTCACCAAATAGATACTAGAAAATAGATAGTTGGTAATCAACCCTAATCTCGCGGCGATATTCGGTCTTATCAAGACTATACTACTTGTCACGATAACGCACTTGCGTTTAAAGTGTGCGATCTTATCAAGCATCGGTAGCCGCCAGCGCAAGACCTGGTGACATTTTTTCAAGCGGATTCGTTTAAGCCGTCCTTTTTTCGTCCGGACTTCGTCTGATCTCCTCTATAATTCCCGGAATTTCTTAGACTTCATTTCTTGGCCCTTTTGTGCGTAATTCCATCTCAATTAAGCTCATTTCCTCTTCTTTTCATCATTTCTCCATTTCTGACCGCTGTGACACAAAAGAAAGGAAAACAACCATAATACTATACTAAACATAAATGAAATGAGTAAAATACTAACTAAAAATGACTCAAGAGGTGTATATAGAATACACCGATCAACGACAACCGCCCACTATGACTACGGGGGGTGTCATAGACGGTCTGTGTATATTCGGTATATACGGACCATGTATTGTGTATATTTAGTTAACAAATTATTAGAATTATTGTACATGTATAATTATGATAGTAGTCTTGTATTAAGAAAATGTTGTAGTCTTGTATTAGGAAAAGGTAGATTTAATTTTCATAATTAAATATGGTATATCATATATATATACCTTATTCATTAATGAAAATAATCAGAAAATTATTCTTACTCTCTACCTTCATGGTAAGGGTGATCTGCATGCACTCTACCCTGTTCAGACCCACAAGTGGGATTACATTGGGTATGGTATATGCATACATACTGTGTTGGCCTTCTTTGTTGAAACTGATTTGTACAAGTCTGGATAATTATTTGAAGCTTTTCAGCTTCGTGCAAGGTGAAAATAATAAGGATCAATTCAATTTGTTGGATGAATACCATGAGGCATGGACCGCGTCTTTCTCAAACTTCAGAGGTGGCCTTACTTCCTTTTTAAAGCAAACATGTGGACCTTTGGTCTTAATACAAAGTGAGCTGATTCTAAATTTCTAAACCTTTTACAGGAGTTTTTGAGGGCAGGAGAAGTTGTTGGATAATTTAAAGGAGCTTGACTTTACATATTTCTGTTTTAAAATGAGAAAAAAGGAACATTTCTTCCATTAAAGCCATGAGAAACTTATGATATGATTGATTTGCACACATGAAATTGAGTGCAAGTTCAATCCTTTTCATTATGCTGTTAGAATTAGACTTGTTTCTAATTTTGCTTTACTTAATATTGAGCTTCATTTATGTCATGATGTGCACTTGCATATGTTTAAACTTGAGCTTCACAAAAGAAGTTTTGGTGAAATGGGAAAGCACAAGTTGAGTCTGGAGAGAAAATTATGTTATGTCTAGTAATGATGTGATGCTTTCTGGAAAGTGGACAAGATTTAGGGTGCTCCCTTTTAACTGTTCTCTGTTCTCTCTGGTTTTTCACTATGGAAAGTTCTCCTTTCACAATTATGAATGTGTCCACTTTTTCCTTCTTTTCTTCATCTCATTTGAAAATTTACATCTACTCATAGATGTAGAAATGCCTTCTGTGGCCCCAGGCCATAGCGGAATGACAAAGGATGAGAACTTAAACTTCACAATGTGAGTGATGAATGCAGTCAATTCCATGAAGAATTTGTTAAATTAGCTCTCTTCTAGGGTAGGACCTTATATGTGATATCAATTGTTTTGTTCTCAAACTCTGGTCATTCAGGTACATCCTGCAATTTACTGGTAATAGTGTTGAGAGACCGATGCTAATATTTTCGTAAATAGTCTAACGTAATCCTGAATATCAAAAAAAAGAAATGCTTTCTGTGCTGATACTGATGCGTGCATCCATTTAGTGAACAAGTGTGAAAAGTGGTGTGAACATGGCTGGACCATATGGGACCAGCAAGTGGAACATATGCAGAAGAAGTTTCCTTTTAGAAATTCTTAAATAAAAATGATACTAGTAACTAAATTTTGTTAATAAAATGGAAAGTAAATGTTGTTGTACATGGAGAGGAGGTTTGTTTTGTTTATGATATGATCTTTGATGACACAGGTTCAAGTTTTGTAAACACCATCTTGCATAAATGCATAGTAAAATTGTGTAGAATAGACCCTTGTGATTTAATTCTTCCTGAGATTATGTGATCATAACGAAAGTTTAATGCATCCTTAACGACATGACCGGTTGGTGTCTAAAAATGTTGAAAAGATGTCTTTTTTTTAGCAATTGATAATCCTGTTTTTATTTCTAATACTCGAGTTCTTTTAAATTTTTCCTAAATGTAGAGATGCCATATGTGTGATGTGTTGTGTATTCCATGAATGAGAAGTGTGAAAGTAGTGTCTTTTCCAAAAAAAAAAAAAAAAATTCCGAAAGCTGGACTACTGGAGAACTGCCAGTGTAAGTTAAAAATAATTATACTTTATTCTTGTTCGCATTTATTCTGCAAAAAGATGAAAAGAAATAAAAATCTGCAGAATGTGGTTACGGAGGCTGTCAAAAGAAGCACCTGTCAAAATTTGCACTCTAACAGAAAAAGAAAATGCTAAAAATAAGAGATGAATTGCAAAAGAAAAGAGAAAAATAAAGAGATAGGGCAAGAGCGAATCTGAAATTGGGAAAAATAAAAGAAAAATCACAGTCAAATACACTCGGTCATCTAGTTTATAAAATATGTACAGATAGTGTATTTTATATTAAATATACATATCTTATACATATGTATATACAAAATATATCATCAAAGTGTATATTTTATATTAAATATCCATATATTATGCATACCTATACACAACGTGTAGTTCGATCATGTTGGTAAACTAGTTGATTCGAAGGATACGTTTACACAAGTTTTTCAAAATAAAATAAAATAAAATAGCAGTCATGCTTAAATATACAACAACAACATACACAATGAAATCTCACAACGTGGGATTTGGAAGGGTAGAGTGTACGCAGAAAGTAAATAAGCAATGATATCGCATTCTGAAAAGGAAGCAGTAACTAACGTAGGTAAATAAGATAAATAAAGTACACTAAAGAACACGTAGCAGCAGAAAATAAAATGATAGGGGACTATAAAGCAATATTGTGCCTACTAGTATGATAGGCTAGACAGACCTAGAATAATAACACTACAACTACCAGTTTATAAGTGTAAGTTGTGCTACGCTCAACTACCTACTACCCTAATATGTGTCCTCCACAACCCCCTATCTAAGGTCATATCCTTAGTAAGTTGTATCTGTGTCATATCTCGTCTAATCACCTCTCCACAATACTTCTTCTGCCTACCTCTACCCCTTATAAACACGTCTATAGCCAACCTCTCACACTGGAACATTTGTGTCTCTCCTTTGCACATGCCTGAACCATCTCAATCTCGTTTCCCGCATCTTATCCTCCACCGAGGTCACTCCCCCTCTGTCCCGGATATCATAATTTCTAATTATATTCCTTTCCTTGTATGCCCACACATTCATCTCAACATCTTCATATCGGAAACTTTCGTCTTTTGGAGGTGTGAAGTCTTGACTGGTCAGCACTCCGCCCCATACAATATAGTCGGTCTAACCACCACCCTATAGAACTTGTCTTTAAGTTTTGGTGGCACATTTTTATCGCACAAGACTCCAGATGCGAATCTTCATTTCATCTACCATTACCCAATACGATGTGTGACATCATCATCAATCTCTCAATTCCCTTGGATAATAATAGACATGAGGTACTTGAAGATTCCTTTATTTGGAATGACCTGAGTACCAAGCCTCACCTCCACGTCTGTCTCAGAATCGCTCCCGTTACTGAACTTGCACTCCAAGTATTATGTGTCGGTCCTACTCAGCCTGAACCTTTTAGACTCTAGAGTCTATCTTCAAACCTCCAACTTAGTGTTTACTCCACTGTGAGTCTCATCAATCAGGACTCTGTCATCTGCGAATAATATACACCATGACACCTCCCATTGGATTTGTCGCGTCAGTCCATCCATCACCAAGACAAATAAGAATGGGCTAAGAGATGATCCCTGGTGTAGCCCCATCATCACTGAGAAGTGCTCCGAGTCTCTTCCTATTGCATGTACCCTGGTCTTGGCTCCATCATACATATCTTTGATCGACTTAGTGTACGCCACAGGTACACCTCTAACCTCCAAACATCTCCATTGAACCTCCCGAGGGACTTTGTCGTTTGCCTTCTCGTGGTCGATGAAAACCATATGTAAGTCTCTCTTCCTCTCCCTATATTGTTCCACCAACCTCCTAATAAGATGAATGACTTCTGTAGTCGAACTCCCCGACATGAATCCAATCTACTTCTAAAAAATAGACACGTCCCTTCTCACCCTCATCTCCACGAACATTTCCCAAACTTTCACAGTGTGGCTTAACAACTTGATACCCCTATAATTGTTGCAACTCTGGATATCACATTTGTTCTTGTACAAAGGAATCATGGGGCTCCACCTCAATTCTTTGCGCATTCTCGCCGTCTTAAAAACGATGTTAAACAACTCGATCACCACTCCAAACTCGCCTCGCTCGTGTTTCCAAAATTCAATCGATCTCATCGGGCCGCCGCTCTCTACGCGCATCCTGCGAACAACACCCTGAACCTCCTCAGCCTTACTACTCCCACAATACCCATAATTCTGGTACCTACCAGATTGCTCCAGATTTCCCAGCACAATGTATTTATCTCCTTCTTCGTTCAAGAGTTTATGGAAGTAAGACTATCACCTTCGTCTAATATGCATGTCCTCTACCAGTACTTTGTCGTCCTTAATGCACCTCACGTGATCCAAGTCATGGACCCTCCTCTCCCTCACATTGGCTAGTCTGTACAACGTCTTATCCCCCCGTCTTTTTTCTCTAATTCCACATACAAACGTTCAAACGCCGCCGTAACCGATAGTTTTGCCTCATTTCTCGCCATCTTATATAATTTCCTATTCGTCCATTTCTCCACCTCATTCTTGCTTTTTACCAATTTCGCATACGCCGCTTTCTTTGCTTCCACCTTCTCTTGAACTTTACCATTCCAACCTCAGTCCTCTCGATGCCCACTACGGCTATCCCGCGAGACCCCTAACACTTCTCTTCCTACCTCCCGGATGTAACTGATCGTCATGTCCCACGCCAGGCTTAAATATCTTCCAATTATTTTACGGTATTTTCAAATGAGTTTTGTTTTAAATCTTATTAAATATACTATTAATAGATCCAGTTAATAATTCGTTTTACTTTGTCATTACGGTAAAGATGCTTGGTATTTGGTATATAATGAAAATCTGCTTTATAAGCTTTAGATAAATCTATTTTCTGTTTTTGATCTTTCAAAATCACAGTCAACAGAAAAAGTTACCACCCACCAAAGTCACCAAATATTAAAAAGCGTGGGCCACAAATTCGAGAAAGAAAAAGCAGTTGGGGCTGAATTGAATTTGTGAGGATTTTTGAGAGTGAAGAGAACGGTTATGATAATGGGCCCACGGGCTACGGACCAGTAACATTGACCTGACCTGAACGATGATGACACTGGGAATTGGGCAGCAACACTGACCGATCCTGAAAATGACTCTGATACATAATGTAAGTGGGTGTTCGACTTTTCTTCGACGATGGAAAGTCCTGAAGGCGAAATTCATACTTGTATCAAAGGTTTCTTAGTCAGGTGGATGTAAATTGAGGGATATGCGCGAGTGACAGCCATGTAAATGAGAGGAACAACGGGACACGGACCCAACAACAATCTTTGTAATATTTTAGCAAAGTATTATCACCACACGAGTTCGAACCCGCGACGTCAGGGTGGTTGTACCCCAATCACCTTGCCACTTACCAACTCGCCCGTGCCCCTAGAGGCGGGTGTTCGACTTATCTAATCTAACTTATGGCTTAAATATAGAAAAAAATGTTTTTTGAGTTTTTGAGAAATTGATATTCACGCTGTTTCTCTTAAAAAAAAGTCACAAAATATGATTTATGAGAAGCTGGTCACTACCAGCTTAAGCGGCTTGAGTTTTTTTGTTTAACTTGAATTGACACTCTTATCCCTTACAAAAATCTATTAACCCAAGATTACCTCAACTCTAATATAAAAGTTTTTTTGGTCAATAGTTTTCATGGATTATGTTGTTTTAGTCATGGAATTGTTCTAAAGTTGTTATCTTTAGGCTCTTAATTTCTAGTTTTAGGTCCAAAGTATTGATTGTTTACTCTCTAAATTTGATTAATTTGGTAATGTAGGTAATTTTCTGTTTGGTGGATAGTGACTTTTTATCATGTTGATGACAATATGGATATTTCATTTTTATAAATTGAAATGAACTCTTTTATCATAAACATATGCAAACACTAACTTTTTTCAGCTTTCTCTAAATCTCAACAATTCTAAAAAAGCTTGGGCTACTGTAAACACACCCTAAGTCTGTAACTTGTGAGTATTATTTCTCGTCCAAATTATTACTAACACTTTTTTTCTTTTTAATTATATATATATATATATATATATATATATATATATATAGTTTTAAATTTCTTCACTTTTCCACAACACATGAAGAAGATGGGAAAAAGAGGAGGTGGAGAGAAGAAGAAGTTCTGATGGAAGTTTTCAAATGGGAACAAAAGCTACACCCAAAATCCTTTTTACTTGGTGCAAATTCTTGATGTTATGGGCTGATATGGACTTAGTTATACAAATACAAAATTGTAGTTGGACTGGTTGCCCTCCTCAAAGAAGTGTGTGACAAATTTGGGCCTAAACAAAAGCCCCAATATACAAAGAAATTCAGTTTGCTTTAGTGTCAATTCAAACCGTGCATTTGCATAATGAACACAACTCTCCTCTGGCTAGATGCAAATTGAAGCTTCTCACCAATTTGAGACTCACACTAAAATAAAATGGCTTCACAAATATAGAGCTGGTTTTATATTTGAACATGTCTAAATGAATTGAATCAATAAATAAATTATAATCTTAGAAGGTCAGTCAAACTAACTCATAACTTCTAAATGAGTTGTGCCCTAAAATCGATGAATTTACCACTTTAATGTTATTATTCCCAGTTTTGAGGCCTCTCGTCATTTCTCTTAAGCTCCTAATATGACCATATACTATCATGGTTTATAGATTAGTAGTTTCCGTGGTAGTAATTTTTTAGGCGTAAATTTAATTCTCATTGCCACGTCCCTATCAGTCCCGTCTCAAATATTTTAGAGGTCATGTTCTAATTCGTAAAGATTGATCCTTAATTGGGTTAACCTGCAAATTATGAGTCTTTACAGTAAATTTTAATTAATACTACTTAATAAAAAAAGAACCCTAATTTTTTTATTTTTCGGAGATCTGTGTGGTAGCACACAATCCAAAGACGGCCCTTATCCCTCTGTATAGTAAATTCAAAAAACAAATCCACAGATATTGCTAATAAATCTTCTTATATTATCAACCAAACCAAACATGACAAATGGCTGGCTCTTATTTGTGTTAGAGATATAAGGATCGCCGGGTGGCGGCCCACGCACCGGGACTAGCGGACCGGGACGAGCGGGGTGGAAAGCGAGGCTGGCGGGAGTGCCAAAGTGACCGGACTAGCGGGACAATCAGTGTCCGTCCCGATCCGGCCCCGCTGGCAAGTGGCCGGACGGCCGGGCCGGAGTCAAAGTGGGTTTTTTTTTTTAAAAATTTCACTAAATTAAAAATACTAAATTACTAACAAAGTAACATTAACATATACATATAGTCATATAGTGATAGTCATAGACTCATATTATACTATTATAATTATACTCATATATATAATATATTTATAAAGTATAAAGTATAAACTAAATAATTAAACAAAGACAAGAAGAGTGTAAAAAAAACAACCCAATGCTGTTTTTGTGCCTCTTATATTATTAATTATTTCATTAAAATATACAAGATTCAGGATTACAACATACTGTTGTTGAAAAAAATTGCAAAAGACATAGAAAAATTAAAAAATTGTAATTAAATAAATTACCAATTTGAAAATATTTTTTCTAGTTTCTTTATAATTTCGTGTGGTTCTTCGGTTGAAATTGGTATATCTTGGTCAAATTGTTCCACGTCGCTACTCATGCCTTCAGATAAAATGTCGCCAGTTGTCGCCTTCTTCTTCGTTAATCTCGTCGATCAGACCTCCTTCGCCTCCGCCGATCCAATCTCTCGAATAGTACCGCCATCTCCAAACCGCTCTCGCTAATGAGTGTCTGTGCTCTCCTATTTGAAATCGCACAGAAAACGCTTCGTGTCGATTGACGACGCCAATGTTCAAAATATCTCGGGTCATCATTGAAAGTGTCGAAAATGTCTTCTCATTCTACATCCAATATTTCAGCAAGTCTTCATTTCCTTCTTCATTGATAACTGTTTGGTAAGGTAAATTACCCTGCAAAACAAAAACATCGAACTCGCTAATTTGGTTAGCACTGCTACCACCGCACATTCTATTTCTGAGGCTTTCAATAGAATCAATACTAGCCCCAGAAACAACATGTCTTTTTTTAGGCTGTGTTGAAGAAGAAGATGGTACGAAAGTCGGTTGGTTACTAGCACTTTCTTGTTGGTAATGCCGATATACTTTTTTGCATTCATCTTCTACGCCATTCAACACTTCTTCTAGCGTTTGTTCAATAGGTGGCTCAACATTTAAATTTTTAGGAGTTGGAGGTGGTAGTACGTCCATACAGGTATAAATATTTTCAATAAGACTTTTACAACCCTCTACTTTAATAGTCGGGTTTAATACATCACCAATAATATAAATAGGGGGAATATGAATAAAATATTTCTTTAATTTCATAAATATTTTTTTAATAAATTTGCCTTTATAAGCAGGTTTTTCCATATATTCTTTAAGAAGTAAAAATATTATAGCTATATAAAACAACATAGTTGAAATAGTAGGATAATATAAAATAGAAAATTCTTTTGTTGCTCGTTGAAAATTCTCTAGAAATACAATAAGTTCTCTAATTTTGTCCCAATCATTATCCACAATCATATCATTTGGATTTTGATTATGGGCGTTAAAAAATAAAGTGATAGGTTTTCTATAGTCATAAGCAACAACTAGTTGGTCATATAAAGAATTCCACCTACTGGTACTTCTTCTGAATTTTTCTGTAAGATAGTCCACAATCGTGACAAGTTTTTTTATATTCTTTTCTCTGTTGAATTCTATTATTTTTAAAAATAAAGTGTATAGCAAATTGTATTTTTTCAAGAATATCTTGAAAAAGTGAAAGATCATCCTTTACAACTAAGTTATAAATATGGCACGCACATTTGATATGAAAATGTTTTGAAAAAGACGGAGTTAAAATATCTTTTAAAATACAAATAGCAGAATTGTTAGAAGATGCATTATCTAATGTAATACTCATAACTTTATCAGTTATTCCGTAATAATCGCAGACTGAATAAATATTTTCTGAAATAAACTCATCAAATATTACTATCTATATATCTATATGCTAAAATACATTTTTGCATAGACCATTTATAATCTATCCAATGACAGGTTACCGTTAAATAATCATGGCCGTTAGTACTACGACCTATATCAGAAGTTAGAGCGACTTTGCAATTTAAATGATATAATGAATAACGCAAATATTGTTGATATTCGTGTGCAAATTTAAACACGTCTCTCTTAACCGTTGATCTAGGAAAACCTTTATAAGCACGATTATACATATCTCTAATATAATGAATAAAACCAGGCGATTCAGGAAATGAAAAAGCCAAACCCTCCACAACAACTAATTTTGCTAAGGTTTCCTATCTTTATGTTTATCATATTTAGGCCTACAACTCCCCGCCATAGGGTTAATTTGACCAGACTTTGTCCAGACAAGATGTGAACCTTGTCCCGATTGAGAGGACGCCCGCTTCACCATCTTTTTCAATAATGTATTGGGCATGCAAGACTTTGTGTTTTGCAGTAGTGTCTTGCTAAACCCCGTCCATGTGACCTTGTCCAGCTTTTAAAAGAATAAACATTTTTACAAGTTTTACATGCTACTTGATTCGATGCGTCCCTCACAAAATATTTCCATACAACCGATTTTAATGGTCGTTTTGGACTCTGCCTCATACTTAGGGGATAGGAGACATTTCACTAGTGGGTGTATCATCATCTTCATTAGTAGGTGTATCATCATCTAGAGGGTCATCTAAATTAAAATCTTCTTCAATTTGAGGATAAACATTTGTGTCAAGATCATATGGTATTTCAGGAAACATTCGGGATCTATAAAATCATCTTGTCTAGGAATAGCCGGAATACTGTGTTAAGTACCATTGCCACTTGTTACTCCTACTGTAAGAAGACTTCATTAAAAGACTTTTGCTCTTTTCATTTTAATTATGATAATAAATAGTTAAAGACTTAAAGATAATGAAATTAAATATGCTAAATGAAATAAAAACAAAATACTAATTTAATGAGAGAACGAATGTACCAAATGCCGACGTAGAGTCGACGTGTAATCGAGGTTGAAAATCAAACTTTGCTCGATAGATAATCCTCGTTTAGTTATCAACTTCACTCCCAATTCTCAAATTAATAAATAGATTGAATATGTAGTAGACAATGTTGTATAGAGATTGATTGATTGAGAGATTAGAGAGTAGAAAGATTTGTGAAAATAATAAGAAGAGGAAATGAGGTATTTATAGTTGGAAAATTGGGTTAAAGTGTAAATATAATAACTTAGGGGTTAAAAATAAATATAAATGGGGTAGGAGGGGTTGGGGGAGTGGGGGAAGCCAAAAATGGCCGTTGTCTAACGGCCAAAATGTAAAATGGCGGTTAGACAACGACTATTTTTGGCAAAGGGCGGGACTGGGGCGGGGTCGGGGCGGGATCGGCTGGCGGGTCGGGCGGGACCATACCTGCCCCGCCTGTTCGAGCCCGTTTTTTTATACGGGGTCGGATCGGGATCGGGACGGGATCGGATCGGCCCGGCCCACTGGCCAGCCATTCATGCAAGACTTTCTTACGTTTATTTAATGTCAACAACTTGCTCATTTAGTCATTTAAGTCCCTACTGTCGGCAAAATATTATCAAAAAAACCCTCAAATTATTAATTTATTTACATAAATGCCAATACCCGCCTCTCTCAACTTCATTCAACTGCTACTATTAAATCAGATCACAATATCAGTCTCTCCAAAAAAAAATCCCAAATTGTTGATTTGATCAGCCATGGAAAGACTAGCAAAGGGGTTGTTGAATGTGGTTTTGGGCAATGATGAAAATGATAGAGATAATCAGGATCGTGATGAACGGTCAAGAGCCACTTGGGCGCAAGTTAGCACTCATCATTGCCACTTTGTAAAGCTTCAGTCTTTTTAACTGGCTTATGGGCTATGTTAATGTGTGCAGGTGGTGTCTGTGGAACAGGAAGATGAGGGGGTTAACAGTGATCGTAGACATGGATATAATAGAGAGGTTAATTTCGGTTTCTTGATTTGTCTATATAGAAAATAAGTAGATTAGTGTTGACTTTGATTTTAAAGTTGAGATTTTTTTTAATCCCTTTTGATCAAAATAATAATTTTGTAGCAGGAAGAGAGATATGGGAGAAATGAGGAATCAAGGCCTCACATGATGCCCCAAAAGGTACATAGTATTCATTTTTTGGTTGATTTTATGAGTTCTTGTAAGTTTTAACAGTGTCATTGAGATTTTATGGCGTAAAATGCCATGAATATGAAACACCCAATTTGTGACTTTAGTTTTATGTGCTTATATTTTCCTGTTTTTAGAGTAGATTTTGTGTTGAAATTATAGTTTTTAACTAAAATTTGAATCTTTAGAGTAATGAGGATTAACTTGACATTGATCTATCAATTGTGTCTGTTTCTGTTGTGTGATTGAATGTTCTTGTTTTATAAATTAACCCAATAGTGGAAATGAGACAGGTCCAAATAGAGTGGAATACATATACAGGATTTATATAGTCTGTTAGAAATAAACTGTATAGTAAATGGAATGAATTACAGAAACCAGATTAGTACGAGATGATTCTCTGTCCTTAGGATAATATTAGCCCCACTGTACTGCTGATGGGATTAACTTGCTAATTTACCCCCAGGATTCCCTAATCTGAGAACGAAGTTTACAGCAAATTACTCGTTCTTCATGAACATGAATTGCTTGGAAGAAAGAAGGTTTTCTTTGTTGGAAGAGATAGATTGCTTGTATTTTAATCATGTGTCATTCTATATTTAAAGAAATCAAGTGAACTTTCATGAACAATTGTGACCTTCATGAAATAATGTTCTGTCAAGCCTGAAACCGTCGTAGCGCCTGGAAAGGCCAGTAAGAAAACACTCTCCCAATAAACTCTACAGATACCATCAAATCCCAGTTTCCGAGATACCACATCAGCCCTATCACCACTAATCCTAGGTTATCAGGGGACGCTAGGCATCAAAATTAAAAAAGAGTCTCCCTTATTCTTTATAGAGGAATCCCCTAAATTCAAATAAGATCTTTCTCCGCGCCGTCAAAAGCCTAATTGAGACAAATCAGCTCTTACTGTTCTCCGGTCTTTGCTCTTGAAGATCCGCTCTTGAGAACCTCTATCTCTTTCTTCAAAGCCTCATTCGAAGCCTGTCAGGGGTGACTTCACTCGCTTTAGAGATGATTAAAGACTAACAAAGGCAGGAGAGACGACCCTTTTGCGACAGAGTAGAAAGCTGAGCTTTCCCTCGCGTAGCTCCATTCAGAAAGAACACAAAAAGGAGAAAGAACATTATTTCGCGGATTCTTGCGGAAAACCAAATTTTCTGTAGGCATCCATCGGGTCCGAGATTATATACTGCTGCAGAAACTGAATCGAAGAGGTTGGTTGAAAGGTAAGGATAGCGTGATTGGCCGATTGGTTAGAAGGTAAGGTCAGCTCCTTTCCCTGCGGTCAAGTGGCTTCGCTCCTCTCTTTCCTTATAGTCTTAAGAGTTAGCTTCGCTCCTTTCCCTGCGGTCAAGTTGCTTCGCTCCTTTCCTTGCTTATAGTCAAGCAAGTGGCTTTCACGCTCTCACTGCGAGAGTGGCTTTCACTCCTTTCCTCGCTACATAAAGAAAAGTGGCTCTGCGCCTCTCACATTCGCTCGAAGTTGCTTTCACTCTTTTCCTCGCGGTCGTCAAGCTTCGCTCCTCTCCTTCCTTATAGTCGTCGAGTGGCTTAAAGCTCCTTTCTGGATTAGAAAGAAAGCTACTAACAGTACCGTGCAATATCTGGCCTAGTGCAAACCATGGCATACATCAAACTACCAACTGCATAAGAATAAGGAACAAGAGACATTTCCTTCTTCTCTTCATCAGTTGATGAACTTGACTTTTTCTTTAGCCTCTCGGCTTCGAGAAGCCGTGGGCCCAATAGTGCTTTATTAAAGCATGTAACCCGCTCGACGTAAGAACCGATCTAAAGCTGGATGAGAAGGGAAATAAAGACTAGTGAGAATAACTGTAATTCAACTAGGCCTTGAATCAGTGGTTTACAGAGACAATTAGTCATATGCTTACGGCTAATCTGCTCTTCGAATCTTATCTTAGAATAGGTTGGAACTATTTAAACATGATACGCTTATTCTGAAAGTACGCATTTCTTGCTCTAAGAGAAGCTGTAAGTGCATTCTCTCCTTCTCCATCTTCTGCAAAGCACTCTTTGAGCATGCTGACAGAATGATTGACACTCACATCTCTCTCATTTCCAGTGATTTCGCTACAGTTTACTAGCACATTCCTAGACTAAGACTACGGCCCGACCCTGCGAGGTGTGCCATGTACTAAACTGGAGACTTAAGCCGCGTACTGGACTAAGTGCTAGTCTTTGATTAATAATATATTAGCATATTATTAATCAATTATAAGCACATCCAAGCCCAATGCATATTTGGCCCAACTAAATGAACTCAATTCAATCTAATATACAAAGTACAAAAGTACTTATAAACACATCAAGCTCTTTCTATTCTTTCAATGTGGGACAAACTCCCATACACAACTTCCTAACAAACACAATTGAAGACTATATATAGAACATAGTCATTCCATTGGTAACAGCTTCTCTACCTCCCAAGGTAGGGGTAAGGTCTGCTGATCGGTGTATTTTATATACATTTTTTGAGTCATTTTTAGTTAGTCTTTTGCCCATTTTTGTACAAATATGTGTCGTGTTAGGATAGATTGTCTTTCTTTTGAGTCACAGTGGTTTAAAGTGGCACATTGGTGAGAAGGAGCGAAAAGAGGGCAAAAACAGAGGTTCCAGAGCTCAAAAAGCTGAAAAGTTGGCAACCCGGGCGTAATTCGCCGCCGTGGCGCCAACCAACCAGCAGCAGCAGAGCCACGGCGCCCAAGAAGCAGACCAGCCGCAGAAGTTTCGGCGCCGGTTGCAGGGCCGTGGCGCCGACGCGGGAAATTTGACAAATCCGAATAGGACTGGGCCAAGACCAAAGAGGAAAAGGTTTTACACGTTTTTGGGGATATAAATAGGGCCTTTTAGGTCAGTTTTGAGGAGTTCCACACCTTACCATTCATCACAACATTAGATCAAGATTGGAGACTTATTTTTGAGTAATTTCTTGTTCTTTACTTTATTTCATTCTAGTATATGTTGGATACTATTTTAGTTCTTGGCATGTCTATGGCTAGGAACTAACTTAATTTAGGGCCTTCCATGTCAAATCGCTTGAACCTCGTTTTATGAATTAATCCAAGATTTTGGTTTCTTCTTATTATTGTTGAGATTTATTCAATAATTGTTTTGATTACTTGGTAATTAATTGATCACTAATTTATCATCACTTGTATGATTTCTAATCGAAGTCCAAAAGGGGAGATTGTGAATATGCTATAGTTGAATAAACATAGGTTAAAATCGTGGACGAAAGTACCCCGATACTTGTGTAGTTTAATAGGTTATTGCTCTTAATCCTCCTTTGTGGTAAATCTTGTCATCGATAGACAGAAGAGTTCTATATTGGGGTTGAGTGTTTATATTACCTTAACAGGAGTATAAAACGGCTTAGTTAACCTGCTATCTCAACATGTAAGGTTAACCTTAATTATTCGTGATTAACGAGTAAAGCGAGCGGATAGTCGAGAGATTTGGAAGCCCTATTTCCACCATATCTCAAGTAAAGTAAAGTAATTTAGTTAGCGCTATAATCATAGCTATAAATAAACCATCAAATTATCGGTCACCAAATAGATACTACGTATCGTAGGTGGTAATCGACACTAATCCTCGAGGACGATAACTCGGTCTTTCTAGACTATATTACTTGTCACGATACGCGCACTTGCGTTTAGCGTGTGTATAAATCGCGCATCAAGTTTTTGGCGCCGCTGTCGGATGGCGTAGTTCAATATCATTCTATCTATTCTTAATTTCTAATTTGGTTTTATTTTTCTTTTATTATTTTTTGTATGGTGAAACCGCGCCGTGATCCGCTTGTTGATTTTGATCCGCAGCATCTAGTTTATGCGGGCGAGAAGAGAGCGGATACACTTGTTCCCTTCAACCCGAGATTGAAAAGACTTGCAAGCGAACCGAGAAACAAACGAATCTTGGCCTTAATAGCAATGAGGCTTGCGGAATAACAATGAGATGAACGGGCGGTTAGGTGATCATCAACCTAACCGCAGGATGCCCTGAGGTTACCAAATGGATGTGGAAGAAAGGGTCCAGTCCAAGCCGAGAAGTTTGAGAGATTATGTCGCCGCGGTGAATGGAGCACAAACTTGCATCGACTCCCAAAGAATAGTGAGCAAATAATTTCAAATCAAGCCTGCGATCTCGAGTATGGTGCGAATACGCTCAATTTGGAGGGTTGCCATCTGAAGACCCTCATATGCACATAGCAAATTTCTTGGAGCTGTGTGCAACTTTCAAGTATAATGACGTTACTGACGACACCATCCGATTGAGGCTCTTTTCCTTCTCACTCAGGGAAAGAGCAAAGGTTTGGTTGAATTCCCTGCCTACAAATTTTATATTCACATGGCAGGAGTTGGCACAGAAGTTCTTGGCAAAGTTCTTTCCACTGGCCCAAGCTAAGCCGGTAGGAGAGTGAACAATTTTTACCAGGTGATGGAGAGTCACTCTACGAGGCTTGGGAGAGATTTAAAGATCTGCAGAGAAAGTGTCCACATCATAGCATTGAAATGTGGAATTTGGTCCATATTTTCTACAACGGGCTAAGTGGGACCACAAGAACCATCATCGACGCACCGCAGTGGAACCTTCATGAAGAAGACAAAGACACGAGGCCCATGATTTGCTAGAAGACATGACCACCAATAACCACGTGATGATAGAGGGTAAGTGGAAGGAGAGCGATAGGAGTTCATGATATCGATGTCATCACAAATAAATGCACAGTTGCTTTCGACCAAGCAATCGCAGCAGAACACAATGTCGTGAACGCAGCTCGGATGCCGATGAATTGTGAGACGCTGGGTTCTCATACTTTTGATAGGTGCCCATCAGCAGACCCCAACAACATCCCTATTGAGCAAGCAGAATGTCAGGCAGTGGGGAATTACCCAAGGCCTCAGAATAACCCCTATTCAAATACTTACATTCCAGGGTGGAGAAATCACCCTAACTTTTCATGGAGGGTGATCAAGGGCAGCAGAACCAGTTCCGAGGCCAATACCAGAATCAACAACCATTTAACCAGGCCTCATCCTCCCAATACCAAGACACTTGCTCCACAACAGGCTTTCGAATTGCGAGCAAATTTTGGCTGACACGCACGAATTCACAAACCCGCTTCACGGCAGACAAGTCCTCTATCAGAACTTGAGACGCAGTGGGACAGTAGCAAAGATGACAAATAACGAGCCACAGGCACTCTTCCTAGTAATACGTCTGAGATGAGTCCCAGCCGAGCAAAGGTCGGCGGTGCAACCGAGAAGTCGAAGCGGTAGAACACCTACACCTCAGCACGGGTAATGCAGAGTCGAGCAGAGTATGCAGGAGGGGTTACCGAGGACCGCCCTATTTTAGAAGGCTCCAACAGCCCAACAGGAATACACAGAGAAGATTTCTTACCCTCAGAGGTTGCAAAGGAAAGCAGTTGATAAGCAATCCTCCAAGTTCTTAGAGGTATTTAGAAAGCTGCACATTAACATCCCTTTCATTGAGGCGTTGGAGCAAATGCCTACTTATTTCAAATTTATGAAGGAAATTCTTGGGAAGAAGATGGCTAGCCGAGTATGAGATGCTGATATCGACAGTATAACGCAGGCCATCTTGCGGAAACCGCCCCTGCTTAAGGATCCAGGGAATTTCACATTGCCTTGCACAATTGGTAGGGTGACATGTAACAGGGCCCTGTGTGATTTGGGGCCAGCATAAATCTCATGCCCTTGTCCGTTTTCAAGAGGTTAGGGTTGAGAGAAGTCAAACCAACCACAGTGAACTTGCAGTTGGCGGATAGGACAGTGGTGCATTCCAGGGGAATAATTGAAGACGTATTGGTTAAGGTGGGAAAATTCTTCTTTCCGGCAGACTTCCTCATCCTTGATATGGAGGAAGATGATGAAATCCCTATCATCTTGGGAAGACCATTCTTGGCAACTGAGAGAGCCTTGATTGATGTGGAAAAGGGTGAGCTGAAACTCAGAGTTGAGGAAGAAGAGATGGTGTTCAAGGTGTTTAAACACATCGTTGAACCCCCAGTCATAAGCAAATGTTTTGGTACAAGATCATAGCACATCACTGAGCCATCGAGTCCAAAGCAAGGAAATCACCCTCCAAAGACAGTGAGCAACGCTAAACCTTCTCTTGAGAAAAAGGAGAAAAAGAAAAACAGAAGGCGAAAGAGAAAAATGATTATGAAATGGGTAGGCTGTGGGGTTAAGTCACCCCATGCCTCTTGATAAGGAACCTGCGTCCGGCTAAAAGACGTTAAAGACAGCGCTACTTGGAAGGCAACCAAGGTTTTTAAATTTATGCAATTTAGTTTTAGTTAGAACAGTCTCACGGAAGGTATTGTTTACATGTTGTGATGACAAGTACAGGGCTAAAAGTGGAGGACGAAAAGCGTGAGAGCGGAAGGAAATCGGCTCGGCGCCACGGCGCCAAATCAGAGCGCCACGGCGCCGGAAGTTCAGAGGGTCGCAGATGTTTGGGCTCCACGGCGCCAATCTCAGAGCGCCAAGACGCCGCGACGAAAAATCTGAAAAATAAAGAGCCCTAGAAACGATTTCCCTCTTCCATTCTGACGGAATTTCTGACGTTATCTGTCATGCATTATCCGCCGTCACCGCCACCATTTTAAACCAAGTCTGTAAGTTGTCCCGTCTTTCTTTTATTTTTGAGTCTTGTACACATTAGAGACAATGTGTGATTTAAGTTTGGGGGGAGTTCTTAGTTATTTTTGATGTGTTTTTGAGTCTTTTTGTGTTATTTTCTATGTTTATTTGAGTCTATTTTTTTTATGATCATGCATGTTGTAGTTACTTGAAACACCTAGTGAAGTAAAGTTGAATAATGTAATGGAATTAGAAGCAACCATCTGAACACTTAGGTTAGATATGCCAAAAATTAATGAAGTCAAACTATTTGGGGGTATCTTGCTTGATTTATGCATTGTTAGTGATTAAACCTATGTGTCTGCTTGTTTGCTATTTGAGGCGAAATAGTTAGGATATGCATGTTAGAGAGATGACTCAGACATTTATTTGTTAGCCCTTTCTTACCATTTTTTACCTATCGCTGACATTAAAATTGTATCCCTAGTCAGCCCTTTGAGCCTAAAAATAAGATCTTTCTTTGACACCCTATAATTCTATACTTGTTCCATAAGTGAAGAAATTGATGTGTTTGGAATATAAAGTGTTGAAAAGAGACAAAAAAATAGTGAACAATTTTGATGCACCCCAATGAAAAGTAATCATAAATAGACAAAAGTCTAAGTTTGGGGGTGCCTACTATTCATCAGACACCTTATTCTCTCAAAACAAAAGAGGGGAAAGATAAGTATGAGGTTAAAAAAATCAAAAGAAAAGGGAAGAATCGAAAGTAAAAGAGCTTATGGTACGTAAGATTGAGCCTAAAAGCCTATTTTTACCTACCCCTGCCTAAGCCTACATTACAACCTTGAAAAGCCCTAAAGATCTCTAATGTGTGTATCCATGATTAGTGGAGAATAGCAAGTAAACAGACCATAAGATTTGAAAATTAACATGCATAGTTAGGTATTCTTACTTCCATTGAGCATGATTAAATTGAATTTGCGAAATATCTGACTTGATGTGTTTAGAATGCTAAAAATTCATGCTATATGTTCCTGCATATTATTCTACTAACCTTCATACTTTTCTAAGTAACAATGATGCAGCAAATTGATCAATGTCTTTGAGTCATTTTATTTTCTTTTCTTTCGTGTCTTTGTTTCTATTTTTGATCTTTACTCGAGGGCGAGCAAATGTTAAGTTTGGGGGTGTTTGATCGGTGTATTTTATATACACCTTTTGAGTCATTTTTAGTTAGTCTTTTACCCATTTGTGTACAAATATGTGTCGTGTTAGGATAGATTGTCTTTCTTTTGAGTCACAGTGGTTTAAAGTGGCACATTGGTGAGAAGGAGCGAAAAGAGGGCAGAAACAGAGGTTCCAGAGCTCAAAAAGCTGAAAAGTTGGCAACCCGGGCGTATTGGGCGGGCGCCGTGGCGCCAACCAATCAAGAAGCAGAGAGCCACGGCGCCAAGAAGCATCACCAGAGTTTTAGCCAAGGCGCGGTTGCAGGCCGTGGCGCTGATGCGGAAATTTGACAACCGAATAGATCGCCACAACTAAAGAGGAAAAGTTTTACACTTTTTGGGGATATAAATAGGTCTTTTATGTCGCTTTTGAGAGTTCCACACCTTACCATTCATCACAACATTAGATCAAGATTGGAGACTTATTTTTGAGTAATTTCTTGTTCTTTACTTTATTTCTTTCTAGTATATGTTGGATACTATTTTAGTTCTTGGCATGTCTATGGCTAGAAACTAACTTAATTTAGGGCCTTCCATGTCAAATCGCTTGAACCTCGTTTTATGAATTAATCCAAGATTTTGGTTTCTTCTTATTATTGTTGAGATTTATTCAATAATTGTTTTGATTGCTTGGTAATTAATTAATCACTAATTATCATCACTTATATGATTTCTAATCGAAATCCGAAAGGGGAGATTGTGAATATGCTATAGTTGAATAAACATAGGTTAAAATCGTGGATGAAAGTACCCCGATACTTGTGTAGTTTAATAGGTTATTGCTCTTAATCCTCCTTTGTGGTAAATCTTGTCATCGAAAGATAGAAGGGTTCTACATTGGGGTTGAGTGTTTATATTACCTTAACAGGAGTATAAAACGGCTTAGTTAACCTGCTATCTCAACATAGAAGAAGAACCTTAATTATTTGCATTAACGAGTAAAGCGAGCGGATAATCGAGGAGATTTGGAAGCCCTATTTTCACCATATCTGAAGTAAAGTAAAGTAATTTAGTTAGCGTCTATAATCATAGCTATAAACAAACCACAATTATCGGTCACCAAATAGATACTACAGAATAGAGGTTGGTAATTGGACACTAATCCCTGAGGACGATAACTCGGTCTTCTAGACTATATTACTTGTCACGATACGTGCACTTGCGTTTAACGTGTGTATAAATCGCGCATCATCTGCGTACACTCTACCCTCCCCAGACCCCACTTGTGGGATTCCACTGGGTATGTTGTTGTTGTATATACTCATTCCCAACCAGTATGAGATCAAGACATAGTTATTGTTGTTTCCTTTGTGTAAAGAAGGTGCAGGGCTGCTTGTACCGTTGATTTATGCGATTTGAATGAACAAGATGTAAATGCTGAATTGATAAGAAAAAGTTCTTGGAATGGTACTGCATGTGTTGCAGATTTTTGCAACAATTAACTGTTTCGGAGGCAATAAAACTCTGCCTTAATTTGTTCACATGGAAATTATTTTAAAATAAAAGAACATTGTCTTGTATAATCATGTCAATGGGTGTGAAATATTATCTGTGCAGTAGAATATGTTGTTTTCTGTTTGAATGGTAACTGTTTTCAGCTGTCTCAAATTATGTAGGCTTCACCTCAGGGGTATGAAAGAAATGAAGGCAAGAGGCAAGGTAACGAAAGCTGTTGGAACCAAAAGGTTGGCCTTTCGCAAGCATCATATTTATTCTGATCTTCCTCATGATTGGTATTCACATGTTTTACTGGTATCTGCAGGAGGATGCGGGAAACAATGACGGCTGGGAGCCAGTTCAGAAAAAGCCTACTAAACGACATCAAAAGGTTATTATTTTACAACTCTGAACTATCTACACTAAACAAACCTCTAAATACCGATTTAAACTGACCTCACAGGTGCACAAAAAAAAGAAATATCCTTTATCAGATCTTTCTTGTTCTTTTGTACTTCTCCATCTACTTGATGCTGTTATTTTGTATGTAAAAACTCTAAATGCTGATTTTAACATAAAATTTCAGAATTTCCACCTCTCTAGAAAAACCGGCTGAAGCCAGTCTTGCTATCAAACTGCTGCTAACTTGCTTCTGATGCCTGGCCTGAAACCTTGGGTAGTTATTTCCATGTAGCTTTCTTGCATCCTAGTTTAGAGAATAAACATAAGAGTGGTATTCAATAAATTGCATTAGTCAAAGTTGATATCTTTTTCAGGTGCATTGTTCGTCAACATGTCCATTGACCAATATCTCTCATTTCAAAAGTTTTTGCTTTTTGATGTTCACTTGTTTATGTGGGGTAATTTGTATTATTCTATAGACTTGAAAGAGCAAGGGAACTAAAAATATACTTCTCTCAGATGAGTGAATCGGACTTACAGATTGAGCACTTGTCAATTCTTCAAGCTTTTCCATTGTGCACGAGTTTTTCCTTTTTTAGGATCATCTCATCTTAATTTTATAATTATCATATGAAAAATTTTAATATGCTGCAACAGGTAAAAATGGATTACTGGGACAATTACAAAAAGCCCCTTGATGAGCAAGATTACTCCAATGAGGTTGAATATGGAGTTGACCTGGAACCCTCCGAAGAAGAGCTATCAGATTTATCGAGAGCTTGCAACAAGCTCTGGGAACTTGATTTTAGCCGCTTAGTTCCAGGAAAGGATTACCAAATTGATTGTGGTGATGGGAAAAAGGTGTACCAAAAGGAGGACATGGCAGAAGGATGTTTATTTTCCTGGCTGAGTGATGATGTATTAAACAAGCCTAATTATTCTCGGTTCTGTTCCCTTTTAGATAATTATAATCCGTGTCAGGGCTGTAAGGAGAATGTAACACCTGAAGAAAAACGAGAACAAACAGCATTCGTAGAAGAGATCAGTAGAACTGCACCAATTAAATATCTGCATAAGTATTTGGCGTTGAAAGGCGTAATTTCTGGTGATTATGAAGAATTTAAGAGAATGATGACACATCTCTGGTTCGACCTTTATAGTCGAGGTGGTTCATCTGCTAGCTCTTCGGCTTTTGAACATGTTTTTGTTGGAGAGATAAAGGAGCGCGGGGAGAAATCAGTCTCTGGATTTCACAACTGGCTTCAGGTGCAACTCCTGCTTTTCATTTATCTAATTAAATACTATTTGTGGGGTTGCACTGGGTAGGTTGTAGTTGTTGTTGTTGTATACTATTTGTGTTTTATTCTAGCTACTAACCATGTAAAGCCGAAAGAATTTAGTTAACTTCACTACTGCTTGGGTTCCTGGACATTTATACTGTAGTGTATAGTGTATACTGATCTTTTAGATGCAAAGGGACGGATGATATTAATTGATAGATTAGGCATTTCTCTTTGACTCAGCTAATAGTAGTTGAAATTAGCAAGCAATTTATCTGTTTTCTGACCTCCATTAACAAGTTCTAATTCTTGAGTAAGGTTAGAGTTAGTTTCTGGAAATAATTTTTAACTTTCAGAGGGAAAGAGAGATTAGAACCAGCAATAGTATAGCTTTGTTATATTGGAGTTAGACAAAAACATATTAAATTGCTGTATCTGAATATAAAATGGAGAATGTAAGTGCCATACTACATTGAGTATCGTTTGCACTCTTAACTAACTGGATTCTACATTGTATCTACATTACTCTTCCCCTCTACTAGAATTAATTATACAATTGCAAAAGTAGGTATGTATTTTCAAATTTATATAGGACAGCAACAGGCCAACTCAGTCATCGTTCAATACACTTCATAGCTTGTACCGTTTATCTATAATAACTGTTTTTTTCACCATAAACTGCATTGACCTGCAGAAGTTCTGAGTTGTGCTTCGTCTTCAATGTTTTTTCCTATGCAGTTCTATTTAGAGGAAGCTAAAGGCAATGTTGATTATCAAGGATACATTTTCCCCCGAAGGCGTGGAGAGATTGTAAGACATACCACTCTTTAATTTGGGTGTCTAAGCAATGAACGGAATTTGATATCTGAAACATAATTCACTAATCCTTTTTCTGAAGTTAGTTAGTGCTCTAGTAAAAGAAATTATATGTATTGGAAATTTCTCATTGTTGATTAAAAAAATCACACCTGATCATTCCATGCCCCAGAAAATGGCACTTTCTGATGTCAAATAACTAACAATCTCTGGAGAAAATTTCATTCTGTAAATAAAATTGCCATATGGAAATGCAGAACCTTGTTCAAAGAAGCTGATTAGTTAGTGTAAAAGATGTAGTATATCTACCTTAGTGTTTTTCCTGTATCTATTTGTATTCATTCAGCATGTCAACTTAAGTTTCTGTTTCCAAATGCAGCCTGACTCAGAAACTCAACTGCTCACCATACAGTTTGAATGGAACGGTGTCCTAAAATCTGTGTCAAGTAGTTTGATTGGAGTTAGCCCCGAATTTGAAGTTGCCATCTACACTCTCTGTTACTTTGTCGGAGGGGAAGAAAACCACGTCGAGATTGGTCCATATCCTGTTAATATTAAATGCTATCGATTGGGAGATAACATTGGCTCTGCTTTCCCTGTGGCTGAGTGTTGAATGCCACGCATCATTTTTGTGATTTCCATCACTATGGAGTATGGCCACTCAGCAAAACGATTGACTTGCATTATGGCATTACTGGACCAAATATGTTTGTGAAATTACCATTTATTTAAGAAATATTATTGCCCGGTATCGTCCGTGCATCTACTGTTGTCATATTCCCAACTGCTGGTGATATGAAAATACTGAATATTTTTTTATCTTCTATGAAGCTAAACATAAAGATTGCTGCTCAGCAGTGGACACTTGGGAATAACTTGCAAGACATGAAGATATTGATCAGTTCCTTTCTTTTGATTTTGTTAGTCTTCTTTCAAAAGTTCTCTTTATCTTTTTCTGGGAAGGGCCTTCTTGTTCTATCGCTTAGTTTATCATTGATAGGAGAAGAAAACAACGTACTACCTCCATTCTAGTTTACATGACATACTTTTTCTTTTTCTTCTTGATATGTTAAAAAGAAAATGACATACTTCTAAATTTTTATAGATATACAAATGCTATGACATGTTAAGACTACAAGTTCCAAAAGACTTCATTTCATTCGTAAACTAAATTGTCATATAAACTGGAAAACAGAGTAATGTTTTATTCCCTGGTGCATTGCCATTTGCCATCTACAGGAAAGGGAGGTGGGGGTGGGGGTGAGGAAGGAAAGCAAAATGTCTTTTCCCACAATGTGATTGTAAAGAAAAGAGAAAAGAACCCTTGGATGATGCAGGCATCAGAGGCTTGTGGGAAGCAGGTAAACCACTCCCGGGTTGGAAAACTGAGACTTCGCCCTTTCTTCTTCAGTAAAGTCGAGCCCAACTATTATATTGATTACGCCAAACATAGCTTTAGAGGCTCAAAAAGACAACTCAAAATCGCCACCGTACGAGTCTTGCGGGGCTGGCTTTCACACCTCTCCTGTAAGTAATAGTTTTCTTAGAACTGCTACGCTTATAATAGAATAGTTCTATTATAACAAGGCATGGAACACCTTTCCAACGCAGGAGTCTACTTGCTACACTCCTTGGTCTACTCTCCTGATCTTCCATTCCTACTATGTCTAGCGCAACCTATTGAGCCATTCTCTTCCATTTCTTCCCCAAAAACATAACGTTAGGATAGATAGTAGCCTATTCATTTATGGTATCAGTAGCCTAAAACTACAAACCATACCCTAGCTGCCGATACTCTCCCCCCCCCCCCTCTCGTTTCCCCATGACGAAACTCTAGTTTTTTCGGTCATTCTTCCTCCATCTTCCTCCTAAATTTCCTCTTTCATGACTGATAAAATCAAATTTCATCCTACACTTGCCGTAAACAACATTAAAATCTTCATCCCTGTGACTCTTGAGATGAAAAATGGTCAATACTCCTCGTAGACAGATTTTTTTAATATCCATTGTCGTGTTTACGAAGTTATCGACCACATCATCCCTCCCACTCAGAAGTCCACAGACGTACCATCGGCTTCCATTTTTGATGAGGCACTCTGATCTCGTTTGGACGCAGCCATCCTCCAGTGGATATACGACACGATATCTAATGATATGTTGCACACCATCATTGAGACCGATGCCACTGCCCGCCAAAAGTGGAAACGTTTGGACAGTATTTTTCACGATAATTGTCACGCCCCGAACCCCGGGCCCGTGACTGGTGCCCTACCTGGGCACCCTTCTACCTAACTGACACAAGTAAATCGCGAAACTAAATAACACCTCGTTTTTTTTTAAACCAACGAACATGCAAGGGCAAAGCCGACAAGGCTGTCACATAATATACATAATAAAAGGTACTACACTGTACATGAGTTCAATCCCACATATAAATACAGACCTCTAAGAGTTTTACTGAACTATGACGGGACAAGGCCCCGCTGCATCCATAATCGCATAAAAGTCTGCATCAAGGATCTATACCAAAATGATAAACTCCCAATGATGGAGCTATCCAAAACTCTGAGCAGGTCCTACACACGCAGATCACCAAATCACAGACTAAACTCGCAGATGAACGCACTCAAGGAGGTAAGACGGGAATGTACCAAGTATGTGAAACTGAAAATACTGTAATGAAATCATAACAGTCTATACAAAACAGGAGACATGTATGATAGCCAAACTACAGTACACAATACATAAACAGTCATATCAAGTCAGGGGTGCATGCCCTCAAATTCATTACTCAAGTATAACCATAGGTCTCACGCCCATAACATCAATCATGCCCGTGGAATCCTTCCTCACTGCCGGCAGTCCATGATATAATATAACATCAATAAGCACATTGAACCTTGCAATCATGAGAGTAATGCAATCATTTTTATCTTTTAAGTTATGTTTTTAACCATGGTCTCCAACTGTTCCACTTTAAGTCATAAACACAATGCACCCTTTCATTAATGAAATCACTACCGTTTCAAAACACGGCGTCGTCGCTGCTGTGGTCAACCACCCTCTGTGTTATAATGCAACCTATCATGGGACTATTTCACCCGCAAGAGACTATTTCACCCGCATAGGTCATGTGGACCCGCAATGAGTCATCGGTACACGATACTCGCATCACGGATAGCTAATCCATGGCTTATATATATCCCGGGAATTTAACCCGCCCGAGTCAAATACCGACCCGCGAGTGTACCACTTCACCACCACGGGAGCTACCCATGATATCCTTTGAACTAAGTCATGCCCTTTATGGAGGACGCGAGATGGAAATATGACACTTGCACGAATGTCTATATGAGCAACCCATATGCAAGCAAACCATTCTTGACCTTTATTTATAAAATGAATAACCATCATTTTAGCAAACCAAGACAATTACCATGTCTTTCCTTTTTACATAAACCAAGACAATACCATGCCTTTACACAAACCAAGACAATTACCATGCCTTTTCTTTTTACATAAACCAAGACAATTACTATGCCTTTTTTTTTTACATAAACCAAGAGGAATCCTTATTTAAGCAAGTCAAAGTACTATCAAGACACAAATAGAATAATTTTCATTTAAACAAGCCAAAGTACTATCAAGGCAAAAATAGAAAAATTATCATTTAAACAAGCCAAAGTACTACGTACGTCCATTCTTTTCAAAAGACTCATTTTTATATAAAACCCCAAGATACTAACACTCGTAGTATCAAGACATGACTATTTTTCAAAATAAGTTACTACACCTTTAGAAATTCATTTCAATACTTTGAAACCAAGTAACTTCTAATTTCACAACCTAGGCAACTCATGGCTATCAATCAAAATAGACAATTTTCTTAACCTTCCATAAAGTCGTTATAACTAACTTCCCATAAAGTCGTTATAACCCTTTATGGTTTTAGACAAATTCATTCTTTTTATAATCAAGAGACTTATACTTTTAAAACCAAGTATCATATACTTTCAAATCAAGTTTCTTAACTTTCAAAATACTTCAAGTCTCTTAATCTTTAGAAATCAAGTTTCTTAACTTTTAAATCTCAAGTAACTCACACCTTTAAAACAAGTTACTTCTCTTTAAGTCATGTCATTTCTCCTCTTTTAAATCAATTAAGTAAATCACTCCTTTGACTCCCCTAAAGTCATTATAACAACCTTTAGGTTTTGGAACTAAGGCACTAGCCAAAAGATTTGGAAACCACTTCCTTTTCAAGACTCTATGTACTTCAAGTAAAATACTTTCACTTTTGAAAATCCAAACTTCATTAAGGGAATGGATTATAACAACTTCCAATTTAAACATCCAAAGTACAATCAAGGAAGTATATAGAACAACTTCTATATTAGGCAATCCAAGTACAATCAAGGAATGGATCATTTAAGGAGTACGACTTACTTTCTTTATCATAAGGAATCATGCTAGAAGAAGAGGAGATGGTTCACCTACCTTTTTGGCTTAATCCACAAGCTAAGTCGAATACGCCGCACGTAGAATTGTCAACCTATAATGGCCACAACACGACTATCAACTTCTAGTTTCTAACGTAGAATAATACTAAGTATACGGTCTCTTATTCTACGAAAAATTGGGCAGCACCTCCTTTGTTTCTACTTTTTCACCTTTTTCAAGGCCCGATAATCAATAACCAACATGCCACATTTAAGGCTCAATACATCAACCAATCAAAGGGGATTACACGCCTTACAATACATGTAAAATTCTGCCCCACAATTAATACCAAGTAGTTCAATATCCAAAGCCACTCTCGGCTAACATAAACAACAACTCAAAGTCTTTTCCAAATTTTTTTCAATCCAAGTTCTTAGGTCTAACATGTTATATAGTTGTAAACAACTTTAACAACTACAATTCCTTCTTTATATAACATGCGACGACTAAACTAATAACCAAATTGAATTGTAATCTCAAAGGCTAAACATGCTAGTTTCGGATTAGGGTTCCAATATACATAACACTTATCAAACTTCGATATATACATCTCATGCTTGTTAATGTCCATAACTAAAACATAAGTAATCTTTAATTACTAAAACGACAAGATTGTTACCTTGATAAGCCCTTATAAAATTCCAAGATTCAAAGTCGCTCCTTAGCAATTCTTAGCTCCTTTCCTTTACGCCCACCGCTTATTCAAGCCTTTAGAAGTTCACAACCAACTTCTCTTCCATTTTCAATCCAAAACTATGAAAACGACTTAGGTTTTCGCCTTGCGACTAACGTGAAAACGTCGTTTTTCCGAGATCTTTCTATTGAGATATCCTTACAATACCCTTAGGGACCTTGGGTTAAAGTCTTGTGAATAATGAACCAAAATTACAAAAATTTTGTGTGGGATATCTCATGAACCCGAGAGCAGCTCTTGAAGAACAAGGTCTCTAATTTTTTTTCTCTAAGTGTTGAAGACTAAGTCTTGCACTAGTGTAGTATATATAACACAATGGAGGACTTAGATTACAACATATGTGTGGCTAGGATGAAGAGTAATTAATATATTAGTCAAGTGACAAGTTGACTTGGTCAATTATCTCAAGCTTGCAAGACTTGATCATCTACATTGGTCAATGACCATTTTATCCTTGGTCAATTTTCGTCCAAGACCATGTGTGGGGGGGTGCCACGTGTCGCCCTCCCATTCGTCCATAAAATTTCGTAACCCTCATGGGCCCCATAAAACGTAAAATTCCTCGGGTGGGCCCTACGTGACCAAATCCGTAAAAATAAATTTTCATAATGATAATAAGTTCCATACTCTTTAAATAATACATTTTGAGAATCCAATTCTCATCAACGAACATTTTTCCTTTCCGGCGTTCGGAAGATTTTCCTTCGAAAAAACAATTCTTCCTTTCGTACCAATTTTCAAGTCTTGTGTTCTCGCGTCTATTCTCTTACACATATCCATTGTCGTGTTTACGAAGTTATCGACCACATCATCTCTCCCACTCAGAAGTCCACAGACGTACCATCGGCTTCCACTTTTGATGAGGCACTCTGATCTCGTTTGGACGCAGCCATCCTCCAGTGGATATACGACACGATATATAATGATATGTTGCACACCATCATTGAGACCGATGCCACTGCCCGCCAAAAGTGAAAACGTTTAGACAGTATTTTTCACGATAATAAAGCTCAACGAACGTTATACCTTGAAAATCAGTTCAAGGACGTTCATCAGGACGATTTTCCAAACATGTCTGCCTATTGTCAAGAACTCAAGATGCTTGTCGACCAACTCTCCAACGTCGGCGTACCAGTCACTAATCCGCGATTGGTCATGCAACTTATTGCAGGTTTGAATGAATCCTATGACAGTGTTGTCACCATCCTTCAGCAATGCACGTTGTTGCCTCCATTTTATGAGGCCCGTTCGAAGCTTATCCTTGAGGAAATTCGAAAAATCAAATGCACCACCTCTTGGGCTAGCATTGTCGACGCCGCCCTCACCACCACCGTTGGGCCCTCTATTGACGATAGGGCCTCCGGGTTCGACAACCGAATCGGCCGCCGAGGATCCGTAATACCAACTTCCTCCGTAATAACCATCGGAGCAGTACCGCGCGGCCGCGACACAAGAAATTCTGGCAACAACTGCGACGTGAAGGGGCAGTCCCTGCCGGCCAAAAACATCCAACAGCGATCGTGGCAGTGACATCAGCCTCTACCGTGGGCTACGTGGCCCACCGTCATGGGCCTCCCCTCCTTGCCCGTATACGATATCCTCGTAGAATTCACCTCAGAACCGATAGGCCCAACCTGGTATACTTGGCCCACGTCCACAATAGACCTACACAGCATATTCCCCTCAGAATCGATTATGTTTTTGTAATTGATTGAATGATACCTTAGCTAACAAAGATCTTTCTAGTGAGTGAACCTTAGGTAAGGTGCACGAACGGGATAGGAAAGAAAATAGTCTTATCGAGGAACCGGAAAAGGGGCTTGTATCCGGAGGGGTTGAGACAGGTTTTTGAAACTGTTTTGGATGGTTAACCAAGCATGACTAAGACTGTGAGTGCAGGGATTAAAAAAGGAAGTCACAAGTCGGTGGAAGCCTTTGTGTTATTTATATCCACGGATTGATGTTTTTTCCGAGAGCTTCTCAACTGATTCCATGAGCAAGATCTCTACTGGCATATTCATCTGCACCTGAAAGGGATTCGGTGAGCAAGAGCTTATTTTATTGTTGCTTCTTCTCTATCTGTTTTTCACACATCAGATCTGATCATTACATGTTCATCTACAACAACAAGGTACAAACATAGGTTACCTATTATTATATGTTGATGACATCATCCTCACCACATCATCTGATACTCTCCACCTGTCCATAATGTCTCTCATTTCCTCTGAGTTTGCTATGAAATATCTGGGCTATCTGAGTTATTTCTTGGGTATCTCTGTCACTAAGACATTCTGACGGCCTATTTCCATGTCAGATGAAGTACACCGAAGAAATCCTTGACTGTGCAGGCATGGCATCTTGCAAACCATCTCACTCGCCTATAGACACCAATTCCAAGCTCAACGCTGATTCCAGCCCTTCCTATTCAGACCCGACTCACTATCGTAGTCTGACTGGGGGCCTGCAGTACCTCACATTCACGAGACTAGACATATCATATGTCGTGCTATAAATCTGCTTGCACATGCACAGTCCGACGGAAGCACATATGCATTCCCTCAAACATATTTTACAATACGTCCAAAGTACACTTCACTTTCGGGTTACATCTATACAAGTCTTCTCTCACTAGTCTCACTGCCTATTCTGATGTTGACTGGGGGTGGATGTCCTAAAACCTGACGCTTCACGTCTGGTTATTGCATTTTCCTCGGAGATAACCTATTATCTTGCTCTTCCAAAAGGCAACCTACACTGTCCCGATCCAGTGCAAAAGTAGAATACAGAGGTGTTGTCAACGTCGTCTCTGAGTCTTGTTGGATTTGTAACTTGGATTTGTAACCTTCTACTTGAGCTTCACTGCCCAATTCAAAAGGAAACACTGGTCTACTGCGATAATATTAGTGTGATATATCTTTCCGACAATTCCGCTCAACATCAGCGCGTTAAACACATTGAGATGGACATTCATTTCGTTCGTGAAAAAGTGATTCATGGTCAAGTTCGTGTCCTTCATGTTCGTTCTAGATATCAGATTGCTGACATCTTCACCAAAGAACTTTTACGCATACTATTTGATAATTTTCGAGCCAGTCTCAATATTCGAGAACCTCCCTCTTCGATTGCGGGGGTGTAATAGAATATTTCTCAATATTCTTTCATTAATTATATTAATTGTCAATCTCTTATTTTAGGTAAAATTATAATTTTTTTGTAATTGAATTAATTAGTTATCTAGTTTGTATTAAAGTAAAAATTCTTATAATCTTATATATATATGTGGTAAATCATTCATCAATAAAATTAAGGGAACATGTTCCTTTAGTCTGACTTGAAAAAGGAAAAATGAAATTCCAAGAAAGAGAAAACAAAGACTTCGGGTGTATTCAGTATGGAGGAAACTATTTTTTTTTTATGTTCGGTGTCAAAATATTTTGAAAAACAATTTTTTTAAAACTATAAAAAAAGTTGATTGTTTTATTGGAGTAGAAAAATAAGTTTCATAAGTAACATTTCAAGCTGATTGTCTCCTCTCCATCTCCCAACATCCCACCTCATTCCACCCCTCACTGTTATAGTGTTTGCTCACAATATATATAAATGTTCTTGGGATACTATTTTTGCTTACTTACAAAACCCAAAAAATAAATAAAAAAATACTTATTTTTCAAGAAAACTTTTCTAAAAATATTTTTGTGGAGAATATTTCCTTGTTACTAACAAACACACCATTTACTTTTAAATAAATAGAAAGCAGTGGAATATAAGTCCAGCGGAACCAGAATGGTTATTGCCATTCAACATAATTCAATAACTTTGGATCAAAACATGAAAAATACATGTAATGTATCCAAAAAATCTATTCAGAATCCAACAAACAAAAGTAATACTCCCCCTGTTTCAATTCATATGACACGTTTTTTTTTTTTAATCAGTCCAAAAAAGAATGACATATTCCTTATTTAGTAATAACTTAACTTTAAATTTTACCTTTTACGCTTAACGAGATAATTTATAACCACACAAATATTCAATTTGTTTTAGATTACAAAATTTAAAAATCTTTCTTTTTTTTAAATTTCATATCAAGTCAAAATATATCATATAAATGAAGACCAAGAGAATAGTAATTTAGAACTCATAAACTAAAAATACTCCGCCTCTAATTATATAAGGGAAAGGGAAGAAATTTTGTTTTGGTTATCCACGTAAGTATGAAGTGCAAGTCTTGTTTTTTTAGTTATAGAACAGGTACAAGGTAATTACGTGCCTTTTGTGGGGTTTGCATAATTTTGGCAAAAGAAAGCCACTTCATTATTTGCCCATCCATTCTTTGCTTGAAAAGGTGTAATCTCCCATCTCAAGAACTTTATACCTCAATCCGTGAAAAAGGTAAATCATGATTACTCAATTGATTTCAAAGATTAAATCAATATGCGCATGAAGACTCCTTTATTTCAAGATATTTGCCCTCCATTTTTTTGACTATGTTACATTGTTTTCATATTACTGTACACTTTTTCCTCTATCAAAAGTTAATGAAACTTGAGAAGTATTTTGAAGTCAAAGGTCTTAAGAAACATCTACAAAATATCATGCCGACTCTTTTAGTTAAGCATGTTCTAAATAGGGCTTCTCATTTGCATTTGTGCTTTTATTTTTATTTTTAGTTTCTTTCATCTCATAAGGAGGATTATAATTAAGATATCCTCACTCAAATCGTGTTTAGTTTAGGGTTTATTTGGAAAGTCACATGTAATTAAATTTGTTATAATTACTAGGATAGTATTTATACAACCTAGTAATTAGTATTGTCATGTAGAGTAATTACATTTGAGTTGTTTTGTTGCACAAATAAATAACACAATTACATCATTTTAATCTTAAAAACAAAAGTTAATTACTAAAATTTAAATTTTGAATTCTCTTTACGAAGTCAAGATCAAATATTTTGATTGACTTTCGCAATTCATTCCTAAATAATAATTCAATGGCGTAGAAGGAGTATTGTTGAGGACATGATAATTCATACATCCCAACTTTTACTCTTCCTTCTTCCTTCACCTCTCTATTTTAACATCATAATAAAATATTTGGATCAGTTTATACGCATTTCAATTAATTTTAAAACATATCTGCTACATAATTTTCACTCACTTCATTGATCACTAAGTCACACCTTCATTGCCCTTCCCCTACCTTTTTTCACCCCAGCTGAAAAAAATGTAGGGGGGGAGGAAGTTGCTTCTAGCCTTCTACTGTAAATGTTTACCATATTAAACACAGCCAAAATGTGAATGACAGATTGATAGTATCCAGTAACGTGCTTTCTATTAGTACACTGTAATTTGGTTTTGGAATACAACAAGTACATATAACTTGGAAAATACCGACATCAGATATGCCACGTGGATTACCGTTATATTAGCAAGGACTTAACTTACAAACATTATTAATCATTTCACTTATTATACAGTCTATCTGCAGTTGTTTCTAGGTAACTTCATATAGTGTATTATAAAAACATAAATACTCATGCCTACATTTTCTATTATCAGCACAATCCTACATCTTCTATTATAAAAAACAACACATTACATCTTCTATTATTAAAAACAGCAAGAAGGAATGACTTTAACACTTCAATCATCTACTTCTTTTATCAATTTAAAAGAAACCATAAGTGTTAAAACACCTAATGAGTTCTTAGGCATGGTTTCTTTTGTACAAACCAAACCATCTTTCCGACTCGTATTGAAAAGTTACATGCAGGAAGATCAACTCTCCCATGAGAGCATCATGGAAGGCAGAAAAAGTGAGAAAAGAGAAAAGCTTCATGGGCTAACAACTACTCACAGCAATAGCAGTACAAGGGTACCTGTTTTTGTGATGCTCCCATTAGACACCATGACCAAGGGAGGGAAATTGAACAAGCCACGAACGATGACTGAGTTTGATGGCCTTGAAAAGTAGTGGAGCTGAAGGGGTAATGGTGGATG